>CM028129.1:889601875-890839062 GCA_016271365.2 Neoceratodus forsteri | reverse complement strand
TTAATTAATAAAACTATACCAAAATCTTTTGCTTCTCTTTTTAAAACCCCCATATATCCAGCAAAGAGATATAATGCTGTACGTCTTACCTATTCAGGTAGCAGGGACACCCCACCGGATAGGATTTTTGTCGCTAGGACTCTGTTGAAAGAATCAATGAAATTCACGGCTATAGAGTTATATGCTCTGATTAATATCTAGGGAGAAACTACTTTCGATGTGAGCTTTAAAACAGCTCGAGGGTTAGAGCGTTTTTGGGTGAAATATAATCAACTAAAGAATTCATCTTTATGGTCGCCCTTTATTGTTACTCCTTTGTCTAAGCCAGCACACAGGGTTGTTACAGTACTTTTCAGAAACGAAGGTGTGAGTGTACAAGACCTGACTGTTTGGCTGAAACATCGTTGTACCTTACTAGAAGATCCTATAGCTATTCTTGATTCAGAAAATATTTGGACAGGGGCTTGAAAAGTGAAAGTTCTGTTGCATACTACAAATGAAGGTCCCATGCATTCACCAAAATCCTTCTTTTTAGGTTGTGATAGGGGAATTCTTTTTTATGCAGGACAGCCAAAAATGTGCTACAAATGTGGATCTCTGGAACATCTCAGCAATGCATGTGATTTGGCAAGATGTATAATTTGTGGGTAACTAGGTCATTTCAGCTCATCGTGCTTAAATGAAAGTAAATGTAACTTATGTGGGGAACTAGGGCACACTTTTCAAAATTGTACCACTGCTGCACACAACTCACCTGACCAAGCTGATGGAGCAGAACAGCATTTATTAATTGTGTTAGAACAAAAGAAAGCTAGTAATCAGGGGTTCTCTTCTCCTGCCCTTGCTCAGAGTGTAACACTCTCTCCAGCACCACTTACAGAGCAGAGACCTCTGGTACTGTTTACCCCCCCCCGCTATCCCACAATCACAGCCAGCTCCAGGACCAATAGAAGACTTGGTTTCCAGCTGCTGTCCAGGAGTCTTTACCTCGGACCCCCCCTTTACAGATTTGATCAAAGAATTTAGATATGCCCCCTCCTCCTACACCTGAGCAAAGACCTGGAAACAGAGTCACCAGACAATCTACCAGGGAGGCTGTTGATAAACTAATGCCTCAACAAGCAGCTGCTATCCCAACCTGAAATAAATTTGAAGTTTTACAGTCTGAACATTCAGACATGGATTCCGATGCCTCTTCTGTAGATTCCTCAGTTCTGGAGGGTACTACCAATACAGAAGGGGTGGTTTATCCCCGAGGACAGCAGAAATGGAAAGCTAGAGTTAAATTAAAAAAACTCTGATAAGCAGTGTCAGAAAAGTCCATTTAAACAACCATAAATGACTGAACCTTTCTCTTTTCATACAATTAATGTAAGTAGTATCAAACAGATAAACAGACGACATATGATCTTTTCGATACTGGCAAAATTCCACCTTGGATTTTTCTGTTTACAAGATACACAGCTTCATACTCTGCAAGAAATACAAATGGCCTCTAGGAACTGGTACTTGGGTCCTTCGTTCTGGTCATTAAGTACAGAGCCATGTACAGGCTTAGGTATTCTTTTCAAATATCCAGATACAAAAATTCTTTTGACCTACTTTCAGGAAGAATTTTGATTTTAGGTGTTCTTATTCAGGGTATATCATATAGATTAATCTATATGCTCCCCAACAAAAAGCACAACGTTGTAAACTTCTAAAGCTACTTGAACCATATTTGCACACCTCGTATAATATTATTTTTGCTGGAGACTTTAATTGTCCCTTGACTGTGAAACACGGCAAACATTATTGTGATTCCAATCTGTTATCTACTATACTTCGTACAGCACATCTGGTAGATGTGGTCTATTATTTGGAAACAAAGATTCTTCCTACATTTCACAAAGGGGTGCTATTTTCCTTTATTGATTATCTTTTTACCTCCCCTACTGTACCTTTACGTCAGGCAGAGGTGTTAGCTCTCGAATTCACTGATCACCATATTATTTCAGTAACCATTGGACCAGTTACTGGACAACAAAGGGGGTTTAGATTTTGGAAATTTAATTCTTTGTTACTTTCACATCCTCAATTTTTTGCACTATTACATAATTTTGTTTTAGCACGTAAAATGGTTGTGGTATTTTTTGATAGTCCAGTACTATGGTGGGAAGATACTAAGCACAAACTTACTAAGTTATGTAAACAACTTAGTAAAGGGGTCTTGAGGATGGAATATTTGGCTTTCTTGCAGAATAGAAGAGTATTGTAACATTTATACTCAATTTCTTTTGAAACAGGTCAACATTTCATGGCTCAGCTCTCCCAGATTACGGAAAACAAGGTTCAGTTTCATGCTAAAAGAGCAAAATCCTTGCTATTTCAACAACAGTTTGGTACTCAGGGCGATTTAGCCACTGCTTGTCCATATGAATATTGGCAATCCCAATTAAAAATAAAATCTATTTCTGCTGTCCAAGGTATAGATGGTGTGGTATATCAAGATACTAGGGAAATTGTTAGAATTGTGTCTGATTATACTTCTGGTATGTTTAACCCTCTGTTGGCCTCTATGTCAGGATTACAATCCTTTTTGAAGGATCCCAATATTCCTGTATTGGAAGAGGCAGAAAAGAACCTTTTAATATCCACAATTTCTGTTAAAGAACTAAAAACAACATTATCTACAATGACAGGGAAAAAATCACCTGGCCCTGATGGTATTACAATAGAACTTTTGAAATTTGTAGGTAACCTCTGTTTGGAGGAATTGGCTTTAGTGCTTAATGAAATACTGACTTTTGAACTTATTCCTCTATTCATGAATTCTGGAAGTTTAACTTTCATCTATAAAAACAATGATAAACTCAAACTGGACAATTGGCACCCTATTATGTTTTTGAATTCAGATTTTAAATTGCTTATGAAAATTCTAGCAAATAGACTCTCCCTAGTGGTGGATAAATTGATTTCTTCAGCACAAGTATATGCTATTCCAGGAAGGAAAATTCAGTCTCAATTTTTTTCCTATGGGAATTGGTTGAGCAGGGAAAGAGGGGAACTCTAGATGATTACCTGCTTACCCTGGATCAATCCAAAGCTTTTGATAAAGTAAATCATGATGATTTATGGATAATTCTAACACATTATAATATACCAGATGTTATGATACGCTGGCTAAAATGCATGTATTGCACAACAACAGTTTGTCCAGTTATTCAAGGATGGAAGGGCCCTCTTATTGCCCTGAAAAGAGGGGTTCAACAGGGATGCCTGCTCAGTCCTATTCTATATGCTTTCTTTTTACATCTGCTTTTGCAGAAAATTTATGATTCTTTGGAAGCCAGAGTTTAGGATCCCAAGAACAGATTTTATCATATAAAATTATGGCTTATGCAGATGATATGACACTTATGGTTAAGGATGTATCTTCAGTACTCACAAGTTTAGCTATCTGCACAGAATTTAGGACATTTACAGGAGCTGCTTTAAATCTTAATAAATGTTTGGGCAATGTTTGCCTTATAATTTAAATGCCTATGAATCCATTGCTGGTATTCCAATAGCTCCAGATTCTTTGAACATTCTAGGTATCTATTGGGGCAATATAGAATTGGATAATTTTAATTGGGAAAAGAAATTTCTGTTAGGCCAATGAAAAGTAGCTTTATGGAATAAATGGAAATTTGGAAAAAAGAAAAGGGTTTTTCTCATTAAATCCTGTTTAATTCCAGTTTTTTTTATATCTGAGCTCTGTTTTTCCCCCACCAAAGTCCCTAGAAATTGGGCTTTTAGGGATATTTTTCCAGGCCTGTTGGGGAAGCCGGCTTAATCCCATTAAGTGAAATATTTTATATCTTCCTATTAACCAGGGAGGCCTTAACATGCCTAACCCAATTTCGTTCTTTAATAGTTTTTTTATTTTTGAAAATTTTTGACCTTTATTGTTGGAAGAGGTACGGGTGGGAAATTGTGTTACAGACGAATTGTAGGCTCTGGCTTCGGTTATGGGAAGCACAATCCCTGAAATGTTTTAAGAAATCAGCAATGGTTCTGGAGTATGTAAGAAGTACCTTTCTTCGTATTAAACAATGGCATTTATTAACAATTCATGTACTTAATTTATCCAGAAAACAGTTGTATTTTCATTTATTGGAAACAATTTGCCAGGTAGAGACTGTATTTGTACACTGCCCAGTAAAGTTCAGATCTAATTTGCAGAGTTTCTTGATAAATAAAAGTATACCTACCCAGGTGTGGGATTTTCATTGGTTGGCCTGTCATGACAAAATAAATGTTAAATCCAATCATAAACACAAGGCAAAACAAGACAAACTCTGCACTTGGCCTGATTATTTTCAACAAGAGGAAACTATAGAACATCTTTTGTTCTCCTGCTCTTTCATATCTGGTGTATGGCCCTTATAGCACAGGATTGGAGGGAGGATAGTTTTTTAACCTTATTCTAGGAAAATTTGATGTTTTGGAATATTTGATACCTCTTGGACTAGTAAATGACATTATAATTCACTAAAAGTATTGATCACAGTAATCAAGTGGTAAATATGGTTGGCTAGATGTGCCTTTACAGCAATAAGAAGGCTTGTTATCTGAACTTTTGCAGAAAATACTACATCAAATGCAACGTATATATAAAGTTGAACAATTCTCTGTCAAATACTCGACTAATGGAGTTGTGGATTGGATTCCCTTGGATCACAGACTCAGATGTTCCAATAATTTGAATGTATTTATATACAATGACAATTTTGCCTACAAAACTGAGACTTATTGTATTGGTTTTACACATCCATTTAATCCTTACTAGTTTGTACAAGCTCAGTGACAGTAGTAATACATTAAAGGGTCCCTATTCAGTAGGTGTGGAAAGGGAGGGGTTACATAGAAACATAGAAACATAGAATTTGACAGCAGATAAGGACCGCTTGGCCCACCCAGTCTGCCCATTTCCCTACCTAATGGATAAGCTGCAGATCCTAGTTAACCAGCAGCCTACTTCTCCCTATCCCCACTCCCTAGAATTGCCTTATGACTGTCCCATGCATGCTTGAATTCCACCTCTGTTTTTGACTCCACAACCTCCTCCAGAAGGCTGTTCCATTCATTCACAACCCTCTCTGTGAAAAAATACTTCCTTAAATTACCTCTGAGCTGCCCTCCATCTTCAAATTGTGCCCCCTTGTTCTTGCACACCTCTTTTTTTGAAAGATGCTACCCTCTTGGACTTTGTTGATTCCCTTGAGGTACTTGAAAGTTTCTAACATGTCCCCCCTCTCCCTCCTTTCCTTGAGGATATACATATTAAGCTCCCTAAGTCTCTCTTCATATGTCTTCCGGTGCAGACCCTGCACCATTTTAGTTGCCCTCCTCTGGACAGCTTCCATCCAGTCAATTTCTTTGCAGAGACTGTGTCCCCAGAACTGCACTCAATACTCCAGATGGGGTCTCACCAGCTGTCTGTACAGTGGGATAATAACTTCCTGTTTTCTACTGGTGGTGCCTATACATCCCAGGATCCCCCCAGCCCTCCTTGCTGCCCTCTCACATTGCTTGCCCACCTTTAGGTCATCTGATATGACTACCCCCAGGTCCCTTTCTATTTTTGCTGTTGTTAGTATCTCACCCCCCACTGTGTACTCTTCCCCTGGGTTTTTGTTTCCCAGGTACATTACCTTGCACTTCTTAGCATTGAATCTAAGCTGCCATATATTTGACCATTCCTCTAACCTTGCCAAGTCCCTTCTCATCCTTTCCACGCCACCTTGTGCATCAACTGTTTTGCAGATCTTTGTGTCATCTGCAAAGAGACATACTTTTCCTTCCAGTCCCTCTGCAATGTCACTTATAAAGACATTGAAGAGAACCGGTCCTAATACTGAACTCTGTGGTACCCCACTAGTAACCCCCCTTTCTTCAGAGTGGGCTCTATTTACTATTACTCTCTGTGTCCTATTCTCCAGCCAATTCTTTACCCAGGCTGTCATCTTGGGTCCCACTCCAAGGCTGGCTAACATGTATATTAATCTTTTGTGTGGGACTGTGTCAAATGCCTTGCTAAAGTCTAGGTAGGCTATGTCCACAGCCCCTCCCTGATCTCCTACTTTGGTCACCCAGTCAAAGAAATTTATCAGATTCATCTGGCATGACCTTCCCACTGTGAATCCATGCTGCCTTGGGTCCTGTGCCTCTCTGGCCTCTAGATACTTGACAATTCTTTCCTTCAGAAGTGATTCCATCATTTTCCCTATCACTGAGGTTAAACTAACAGGTCTGTAGTTTCCTGCTCCTACCTTGCTCCCACTTTTGTGAAGGGGAATCACATCTGCCCTCCTCCAGTGTCTTCAGGTATCACTCCATCCTCCCATGATTTGTTAAAGAGGGTAGTCAGTGGTGTCACTAGTTCTACCCTTAGCTCTTTTAGAATTCTGGGATGAATCCCATCAGGCCCCATTGCTTTGTCCACCTTCAGTTTTAAGAGTTCTTTCAGAACCCTTTCCTCTGTAAATGGGCTGGTATCAACTTTTGTATCCAGAGTGTTTCTATTGTTTGTTTTAGATACCTCCCCCTCTTCATTTGTAAATACTAAGCAAAAATATTTGTTTAGTATCTCTGCCTTTTCACAGTCAACCTCTGCCCCCCTTATTAAGCCTCACTGTCCCTCCCTTGGTCTTTCTTCGCTCCCTGATGTACCTATAAAAGGTTTTATCTCCCTTCTTAACTGAGTTGGCTATCTTTTCCTCGGTTTGGGCCTTTGCTGTTCTGACTGCCTTCTCAGCTTCCTTTTGCTTTAACTGATACAGTTTTCTGTCCTGCTTCTTCTGTGATTCCTTGTACTTCCTAAATGCTTTCTTTTTCTCTTGAACCTTCACTTGGGTCTAATCAGTTCTTTTTCCTTTTTGTGGAGGATAATTGTGTGAAGTAATGTGTAAATTGGGTTGAGTATGGCCTGTATAATTTTAGATGAAGGAACACTGATTTATACAGGTTGTTTGAATTCTGTGTTGGATTTCAATAAAATATTCCCTTATTCTTTTGGGGGGGTTGTTTATGCTTGGGTGCTTATGAGAGGCAACTTTTTTCAGTTTTTGTTGATTTTCCTTCTTATGGGTTTGTATGATGGAATACCATTTTGTATGATTATTTGTATTATTATTTGTTTCAATAAAAAATTCCCCTACTCTTTTCGATAAGTGCCATGGGATCTTTAACATCCACCTGAACTACCACCAATCCAGGCAGATGGGGCCTTGGTTTAATGTCTCATCTGAAAGACAGCACCTCAGAAGAGCAGCACCCCTCTCATGCTGCACTACAGTGTCAGTACTGGGATATTAACCCACGTGCCAGATGTGGGAACTGAACCAACAGCCCTCTGATCTCTGGCCTCAGAAGTGAGTGTGCTACCTACTAAGCCACTGGCACTGATAGTGTGCAGCCAAACAGAGAAACTTAATAAGGAGATTGAGGATCTGCAGGAGGAGCTAAGGCAGGCAAGACAGACTGGAGGAGGTTATAGCCCAACACTGGAGATGGGGAGAAGGGGAGATTAAGAGGGTGGGCTATTTGGGCCAATGGGGGAGGGTCAGAAGAAGGGAAGCAGAGATGGGGACCCAGACCAAGAAGTACGGCATCAGGGGAAACCAGGTCAAGGAAAATAAGACAACAGGAAGGAGGAGAATGGGACTGGTGAGGAGAGGAGGAGAAGTGGCAACAGTCATGAAGTCAAAAGGAGGGAATGGGCTACTATGAGGAGAGAAGAAGTGGGCATTGGAGAAGGGTCTTCAGAAAATCATTTTGCAGTACTAGAGGGGCAAGGAGGAGGAGGAGGAGAAAGAGGAAGGCAATGAAATTGGAGGAGTAACTGATAGAAATCCAGATGAAACTGGAGTGGAAGGAAGTTCTGCTGGGGGAATTATAACAGGCGCAGAAGGGGGAACTACTGTGCAAAAGGAAGAGGAGGAGCCAGGAGTGAGAGGTGGGGAGGAAGGGAAGTAATCAGTTAGTAAGAGGGGTGGAATCTTAGTGCTGAGGGACTCAATACTAAGAGGAGTCAGGTGGGGTAGCAAAGGGGAAAGGCTTAGTCGCATTTGGGTGGTAGCCATGCTAGGAAAGAGGGGTGTAATCTGTTCTGAAATATGCTAGATGGGGTAGGGAGAAGCCTCATTTAATTATACATTTGGGGATGTACGATCTGGCTGACAGAATGGCAGAAATAGTCCAGAGGAGGTTTGAGGAACTAAGACAATTAGATGAGAGGGCAGGAAGATCAGTATTTTTTTCAGAGATACATCCAGTGCCAAGGGCAAGCACAGCAAGAAAGCTGAGAATAAAGGATTTTAATGAAATGCTAAGAACCTAGTGTCTTGCTAAAGGATATGGGCTGGTGGGGGTTGGGAGGGACTTGAGAGGACAGTATCTATGCCAAGGATAGACTACACTTGAGCAAGGAGGGAAAGAAATTGTTGAAACAGAGGATGGAGGAGTACATACAGGAAGTTGGAAATTTAAACTAGCAGCGGGGGGTGGCAAGTAGGCAAGGGACATGCAGAGGCCACAGGTTGGGAAGCCATATGAGCTTACCCCCATAACAGTGACAAAGGACAAAGGACAAGTACTAGTGGTGATGCTAGAAAAGGAGGGTAGAAGGGGAAGTGGTGGAAGGTGGTCACCCTGAATGCTAGGAGCCTTGAGAAGAAAACTGCTGAGCTACAGACTCTCATGGCAGAGGGGGAAGTGGACATTGCAGCCATCATCAAAACATGGGCCACCCAAGATAATGACTGGGACCTGTTGATACCAGTGTACAGGATATTTCATAGGGCTAGAGTGATTGTGAAAGGAGGGGATGGTGGCAGTATATGTGAGGGAAGGACTGAAGTGTGTACAGAGGAAGGGAAGGAGAGTAATGTGGAGTCATTATGGATGAAAATCCAGGATTACAAGAATCGGACTCTCAGGATGGGAGTGGTGTACATACCGCCCTCTCAGACAGAAGAGTTAGGGAACTAGTGGGACAGATCAGAAGAACCTGTGAGAAAGGTAGTGTGGTGATTGTGCGGGACTTCAACATGCTAGGAGTGGATCGGAGTACCCTAACAACCAGAAATAGAAGGGGGCAGGTACTGCTGGATGCCTTCCAGGATAGTGTCCTGATGCAAATGGTCAGTGAACCAACCAGGTTAGGGAATACCCTTGACCTCATGCTGGCAAATGGGGAGTTTGTGAGGGAACTTAGGGTGGAACAACCACTGGGAGGGAGTGACCACCACTCAGTATGGTTCATGTTAGATATAGGTATGGAAGGAAGGGAATCTGGCACAAGGGTGCTGGACTTGAGGAGGACTGAATGAATTCAGGAGGATGGGTGAAGTGGTAAAAGGGTACCTGGCCAGAATTCAACCTTGTATAGGCACTAACCAGAGGTGGGAGCTCATAAAGCTGGGGATAGTGGAGGCAACCAGAACCTGCAGCAAGGCCCAGAGCAAGAAGGCTAGGGCAAAGAAACCTAGCTGAGTGATCAAGGAGGTCATGGAAAAGGTAAGGAGAAAAAGAGCTGCCTTGCGGAGGTACAACAAAACAGGGAGTGGGAGGACAGGGAGGAGTACCTGAAGGAATTGAAGAAGGTGACAAGGGCAGTAAGGGCAGCCAAGGCATCTACGGAGCTCAGGCTGGTGCAGGGTATTAAGAAGGGGAGAAGGACTTCTTCAGGTGCATCAGGGAGAAAAGGAACTATAAGGACCATATAGTAAGGAACAGGATGGAGGAGGGTTGGGTGGAAGCAGGGGTGATAAGGCAGAAGCACTAAATGATTACTTCTGCTTGGTATTTACTAAGGAGAAGGGGGAGTGATACCCAAGGGTGGAGGCAGGGCAGAAACAGAGGGAGAGGGGTGACAGATGGGGAAATCATGAAGGGCAGGTTCTGGAGGGTTTGAGGGCACTGAGGGTGGACAAGGCGCCAGGCCCAGACGGCATCCACCCCAGGGTACTGAAAGAGCTGGCAGTGTTCCTGGTGGGACCTTTGGCAGACCTATTTAATGCCTCAATACACTCAGGGTGTGTACCTCAGGACTGGAGGATGGTTCATGTGGTGTCCCTCCACAAGAGCAGCCCCATGGATGAACCGGGGAATTGGCTTCAGGAAGGCAACAGAGGGTGGTGGTGGTGGGTGGGGAGCTCTCACTCCCAAGGGTAGAGATGAGCAGTGTTCCACAGGGCTCGGTGTTGGGACCAGTGTTGTTTGGGATATTCATTGCAGACATATCATTGGGCATAAAGAGCAAGATCAGTCTGTTTGCTGACAACACCAAGATGGGAGTGGTGGATGACCTAGGGGGATGGCAGGGGTTGCAGGATGATCTGGCAATGCTGGAAACCTGCTCCGACACCTTGCAACTGGGGTTCAATGCCAAAAATTGTAAGGTGCTGCATTTGGGAGCGAAAAACCCAAGGAGGAGTTACTAGCTGAGGGGAGTGCAGCTAGCCAAGACAAAGGAGGAGAAGGATCTGGGGGTACTCATTATGGGGTCAATGAACAACTTGGTACAATGTAGGAAGGCAGCTGCAAAAACCAACAAAATGCTGGGATTCATTGCAAGGGGTATATCCTTGAGGAGGGGGGAGGTGATTCTCCCACTGTACAGATCATTAGTTAGACTGCACCTGGAGTACTGAGTGCAGTACTAGTGCCAGTATCTGAAGAGGGACATTAAGTTTCTGGAGAGGGTGCAGTGCAGGGCAACAAAAATGATCAAGGGGCTGGGGGACTTACCATACGAGAGGAGGCTGAGGGAGTTGAACATGTACTTGCTTGAGGAGAGGATGGTCAGGGGGATATGATTGAAACCTTCAAGTACCTGAAAGGGATAAACAAGACAGGTACAGAGGGTCTGTTCAAAGTATAGGAGGGGAGGGACACCCAGGGCCATGATATGAGACTGGAGGGAGGAAGGTTCAGGAGGGAGATGAGGAGACACTTTTTTTACAGAGAGGGTGGTAGCTGGGTGGAATGCATTACTGGCAGAAGTAGTATACAGTAGAACAGTGGACTGCATCAAAAGGGGCTGGAACAGGGTCAGGGGGGATGGCCAAGGGAGGAGAAGGGTGGAGGGAAGGGCAGCTGCAGAAAAAGGGGTACTAGCTTCACATTTGAGCAAATTTGATAGACCACTAGGCCTTTATCTGCTGGCAAATTTCGTATATTCGTATGCCCAGTTGGTCAAGTGCAGGGCCTGTAGGTGCTAGTCATCATCCTGCTTCTGGCTTTTCCCTCTGGTTTTCATCCATGGAAGGGGTGATGTGCATCAACATCTGCCACATCTCCCAACCTTCTTGGCCCAAGATGCCTTCCCCCAGCTTCCACCAGCTACCAAGCAAGCTTTGGGCTCTGCCCACCCTCCTCCCAAGAGGAGGACAGCAGTCCTACAGATGCTTGATCCTACTCCGACTGGCTGACACTGTGACAGCCTGGATTAGCTTCTGAACCTGGGTTGTCAGGGTCACAAGCAATAATGCTACTGCTACGAGGCAGGCCAGAGATCTGGGGACATTTTAAACCTAACACTGCATTTCCTTAGTTTTGTGGCAATAAGGTTTAACGCTGATATTTTAACAAGATTTGTTGCAATTATTTTCCTTACTTTTTGAATAGATATATAAAGCAGAGGGCCTAGATCATGCTTTGGGAATGGCTCTCTGGGCCATTCACAAAGCATCCGACCTGTTCAAAACAGCAAAGTGCCTCTTTACAAATGGCCCTTCTGCCCATCCATAAAGCCCAAAACCCATCCTACATGCCTCTGGTCCTATGTCATGCTTTACATATGGCTCTGTACTATCCCTATGTGAAGCGGCAAGCCCATAGAAGATATTACCAGACCAGTGGCTTGCTTTGTGTAGTACCCTTTGGGCCCAACACAAAGCAGTAGTAGACATGGTACCAGACCTGTAGTTGACTTTGTGCAGGGCCCTACATGAAGCAATAGACCCATAGGGCATGGCACCAGACCTGTATCATGCTTGGCAAAGGCACAAAGCAACAGCTTCATTACTCACAGTGCTGGAGTTTTAACATACTTTGAGCAGGGCACCTGAAGCATTAGAACCATGGAATATGGCACAAGACCTATAACATGCTTAACACAGGGTCCTTAGCAGACATATCAGGCATAGCTATGGACCAGAAAAATGCTTCTGCAGAGCCCTGTGGGGGCTGCAAGATGCAGTGGATTCACCTGGCAGGTCTCTAAATTAACACTTGGTGGTCATTAGGTGGCAGTAAGCAACATCTCACACAAATTTAGTTAAACAATTTAAAAATTATGGGTGATAGAAAAAAGTGAAAAAACCCTAAGTCTCAGCACATGCATGGTTATTTTTTGAGACTTAGGGGGTCAAACACACTGAATTTTTTTTAATACATATTTTTTAAGTCTAAGGGTCAGGTTGCTCACAATCCCCTCATTCCCATGACCATGCAAATTTGGGTTTGAATTCTGGCCAAAAAACAACATTTCAGGACTATAATTTTCTGCACATGTGCAGTGTTTTTTTGGTGTGCTTTTTTATGTAACCATATTTTTTTGTTTTTGGTTAATGATTGGCAATGGTGGATTGGAGCAAAAGATGGCAATTAACTGAAGTGGAGAGAGGGCTCTGATGGTTACCCTCCTTGAAACCATTACTTACCTACTTACTACTTGCTAGCAGAAACAGGCCACATGGTCTATCAAGTCTGCTCAAGTGTGCAGCTAGCACCCCACTTGCAGCTGCCCCCCTTGATCCCCCCACACAGATAAGTGCCAACTGATCTTGAACCAGATTAAGCTGTTGGTGGTATTTCCAGTGAATGGGGGAAATGGTGCCAGGATAATAGGGAAATTCCCCTGTTCTTTTTGATATGTGCCATGGGATCTTTAACATCCACCTGAACTACCACTTGGAAGCTGCTTGTCCCTGAACAGGGCTGCTCCAGCTCACCCACGGTCGGCCGGCACCCAGCCAGCCACCAACCAAGACCAGGACACCCGCCTGCAGCTCCTTGGAAGCTGCTTGTCCCTGAACAGGGCTGCTCCAGCTCACCCACGGTCGGCCGGCACCAAGCCAGCCACCGACCAAGACCAGGACACCCACCTGCAGCTCCTTGGAAGCTGCTTGTCCCTGAACAGGGCTGCTCCAGCTCACCCACGGTCGGCCGGCACCCAGCCAGCCACCGACCAAGACCAGGACACCCACCTGCAGCTCCTTGGAAGGTACGGGACAGCGCAGCCAATCGGAACACGGGTGCTTCCAGCAAACCCACTCTGATTGGCCAGGAGTTTTCCCCTGCTATAGACACCTGGCACTTTGTTAGATTTTCGATAGAACTAAGCACATTTCAACTGTGTTATTAGGAGTTTTTCAACTGTATTAGCTGGATTGTAATTTCTACTACTGTTTTAAAGTGCTTACACCTCTTCTGTCTGACTGTTTTTCCTAGGTGGCTATAGACCCCCGTCTGGTGGTGATGAAGTCCTTAATCTTTTGAAATCCATGTTCGTAGATGCAAAAACTGAAACAATATTTCTGGGAGATCTAAATATGGACTGGCTGTCACCTAAATCACACGGCCTCAAATCCCTTTGTGATGAGCTAGGTCTTGGGCAATTAGTCAGTGAACCTACTAGGAACAACACTCTAAATACTGCCAACAGTTCCATTCTAGATGTGGTACCACCCATCCACACAAAATATCTCATTTGGCAGTGTTTCACAACGACATGAACAATCATGGAATTGTTGCTTGCATAAGATCTCAAATTAAGGTCCATCCACAACCCATCTTTATAACAAAAAGATCCTTTCGCAAATTCAGTGCAGTAAACTTCCTAGCTGACCTGAGCATGATCAGATGGCAAGATCTTTACCTAGCCAAAGATGTCAACAAGGCAGCTTGCATCCTTAATGACAAACTCACTACAATAATAAATAAGCATGCCCCTTTCATCAAAGTAGGGTACGGAACAATTCCAACCCCTGGTTCACCTCGGATCTCAAGGCAGCCCTTATAGCTCGAGATAAGCTCTGGGCTAAAGCTAGACATTCCAAAGAATCTTCAGATTGGCAGGCCTTTAGAACAGCCAGGAATAACTGTGTGAAAAACTTGCTCTGTTAAAGCTAATTATTATATTTCTACTCTGAACAAGCTAAAGGTAACCCTCATAAAATATGGAAGACTATCAAAGCTATAGAAGGATGGCCCATGGGCCCTCTGCCCCAACAAAGATAGTTGCAAGTGGCAAGATTGTGGAAAACAAGTCCCTAATCCTGTAGGAACTTAACTCCCACTTTGCCACAGCTGGATTAGGCTTCTTTGACTGCTATGCTGGTGCCTGTGAGCCAGCATACCCTCCCGCCATATCTAGTCCTGCACCCAGCCCCTTCCAACTGCGCGAGATAACTTATAAAGAAGTAGAAGATTCTCTCTAACTTAGACACCAAAAAGCTTAGGGACGATGGCTTGGAACCCTTTGCTTCAAGGTCAGGCTACGCCCATCTCACTGCCCCAATTCTCCACATCTTCAATCTTTCCATTACATCTGCTACTGTGCCGCCCTGCTGGAAATCAGCACATATCCTCCCTCTATTTAAATCTGGTGACCTATGCAATGTAAACAACTATAGGCCTATCTCCATATTGCCTATCCTTTCTATAGTTCTCGAAAAACTGATCCATATTCAGTTAAAATTCACATTGAAACCTTTTCTCTCATTAACCCAGCTCAATCTGGCTTCCGGCTAATCATAGCACAATCACTGCACTAGCAAAAGTAACCAATGATTGGATCTCTCTATAGATGCTAAGAAGGTAACTGGTGTAGTCTTTTGACCTCAGCAAAGCTTTTGATACTGTTGATCACAAACTATTAGTCAATTGCCTTGCAAAGTCGGGTGCCACATACCATACCACCCAGTGGTTCTCTAGCTACCTAACTGGAAGATTCCAAAAGTAAAGTGAAGGCTTTTTTCTGCTGCCTTGCAGTTGCAAGAGGAGTCCCCAAGGATCCATCTTAGGCCCTATCTTGTTTTCTCTGTACATTAATGACTTAGATGCTAACATATCTACGTCCAATCTGCACTTTTTGCAGATGATACTGTGTTGTATACTTGGCTCATCGTTATCTGAAGTCAAGGGAGTGCTTCAAGCGGACTTCGCACAACTTGAGCATAATCTAATAAAGGCAAAGCTTCTGCTCAATGCTAAGAAGACTAAAGCGATGATATTCTCCGGCAGTGCTGTCTCAGGCCCCCCAATTTATTTATTTATTTATTGAATTTTGATGACCGGGTAGGCCCACTGGGCCCGTAGAGGTCCCTTTTTCAGGGGCGACCCAGGTGCAACAACAACATACAGGTAACATTTCAGTACAGGCTGGAGGGTAGAATAGTATTTTAAAAATAGAAGTACATATCTTTGCAGACACAAAAGCATGGAAAGCATGAAGGTAACAAATAGTGAGCACGTTAAGCATTCTGCATCCTAAATAGTGGATTAGATACCAGGTCCGCAGGAAATAGTGGGCAGCGTCTGTAGCCCTATAGTTAGCTGATAAGTACACAGGGTTGGAAGGGGGAAAAGTTAGGGACCTAAGTGCACCCCTTCAAAGAGAAGAGGACCAAATGTCCTTCCAAGATGGCTGTTGGGAGGGCACGTGAGCTGCTCAAGAGGCTGAGCTAGGTCAGGTACTGTGGCATAGACGATGCTCTTATTGAGCAGATGTCCTTCAGCAGCGCCCAGAAGCTAGAAACCGCCTCCGCCTCCCGGACCTCCAAGGGGAGGTTGTTCCAGGTGGAAGGGCGGTGTACGCAGCGACCTAGACCCGGCTTTGGACCTAATCTTTGGGACCTTGAGGAGAGATTGGCCTGATGAGCGAAGGCACCATGGATTGGGTTTTGCTCTGACGAGCCCAACCAGGCTGGGGGGGGAGAGGGACCAAGTATCTTGTAAGTAAGGCAGAGGGAAGGGTAGGCAAGATGAGCATCAAGCGACGGCCACCTGAGCCTGGATTGGGCCTCACAGTGGTGAGTCCTAGGGTGAGACAATGTGGCAAACTGGACTATCTTATTGTACAGAGTCTGCAGCCTTCCTAATTCCATCATGGCTACACTCTGGATGATTGGGGCCCCGAATGTGAGCTTTGGGAGGAGTACGCTTGTGGCGATGGCTGCCCTGGCTTCAGGAATGATTTGGTCCTTAAGTCTATAGAGGATGCCTAATTTCACATGTATGGCTTTTGTGATTAGATCTACATGATTCTTTAGGGTAAAACCTTGGTCCAGGGTAAGGCCAAGGTATTTGGTAGAGGAGACCACCTCAAGTTTTACACCCACCCTGGAATAGAGTTGTAGGTGGTGAGACCTCTCTGTTCCCAGGGATCTAGGGCCAAAGAGCATTACCTTCGTTTTGCTAGTGTTTAGAACCATTTTGTTCTGGGTTAGCCAGTCCTCCATCAGGTGGATGTCTTGCCCAAGACTTCATTGTCACCACGCTAAACGAGCCTCTGGAAGTTTTAACCAAATTTTAATATCTAGGTATCTGGATCGACAATAAATTATCTTTCAGTGACCACGTCGAAGATGTCTCTAGAAGGTTAAAAGCAAGGTTAGATTTCTTCTACAGAAATAGGCCCCTTTTCCCCCTTGAAACTCGAAACAAGCTTGTACAGGCCACTTTTCTCCCCCTACTCAACTATGGCGATGTAATCTATTCCTCCACCACTCTTGCAAATCTAAGTAAACTGGACATCCTTTATCACCATGCATTATGGTTCATTACCAACTCCCCTTACCGTTCGCACCACTGTGACTTATATGCAGCTGTTGGTTGGACATCCCTTACTACTAGACGCCTGCTCCATGCTGGGCTATGGACTCTTAAACTGCTCCTGCAGAAATTGCCAAGCTATCTCTCTTCCCTTATTAGTATCTCACATACTGCATACTCATTAAGAAAATCTGACTTTATTATGCTTGACATACCAAGGACGCGGACTTCCTTTGGTAAACGTACTATTGCATATGCCCTTCCTCCATTTGGAACCAATTACAAACCGCACTGAAACTAACTAGCACAGTTTCAATAAACTTCTACAAATCGCTAAGTTCAGCCAAAATAAGACACCTGTAACTGTCATTAAGTCTCTTCATTCTCTATGTGTGCCATATTTATCCACTGGTAAGGTATAATTGATTTGTCATATTAACTGCTTTCCCTTCCCCTTCTACTCCTGGCTTTATCTTTGCTTACGCTCCACTGCTACTCTATCAAATCACTCCTCCCCCCCATATCAGTTGTAGACTGTTGTTTGTTCTAACTGCCAAAATACTGTATATGTATTGCACACACCAGTCATCATGTTTCATTTATCAGTATGCAACCTGTAAGTCGCTTCCCTGTCTCATATCAATGTTTACCACCTGCAGTCACCCTATGTGGTACCCTTGTATGTATATCCAGCCTATATCATGTAACGTGCATTTCATGTATATACTGTTATTACCTATCTGTGTTTGTACTTTAAGTGTTTATGTCACAGGACCTCCTTGTGAATGAGCTTGCTCAATGGAGTTTTCCTGCAATAAACTTGAAACTTGAAACCACTAGAACAAGCAGATGCTACATTAAAAAGTAGGCACTGTAGTGGCTCATTTGCAGGGGGAAACAGTGACAGAGGTTGGATGAGGGTGGGAGATTTTGACACAGTGGCTGGGGGGAAGGGTTATATAGTGTTTATATTTGATGCCAGGGTTGGGCACCTAATGTCAGAATGGGGGGGGGGTGTTGGTGGTGCCACAGTAGGTCTCTCAGCAACTACGTATTATATTTTTACTTTACTGACACTGATGTTGAAACGTTGGGAACGGGGTGGCAACAATGGTGTTATGCTCCTGGTGACTTCATTTTTTTTAACTTTTTTAATTAAGAGAATACTGTAGTGACCAAGTAAGCTTGTGGCCTTAAAGAGGAGACAGATTGAGTGCTGTTAGTCTATGAGGCAAGTACCATTAAACCAGTAACCACCAATGTTCTGAAGAAGTGGCCATATGTCACACAACTTCCACATTGTAGTAGGTGGATGTTACAAATAAAAGACAGGATGTAAGGATAAAGGAGTCAGTACGTATCATTGTATATTACGTAAACTGTGATAGAATCATCCACTTATATTAAATAATATAATGGTATACTGAGTCTTCTCTAATGTATACTTTATTGCCCAACATCACTTTGGGCATCTGGTGTCAGAATAGGAGTGTGTAGGGTCAAGCCCATGGATCTGGGATTATGCTTCCAGTGACTGCTTAGTTATTTAGTAATGGTGGCTTTAGGATGTTAGCCAGAAGCCATATTCATGTGCCTCTGACTACGCTGCACATGCCAGAGGCAGTGGGGGTGAGAATTCACGTATTGTTTTAAAAAATGGATACATTTCATGTTTTATGCAAATCTCTAGACAAAAGAAAAAACAAAACAATGAACCAAATTTCACCATACTTGCCATGTCAGGTGATTATGGGCTTTAGATGTCGATTTTAGAGATTCTGGGAAAATACAAGAAACAGATGAGATATAAATGACTGAAAATCATGATTCAACATTAAGGTGGTTTCACAGTCTTAACTATAGTGACGTTACCGTCAGCCTTTACTTCTTCCTAGGTAAAAAGAGGATGAAAAGAACAGTTACTCACCATAACAGTAGATCAGAATCTCCTCCACTTGGCCATACCTTTGAAACTGTAAGTTGTCAGCATCAGGACCACTCAGAAATGTTTGCCAACTGGGGGCCACCAACAATGCCTGTAAAATGTGGGTGGCCTCATGGCTCTTAGTTCCCCACCAGAGATAAACTTGGGGGGGGGCCTCTTACCATGAGTAACTAGGAGATCAAACCAGTGCCCGGCACAAAAGAACAAGCATGGGACTGGAAAAAACATATAAGGCACTTATGGAAACCTCCAAAAAGGCAGTTCAAAGTTCAAATACTTTTATTTATTCGACTCTGACCGAGTCATTACAGAGGTAATATACACATACAGTTTCCACTGAATACATGTATCACATGGGTAAAATCCAAACATACAAATATATGGATGCTATAAATTTTCACATGAGAAAGTGACAACTTATTTCCACCTGAACCATGAATTGCACAAATCACTATACAAAGAATTCATCTGTTTGTTAACAATAGGTCCTGTACAATTTACCTGTCCATTATTAGACTGACTTATAAACAAAAAGAAAATGTAATTTCAGGAGGACATCACATCAGTGATGAGCTTTATAAAATACCTAATACAGCAGCTGTATATTAAACTACACCGATCAGGATCAGACTTTAGAAAATACTTTGCCCTAGTTAAGGGAAGAATAGCATGCAAACAACACATCTTCTACCCAGGAATAGCTTAAAGGGACAGTGCCAATCATTTTTGCATCATATTAATTCTAGTTCAAAACCATCATTTTATGATTGCTTACCTTCTCTAAAATTTAGTGATGTTGCTGGCTGTTTTATCTAACTCCTTTCTGAGCAGAACAGAAACGTATGCCAAATGTAATTATATCCAACCTGGTTTTGTTTCAAATCCTTGATCTACTCTTACTGCATACTTCCTGAACATTAGGAACAACCCCAAACAGTTCATCCACTCATGATGCAGTAGTCTCCCCTCCTCTCTGCATCATGAGTGGCTAGATTGTGTTAGGCGTGTTTCCAGTCCAGGAAAGATGCAGTGGGAGTTTATCAAGGAATGTAAACAAACATGTTTTTGTACAGTAACACCAGTATGGTTGGCAGTCTGTTTTCCACTTCAATAAAGAAAAAAGGAAATAGAATTAAACAACCAAGTACATCAGCAAATCACTTCAGAATGTCAGCAATCATAGCATGTATTATAAACTGCGGACACTTTGAGGCCTAAAGGGGTTGACAGTGTCCCTTTAATGTAATGTAACTTGCAGTCACCAGAAATACACAATAATTTTGGATATTTATGAAAGTTTCCAATTTGGGAAACCATAAAAAGCGGTCACTCCAGTGGAAGACATTAAACCTTATTCTGTTCACAATTATTTTGTTGCTGAACTTGCTGGTTCCTATGTAACACTGCTGAATAAATCAAATTTAAATATCTTAGCATACCCTTTGTACCGAAATATGTTGGTGGGTTCATAAGAATCCTGAGAGTCTCTTCTTTGGAAAATACATTATGCAAAAACTAGTGACCAACAGAAAAATTTCTTATGTTCTCATATCTTGGACAATAGATAAGAATATGAATAAGGGTCTCCAATGCTTCTTGACCGCAGTCAGTGAAGATCTTGGACCATAGATCTACTTTTAGAAAAAAAAAGTACTGTTAAAAGTTAGATGGATATAATTCATAGAAACATAGAATTTGATGGCAGATAAGGGCCGCTTGGCCCACCTAGTCTGCCTATTTTCCTACCTAACAGATAAGCTGCAGATCCTAGTTAACCAACAGCTTGCTTCCTCCTACCCCACTAGGACTGCCTTATGTCTGTCCCATGCATTCTTGAATTCCCTCACTGTTCTTGACTCCAGAGCCTCCTCATGGAGGCTGTTTCATGCATCCACAACCCTCTCCATGAAAAAATACTTCCTCACATTACCTCTGAGCCATCCCCCCCATCTTCAAATTGTGCCCCCTTGTTCTTGCACATCTGTTTTCCTGAAAGATGCTACCTTCTTGGAATTTAAGGAGAAATGTTATAAATATGGCTCCATCTTTTTTATCAGAAGAAAAAGTAAATATGGCTCAAAGACGTGATTGATTTTGTTCTGAGCATACCGCCCATGTACCTTTAATCCCTAATTTTCAGCATGTCAGTATTATATGATATTTGCCTATGTTTATTTTTTATTAGACTTGCATAATCATGAGATACGGTTACCCTTTCAAGTGAATTTGTCCATAAATGTTCCAATTTCAATAGTTTTAGTGTATCAAATACATCTGTTCACCAAGGCAAAGAGGAATTTCTAGTTATCCAAAATTTACTTTTTGGTCCACACATTTCTTTATTAATGAATTTGAGTCAGAGCCAATACACCTGATCCAATAATTTATTTTAGCAGAAAGAGCTAGGTATTAACTCCGCCCTAGCAATTTCTGGGGCTGTTGACCTAGATATTTATAATATATATCAGTGTAACTGCATGAATGGCTTTTTTAATTTTTCAAACAAGGCAGTGGATAATTCTGCCAGCTTACACCTCATTAAGAGGGAAGGAGAGTTGGTGTGCTGTGGCCCAATGGAGGAGCAAGACCAAATCCAGCATATCTGCATGAGATGATGTCCAGACTGTAATGCTTAGTGAAAGTATCCACAATGCTCCATGTGGCAGCAGCACATATGTCAGCTGCGGAAACATTCAGAAGACAGAATACAGGTCCACTGTCAATTTGGGAACTAGAATATACCTTGACTAGAACCCCCAGTTAAATTCCTTGGAAGGGACAGGATTGATTACTTTCTTTAGAAGTAGTGGCTGCACTTCTTCTCTCAGAAGGGACAAGTGACCTGGAGGATAATGAGAAGGAGGTGAAAGGTACACCGAAGGGCTGGACAGCAACCACAAAGCATGCCCCTTTTCTTCTATTTCCAGGACCCACTCACCCATGGTGATCTCCCTCCATTTTGACAGGTGAAGGAAGATCATTCCATCCAATTGCACCCCCCTGGAGACAACAGTGGAGGTAGAGGTGGAGGAAGTGGGGTGTCAGAAGGTTCCAGGGCAGTGGGGACACCTCAACTGGCACTTTTGATGACATCAGAATGGCAAATGGAGAGGGACCACAGAACTGTTGGTGGTAGCCATGGCTGCCATGGCCTGTTGGCTTGCGAAATGCTCCTCTACCATAGCCTCTCATATTCTACGGGATCAAGGATGTTACTGACCTCAGAGTCATTTTGGATGATTGAAGGTCCTTGAGTGCATTGTCAGCATCTGGCCCAAATAACTTTCATATCCTAAAAGGGACATTCAGTATGGCTTGTTGTGCATCAGTAGCAATGCCAGTCACCCCTGACCCAGGAATATACCCTGAGGCAAATGCCAGAGGCAGAAGCTCTGGCAAAGACATCAGAGTCATCATATGCAGAACACAACATGTGCTTACCAGAATCAATACCAGCCAAAGTGACTTTAAGGAGCTCAACCATTGTAGGACTATCAGGTTGTGTCTGAATAGTAGTCATGGCAGATTCCCATAAGCAATTCTGATTTTTTTTTAATTCTCTGGTAACCAAATAAGGCCCACTAGGCCCAAGGCCTGTTTTCATGGGAGGCCTGGTAGCACTGGGGAGGTTATGTGACTTGTTCAGGGTCACACAGTATGCAAGTGGAGGTTTTAGGAATCAAACCCAGGTCAACTAGATGTACCAAGCTCAATTGCAGCTTGTTACTTTAACCTGTAGGCTATACTGCCAGCCCAATCATATAAGCCAGAAAATTTGCAATTATTAAACCTAAGGATGCAGATGCATAAGTTATTTTGCCCATAACCTCTAATCTCCTGAACTTCTTGTCAAGAGGTAGAGTATGCATCACTCTAAGGCCCTAGAGTGATCATGAACAGCCATGATTATCACAAAATCAGTTTCTGGCCTTGCAACATAATAGGACTTGACAGACTGAGCAGGGAACTGTTTGTCATACTTTCTAGGAACTGCAGGCAAAGCGTTATGCATGTGCCAGGCAGCAAAAGTAGCATTCTCCAATGCAGGATATATAGACGATACCCAACAGTAAGTGCAGCTGTAACTTCTAAGAACTCCATTAAACTTCATTTACTGGAGTCTTCCTCTTCACCCTCAAACCCAATGACAATCTTCATGAGAGGACCCAGGGATATAAATCACAGAATCCTCACTGCAAGAGGAAAGGGTAGGGCTGGAAGGGACTCCCCCCCCCCAGGGGTCATCTTTCACCCTTCATCAGCCTCCAAGTTCAGGAGATGAGGAATGTATTCTCCCTCATCATTTTCCTGAATGATGATGGGGACAATTGACAGAGCTGATGACAGAGGGAGCAGCTGTGATGGAGGGACTACAGGCATGCTTTTAAGTCCTGTCAATGGGGACAGTACAGACAAAGGAGGCCCTGTTGATGGGACTACCAGTACCAATGCTAACAGCGATAGTATCAGGTGAAGTAACATTTCTGAAAATGAGGCCAGCATAGCCTGGAAGTGGATGATACCCATTTCAGGGTTTGTGACTGCATCATCACAGGGACACAACATGATAACAGAGGTGGCATATCATATATCCTAGGCATGACAGTGCCAGAGTCAAACCCCAACCTTGATGTCTTAGTGATGGTTGGGGGGGCTGTAACCAATGCTGCAGGAGCATCTGACAAGAACTTATCATCTTTAAATGGAGACATCAGCCTCAAAAATTAAGCATGTTTTTCACTATATTTATGGTAACGGCTGGATAAGGAGAATGTCAACGGCAATGTGTCCTTTTCTTTGGTTTTCTCTGTCATCCTTGCCAAACTCAGGAGTGACAGTGTTGCCAACCACCTGAGTGTATTCTTCCCAGTGGTGCCTGGGTGTGAGGGAGAAGTCAGGTTGGAGCCCACAGCCTTGGCTTGGGTTACAGTGGCCTTGATAGTGATGAAGGTTCCTAGACCCTTCTATTTTTTTGTAAAATCTGTTTGTTAGCAAGCAGTGAAGGTTAACATCATATCACACATGACATACACTCTAGCAATGTTGATAAGACAGTAGGTTGGGGTTACAAGTCCCTGTTGCATATATTTTGTACAGAGGAGTCAAAACTGCACCATGAAACTGTTTATATTTTGGAATACCTATGGGAAGACAGTGCTACATGGTCCACCATTACCAGGGAATCTAAGTACAGCTCAATGAGGGAGTGAAATAGGTCCCATGTAAGAAGCTAAATCCTATTCGTCTTAATTTTGTTATTTACTGAGCATCGCAATGATCCTTTCAAAACTGAATCCCAGTCCCCCTTCAATTCAGGGGTGGTTCCCAGATCCAGCTACCATCTGGACTGTGCTAGATCCAGTGGGTCACTTAGGGACCCTAGCATCATTTTATAGAACTGCTGCATAGGTCTAGCTATACCTCTGATGTCTAGGAGGATCTTTTTCCCAGGAGATCTGGATGGGACAATAAAAGATACAGAGCCCCTCCACTTTTCCAGCCTTCGGGGGAGTTTTAGACAAGCAAAGAAGTCACCTGGAGGTGTTGCAAAGTGGATAGTGACCTCCTGAAAGGGTGCCACAGAACCACCAACAAATAGAACACTGACCATAGTCAGTCCCTTGTCAAACCATTTGTGTATAACTTGTCTTGTTGGGTATGGGGGAGCCCCCATTTCCATAGGGTTTTCAGGAGGTTTGCCTGAGAGGAAGTGGGGTGGGGGTGACCTGTAATCTAGTGCCTTCCTTCAGCATGTCCTGGTGGCCTGATTACAGCCCTGGCAGATCTTACAGACCCTCATGTTGTGGGTCAGGCCCAAACAGCAAACGCACATGGAGTGAGTATCATCTTTGTAGATCTTGTAACTACAGTTGCAAAACCTAAATAAAGGTTATTTCAATAGTGGCAGACAGGGACAATGCTGCTTAGTGAAGTTAATTTAGAAAATAATAAATATCACAGAAACAATAGTATTTTTCTCTGCATGTCTGATAAGTGGTCAACTGCAGAAAAAAGAGCTAAGGAGCCATGGTACTGCTCAAGTTTTATCAGCACTGACATTGCAAATCATCGTGGGTGGCCCACAACTAATAAATGTTTCTGTGTGCTCCTGATGCCAATGGCTTACAGTTTCCAAAGATGTGACCCAATGAAGGAGATATCCTCAATAAAGATCAGTGATTTTACTACTAAAAATATCCCTGTGAAACAATCTTAAAATTAGTAAAATCTGAATAGTATGATAGATATCAGTTTAATATATAGTAATTACATGCTTCCAGGTATTAATTATGTTAGTGGTATACGAATCATTTAATAAAAATTGATGACTTTGCAATGAGAGTTTAGTTTTACTGATAATGGTGGATTAATGTTGGGACAGCTGATTATTCATGAGCTCAGTGACTGTCTTGGTTCAAGCCCTAATGCTTGCTTTGATTTCTAACTAGAAGGCTATAAATGAGTTAAAGGGCAGTAGACTGCCTTTCTTTTTTTCTTATTTTGTAGTGAATGTTTTAGTGCTCATTTTGACAGCACTGGAGACCAGAGTCCTCTATTGATTCTTAAGACAGGTACTGTATAGCATGGGAAGCACTAGCTTAAAGGAAAAGTCCCCTCACCTTTTTTTTCTGTATGCCTGTGTAGTTTGTAGGCATGAGCAATGATTCCCTCTTTTGCATCCCCGATAACTAATTTAAATGTAAATTAAGTTGCTTCATTCTGTTCTGCCCTGGTGTGAAAACCTGTTTGACTCCATTGCAAAGGTCATGACTCCACTCATAAATGGAAATGTGGGAGCTGATAGTGCATATTTGCACACAAAGGGACTTCATGCTCAGTGAGTAAGCAAAGAGCTCCTTTGAATAATAAAACATCACAAGCACTAACATCCTTCCAGCTGCATTTTTCCAACTCAGTCACACTTTAAACAACAAAAACATTAGGGAACTTACCTTGAAAAGTTTGGTGGTCAGCACAAGACATGAATATGGGGACTTCAGAAGACATACAACAGAACTGACTGACAGTAGCACTTCTGCTGGCTTGTGCATGTATGCATAATCAACTTCCATGATGCCTTGCATGAGTGAGGTCATGAGCATTGCAAGGAAGTCAAACCAAACAGGTTTTCACACCAAGGCAGAAGAGAGTGAAGCAACTTCATTCAAATTTAAATCAGGATAAAATTGGGTGGTGTAAGAGATGGAATCATTGTTCATGCCTACAGACTACAAAAATATACAGAAAAGAAGTTGAGGGGACTGTCCCTTTAATCTTCCTCATGCTGACCTACCAAAGGGCATCCGTTATGTAATGGTGAAACCACCCCTTAAGGCTGAAAAAGTAACTTAAACTCCAAGCTCATTCAGTCATTGACTAGCAGTGAGTCATTGACTGGCACTGAAATTCAGACTTAGATTGTTAACTAAGTGGCTTATGGGTGACAGTTGAGTTTTGTTTCAGTTGATTTCACCAGGATACAGAACCTCAGCTGAGATTCAACATCTTGATTTCATGGGGTCCTGTTTTTATCCTTTTTACATCTGGTAGGACTGAAGCCCAGGGAGATTGTGTGACTTACAGAAGGTCACACAGTGAGTAGGTTGCCATTGTAGGATTTAAACCGAGATGCCAAGGTTCATATCTCTACACTCTGAAAACTAGACCACAATGCTTCTTTGAGTTTTAGTAGTTGGTTTTGTGCTTGGACAACACCTATCTAGGATTAACTGGATAGTGGTCATCACACAGGTTACTGAGCGGCCATTCTGAAACATAGAACATGATGGCAGATAAAGGCCTAGAGGCTCATCCTGTCTGTTGGAGCCTGTCTAATTTGGGGACTATGCTCCTGTCAGTTCTTCCTGCTCCCCAGTCTGCTGCCTTACACACTATTTGTATTTGATGATAACAACTTTTGGCCACTAATAAACTAGGCCTGATTTGAGTTAGTGATGTAGATGTAAATTACTCTGTAAATCAATGTCAATCTACAATGCCATCATATCTTACAAGACAAACTATTGCATCCAGTACCATGTATATAGACCTTTTAAACTTTTCCATCCTGTTTAAAGCCCACCCAGATTAACTATTTCATGATAACTGTCAGTTTTCAAGATTAATTACATTAGTAGATAGGTGTTGTATAGTTTTGAATACTTGATTTTACTTTTAAATGGCTACATTTCTTACTTTATTCTGTGTTCCTTTGCATTGAATTTTTCTTGAAAAAAGTCCCCTTGTGAAAAAGCTGTACTATTTGAAAGGGTGGGATGCATATTTTACTTAGTTTATTTCAATGTTGCCAGCATTAATTAATACATAGAGACTTTCACATGATATTTGAATTGGTTAGGAGGTCATGGAGATTTGACCCATACATCTGGAAAGGAATTTTTCCATGGGGTAGACTGCTTGCTAGACAATCAGACCACTACATTTATTCAAGCCACTTCATAAAAATACCTTTTGGGAGCTGATTAATGTTCTCAAATTATGGTAAGAAAGGAGACAAGATGGTGTTTAGGTACATTAGTGCAAGAATGAAAACTAGGGGTGGGATTATGAGGTTAAAAAGGGAGGGAGGAGGGTGTGTGTGGAGGGGGGACCTAGAAAAAACAACAATCCTGAACAAATATTTTTGTTCAGTATTCACAGAAGAAGTGAAATGAGAAGGATCAGTATTGGGCAACATGAGCACCAGTGGGAGAGGTGGACCCCATCCTGTTTTCAGAGGAAAGAGTCCTAAAGGAACTCGAGAATCTGAAAGGGGATAAAGCTATGGGGCCAGATGGAATACAACCCAGAATATTAAAAGAACTTAGAGAGGTGCTGACAGGATCACTAACAGTCCTATTCAACAAATCGACAGAGACGGGGTGGTTTTAGGGTATTGGAGGAGGAAGAATGTAGTCCCTCTCTACAAAAGTGGAAACAGGGAGGAGGCTGGCAACTACAGGCCAGTCAGCATGACCTCAGTGGTGGGGAAATTAATGGAGTCACTGATAAAGGAATGGATTCTGATATTTCTTGAATCCAGTGGAGCACAGGATCTGAGGCAGTACAGATTCACAGCAATAAGGTCTTGTCAAACAAATCTGATAGATTTCTTTGACTGGGTGACCAGAGAGGTAGATCAGGGAGCTGCAGTAGATGTGGCCTACCTAGATTTCATCAAGGCCTTTGACACTGTCCCACATAGATGGTTGGTAAATAAGTTAGGCAGCCTGGAAGAGGGTCCCAAGGTGGTAAACTGGTTCAGAAACTGGTTGAGTGACAGGACACAGAGGATGGTGGTAAATGGTATTCAATCCAGGGAGAGGGGGTGACCAGAGAAGTGCCACAGGGATCCATGCTGGGGCCAGTCCTCTTTAATGTCTTCATAAGCGACACTGTAGAGGGGCTGGGGGGGGAGGTATGCCTCTTTGCACATGACACTAAGATCTGCAACAGGGTTGATCCTCTAGAAGGGAGATGCGAAAGGATCTAAACATGCTTGAGGAGTGGTTGAGAGTGTTGCAGCTAAGATTCAATGCAAAGAAGTGTAAAATCATGCATTTGGGGCACAGAAATCCATGGGGGGAGTATAAGATGGGGGTGAGGTACTGTAAGCCACAAGTCAAGAAAGGGATCTGGGGGTAATCATATCTGATGACCTAAAGGTAACCAGACAATGTGAAAAGGCTGTGGGGAGAGCCAGTGAAATATTAGGGTGCATAAGGAGAGGTACTGCCAGCAGAAAAAAGGAGGTGGTTATGCCACTGTACAGATCACTAGTGAGACCTCATCTGGAGTACTGTGCCCAGTTCTGGTGGCTGCATCTCTGGAAGAACATAGACAAAATAGAGGCAGTCCAGAGAAGGGCCACAAAAATGGTGAAAAGACTGCACCAAAGGTCATATGAGGAAAGACTAGAGGACCTCAATATGTATTCCCTGGAGGAGAGGAGAGAGAAGGGGGATATGATAAACACATTCAAGTACCTCAGGAGTATAAACAAGGTACTGGAGGGTAGTATCTTTCAGAAAAGAAGGTGCACAAGAACAAAGGGGCATAATATGAGGCTAGAGGGGGGTTAGGCTCCGGTATAACGTGAGGAAGTACTTTTTCACCGAAAGAGTAGTGGATGCTTGGAACAGCCTCCCTGCAGAAGTGGTGGGGGCAAAAATGATAGGGGAATTCAAGAACTCATGGGATAGACATAACAGTACTCTTGCAATAGGGAAGAGACGGTAAGCCGCAGATCAACTAGGGTCTGCAGTATTGCATTAGGTAGGGAAAGAGTCAGACTAGGTGGGCCACGCGCGGTCCTTATCTGCCGTGTTCTATGTTTCTGTGTATTCTGCAGGGCTTCAGTGCAGCAACAACTGTAAGTTTTAATCATCTCCCTTCATTTCCTTGAGTAAGTGAAACTTTCAGATACCATGTCCACAGAATCTTTGAGCAGCAGTATAGAGTGCTGGCAGTAAAGCATGAGAGGACGCCAGAATCTAACTATGCTTTTCACTTGTAGTTCAACTGCTTTTACTAATTATCAGTATCCGGGCCCAGAGACTCTGTGCTTTTTGAATTGTTGCTCTGCTAGTGTCTGTAATAAACTGCATTTATTATTTTTGAGTGACTATAGTATCATATTGCTCCCATGTTAACTACTGTATTGCTATTCTCCCCCTGTTCCCCTTCCCCTTGGTTATTTATGCTTGGAAATGAATAGAGCCCCATGAAAGTCTTCTTATTTTTTATAATGTTTCTTTTTTCTTTTTCTGGAATTTCGTGTTATTCCTTTTTATTCATTGAAAATGTAGTTTTATTAGGGTTGTGGATGCCTGGAACGGGCTTCTGGAGGAGGTGGTGGGGTGGAGACAGTGTCCGGGTTCAAAAGGACTTGGGACAGGCATAAAGGTTTACGGGGGATAGGTTGGGGGGTTTTCAAGGAGGAGGCAGATAGTCTAAAAGGGGAATAAGGGCAGACTGGATGGAACATGAGGTCCTTTACTGCTGTCAAGTTCTATGATTCTATGATTCCTCGTTATCACGTTTACATTCATAAAATGCCACAAAATGACCTTATACACACTAGAAATCACATTCCTAGTATACTATATCTTGATAAACAGCACAATGCTATGCTCTCGAAAGGTTTTGTGAATCAGACAGTTCCACTGCCGCTTCCTTGAGGACTGTCTCTGTGGTAACAATGGAACCCAAACAAAAACTGCTGCAAGCATTTATTTAGTTTTTGCGGAAAAAAAACAAGCAATTTTTAAACTTTTTTCGTGTGTTTGTTTGTTTTTTCTTTCTTTTTATACCTTGATTTTCTTTTAATTTCTTGTTATTTCTTATTTAAGGAAAACATGGGGCTCTAGAAATGAACCTTGGCTCGGTGCAACTTTACTGGTCACTAATTTTCAAATAAATAAATAAATGAATAAATAATCATTTAGATGTACAGAGCTATTACAATGACCTCTTTGAGGGCATTGTTCTTACTTCTGCCTCTTTTTACATACACAAACGGTTCACAAACTTTCTCCATACCACTGCAATGATCATAGTATCAGTACAGGGTGTGGGGCAGAGGGTGGCATGATAATGAAGAGTGGTACTATATACATTTGCATGTGATTATCTGAAAATCAAGATGGGAGATACCCACACTATCGGGTCTGGCAGCACTGTTCCCTGCACTGGCGGCATTCAAGTTGAGGCAGCACTACTCAGTTTAGCACTACACTGACATGCCCCTATATTCAATTGCATGGTACCAGAGCACTATCCGACTAAATATAGTATCCTCAGGGTTGTGGGCAATGGGTAAGCTCAGCACAAAACTTTGTGCTTTGCTTTGCCCATTTTTGAATATCAGGCCCCAGATAACATGAGGGAGATCTACTGTTTCCAAGGGGCAACAGCAAGCACCCTCCAAAAGAACATGATGGAAATCACTGAGGCAGATGGGGGAGGTTAGATATTTTTGTGCATATAGGCACAAATGATCTGGCCAGAAGTGTAGGGGAAGTGAAGGAAAGCTTCAACACATTACTTCAGATGCTCATGGATAAGGCAGTTGTGATTTTCTTTGAGGTCTTACCACAACTGTGCTATAGTCACAAGGAACTAATGAAAATAGCAGTTCATTGCATGGCTGAAGGAATGGTGTTGATGGAGTCACACAACAAGGTAACGCTGGTGCAGGTGGTGCAGGGATGGTGCTCACATGAGGCTGGTTAAGCTCCCAGATACAGTACATAAACCAAAGTAAAACCATAGAAGTAGTGAGCACTCCTGGTAGGCAAACCAAACCCTTATTATTAAAAGGGCAATGGCAACAAATTTGCAGTAAAAGTTTTTGGATGGGAATGAAACCACAAAGGAGCTGCAGTTTCCAAAAATGTGTTAGGTATATAACATGCTACTTGTAATACATGCCAGTGTTGTGTAAGACAAGTCAAAAGTGTCAAATGCAATAGATATATTTCAGAGATCCCACCTAGTTTATACAAAAATGATCCAAAATGGAATGCTGTACCAAAGAATTGCCAAGCAGCCGCCGCCTACCCCAGCACATCACTCTTACAGAGCTTCATCAGGGAGCATGGCTTGATGGTAGCCTTGTGACTTAAATACTATCTCAGAAACACCTTGTGATTACTTAGCCTAACCTACTCATGAATACCATTTAAAGCACTATTGCTAATATAGCTCATAAATAATCTGGAACAGAGGAGGACACAAAACACCTGGGGCTTGATATTCCAAAGTTTGCCCTGATACAAAACCCAGTTTGCCCTGGCAAATCAGGTTTTGTGCAGAAGTCCCATATTCAGAAGCTCGGCTAGGATGGGTGTACTGGGCTTGCACCGGGGCAAACAGTGGAGGGGTGCGTAAGGCAGAACTTTGCAAATCCAGGGGTGGGGATCTGAACATCAGAGCAGTCCGATATTCAGAATATTTGCTCCATGCAAGGGTGCTTTGTGTGATCCCCTCTTGTGTGGAGAAAATACTGCCGTCTCAACCCTGGTCTTAATTTGGCATAACCCTAGTGGTTGCCAGAGGTATTGCATCGGCACCCCAACCACCACCCCAACACAGTTCTCCCTGGTGGTCCAGTGCCCCCCCCCCGATCTCTGGCCCATTACAAATGATAGTATTCCCTGGTGGTCTAGTGGTCCCTCCCCCTCCTTGCCAATCATCAACCTGATAATAATGATTATATTCCCAGGTGGTCTAGGGATTCCCCCTACATTCTGATCCCATGTATAACAAATTAACATCAGTCTGCCCAATCTGTCTGTAAATTACAAGATGTATTTTTCCCCTAGTGTCTAGAGGACCCTCCACCCCGGCACATAGTGCTTCACCCTCCCTCCTATCCTGAACCCAAATTGATGGCTGGCACATCCCTCCTGTCTCCATTACAGCCAGCCACTGACTTAACTATCAATGAGTGCTTATACAGTACATGCTCATTGATAGCTCAGTCGGCAACTGTCCATGGTTTATACAGGAGGGTTTTGCCAGCTGCCAACTTGAGTTCAGGATAGGGGGGAGCAGGGTACTGTGACATTACCTGATGGGGTGAAGGTGGAGGGTCCAGGGACAAATACATCTTGTGATTTATGGACAGATCAGGGATAGGGTGGGGGGGCGCTAGACCACCAGGTACTGATTTTAATTTATCATACATGAGGTTGAGATGTGGAAGGGGACCACTACACCACCAGGGTACTGCTATCATTATTATCAGGCCAGCAGTTGGCGAGGGGGGGATCACTAGACCACCAGGGTACTACTACTGTATCATTATTATTGGGACAGCGATTGGCGAGGGACAGACCACTAGACCAGCAGGGAATACTATAATTTCTATTGGGCTGGTGATCATGGGGGAATACAAGTACCAGGGATAGCTCTCAGGGACGGGTCAATTGGTGGGCGGCATGGCACATAATAGCCTTGCTGCTCATGCAAATGAGTGCATAATGGGTAAGCAAATGGCCTCTTAGTTCCTTGCATGCCCAATAGGATCATTGGCATGCGGACATTTGAATATAGCAACGTTTTCCCCAGTGCTAGCCAATGTAGTGCCCTATTTTGGGGGCACTATCGGGTGGTGTTAAGTGGCTTAGTGCTGGGCATATATAGTTCTATATTAGACAAATAGCGTCCTGCACTATTCAACTGTATATAGCATTTTTACGCACCGGCACTATTGCAAGACAGAATAAAACTGTTTGCACTCCATTTTGCACTTTGTTGAATATCTTGTCTTTGGTGTCTTTTACATACACAACATGCAAACCAAAAGATAAATGTCACAAAAGAGTCATTAGCAGTTCATATTGATTATTAAGTTTCCTGATACAAAGATAGAAGGAAGCTGTAAGAAACACAGCTTCCATTTGCATGAAAAAACAGTCCCAGAATTTGCGGGTTCTATTACAGTCCACATCACTTTGTTACTTGCCTTATCTCTTCATTTTCTGGTGGCATTTCATCATGGGTTTGCTGTCTATGAATGACTGATAAAAATTGAAAAAAAATAATGTAATCATACTGTACATATGCTTAGAATAAAATCTTTAATGAGAAAGGGCATAAACAGAAGGCAATGGAGCCAGACAGTTGGGGAGAATTGTAAGATCACAGAATTAAACAAGCCAGAGTAATCTGTATATTTACAGTATCTACTAATATTTGAGCACAAGACTAGTAGCATTCTCAAGTGGATTAAACAGCTGCTATTGTTGAACATATCATAGTCTTTTATGCTAATAATACTTATAAAATGTTGTCCAGCCCAACAACATCCAAATGGAGAACCACTTTGCTCCCTTAGAGGAGATTCAGGTACTTGACTCTGCTTGGAGGGGACTCTGCATCAGTTGGTGGAAAGAGGCAGGCTACCGTGATGACATCCAGGGGATGAAACCGGAACAAGTCTACCGGGAGAATCATAATGGTTGGTGACTCAGTAATGATTGGAGTTGAGAGGGTGGTTGGTGGGAGGTTGGATGTGAGGGGGAATGATCAGTTGCTGTCCTTGTGCATCATCCATCTAGGATTTAGACATAATTGGGAGGGTGGTGAAGAGGGAGTGAGATCTGGGGGTGCTGGTACACCTGGGTGCCAATGATCTGGTGAACCAGTCAGTAGAGATGGTGAAGCAGAACTTTTGCAGATTGGGGAAACCATGGTGATAGGAGAGAGGAAGGGGAACCTTGTTAGTACTCCCTCATATCTGGGGATTGTAGCAGTGCAGCAGGTAAGAATAGGGTTGAGGTCCAAACTGGGCTAGGGGCAGGGGTAATAGAGAATTGGAATACAAGACAAGAAACTATGAAGAGCAGGAAAGAATGAGGGAGAAAGATAGGGAACCAACAAAATGTGTTCAGGAGTTAGATTGAAGAGGATCTATCTTAATACCAGGAGCCTTGGTGATGAAATCAGTGAGCTCCCAGGCAATAATGGCAGACACAGAGATGGACCTTATGACCCTCACAGAAACTTGTACCTCAGAAAATAATGACTGGGACCTGACTGCTCCTGGGCACACAATGTTTAGAAGGCTACCAGTAAGTAGCCAAGAAGGTCTGGGTTCCAGTTTACAGCAAGTAGGGCATAGACACGAGATCATGTGGACTGTTTCCTTTTTAACAACTGAAAGAACTCCATCCAGGAAAGCAGAACAACATTGTACCTCTTTTCACAGACACTGTCGGTCCATGACAACCCACTTGAGGAGATCCCAGTCTGAATGGAAGACACTTTGTAAAGGAAAAAAGTGATTGAACTCTTTGCACTTCTCTGTGGAAAAGGCTTGATCAGATCATTGACAGGGAGGATTAATCAATCTGCCATGATGGGAAAGAGCTGAGCTGGTCAGTACATGCTTGCAGCAGTTATTATTGGCAGGAACTCTATCTTTTTTATAGTGATTGCACTCTGACATTTACCATGGTGAATTCTTCAAGCCAATGTGGCCTTCTCAGAGTGTAATCTTAACCAAGAACGCTCCAACGTTTGTCCCACGGTCTTCAGCTCCCTCAGCTCCTCACAATACCATGGGGAGCTGTGGGGGGAGGGGGTCAAAGGATGGACATGGTAGTGTGCTAGGGGGTACAAATTGGCTGTGAGGATTGTGTTACATTGCTCCATGGAGTACTCAGTTCTATTAGACTACTGGCCAAAAAGTGCATTACAAACAATATCCCAGGCTGTAACTGTTTGCAGGGTAATTCTTTTGTTAGAACTGTATGAATTAAACTATGAAGGAATTAATCAGTCCTTGTTTCCCCAGCACCATCTTGTAATAGAAAGAAGCAGCTCATGCTTAGCACCAGAGAGGGAGTTTGGTCACAATATGATGGGGATCTGTGGCAGGAGGTCAAAAGACAGACATGGTAGGGTGCTAGAGTGTTCACGTTGGCTGCCAATAACTGCATTATATTGCTCCACAGTGTACTTGGTTCCCTGAGCAGACATTGCCATTGTGACTGGGACATCCAGCATCGGCTGGAGTTTGTGTGGCTACAATTTATATTTAGGATGATACCAAATAATGTACACAGGAGGGAATTCAAATGAGAGGCCCAGCAATGGAATGAAACAACATGATTATCTGACCAAATGACTGGGTTAGCCTTGACCGAACTTATGTCAAGCTCCGATGAGAATACCTGGTCCAACATGTGACCATATAGGTGAGCGGCAGAAGCAACTGCCTGTTTGAGGCCCACTGATGACATAAATTGGGGAAGCTGTTGACCAAACAATGAGGTTTTGCTATATTGAACATATTGAGGTTTTATCATCGACCTAGGCATTAAAATCCCCCAGATCTGTAATCTGGGAGCTTCCAACACCTGTTCAATATAGCAAGCTGGGTGATTGTGAAATACCCTAACCCCAAAATATCCCACTGTATGAGTGATTGTGTGGCTAATATAAAAGACAAGAAATACAAAATGGAAATGTCTCTTTATTTCGTGGAATTTCAACAGTTTAGGAGGTGTGGGGACTGCTGCCAAAGGAAGAGGGACTCGAGAAAATACAGTGACTGATGATAAGATGCAGACTGACTTGAAAGGTGATGGTGGATGGGAGCACACAGACACTGATCACTGGAGAGAAAAACAAAACGCTTTTTACCACCATCAGGGCCAGATATTCAAAACTTTGCCCCAGGGCTAAATTAGCACTGCCCGGCAGGCAAACCTAGCCCGGAGCACAAAGCAAGCTATATTCAAAAGGAAATAGCCCATTGCAAAACCAGCTGAATATAGCAAGCAAAGGAAGCTGGGCAAACAGGGCCAGAAGTGCAGGGCAAAAATTGCCCAGGAATAAGACAACACTGAATATAGCAACAGGGAAGTGCACACTGCAATTGCAGCTCATTAGACTCTGGAGCAAGCCAGTGTAGCAGGTGGAGAACATTGTGTGTGATTGCACAGAGATGTCTGACATCTACTACAAACAATGTAAGCCACACACTGCAGAACTGTGCTTGTGCTATGCTGAAGTGAGGTTTGCCCGGGGCTAACCTGATTGCTCAGTGCTAACACATTAGCCCAGTGCAAACCAGTTACCCCGGGGCAAACAGGAGCTCCCATGCAAATGAGCCTACTTAGGAAATCCATGGGCAAACAAGTACATTTGTATCTCATTAAGTACTGTTTAGCATACATTACCATGCAGTTTGCCCAGTGCTACTGCATGGAGCACAAAGCTCCCCCTTTTGGTCAGAATGGAAGTACAGACTGGATGCTGCAGGCCAAAGCATGCCCACAGCATCCCCTGTTGGTTGAAATGGAAATGCAAGCTGGAAGCTGCAAGAACTGTGTGCTTGCAGGCACAGTCAGTGCATACAACACACCCATGCAGCTGTGCAAGCAGGACCTCTGTGTGTGTGTGTGTGTGTGTGTGTGTGTGTGTGTATATATATATATATATATATATATATATATATATATATATATATATATATATATATATATATATATATATATATATATATATATATATATATATGTAGATCGATAGCTAAACACAGACACACTGCCTATGGCCATACATGCCCTAGAGGATACCTCCCCTGACAACATAGGTACCCCACTGCAGTAGTGGGTGAAACACAGTGGGGGAATGCAATGCATGGGACAGACATAAGGCAAACCTGGTGGCGGCAGGAGGCCATAGGCTGTAGGGTCACTATGATATGCAGCATACCTGGTAGATAGGGAACAGGGCAGACTGGCTGGGCCAGGCAGTCCTTTTCTGCCATCATGGTCCCTGTTCCATTGTGTGCCTGTTACACCCTGGTAGACTAGTGTCTCCCCCCCCAGCATGATCCCCAACCCCCGGTAGCCTCAAAACACACTGAAACCCCTCATGTTCCAGTGGTCCCCCCCCACCCCCCAAGCATGGTTCCCGACCCAGTTGCAAGTAAAATTAATACCGCTTCCCTGCTAAATTAGTGGTCCCTCCACCCCCAAGCATGACTCCCGACCCCTATTGACAGTAAACTAAATAACATTTCACTGGTAGTCTAGTGGTCCCCCACCCCAAGTATGGCTCCTGACCCCCGTTGCAAATAAAATAAGAACTGTTCCCTGGTAGTCTAATGGTCCCCTCACCCCAAGCATGGCTCATGACCCCCATTGAAAATAAAATAAGAACATTTCCCTGGTAGTCTAGTGGTTCCCCCCCCCAAGCACGGCTCCTGATCCCCGTTGAGAATAAAATAAGAACATTTCCCTGGTAGTCTAGTGGTTCCCCAACCCCCAAGCATGGCTCCTGACCCCCGTTGAAAATAAAATAAGACCTTTTCCCTGGTAGTCTAGTGGTCCCCCCCATCCCCAAGCATGGCTCCCAACCCCCGCTGCAAATAAAATAAAGAACTTTTCCCTGGTAGTCTAGTAGTCCCCCCCACCTGGCAGTGATGCCCCTGCTCATCCCAATTAGACTCCATGAACTGAGCTGGTGACTGGCTCAGCCCTCCTCTCACCAACACAGCCCGCCACTGACTGAGGTACGAATGAGCACTATTTCATTACAGTAGCACTCATTTGTACCTCAGTCGGCGGCTGGCCGTGGTGGTGAGAGGAGGGCTAAGCTGGTCGCCGCCCGTTCATGGAGTCTAATTGGGATGAGCGGGGCGCTACTGCCGGGTGGGGAACTACTAGACTACCAGGGAAAGTTCTTTATTTTATTTTCAGTGGGGTTGGGAGCCGTCCTTGGGGGTGGGGGGGACCACTAGACTACCAGGGAAATGTTCTTATTTTATTTTCAATGGGGGTTGAGAGCCATGCTTGGGGGTGAGGGGACCACTAGACTACCAGGGAACAGATGCTACATGTCTTTGCAATGGGGATCGGGAATCGTGCTTTGGGGGGGCACTGCTGCCACATTACCTCCGGCCTTTTCTCAGCGGTATTCAGTGTCGAGCTACAGGCGCTATACCTTTGAATATGCCAGTGTACCAGCATTCAGGTCCCCTCCCCTCAGTCCCTCCCCTGCATACATTATAATTTAGCGTCGGTGCTAACACCTAGTGCTGACGCTAAATGTCATTTTGAATTTTGCAGTTGGGCGCAAATCCGGTGCTAGTCCAGTGCAGCAGATTTGTGCCCAGCGCTACCCTTTGGATATCTGGCCCTCAGTATTTTGCCCTGCAGTACTAAATACACAGATTAGTGCTTTTGAAAACTGCATTGAAGAAAAAGTAGCTAATGTTTTCTCATAAGGAGAATGAGATCAGTGGAAAATAAAATTAAATAGAGCAGAAATGACAGCTCTTAAAGAACTGGAAAACTTGCTGGGTATTATATTCAAACCTGCCGACAAAGGAGGTAATATAATAATGATTGATGAGACACTGTATGTAGACATGGTAAATAAATTGTTATGAGATCAGACATGTAACAGAAACCTCCCCTCCAATACTACATCAGTCTTAAAGAATGAACTGTTAGAACTGTTAGAGGGGGCTGTCCAGGGGTAGCTATCATGGAGAATGAATTTAAATACCTATGGACCCCAAATCCAGTCATATCAGTCTTTTTTGCATTGTGCAGGGCCCATAAGGATATGAGGATTCCATCAGGTTGCCTGATAGTCTTTGAGGTGGGATCTCTCATTGATAAAATTATCTAAGCTTGTAGATTTTTTTCTTAAATTTGAAGTTGTGAAATTAAGATTCCACCTCAGAGACACCAGTGACCTACTATTAAAATGTGTGGATTTTGTGTTGAAAGCAGATTTTCATTGGATGTCAGCTGATGTAGAAACTCTTTATTCTTCTATTCTACATGAAAAGGGATTAGTGGCCTATGGGCCAGTTATTTAAAACTTTGTGCCTGGCAAAAACCGTTTGAGCAGGTTTAGTACGGGATTGGCGTGGGTTTGCTATATTCAAAAAGCCAAGTAGCACACGCAGACTGCATTAATACCAGGCAAAATCATAATGTATGCAAGGGGCAAACTGAGGGTGTGTGTACATGAATACAGGTGCAATGCTATATTCAGTGACCAGCACCGCGCAAAGTGGTTTTGCATGACTTAGCACAACACTTAGCATGGTGCACATTACCACCCAGGAAAAGGTGGTCTTAACCCTGGGCAGTCAACTTTACGCAACATTTTGGCTTTGCGCGGTGTTGGCGCAGCTTTTGCATGGCTTTGTGTGACCCTAACAAATAAATATGACACACAGACAATGCCAGACATAGAGGAAACATGTTGCTCACTGATGGCATCACAATGATGCCATCATCTGCAACCAGTCCCAGTCATGCCAGGCAGTAAGTGGTGACCCTGCTGCCACTGAATAGCATGGCAGTGTGGCCATGCAGCACACACCTGTGGACCACTCTTCTGTGGACACCAACAGATGCCAGCACACACATGCAGCACTGTGGGCATAGAGGATGTTGAGGGGAGAGTATGCAGGTGACCAGGCTGTATCACAGACCAGGTGTGGCCACAAGGCTGGGACACATCATGCAGTGCACATGGGCCAGTATTGGGAAAACCCCAACACCAGTGCGCCTTTCTGATAATATATGCCCCCCAGCCACATACCGCACAGCTGTACAGCTGCCACAGCATACAAAGCCGGACATGTATATGTCACTGTGAGCATCCCATGCCAGAGGTGCAGCATCTGTGGGTCACACAACAGCGTAACAGTAATGTCCACTGTCAGTAAACACCTGCACGTTGGGCCTGTCACTGTGTATAGTGCAGTCGTCAGCACTGCCCTACACACCACAAGCAATGCTGTGTCCACACACTACCAGCCCCCTTGCTACTGTAATGTCTACTGTGTACTGTAGCATGACCTACAATGTGACAGTTGCATGCAGCACCACCACCATCTGTGCCTATACTGTGTAGTCCCCTGGGGTACAATATTCTATGCTATGCTGTACTGTTTACATGTAGCCAACAGCTATCTTCATGCACTGCCGGACGTGATGTACAAGTGGAGCTGCGGTTGGACCTGGCAAGCCCCTGTACTTCCAGACTGACTGACAGATGGAGCTGTGGGACCCTGCAGTAACACTGGGAAAACTGCATGCAAAGCAGGGCATAATGAGATGCTAATCTGGATGCTTGCCCAGAGACTACCTAAGTAGGCTCATTTGCATATCACTTTTGAATATGGCAAAGTTTAGCACAGGGCAAACGTGTTTAGCCTTGTGCTAAACCTGCACAAACATGTTAGTGCTGTGCAAACAGTTCGGGGAATATTATACAGTTTTGAACACTCTACTTTCACATGCACTGCTGCCTGCAGCTGTACTGGGTCCACACATTTGCTGGCACACCCATTGGCCACATAGTTCACCTCTACCTACTTTCACGTCACTGTGCACTGTGTTGCTGTTGTGATTTGCACTTCCTGGTTGCTATATTCAGAGCTGTCTTATTCCAGGGCTAAGTTTGCCCTGCACTCCCAGCCCAGTTTGCCTGACCTCATTCCCATGCTATATTCAGAGGCTGTTTGTCCCAGACTATTCCTTTTGAATATAGCTTGCTTTGTGCTCCGGGCTAAGTTTGCCCACTGGGCAGTGTTTATTTAGCCCCGGGGCAAAGTTTTGAATATCTGGCCCTATAGATATTATTTAAATAGATGTAGTACTAGAGCTTCTACTTTGTTTCTTTCAAAAGCCATTAGTTTTATTTTAAAATGTAATGCCTTCAAATTTTCTGGAAGCTACTACCTCAAGACATTGGGAACCCCGATGGGGACCTGTATGGCCCCATTGTATGCAAAACCTTTTTTTAGGACTTTGGGAAGTAGCAATGATTTACAGTGATGAGATCCTTCAAACAGACAATGTTGTCTTGTGGTACCATTATATAGACAACATTGTCTGCATGTGGAGAGGCAGAAATGAGAGGGCATCTGATTTTGTCAAATGGCTAAATACTAATGATTTAAACTTGACATTCACTCACAGGATTTAAAAATACAAAATAGATTTCCTAGACCTGGCACCTCATGCAGCACCAGGTAAAAAGGTGTGCTCATGTGGCTACAGGAAACAGACAGTCACCACTTCTTTGTTACTAGCAAGTAGGACACACCTTCAGACTCTTAAGGACTTAATCCCATATTCACAATTTCTTCATGTGCCGTGGAATTTTAGTGACTTACAGACTTATGAAGTTCAAACTAATGAGTTAGAGGAGAGATTTAAAAGAAGGGGGTACAGTATGAGAACAATTAAACAAACCAGAGAGAACAAGTTAGAGAGCAAGTGGAAGTTGACAAGCAGCCATTGGCTTTCTTGATATAATTTAGCCTCATATCAGGTAAAACTGGCGCAGTAGTACATAAGTACCGGAATGTTTTGAATGCAGATAACATTCTGAGAAAGGAACTGGGACCAGTCTCTAGAGTCATATTTTGAAGAACAACTAACGTAAGACACAGAACTGTATACAGCCATTTCCAAGAGAAGTCAGAAAAGGTAGTGAGGAATTGGTTGGCCCCACACAGGATTCTTACCATACATGAAATGTAATGTTTGCATCCATTGTAAAATAGCCAGTTTCTGAACACCTTATCACAAAGAAAATCTACAATATTGAGCAATTCATCTTGTGTAATACCATGTTTGTGGTATATACTTTAGTATGTATTTGCCATGAGATTGATGTGGGAAGGATGATACACTGCTTAAAAAGGCAATTACAAGAGTGTATCCAAGATATTGTAGTTGGGAGAGATGATACTTCTTTAGGGGGACACTTCAGGTCAGTTCTTATACCAAATCTGAAAGAAATTTACGGTTTGGGACTTGAGCAAGTAAAACATAGCCCTAGGAGGTAGTCATAGGGTTTGTCTCTTGCTCCAAAAAGAGACAGCATGTACTTTTTGGCTAGGCTGCCTAAAACCTAAAGGGCATAATAGTGAATTTGACATGAAGTGTTTTCTATTAATTTGCCAATATGATGTTGTTAATTAATCTGCAAACACTGTAATACCTGTACATATGTATATTGTTGTATATAGACTGGTTATGATGTTTTGTTCATTTCTTGAGGTCCTGGGTGAAGGTAGAAATAGAAACAATGGTTGTCCAGTGAAAGTGCTGTTAAAGTGATGTCAAGAGATGATATTGTGAAGCTCACCACAGTCGGAGTATTTTCTGCAGAAATTGGAGGTAGCACCATGACTGGAGAAGTGCATTTCAAGACTTGCATTTATCCAGAAACTTTGACATCACTATTTGATGCTTGTTGAGTCAAATAATCAGTGTGTTTATTCACAAACATTCTATCAGCATCACTGAAGCAATCAACTTAATTGACTGCTACAGACTGCCAGACGGGCATCTCAGGGCTACTTCACACCATTCGCAACTTCGTTGACTCTAATTCCAATGAATCAGTCACCCTTGGGGATCTTAACCTGGATTGGCTCAGATCTAAATCTAATAACCTCAAGTAACTATGTGACAAACTAGGCATCTCACAATTAATCACTGAACCAACTAGGCCCAATACTAAAAACCTTATTAAAAGTACATTACTAGATCTCATCCTAACAAACAGGCCTCAAAAATATACATGCTCCATTGTATTTTTTAATGATGTTAGTGACCATAACATTGTGGTTGGCTGAAGAAAATTGGAAAGGTACCTCCATAATGCAAAATTTGTGACTAAACATAGCTTCTGCAAATTTAAATTGTAAAATTACCTAACAGACCTCAGGAACATAAACTAGCAAACTTTTTATCTAGCTTCCTCAGTAGATGAGGCAGTTAGTATTTTTAACACAACGCTGTTAAAACATATAAATAAACATGCCCATTTCATAAAGTCTAGAGTTAAAAAGGCCTTGCAGCCATGGTTCACTGCTGACCTGAAAAAAGCCCTAGCTGCACATGACAATCTTTGGGCTATGACCAGACTAACTAAATCACCCCTGGATTGGTCAGCTTTCAAAAGGGCAAGAAATGCCTATACAAAACTCATTGGAGCAGCCAAAGTCAATTATTACTTGACTGTACTAAAAGAAGCTAAGGGCAATCCATCAAAACTGTGGTGCACAGTCAAGCCTGTGGAAGGACATAGACTGCCTCCATCTGTTCTGCCCAAAATTACTTCCCAAGGCAATATAATCTTGGACAAAGCCAAAATTTTCAAAAAGTTGAATTCACATTTCACTACAGCTGGGCTAGCATTTGACTCTTCTCCTGCTGCAAAGCTAGTGAAAGATCCATTGTCGGAGGACGCCCCGGTCAGCTCACAAATCCTGAACCCACTCTGCCTATCCCAAATGACCTTCAAACAAGTTGAGGATTTGCTAGTGAAGTTAGATTCCAAGAGAAACACTGGTACTGATGGGATAGACCCTTTTTTCCTACAGGCCAGCTTGTATTTTCTAACTGCCCCTATAACTCATCTATTTAACATGTCAGTCATCTCTGGTTCTGTCCTCTCCTTATGAAAAACAGCCCACCTACTTCCTCTGTTTAAATTGGGTGACCCTTGCAACCTAAACAACTATAAGTCCATTTCCATATTACCCATACTTCCTAAACTTCTTGAAAAAAACTAATTAATATACAACTCATAAGTTACCTGGAAAAAAATGGAGCTACTCAACCTGCTCCAATCAGGCTTCTGGCAACATCGTAGTACAGTTTCAGCCCTGGCCAAAGTTTCAGATGAATGGATTACTGCCCTTGGCCACAAACATTTTACTGGAGATGTGTTCTTGGACTTAAGTAACATGTTTGACACAGTAGATGATGATCTATTGTTGTTGAAACTTAAGGCACATGCATTAAACAACTCATCTGTTAACTGGTTTGTTAGCTACCTCTCAGGTACAGTCCAATATATTAAAGCAGACCACTCCTGAGAGGTGTGCCTCAGGGATCTATTTTTGGACCCCTTCTCTTTTCCATCTATATTAATTCTTTAAGTGATAACATTCTTACAGCAAAACTGTATTTTTTTTTACCAACGATGCAGTCATTTATATTTCTAAACCCTCATTAAAATAAGTCTGCACCATACTCCAGTTTGAATTTACCCAGTTACAACTTAACCTCCTTAGCTCAAAACATCTGCTAAATGAAAATAAGACTAAAGTAATGCTCTTCGCTCCCACCCTATCTACACCTTCACCATTAAGACAGGACATTATACCTATATTAACATTGCTAGGGGATTCCTTGGAGGTAGTGCACACTTTTAAGTACTTAGAGCTGTGGCTAGACAATCATCTTTCCTTTACTATCCACATCAAAACACTGACAAAAAATTGAAAGATAGATTAGGATTTTTCTTTAGAAGTAAATCCTTATTTCCTATTGATGTTAGAAAATGGTTAGTTCAAGCTACCTTTTTCCCTCTGCTAGATTATTCTGTACACCAACAGCTCAGCTTCCTGCCTTCACAAACTGGACATTCTGTACCATTGGGCAATTTGTTTTATATTAAATGCTCCCTCTAGGACCCACCACTGCTCACTTTATTCTGCAGTAGATTAGACATCACTTGCTACCAGAAGGAAGATACATATTGCATCTGGGTTGATAAGGCTATGCTAAATAAGCTCCCCTAATATATTTTGTCCCTATTCCATCATTCCCTCAGTTGCTACTCACTTAGGAAAAACTCCATTATTTTATTAGACATATCCAAATTCTGCACCTGATTTGTAAAATCCACAATCAGTTATGCCTTACTGTCTGCTTGGAATAAACTACAAAACACCCACAGGCTAGCCAGCTATGTCTCTCTGAATGTCACCAATTCCCTAATAAGTAGATTCATTAAGGAAGACTGCCACTGCTATGTCAGTTAGCTGGGCTCTTAGTTTTTTTTTCTGCAACCTCAGCTGGGTATCAGCACTTCATCAATTATGGGGGTATCTCTGTATCCATCATTGCACACTTACTACAGTACATCTCCACCCCATGCTGCTGGTTGGAAAGTGAATGTCTCATATCTTACTTGTATTATGTTTTTCATGCCAATTGTTATTCTTCTTGTAGCATGCTTTTCATGCTAATTTGATATCTTACTCTATAATTATTTTTTTATTGTCCACCCTCCTGCATTAGCCCTGGTTCATATATTGTTATTTTATTGTATTTGTTGTCTGTATTTTACCTGTGGCAGGATCTTCTTGTAAATGAGCTTGCTCAATAGAACTTTCCTGATGAATGAAACTTGAACTTGAACCATTTGTAATATTATATTATGGGTATGACTTCGGATTCAGTTTAACAAGTGTTTGAAACTGTCATTTGGTATTTATAATACAGAGTGAGACTGTTTACCAGACTTTTTAACATGACATTTATATACTTGTAACACCTCTGTGTTTTGCTGTCTTGTAGAGTATTCACTTTAATAGCAGAATGATGATAGTATTATACACATGGTATGTGGGTAATGTGGTAACCAATAGCAAAGGTACACTACTTAAACAGTGCAAGTGTGCACCTTAGGTGTGCCCCCTGATGAAACTCTGGCGGAGCAAAGTGCCAGGGCAATGAGGAGGCAGGCCTGGAGACTGTGTTGATGCTGCAGAATAAGAGGTGCTAGCTGTACATTAGAGCAGACTTGATAGACCTCTAGGCCTTTATCTGCTGGCAAATTTAGTATGTTCGTATGTTCGTAATCTTTGCTGCACATCCATTTATTTGCAATTTTACACACACACACAAAGACTGCACTTTACTACTCAGAATTCAAATTCTGCTATTTAAAATGGATGGATAATGCTATGCTATTAATGTTTCTGTAAGATAACTGTAGTGGCATAGCCACAATATGATTAATTCTGAACTAAGGGTAATGGGTGATTAAATAAAGGAGCTCACATGCTTATTCTCCACAACAAATTTTGTCTGAAGTACTTTTTTTGGGAGATGTATGCTGACTGTTGGCCAAAAAGTGCACTACAAATAAGGTCCCAGGCTGTAACTAAGTGCAGGGTATGACAGGGTTGGGGAAGGCCCTGCCCCATTTGTTATGTCAAGAGATTTAAAGAGCAAGTATCTATTTTTTCCTCTCCTTTTCTGCTGCTTGTCTGTCTCTTGCCTGTCCGACTGCACAGTCAGATTTTTCTTGTGGCACCTTGGAATTGGCCACTCCAATCAACCCACAATTTCTCCCTGCATCTCCCTCCCTTCACTTGCTGTTTCTATTTTTTCTTTCTCCCCTTACTTCTCTGTGGTTGTAAAACTATATGTAAATTTTTTTGTGAAACTGGGATTCTTTGGTTTGCAAAAGTATATAATTATATTATTGAAATGATTGCAGAACGCTACTTGGATTTCTTGGAAAAGATAACAGTCTATAATACAGGGGGTAACCTTGAGATGTATTTTGACCTCCACAAGCTTAACAGAATTTTCAACAGGAAGCTATCTCTGAGATAGAATGTTCTATTTTGTTGCAGCTGTTAATGACTGATGTGCTCTTCAGGCTGACCTCAGGAAAGAAACTGAAAAAGTTCTGGTACATTTTGTGAGAAACAGGAGATGGTAATTGACAACAACAGGAGGCAGTGCTCAAATTGCCAGGAAAAGACGATTTTTATAAATAGAGCAAGGTTATTTTTTTTTCAGACTTGAGAGAGAGAGAGAGAGAGAGAAACTCAGAGGAAGGATTTCTGATTGTGTTGCTTTTATGAAGAGCTATCCTGTACAACTTTAATTTTTCAATTTTATTGTCATTGATAATAATGAAACACAACTTGCAAATGTTATAACTGTCTGTGCTTCCTGGCCTATGCCTCAGTGACTGCTGGTGTTGGACAAAGTGGGATATATGCCATTCATACCCTGTGCCAGGAGTTTTGTGTGTAACTACTACACCTGGTACTAGGGAAGCACAGAAGAAAGGTATAGATCCTGCCACAGCAAGCTCAGTAGTGATTACCAGAAGAATGGCAGCCAAACTAAAAGCAGAAACAAAAGTCCAAACTGAGACTGTAAAGCCAGCACCAGTGATAAAAGAAGAACAGGCAGCAGCAGAACCTGAAAGCATGTCTGCCTTCTTCAAATAGTGGGTAATATAACAAAGAGAGATTGAGAAACAAAGGAGAGAACAGATGCAACGATAGGAGCAGCGATGGTGGGATGCCTTGCAAGCTATCAAAGCTGGAGGATTGGTACAGATTCAGCAGATCAACAAAGCAAAAACAACCTAAAAGACATTAAACTTACAAGGTTGTATCCCTTAGATGATATCTAAGCATACCTGACAAGTTTTGAAAGGGTTGTCCGAGCCTGGCAATGAATAAAGCAGCAATGAGCAATCTGCCCAGCACCTTATCTGACAGGTAAAGCCCAACTTGCCTGCAGCAATATGTAATTGTGAAAAAAAGACATCCTTAAAAGACATGACATCTTAGGAGTGACCTACAGGCAGAGATCTTGGTCCCTGAAGTACCACTCAGTCGACAATCCTTGAGATTCCTTCACTCAACTTATAGAATGCTCACTACATAGTTACAACTGGAGGGTAAAACAGTCCCACAGATCACTGACATATTTTCAATGGAGCAATTCATCAACATCCTTCCTAGAGAAGTGTGGCTTTAGGTAAAAGAACAGCAACTAGAAAGTGGGAAAAAGGCTGTTTCTTTGGTGGAGGACTATCAGGTGGTCAGACAGACACCACAGCAATGCAGTAACAGATGAGGAATGATAAGACCCTACTTTTCTCAGTTTAACTTCAGATCAGATAAGCACTCTGATAAGGGGTAACAAATCTGTATCCAAAGACTTCATTTGCTATAATTGTAACAAGCCAGGCTGTATCCCAAGAAACTATCATAAAAATAAGGAGGGTAGCAATGGAGTAAATTTGGCCTTAGCAAATTGGGGCAAGTATTTAACAGGTGTTAAGGTGGGAGATAAGACTGTGAAGGGACTTGTAAATTCAGGAAGCAGACCCTACAACATGTTGAAATTCTGAGAAAATACTGTGCAAAAAGGACAAGGTACTGGGATCGTCTGCATCCATAGGGAAATGGGATACTATCCTACCACACAAGTGACTCTGAACATTAATAGGGTGATGGGGTGACACATCAAATTAACGCGGGGGTATTACCAAAGATACCTGTTCCTGTGATTACTGGAAATGACTTTCCAGGATTTACTAAGTTATTCACGGAGGGTGGTAAACCTGCTGTTTCAGCAGCTGTGATAACAAGAGCACAGGGAAAAAAATGTCAGCTTTGGGGGAATCTTTTATTTTTGGTGACTTTGATTCAGACTTGTTTGCACCCAACGCCAAGATCCAGAAATCAATAAAAGAAAGAGAAGGCCTGACAAAACAGTGGTAACAAATAACTGATGGACATAAGATGTTGACACATGAAAATGCTGAAACTACACTGAAAACTGATTGTGATTTTATTTCTGAACAATATTTCTCTCCAAGGTTATTTTAAGCAGTTGAGGGTGAAACAAAAATAGGGTGAATTTATCTTTTAAAAATGTAATAGACTATTGTAAAGAGTTTGGATTAATCCTCAGATGCAGGAACAGATAGAACAATTGGTCATACCGAGGAAGCGTAGAAATTAATTGTTAAAGATAGCACATGATAGTCCTATGGCTGGTCACTCAGTGAGGGATGGTGCCCTTGCCAGATTTTTGTACAAATTTTACTGGACTGGGATTTGTGAGGATGTTGCTACCTGTTGCATTTATTCTGCTGAATGTCAAAAGATCACCCCATTGACTAAAAAGACAAGGTGTCACTGATGCCCCCACCCTTGATAGATGTGCCTTTTGAAAGAATTATAATGGATGTAGTTAACCCGTTAGACAAAAGTAGAAAAGGGTAATTAATTCATTCTGGAAGTATATTAGGATGCTACTTGATACCCAGAGGAAATTCCAATGGGTACTGTCATAGTCACAAAAGTGGCAACAAAGCTTGCCAAAATGTTCAGCAGGGTGAGTATACCTAAACAGATTATTACTGATCAGGGTAGTATTTTGGGTGCTATATTGCTGAAGGAGCTGTGCTGACTACTATGTATCACTGTCATAAGAATCTCCCCTTATCATTCTTAGACAGATGGTCTTGTTGAGTGGATTCATAAAACCCTGCAATGCACATTAAAAGGGTTTGGGAAAGGTGAAGGGAAAGACTGGGAACAGTTCTTACCTTACCTCTGTTTTGCTTACAGAGAAGTGGCATACGTATCAACAGGTGTTCCTCCCTTAGAAATGTTGCATGGTAGGCAACCTAGAGGGCCACTAGATGTAATAAAATAAATATTGGAATATAACGCTGCTCAGAAATAATCTATTACATCTTATACGTGTGCAGTGAAAGTGAAATTGGCAAAATATAATGAAATCACCCACAGTAATCAGGAAGAAGCCCTGAAACAGCAGAACGTGTATTATGATCATGGGGTAAAAGAAAGGTTTTTGAGCCAAGTGAAAAGCTTTTGTTATTGTTACTCACTACATAAAGCAAACTGGTGGCAAAGGCCTTATAAAATGGTTAGACATACTGGTACAATTAACTATGAGAATGAGACCCCTGATAGGAAGAATCCTACCAAGATATAACATGCTAAGCTCCTATAGAAACAGGCTGAAAAAACACCAAACGCTGCTTTGGATGCTCTGTTAGTATAACCAGACACTGCTAAAGAAGATATTGATATAGCTTATGACAGACTGGAACAAATTGTAGCTTCTGATGCTGTAAAGGTGAATGCTTCCTTATCCACAGAATAAACTTCAGAAATTCATAACTTGGTAAATACATTTAACAGTTCTTTTTCCACCGTGCCAGACTGAGCAAAAGGTATTGAGCATGTAATAGTGATAGAGAATGCCCACCCTATCAGAAAAAGGGCATATGGACTAGCAGAATATTTAAGAAAATTAGAATTTAAGAGCAGATATGGTGAAGGAAATACAAAAATGAAAGAGCTGGATGTCAGTGAAGAATCAAGAAGTGTTTGGTCATCACCAATGGTGGCTGTAAATAAAAAAGAAGTAGGTATAAGAATCTGCCTTGATTTTAGGAAATTTAATCAAGTGTCCATATTTGACAGCTATCCTATGCCCAGAATAGATTATTTGGTGGACAGAGTGGGAAGTGTCAAAGTATATTAGTATTCTCGATTTTACCAAGGGTTACTGACAAATTCCCCTAGCTAAAGAATCCAGAGACAATACCACATTTTCCACTCCAGTTGAATCCTATCAGTTCACTACCATGCTATTTGGTTTACATGGAGCAACAGTTACATTCCAGTGGCACATCAATGTAATTCTAGCCCCTCACTCTGGTTCTTGTGCTGCATTCCCGGAAGATATTGTAGTATATAGTCCAGACAGGAAAAGCCACCTGGAACACCGACGAGCAGCTACCCAATCCATCAAAAATACAATTCTGAAGAAAACCTTAAATCTGTGGGGCCCACCTGGGGTATCACTGCCTTAATAAAACACAGAGGCACCTTTGTAATTGTGGTTAGAGATGTGCAAATCTAGAAAACTTCACTTTGTGAAATAATTTACAAAGTTGTTGCTAGGTGAAGTTGCACTTTATCAGAGAAAGTTATGCAAATTCACTGGTGAAGTTGCAACTTCACCATAACTTCACTTGACTTCACCTGAAAAAGTACCATTTCTTCAGGAAGACTCAATACAAAGTGGCAAAGTGGTGAAGCAGGCAATTCACAAAGTTATTCATGTAGGTGAATTTCACAGCTTCACTGGAGCTTTGCTGGTGAAGGAAAACTTTGTAACATCTCTATTGTAGATAGTCTAGAATGTATGACCATCATCTGGGGTTATGTTTACCAGACTCACAATTGGCATGGCCTGCTTCTTGAGCAAGGGTACAAAGAAAGGCTGACCATTGTGACTCAAAACATGATGCATAGTGGTGGGTGAAATGAGTAAAATTTGCTTTGTGGAGCAATTTGCGAAATTCCACCCATTTTTACTGAGTGAAATGAGAAATTTTGCTTGGTGAAACTGTGAAATTTCACCTTCCGTGGTGAGATTTCACCTTCTGAGATGAAATTCTGCCTTCCGTGGAGAAATTTCATCTGTGGAAGGTGAAATGTCACCGCAGAAGGTGAAAGTTCACCTGCAGAAGGCGAAATTCCACCTAAAGCAGACAATTTCATGAATTACTCCGTGCGACGGAGTGGCCACTTCACCGGCGGAAATTAAAGTTGCTGCATCTCTAATGATACATACTAATGGACTGGCTCAGAAAGTGATATCTTGTGACACTCCAAGACGTCAGAAGGCAGATTTCAGTTGGCACAGGAAGATATCAGATGCCCACTGGACAAAGGGACCAAGAGCCAAAATCTCACTCACTGCTTGTGTAACTTAAAGTCTGATGAGTGCTGTGAGGTACTGTAGATCTTAATGGAAGACTAGAGCATATGGGCTAGATATTCAAAACTTCATGCTGGGCGCAAACCATTTACACAGGGTTTGTGCCGGGTTTGTGTTAGTCCACTATATTCAAAAGGTCAAATAACACCGGCAAACTGCATTAGCACTGAGCAAAAGTATAATGTATGCAAGGGCCAAAAAGATGGCATGTACATGAGTACAGGCACAATGCTATTAGCATGCCCGGCAGTGCCAATTTAGCCAAGGGGCAAAGATTTGAATATCTGGCACCATGTCTTTCTGCAAACTGTTTGCCAAAAATGTTTTCATTTTGCATTCTCTAGTGTGTTTTATCCTTGGATTTTACCCTATATTCTGTAATTCTGTAGGGTAAATAATGAAACATTTATATATTTAATGTTGTCTTTGATTGTGCAGTGTTCTACGGTACAGGACAAATTCATTTTTTTTTTAACAATCTTATGTTTCACCAACAGAGAGCAAGATCACCAAGAATAAAACTAGAAAGAAAGGACAAAGGCACAAACAGCACAGCACCACCACCAATATACTGTGGAAAGGCCACACTATCATAAGATTAGGGGACCAAAAACCTTTATTTTGGATATACAGTACCTGTACACATAGTGGTTGAAATCTTTAGGAATTAAAAAGTATGCAGCCAACAATAGAAGCAAGGTTTGCAAAGAAACCTATTATTTCCCATAATCAAAACAATAATATTTGCTACTGTGAGTTTCGCCTATCAGGTATTGTTTAAACTAGTTAGTGCCTATATTTTACACAGAATAGCAAAAAGAGACCTGCTATATTTTTATGAATGTATAGCTGAAATATTTTAGGCAATTGCTTTAATTCTGATGTATATAGCAATAACATTACAAAGATGCTACATGCTTTAAAAATACTATTTTTAATTATGTCTATTGGTGCATGCTTTCATTAATAAACTTGAACCTTTAAGCTGTACAGACTAATGCAGAGACCCACCAATGAAGTCCACCAATGTTTTCCACCTACATAACAAACACTTGCGAAGGTGTGACTGACACCTAGTGGATGAATTAACTTGCACAGTACATAGTACTTTCTGTAAACTGTGTAGCCCCTTTGCTACAAAGAAAATTTTGCTAGAAATATTTATTTACATTTATTTATTTATTTATTGAAATGTTTCACCAAGAAGGCCCACTGAGTGACAAGTCGCTTGTCTCCCAGTGCAACCTGGGGAGAAGGTGTACAATAGGAATGAGACATTAAACATTCCAATTACAAGATCAACATTAACATACAGTTGTAAGGCAGGTGTTGCAAACAGTGTTACAACAGTATTGCGCATAATAAATAGAAAGATACAATAATAAGTGCTGGGTTGATAAGTAAACAAGTGCTTATGTGAAAGAAAAGGGAGAAAGGAGAGGAAGGGGTGAATAGTTTACATATAGGTGAATAAAGTTTCAACAGTTCTCAGTTACTTCCTATACATTATATAGGGGGCCTGTTTCATTCCTTATCCTGAGGTGCTATATTGTGGCAATTGTTTCACACCCATTTAAAACAAAAGCTCAGTGATTGTAAGTGTATGTATGCTTCACTTATCTAATTTGTTTCTGTCCAGCAGAGTTTCTGATATTTTATTATAATCATTTTGTATGATATCCTTTGGTTACACAGTAACTAATACTGCATTAAAAAGTGCCATAATAAGTCAGAAATATGAAAATAACATTCAAGTGTACATCCAGGGGTACTAACAAGGTTAAACAATTTTTATTTTGCATTCTCCAGTGTGTTTTACTGCTCTTGTACTTTACTGTATATTCTGTAATTTTGTTGTGTAAATATTAAGATTTATATAATTGCTATCATCTGTGTCTGTACGGGTTTTATGGTACAGGTTAAAGGGACACTGTCAACCCCCTTAGGTCTCAAAGTATCCCTACTTTAAAAACACATGTTGTGATTGCTAGTGCATTGTATTGCTTTTGTAATTTACTGTATATTCTGTAGTTCTCTACTGTAAATGTTAAACATTTATATATTGTATATTCCCTGTGACTGCATAGTGTTTCATGATACAGATAAAATACATTTATACTGAGCAATCTGGTTATCTGCTACTAAAGATCACAACTAGCAAGTACAAAAGCAACCTCTGTCTGATACAGAGCAATGAGAGGATCCTGGGAGTGACTAAAGGGATGATTCTATGAACATATGAAATTTGCCTTCAGATAAAGGCCTAGTGGTCTATCAAGTCTGCTCAAATGTGCAGTTAGCAACCCATATTCAGCAGCTGCCCTTCCCTCCCACCTTCCCCCTGTCTTGATCCTCTCCTTTGCCCTGTCTCAGCCCCTTTTGAAGCAGCCCACTGTTCTAATGGATACCACTTCCGCCAGTAATGCATTTCAGCCAGCTACCACCCACTCCATAAAAGTGTCTCATCTCCCACATGAACCTTCCTCCCTCCAGTCTCATATCATGGTCCTGGGTGTCCCTTCCCTCCCTTACTTTGAACAGCCCTTCTGTACCTGTCTTGTTCTCTGCCTAAAGTAAAAGCCTTGCACTGAGTAAGCTGTGGCATGTGGTGGGGTAAGAACCAATTAGAGATACCCTAATAGTCAACCAGGCAGTGGCAGCAAAGAGCAACAAATAACCATCCAGGCATCCAGAGGCTTATGGGTATGAGTTTTTGACATGGGAATAAGCTTCAAATGGGCAGGCAGACTTTGCATGACAAATGGTAGGTGTGTACAGCACAGGTAGGTGAACTGGCAGATATGATGGATTATGAGGGCTAGATTTTCGAAACTCACGACACTGGAATAAATCCTATTTTGGATGCAAACAAACAGAAGAACAAGGTACACCAAAAATATGGCACAAAATTACAGATGGACCATTATTTTGGTGCATACATCATTTTTGTAACACAACTCTGTCATTTATGACATGGGGATAGATCAGTTTCTCTGTGGTCTAACAGCAACGTTGCAGACAACACCAGTGTTTGAAAATCATGTTGTATCTCTTTAAAAACAGAGCCCTAAATCTTTTTCTGCCTAAACCTTCCTATATTTGCTATGTTTCTATTTATATAATAAATGTTACCAGGAAAAAGCTGGTATTTTAGAAGAGAACCAGCCAGTGTAACAAGGTATTCAGCAAGGCTAACAGGATGATGGGGTGTATTGGGAGCTGGTTCAACAGTAGGAAGCAAGTGGCCGGCCCGGTGGTGCTGAGGGTTGATGCGCTGGACATCACACCTCATGCCACACTGGTGACTCGGGTTAGGTCATGACCTCAGGTCACCATGGGTCAGCTGGGGTGGTGAGGAGCTGATTGAGCTGCCAGCAGACACCTCTCACCACCACATCGAGGAGCCCTGGTGCTAGACTGAGGAGAGAGTGAAAGGGGCTATCACTGGAGCTGCGGTGAGCATGCACGCCTCCATGCACATACTCATCCACACTCTGGGGCTTCAGGGTCAAGAAGAGTAAATCGGGAAATACAGGGGTTGCAGCAGGATGACGCCTCTGGGCCAGCTCTGCAGGATCCTCTGGGACATGTAAGGCATCTATAAGATCCTGAAAGACCCCCAGAGGCTGGTAAGGGTGGCAGACATGGGCAGCAGCCCACTATGGAGGGTAAAAGACAATATGGAAAAGAAAAAAAAACAGCAGGAAGCAGGACGTACAGTACTGCTGCCTCTGTATAGGTCACTGGTGAGGCTATACCTGGACAGCAATTATTTTGGTGTGCACTATTCTTTTTTGTACTTCTTCATATTGTTATGTCTTTTTGGGAAACAGCACCCCTTCAGTGTTAGTACACAGTCTTTATTGGTGTGTCTATTTTGGATGTAACCTGCATCATAATGCACCAAAAAGCTACCACAAAGTTTAGTGTCTTCTGCAGACATATACAGCCTGCCCTGGATTCCCTCTCCAGTATCATTGCTGAACATATTGAATAGAACTGGGTCCAGGGCAGATCCTTGTACTCTGCTGATGACCTCTCTTTCCACTGATCTGGCCATTCACCACAACTTTCTCTTGCTTCCCCTCCAATGAATACCCTACCCACTTTACTATTTTCTTAACTGTACTCAGATCCCCCATCTTTTCAGCAATCTTCAGTGTGGCACTGAGTTGAATTACTCCCTGAAGTCAAAGTCTAAGTCTACTGCATGCCCCTTGTCAACTACCCTGGTTACCCAGTCAAAGAATATTATCATGTTTTTCTGATAAAACCTGCTTGCCACAAATCCATGCTGCTTACTATGCTGAGTCCCATTGTTCTACAGGCCCACGGAACCCACCCCCTAGCTGCCCCCCCACTGACTACCCTGGCTCCCTATGGCTGCAATTCATCCTCACCCTCCCGACCCATCGAACCCTGCCCATTCCTTGTTCCTTTATGGCCTCCTCCCCGGCATACCCCCTGGAAGTTGATATACTGCCACCCCCTGGTCAGAGCCTTGATCTTCCTACTTCTCCTATCTGGTAATATACATCCTAACCCAGGCCTGCCCCCTCCAGCCCACCTGCTAGGTCCACTGGTTTCCGCATAGCCTCCATGAACATATGCAGCCTACTGAAAAAATGTGATGCCCTCCAGTGCTGGGCCATGTTACATCAACCAGACATCATAGCCCTGGTTGAAACCTGGCTGTCCAAATCCATCCATGACTCCTTTGTCTCCCTCCCAGGCTACACCCTACACTGGGAGGACCTAGTTGGCAAACATGGGGGTGGCTGTGCGATCTATACCTGGGATGCAATCATTGGACAAGCGCTCCCTGCCCCCGTTCTTGTGAATGGGGCCCAGGCCATTACCCTTAAACTCACTCATGACCCCTCCAGGGGTCCTCTCTATCTCACCACAGCTTACGTACCCCCAAAGAACCAGAACCCAGCGCTGATATCTATTACAGAATATCTTGCCACCCTCCACCACAAGGCAGAACAAATCCTAGCAGGGGATCTTAATGTGAACTGGTTCAGTGCCTCCTCTTCCACTATCCAAAATTCCTTCGCTGCCCAAGACCTGACACAACTCATCTCCCAGCCCGCTAGAGTAATCCAAAGAGAGGTACCAGTACCCTTCTGGACGTAATTATCACCAACCGCCCCAAAAAAATCCATAACGTCCAGGTCCTCCCAGACTCCATAAGTGACCACTCCCCTATCCTATTCCTTTTGGCGGTGCCCACTCGCAAACCCACAGCCCAGACCACACTCCACAGATGCCTACTCCCTGGTGGGCTGAGAAAACTCAAACAGTTTCTCACCCAGATTAATTGGTCCCCCATTCATCATGCACCCTACATTGACACTACCCTTGCCTTTTTCTCCCATACCTTTAACAAGGCCTGTGACCTCTTTGCACCCCTCACCAAAATTCGATCCAAAAAACATAATGCACCCTGGGTTACCCCATCCCTACTAGAAATGCTCAGAAATAGGGATAACCTCTAGCACTTTGCCACTGAAATGGGCCAGATGGCTGATAGACAGGTCTACAATGCTGCTCGGAACAGGTGCTCATGGGCCTTCCGTAAAGCCAAGGCTGACCATTACCAGGCCACCCTCACCTCCTCCTGGGGGTCTGCCCAGACTTTCTGGGACAATATTAAACAGTTAAATGGGAAATCATGCTCCCTTCCCCCATCCCAGCTCACTATTGATGGTTCTAACTCCACCGACCCTGCCTGCATTGCTAACTACCTTAACACATACTTTACTGAGCTACTTAACCAATCTCTCTGCCTGGGGAAATTCCCCACTGCATGGAAAACAGCCATAGTCACACCCATTCATAAAGGGGGCGACAAGTCCTCTGCCGGCAATTACCGACCAATCTCCATCTAAAGCCCTAGAAAAAGTGGTGGCCATTCAAATCACTGAATATCTGACTAAACATAACATCTTATGCCTAGAACAGCATGGCTTCCATGCTGGTCATAGTACCAGCACTGCACAAGTTGAGTTCTCCAATTTCCTGCACTCCTCCCTGGACGCCAGCTCCCTAGCTGGCACAGTGTTCGTTGACCTCTCAAAGGTCTTCGACACTATCTACCACCCTCTTCTGCTGGATGCCCTCTGCCGCACTGGTTTCTCTGCTGGCCCCCCTCACATGGTGCTCGAGCTATCTCTCCGCTCGCTCCCAGTGTGTCAAAATCAATGGGACACTCTCTGAAACTAGTCCCATCCACTCAGGGGTACCCCAGGGCTCCATCCTGGGCCTCCTACTCTTTTCACTCTATCTAAACACACTGCCCAGTGCATGCTCTGGCAAAATTCTTATGTATGCAGATGATGCTGTCATTCTTGCTACCCACCTCAATCCCATCTACTTCAAGGACTCTCTACAACAATCCTACAATGATGCCAAAGCCTGGTTTAAGGAGCACAGACTCATCATTAATCTAAAAAAAACAAAAAAAACAATGCTCTTCGCCCACCCCCAAAACAAAGTCTGAAACAACCCACTCCCTATCCTCTCTAGTACCAAACAACCACTTGAACAAGTCTGCTCCTACAAATACCTTGGGGTTACCTTCGATTCAGCCCTCACCTTCCACACCCACATTAATGCCCTTGCATCCGCCACTAACACACGGCTTGGCATCCTCTACCACTATAAAAATTGCCTCCCCCTGTGCTCTCCGACTTGCTGTTACATCTTCAGTACTGTCCCTTGTAGACTATGGTCTGACAGTTTATGGTGCTGCTGACACTACTGCCTTCAACAAAATTCGCATCACTCTAAATAAGGCCTTCAGGCTGATTACTGGTGCCCCCAGGCTCACACATACATGTCAACTCTATGATGAGGCAAAACTCCTTAACCTAGTTGAACAGCTACGCTACCAAACCTGCCTCCTCACAAAAAAAAAACTCTACTTGGGCTCTCCCCTCCCGGGGTGACAGCCTCCATCCACCGTACCCCATCCATTATCACAACCCGAACCTCCAACAAGACCACTCTACTGGTCCCCAGATCCAGGACCACCCATGGTCAGAGGTCCTTTTGCTACAGAGCCCCATCCTGGTTTAACTCTCTCCTGCTCCAATCTCAATGCAATCTCCAACTTCAAACTGCCATTCGAGCCAACTGTTTAACACTGCAGCTGCTTCTGTCTCTAAATGGGCCCTCGATCTCTCAACACTCGACAACACCCACTGGCACTCCACCTCACCCCCACCTTCTCCCCTGCACCCTGCCTCTGTAAAAACCAGCATATACTCAGCTGTCTCACTGTAATTGCTACTAATTGTATAATGTATGAAATTATTTTTGTGTAACTCTAGTCAGTGACTTGTATTCTGTAACCTAAAATTGTTCTGTTTTTCCTCAGTGTGACGGGGTATCTTTGGAAATGAGCCTCTGGCTCAAAGGTTGTAAACAAATTTACAAATAAATAAATATTCCAGGTGGTGGGAACTAAAACCATGGAGGGCTTCAAATGGGCTTGGGACAGAGTAACAGGAATAGTACTCACTTGGAGTTCAATGGGAAGGGTTATAACTCTGTATCAACACTAGTTTGAGGGGTTATATGGGGTCCAGTAGGCAGACTTGTTGGACCTTGGGTCTTTTTCTGCCATCACTGTCTGTGTTTCTATTCCACTAGGTCCTCTTTGTCTAGTGTCTCCATCAGTTTCCCTACCACTGAGGTAAGGCTGACAGGCCTATAGTTTCCCAACTGCTCCTTGTCCCCTCCCTTGTGTAACAGAAGTACATCTGCCATCCTCCAGTCCTTGGGAACCATCCCTTGCTGCAAAAAGCTATTGAAAGCCTTAGCAGGGTTTGGTTAACACAAATTCAATTATAAGTAGTACCCTCAAATGCATCCTATCTGACTCCAGGGCCTTGTTTACCTTCAGGGCTACTAACCCTTTTTTGACACCTTTGCTAGTATACAGTGAAGCTCACCAGGATGAAACCCAGTTCTACAGTATTACCGGATGAAACAATGTAGTTTTAGTGAGAGTTACTCCCTTTTGCTATGCAGGAAACTGTTATGCCACGCTTCATCCTAGCGGGCTTCACTGTACTTCTGCAGACTCATTTCTAGGACCCCTCTATCATCAGCCTGTATTCCACTCTCAGGCAAGGGCCCACTGTTCTCCACAGTGAATACTGAGCAGAAATAGTCATTTAGCATGGCTGCTTTCTGCCTGTCTTCCTCTATTAAAGTGCCCCCTCCTTTAGCTTGACAATCCCTCTGACATCTTTCTTTTTTCCCTTATATATCTAAAAAAAAAAACTCTTCCCCCCTTGACCCCTCCACAATATGCAGTTCTGTGTTTGCTTTTGAGATCTTGACTGCCCTCTTGGACTCTCCAGTTTTTTTATTCCTGATACTCATCCCAATCCATATCCCCCTGTTTTCTTTGCGTCTTACGAAAGCTTTCTTTTTGGCCCTCACTGCCTCCAACTTTTTCAGAGAACCCAACTCGTCTCTTATACTTGTTTCTCCTGATAACTGTTCTTGTGCATGTTTTAATTGCCATGGGAATAGCACTTTTCATGATCTCCCATCTTTCTTCTACCGCCCTGATATTGCCTACCCCAGCTATCCTGCCCAGGACTAGTTCCCTCATTTGGCTGAAATATGCCCTTCTGAAGTCTACCATGTCATCCTTAGATGAGGGCTTACTGGTGCAGATGGCCAACTCAAATCATATAGTATTAGATACATAGATACATAGACACTGTCGGCAGATAAGGGCCTATGGCCCACCCAGTCTGCCCATTTGAGCTTATAAGTTCCCTATTTTTTCTAGAAGTCTGTTGCCCCTTACCCATGACCTCCAGAATTCCCTTATGGCTATCCCATGCATTCTTAAATCTTGTGATTGTTTCAGTCCCCCCACTTCATCTTGCAGAGTGTTCCACTTGTCCACCACCCTTTCTGAGAAGAAATTCTTCTTCATGTTTTCTCTGAATCACCCTCCCTCCAATTTCATCCCATCCCATGCCCTCTAGTCCTGGAACATCTTTTTCACTGGAAAATAGTGTATTCCTGCGCCCTGTTCCTCCCTGTCAGGTACTTGTATGTATCTACCATATCCTCTTTCTCCCTCCTCTCCTTCAGGGAGTACATATTCAAGTCCTTCAGTCTGTCTTCATAGGAGTCGTGATGCAATCCCTGTACCATCTTTGTTGCTCTCCTCTGAATCTTATCTGCCCTGTCTATGTCCTTATGTAGGTAAGGTCTCCAGATCCGTACACTGTACTCCAGGTGGGGCCTCACTAGTGTCTTGCACAGTGGAATTATGACCTCCCTTTTCCTGCTGGTGATGCCCCTGCCTATGCACCCCAGAATCCTATTTGCTTTACCTGCTGCCTTGTCGCACTGTTTCTCTACCTTGAGGTCATCAGAGATAACAAACCCCAAGGTCCCTTTCCTGCTTGGTGCATGCTATATCCTCACCCCCCAATTGATATGTTATTCCAGGGTTTTCGTGCCCCATATGCATTTTCTTGTACATCTCTGCATTAAATTTCAACTGCCAAACCCTTGACCATTTTTCAAACTTCTGCAGGTCCCTCCTCATTCTGTCTACACCCTCTGATGTGTCCACTCTGTTACAGAGCTTCGTGTCATCTGCAAACAGGGAAATTCAACCTTCTAGGTCCTGCACAAAGTCACTGATGAAGTCATTGAATAGGATTGGTCCCAGCAGTGATCCCTGTGGTACCCCACTAGTCTCTTTTCCCTCTGTGGAGTGACAGCCATATACCACCACCCTCCGTGTCCTGCCACACAGCCAGTTACCCACCCACCAGACTACCGTCCTGCCCACTCCCATATTCCCCAGTTTGTTTAATAGCCTTCTATGTGGCATAGTGTCAAAGGACTTGCCGAAGTCCAGATAGGCCACATCCACTGTCCTCTCCTGATCCACCCCTCTTGTCACCCAGTCAAAAAATTCAATGAGGTTGGTCTGGCATGACCTCACTTCAGTGAACCCATGCTGCCTTGGGTCCTGTAGTCCGGTGGCAACCAGATGTTCCACCAATCTCTCCTTCAGTAGTACTTCCATGATCTTCCCCACTACCAAGGTCAGGCTGAATGGTCTGTAGTTCCTCACTTCCTCCTTGTTCCCGCTTTTGTATAAGGAGACTACATCTGCTGTTCTCCAGTCTTTCAGTACCTCCCCCATTTCCAGTGATTGAATAAACAGGATTGCCAGAGGTCCAGCCACCACCTCTCTTAGTTTCTTTAGGACCCTGGGATGCACCCCATCTGGCCCCATTGCTGTATCGACTCTTGTTCCTTCCAGTTCTTTTAGGACCCTTTCCCGTGTAAAGGGACTGGTGTTCATTTCTGTGTTGTTCCCACCCCTTATACTCCCTTAAGGCCCTTTTACCCTCCTCTTCCTCAGTAAAGACTGAGCAGAAATATCTGCTCAGTATGTCAGCTTTACCATTATCATCCTCCACACGGCCCCCGTCCTCCGCCTTCAGCCTCACTGTCCCTCCCTTTTGCCCTTCTTTTTTCAGTTATTTACCTGTAAAAGGTTTTGTCCCCTCTACCCACTGATTTTGTGATGTGCTCTTCTGTTTGAGCTTCGGCTTCCCTTACTGACCTCCCTGCCTCCCTTTGCTTCTCCGGGTACATCTCCCTATCTCCTTCTGTCTGCATCTTTTTGTATTGCCTGAATGTGATCTTTTTGGCTTTCACTTTCTCCATTACCTCATTGAAAAACCATAATGGCCCCCTCTTCCTTTTCCCCTTTGCTAACCTATTTAATATATAATTCTGTTACTCTTGTAATCCCTGTTTTAAATATTGCCTACTGTTCCTCCACCCTGATTCCTTCCCCATTCCCATTAGTGCCTCTTTCAAGCATCTACCCATTTCCCAAAGTCTGCCCTCCTGAAATCCAGGATACATGTTTTTGTGCTGTTCGGTTCTGCCCATTCTGTGATTTCAAACCACAGTGACGGGTGGTCACTGTTCCCTAGGTGCTCTCCCACTGTTACCCCTATCACACTGGCTCTGTTTGTCAGCATGAGGTCCAGTATTGCCTTCTGCTGAGTTGGTTCCATGCCCAGTTACTTAAGGAAGGCGCCTTGAAGGAAGTCCAGGATAAATCTGCTCCTGGTTGATGATGCTGCAGGGAGACTCCAGTGCACATCTGGAATATTGAAGTCTCCAAACAGCACCACCTCCTTCTTGTCTGCCATCCTTTGGATGGCTTGCATCAACTTCTTTTCCATTTCTTCCTCCTGGGCTGGTGGTCTGTAGACCACCCTGTGTGGATGGCTGACCCCATTTTCCTTTCCAGCTTAACCCACGGTATCTCTCCCCAATTTTGTTCCTTCTGAATCTCTGTGGCCTTTATGCCATCTTTCATATAAAGTAACACTCCTCCTCCCTTCCTGCCTGCCCTACCTCTTCTGAATATGTTGGAGCCAGGTATGGCCATCTCCCAGTCATGATTATCATTACACCAGGTCTCTGTGATGGCCACAATGTCCAGGTCTGACTGCACCATGGCAGCCTCTAGATCCTCCTTCTTATTGCTAAGGCTCCTGGCATTGGCACACACAGCTTTCCACGATGTGAACTCCCTGGACTGTTTAGCTGTTCCACTACAGCCCCTTCCCTGGTTATCCTTTATCCCTGGTTCTCCCTGCTGTCTGTCCTTCTGCTGAATTTTTCACCCTTTCTGCCTATCTACCCCTTGGGTGCTTATCTCCACCTTTTGCACAATGCTTTATAGACATATCCCCTCCTCCTGTTCACTGGTTCCACTGCTAGCTGTGGGGGGTGGGCAATTAGATACCCTCCTTGCTGGCCTGCCACCCCCTTGTCTAGTTTAAATGCTTGTCCATGTAGCATTTTAACTTATCACTGAGTGCTTGGGTTCTCCTTCAGGACGGATGCAGGCTGTCAGGCTTGAACAAGCCCCCATCCCTCCAGTTGGGTCCCCTGTCACAAATGAATTCAAACTCTTCCTTGCAGCACCAGTTCTTCAAGCATGAGGTAAAGTTCTTGCTGTGTGCGCCCCTATGCTCTCCCTTGCCTCTCACAGGTAGTACTTCTGAGAAGGTGACAGAAGTAGCTACTTGCTTGAGACCCTTCCCCAATTTCCTAAACTCTTCCTGAACTTTCTTATGTTCCCCATTTGCCAGGTCATTAGTACCTAAGTGGATAATGACATCCAGCTCACCCTCCCATCTTGCCTTCCCAGTGATCCCCAGAATCTTCCTCCCATCCCTCCATGCCGTGGTACCTGGTAGCACCTCACCTCCCTGTCCTCCCCCTCCTGTGTTCCTAGCTGGATCCCTCTTATGATATAGTCTCCCACCAGAATTCACTTCCTCCTCCTCTGGGGTCCACTGCTCTCCCCACTGAGGTCACCTCCTCAGTGGACCTCCACATCCTTCCCTTCCACTTCTCTGAGTACCTCTGTTTGGTTGTCTCATTTGTCAGTGCAGCATATGAGTTCTGGAGTGGAATAGGATTTGGGATGTGCCTTTGTTTGACCACGCTAACCCTCCTGGAACCCACCATCATCCAAGTGCTCCTTGTTCTTGGCTTCTTTTGAGGCAGCGGCATTCGACTGGGTGGTCTCCGGATAGTGGTGAAGGTACTTCTAACCCAGTTTATTTCCACTCTGAGTCTGCCTACCTCATCCCACAGTCCAAAGAGATGCCTGCAGATAGGGCAGTGCCTCAACATCCAGAAGGTCTGCCTGAACACAGCTGCCCCGCATCCACTGCATTGCACCACTCCCCACATTATACTGCACTTATACTGCTATTCCAGTAGTTGTCTATTACTGAAGCTCTCCTTCTATCTCCTTCTTTATTAATTTACTGTTCTGAAAATCCTGCCACCGATACTCAGATACTTTTTTAAAGAAGGAAAACAACAACAAAAAAATGAGTTAAAACACTTGTGCTGATGGTGGGCTTCCTCCCCCTTATGCCCCTCCTACTCCATAATCCCTGCTATTCCCTGTGCTTGGCTTCTGCCAATCAGATTTAACAGAGCAAATATTTAAGAGTGGGGGTCAGTAGGTTTGATATTTTCAACAGCCCCAAACAATTCTAAGTAAAGAAAATGAAGAAATAACAATACCACTAAAAGCCCACAAATCTAGGTTTAAAACAAAAACAGCAAGCTAAGACAACAGAGAAAAACAGTACCACTAAAAGCACACCAAAGTAGGTTTCAAATTTTTAACAGCCCCAAAACACTTTTAAGTAAAGACAGCAAAGAAATAACAGTACCACTAAAGGTCCACAAATTGAGGTTTAAAACAAAAACAGCAAGTAAAAACAGCAAAGGAAAACAGCACCACCAAAAGCACACCAAACTAGATATCAATTTTTCAATGGCCCCAAAACAATGCTAAGTAAAGACAATAAAGAAATAACAATACCACTAAAAGCCCACAAATCTAGGTTTAAAACAAAAACAGCGAGTTAAGACAACAAAGGAAAACAGCACCACTAAAATCACACCAAACTGGGCTTTACATTTTCAACAGCCCCAAAACAATTCTAATAAAGACAGCAAAGAAATAACAATACCACTAAAAGCCCACAAATCTAGATTTAAAACTAAAGCAGCAATGAGCAGTTACTGCACTGCACTGAAATGAATCTGGAGCCTTCCTCTTCTGGCCTCTGGTTGTCCCTGGACCCCAGTGCTTCCCCAACATGCAATCCATCTATTCTGTCTGAGTTAGCAAGTACCACATCAAGAATGGTTAATAGTCTAGTGGGTACCTATATCTTCTGTACTAGTATGCATTCCTGCAAAGTATCAAGCAGGACTTAGCCTCTGGCACTCCTGGATGCTGGGGTGACTTAGTGGATATCTGGCAGATTGAGATCTAGTAGTACAACCTCCCCTTTGGCTGCCCCTTTTCTACTTCTGCTCCTAGTCCCCCATTTATTTCCCTCCAGTTCCAGCCCTGGCAGCTATAAACCCCTCCAGCAAAGTTTCTTACCTGATGACTGTAAGCTGTACCCACATTGATTCTGCCTCTCCTTTCCCACCAAAGAATATATCCTCTACTGCTTCTATTCCTTCTCTGAGGTAAATGGCCACCCCTCCAACCCGATTGATCCCTCTATTGTGCCTGTATAAGGTGTATTCAAGGATTACCAGGTCCCAGTTGTTGTTCTCATTGGCCAACATTTCTGTAATAGCCACTAAATCCAGCCAGGAGTCTGCCATCAGTGCCTGGAGTTTGCTAATTTTATTACCCAGACTTCTGGCATTGAGGTTACACCACCCTACATCTAACACTTCCACCCATTGTGGTTCTTGAATGACTTCCCCATCACAGTTCCTTGATATCCTAGATGTCTTGTGTTTTTCCTTTTTTGCTGGTCTATTTGGTCTACACTCCCCAGTCCCCTGAACTCATTCAAATCTGCTATGTCTTCTTGTACACCTTGTCCCCATATTTGAGGAGTCCTGTCTATGTTCCTCATTTCACTTACAGTGGCAGTTAGAAAAGGTGACTGTTACCATGGTATTTATCATCAACCATGGAAAAAAATACCATGGATTTACCTCTATCATGGTAAAAAACACACCGAATAACACTGAGTTTTTTCTCCACAGTAGTAGTAAATCCATGGTATTTTTTTCTGCAGTTGACAATAAGTACCACGGTGACCGTCAACTTTTTTGTAACTTCCACTGTACCTCATCTGTGGAATACCTAACCCCAGCTTCCTGTGCAGTTTAACTATCTGCCGTTGTAGACATCAAACCTCAGCCCTAAATCACTAGTCCCCTCTCTTTTCAGGTGAAGGCTATCACTTTAAAGAGCCTCCTGGCCTAGAAGCTCTCCATTTCCCATAAAGTTGCACCCCTGTTTCTGATACAACCCATTTAACCACCCATTGAACTCTTCAGTCTCATCACTCTGTCTTCCCTTTTCTCCATAACCAAGACATGGAGAATCTCAGAAAAGACCAAGGAAGCTGAACAGTTCTTCAGTCTATTCCCCAGCCTCTGAAAATTATGCTACACTGTCTCCAAAAGCTTGCTCACCAGATAGATAATTCGTACTAAGGTGTACCAGCACTCTTTGCTTCCTTCCTTCTTTCACTATCCTCACTATCCTCTCCCAGTCCTGGATGGCTGATGGTCCAGACAGGCATCTGACCACCCCTCCCCTTTCCTGCATGGCCTACCATCCTCTCTATGCCTCTAACCATAGAAACCCAATCACCAGAATCCTTCTTATTAATTTCTACCCATTCTTGCTCCCAGGTGTCACCATGTATTTTGTGCCCCATCATCAACTAACTCAAAGTCCCCCCTCCCCATAAGAGTCAAGCACCTGTGCCTCTTCCAGCCCCAGGGGTACATAGCAATTTTCCACTGCTATCTCTTGGGTATGGTTGACTGCAGTGTAACTGCCCCTACCACCTGATCTCCTTCCCTTCTCCCTCCCTCCCTCTCTCACCTTCCCTACCACCCCCCTGAGCCAGTGGGTCTCTGGGTGAGTGGGGGTTCGAGGGTGGGCACCAGCTTAGTTGGAGTCACAGCTGGAATATTTCTTCTCATGCTGCTGCTAACTAAGCATGACGCTCCCAGAACATTCTACATATTGGGCAATGCCTGTTCCTCCAAAGAGTAGCCCTGGAGATGAGTGCCCCACAATCCCCATAGCTGACTACCTCCCCACTCACCCAATGCTCCAGTGTAGCCTGCTAAGTGTTTATAAAACTGCTTGATATAATAGCTGTGCTTAGATTGAGATGAAATGTGGTACCCCAGTAAAGATAATAAGGTTTAATAAAAGGTAATGATAATAACTTTCAAGGGATTCAGTGTTTGCAAATCCTTTGAATGGAAAAAAAAATATTATCCTATAGTTTCCATATGCCCACTTCTGCCTTTAGTGTACTAAAGTGTATTTTTTGTTTGTTTTGCACTTTGGGTATTAGTAATGTGATTGTTTTATTTGTTAATTTATATTTTAGTCTAGTGTGCTTAAATCTGCATAAGTGCATCAATTATGGAAATAGTGCTTTCATTGGGACAAGTAGTTCTTTTGTGACTGACTGAATATTCTCAGTTTTATATATGCTATCGTACCTTATCAAATGTAGTCTGTTAAAAGGGTGTAATGTTTGTTTGTAGATAGCCATTTCTAGTGGTACTCATATTGAAACAATTAAAGTGTCTGTGTTCTCATATTCATTTATATCATGTTTGCATGCAGTGTGTAGAAAATGGGCCACATTTTTAAAAGGTTAGTGTGGCACTATCTTAGCACCATGCTTGCTGGGAATGGTGCAGTTAGATGGGGTTGGGGCCAAATCCAGAAGCCCCTCATGCATGACACTAACCCAACAGTGCAGATGTGCAGAATATGCCACTGCACCTATGCAAACGAGGGACCCTTTGCATACAGGGCACAGTGTTATATTCAAAGGTTTTGAATGCACCAAATACCCTCCATCACAGTGTTCCTTAAAGTTTTCAAAATCTTATTCTTATCACTTTGCATAGTGCTGCATGAACACCCACCCTGGCCAAGTTCATGGTAGTGGACTGATAGTAGGAGCTGTCAGTCCCTATCAGCATTCTTTCCACCAACCCCTAATCACCATACACATCCCCAACAAAAATGCTGACATGCATTAGAAGGGGCTTCACAAATAGGAGGAGAGAGGTGATCATGCCACTTTATAAAACACTGGTCAGACCACAGCTGGAATATGGGGTTCAGTTCTGGTGGCCCACTTGCAGGGTGACAAGAACAGGCTGGAAAGAGTCTAAAGAATGGTGACCAGAATGGTCCAGGGGATGCAAGGAACACCATATGGGGAGAGGCTGGAGGAGCTAGGTCTCTATTCACTGGAGATGAGAAGGGAGAGGGCAGACATGGTTGAGACCTTCAAGTACATGAAGGGAATAAATAAGGTATGGGGGATAGCACCTTAAAACTAAGCAAGAACAAAGCCACCAGGGGTCATTCACTCAAGCTGGAAGGGGCCAATTTTCAGGGGGGGACATAAAGGGGGTGTTACTTCTCACAAAGGGTCATAGGTCCATGGAACAGGTTGCCAGAATGGGTTGTGGAAGCAGATATGGTGGAAACATTCAAGACAGCATGGGATATCAACATTGGACTTCGCCAGGTTGGTGATAGAGGGCAGGGGGTGCAAGGTAAAAGGTGGGGGTATTCATTCTAAATCTGGACTGTCATATACGGTATGGGCTGCGCCCATTGGCTCTTGCTGTGCACCAATGGGCATGCAGTCCCACCGGCAGCTGGCCCATGGGCGGCGGGTGGCAGGCGGGTGGGATGCTGCCGCCCGCTGGCTGCCAGGGGGAGCGGGTGGTGGGCCTTGTGGGTGGTGGGGTGGGGGCACTAGCCACCAGGGCTATGTTCGGGGGGGGTTCTTAAACAACTACCACCCGCGATCGTGTGTTTCGGTCCACTGGACCACCAGGGATGAATGCAGGAGGAGGGAGGGGGTTTCTTAAACAACTACTGCCCGCGATCGGGCTTTTCGGTGCACTGGACCACCAGGGATGGGTTCAGAAGGAGGGGGGGTTTATTAGACAACCACTGCCTGCGATCGGGCTTTTCGGTCCACTGGACCACCAGGGATACGTTCGGGGGGGAGTTACATTGCTGCCCGCGATCGGGCTGGTGAGGGGGATTAAACTATGCCCACGATCGGGCCAGTGGGGGGTGGTGGTGGGGATTTACAGTCGTCTGCCTGCAATTGGGCTGCAGGGGAGGGCACAGGGACTGGGTTGGGGGCCAGCCACAGGTGGCAGCTGCTGTGTTGTGCCCTGCAATGCAGCAGCTCACCTGTGGGTGGCCCTCAACTTAAGCCTTTTTTTTTTGCCTCAAAGTTGTGCAGGTGCAGGTTGGGGGTTGCATCTGCACAACTCTGCACAGCCCTACTGAATATCGGGCTGTGCAGTTTATGCATGGTTCCTCCCCTTCCAGTTCAGCATGCATTCATTTGCATTGCGCTGTTGCTCAGCATGTTTTCTGTGGCGCAACTGCCTCCTGCTGAATATGGCAGAATGGAGCAAGTTCGGACTTGCGCAGGCATAACCCTATTGCGTGTGGCGCAACCCTTTTGAATATCTGGCCCTTATTCATTAGCCCCTAATAAAAGATTCCCAATTCTGAAACTGACCCCTAGACTATTTTTTTCTCTTGAGTAGAAGGGCCAGGTGTTCAATCCCTTAATCTTTTCAGATGATGGAAACACCCCTGCATGTATTAGATGAATGTGTATGGTGATTGAGGGTGGAGAACCATCACAGCGCTGCACAGTGCTTCCACACAGTCATGCACAACAGTATTGTGTGGCATGCTAATGAGCCTATAATGGAGAACACATTGCCCCTTAGCACCTTGCATTCCATGGCTGAATATGGCTCACATGAGCAATTGTGCTATCCTATTTGGGATGTGCTATCTGAATTCCCTCCTGTTGGCCATACTCTGGTAGGAGGCTGTGTGAGCACCAATTATAGCCACTGTGTGCTGCACTGACGCAGCCCCATATTCAGACAGTTAACACAAATGGGGTGCATTCTGTGTCTTAGTTTGGGTTTTTACTTAATTAAGAGTACCATAGTTTTCCATCTTAGTTCCTGTAATTTAAGTTTCACACCAACAGCATATTGGGATCCCTAATTACCAGGGTAGCTGGCTTGATTAAGGTGCATTGATGTACTGATTTAGTTATCTGCAATATATTTTAATAAATCATGTTTTATTTATATGTTATATCTTGTTAGTCAATACTTTGTTTGAATGTTATTGTCTCTTTAAGTCTCAACATAATATGCATTTGAAACAAATGCCATAAAGTCTCCTTTTCTTTTGTGACCTGGGAACTGGAAAAGGGAGGCAGAAAGGGATAAGGAGTAAAAAGCTATAAAAACAACATGCACAGATTATAGACAGGGGACAGCACAATTATTGCCGAAGAGTGGAAAAACAAACAGCCAACTGCACTTGGGTAAAATTATGTATTTATATGGCACACTGACATTATCCTTATGAATATTGTTATCCATTCAAATATTCTGTAAACTAAGCTGTGATTACTTTACAAGTCTTGCAACTGTGGTTTTCTAGTGAAATCCTTTAATCACGAGGATCCATGCCAGTGGAGTTAAGTTGAAGTTTTATCTGTAACTGCCTTAAACTTTGTTAAGATGCACAAATTATAGAGCTGAAACACACGGAACACACACATGTAAAAAACACATAAAAACAAACAAGAAAGGAACTCTCAAGAACAAAATCAATTTATATCATCATAATTTAAAACTGCAGCAAACAAGAAGCCCTTCAACTGTGTTTTAAAAAAATGTTTAAGCATTTAAGGTTGGTAACCAAACTGTATATTTGGTTCTGCCCCTGAGAAAGTGCACTGACTGCACAAAATCACCATTCATATTTTTTGGACTGTATATATCTGACACTGAGTAGAGGTCCCACCACACTTGACTGTTTCTGATCTGTCTCAAAGATGTGCAAGTAATTGTAAAATACTGACTTAAACCCTACACCTAAGGGGGAATGTGAGATAACCAATTTAATCTGTTATCCACTTATTCAGGGACTATTTTATTTTTAGGTTTCAGTAGTGTTTCCCTATGAGGAAGTGTATCTTTACAACAGACATTTTTAACCACTTTAGCAGAATAACCTCCCTCTTAGAACTGTCGCTTAAGCACCATTGCATGTTCCCCAAACTCCATAGGATAAGGACTACAACAGTTCCTTCACAAGTGAAATAAGTGTCCAAAATGAAAGCTGATCACTAAATTACATAGACTGAAACTCTCCAATATCAACAGTGTATTGCTAGACGTTAGTTTTGAATGCTCAGCATTTCACCTTATTATCATCATTTACATATAGTGTTATACTGTATCTAGAAAATTCACCTCTCTCATTTCCAAAAGAAAGGTAATGGCCAACGTTGAGTCATTTTCCCCAGTACTGTACATAAAACTATGGACCTCTTCATTCCATTTATCCCAAATGCAGATAATATTATCTCAGTGTCTGTGCCAGTATGACATTTTTGTGTAAAACTCATACCAGAACTGGAGTTACTAAAAAGTTCCCAGAGATGAAAAGGTTTATTATTAGGTTGCCAAGGGAAGCCCCTTAAGGTGAAAACTGTGAGGAGCTGGGAGAAGCTAGATAGAGCCTGCTAGCATGTGCTAGTCAGTCTGAGGGAGAAAGTATGGAGCCGAAACTGATAGTGTGAGCAGCAGTTGAGAAAAGCAGAAGTTCTAGCCTTAGGGCTATGGCCCAGTTCTCTGGGAGTGCTAGCACTGGGCCCCTTGCAGCATGATAAAGCAGAGCAACCCAGCAAGACATAGCTAAAGATCAGAGCAGCCAAGAGGAACAAATGGAAAAAATGATTCTTGAAAAGTGAGGCACAGAGGGGATATAGGTGCCTTTGCCTAGAGACTTGAAGAGGTGATATATATATGAAGTAGAGATAGAGGAGAGACATGGACAGAGCAAAAGTAGAGAGAGAGAGAGGAGGGAGTTAGCTAACAGCCAAAATGGGAGCATGACAGAAGAGTGAATTTGCTTATCAGAATCCCCTAATGGATTTCACTGAAAAATAAAGCAAAGCACCCAGATATGATCCCAGATGGTTTAAGGGAGAAATTATAGTGGCAGTATAACCATACAGCAGAGGAATAGAGGAAAAATTCTCCCATGATGGCATAAGTTATAGAGGTGGTCACAAGTGTGTGATGAGTGCTGTACAATAAGACTCTCACTGTTAGCTATGGAGATTCCATATACAGTAGCTCATCTGCTCCGAGAGCTGGTGACTGAGGGTAGAACATCAAAGTATGAATAGTATTCGAATTGCTCATTAACATCATGCCTCTGTAATTGTGAACAAGGGGGGATGTGAACTAGAAGCCCTGAGGTATGGTAGTAGTTAGTGAGTTAGTTAGTTAAAAATTGACAACTAGAAAAGGCACACTGAGCTAAGGCTCATTTCCAGGTGTGACCAGGGGGTGAGGGAATAAAGGGGTACACAATAATGATGAAAGTAGGAAAATACAATGCTGGAGTACACAAGATGTACAAATTAAGAAAACAAGTACATACAAAAACTGATGTAATATACAGTACCCTGTGAATTGTAGAATAACTGTAGCCCTAAAGCAAAAATGAATTAAATAAAGGAGAAATAGGATCTGTTATAAAAACTAAAATAAAATGTAGAAAAAGAATAAAAACATCAACTAAGTACCAGACTGTAAAAGTTAAGGGCACAGAAGAAAAGAAGGACAGATACTGGAAGGAGTATGAGAAGGTTAACAGGAGCAGGAGGGATAAAAAAAGTTATGAAGAGAGAATTCAAAAGGTAGATAGGAGAGGGAGAGACGGTAGTAGGTATGAAGATTATTCAAAGCTGATGAATGAGAGAAAGAGAATGCAGATTATCCAGAAGTTGTTCAACAGGCAGGAACAGAAAAACAAGGAGAGTCAAAGGAGCAGAGGGAGTAGTTGTAATAAGAAATATAGGACAGGAGAAAGCTAAGGTAGGGAGGAAGAGAGGAAAACTAGAATTTTGAAAGAAAGGAAACACAAAGTAGACAACAGGAATTCAAGGAAGGCAGGGAGCGAGACTGATAAAGGAGACAGTGGTGAGTGACAGGAAGGCTGTTTGATGCAAAATGTCAGAATGAATAAAGGAGTGGATCTAACCTGGCTATTGTAGGATTTGGGAGCAGCCATGTAGATCACATCTGCATAGTCAAACAGTGGCAAAATCATTTTTAGAACAATTTCTGTACAGACTGGGAGTAGGAGGCAATCTGTATTACTATACAGTGCTCCAAGTTTGGGATCCAGTTTCTTAGGAATGTTGATCTGTACAGAGAAGTCAAGGCTATGATCTAGCCATACTCCTAGGTTCTTAAAGGAAGGGACATCATCCAAAGGGGAGCCATTAAGGGTGTAAAAGGGGTAGGAGGGAAACCTGGCAAGTTTTTGCATAGTACCAAAGGACATGGAAACTGAGTGACCAGTATAATAAAGGGCTATGTAATCTGGGAACATGTGTATGTTGGCATTGACACAGACAGATAGGAGTCATGTAGAAAGAGGAAAGAATGGGACCAAGAATGAAACCTTGTGGTGCACCAGTCTGAATGGGAAGGGGGTAAGACACTGAGACACCAGCCTAAGCTGACTGGTAATGGTCAGAAAGATCGGAATGGAACTGAGTCACTTAATAGGCAGAGAGGCAAGTAAGACAGGATAGTGTGCTCAACAAAATCAAAAGCCTTAGTGAGGTCAATAAATATGGCTATGGTGATAAGGCCAAGGTTCATTCCTTTGTAGATGGAGTCAGCGCCTCTGAGAAGACAGGAAACTATAGAGTGGTGTTTCTGGAAACCAGATTAGTATTGAGAGAGTTAACCAGAAGAATCAAGGAAAGATGGAAGAGAGCTGAGAGAAAACAAAGTGTTTCTGTAAGTTTGCAAGGTTTGGAAGAAGGGAGATGGAGCAATGGTTACTTGGAAAGGCTTGTCCAGCACCCTTGTGTAAAGGGATGACTTTGGACTCCTTCAAAGGCCACATAACTGCTCTAAGAGAAAAGGAAAGATTGAAATACAGTAGGAAAGGCTATTGCAGTTGCCAAGAGATTGAGCAGTTTGGGATCTATAAGCTTTGGAATGGTTTAAATTTAATAAGGCAGAGAGAGAGATTCAGAATGGGTGATTGGAGAGAGGAAGACAGCACAGTGATGATGTCAATAGAGATGGAAGGAGAGGAGAAGCAGAGAAGAGGAGAATAAGAGGAACGGGGGAAGAATGAAAAAAAAACACAAGAAAACAAGTAATAGCCTCTGAAGAAGGAGCTGCCTCTGGTAGCACCAAGGTAGGGCCTTTAGAGAATGTTTTGGGAGCAAATAATTGCTTGACTAGGTAACTTTGTATGGACAATGACTTTTTAACTACAGTTCAATGTTTAGTACTGGAGATCGCATTCTTTCTCCTCTGATCCAACCAAAAACTATTAAGAACTCCATGGTGGACAGGCCAACATAAATGATTGCTAGATGAAAAGTATTACATTTATAAACAAGTAAGCTCTGTTGCCAAAACCATATTTGTACTTGCCCACCACTCAAGAAATAAATTTGTATAGGTGGGGACCGCTTTTGCACCCGTAGCAGTACCTCTTAGCTTTAAACACTGTTTTTTTATCAAATATATATTAGCTATGGGTAATTGTTGATGCTATTCATATGCATGTGATGCTGTTCACCATAAGCTACACCCTATGCTGGAGCATTTTACTGGAATAAAGCAAGTATTATGCTTCCTGCCTAGTGAGAAATTGTAGTAAAAATGATTCTCCCGATCTTTGACTACAGTGACTTAGTCTATAGTGGTGTCCTTAAATCTTCCCTTGCCAGACTGGACCCCCTCTTTCATTTTTTCTGTCATTTGTCTTTAGATTACTCCCCTCGTACTCACCACTGTTCTCTTTACTCACCACTTTCTCTCCCCCCTCTCTTGATGCTAGGTGCCTTTCCCATTGAGCACCTTTTGTATCCAAATTCTGGTTCAGTTCCCTTCCTTCCCCTCCTATTTAAAATCCCTTCAGTCCTCTCCTTGTTATTCCTCCTAACTTCTCCACAACATTAATTCCCCTTCTCTTTCTATTCTTTGAGAAAATGTACTGTTGGACAATCTGCTTTTTCTTACTGATTTCCAAAACGTTGGTGCTTCTTTCCTCTTTCTGTTTGTTCTGCCTCTTCTCCTTCCTCCATAAAATCTCTTCTTTATTACTTTTGTTCTCCTACCTGCAACTGTCCATAACACTCTCCTCCTCTTATTCCATTTATCTCTATGTATGAGTGTTTTATTTTCTACTTTCATTCATTTATTAATTTGCTTCTAATTATTTATATTTATGCTTCATGTATTACTATATTACTGTAACAGACTTTATTTTCATCAGTTTATTGTTTAGCAATTTCCTTCTCCCCTTTCCCACAGGATACATCTGGAAATGAACTGTTCTCAGCTCTGTATGTTTTTCCTGGTTAAACTTTCGAATAAATAACTAAATAAATAAATTGTTACTTCTGCGACCCACCAACATGGCCATACTTTGGGCTTGCTATTTTTGGGAGGCTCGAGGTCAATGATCTTAAAATGGATCCAGTCAGCTGGTTGGATCACTGCTCTATGAGATTTTCTTTCAGGGTCCTGATGATGTTCCAGTACTGTTCTTTACATGGGCTATGGCCAGCGAGATTCTTACCAATGCTGGACGCATCATGTATGATGATGGCCTGCACCATGGGATTGGAGGAAGCTATTGTGACCTGTAACAGGGCCGCTGGGGTGGGTTGTGATATCATGGCACCTAATTGTATATGCTGGTAGGTTTTGTGGCTTGGCTTGTGGTATGACAGAGAGTTAAAGGAGATAAAGGCAATGGGGGAGGTTGGAGGTTTGTTACAGGATATCCAAGGCCCTGGGGGACAAACTGGCTTTGTTTACTTACCACGGTGAGTACCAAAGGATTACCTGTATCACCTAGAAAACGGCAGGTTTCTTTCTAGGGAGGTTGCAGCTGGAAGGAATTGACTAGCTCAGCTTTTTCAGATAGTAGACCGGCTTCTTCATCCAGCCTATCTAGAACCCATAAAGGCCTTCTCATGTGCTAAATGAGAGGAGTTTGAACAATTTTTCTCAGACTCGGTGTCCTCCATGAAAGCCAGTATTTCACTATGAGGGTTGTCACAGCCCAGTAGGATTGAACCTTCATGTCTCAGATGCATTAAGTGATCATGGGGAGAGTTTGGATCCGTGATGATGGAAGAAGTTAGTGGAGTGATCTCTGAGCTGAGGCCAATGTTCTGTGAGATGGATCCAGGTATCACCCGACTACTAGTTGGTAGCTTTGTACAGCAAAGCCCAGTGTTTGCTGAGATTGTCCAGTGTTCCCAGTCAAAGGGAGTTTCCCAGCTGCACTGAAAGATGCACTGGTAAACTCCCTTCTGAAAAAGCCATATTTAGGCCTGGATATCTTGCCAAATTTCTGACAAGTTTCTAGCCTGTCCTTTTTGGGTAAGGTTATTGGGAAGGTGGTTGTGCAGCAGCTCGAGGCATACTTCACTGCCTTTGACATCTATGAGCCTCTCCTGTCTGGTTTTAGGGCTAGGCATAGCACAGAGGATGTACTGGTCAGGGTGCATAATAACCTGCTCAAGGTGAGAGAGGAGAGCCATCAGTTCTTATTCTCCTTGATCTCTCCTCAGCTTTTGACACTGTGGACCATGGACTGTTGTTGGACCAGCTTAGGGAGTATGTAGGGTTTGCAAGCAAAGTCATTTGCTGATCTGAGTTCTATCCCAATGGCAGGATCCAGAGGGTGGTCTTGAGGAGGTTCTCTTCACCCCCTGATGGCTCTGTCCTGGAGTACACCCCAGAGCTCTTCCTTTCTCCCCTGTTATTCCCAAAGTATCATGCTACCCCGGGGGAGAATCATCTGACAGCATGGGCTTCAGTTTCACTGTTATGCAGATGATATCCAACTCTATATGTCCTTTGCACCCAGGGCACTGAGTGTGGTTGATGTGCTGAATAGGTCCCTGGCCAAGATCAAAGACTGGATGTCATTGAGCTGGTTAAGACTCAACCCAGACAAGACTGAAGTGCTGGTGATTGAGCTGGGTCAAAGGGGGGAAGTGACAGCTACCAAGAGGGAGATGGGGCTTCGACTTGGTTTCACTAGGCTCTTGGTTGCCTGAGATTGGGATAGCCTAGAGGTTAGAATAACAAGCTGTGAGTGGGCTTGGAACATCCAGCAGACCTGGGTTTGATTCCCACAACCTTCACGTGCATACTGTGTGACTCTGAGCAATTCAATTAACCCCCCAGTGCTCCCAGGCTGCCCCTGAAAACAGGTACTTGTGCCTAGTGGGCCTTATCCAGTTAACAAAGACTAGAATAAAAAAAATAAAAATAAATAAACAAAGGGGAACATCTTTGGGTCATTTTGGATGAGGGGCTTATATATCAGGCTCCATTTTTAGTAGAAGTCCAGAGTGGCTTTTACCATCTAAGGAACATCAGCCTGATTAAACCCTTTAACCCTGCTGGAGACTTGATGACATTAGTGCATGTATTTTTAACTTCGAGGCTTGACTACTGCAATGCTCTGCACCTTAGTATCTGCAGAGGTATGATGCACCACCTACAGCTGGTGTAGAATGCAGCTGGTAGGTTGCTGACCTGCCTTTGAAGGTCATTTCATGTCTCCCTTGGCACTACATGATCTGCATTGGCTGGTAGTTATGTGATTTATCTTCTTTAAAGTTGGCTTGCTAACTTATAAGGCCTTGCATGAGTTAGGCCCAGGTAATCTGGTACACCTCATACTTCCTTACATGTCCTCATGCCCTGTTCACTCCAATGAGGAGAGCCTCCTTATGATACCCAGGATGAGGTAAAAACCCTTGGGTGACTGGACCTTTGAGGTAGCTGGTCCAGTACTGTGGAACCTGCTTTTGAAAGCCCTGAGGTAGGCCACCTCAGTAGAGGCCTTTAAAGGGACCTAAAGACTTTCTTGTTTATGCAGGCATGTGGCGATTGATCCAAGTTTTCCATCCTGACATCCCAGTTTATTGATGTATTTATGTAATTATTTATAAAACTGATTTTAATATTACCAATGCTAGCAAAATTGACCCATGTTATTGATTTTCTTTCTTTCTTTCTTTCTTTCTTTCTTTCTTTCTTTCTTTCTTTCTTTCTTTCTTTCTTTCTTTCCATATGTATGTATGTATTTACTTGTGTAACATTTATTTAATCATGGCTTGTGTATGTTATATTTCCATTCTATACGCATTTGATTGTTATGGTTCCCTGAGCCTGTGGGGAAGGGCACCAACAATTATAAATAAAATCTGTTACTACTACCTACTACTGCTACAGCTATGAAGTGCAGAGATTCTGTCAGGTATGTCTAGATGTATTCTTGGCACAAGTACAGGAACTCAAACAGTGTTGTATTGCACCAAGGCCCTGCTCAAGTGAAATAATTGGGTACTGTGAAGCAACATCAATTATGTGCCAACTATTACTTGGATTCCAGTCCAGTTTTTCCATTTTATAGATAATATCCATAGTTTCCCAAATATAAGTGAGCAAAGTCAAAATACAGTAATATATCTGAGCTAGATACCCATAAACATTTATATGTGCTTTCTTATGGAGCCCATGCACAAAACAATTAGGCATCCTGGTAGATTTTAGAAGGACATATGCACTTTATGAAAGTGCACAAACTAAGATCAGCGATCTACAGGAGATGTTGGGAGAGGCTTAGTTAGACTTAGTGGCCATCATGGAGATATGGGCCAGTGGGAATACTGTTTGGGAACTGGCACCTTGCTTAGGAGAGCAGTGGCATTGTTAAGGGGGTAGCCCTATATAATAAGACTGGTATTGAGGTGAGAGAAGATGGGACTATCAAAAGGGAGAGGGAGTTGAATCTATATGGGTGCGACTGACATCAGCTGTTGATCAGATTAAGTTAGGGGTGATCTATGGACCACCAGGGCAGAAAGAAGAAGGGCACTGGAAGTTAGGGAGGAAATCAGGAGGGGGCAGCAAAAGAGGACCGAGTGTTAGATGGGGACTTGCATCTGCCAGATATAGAATGAGACATCCAAGTGGCAAAGAGCAGTAGTAGTCAGGCACTGCTAGATACTTTGCAGGGCTGCTTAGTGGTGCAGTTGCCAGGGATACCATATGGCAGGACAAAGAAGGGGTAGCCCTATACATTAGGGACGGTACTGAGGTGGCATAGATGGGACTATAAAAAAGTCAGGGGAGTGGGAAGTGGATTTAATCTGGGTACAGCTCACAACAGCTGTTGGTAATAGAGTTAGATTAAAGGAGGTCAACACAGAATCATAGACAGTGACAGCAGAAAAAGACCAAAGGTCCATCAAGTCTGCCCACTAAGCCCTATATACAGAAACCCAGTGACCTAGTGTCAGTACAGGGTTCTAACTCTCCCCATCAGTCTTCCTATTCCTTTCCCTGGTGGTTTCACCTCTACAAGTGAACACTATTCCTTTTGCTGTGTCCCGAGCCCATTTGAAGCCCTCCACAGTTTTAGTTCCCACCACCTCAGCTGGAAAGCTGTGTCATGGTTCCACCACCCTTTCAGTAAAATAATATTTTCTCACATCCCTTCTGAGCCTTTCTCCTGTCAGCTTTTAGTCATGCTCTTGTGTTGTTGAACTGGTGTTACTGCTAAATAATTCCTCATAGTTCACTTTGTTTATTCCTTTCAGGAAATTGAAGCTTTCTTTCACATCCCCCCTCTCTCTTCTGGTCTCTAGCGAGTGCATGTTTAGTGCCCTAAGATGTTCCTCATAGGACTTCGTCTTCTGGCCCTGCATCATCTTCATCACCCTAAGCTGTACTACCTCTAGTTCATCCATTTTCTTTCTAAGGTGAGGGCCCCAGAACTGGGTACAGTACTTCAGGTGCAGCTTCACCAAGGATCTATAGAAGAGGGAGTATCACTTCTTTATTTCTACTATCACTGCCCCTGTCAATACACCCTATCATCTTGTGTGCCTTACTACAAGCCTTGATGCACGGCTAGCTTATTTTAGGGCATCACTGATGATGACACCTACATCCTGTTCGTCAGCTGTGGTGCTACATTTAATCTTTCCCATGCAGTATTCTGTCCATGGATGCTTTTTTCCAAGGTACATCACTTTGCAGTTTTTGGCATTGAATTTTAGCTGCCTGACATTTGACCACCTCTCTTGCCTTTGCTGGTCACCCTGTAATTCTCTAATTCCCTCAGCACTATCCACCCTTCTACAGAGTTTAGTGTCATCTGTGAAGAGGCTTTTCCTACCTTGGATCCCTTATCTGATGACAATGATGAACATGTTAAAAAGTGCCAGGCCCATGACAGACCCCTGTGGCACCCCAATCATTACCTTCCTCTCCTCTGATTTGCTCCATTTACCAAAACCTGCTATTTCTTCCCTTTTAGCCAATTTTCTCCCCATATAACTATATCCCTAGCCACCCACGGTCCTCCAACATCCTCAGCAGGAACCTGTGAGGCACAGAGTCAAAAGCCTTGCTAAAGTCAAAGTAAAGTAGATCCACAGCATGGCCTTTATCCAGTTCCTTTGTCACCCCGATTGAAGAACACTATTTAGTTCGTCTGATAGGACCTCCCTAACACAAAGCTGTGCTGTCTACTATCCTGGAGATCATTACCCTCCAGATAATCTACAAGGTCTATTATGAGCAAACAGTCAAAAGTAGGCACTCTCGAGAATCATCCAAATAGAATGATGCTCATATACTGTAACACTTAATAGAAAAGTAGTTATTCAGGACTGCAGCCTTTTATTTGTCATCCTCTAACACCCTGCCCTATCTAGTAACCTAACTATTCCCCCACCTCACTTTCTTTTTTCACAGATATAGCATAGAACATTTTTTTCTCTGTGCTTGACCCCCTCAATTATTCACAGGTCCATATCTGCTTTTGCCTCTCTAATCACTTTTTGATTCCCTGTTTCTCTGAGCATATTCTTCACATTCTGCTTCACCCTACTTTTCTTTAAATCTGTGGAAGGTGTTCTTTTTGGCCCTCACCACTTCCCTGACCCTCACCAAGAACCATAGTGATCTCCTGAGTTTATTTTTTCTGTTCACTGTATGGAAGCATAGATGCGATGCTTCAAGGATGGCCCCTTTTATTACCCCATCTCTTTTCTACACCTTCTATACTGCCTACCCTTTCTAACTTGTTCTGAACCACCTCTCTGCATTTGCTGAACGCTACCATTCAGAAGTCCAAGACCTCTGTTCTTGTGTGCATTTGTTTAATCACCAGGGCTACTTCAAACAATATTGAGTTGTGGGCACTGTTTGTGAGTGGCTCCCCAATTTTTACTGCATTTACTACTACAGAGTTGCTGAGCACCACATCCAGAATGAATCCCTGTCTGGGGAGCTCCCTCACAAGCTGCACGAGTAGACAGTCCTGAAAGGTATCCAGCATTACCAGGGCTTCTAGTGCTCCTAACCACTGAAACATCCCAGTCTGTGTCAGGTAAGTTAAAATCTCCTACCTCCACAACATTTCCTTAAGCCACTCCCCCTTCATATTTCCTCACTAAGCTCTCTGGACCCTGTGCACAATGGCAACACTGAGTGCGCAGGGTTTGTAGGACACATGCATAGGTGCCTACGTGAGAACCCTATGCACAGCATGCCAGTGAGGCATACAGGAAGCTCACGCAGGAGCCCACACAGGCAACCCATGCACAGTACCATGGCCACAATGTGTGGTAGGAACGTGGGGGCATGGCCACATAGTGCCACATGCAGCAACACCAAACGCACATGCACAACATCAGGTATGACAGCCAGGCGCATGATGATAGGCACGTACACATGTGGCAGATGGAGAGCTGCCGTAGATGTCTGCACAGTGTGGCTGGCAGCCAAGCACACTGGGCTACATGGACGTACCCTGGACCCCATGGCAGTAACAACCCTCCACTGTCCTTCCCAGACACTGGGACAAGCACCAGTGCACATGTGCCAAAGCACACAAGGAGGACACAAGGGAGAACATGTGATGAGGTGCATGCATGCTGAGGTGCAGTAGAGGATGCAGCTGGAAAGGATGATGAGGATAGCCAGAACACTTACCCCACATCATACACGCCAGACCCAGTGTTTGGCCAGGCAAACACACCATGTGTGATGTGCTGAGCATGAGTGCGGAGCTGGCCATGACCAATCGGCAGTGCAGACCGGTGCACACATATGACTGGGAAACCCCAAGGGGCATGGACGATGCCACCTGTGGCACCCTACATGCTGTGGTACCCCTGCACTCCACACAAGGTTGCTGGAAGCACACCCTGAGGATGGATGCTGACACTGCAGGCACTGGCAGACCCACAGACCCAGAATGGCCCTGGGCACAGCATTATGTGGTGGGATGGCATGGCCAAGGCACTGCCATATGAGTCAGTGCCAGTAGCACATAGAAGGTACAGTGCAAAATGGTCACGACATGCAACATGGGGATGGTGCACAGTGATCCAGGTGCATGCATGTCTCCAATGGCACAATGCCCTCCCTAACAAGGCACAACACCCACCAACGGGTGACCCTGCAAGGGAGCACCTGCCATGCCACACATGGCACACATGCAGGACACCCGGACCGGTCCCCTTGCTGCCACCCTCATGATGCCGCCCCATAATGACCCCCCAGACACCCCACCCTGGATGGCCCATCCATCACCATCCCCAGGAACCACCATGCCACCTCAACCCACCACCCATAGTTCAGTAGACAGTAAACACACAGGTGAATGTTCATAAAGCCCTTAATGTACAAAAGTAATATTGTACAGTCGCTGACAACACAGTAACAACAAAACAGTAACCACAGTCAACAACAGCATAAGCAGAGTGGCACATATAAAAACCAATGCCCCAACATCCAGGTGACAAAAGTCTATCATGCAGGGGCACTATAGTCACAGGTGATTGTGGTACCTGGGCCCAACTGGCAGCACACGTCCCTTCAGACATTGTCATCCTGGCTGTCCCCACTGTCGTTGGATGTGGATGAGTCTGTACACCTGAGTAGTAGCATCATGAGTTGGCGTATGGGTCCTCTGTAGCACTGTAAGGGAAATGGAATATAGTAACAATCTGCATGCCAAGGGTACGGAACACTGACCATCATGGCGAGGGTGCACAACGGGGGCATCACACAGTAAGCAGAACCACCTTCAACAGCTCTGTTACATGCCACATTGCACAGGCATCTGATTTGTAGACAATCTCATCATCCTCCTCCACCCTCAGGGACAGGTAACCAGGGTTTTTCAGCTGCCAGCGCCTCCTTCGTGGGAGTGTCCACACTACACAGGGTGCCCATTTGGCTGCTCCACCCTGATCAGTTCCAGCTTGTGTGGCAGGCCAGGGTGATCCTGCAAGGGACAAGAAAGGAAAAGTACAGTTAGCACCATGGACAGTGACCACACCCCACATAGCCCCATAGCACAACCTGCAGGTGAGATACATACCCGAATATGTCCCTGCAGCCTCCACAAGGTACTGCCACTAGTAATCGGTATAGGTGTCCTCGGACACCCTACAAAGTCTGTGGGGGTACAGCTCCACATACCCAACCTGTGGCGCAGACATCACAGTGCAATCCTGAGCAGCGGCCATCTCTACAACACCACAGTGAAGTGTGTGTGCACATCACACCTGCACAGGTAACATCAGTGTGCACATGTCCTCCACCACCCACACTTAAAGTTACACACAGGTGAGCCGGGGCAAATAATGGGGATGTGGCATTACATGTACAGGTAGACGGGGACCCATAATGGTAGGGGAGGGTGTGTCCCAGGCTAATGATGAATGTTCACCTGCTCAACATGGAGTTGGAGTGGCAGAGGCATGCAGGACCATGATCCAAGGTCTTCAGACCATGACTGGATGCTGTCATGCTAAAGGGCACACACAGCATTGAGACATTTAGGTTTCCTTGGGCCATGATCATACAGCTATGCATCATGGTCCATGACGACATTGCTCCATGGACACGGTGGTCCAGGTTAATGTCAATGGAGACCAAGGTGTTATGCGCCCTGTCATGCTATGCTACAGGGTCATTTCAGTGGGTGGCTGGCAATGCTCTGGGTGATTGTCAGTCCTCTGTGTCTTGGGCTGTGGCGCAGGTGACGGATGCCCTGGTGGCACATGTGCAGGAACACATCAGGTTCCGGATGGCGAACACCAATGTTAGTGCCATGAAACAGGCATTCTATGCCATGCACAGTATGCCAAACATATACAGAGCAATAGACTTCACCCATATTGGCATACTGTCACCATCTGTGCACAAGGAGTTGTACAGGAACAGAAAGGGGTTCCACAATGTCAACTGTCAGGTGGTGTGTGATGTGGGTGGTATGTTCACTAATGCTTGTGCCAAGTACCCCCAACCCCCTCCTGCCCTATCTTTAGCCTCTCTCTCCTCTCCACCACCTCCCCCACCTGAAGGTTACCTCCTTCAGTCACCCTTCCTTTACTCCACCGCCACAATTCCCTCTTCCACTCCCCTCCACCCCTACTAACATCCTTGCTGTACCAAACCCCTCTCCTCCTCTTCTTGACAATGCCAACTCCTGGCTGCTCACTCCCTTCTCACTTCCTGCTCTAGGAAGACAATTCTCTATATGAAAATTTGACAGTGTTACTTAGGTACACTATTTGTTTTAAATATGCTCAGTAATTATTCTTAATTTAATAGTTAGCCATCTTGTAAACATTCTGTATGTATTTGTTTTTGTTATTCTTGTTTTTTTCTCATCTGTATCTGTTAAACTGACAGGGAAACTTTGTAAAAGAGCTCCAAGCTTAAAGGTTATTTATCTGAGACAATAAATAAATAAATAAATTAAATTTATTAATTGAAGTATTGGGTTTTATCCCAAGTTCCTGGTGCAGGACTAGAACCCACAACCTTCCATCTTCAGAGGTGAGTGTGCAACCTGCTGAGCCACTCACACTGCTATCAACTGGGATATCCCTGCAGCAAAGTGCACCAGGAGTCAGGCAGTGAGAGATGCACTTCAGGACTGCTTTACTGGTGCAGTTGGGCAAAATATAAATTACAGTACCTGAATGAAACCAAGACAGCTAAGCTAGAATGCTTTACCTTAACCCTCCTGAATAATAATACTTTGCCTTCTGAACTCTGGAACATCGTTGGACAGTTTATACACTCTCTTTTTGATCCCCCACTCAGTCCCCCACCCCTGTATTCATGCTAGATATTCCATAATTGTCAAACCTGATCATGTTGCTGCATTTTTGACTACTGTTTCTCAACCTCTGCTCCCTTGCTCCACCCCTTTTCTTCCCCTCCCCATCCCTTCTCCATTCTTCATCCCTTTCTCCTTTCCCTGCTTTCGCACTCACTTCGACCTCTCCTGCTGCTACTTTCTCTCAGACTCAACCCTTGCAAAGGTCACAGCTCTGATGAATATGACTTCAAACTTCTTTATTTGCCTAGCACCATTATAGCCTTCCCTGCCTCTATTCTACTTCTCCTCTTATTCTTCATGAGCATTATCCTTGGTGTTTGGAAGAGAGCAATGCCATTGGTCCCAGTGCAATCGGTAACTACTAATACCCGTTTTTTTCCTACTCTAGTCAAACTTCAACAGCACCTGGTTCTCTCTCAGCTCTCCCCCTTCCTTGACTCACCTCATTTTTAACTCTTACCAATCTGGTTTTAGGAAATCCCATTCCACTGTAACACCAATACCATTCTGAAGGATATGGATGAGGGACACATCACCGCTACCATTTTGTTGACCTGGCTAAGGCTTTGAAACTATTATCCATCCCTACCTGCTGGACAAGCTCAGTGATGTTGAGCTATCTGAATTTGCAGTCAAATGGTTTAACTTCTACCTGGCAGAAAGGTCACAGGTCATCCTAGTAGGTGGCACCTTCCCATTGTGCCTGGTGTTCCTCCACATTCTGACATTGGCTCCATCCTTTTCTCAATTTTCCTGAATTACCATCCTACATTTTGTGGCTCTTTTTATATTTACATGTATATGGATGACACTGTACTCTCTACCTGTGCTCCATCTGCCCTTGATTTGGCTATGCAACTGCAGCAAGATTTTCTGTGCCAACTAACCTATCCTGAATGCCAAAAATACATACTCCATGACCTTTGGCTCCAGGATGTTTTAAGCTATAATCCAGACTTTCCTTGTCTTTCCCATGATCCTCAATGGCTTTATACCTGAGTGTCTGCCTTGACAGTCATATTGAGTTCTCCAGATACTATATATTAATGTCATACAGTATACACAAAAAATTACTGCCCAACCTTGGCCTGAGCTTTAGAAACAAAGCTTGTAGCCCACCCTTCCTGTCAGAAGATTACTGTGAAACTGCCCCCCAATGTTTGACTATGGGGATATAGTTTAAATAGTACTGCTGCCAACTCACACCCTTACCAAGCTGGACTATCTCTTCCATTCCTTGTGCCATTTTGCCTAGGTCTGCCATTTCAGTATTCATCACTGCTCCCTCTATTCCTTCTTCCCTCCCTCTCTCTCTCCCATCTCTTGAGGGCCATCAGCTGTCTCATAGTGTGTCCCTCATCTCTAAGTTCTGGCTGCATCCTTCCTTTCTATCATAGATTCCTCCTATGATGCCACACTCAGTCTTCATACTCCCTCCATCCCTCTGACTTCTACACCTCCTAACCACATGCTATGACCACAGAAGGGCAGTCTGTCTGCTCATACTGCCCTCACACTTTTGTATAATCTACCTTTCCCTAACAACTCCTCCTCCCTTTTCCCTAAAAGTGTTACTTAAAGACTACACCTCTCCTGTCTCTTTCTGCTCTTAACCCCTCCCTCCCTTTTTATGTTTGCTTGCACACATGTGCAAGAAACATAGTGCCATCATCCGAGTTTTCGGAGGTGTGGCAGCCCTCTTCCAATTCAGGCAGTGTGTTTGCAGGCGCGGCTGCAGTTCTCCAATGCCTGCTGGAGCTGTCTATGACAGCTTCAAAATGCAGTGGAGTACAGTTGAAAGGGAGAGCTATGCTTCAGTGAGCAGCGATAAGATATTGCCTGCTCATGCGTGCTCCCCCTACACATGCACACACACACACACACACGTATGCACGCACGCATGCATACTGCGTGCTGAACTCACACGCACACACTGTATAGCCGGGGGTGCCCAATCCCCCGTCGGCTGTGCTGCGCCCCCCCCAAAAGCCTTCCACATGCCATGCTGGGTGCCCACCCCAGCTTGACAACTCATCATACAGCCGACAGGAGTGCCCAATCCCATGTCGGCTCCACTGTCCTCCCCGCCCCCGAGAGTACAGGATGCCACGCTGGGAGCCCACCCCAGCATGCCAACAGATGCTATTGCCGACAGGGGTGCCCAATCCCCCATTGGCTCCATGCCCCCAACCAGCTGTCCTTGTGCCACGCTGGGAGCCCACCCAGCATGGCAAGCGTCCCCGCTGTCATTTAAAAAAACCTGCAAATAAAAACTGTCCTTGGCGATTCTCCCTGCCCCCCACAACCCACACCCACCCACTGCACCCTGCCTCACCCCCCCCCTCACCCCATACTTACCTCCGAACCTCGGTGCGGCGATCTTGGTGGACCAGGAACATGTCTGCACTCTTCAAAGCCGACCGCAAACTGAGGAAATGCCGTAAGCTGTATAATGGGATAGATAGGGTTTTCAACTTTGCTGCATATCTCAGGCATTTTTGGAATTTTTCCACCAAATTTTCAACATGGGGTTTTGGGACCCCTCTCATGAATGCTGTCACTGTCATTGGCGTTATTCGGGCCGAAGGTTGTTCGCAGTCACTGCGCGAAATCACCTTTCGGACTGATTAACGAAATGACACTGCCAGTGTTTATAAGGTGGCTCTCAAGAAGCCTATTTTGAAAATTTGGTGGAAAATTCCCAAAATGACTTTACGTGTTGCATTATGCAGTTCCTATGCATGCTCATAAGTTCACGAATTTTCAATATTTTCACTCTAGATTTTCAACATTGCCATTTTACCACACCTTCTCATGAGTAGTACAGCTGTTATTTTTCACATCTCACCCAAAACGTGTTTCCGCCCATGTAGTGCACAATGGCGTAGTCGGTGTGCGAAATCAATGTACGGGACAAATTAAGAAAATCACAGTGACACTGTTCATGAGCAGAGGTCTTAAAATGGCTATGTTGAAAATTTGGTGAAACAATTCCTAAAAATGACTGTTTTATGAGCGTGCGTTGCACAGTTTCTACGCATGCTCATAAATTCACGAATTTTCAGTATTTTCACTCCAGATTTTCAACATTGCCATTTTACCACACCTCCTTATGAGCAGTAAAGCTGTCATTTTTCACATCTTGCCCAAAATGTGCTTCTGCCCATGTAGCACACAATGGCGCAGTCAGTGTGCAAAATCAATGTATGGGACAGATTAAGAAAACCACAGTTACACTGTTAATGAGCAGAGGTCTTAAAATGGCTATGTTGAACATTTGGTGAAAAAATTCCTCAAAATGACTGTTTTACCAAGCGGCGATGCTATGTGTCTTCAAATGCTACGTCAGAAGTTTGTAAATTTTCAATATTTTCACTCTAGATTTTCAACATTGCCATTTTATTACACTTCCTTATGAGCAGTGCAGCTGTCATTTTCACATCTACGCCCAAAATGTGTTTTTGCACATGTAGCACACAATGGTGCAGTCGGTGTGCAAAGCAATGTTTTGGGACAGATTAAGAAAATCATAGTTACACTGTTCATGAGCAGAGGTCTTAAAATGGCTATGTTGAAAATACGGTGACAAAAGTCCATAAAATGACTGTGTTAAAGTGAGCATTACGCAGTTTCCACGCACCCTGGTAAGTTCGTGACTTTGTAATATTTTCAGTCCAGATTTTCACCAGTGGCATTTTTCCACACTTCCTTATAAACAGTACAGCTGTCATTTTTCACAACATGGCCGAAATGTGTTTTCACACTTTCAACACAGAGATGCGTGGTCGCTGTGGGAAATCATTGTTCGGGACAGATAAAGAAAATCACAGTGACACTGTTCATGATCGGAGGTCCCAAAATGCCTGTGTTGACAATCTGCTGTAAAATATCCCCAAACTAATTACATTATGGGTGTGCGTTGCACAGTTTCTATGCACGCTCGTGACTTCACCAGTTTTTTTACTATTTTTACTGCAGATTTGCAACATTGCCATTTTTTACACCTCCCCATGAACAGTACAGCTGTCGTTTTTTACATCCTGTTAGGAATGTTTTTGCACCTGTGGTGCTAAATGTCGTAGTAGCTGTGCATAAGCAGCTTTCGCCTAACAAACTGATACTGCCACTGTTCATGAGGTGGGGTCACAAAAAAAACATGTTGAAAATTTGGAGTGCAAATACCAACGAATGCCTGAGGTATTAGGGTTTCCAACCAAAATGCCCAACCCTGTAGAGAATGACAGGCATCAGGGGTGTGACTTGGGATTCTTGCCTGTAATGCTCATACCATTCCACACCCTGCAGGCAGTGAGAGCATGAGGTATGCCTTGGACTCTTATTCTAAGTTCACCCATTCTCCTATACCGCACTCATCTCGCCATATTTCCTGATGGAATGGGGTGTGCATAAGGACCAAAGACCCCAAGACACACCGTGACACTTGTCATTGTCTGCAGGGTGAGTATGTGAAATGGCGTGGCCGTTATGCCTGACGACCCAAAGGCACACCCCAATGCCTGTCACTCTCTGCAAGGTGGTGGTGGGGTTGGCTTCAGTTCAATACTTCACTGCCATTCCTATTACGCAGCTCTGTAACTTCTACACTACCACTGCCAATGCCAGCAAGCAAACATTCGGCATTGACAAATGCTTGTTTCCTTCTTTACAATTATCATTTCCCTCTCTTTCTCCCTCCTCTTCCCTCCTCACACTCTTCTGGCTTGCTATTCTTTCCCCCAGTGGTGTTGTTTTTCTTGTACTGGTTGTCAACATGGTCTGAGAGCTACATATACTTCCTTGCAATATAGCTTGCTTAGTATATTGGGACCTACAGAATTGTAGGTCCTCATTTGTTACAAATTTTTGCATTACACTCATATTACACATACTGTATACTGTACTTTGCTTTCATGCTGCGGTGTTATGCCTACTAATTGCACCATTTTGTGATTTAATACATTACAGTGCTGCTTTATTACTTTTTCCATGTACCCTTTCCCTAGGACACCTTTGGAAATGAGCAATTCACAGTTCATTAGGACATTTCTGGTGAAACATTTAAGTCATTTCCTTTTGGTTATATTTTACACCAGACATAGCTTTTCTGTTCCTTATCCTCCTTTAAAGGAATTAAAACTAAAATTATTTGCATATAGTATGAAACCAGCCATTAACTACCCTTATAAAATGGATCTAAACATCAAAGAACTTTAATGGGTTAAAACCAATCAGGTAAGTGTGCATTATTAGAGCATAGTGCACAGTCATCCTGGTCCTAAATCACATCACACAATAAGCAAATCAGTCCTCCTAAAACCAGAATTATCTTGCATGGGTCCCCTACAACCAGAACTGATCTTCCATCACAAATATGGCTGCTACCTTTACAATGTAAAGCCCTTCAACTGGGCCCTAAAAATAAAACTACCTTAAATAAAACATAAAACAAATTAATTAAATGTTGTTTCCTTCATCATCACACTCTCCTTACACACATAAACAAATTAGAAACATTAAGTACTGTTTATAGTTTTCATTACAACTGTTTCTTTGCTGACAATGAAAAATCCTCCTTCTATCTTTACCTGCTCATCGCGGAAATCTCTTCTGTTTGCCGTTACAGTGAGATAATTGAGTGTCTGGCTCTAGAAGAGGCATTTGCTGTGTGTGTGTACAGTATGTTTTGAGAGGAACATTCTGCTAGTGGAACTGAGCGGAATTTTGAATCCCTGTATTCCATGCCAAACATTCCATGGTGAACATTCCATATCTTGAATGTGGGGCAAGACAGAGAAAAAAAAAACAGGATGAAGAAAGTAGGCAATAATACTTCATAAACAAAGAGAAAAGGTTGGAAAACACAGTTACATAGGCAGAGGCAGTCCCAAACTGCTCAAATAAATTCTTGAAGTTTATAAATACACTTACATTTGAATCATATAAGAGTGTTTTCAGGTGAAATCTATCACCCCCCCAAACAAAGAAAGGCAACCTTGCAGATTTAAGGATTTGAACACATTTCCATTAAGAAACAGTACCTGTATAAATTTGAATGCAAGGTAACGTTTTTTTTTCTTATAAAAATGTCAGCTGCACACAGTTTTCATTATATTTTAAGTTTTTAGCTACCCCCACCCACCATTTAGCAGAATATGGACTATTTTTTTTGTATTCAGAGTTAAAATGGAAACATATTTCAATGAAATATCCAATTTATATATTTTTAAAATATTTTCTTCTTAGTTCATTCATTTTATGTCATGTATTTAAAAGCCATTATATAAGAGCAATAAGACATTTCAGGGTGTGCATTATGGTGAAATAATTGCACTTCCCAGGTGTATTTAATGGCACTAGGCTGCACCTCAGGCCTAACAATGCACCTGAGGCATGCTGTTATTTCATCATAATGCACACCATGACATGTCTTATTGCATACACATTTTTCACTGCACTAAAAATAAAAGGTTCTACTGAGAGGAAAGCAAAAACAAATTTGACAAGCTCTGTAGTATTCATTCATTATGCTGTACTGTAGCATCGGCCCAGACAGAATTAACATGTACCCTGCCCTCCAAGCCCTAACCTCTCTATACCACTGAAGACTGGAACCAGTCCAAACAATTGAAAGGCTATGCCTGTAACAATGTGGGGTAAAAATTCCTCCCCCACATCCTACATAAACAAGCAGAGTCCTGCTGCTCTGCTTAGAGCAAGTCGCACTCGCTGGCATGCTGCGGGGTTGTGGTTGCTTCTTGTTTGTCCTGTCTCTTTCTCCCACCCATCCTGCTTGTTCCCCTGTGTTCTTGCTCTCCATTCTGGTTTCTTGTTTCCCTGTCCCCATTTTCCTGCTCCTTTACCCTTGTTTGTTTTCCCCTTGTGCTTTTTTCTGGAGGGGGGGGGTCGGTCACCATACCTTGTGGTCCAGCCTCTCCCTCTACTCTCCCTCTCTCTTCTGCAGCTGCTCGATCAGCCACCGCTGCTCTCTGCTCCCTGTTACTGCATCCAGCTCTGATGTTCCTTGCTGTTGCCTTCTACTTCTTCTTGCACCCACAGCTCCATGCTGCTGCTTTGTTGTGATTCAGGGCGTTGCTTGTTCTCTGGCTACTGGACTTTCCATTGCAGATCCTCCTCACTGCTGCCCCAGTACGCAGCTGCAGCCGCCTCTCATAGCACTCTCCTGCAGATAGTTCAGTTTACTTTCTCCATGGGATGTCAGCCATTACTATTCTCAGCATTGGGAGCATTTGCCTTCAGGTTAAGGGAGTGTGCTACCATTCTGTACTTTTTAATGCCTACGTATTCTGCTGTTCTTGGCCAGACCTCGGTCGCTCCCTCAGCACTATGATCGAAAGTCACAGCAATGAAGCATACGATGATGTGACAAGTTTCTACACATGGTGCAGTATCTATGCGCCATAGTAGTGTGATTTGCAGCACACTTAGCACCTCTAAAATACTACTGCATACAGTAATATCCCTACATAATTGTCATGCGGATCTCTTGCTATGATATGCTACTTGGCTCCTTTGTTATGCAGCAGCCCATCCCCATTGTTCCATCCTGCTCAAGTTGTTCAGTTTAAATTTACCCAACTATTGTATACAAACTTCTAGTCTCCATGTGGTTTCAATTCAGCTCAGAGACTTCGTGGAGACTTGGGGGGCACTTATGCTACATTTTGGAAACTGTGATCAATTATTTGATACTCAGTTTGGAAGGGCACCAAGCTAGGATCCAGTTCTAGTGACTGGAGGTAGGTTCTATCATTCTCTGCTGCTGCATACTGCCACCTGTTCCAGAATCCATACTCTTTCTGCTGTGCTACTCTGCCCTCTGGCCTGGATACCCCTTTACAGGGCTATGTTGCTCCATGACACAGGAGTGTTTTCTTTTGCCTGCTACATACACTACAAGCTTACCAATCTTCCCTTCAACTTCAGCCCTGGAATATTAGTCTACCCAGATGGCCCTCCATGGTGGCACCACATTACACTAACCTACGTGGGGTCAAACTTGACTCTCTCTCCATCTGCCTACCTACGTCGGGTCAGGCTGTAGTGCTGGCCACATGGGGGCCTAGTCTGGCATGCCTTCTGCGCCTTGTTGCCCTATGTGAGGGTTCTTCAGCCGCTAGCCTTCGTGGAGCATTGCTGCTGTTTTCTACTCTTTTCCTCAGCTGCCCTTTGTGTGGTCTAGCCGCTAATCCTACCCATGTATGGGCCTAGCTGCTACAAGCGTTCGGCCTCTGGACTCCTGCCATGCACTTCTGCCATGCACCTCATCAGTGCATTCAGTGCCCTGTTCCGGATCCTTTCTGCAGACCATCATCCCAAGCTTCTCCATCAGGATTGGACACACTCCAGGATGTCTTGTTTTCAGCCATGCCAATCAAGTTCTGGATGCTTCAGCTCTCACCGTGACTGTTCGAACCTCTCCAGCCATTCAGGATCCATCTGTGCTCCATTAAGGATTTTATATTGCACTATGTTTTAAGATTTACCTCACTGTCTTTGGATGCTTCCCATGTTGCTTCACTTCATTTGGACTTATTGCTACTACTCACTTTCTGGCTGACCTACATGTGGTCCTGCCGCGCACGCTAGCCTTCATGGGATTTAGCTGCCACTCTACTCACTTAACTGGCTGACCTACATGTGGCCCAGCCATCATGCTAGCCTTTGTGGGGCTGAGCTGCCACTCTCTACTTACCTTACCAGCTGACCTATGTGTGGTCCAGCTGTGCATGCTAGCCTTCTTGGGGTTTAGCTGCCACTCTCTACTTACCCTACCGGCTGACCTACGTGTGGTCCAGCTATGCATGCTAACCTTTGTGGGGTTTAGCTACCATTTTCTATTCACTTACTGGCTGGCCTACGTGTGGTCAGCTGCACCTCCTACACCTCGTACCTCCTATCAACTGACGTACAGGTTCCAGCCGCACATCCTCACTTTGTTTGGGCTTAGCTCCCCTTTACTCCCTTGAATGCTTCCTACCGAGATGCTTCATTAATTTGGATCTACTACAACTCCAATTCCTGCCTGGATATTCAGCTCAGCTCTATTCCATCATGCCTTTCTATATCATGGCTCAAGCATTAAACCTAACCTCTTCAGTGCCATATGACTTAATTGTGGTTCCGGTGTTGGTTCATCAGCCTTGGTCTCAAGCCTTCTGCCATTCTGTGAACTCATAAGCCTCCCCATCAGTAGACGCCTGGAGGTTTGAAAACGTCTACTTCATGCCTCGCCAGCATCTGGGCCTGGAAATCCACATACTCTAAACTTCACCTGCATGCCATCTGCTAGCCATTCAGGAGCTCCTCACCCCGTATGGACCTACATCTGAATTGATTAGACATTCTAACACAATGATGACCTCCGTACAGGTCCACCCGGATACTTCAAGTGCTTATACTTACCTGCTTCACTCGCGCAAGATCTGGAGGCCTATCACTGACTTTCTCGCCTATTTCCACAAGCTGCTTCACCCCTCAGGGCCTGGAGATCCATCAAACCTTATGTTACCTAACCGTGCGGACATCTATTGCTCCTTCACTCTGTCTCCTTCGCCATCACCAGACCGGAGGTTTGCACTATGCTCTTTCCATCCATAGCTCTCATCCAGCTTCTGTGCTTCCTCAGCAAAGCCCACATGTACAGAGCTTGCTATCGGATCAGCAACTACCAGTTTTCATATTTTGGGTTAGAGTTCTAGTCATTTGGCTACGTGTTCTCGGAGAAGACATCCTCGCCTTTGGATTGCTCAACTAATGCTACTTCCGTCACTTTAAATTATTATGCTCATCATGGAATTCCTGAACTAGGTTTCACTAGAAGATTGTACTACCTTTTCACCCATCATTCTAATATAAGTACTCGATTTCAGCTTCCTGCTTGGCTGGATCAGCATCTACAACTCTGAAAATCAGACTAGCTGATATTTTAATGTCATTAATTTAGGTTATTCTCCTTAAGTATGCCCAGAAGGATGGGCAGGTCAGTAGCCATGGATCCTCAGTGGTTTCTCCCCTAAGGGTTTTTTTCCTCTCCTGCGTGCTACTGGCCATACTCTCCGGAGTTATTCATTATTCTTTTGGGGGTCTCATCCTACTTAACTAACCATCCTTCCTATGGTGAGATATAGAGGAAGGCCAACACATCAAGTCATAACAAGTTACTCATCTGTTCAAGCAAGTAAGCACTTTGCATATACCATCCAGTTCATCATGTACTATAATCACTGACAATAATATGATAATTATGTCTATGCTGAAGTACCTAAGCACTAATCACCCCATACAACTAATACCTTGGAAATATCGTTCTACTTACTGATCTGGCCTCTGTATCCAAACTCAAACCTACATTATTCAGGTGCAGTACGTAGCACATGCACTGAGCTACGAACCACACATAATTGAAAGGCTATGTCAGTAGTTGTGTGGAGGAAGTACTCCTCCCCCACATCCTACATAAACAAGCAGAGTCCTGCTGCTCTGCTTAGAGTGAGTCACACTCACCCTCCATCCTCCCCTTACACCTCCTCCTTCTTTGGCACTCTTATCCCACCAAGGGGGTCTCACACTGCTTAACTAACCATCCTTCCTATGGTGGGATACAGAGAAAGGACAAAACATCAAATCATAGCAAGTTACTCATCTGTTCAAGCATCTAAGCACTTTGCATATACCATCCAGTTCATCATGTACTATAATCACTGACTTACTTATGTCTATGCCGAAGTACCTAAGCACTAATCACCCCATACAACTAATACCTTGGATGCATCACTCTATTTACTGGTCTGGCCTCTGTATCCAAACTCAAACCTACATTATTCAGGTGCAGTACATAGCACAAGCACTGAACTATGAACCGCACATAATATATTAAAATGGCATTTGCTTTTGTTTAGGGACTTTCCTATATACTGCATCTTAATGTGCTTTATAAAGAAATGAGCTAAATATTCTTAATGCAGGGACTGTAAGTAGCCATTTGTGGTTATCAAGCACTTAACAAATACACAATTACATAAAACTACAGTCTGTTGTAAGTAAAGGGATCATTAGTCAGAACAAGTTGATAATCCCATTACCCTTATGAAAGTTGTCATGGGATCTTTTATGTCCAGCTAGTTAAACACCAGAGAACACCAGTTCATCAGGACGGAAGTGATGCTTTATCAGGAGGCCTACTGACAAAGTTTCATGATTACTATGCAAATCCCCAGGGCAATAGTGCTGTGTTTTTTGTTTCTTGACTCAATGGTTCCATGACTTTCATGCTTTATCTTAGATAACTTGACTTTTGAGAGTACTATTGTTTGTTTTTTCATCCGACAACCACCAGAGATGGGTAGAAGAATTGTTGGTATAATTTCTCATTTGAAGGACAGGACATCCAAGAAAGCAGCAACCCCCACCCCTGTACTTCATTATAGGCTAACAGTAGATTGGAGTGAAATACCCGTTGAAAGAAAAAGACTGCAAAACTGAACTGGGGCACCACATTCAACACTGTGGAAGGTGGAGCGCAAACTTTGTGCTGTGCCTTGCAGTAGCCCAGGAGCCCGAGGATGCTATATTCAGTTGGATAGTGCACTGGCACTATTTGACTGAATATAAAGATATGTTGGTGCAATGCAAAGTCAACCAGTGCTGCCCCGATATGGATCCTGAAATGCCCTGCCAGACTGGATAGCACCAGAGTGCTATCTGCAGTATTCAATGGGACCCATGCAAATGAGCCCATTGGGCATGCAAGGCCCTAAAGGGTCATTTGCATACCCATTATGGGCTCATTTGCATGGGTAGTAGGCAACAGGGTGGCTTTGCCCCCCCCAATTGCCTGCTGTCAGACATGTACAGTATGTATAGCTATCCCTGACACTAGGGGTCCTTCCCTCCCTGTGATCACCAGCTGGTACTTAGACTAAAACCTCCCTGGTTCCTATTGGTCTCCCCCCTCCAATTGCTAGCCGGTAATAAGTATAAAACTTTCCAGATGCCTAGTGGCACCTCATCCACCAATTGCCAGACTGTAGGAAACCTGATAACCCTCCCTGGCTTCTAGCAGCCCCCCCCACTGCACTGAACACCCACCCCCAGCCACTTTTAACAGAATCTCAGTGCTGTGGGTGCACAACAGTGACGACGTGCCTCCACACACCTCTCAGCTGACCACTGTATATCCAGGCTGGGAGCACGTATCTTATGGTGACCTGCACTCTTGCACTCCCTGCCTGGACATATGGTGGCTGGCTGAGGAGGTGTGCAGAGGGCTGCATTGGTCACTGTATGCACACCTGCAGCACCAAGGATTCTGGTAAGGTGGTGAGGGGTAGGTGTTCAGCACCATGGGTAGGGCCTACTAGACACCAGGAAGGGTTGCCAGGTTTCCTATGGGCTGGCAATCTTTGGGTGGGGGGACCACTAGGCACCAGGGCATACTATATTTACTATGGACTGGCAATTGGAGGGAGGGGGGCCACTAGGCACCAGGGAAGAAGTATTATACTTATTACAGGCTTGCGATTGGATGGAGGGGGGACCAGTAGGAACCAGAAAGGTATTATACTTATTACAGGCTGGCAATTAGAGGGGGAACCACTAGGCACCAGTGAGGTTTTAATCTAAGTATAGGCTAGCAATCAGAGGGAGAGGGGACCACTAGTACCAGGGAAGTGTTATTGTACAAATAGGCTGGTGATCAGAGGGAGGGGGGACCACTAGCACCAGGGATGTTTTGCTCTCATTAGGGCTGGTGATCGGAGGGGGGTGCCACGGTCCACAGGGGGTGTGCTTCACCAGCAGATAACTGGCTACATGGCAGCATTACCTCAGGCAGTCACTAAGGTTGCCCAGAGTATGTTGGGTTGTGTTAGGCAGTGTTTATGCTGCTCAAAAGGACCATGCAAACACCCTTTGTGTAGTGCAATATGGGGTAGTGTGGCTATTCATGGCCATGCCCTTACCCTTACCTACCCACATACATTTTGTTTTACATGGGCACTGTCCCTCTTTGCCCATGCAAAAGCCCCTTTTGAAAATGAGGATCCAGGGCAAATCCAGGTTTGCGGGGGTGTTAGTACCCATTCAGACTTTTGAATATCAGGCCCCTGATGTTTTAACATATACATCATGTATCTAGCTTTGGCATTATATCAGTTAGAACCTGTAAATTTAAGTGAAGGAATTATTTTTAACTACAAACTGTTTTATTGTTTCCACACTAGAATAACCTGATTTGGAGGCATCACTTAATTTAAAAGAGAGACTCGGGTCGGGGGGAGGCAAGGTAAGATATCTGCAATAGATGTTTCATTATGGTAATGGTCAATTTAAACTAGCATCATATTCAATGTACATATTTATATCTATATATACCCAGATCATTTCAAATGCCAAGACGTGAAAATGTATGCCTAGTGGTGATGCTGAATAGGATTTTTCCTTTCCTGAAAATGCCTTTTCAATAAGAAGAAATCAAAAAGGTTATAGTTGATAAGGTAGTTATTGTGAATATGTAAAATCCTGGTTCCCTGGCATTACTAGAATCCCATCAGTGTCAGTGTGAGGTAGGAAAGGCAGCTGGTAAATATCTAGTTAAATGGATTTTCACCTGCTCCCTCTCTGCTTGCGTGGTCTTAGCTGAAAGCAGAGAGGTGATGTCATTTAGAACTCTTGCAGCAACATAAGCCACACAGCTTGTTGTGAGTGTGGGGAGTTTAGAATCCTGAGAGTAGTCCTAGTTCCGTGCTCAGGGAGTGAGCAGCTGGAAGAGTGAGGAGAGTGTGTATTTCTCACCCTAGTCTGAGAACATCTTTTGCCTGACTTGTGAAGTAGTGGAAATCATCTCCAGGATTTCCTGATGCCCTCATTCCTAGTGGGATGAGGGGGACTGCAGAGGTTTTGAGGGACAATCCCCCTAATGCAGCCTAGAACATTTTAAAGCTGCCTTTGTTGAACAACCTATGAGTAGATTCTGTCTGACAGTTACCCAGAATATGTACCTGCCTTGTTTTCTGTGGGGCTATACTCTGAAAAAGGGACCCATTCACTATTTCTGTGAGACTGTTCTCAAGAAGTTTGTTTTCAAGTTTGCTGACAACAGTGGATGTTCCATATGTGACTATGCCCTTTGTTCAGAACTTTAACTTTACACCCCTTGTGGTGTATTCTAATGATAAAATGTGCTAAACATTTGAAGAAAGCATAATTTCTACAGTTCAGTATTTGTTGACGTGTAACTCTGAAAGAATGGTTGGGTACGTATGAGGAAGCAAAAGGTGGGAGACCCCCTCATCTGGAGTGACCAGTTCAGCACCTCGGGTTCTGTAAGGGTGGTTGTTTCTTTCAGTGCATGTGGCCAATGCATGAAGATGTTTACCCCTTGTATGTGGGTTTTACTAGTCTTGAGCCCTAGTGTGCTCCGTCATGGCCAGTGTGCCACATTTCCTTCTGTAAATCCTATGCCATATGGGAACTGTTCTAAGTCATGGCCTAGTGCCACTCCCAGGAGAAATTTGTGTTTTCGACATAGCTAGTTCCACATTTCCAGATGTCTAATCCTATGCTACATGGGAAGTTCGAGTTTCTGTTTTCTACAGATGTGTTCTGCATTTCCTTGTGCTTTGAAGTGTAAACCTTTGGGGGTCCATCTTTGCTTTTGTGTTCCAACTCTGTTTCGGAATAAAGCCACGCTCTGAAGTCCCAACCTGGTATGGACAATGTAGTTACTGCTTCCTTTGTGGATTTACTGGGTACCACTGCCAGAAGTGCAAACCTAGCTTAGCCCTCAGCAACAGTTTCTTTCCTCAGGACCTGGGTTTTGGTAAAGGTCAGTTTGTGTCTTGTACACACTTTGTGTTTCTCAGTGCAATTGCTTTACATTCCCCACCCCTGACTTTTCCCCTAGACAGAAAAAGTATGGGAGGTGTGCCTTCTAGTTAAATAAGGGGCCAGTGGGGGGTTAGCAAAGAAATTAATTTGAAAAAAGTTCATAGTTATAGGCAGCATCATCTGAGTCTTACCTGAAGATTTGCTTTGAATTTGTTCAGTTTTTTCCCAGTAAGTTGTCAGAAATTGTAGTCAAGGTATTTTGCTGGAGTCAAAACAGTACAAAGACAATAAAAAGTAACAAGACAAAAATAATTGACAGGTATAATGTTTCAAACTGATGAACAGTCCTTTAGGTACTATACAAAATACTTTAACTGACCGCAGACTGCTGTATCTAAGCAGTGGAGTCAAGCAATAGTTTTCACATAACAAATTGGTTGAGCTTGAAACTCAGTACCTTGGAATGGAGCTAATGACACAAACAAATTACTCTGCATCTACCATCAATTTGAAAATACTGTAGGAAACAGGTTGCTCTCCAAGTGTGTCTTAAAATAACTTGTCCACTCTTTGACTTGCAGTTCTGAAGACATTTTTCACTTGTGTACTTCCAGCAAATCTGTGTTGATGGTTGATTATCTCAAGAGAGTATAGTTGTAGGTTTTCTCAGATATGGGGTTGAAAGTCATACAGCTTCATTCTCCTACAAGTTTGTTTGATTTTTCTCTACACATTCAAGCTGTTTCTTTTAACATGCTGTCAGATACTACAACACTGACTACAACTACTTAACCCAGACTGTCACATCCTATTACATACAACAGTGCTTGAAAGTAGTAGGATTTATAGATACAAAGAATGGTGCAGAGATCAAACCTTTGAAAGGCGTACTATGACTAAACACTGAGAACTGTATATTTGTGAAAGCTACTGTACATAGTGCACATGGTGCAGAGAACAAACTTTTGAAAGGCGTAATATGACTAACTACTGAGAACTGTATATTTGGGAAAGATACATAGTGCACATGGTGAAGAGATCAAACTTTTGAAAGACGTACTATGACTAATCACTGAGGACTGTATATTTATGAAAGATACATAGTGTAATACCTAAATAATACAAAATAAGGTTTTCTTTCCTAAATGATACCTGGTGCACTTCATGATTGCAAGTGTATTAGGAATAAATTCTGATGCTACTTGAATTAAAGCTTTGAAACATTTGGAAACTCATTAAACATTAGCAGACCTTATGCTATTACCTGTTTGTTGCACTTAAGTTTAAAGAGAGAACACTTTGGTCTTTCAAAAAAGCATTATAGCTGCAGTGCAACGTGCACTAGAAAAAAATAACCTTTCATTTCCTCCAAAAGCAATTTCAGACCCCTATCAGTGTCATTCAGTTGAATAATCCTCCAGTCCCACCAGCTTATGGTATTTCATTATAAGAAAATTATTTAAAGAAAAATAAATGGCTGTCCCTGCCTTATTTTCTATTTTCTGTACTGCTGCCATCAACATTGAGTGACATCTGTTTCTTTATTGTCCACACAGTGTCCACATGAAGGAAGTGCTACTAATATATTCATTTCTCCATCAATGCTATGCCTAAGCAGCTTTAAAATAGAGTAGTACAGAAGGTGTCACGGAGAGAAGAATTAAGACAGTGAGGATATACAGTAAATATAAATAAAACTCTCTCTATATACAGTGAAGATCACCAGGAGTAATTCAGTTCTGCTGCATACTGCAGCAGAGGTACTGCAATAAACAATGTAATTTCAATGTGAATTAGTCCCTTTTGTCATGCAGGAAACTGTTACACTGTGCTTCATCCTAGCAGTTTCCTGCATGACAAAGGGACTAATTCCCATTGATATTACATTGTTTACTGCAGAATGCTGCAGAATTGGGTTTGATCCTGGCAAGCTTCACTGTATGTATTATATAGTATACATACACAGTAGCACCTGTATGCTAGGGTTGCATTTGGGTTTTATTAAAATTGCCATTTTCAGAGCCATATTTCTCAGCCATTTTAAACTCTAGGGGTCCAATTTCCAGAGCTTGAAATGTTGCACAAAGTGCCTGTGTAAAAAGGATTTGATGCAAGTGGCACATTGCACCAACTGTTGCATCAGTCCCAATTTTTGAATGTAGACTGTGGTGAAATTGTGATGCCTCACACCAAAGCCATCCTGCACCACCCCGTGCCAGAGGTGCAGGTGCACCAGGTTGCAAGAGGGCTTGCACCATGGTGGGGGCTGCAGTATTCCCTTTATTGGGATTTTAAAAACCTCACCAAGGCCACAACTTGACACTGAGGTTAGACCAGCCATGAGCCAGCCTACAAGCCCTTGTGATGGGTGTCTGGTGTAAGCCATGTTGGGTGGAGGGTGCATGCCACAGAGCAGCTGAATCAGTGGGGGTGCCAGTACTGGATGGAATGGGCATGGCAGAGTGTTGGGGAAACACTGATGGCACTAGGATAGGCATGCACTGGACTGTGAAAGAGTGCTGTGGACTGACAATGGGCAGTCTGCTGGCATGGACCATGTCCAGGACCCCTGATGTTGCCAGCCCTGCCAGCTGACCTGCATTATGCACACTCCCTGACCTGCTAATTGCTAGACCTACTGGACTGCTAGATGTTGGGGTGGCATTTTTCAATTGGGGTGCCTGTCCTACCTGCCATACCTCTGATAGCCAGTGTGGCTGTGCATTGGCAAGTGATACTTCCTGGGATATGTGCCCCACTGTGTGCAGTACCTCATCCCATGCCATCATGATCTGTCACCCCATGTTGAAGTGGTTGCACAAGGTGGGCAGCTGGCAGGACTGGTGGAATCAGAGGTCCAGTACTTGGGCTGTAACTCCATACTGTCCATCATCACTCCGTGGCTTTGTTTCACTGTCCAGGGCATGCCTGCCTTGGTGCCCCCAGTGTACTCCCCACAGCCTGTCATGACCATGCTGCCCACTTCTGGCACCCCCACCAGTCCTGCTGCTGCGTACCATGCAGCCTCCCCATTCAACATCACAGGTCTGGGCCAGGGTTGCACCAGGCTGAGGGGGCTTCATGGGACCCTCCAGTGCCCCAAAGGTTTGCCATGATTCTGTGCCTGTGGCAACTCTCTGGACTTTGGCAGAGGGACCCCTGTTCTTCTGGAATAAGGCACAGGGTCCTTGAAGCACCCAGAGGATTCAGACTCATGGATCAGCAAAACATGCACCAATCTAGTGGGCCATTGAAAATCAGGGCTTAGGGCTCTGAAATGCAGTAGGAACCTTCTCAGTTCTAGGGTCTCTTAACTCGATCCACAAAATTTATAATGATTGCTTTTGTAAGTTTTGAGATACTAAGGGCTGAAATTGCATATTTTTGCCCGATTTACTACCTCAGTTTTTGCACTCGGCTAAAAAACAGTAACAAGTTGAGGTGTGAAAATTACTGGTTTTGTAGGTATCATATGGGAATAGGTCCTTTTTGGGGTTTGGGGCAAAAAAGTCTTAGATTTTAAATTAATTACAATTATTTGTTCATGCATGTGCATTCCAAAAAACTAATTGAAAAAAAATAGCTAGAACTATGTATAGACTTTTTTCATGTTAAAGTTCAACACGAACAAAAACTTTAAGGTATGATAGGTTTATAATTTGGTAAAAGTTAAGGGGTTAGAATGTAGTGTTTGTGAGTGAGGGTTAGTAAGAACTGCAAAATGTAATTTGTATTAAAAAATAATTAATAGTAATCTGTTGTCTTTCATTAAAAATGACATGCTTTGCAAAGGAAGTCTTCACAAATATTATTTTGTTCCATGAAATCTAGAGGTAGCATGATTAATGGAATTTGGATTTTACAATATTCATGTTGAGCAGTGGTTTTTGTCCTTTGCAGCACTTTTCTAACTTATCTTGAGGTTATAAAATATTTCTTAAACTATTTATACCTCACGATGGAATTTGTGCTGATTGGCTGTTTTTGCCCTCTGTGAAGATTTTTCAAACTCATTATGAGGTTATATAGCATTTCTTATAAAATTCATGCAGTGGGCCTACACAACCAGAGTAGTGTTATGCTTGTGCAACTGTGATAACTGTTTGGACATCTGCACTCTCGGCTCCATGGGGAATTACCACCCTGTAGGGGTACCAAAGTCAAGGAACCCTCAAAGAGGGTTCTATCCCTAGCGATGCCACAGGAAAGATTCCTTTGGCTGAAGGTACCTTAGGAAGGAGCCCCTCTGAGGAGAGAAGTGTGCAACTGGAGGGAGGGAGGATAGTGGGCAAAAAAATATTTTTTCAGAAGGAGGCTGGGAGGAACTGTTTATATAGCTCAGGAAGTGGGCATGTCTGGTTGCTCACCCCATTGAACTACAAGTATAGCCTTCCAAATCAATAGGCCTACACAACCAGAGTAGTGTTATGCTTGTGCAACTGTGATACCTGTTTGGCCATTCACGCTCTCTATTCCATGGGGAATTACCACCCTGTAGGGGCACTTAAGGCAAGGGACCCTCAAAGAGGGTTCCACCCCTAGAGGTTCCATGGGAAATATTCCATTGGCTAAAGGTATCTTAGGAAGGATCCACAAAAACAGTATTGAGCAGTAAAGGTTGACTACCAGGTTGACAGCAACGAGACATCTTGACGAATATGAATGAGAAGTGCAAGTTTTCAGGCTTGCACTGATAATATAGATTGTACTGATGACATAAGAGGGCTTCCTAAGTAGAGAGGGAACAGCAAGTAGGGCCATCATCCATCTCCATCCAACAGTGGAAACTTACCTAAGGGAACTAGGGAATATACTATTAACAACTAACTACATATTATGACCTTTGGCATGGAGGAGAGGAAATACCCCTTTTTAAAGGAGGAAATCTCTGTGGATCCATGGCTTAGGTTGTCTTCCCTCTAGGCTAGGGATGGTTTATTTAGTGACAGCTCTGCTGCTGCAGTTGAGAAACCTAATCCAAGGGGAGAAAATATTCCAATTTAGTGGAAAGCTCTCATGAACCCTCTAACAGGAATACTGTGAAGGGTTGTGAGAGGCCTCTGCAACAATGGGTACTCTTAAAGTGAGAGTGGACACCCATGGCAGGAGGAGGAGAGCGATGACTGCTGAGGTACTCAGCCAGCTACTGACTAAAACAGATCAGATGAACCAGAGGCAGTCATAGGGATAATAGCTTATGAAGGTGCCACAGCAACACCATTGCCAAAGGGGCAGGTCTTGGGCTTAAGGACCCCACTCCTCAGCAGCTGAAGTCTTAAATTCTACATCAAGAGTATTCTACATCAAGAGTTGCCACCAATGAGTTAGATGACTGAAGCACCACCCAGAGTGAGGACAGTCCCACTATGGGCCAAATGAGAAGGACCCCACCCCAAGCTTCACATGTTCAAGATGTGGAAATCGTGGGTGTAGAGTGAGACTGTTTGCTACAGGGCAAGCCCTGAGCCAGAAAAGGTAATGGACATGGTTAGCATGCCTCCAATTTATGAGTGAGTGCATGAATCAACTTTGATGTGCTAGAGAGAAGGAGGGTGGGTGGAGCCAGCAGCTGTAGATTAGGTAGCAGATTATTGATGAGAAGGCCAGGCGAAGCCAGCACCCTGGGTAAGGTAGAAGGCTGTAGTGTGAGCCAGCATTCAGAGGTTGATAGTGGTAGCAGCCAGCAGAAAGCAAGCTAACCAATTCCATTAAGGAAGCCAAATTAATGGTGACATAAAAGATACAGTAGGTGTTCAGGTAGTGAGATGCTGAGATGCCAGTAATTGATCAGTGAGGTTTAGCATAATGAATTAATGAGGTTTATCAGCTGATCACTATGGTTTCAGCATGAATAGTGAATTGATGTGAGTGGCATGAATACCTTAGATGCCATTAAGGAGGAGTTAGGTTGTTCCAGAAAAGAGCATTTGCAGCTCAGTAATAAAATGCAATGAAAATCCTGAAAGCTGTGAAGGATGTGAGGATAATGTATTTATGCATGGATAACTTAAAAGCCAGGTAGGCAAGGAGCAGGGTGATTCATATAATTTACGTAAAGCATGCTCCTGCTACCCGGAGCCATGATGCCCCACCATAACACCACAGTCCCCCACCTTAGGAATAACAGGAATCCACAAGCAGGGCATTATGAGACCAGGCAGCTAACTTAATAGCTGAAAATGGCAGTATAGCAATACTGCAGTTGGCTAAGTGGAGCTAGCACTGAATGAATTAAGAGAAGAGCTGCCGAACACACATAGCACAACAAGGAGTGGCAGCTAGCTGAGCAGGATGACGCGTGGACCAGGTGCAAATAATTAAGGTGGAAAGCAGAGGAGACAACAGGCAGGGAAATTGCAGTGTGAGCTGAAGCATACAATAACAGTGCAATTGACTGAAGGTTTGCAAAAATCTGGTAAGTAAGTGGGAGCCAAAGAGCACAGGCACAGGGCAGCTTTAGATAAGAAAACAACAATATGTAACCTGAAGCACAAATAAGCAATGTATACACAGGGCACTAGAAAACTAGAAAAGCCCAAAAGAAACAAACAAAAGCAAACACAAGTGCAGAAGCAAGAAGGAAAAAAAGCACATAAAGAAGCATACAACAGCTGGAGGCAAAGCAATACTAGCCAAAAGCAGGAGAAACACAATGAACAGAAGTCCAGCACGACCCAAACAGAGCCCAAGCGCAAAGGAAGGAAGGAAAGAAACAGGTTAGATAAATTATCCATAAAAATGCTAAAATACAGTAGCCCAGATATTCAAAGGAGTTGCACATGTCGCAACAGAGTTGCGCCGGCACAACCCCGCATTGCGTCCCAGCGGGATATTGAAAAGGCTGCCCGGCACAGTGCAAATCCCGATGTGTCAGGGTGCAATGTAATGGTATGAGGTGCAGATGCAGGAGGTGTGCCCATGCCTATGCAGCACATCCCAATATTCAGCCAGGGATGTGCAGCGCATATGCTAGCGCAACCCTGCATTGCGCAGCATAGGGGGGGGCTCAAAGTTGAGCCGTGAAAAGTGGGAACAACTCCTGGCCTCCCACAGGTGGGCTGCATGGCGGCACAACACAGCAGCCACCAGCCATGGGTGGCCACCTGCCCACCCAGAACACCATCAAGAAGCACCCACATAACCCTAGCAGTCTAGTAGGACCTCCCTCCCTCCCTCCCATTACCCTGATTGTGGTAGTTGTATAATAATACGGTCCCTAGTAGTCTAGTGGTACCTCCCCACCCTGTATCTGCAATCATGGTACATGTAAAGTAAAACATTCCCTAGTAGTTTAGTGCCCCCCCCGAGTCCCTGAGGAATTTATAATATGACATGCCCTGGTAGTCTAGTGGCCCCCTCAGCCCAATTCCCCAATCACCAGTAAATGTCCAACATGTCTTGCTCCGGTAGTCTAGTGGTACCCACACCCGATTCCCTAAGTAATGTATAAAACGTCATTCCCTGGTAGTCCAGTGGACCCCCCTCCTGCCCGATTCCCTGAGCGCTGGTATATCACCAAAACGTAAGTCCCTGGTGATCCAGTGGCACCCTCCAACCCACATAGGACCTCCTGCCCACCCCACTCTCCCCCGTCATCGGCAGGCAGCTGCAACCCTTCCGCATACCACCTAGCCAGCACCAAATGACAGGTACAGTACGGGCTATAAGCCCATTGGTCCATAATGTGGACTAATGGGCTTGCTGGGCATACTACACTAGACAGTCCCAAATATGTGAATGATTCAGTCACATATTTGGGACTGTCTAGTACAGTATGCTCTGCAAGCCCATACTGTATCCGTTATTTGGCAGGTTACCGGGGACAGTATGCAGGTGGGTTGCATCCACCAGCTGATAATGGGGAGGAGCAGGGTGGGCAGGAGGTCCTGTGGGTGGGAGGGGTGGGGTGCCACTGGATCACCAGGGACTTACATTTCGGTGATATACCGGTGATCGGGAATCAGGTGGGAGGGGGGTCCACTGGACTACCAGGGTTTGTCATATTATACATTCCCTGGGGACTTGGGGGGGTGCCACTAGACTAGCAGGGAGATGTGTGTGCTACAGCACTGTATCACGATCATGGCTAAGGGGCGTGTATGCCCTGGGACCCCCACTATGCACATGTCATGATGTGCAGGGCACCAGGCGCAAGTCACCGGGCTGCCCTGCACAAGGCATGCAAATGAGGCCATAATGACATGCAAATGGCCCCATTTGTGCCTTGCATATATTATGGCCTCATTCGCATGCCCTCTGCTGAATATCACGGGTGCTGCACCTAGCACAACTGCACTTGTGCTGGTGCATCCCCATGCTCCCTATCTGTGGCTTGTGCCAGTGCAGTGCCACTGCACTGTGTGCAGTCTGTGCCATATTCAATGGTGCTATGCCATGGCGCATCACTGTTGAATATCATCTGGTCCTGGTCCTGGCCCCGGCGCATCCCAGTTGCACTGCGACCAAGCTTGCACCACTGCCCCACGCAGTCTGAATATCTGGGCCAGTATATACACATTCTTTAAACAAAAAGCAATGGGTGATTTGCCCAAAACAATACTCTTTAAAAATACACATATTATACAAAAATTCAAACAAGGTATATAAAACATATTTGAAAACATGCTTACAAAAGTGTGGAAATGAGATGGGTGGGCTACAGAAAACAGTTAAGGGTAGGGTTTATTTTTTATGGGGAGTTTGGAATTTTGGGGGGAAGGGGAGGGTTCAAATAACACACAGAGGGCTTGAACTGGAGTAGAGAGAGGGAGGGAGTGGAAGAGGAAGAATGGGGAGGTGAGAAGGTTCAAAGTGAAAAATAGGTAAACAGATAGTCGGAGGCAGAAAACAGGGAGCATGAGGTGGATTAGTAGCAGCAGGGGAATGAGGAAGTTTAGAAGAGGTAGGTTTTGAAGGATAAGAAGAGGTAGATGTCTTGGGTGAGGTAGGGTGGGTTTTACCTGGTGCAGGGGGAAGGTGCAGTTTTAGGTTTAGAAGGGAGAGGAGAGGAGAGGTTGAATGGGGAGGTTGAGGTGGAGTACTAATAGCAAAAGAAGATGTTGGTTTAGAAGGTGTAGGTTTTGAAAGATGGAAGAGGTAGAATTCTGAGAAGAGGGAGGGTGAGTTGTAGCAGGTGCGGTAGGGGTAGTTTTTTTTATTTAGAAGGGGCAAAAGAGGTATTTTTATGTTGAAGACACAGGGGGGTTAGAAAGAGCAGAAGAGGTAGGTTGGAGTGCAATAGATCGCAGAGGAGTGGGTTGGGTGGAAGGAGAGATGGGAGGCAAGAAAAGAATAGAAGATGTAGTTTGGGGTCCACTGCATGTAACAGAAGTGGGTTGGGTGGGAGGAGGGATGGAAGAAGAAGAAGAAGCATTGGATGTTCCTTCTCCTGTGGGAGTGGGAAAAAGGCATGGTCCAACTGCTTTGGAAGCTAGTAACCGTATTTGACATATGCCGTTCAGTGCCCATCAAAGCTGTAGACATGGAAGTAGCAATTCCTAGGAGGGCAGTAATAGCATTGGTCATATGCTGTTTAATGTCCTTCAAGGTACTGGACATGGAGCTCAATGTATTGGCCATACTGCCCATTCCCACTGTCCCCACTGCCATAGTTGCCTCTACATTGTTGGAAAGGCCCCTCATCATCTGCGTTTGTTGTTGCTAATGCAAGGATATTTTTCACACATGGACAAGCTGCTGCATGACCACCTCTTCAGGGTCTGGAAAGAGAAAAAAAGAAATAATTATATTTAAGTATGATACATGGTATTTTTTACACTCCTACCTAGGCTGTATTACTTCCAGTTTAGAACTTTCACATCTCATAGCCGTTGCCCGGGGTGGGAAGGGGGTTCGTCTGGTTTGAAAGAACCCCCCTTTTGAAACTCCCCCTTTATTTTTCATTATTTGTAAAAAAAAGTTTCATCATTTCTGTTTATTTTTTTACTGTTACAGAGTGCTAATGCACACATGATGAACCCCAGCACTTTCTCTCTGCATGCGCCCCCTCCCTCCTGCTGCCAATCAGCTTCCTCAGTACCAGTAAGATGACTGGAGCTGCTTTGTGAGTCTTTCTCTGCACCCTCCCCTTATGACTGGCTGGCCAACTGGTGCTCACATCAGCATTGTGAATGTGACCTCAATACAGCACGGCCACTGCTTACAATTCACACTGTCAGCTAGCACTGGAGGAAGATGCAGCATGGTGGTAGACTCAGAGATGACATCACCAGGAGAGCAAAAAAGAAGTACAGGACCTCTACTTATAATATTATCAGTCACAGGCAGGTACATTTTGCTGGCCACTATTACCGAAGATGTGTCCCTTAATAACTATATATTAAGGGATAGGCTGTGCAGTTGGGCAAGAGAGCTTTTCAGGTGGCAGGCTGAAAATGTAGAAATTAATTATTTAAATCCCCCTCTATACAAAAAGCAAAGTTGTCATGTTTCATATGCCTGTTTTAATTTTTCTTAAGTAAAGCAAAAGAGGTACCACAGTGGAAAGGTAATGCAAGTGTTTGGAAGGGTCTGGCTGGGATCTGCACTGCCACCTCATTAATTGTGCTGTTCAGAGAGGTCTTCACTGAGTTCCCATCTTCATGGACATTCAGTACCACTTTGGTCTATGTCATCGGTGCCAGATGCCGTTAAATCAAATAAGCTGTGATGTGTTTTAACCAGATGACCATGTGCCAGTAGAATGACATTTGTTGCTACAGTTCACTGTTTTGAACATACCCACTTTACTTTTGGAAGCATGGTGGAGTGGGGTTGAGGGGTGGGGGGTAGGCATTTAGGAGATAGTAACTTTGCACTGAAAATCCCTGCCACTGTCAAATTACCTTTCCCCTCACTCTCTTTGTCATACCTACCACATTGGAGAATGGAGTGGGGCAACAATTGTAGTACTCATATTGAACTAAGACTTATGTTACAGATTTTTTTCCAAGCAGGGTGCCTGGAATAGAAACATAGAAATATAGACAATGATGGCAGAAAAAGACCAGAGGTCCATCCAGTCTGCCCAAGTTCCCTATAATGCCTGGAACCTACAATTTTTCCAGGGTACTAATCCTCGCTGTCCTCTTTCTAGTCACCTCCTTGGTCCTGTTGCCTCCGGTGACCACTATTCCCTTCATTATGTCCCAGCCCTGCTTGAATCCTCTGACTGTTTTTTACAGCCACCATTTAAGCAGACAGACTGTTTCAAAGTTCCACCACCATTTCCATAAAGTAGTACTTCCTCACATCTTTCATGAACTTACCTCCTGTTAATTTCCATTAGTGTCCATGTGACCATGAATTGGTACTCAGGCTAAACAGTACCCCGTAGTTCACTTTAATTCATTTCAGGAACTTGAAGATCTCTATCATATCTCCTCTTTCTCTTCTGGTGTTCAATGAGTACACATTTAGTGCCTTGAGACACTCCTCATAGGATTTGCCCTTCTGTCCCTGAATCGTTTTAGTTACTCTGCGCTGCACTGTCTCCAACCTATCCTTATCCTTTCTGAGGTGAGGACTCCAGAATTGGGCACAGTACTCTAGGTGAGGCCTCACCAGGGATCTGTAGATGGGAAGTATTACCTCCTTTCTTCTGCTATCAATACCCCCTACCAATACATCCCAGCATCCTGCTAGCCTTGCTATAGACCATGTTGCACTGACTCAATTACTTAAATGGTATTTTGAGTTGTGGATGGTGGGGGTAACAACAAGGGGTAGAGAGAGTTCAGATATGAGTTATTTAGACTTAAAATAAGCCACAAAAGTGCACCACTGAGCATACCATAGCCCATGATTCAGGTAGTGTGACAAGTGGTGTAACACAGGGGTCGGTCTTGGGACAAACATTGTTTAATCTCTATATCAGTGATTTACAAACAGAGCCAAATAACTTCATGGTTAAATTTGCAGACAATACTAAATTGGGGGGCAAGGTTAATAATCAAGAAAATATTTCTGCATTAAAGAAGGATTTGGAAAAATGAACACTTTGGGCAAATGAAAATCATATGCAGTTTAATCAAGACAAATGTTTAGTAGTGCATTTCGGTGTAAATAATCCAAAAACGATATATTATATAAATGGACTACCACTTCACTCATCAAATTGTGAAAAAGATTTAGGGATATATGTTAATAATAAACTTACATCAAATGATCACTGTGTTAGAACTGCTTGCATGACCAACAGACTTTTGAGGCAAATAAAACACACTTTTGTTAATCGCACTGAACAATGCCTTATTCCATTGTATAGGGCATACATTAGACCATATCTAGACTATGGATCCCCTTTCTGGAATCCAAACCAAAAAAGACATAGCAATTCTTGAACAGGTTCAAAGGAGAGTAACTAGAATGATTCCAAGATTAACAAACTTGGATTATCAGAACAGATTAAAAGCTACTGGTCTCTTCTCTCTTCAAGCTAGAAGATTAAGAGGTGATATGCTTATGGTTTTTAATTTAATAAATTCACCAGATCTAATGGAAATATGTGGTCTAACACTCTCCAAAAGGAGACATGTTCCGAGACTGCATAATAAACAGCTTGAAGTAAAAACTTATAAAACCAGCAAAAGGAGAAACTTTTTTCCAGTAAGAGCATCCATTGTATGGAACACCTTGTGACAAGAATTGGTAGAGACAACTAGTGCCACTGTCTTTAAAAACAAATTAGAAGTTTGGTTGAGGGATAATAGATAAATAATTTCCCACATAGTGTTGGCAACAGTCTCAATGGGCTCTGGCCTTCTTCTTTTCTTTCATGCCAAGTAATACCAAGTAATGGTTTCTGGGGCCTATCAGACCCAGACCCCTGCCCAAGTAGCAAACCAGCACTGCAGTAAGTTAGTAGTGTACAATACCCAGCCAAAACCAGCTGCAGACTCTGTATTGAGGTTCAGTGCATTAGCATTTGCCCTCTCTCTATATATCTATCTATATATCTACATATGTAATAGATAACCTACTCTAAGGTGTGCAGTCGCACTCTGATATATGCATGCCTTGGTGTGCGTTGTTAAGCATGAGTCTGCAGGCCAAGTGCATCAACTACCCAAGGCGTGTGTATATAAGAGCGCGACCGCACATCCTAGAGTGGGTTATCTATCTTATAAAATGGCAACATTGTTTTGGAGGGGTGTAAAAGTGCAGGTGTGTGGTCACGCTCTGATAGATGCATGGTCATGTGATGTGTTTTATACAATCAGAATGCTGGATTTGTTATTTGCTTTGCTTCCCATTTTATAAATACACACACACACACACACGAGCACACACAATCTGAGCCACCCAGATAGTAATAATTGTCCTTAGAGCAGGAGGTGGAGGGGTGCTCACAGATGAGTTATTCTGGTTTAAAATAATCTACAAAATTAGCCACAGAGTATCTAGTACCCCAAAGCTTCTGGGGCCAAGCAGCCCCCAGACTCCTTTCCTACACACCAGTAGATACAGCTGCAGGTATTAAAATTCATAACATAATATATCTGAGACAATGTCTTAGGTATATTACATTAACAGCATCTTGCTGCCCTCCGGTACTGAATACATATGTATTCACCCTGCAGCCAGCCAGATAATAATTTTGTTTAGAGCAAGGAGTGTAGGAGATCTCAGATATGACTGCTTTAGCTTCGAAACAAGCCACAAAATGCACCACAGAGCAATTCTAGGATTCCATGGCTTCCGGGGTACTAGCCGCCCTAAGACCCACAGCTTTTTAAAAAGAGTTGCACTGCATAAAAAGAACCCCCCTTGTGAAAATCCTGGCAACGGCCCTGCATCTACATTTGTTTGTAAAACTGGTGTGTTTTGAAGATTATCTAAGGCTTGCTTGGGTAAAAGGCAATGATTATTTATGGTCAATTAGCCTCTATCACACTCAGCCTAAAAATGTTATCAACTTTCTTTTGCCCATAGCCTGATTTGCTGTGCAGAAGGCAGTTCCAGAATGAGAACACTTTGTCCACATAAAAGATACTGTCTTTCACAGTTAACAGGCCCACTTCTGTTCAATCTGTATATGAATGATCTCAGCTTCACAAACCAGGATATAAAACTGCACCTCTATGTAGATGACACAGGAATCTACACCACAGCCTACAACCTACAACACATTCAATACAGCCTACAAGAGGCATTCAATGTGCTCCAGTCATTCTTTCATGACAGCAAGCAGGTCCTAAACACCAGCAAATCAAAGACAATGCTCTTTCAGCAGAAATCCAAAACCTCCAAAGACAACAACTCTCTAGCCATCACCACAGGGGATGGTTCGACTTTCCAACAAGTGGATGCATATAAATATCTGGGAGCTTGGCTGGATGTTCACTGTAGCTGGAATACCCACATAAACAACCTGGTCAAGAAACTAGGCCAAAAGTTGGGTATGCTGTACTGAATCAGAAGGGAACTCCCCTAAAGATCAAGATTTGAGGTAGTTAACACCTTGGTCATCCCCATCATCGATTACAGGGACACATTATACTGTGAGGGGCTCTAAAACAGACCTTGTCATACTAGACGTGCTATACAATCATCTGGTGAGGTTCGCACTAGATGCTCCAAGATGCACCCACCACTGTGCTCTAAATTAACACCCAAACTGGCTGCTGTTAGACCTCTGATGTCAACTCCGCATCACTAGCCTTATGCTAAAATGCCACAAGGGCAAGCTCCCAGACTACATAATAGAGAATATTAAAGTGAAGTTCCCAAACAATGGCTTAAGATCGGTATCCACACTGGAATTCAAGTTGCCCCCCCAAAAAAAAAAAAAACAGGATAGGCAGCTCCTTCTTCTGCTATCTGGGGCTCCATACAAGGAACAACCTGCCAAAACACCTGAGACCACAAGGTGAAGTCATCACATGGAAAAAAATCAAAGACTGGTTCCAGTCTCTAGTGTCCACCCCAAACCATGCTGTCCACACAGTACACCCTGAGTAATCCCCACCCTTCTCTTCTGAAAGTCCCTCCCCACCCTATCCTCCACTCCCCTAGCCTGTGCTATACCCTATCTTTTAACCTCTTTCAGACTAGATCCTGCTTCCTCTGTCTCACTAGCCTCTTATCACTTGCTCTCTGACATTGCTAACCCAGCCCAGTCTATGGGCTGTCATTCTCTCTTGCGTGTGCAAGATATGCAGACTGTGCTATGATATTCTAGTAAATATGTATACACATAACTATGTGCCTATGTATGTAAACTGCACTATGTATTCCCATGCAATCTATTGTATATAAATGCCAAACTCCCGATATTTATTGGTACCCACTTGTTGGAGAGTTGAACTATCTCCTGTGGTAATGGTTAGAGAGTTGTCTTATATTGTCACTTAATCTCCCCACTGCTTCTAAGTCCTTCCTGGTCACAGCCCTCCCTCATGCTCAGCATCTCCCAATCTTGGGCTACCTGATAACCCCCTCTAACCTCAACCCTCCTCCACCTCACTACCTCAACCCCCTCTACCCCCAACCCTCAATTCACCTCACACACCCCTCTTTCTGTTTGAAAAAATGACAAAGCTGCTCCCTGGCAGCTTTACCTAGTAGAAGTAAATGCCTATGTAACAGTCATCTACCTCCCCCTTCCTCTGCTAGGAAACTATGACAATGACTTCCCCTGGCTGCTTTACTTGCTAATATTTGTCACTTAAAGCCACAAGCACTCACCATGTTTCTTGTGATGTAATAAAGTGCAATACACAGCTACATTGTTTGAGTTAGCCTGAAACTGTAAATAGTTAGACTATTGTTGTCACATAGCTCTGCCTCTGATCATGTGTACCCTTACCCTGTAACGTACCTTCCTGTATTAACCTCATGTCTTGACTTGGAACCTTTGAAAAAGAGCAGTTTGCTCAACGGTTATTTCCGAAAGTTGAAATAAATAAATAAATAAATATATCAAACTATGTAGCTATGTAGTCATGCAATTATGTAACTATGTAAACATGCCACTGCACAAGGTGTCCCTTGAAAATGAGTGCTAGCTCAATGGGGTATTGTAAATGTTCATGTTCTCATGAATAAAATACTTACTACTACTACTACTACATTCAGCTGGTAGCAAACATGCAGCTGGTAGCATTTACCACCTATTCTGAGCTCAGTTTGCTCTGCAAGAGGGGGCTTCATAACTAGAACAGTTTTATTTTTGGAAAGACTGTGGGTTCTTCATTAACTGTCTGGGGGTCTTGTTCTGATAGAAGAAAGGGACACAATTATCGGACAGCAGCAAGTCTTCTTTTTGTCAAACTTTAATCTCATTTCCACTAGTCTGTTATTGTCCCTGTAAATGATTAAATGTTACTGTTATCAGTACTGACAGAGTTAATAAAATGATGCAAAATAAAATAAAATAAATTAAGTTTAGGAATGAAAATACTTACTTATATCAATGAGCTTCTTGCTCCGATGATGGTGGACCACTCTTGATTCCTGAGGGGATCAAGAACATCATGCTTTTCTGGGGGTTGACTGTAATATTAGAACATATGATTTATGTTAAATTATGTATTTTACATGCTTTTTGCTCCTCCTGTTAGAAGTATAACATTAGCAGTCGTCTGACTCGAATGTTATATATTATATTGCCTAACGTGATAGTGCCAGAAGATACAAACCTTGTTTTCTCTTCTCCTAATCCTCTTCCTCTCCTGAGTTCAAATCTAGAAATTGGAAAGGTTTAGGTGATGATGCATATGTAGGATTGATGCACACAGTGTTATAAATGTGTGTTTCACCATCCATTTTCTTTTGCTTTTCCTCTCTCTCTCTCCACTGGTGGGGTATGCATGTTAGTGCAAGTGTGTGGCGATGTACATTACCTATACTGTCACCACACAGTTTACTTGATCTCTGGCTCCTGCTCTCCCCGTCCCCCCCCCAGCATCCCAACATAGATTCCCTTGTGTCTATCCTATGCATGTTTGAAGACCACCACTGTTATTGCCCCCACCACCTCCAGTGGAAGACTGTTCCAAACATCCACCACTCCTTCAGTGAAGAAATACTTCCTCACAACTTTTAAATGGTTATCCTTCCAGTGTCATTGAATGTCCCTTTGTTCTCATGCATCTTTTTTATCTGAATACTGGTTGCAGTTTCTGTTGTAGGACTTTTGGGTTGTAGGGAAGAGTTCTCTTTGTTGCTAAAAAAATCACTTGTTAAGTTGCTGTTAAGATATATTATTGATGTGTACTTTCTTTTTTATTTATATTTTAAAAGTTAATTGTTTTATATATTACATATAGTATACTATCTTTTATTGCTCAGCAATGTTAATATTTTAGAAGTAAAGTATTAAGAAAAAGAACATAATGTTGTGACAGAGGGTACAAATAAAGTTATAAATTTAAACAACTTCATTTGTTAATCCATTAAAACACAACACCTTACTGTTGATTCTTTATGTAGAAATATAGAGTTAATAACTAAGCTGCACTAATTTACCTTTCAAAATCTAATGAAGGAAAAATACAACTATTTCTATTTAAAGGCATTTATTTCCCAGTTCTTAGATATAAACCCATCCAACCAAGTATAGGGTTTTATTAAATTGTGTTGTTTCAAAGACACAGACTTTATTTCCAATGTCATGCAATGTCCATTGCAACAACATATTTGAAAGTTAATGAAAAGTTTTTCCTTTCATGACAATTACTTTTTATAATATGTGATATACTTACTTGGTTGGTTTTTTTTTTTTTATTCTATTTATCTCCGGCTGCACTGAGGCATCTCTTGGAGGTGCCTTCTCAATCCTACCCCTGCTACTCCCCATCACGGCAGACCACACTGGATCACTCTTCCCTTGAGGGACTTCCCAGCACCCCAGCTAACCCCCTGGGGCAGGGCCCGCCCTCACCCTCCATTGGCGGCATCTTTCTGAGATTAGAGGGTCCACCCCTCTTGGGAAGTCTGCCGTGGATCCCTGGTGTGGCTCTGCCCAGTATTGAGGATGTGAGGAAGCTCCCTGAGGCACTTGTCACCTCCTTGGCTCACCAGAGTTTTTCCTGCTTTGGTCCCCAGACACAGGATGTGCAATGCTGCCCTGCCTGTGGCATGGATGCTCCCACCCATGTCCGGAAGGCAGCCACCTGACATCATCCCTTTCATGAAGCCCATGGTGTTGCAGTGCCTCCGGTCTCTACCAGGGGCCACTGCAATGCCGAGCTGTCCCTGGATCCCTCCCCAAGAGAGGAGAACAGTCCTCTGGATACTCAATCCTCTCTCTCCCCTGCCAACCCCCAGTGACCTGGGCTCATTCCCAAACCCGGGTCACCAGCATGGCACGAGGTGTGGCATCCAGTGCTTCAAGCCTCAGCGCTACCCGGCCAGGCCAACTTGGTTGGGTTGAGGCTGATTTTTCGGGTTCAGTGGGTTGGGTGGGTGTTTGGCTGAGCACAGTTTCAGTTGGTTCTGATAAAGGTAAAAAAGTATATAGATTTATTCAATATATTCAGATTTAGTTCTTACATATGTACAGAGGTCAGATTAAAAGAAGAAGATGGCAGCCTTGCTGGGATCTTATTGTCTTGAGCTCGGAGTCCTTGAACTCTGAGTCTCGTTTTACTTTTTTTTTTTTACTTTTATTTTATTGTCCATGTTTTGTTAAAGCTATAGTTGACTGCAATTTAACAGTTCTAAGGTGCTTCTGCAAGGTGGAGATTTTTATCTTAGTCTGTTGTCTGAGTCGATGTCAGTGTTGGTGTCTCAAGCGGGCATTCGTTTCACTGCAGGTCACTGCATTACATATAATACAATACAGGAGACAGCTTTGGCTTTACTGTTTTAACTCCTGTATCTCCTGGCTTTACTGTCTTAACCCTGTATCTCCTGGTCAAGCCATCTGCTAACCTTTTTTGTATTTGGAGCAGTATCACATTCGAGGAGTAATGCCTGAGTAGTTGACTAGTTGAAACTGCACTGAAGAGACCTGGTTCTGGCTTAAGCAGCTGATCCGGTTCCTGGTTAACCCTCTAATCTTGGGATTCTCATGGCGTCCCATGGCAACGTATTTTCAGTTCAGCAGGAGCTGCTGTTTGAAGAGCATCCCCAGAGTTTATTGCTGTAAGGATCTTTGGACATTTGGATATAATAACATCCATTGAAGTACAGCACATTCTGGCAATATTTTCTCTTCCTGGAGTGATGTGGTGCTGAGAACATCCTTTCTTTTCCCCTCTGGTATGAACCTATTGTGTTCAGCAAGGTATTCAGTGGCAGTAAGTACCACTCCTTTTCACTGTCAATCAATCAATTTTTTATTTATAAAAGGCGCTTTTCTTCAATCCAAAGCGCCTGTACAATAACATAAAACAATAAATAAACAGAGTTTAAAACTATTATAAATCATTAAAAGCTAGACTAAAAAGGTGGGTTTTCAAGGCTCCTTCAAAGATCAGGACAGTTGGACTATTTTGCACCTGACGAGGTAGAGAATTCCACAGGGTCAGGGCCATAAAGCTAAATGACCTAGCCCCCGAAGATTTCAAACAGACCCTGGGAATCTCCAGCAATCCCTCATCAGTGGATCGGAGAGGGCAGGAGGGACAGTAGGGGTGAAGGAGCTCTTTCAGGTAAGTTGGTCCCTGGTCATGTAGAGCTTTATAGGTCAGAAGACCGACCTTGAAGGTGATTCGCCAAAGTACTGGCAGCCAGTGCAGTCCACGGAGCATTGGGCATTATATGACTGGATCTAGAAGAACCAGTCAACAACCTGGCTGCCGCATTCTGCACTAGCTGCAGATGCCAAGTTCAACTCGATAGCCCCAGGTGCTGCGGAGTTGCAATAGTCAGGCGGGAGGTAACAAAGGCGTGGATCAATGTTGGAAGATCTTCTGGAGGAACCAGATGCTTCACCTGGCAATATTCCTCAGATGGAAAAAGGAAGTTTTGACCACTGCTGACACCTGAGCTTTAAGCATCAAGTGGTCATCAATTATTACACTAAGATTCCGCACCTGATCTGAGGTTGTCAGTGGAGCGCCTGCAAGCCATAGCCAGAATGCGATCCAGCTGGCAAACCCGCCTCACAGCGACCTTTATCCACAACCAACACCTCAGTTTTCTCAGGTTTAACCTCAACCAACTCCCATTCATCCAATCTTGGACTTCTGCAAGGCAGTTATTAAATACCGACAAGGCAGCATCCTGGCGGGCACAAAAGACATATACAGCTGGGTATCATCAGCATAGCAATGAGAAAACCAGTCCGTGTCGATCTTATAATCGCTCCCAAAGGCAGCATATACACATGAATAACATAGGTGCTAGAATAGAGCCCTGTGGTACCCCACAAGGCAGGGAGACTGATGCCGAGGAAAAAATTCCCGACACCACCCTCTGAGTCCTACCCTCGAGGTAAGATCTAAACCACCTGAGGACCATACCAGATAGTCCACAGATGGACCGCAGAAGCTCCAACAGCACTTCATTATCAACAGTGTCAAATGCTGCAGAGAGATCAAGAAGTACCAAGATAGAACGGGTCCTACAATCTCTCGCTATTAGGAGGTCATTTAGTACACGAACAAGTGCTGTCTCAGTACTGTGCCTTTTCCTAAATCCAGATTGGAGAGCATCGTAGATATTGTTGTTGGTCAGATGATCCTCCAGTTGCAATGCGACCACCTTCTCAATAACCTTACCCACAAAGGGTAGGTTAGAGACTGGTCTGTAATTTGCTAGACAATCTGGGTCTAAGGAGGGCTTTTTAAAGAGGCCTAACTATAGCCTCTTTAAGGGGTTCAGGAAAGATCCCCTCTCCAAAGACTTCCAGACTATCAAAGCCAGGACTAGGCCGATTTTATCCACACAATCCACTAGGAGCGGTGGGGCCAGGGTCCAAGTCACAGCTGGTTGGTCGAAGCGCTAGATGACCATCACAATATCCTCAATTTGAAGGCTGAAGTCAGACCATGCAAACTGGGTGTTTGACATCTCCAGCCGACCATCACTACCCCCATTGGAGAGGGAAGAGCAGACATCCGATCTGATTTTGGCAACCTTATCTGCAAAGAAAAGAGCAAACTCCTCACACCGTTCTGTGGAAAAGGCCCTCCCAGGCTGAAGACAGACTGGATTGCACAGTCTGTCCACAGTCCGAAAGAGCTGGGCTGGTCTATTCTGTGCAGCCGCTATCTCCCTGGACAGGAACTCTGCCTTCACGAGATTGCGGATTGATAGGCCATATAATGGTCCATCAAACTAAGTCTGTCATCATCCAGACGGACTTCCGCCAACACCTTCCAGCCTTTGTCCAACCCTCCTCAACTCCCTCATGGTCTCATCAAACCACGGAGACCTGGGGGCGAGAGTGAGCGGATGAACACTAACAGGTGCAATAGAATCCAGGGCCCTGTAACTGCCCTCTGGTAGGCCTGTACTAGGTCACCTGGATCCAAGCAATCTATCGGAAGATCCGATAGGTCCAGTACCTCCATCAGGTCATCTGGGGACACACCCCTCAATGGGCGGTACCGGACCATTTCCGAAGGGGCTGACCTAGTAGGGGTGGCCTCAAAATTGAACCCAATGGAGTGATGGTCAGACCATCTGAGTGGTTCCACCACCAGATCAGATATCCCCATCCCCAGAAGGAACACCAGATCCAATGAGTGCCCACCAATATGGGTCGAGGAGGAAACTACCTGTGTGAAGCCCAGTGATAACATCAACTGGAGGAAGTCTTGACCAAAACGTGAGAGTTCATCGTCGACCCAAGCATTGAAGTCACCCAGAACCAACCATCTGGGGGATCCCAAGGTTAGGTCGACAATGAAGTCTGCGACTTCCTGCAGGAAAACATTCCCGTCACCTGGTGGACGGTATACGAGGCTGACTGTCAAAGTACTTTGCTGTATGGTTTGTTGTGAGAGAGTGTCCCCCTGTTTCTGTGCAGACTGTGCTCAATTCGGAAATCTGTCAAACTGCTTTCCAATTTGTTCCTTTACCTGTGGTTTGGTGACTGCTCCAAATTACTGTTTTCAAAATGTCTCTCCCTAGGCACTCAATAACTATTTGGGACTATTAGGTCTATTATCTTCCTGGTGGTAGCAGGTTGAGGGTTATACTATTAAAACAAACACATATTTTAATTTCTTGCATGTTTAGACTCAGACTATTAGCTGCATTGTTAGTGCATTTACAATATGTTTTGTATGCATGGGGGTCTGAATGGTTAGATATTTGAGATTTATTCTGTTAGAGTGTACTTGTTGTATGTTTGTTGGGTTGGGTGGTTTTTGTGGTATGTTAAATGGGATTTAATAGTTTTTTTATGACTGCAATGGGCTTACTTGTTTTAGAAATATTGTTCTTCACTTAGCTATGGGTAGAGGGCTTTAGTGGATTGTTAATTTGGTAGTTCAGGTCAAGATGTGTAGAGGCACTAGTTTGGTTAAGAACATCTACACTGGTGATCACCTGTGACAGCTCTGTCCATTTGTGGGAACCCCATTAGTTCTCCCTGCAGAGGTCCTCAGCTGCTGCAAAGAAATGGGAATTTATGAAGGAAGGGCAAACACTGCAGATAGGTCTCCATGTATGATAGTCAGGGATGGTGGCAGAATTGGTGTGGTAGGGATTAGGAGATGCCTGGGGTATGAGATGGAATCAGGGCCAGGGCTTACCATGTCTGGTTCCAATCCTCAGGGTACTACCTAATTTCAATAAGGAGGTAGTAGTCTGGCCAGCCAGCAAGAAATACTCCTCCCCTTCCAGTCATTCTTTGTAATACAAGATCACTGAGGAATAAGATTGCAGTTTAGGGTTTCATTGGTTGTTCCTGAGTTGACCTTGTTTGTATCATGGAGACCTGCTTGAGCAATGACTCCTGACCTGTCCTGGGGGCATCTGCCCCATCTGGTTTCTCCTTAGTGCATTTCCCTAGGAGTAATAGCAGAAGGGGGGTGGGGTGGCCATCTCTTTTAGATCCACTCTGGGACTACTTGCACTCCCTATGAGAACCTTCAGGTCCCTTAAATGAGTGGCAGCTATATGTGATCCAGGTGTTATTGGCAGGCTCTATTTCATCTATTGATCTCTGGATGAGGGAGGTATTTTCTGCAGGAGTTGGCAGACTTCATATCGGAGAGGTATTGGAAGCCCTCAGACTGTTGGTGCTGGGGGATTTCAGTGCCTGGGTCAATAGAAACATAGAAACATAGACTTTGACACCAGATAAGGACCACTTGGCCCACCCAGTCTTCAATTGATGCAGCTGATGCAATAATGAATCCTTACAATTTGGACAGGAACTCCTTCAATTGATGTCATCGCTGGGACTGACACAAGCCATTGCCTCTGAAACCCATCAGCATGGTCATACATTGGACCTGATATTCTCATCTGGACTTTACATTAGTGTTGTCAGGGTTGATCCAGTCTTTTTGTTGGACCAGAATATATTGTTGTTCCAGTGTGGGGTCCCCTGTTTGACTACTTCTTCTGTGGAGATCATCTGGTATTGTCTAAAACATAATTTGGAGCCTGACAAGTTCTAGGAGGCATGGGATGTCTCAGGTATGTTGCTGGCCTGTGCACATGACCCTGAGAAGGCTGTGGAGCACTATAGCATGGTGTATGTGGTCTTCTTAGACTTGATTGCACCTTGCTGTGTTCATCCCTTGATGTTCTGACATAGTTCACCATGCTATTGCGCTCAGCTGCATCAGTTGAAGACTAAGGGACAGAAGTTGAAATGTTCCTAGAGAAATTCCCAGCCTGTGAAGGACAGGTTGATGTTTAGAACTCCATTCCTGGAGAAATTCCCAGTCTGTGGAGGACAGGCTGACATTAAGAACTCACTATGCTGACTTTAGAGATGTGCATAGTGGATAAAATTCACTGAGCAAACTAATTCACGAAGTTGGCAAATTTCACGAAGCGTGAAGTGTAAACTTCTTGAAGTTTTCACAGGTGAAGTTGCCCTTTTTCTAGGTGAATTGACATAAATTCATCTAATTTCACCTTAACATTACCACTTTTCTAGGTTAAGCAAAGTTAGGCAAAGTTGCAAAGTGGGAACTTAGCAAATTAATTCACAAAGGTGAATTTCACAACTTCACCTAAACTTCACTGGCAAAGTAAAACTTCGCAACATCTCTAATGCTGAGTATCAACACACAATCAACCTGAAAAAGGCAGCATTTCTGTCAGGGTTGATTGCTGCAGGGGGAAAAATCTTGCAGCACAGCTCTTTCATACTGTAGACAGGTTGCTAAATCCTCTCTGTCTGCAGTCTGTTAAAATCTTTTCCACAAAAAAGTGTGAGGAGTTTTTGGATAGTTTTTCAGTGACAAGGTGCTGGCCATTAGATCAGGGATTTCTTTAAGTAGCTTGTCATAGGCCAGTAGTGGTCGACCTTTGATGATGTAGATGTGCCTGTTTGGGATGCATTTTGACCTGTTTCTGTGGATGAGGTGCTCCAGATAGTCTTTAGTTTGCACCCTACCAGTTGAATACTGGACCCAGTACCAACATGGCTGATCCTTGGCTGTGGTGAGTTTCTGGGCCTGGTGTTCCCAGAGTTTCATAGTTTCATACAAGCTCAGGAAGACAAAGCCTATTTGTGAGCTCGCCACCCAAGGGTGGGGTAAAGCTATATGTAATGAAATTTGGAGTCACCCATAAATTGATCCAAATTATGTTTAAAGGTGTTGATGGTTTTACACTCTACAACTGAAGCTGGTAAAGTATTGCATAGGTTAACAATTCTTTGAGAAAACCATATGCTTCTCTTTTTGGTTCTACAGTTTACACCTTTTAATCTAAGGTTGTGGGATCTTGTCTGTGGTATATAGAGATTTGTTTCAATACCTAAAGTATCAGTAAGCCCACGTTCTCTTAAGGCTTTAAAAGTCAGACAAAGATCACCACACAACTGTCGGTATTGGATAGAATATAGATTCAAGCTTTTTAACCTATCGCCGTATGTTTTATCTTTCACACCATGGATTTTTTTAGTCATTTTTCTTTGTACTCCTTCAATTTGTTTTTTGCCCTGAACCATAGTGGGTGTACAAAATGGTGCATGGTATTCCAAATGTGATCTTACCAGACTAGTGTAAAGAGGTAGTATAACCTGGGCTTGTCTACTTTTAATGTTTTTCTATATACATCCCAATATTCTTTGGCATTTCTTGACTTTAAACAATGTGTTATTTTCAAAATTGAGTGAGGTATCAATGTTTATCCCAAGATCTTTTTCATTTTCTGTTTCTTGTAACTTTATATTATTAATATAATAGGTGTTTTTCAAATTATTGTGACCCATATGCATTACCTTACACTTTGTTTCATTAAACATCATTTTATTGTCTTGTGCCCATTTTTCTAAGCCTTTTAATTCCTTTTGGAATGTCAGCACTTCTTCACTGGAGTTAACAATACAACCTATCTTACAATTGTCTGCATATTTTGATATCCAGACTTTGTTGGTTGTCTTCATAGTATTGATTAAGATGTTAAATAATACCGGGCCCAGCACTGATCCTAGGGACACTCCACTACTAACCTCTCCCCATGGTGATCTAACGCTCCCTTTATCACAGTACATTACCCACAATTGTGTAGCCATGATTTTATCCAATCTATTAGAGTACATGGAAATTTCAAGTTTGTCAAATGTTCTAGTAAAAGTTTGTAAGATACTCTATCAAATGCCTTTGCTAGATCCAAAAATATTATATCTACTGGGAGACCAACGTTAAGGGCAGCACTAACATTCTCAAAAAAATGAAGTTGGTTAGTTAAGCATGCTCTTCCCTTTACAAACCCATGCTGTGTCATATCGTGGAGCTTGTTCAGATTCATGAAGTGTTCTATTCTGAGTAAAATTAGCCTTTCTAAAGTTTTTCCTATAACTGAAGTTAGTCTTATTGGACGGTAATTGGATGGCAACTTTTTATTTCCAGATTAATAAATCGGAGTAACGACTGCTTCCTTCCAAGCAGGTATACTTTCTCCAGCTTCTATAGATAGATTGAATAGCTTACAGAGAGGGCCTGAAATGTGTATTGCTGTTTCTTTAAGGAAAGTTGGGTGCATACCGTCCGGACCCGCAGATTAATTTATTTTTAATTTTTGTAATTACCTCAGAACTTCTTCTACAGTAATAGGAGTAAGATTAGTATTATTGTATTCCATTTTGGAACTGTTAAATTATTCCTTAGCTGTAAATGTAGTAAGGAAATAGTTATTGAATTCTTTAGCCATTTGAAGTTCCTCACTGATGATGCCATTATCTGTTTGTAAAGGACCTGTTGTAGATTTAGAGCCTTTTAAGCAATCTACATAATTATCGAATTTCTTTTGATTATCTAGTGTGTCTGTTGCTAATTTATTTTCTATGTCATTCTTTGCTTTCTTAATTAATTGTTTTGTCCTGTTTGACACTTTTTTGTACCTATTCCATGAGTTTTGAGATGGATTTTTCTTATAGTTTTGATAGCATTTATGCTTTTTATTGATTACTCTTTTAATTGTGGTGTTCCACCAAACAGGGTTTCTAATTCCCTTTTTATATTTCTTCCTGTTTGGGACCCAAGTCTCCAAACAGTAGTTAAGTTTAGTCTGTATGAAAGTCCAAGCTTGATGAACATTAAGTCCTGATAATTCTGTATCCCAGTCACATGTAGACAAATATTGATTTATTTTTGGGTAGTTAGCTCTGTTATAGACTTTAAGGTATTCCCTTTAGTTTCTGGTGTCTTTGCTTGAATGTGAAACATAATCATGTCGTGGTCACTGTTCCCAAGAGGTTCTATAATTGTAGGTTGTTGTATTGCTGATCTCATATTTGTTAAAACAATGTCTAAGATAGTGTTATCACTAGCTCTTTCTTGTACTAATTGATCCAGATCTTGAGTAACTTTAATTTCCAGGAAGTCTTTCTCTATACTTCCAGTACAACTGTGTTTAACCCAATCAATGTTAGGAAAATTAAAATCCCCCATTAATATATAGTTGTCAGTTGGTTCGAAGTTGTTTATTGCTTTGAGGAATTCAGTATTCTGTTTTCTATTTAGGTTTGGTGGTCTGTATGCCAAACCCATGCATAGTTTTTTTAATTGATGGAGCAGGAATTGAGTCAATCTCTACCCAGAATATTTCACTTTCTTCTGTTAGAAGGGAAATACAATATGATGTAAAAGCCTCAGTAATGTACAGAGCTATCCCTCCCCCTTGTTTATGGTTCCTGTTTTTAATAATTTTATTAAAATCAGGAATATCTGTATTCCAGCTGTCGTCCTGAAACCATGTTTCAGTAATCCCTCAAATGGATATATTTTCCTTTTTAATTCTGTATTTTAATTCATCCATTTTGTTAAACGGATGGCATTAAGCAATAGTACTTTTATGTCCTTTGAATGTTTGTACATTAGTGAGGATTCAGACAATGTGGAATTCAGGGGGTAAGAAGTGCTGGAATCCTGCTTTAAGTCATGATTGCTTAAGACAGCAGCCCCCGTGGTAGTTTAAATGTTTGTCGAGTGCATTGGTGAAGTGTTTTCCTAAAAGATTATATCCAGTTTTACTCAGATGCAGTCCGTCATTACAGTATAATTTATCCTGTAAGTAGAACTCCTCCCAGTGAGTCAGGCACTGTATCTCTTGCCTGGCTGTCCATGTTCTTAACCAATTATTGAAGGAGCGAATTTTCATATTTATTCTAGATGAAACTTTTAGTATTGGTAGTGTTTCAGATATATTAACTTCACAACCCAGGTTATTCAATCTGTCGGTTAAGAAAACCATGTCCAGTTTAATGTCATCTAGTGAATCACTAAATATATTATTTGCTCCTACATGTACCAGTGTTAGGGGTTTATCACCAATATTTCTAACCATGGTTTTACACATGTTTGTAAGGTCTGCTATCTTTGCACCACTAAAAGATGATAAAGTTTGATGTGATTTGTTAGGATTGCATATAAGTCTATCAAGATTTTTAATCATTGAGTCCCCCATTACCCAAAGATTTCTTTGATTTGGTTGTGTTTTGTCCACATTTTCTTGGGAATTTGAATTATCAGAGTTAGATTTATTTATTATTCCTTCTGTATTCACTGGAGTACAGCTGACATTATTAGCCTGATTGTGGGATGTTGCGGGAGTTTCATTAGCTATTAAAAAAGTATCCAGGCTAGTTTTTGTTCCTCCTTCAATTGTTGCCAATGTTGAAAATCTATTTTCTAATGAAAGGTTGAAGGTGGTTTCTCTTCTGCCTTTTTTGATGGTTTAGTATATTGAATGTTATACCATTCTTTATCTACATTTACTACTACATCCTCGTCTCTAGTTCTTTTTTTGGAAACATTCTTTTGAGGAATATGGGGATCCAGTATTATCTCATGTGTGTTGTCAGAAAAACTAACCTCAACTCTTTCCTGGGTATGTGTAGATTTACTGGGGGTGAGTGATATTAGGTGTTCAATCTTTCTATTGGGTAGATTTGTACCAAGTCTTACTACCATGTTTTTCTGGCTTATCTCTAACTGAGCAAGTCGGTCTTTAAATGAGTTTAGTTTAATCAGTAAATCCTCATTATGTTGATATTTAATACACTTAAAGTCATCTGGCAAACTTTGTTTCATTATTAGATACGTAACACATTTAATACATTTAATAAATAATTCCCCCTTCTGCAAAATCTTGTTTTCAGCCATTGTAGACTTAATAGAGATACTATTGAGACTAATAATTTGTAATCCCTGAAAAGTGTTCCTAGGGGCCAAGAATACCCCACAGACTATATATTTTAAAATTGGTGAGAGTAAATATCAAGTACTAGAAGAGTTTTAGCTAACGCAATTTAATCCCCCTAGAATGAAATAAAACAAAAACCCGGCAAAGTTCCTGTCCTGTCTCAAGTTGAAGACCACAGACTAATCTACAATTCCTCTTCCTGAGTACAATTATGTACGTAGGACTCAGGGAACTTGCGGTAGCAGGTGCACACAATGGTGTCTAAGTACTAATAAAAAATAAAATATCACACAGCAAGTGGTATAGGTATATTCGTTCGGACTGCAGCAGTTTACCTCACATAAAGTATTGGATTATTATGAATACTCTTGATCTGCCTCAAGTATGGTTCTTAGAAGCTCTATTCCTTAGCTGTTATTGCTTAATTACTTAACCTGTAATTGCACCTAGCTCAATCACAAGGACCAGTTGGCTAAAACGTGATATTTGCAAGCAGAGTTTTTATTCACATGCAAATGCTGTTATAGTAGCTACAGGTTTCAAGTTAGTACCTTAATGGTGTTAGTGGTGTTAAGGTCTGCTCTCCATTTCCCATTTTCCCTGTCTGATGCTGGCAGATGCCACTGGCCTCTGCCTGTGTCACCTCCGCTCTGTGCTCGGCTCCACTCACTAGAACTGAGCTAAATAATGTGCGCTGACCACTGACATCACCTGGCTGCCTAGGTGATGCTCACACACCAACTACCTCCCTGTGCTGTACTGTGGCAGTGTATATAGACAGCTTTTAAAAAGACAGTCTAAGCAACACAAGAACAGGCTAAAAGTGCCCAGCTCAAAGCACTTGAAGTGCCTGCCCAAGTCCTTCACCCTTGTAAAACGGGAGTTGAGGAAATTACATACAGAGGACAATACCGTTTGTACACAGCACTCATAGCACTGTGCAGTTCCCTTAGGTGTAAGGAGTCAAATGCTTAGTTAAAACAGACTCACTAGAGCCAAGCTAAATATAGTATGCTGACCACTGATGTCACCTGGTTGCCTAGGTGATGTGCACTTACCAACTACTTCCCTGTGCTGTACTGTGGCAATGTATATAGATTGCTTTTAAAAAGGCAGTCTAAGCAACACAAGAATGGGCTAAAAGTGCCCAGTTCAAAGCACTTGAAGTGCCTGCCCAAGTCCTTCACCCTCATAAAATGGGGGTTGAGGAAATTACATACACAGGTACAACACCGTTTGTACACAGCACTCATAGCACCATGGAGTTCCCTTAGGTGTGAAGAGTCAAATGCTTAGAGTTCATTAATGACTCCTTGAGAGAGGGTGTACTTTGATCTGCCTTGAAAAAGGCTATGTTCACATCCCTCCTTAACATGCCTTCCTTGGATCCTGATGTTTTGGTGAACTACAGACCTCTCTCTAATCTTCCCTTTTTAGGAAGATTACTAAAAAGGTAGTGGTGGTGGAGCAACTGACAGACCATCTGGAGTCTTTTTCCATCTATGATCCTCTCCTGTGAGGCTGTCAGCCCACTCACAGCATGGAGACAGCTCTTGTCAGGGTAACTCATGATCTTCTCCTAGTGAATGACCGAGGGCATCATTCTATCTTGGTGCTCCTGGATCTCTCAAACATTTGCTGCAGTGGACCATGGAGTGCTTTTGGATTGCCAGAGGAACTACAGTATGTGGGCCTCAATGGCACAGTTTCTCACTGGTTTGAGTCTTATATAAGCCGGAGAATGCAGCAGGTAGCCCTGAGTAATTTTACTTCTGGGGCTTATGCATTATCCTGTTGAGTAGCTCAAATTTTGATTCTAGCCCCATTTTGTTTTCTGTGTATTCACTGCTGCTGCTGGGGGAGATAATTAGGTGATACAATGTTGAGTTTCACTGCTATGCAGATGATACATAGCTGTACCTGTTTTGTTCTCCTGGTATGGCTTCTGTGTTGAGTCAATGTTTGGCTGAAATAAATGACTGGATGGCCTTGAACTAGTTATGTCTCAACCCAGAAAAGTCAGAGGTCATTGTGATTGAACCAGGATGCTGGGGCTTGGCTGCTGTGGAAGGTTCATCTCTCCCTTTGGTCAATGGTCAATCTCTCAATGCTGCTAATGCAGTGAAGGACCTGGCTGTCATTTTGTACTGCAGACTGATGTTGAAATAACAGGTGTCATCTGTGGTCTGATCTGGCTTTTACAACCTCCAAAATATTGCCAGAATCAAGCCATATCTAGCTCAGGCAAACCTAGTGATGATCATACATACCTTTGTCACCTCTAGGTTAGATTACTGCATTGCTCATTACTTAGGGCTATCTGGAGGTTTGATGCAATGTCTGCAGCTGGTCTGAAATTCTGCAACCTGATTGATAGTGGGCTCCTCATGGAGTGACCATATCACGCCGCTCTTGCATGTGCTGCACTGGCTGCTTATGCGGTGGTGCATCACCTTCAAGATTTGCTTGTTAACCTACAAGGCCCTACACTGTTTGGGACCAGACTGAAAGAGCTCCTTGTTCCCTACCACCCAGTTTGCCCCATCTGCTACACTGATGCGGGCCTGCTTGTTGTCCTTCCTTCCCACTGAGACTTCAAGGGGACAGATAATTTGTAGTGGCTGCTCCAGTTTTGTGGACTGCTATTACCTGTATATATTCACACAACCAACAAAGTGGGGGCTTTTAAAGCATCTCTTAAAACCTTTTTGCTTAAAAAGGCATTTCTTAGTTAATTACCTGTGCCTTGAATTACTCAGTTTTATTCAACTGTATTTTAAAGTGTTGCTTTGACTTAGGTTTTTATTATGAATTTTACTTATAAACTAAGTACATCACTCAGAGCCTGCAGGATTGGGTGCTTTATAAAGATTGCCTTGCCTTGCCTTACATGTTATTATCATCTGTTTATTACTATGCTATTGTGTTTTACTTGCTAGTAACTGTATGCATTTCTTTACAACATTATTATTAACATAAGTTATCTATTAAAAGATTCATTACATACAGTATTAATAAAACCATTGGTTAAGATACAGTACAACATATTTGATTATTTGCCAATGAACTGCAGTATGTGTAATTAATCTGTACTACTCTACGTAGCAACAACCTCAGTTAATGAAATTATACAATGGGAAGGAAATGTCGTGTATTCTGATTGGTCAGTGGGTGGCTAGAACAGTGATGTTATTTTACAACAAAAAAGTCCAGGCACACACATAACTGCAGAACACAGTCCAAGATCATCCCACTGTTCCACAGGTTACTGCTGCTCCGAACATCTTCACCTATGAACTCCAGTGAGACGTAGGTTCCCATTGCCATCTCAGTACACACATCATACACTTGCTGCCATCCTATTTCCCCCTCATCATTCGCACATAGAAACAGAGCTCAAAAGCCAACAAAATGCAATAAATCTTTTTTTTTATTATTTTCTTTCACTGCAGGTTCTATAAATGAGTGACTTCATTTTTAAATGGACAGTATGTGGTTATCTGTTTCCATTACTAATCACTGTCACTCACTACCTTTTACTGTTTTACTGTCAAGATTTAGGGAACCAAAAATGTTAAAAAATTTACCCTGACCAGCTTTCCAGCGCGCAAATGAGTGGAACTTCACAAGGACAGGACAAGACAGTTTCCTTCAGTTACTGCTCATGCTCACAAACAGTAAAATGGGTTGGTGGGGAAAGAAGGAAAAGGGAGAACAGCAGTGCCAGCAACTGAAACAGATAAATAATTCCTAACCCAAAAGAAAAGCAATACATACAGACAGGAGGCTGATTAACAGATGGGGGATGACACTTACCAACACAGGAACAGAGCTGTAGCCAGAGAAGGAGTGTGCAGCATGTAGTGGCAGCACAATCTAGTGGCAGAAACAGAATCTGCAGACTTTTTTTAATACATAAACCTACACCTACTAAAATCAAGTAAAAAAAGAACTATTTAAATAAAAAAAATGTTTTTATTGAAACTTAAACAATTCATTGTATACTAGCTATAAGGCACTCCAGGGATGTGTGCTATTGTGCAATAATGCCACTTCTTGGGTGCTGATCACACTCATACTGCGGCTATATACTTCAACCAACTAGGACAGTGGCATGTGGAATCCTGTGGGATTTTAGTAGTAAATGTTAAACAACTATTTAAACATTTTGAGGAGACCCTAGGCACCCAAAAAAAAAACATGTTGGCAATCATGAATTTTATTGGGAGTCAAGATGGTGGCCGGAATCCAAGATGGCCACTGAAAATTGACAAAATGTTAATATGAGAGAGGTTGGACTACATTTGTTCAATAAATTTGTTATCAAAATTTGCATGGAAACATTATGGCATCCATTAGAAAACTTGCATCAAGAAAGCAAGTGGTCTAATATAGAGATGGGCAAAGTGGCCCCAATTCGCTCGGCAAAGTGATTCGTGGTATGAAGGCGAATTCGTAGAGTGCTCTACAACGCGAAGTGGAGTACTTTGTGTTATAATGGGTAACGTGAAGTCCATTGAAAACAATGAGTTTGCGTTACTCCACCTTCCCAAACAACTACTCCACCAATTCTTAAGGCGAAGTACATTGAAAACAATGTACTTCACCTCATTTCGCCTTATTTTTAAGCTCCAAAGATGAATTTTGCAGTGATTCAAGGGATTTCAGGTCACATGGGCTCTAGATTGATCTGCACAGCCTCAGTTTGGGGTAGTGTGTAGGAAGCTGTAGAAGACAATCTGCTCTGAGAGCTCTCTGTGACTCAAACCTTCTAAAAGCTGTTAAAAAAAGCCTTTTTGAGTCATTTGTTTTGCTGAAACTTTAGTTCATCGATTATAGGAAACCCTCCTGTGCTCATATCATCAAGAGTTTATTGTTTGTGTGTGGATTTTGAATGTTAATGTACAACATTCAGTCTGTGTACTGAGAGACAGTAGAAGTGTGCTTTGGGGAAGGGGCGTATCTGTGGTGTAGGTAGATTAACTTGAAGAAAAAGACAGTGCTTTCTGTTTTGGTGATATTTTTCTTGTATAACTGTGTTAATGTACACACAGTAATAGTTTCAACAATTCTTGCCATTTTTTTGCTGATTGTTGTGGTGCAGCAGTGCATAATTTTAGTTTGCTTAAAATATGTGGTTATATTATTGAAGTTTTAAATTTGCTACGCATTACTTAGTGTGCATGTATGTGTGTGACGTGTGTCATCAAATCAGACACCTTTTATTGTGCATCATAATTTCAGCAATGTGAACCTGCTATCCACTGCAGCTGTGTAATTTTTGTACTTCTTCGTGTTATCTTTACTCATAGCCATTGCCGGGGGGTGGTTCGTCTGGTTCGAAAGAACACCCCTTTTGAAACTCCCTCTTTATTTTTCATTATTTGTAGAAAAAAGTTTAATCATTTCTGTTTATTTTTTTACTGTTACAGAGTGCTAATGCACACATGATGAACCCCAGCACTTTCTCTCTGCATGCACCCCCTCCCTCCTGCTGCCAATCAGCTCCCTCAGTACCAGTAAGATGACTGGAGCTGCTTTGTGAGTCTTTCTCTGCACCTTCCCCTTATGACTGGCTGGCCAATTGGAGCTCACATCAGCATTGTGAATGTGAACTCAATACAGCATGGCCACTGCCTACAATTCACACTGTCAGCTAGCACTGGAGAAAGATGCAGCATGGTGGTAGGCTCAGAGATGACATCACCAGGAGAGCAAAAAAGAAGTACAGGACCTCTACTTATAATATTATCAGTCACAGGCAGGTACGTTTTGCTGGCCACTATTACCGAAGATGTGTCCCTTAATAACTATATATTAAGGGATAGGCTGTGCAGTTGGGCAAGAGAGCTTTTCAGGTGGCAGGCTGAAAATGTAGAAATTAATTATTTAAATCCCCCTCTATACAAAAAGCAAAGTTGTCATGTTTCATATGCCTGTTTTAATTTTTCTTAAGTAAAGCAAAAGAGGTACCACAGTGGAAAGGTAATGCAAGTGTTTGGAAGGGTCTGGCTGGGATCTGCACTGCCACCTCATTAATTGTGCTGTTCAGAGAGGTCTTCACTGAGTTCCCATCTTCATGGACATTCAGTACCACTTTGGTCTATGTCATCGGTGCCAGATGCCGTTAAATCAAATAAGCTGTGATGTGTTTTAACCAGATGACCATGTGCCAGTAGAATGACATTTGTTGCTACAGTTCACTGTTTTGAACATACCCACTTTACTTTTGGAAGCATGGTGGAGTGGGGTTGAGGGGTGGGGGGTAGGCATTTAGGAGATAGTAACTTTGCACTGAAAATCCCTGCCACTGTCAAATTACCTTTTCCCTCACTTGGTCATACCTACCACATTGAGAATGGAGTGGGGGCAACAATTGTAGTACTCATATTGAACTAAGACTTATGTTACAGATTTTTTTCCAAGCAGGGTGCCTGGAATAGAAACATAGAAATATAGACAATGATGGCAGAAAAAGACCAGAGGTCCATCCAGTCTGCCCAAGTTCCCTATAATGCCTGGAACCTACAATTTTTCCAGGGTACTAACCCTCCCTGTTCTCTTTCTAGTCACCTCCTTGGTGCTGTTGCCTCTGGTAACCACTATTCCCTTCGTTATGTCCCAGCCCTGCTTGAATCCTCTGACTGTTTTTACAGCCACCATTTAAGCTGACAGACTATTCCAAAGTTCCACCACCTTTTCCATAAAGTAGTACTCCCTCACATCTTTCCTGAACCTACCTCTTGTTAATTTCCATTAGTGTCCATGTGACCATGAATTGGTACTCAGGCTAAATAGTACCCCATAGTTCACTTTAATTCATTTCAGAAACTTGAAGATCTCTATCATATCTCCAGTCTCCCTTCTGGTCTCCAATGAGTACACATTTAGTGCCTTGAGACACTCCTCATAGGATTTGCCCTTCTGTCCCTGAATCGTTTTAGTTACTCTGCGCTGCACTGTCTCCAACCTATCCTTATCCTTTCTGAGGTGAGGACTCCAGAATTGGGCACAGTACTCTAGGTGAGGCCTCACCAGGGATCTGTAGATGGGAAGTATTATCTTCTGCTATCAATACCCCTACCAATACATCCCAGCATCCTGCTAGCCTTGCTATAGACCATGTTGCACTGACTCAATTACTTAAATGGTATTTTGAGTTGTGGATGGTGGGGGTAACAACAAGGGGTAGAGAGAGTTCAGATATGAGTTATTTAGACTTAAAATAAGCCACAAAAGTGCACCACTGAGCATACCATAGCCCATGATTCAGGTAGTGTGACAAGTGGTGTACCACAGGGGTCGGTCTTGGAACAAACATTGTTTGATCTCTTTATCAGTGATTTACAAACAGAGCCAAATAACTTCATGGTTAAATTTGCAGACAATACTAAATTGGGGGGCAAGGTTAATAATCAAGAAAATATTTCTTCATTAAAGAAGGATTTGGAAAAATGAACACTTTGGGCAAATGAAAATCATATGCAGTTTAATCAAGACAAATGTTTAGTAGTGCATTTCAGTGTAAATAATCCAAAAATGATATATTATATAAATGGTCTACCACTTCACTCATCAAATTGTGAAAAAAATATTAGGGATATATGTTAATAATAAACTTACATCAAATGATCACTGTGTTAGAACTGCTTGCATGACCAACACACTTTTGAGGCAAATAAAACACACTTTTGTTAATCGCACTGAACAATGCCTTATTCCATTGTATAGGGCATACATTAGACCATATCTAGACTATGGATCCCCTTTCTGGAATCCAAACCAAAAAAAAGACATAGCAATTCTTGAACAGGTTCAAAGGAGAGTAACTAGAATGATTCCAAGATTAACAAACTTGGATTATCAGAACAGATTAAAAGCTACTGGTCTCTTCTCTCTTCAAACTAGAAGATTAAGAGGTGATATGCTTATGGTTTTTAATTTAATAAATTCACCAGATCTAATGGAAATATGTGGTCTAACACTCTCCAAAAGGAGACATGTTCCAAGACTGCATAATAAACAGCTTGAAGTAAAAACTTATAAAACCAGCAAAAGGAGAAACTTTTTTCCAATAAGAGCATCCATTGTAAGGAACACCTTGCCACAAGAATTGGTAGAGACAACTAGTGCCACTGTCTTTAAAAACAAATTAGATGTTTGAGGGATAATAGATAAATAATGTCCCACATAGTGTTGGGAACAGTCTCGATGGGCTCTGGCCTTCTTCTGTTCTTTCATACCAAGTAATACCAAGTAATGGTTTCTGGGGCCTATCAGACCCAGACCCCTGCCCAAGTAGCAAGCCAGCACTGCAGTAAGTTAGTAGTGTATAATACCCAGTCAAAATCAGCTGCAGACTCTGTAATGAGGTTCAGTGCATTAGCATTTGCCCTCTCTCTATATATTTATCTATATATTTACATATGTAATAGATAACCTACTCTAAGGTGTGCAGTCGTGCTCTGATATACGCATGCCTTGGTGTGCGTTAAGCATGAGTCCACAGGCCAAGTACATCAACCACCCAAGGTGTGTGTATATCAGAGCGCGACCGCACATCCTAGAGTGGGTTATCTATCTTATAAAATGGCAAAATTGTTTTGGGGGGGGGTAAATGTGCAGGTGTGTGGCCACGCTCTGATAGATGCATGGTCATGTGATGTGTTTTATACAATCAGAATGCTGGATTTGTTATTTGCTTTGCTTCCCATTTTATACACACACACACACACACACACACACACACACACACGCACACATGCACACACAATCTGAGCCACCCAGATAGTAGTAATTGTCCTTAGAGCAGGAGGTGGAGGGGTGCTCACAGATGAGTTATTCTGGTTTAAAATAATCTACAAAATTAGCCACAGAGTATTTAGTACCCCAAAGCTTCTGGGGCCAAGCAGCCCCCAGACCCCTTTCCTACACACCAGTAGATACAGCTGCAGATATTAAAACTCATAACATAATATATCTGAGACAATGTCTTAGGTATATTTGCCCTCCGGTACTGAATACATATGTATTCACCCTGCAGCCAGCCAGGTAATAATTTTGTTTAGAGCAAGAAGTGTAGGAGATCTCAGATATGACTGCTTTAGCTTTGAAACAAGCCACAAAATGCACCACAGAGCAATTCTAGGATTCCATGGCTTCCGGGGTACTAGCGGCCATAAGACCCACAGCTTTTTAAAAAAAGTTGCACTGCATAAAAAGAACCCCCCTTGTGAAAATCCTAGCAATGGCCCTGTTACTGGTACTAGTACTAGTGACTGTTACTGCAGCAGTGCAGTACACTGCCTCTCCCCCGCTGCCCGCCCCAACCGGCAAAGGTATTCTTTTCCGGATTTGAATTTCTGATGGTGAGCACTGGTTAGGTGTTGTGCCTTTGCATCTGCATCTCTTCAGTGTGCAACAAAATCTTAATCTGTCTGTGCATTTGCATCTCTTTAGGGCCCAATCTCCATCTCTAACTTAAGTCACAGTTGTTTCTTTGGCTTTCCTTCAGAGTACTGGACAGGTGTGGTGCATATATCTGCATGAACATTGTACTCATTAATATGTGTTTTTAAGTCAGGACCATCATCACAAGTCACTTGTGATACAAATCCCGTTCTTCATCATCACAGTCACAAATGCAGTCACAAATCACGATTTACAATCACATCATGAATCACAACATTACATTTTTTGATGTATTGTAAGCCTGTTTTGTAGTATCTCTCCATGCTTCACCACCCCATCGTTGTACTCATTAATGTTTGTTTTTAAGTTGGGGAGTTGTGTGCCACACCTCATCAGGGCCCGGGGAAGTACAGCCATAGGCATTCACATTTCTTCACCATCACAGTCACAAATGCAGTCACAAATCATGATTTATGAGCACATCACGAATCACAACATTAATTTTTTTACTAGTTACTTGGATGTATTGTAAGCCTGTTTTGTAGTATCTCTCCAGGCTTCACCATCCCACCATTGTACTCATTAATAAATGTTTTTAAGTCAGCGAGTTGGACAGTGTCTGCAGTGCATACACAGACTGGAAAGAAGACTGACTGCACACATGCAGTTTAGCACAGTATACTTGCACTGTTCAGAATACAAAGTGTCACGCATACAGAAGACAACAAAAAAAGGCATAATTACATACAAGGGTTGGGTATGGTGGAGGAATACATTTTATAACACAGCAAGGAAGGTGTGGGGGGCACATGGTGTGAGGAAAAAAAACTAATGTGGGATCCCATGGCGATCCAGCAGCAGTTCCAGCATGGACATAATTTGCAACTGATGTCCCTCTATGCGATCCAGCTACTGCTCCACAGTACTCACCCTCTTGTTGTTCTCCTCAACAGCACTCCAGAGAACTGCGAAGTCAGCCTGTGTTACATGCAGTTCTCTGGGGTCCACACATTCTACAGGCTGACCTGCTGGTGGTGGCGGTGGTAGTGGTGGTGGGGTGCTGGTGAAGCAGCAGGTGCTGCTGTGGCCATCCTCTTCTTAGGGATGCCGCAATGCACAGCTGCACCCTCTGTCACAGAATGGCCAGACAGGTGCAGGCATGGTCTGTTCTGTGGCAGCCTGCCACTCCAACTGCTGGTGATTGAGCATATGGGTGTGCTGGCACCCTGTCCCCAGGTGAGTCCCCCGGGGGCCACGGTGCACCTCCACCTCACATAGGCAGCACTTGACCACACTGCTGCCCCCCCGACACAGTTAAAAAACTGCCAAACAATGGAGGTGTGGGGAGGACCAGGCACAGGCAGGGGATGGACTGATGAACTGGCAGCCAGCTGGTCACAGTGCTGAACTGGGATGGGATCCACACCTGGGCCCGGGGGAACAGGCACATCCTGCTCCAGAGGACCTGGTGCTGGACTTGGTGGTGGTGGTTCACTGCCTCAGAGTCAGGACAGAAAGTCTTGCTTCTGGAGGGGGGATACTCACAAGTTTCGAGCAGTCCAACAGGAATGGGCGCCCATGCCCTCCACACATGTGCACGGTATGACACTTAGCACTACCATGCTCTCCCAGAGTTGCCCCCGCCCCAGACATTCCCTCACCCTGGTCCATCTCTCCTACTGCGCTCCCTCAGTCTGAGCAATCACTACTCATACTGTCACACAACACACACACACACACACACACAGTCACACAAACACAGACAAACACCTAACTACTTATAAAGGTAAGAAAAATAAAATTTACAGAAAGAACAAATTAAGTAAAAAAAAGTACAGAAAAAACCAAAAAAAATTAGCTTTTAAAAAAGCTGTTTGGTCTAAATCATAGTTTAAATCTCCTCCTCGCTCTGATCTCAAAGTATCAGCAGTCACAAAACACATTACTCTCTCTCTCTCCATCTGCATGGGACAAAATAAAAGTGTCTGCTTGTATGACTGACTTTCTTCCTGCCTAGCTAAAGAGCATGTGACTTACAGTACTGTAAGCCATGTGATGTGTGGGAGGGCTGCCAAATCTGAAACACCAAGTGGATCACTTAGAATCATAATAAGGAATGCAAAGTCCATTAAAAACAATTACTTCGCCTCACTTAGCATTGCTATTCGCCTTAATGCGAAGTGGTAGGACAAGGTGGAGTGAGCACTTTGCATTGCCTACTCAAGCAGCTAAGAGCCCACTTTATGCTCACATCGCGACGGAATTTAAATTCACTGCGTCTCTAGTCTAATGAAAAAATGTGCAAAAAAAAAATGTACAGAATGGAGATTTATGCTATTTTATATACTTTTTTTACTTATCATCATACCTCTCAACCTCCTGTCTCATAAATCAGGGACAAGGCTTATAAAAATCAGGGACAAAGGATCAAAATCAGGGACACATCTTCAAAATTGGTGATATCTACTCAGAAACCCGGTAGAATAAGGGGCTTAGTGTAAAATGCATTTTCTAAGGAAGAACAAATCTGTAACTTCAATGTTTGACATTATTTTATGCTTACAGCCCCTACTGTTTGGTCACGGAAACACAATTTTTAGGAGGGACAGATTAAAATTTTGAGGTAAAATCAGGGACATCCCTGAAAATCAGGGACAGTTGAGAGGTATGCTTATCATGATTTTTACAAAACTGACATTGCTTCAAAACAAGTAATCAATTTGTCATAAGGAGTGCTGATAGACAGGTGAATCATCATCATCATCACTCTCCATATCAGCATCACTTTCCATATCCAAATAATCATCACGGTCTATATTATTATCACTGTCAATGTGGTCTCCCTTGTCCTCAGTAACCAAATTGTCACATCCTTCATTGCCCTCATCAGAACAGTAGCACAATCCTGTGCAGTTGAGGACAGCTTTTCTATACATACAGAGCACTGTTGAGCACTTTGTTTTTGCACAGCTGCACTCAGCTAGATGAAGCACAGCATCTAGCACTAGTGATGCTGCAGTTATGACTTCTTTCCACTGGCATCCATCAACTTTCCAGCAGTATTCATGTGGTATGTGAAGTGCAGGTTTGGCAACTTTGTCATTGTTCCAGATTATACATTGATAGCAAACCTTCATAATTGCTTGGAGTTGGGCACTCTTTGTAGGGGCAAGATTTTCCAGTTGCACTTGCTTCTTTTTAAAGAACCACCATCTCGGTTCTTTCACCTTCGTTATCACAGTTTTTGGGAGGTATAGCTGGCACACAAACTTCTCCAGTCCTGCAGGAGTATCTTCTGATGGCTTTATGTAATTGTCCAGGATCTCAAAGGCAATAAGAACATCTTCACTAGCATTCTGAAAAGCCTTCCAGCAAGATAATTTTCCTTTTCCTGCAAGAGAACTGATAATGTCATCTCCACTGAAGGCATGAAATCCTGGTAGTGCAGCTGCTTTCTTTGGGCCAAGAGTCTCATAGATTGGTCTTAGCTGGATGTTCCTGTGCTTTTGTCCAGTTCTAGTCACAAATGCCTTATGTTGGCATAATTGAGAATAACATTTAATAGCAAGTACAAAGACATCCGTGTCTGGAGAGTGAATGTGAAGTTGAGTGGCACCAGAAGCTGTTGCATCTAAGGTATGTAGAATTAACTTTGTGTCACCTTCCTCTTGCTCACTTTCAAGATGACTCACATCCTTGTGAGTTGCTCTATACTTGGTACTGTAGGTGACAACCAAATTAATTGCATTTTTCAGTCCATACTGGAGCATCTTCTCTGCTAGGTATCTTGTAATCTTGGCCTTTGTCTTTACATGTAACAAAAGTTATTTCATAGGTACTTTAGGAATGTTGGTCCTGTCAGTGATGTGGTAGGTTACTGGAGCATTACCTCTTTGTTGTCTGTCATGGTACCCAGTCAGAATAGCGCTACATTAATAGCACCAGTCAAGGGAGTGCTAGTCCATACAGTGCTACCAGGGACAGTGAGCATGGCCTCACAAATTTTAACTTTCCCTGGGATCTGCTCCCCCTCAGAGTGAGAACCCTAAAGATGGAAGGTGCAGGGGGCAGAGCCCCCACTAAAGAAAAATTGGAACTGTTTTTACCTAGCCAATGCTATTTTTGTCAGCATTCTTTGGCCCTAGTGCCATCTGTCATGTGTTGAGCCTTTCAGTGATTGAGTAACATCATATCTGTCAAATACCAAGTGAACTTCATCATACTTCTCTCTGTGGTACTTCTTAAATAGGTGGGATAGAAAGTGTTCCGCCAAGTCAAAACAAGTCTTCACCACTGCAGGCTTGTCAAGGGTCTACAATTCAGCCATGCCATCAACTACTGCAACTGTTAATGTATTAGCATCGATGCTGAATTTATCGGTTTCCATGCTCTTCCCAGGTTTGCTCAAAAGCTCCTCAAGAACTGACAGGAGTTTGCTTTTAGTAGAGCAATGTATCATTGATCCACCAGCAGTAAAAAGTGCTATGGGCTCTACCGAGAGCTCATATTGTCCAATGGCATCCCTCAGGTTAATATCAGGCCTTGATTTGCACACAATTAGCATGCAAGTAAACAGGGATCTTTCCTCATGCAACTCGATCATCTTATCTCCCACTTTTACTTTCACTTTTTTTCTGAGCTTTTCTGGGTCTGTAGTTTTTGCTTCTTTATGGTGGCCCACAGATTAATTTTGCTTGTAATATGTTTAGATACAAATGTTTCAAATATTTGTTTGTCAATAATGTCCTGCTTACATAGCTGGCATGATTGCCATTGTTGCAAGATTGAATAACTTATCACTGTCCTCTGTGAATGGATTCATAAAGTTTTTGATGGTGGTGGTTAGATACTGGACACTTTTCTCTTATTGCATTTGTTATCAGTTGATTTTTTACTAATAACGAAAGTTTGTGGTGCTGTGTGTGCCTGGTTGAGAACAGTCCAGTCACCTGCTGTGCTTCTTCCAGAATCCAAACAAGGTCTGGTGATATCAGAAAAAGTCTGGTGCCAGCACAGGGGTTAAGGGTAATACCAATCAATCCACCAGAAACTTTCACCATGTGATTGATTTGTTCCAAAGCGTGATCTGCACCAATGGCTCAGAAGGACACAAATTCATTCTTATTTACAACCAGTTACCACAGAGAAATTCTTCATATACTGTATATCAGCATCTGATGTCCTGAGTCTTTTCTTGTCTGCCAGGTACAAATGCATAAGTCTGGCATAATTTAGCTTGTCATGTGCAAAATAGTACTTGGTGATTGACTCAATAGCCTTTAGATAAAGCTGCCAATTTTCTGTATGGACTGAATGGCTAAATACAACCATTTCTAACACCATCTGCATATACTGCCAAATAACTTTGAATAGTAGTTTTGTTTTCTTTTGGATATCAAATTGCCTCATTTTCTCAAAATTTCCAATGACTCAAGGTTGTGCATCATTTGAGCATGAGCTACTCTAATCATCTCAGGGTCTCCCTCTGCACAAGATTTTTCCAAACATTCTGCATGAGATACACAGTGCTCATGCAGATCAGTATGTTCAGCAAAAATTGCTTCCTCATACAATGTGAAAAATGCCTGCAAAGTAATCATATAGGCATTGATTCCTCATTTTACATGCTTTCCATCAATGATCTGTTTCATGGTAGCGGCCCCATACAAGTCTGCTTCAGTCCAGTCCGGAGCCAGGGCTATGATATGAGACTGGAGGGAGGAAGGTTCAGAAGGGAGATGAGGAGACACTTTTTTACAGAGATGGTGGTAGCTGGGTGGAATGCATTACAGGTGGAAGTGGTATCCAGTAGAACAGTGGGCTGCTTCAAAAGGGACTGGGACAGGACAAGGGAGTCAAGGGAGGGGTAGGGTGGGAGGGAGGGTCATCTGTAGAATAAGGGTGCTAGCTACAAATTTGAGCAGACTTGATGGACCACTAGGTCCTTATCTGCTGGCAAATTTTGCATGTTTATGATGCCACTGTTCTCCATATATGTGCCAGTTGTCTGCAGTTGAGCCTTCACAGTGTGCAACTCACCAGGACAGAGGATCAGGTGATCTAAGTCAGTACCAGACATTTGTAGCTGCTTTGCTAGTTTGTAAAGACCCAAGTCAAGTGTAACAACAGTTTTACAATCTGGGTCCATTGCTTTTGCACTGATATTTTGGGCTTGTTTCAAAACTGCCAGTATTGTCTGCCACTCATAAGCAGGAACAGCAATCAGTGGTGGTGTACCAATATGTGTCAAAGGCATTTGTTCACTGACAATTGATTTGTAAGCTGCCTGGATAATGACTGAATAATGAAGGTAGTGGAGAAGAACCATGCTGTGGATTCACTCTAGTTTGATTTCACCAAGCCTTTTGACTTACATCCTCACAGAAGGTTGCTGAAGAAGCTAGAGGATCTGGGTACAGCAAAAAGCACAATTAAATGGGTGAGAAACTGGTTGGAAGGGAGACAGGAGAGGGTTGTATTTAATAGATTCAAATCAGAAGAGAGGCAGGTCACCAGTGGGGTACCACAAGGATCATTCCAGGGTCCAGTCTTATCACTGTGTTCATCAACAACATATGAGATGGAATCCAGGGCAAGATGTGTCTCTTTGCAGATGACGCTAAGCTCTGTGGTAGAGTAGGCAGCAAGGATGGGGTCAGGGAGATGCAGAAAGACTTGCAAACTCTAGAGAGGTGGTCAAAGATTGGGCAGTTGAAATTCAATGCAAAAAAGTGCAAGGTGATGTATATAGGGAGCAAGAACCCCAGGACAGGGTACTGGATGAGAGGATAGAGAAAGCTGGGCATGGCCTCTGAGAAAATGTGCTGCTACAATCAGGTTACTTTTCATAGGTTTAATGAATATGCACAAATCATTGTGCTTTGTGAAGATTAGGTTACTGCTCATATGTTTTATGAAAATTTGCAGATCATCATGCTTTGTAAAGATTAGGTTACTTCTCAGAGGTTTTAGGAAAATATGTAAATTATAGTGCTTTTTGGTCATTAAAAATATACAAAATGCATGTACTGTACATAGTTGATATTTTGTATGCGCTTTGTATTTTTTAAATTATGCTAAATTTTAGGATTTCTTATTAATTTACAGACTGATACATTGTATTTGGTATGCTTTTTGTTGAATTATGTACAATATTGCCATAGTTCTTTTTCATATGCTTCATGTGTTATTAAATATTTTTAGAAGTAAAAATAGATATTTTTTTGTGTTAAAATAGTTGCTAGTTCATAATTGTAAAATGTATTACATGTCAATCTTTAGTTTTTTTAAGAACTTTGTATTTCATTTTAATTTATAATGTAGGTCATTATGTGTTTATGTAATATGTTAAGGTTTGAGGTATTTTTCATATATGTGTTTATTAATTGTATCTTTCTTTTCTTTTTCCTAGTAGCTTAAAGAAACAATTCAGAGTCAAACATGCTGACTTTGGCGAAAATGAAGAGGCAGACTAGAAAGGAGCGGTAAAGCACTGTTAAAAAGAAAAGTCATGAAATGTTAACAGTCTAAACAAACTGAAAAGAGTAGCATGACTAGTGGTAGAGAAATATTATAACAATCTAAAGAGTTGTAACATTTAAATAGTTAGGAACTACTACCAGGACCGTTAAAAAAAAAAAAAAGTTAAGGAATGTGTTTCAACACAAAAAAGGGGTATATATCTGATGTTTCCCACACAAACATTCAGGAGAGACAATTACAGTATTTTGAAAATATCACTTAAAATTAATAAGATTTTCAGTTCCATTATGCATAAAAAAATAAACACTTGAAAAGTAAGTCCACTTGAATGAGAATTGAACTCTCTGTCTTACGTATTGTTCTCATGGTCTTTGCTGTGAAACATCAGCTGTGGAACAAATCTAAATTCTCCGGAGGAGGTTGTGGAGTCAAAAACAGTGGTTGAATTCATGCATGCATGGGACAGTCATAAGGCAGTTATAGGGAATGGGGGTAGAAAGAAGTAGGCTGCTGGTTAACTAGGATCTGCAGCTTATCCATTAGGTAGGGAAATAGGTAGACTGGGTGGGTCAAGTGGTCCTTATCTGCCATCAAATTCTATGTAAACACAGAATTTATCAGCTGAAAATGAAAATACAAAATTTGATCATCTTACTCTGTCAAATTTGACAGTGGTTTATGATGGCAAATGGTTGCATAGTGTCACAGTGAGGCATTCTTTCTGGAGGAAACTTACAAATTCTATATTTTCAAAAGGCTAGTGGGGGACAATGAAGGACTTGTTAAAATGTTCTGCCACACACCAAATTGAAAGGTTCTGTAGTTGAGGATATAATGGCTACTCAGACTGAGACATGTCAAACAAAAAGGCTTTAACATTTTGCATGTGATGAGAAATGCAATGTCAGGCAAGAGTCACGGGGAAACATTTATTAATTTGTGAACAAATGTGTCATTGGGTCTGAATCTGAAAGAATGAAATTAATTAAAAATGTGGATACCTGTCCAATTCATGATCATGCTGCTTTCTTGGGTCACAGTTTTGCTTGCTTGGCTCATGGTGTGTGTCACGGCTTTCTGCATTACATGCATGCTGCGGTAGTACATCAAATAGGAATGAGACAGTTTGCTTGATTAATGTCTTGATGTTAGAAAGCTTATTCTTGGATTCGCAAAGTTAGAAAAATGTCTAAAAAAATGGAGATATGGATAATGCTGGCAAATTACTTGCTCATTTAATTCAGCTGTATGATCAGGCTTTGAAGATCACTTATTATAATTTAGGGTTGGAATCTTACCACCCAAATTTCAGAGTCAGAAAACAGTCTCAAAAAAAACTTTGGATGTGAAAATTGTTAAATTTGAAATTGCAAAACATGATAACTTTAATCAGGTTTGTGTCTGCTGTGAATGATTGTTTTATATAGCTCAAGCAGTTACAGTACAGTTAAGTCTGAAATGTGTCCAAATTATGTCTGGCTTTGTTTTCATTGCTTGTTATCTTTTGAAGAATGAGACTGCTTCATGAGATTCCATGACTCTGTGTGAGTATTGTTTGTCCAAGTTATGGAGCAATGTTATCACACCTGGGTCAGTATTGAAACAGATGGGTGTGGATCCCATGCCTTCTGAAATTCACCAATTAAAAATGTTTGAAAACATTTTAAATCAGACATTGGAACTCCTTCAAACAATTCTGAGATTAACTCCAAAAAGAGTAAAATTATCTCCCAAAGAATTGAAGTCTTTGAAGGGGTCAGTTATGTATCTGCCTTTGCTAATGAAGAATAACATGGAAACTTGCAGAAAATGACAGTTTAATTATTTTAGTCAAGGGGGTTCCTACACACAACAAAGTCATTTGGCAGGATGTGGTAATCATTTGTAAAATTTGGGCAGCCCTTTAGCTTCTGACAATCAATAATGTTCTTTACTCAGACCTTCCACTGGAAACGTTTCATAATGCTGAATTGCTACATTTGCTGAGTGACTGGGTGACAGCAAAGAGCCAATGAATGAGAAAGTTTCTGCAGCACATATTGAAGACATTTATGACCTTTACACTATTCATCTCATTCATGGAAAAGCTCCTGTGGCAGGCAGTTTGGAGCTGTATTAGATGAAACAGGTCAAGAATGCACCTGTAAGTGTGTGGGAAACTACATTTGAAGTATAATGTTTTCCTGATCAGTTTCCTTTAGGTACAGGAATCAATTAGATGAATGTGAAGTGAGACTATCTGGAATTGAACTTCACGAGTTGTAAGTGTGGATCCAAGATTTTGCAGAATCATTCAGTATTTGTTTCACTTATTGTGGGAAAGTGAACTTAGTATTATGTCTACTAGTTTTGATCATACATTACAGGTTAACTTGTGATATGACAGATGTGTCTGCACAGGAACTTTTGCAAAAGATTCTGGACAAACACAAAGAACTGACAACTAATTTGAGCAGTCCAGAAAATAAATTCTTTGATATAATTTCACAGGGTAACCTGGTACAGGTGGTGAATGAGAGTACCAGGATAGGGAATATTCTTGATTTAATATTTATTAATCAGGATTTATGCTACTCACCCCCCCCCCAAGGTATTGTTACACCTTGGTAGTAGTGACCACAATATGATCCAGCTTGATTTACATTGTATAGGGATTAAACCTATTAAAGGTATTACAAGATTTAGAGACTTTTTTAAAACAGACTATTCTAGTATTAAGTCCTATTTAAACCTGTGGAACTGGAAGAAGGATCTGGAAAATCTGGATGTTGAACAAATCTGGGAGAAATTATGTCACAAGTTAGACATATGTATTAATACCTGGGTATCAGAAAGAAAGAAATATATTAATAAACATGGAGTCCCAGTATGGTGGAATAGAAAAATCCAGAAAGCCATAAGAAAGAAAAAGAAATTATATAATAAGGCCAAAAAATACCCCACAAGCACTAATAAGACTGCCTTTACAAAAACTGTCAAGGATGTGAAGAATAAAATTAAAAAAGCAAAAAAAGAAATGGAAACTACACTGGATGCTACTATAACAGATAACAAGAAGAGCTTTTATAACTATATTGGGTCATTAAAAAAGAAGAAGGGCAATTCTGTAGGTCAGATAACATCAGATTTGGGAACTATAAGCACAGAAAGTGAAATGGCTTTGGCATTCAATAGTTACTTTCTTAGTGTACAGAAAGAAAGAGATATTTTATCCAATGGTCTTCCACCAATACAAATGGATTGTCCAATTATCTGGCTGGATGATATTATTCAAACTGTTACAGCATTAAAGAATAACAGTTCTGCAGACCCAGATGGCCTAATGCCAAGATTTTTGAAAGAAACAATTTATGAGCTAGCAGGTCTAATTTCTGTTTTATTTAACACATCTTTGAAACAAGGGAAATCATTAAACATATGGAACAAAGCAATTGTGACACCTATTCATAAGGGAGGTAAAAAGCAAGGCATTAAAAATTATAGGCCTATTCGCCTTACATCGGTACTATGCAAAACTTTTGAAAGAATATTACAGAAACATATTATACAACATCTAACTAATATAGGTTACTGTGATATAACACAACATGGCTTTGTATCAGGCAGATCTTGCTTGACTAATCTGCTGTCCTTTTTTGAACCAGTTAGTGCTGCCTTGGATAGAAGCATGCCAGTGGATGTGGTCTTTTTGGATTTTTCAAAGGCTTTTGATTCAGTCTCTATTAAAATCTTAATTCAAGAATTAATTAGGCTTAATTTACATCCTAATATTACAAGTTGGATTAATTCATGGCTAAGAAATAGATCTCAATGTGTGTCAATACGTGGCTTCATGTCCGCTTGGGGGGATGTGTCCAGCGGAGTTCCACAAGGTTCAGTTTTGGAACCTACTTTGTTTAATACACTATTATCATCTATGCAAGTGTCAGTGGGAACTTGGTGCTGCAAGTATGCAGATGATTGCAAAGTAGGTGGTATCATTCATAATGATGAAACTGCAAAAGCCTTTCAAGATAGTTTGCATCATTTGACTCGTTGGGCACATGAGCATAAATTAGTTTTTAATGAACAAAAATGTAAAGTCATGCACTTCAGAATACAGAATTTAAAGTATCAATATGGTATTAATAATATTGTCCTGGAGGTAAGTACTGATGAAAAGGATTTGGGTGTCTGGATATCTGACAACCTGAAATTTGATTTTCTCACTGACAAAATTGTCAGGAGATGCAATCAAATTATACACTGTATCTTTAGATCAATAAAAAGTAGGGATTCAGCGGTTATTCTTCCCCTGTCTACAGCCCTTGTACGTCCACATATAGAATACTGTTTTCCCTTTAGTGCTCCTTATTCCATGAAAGGAAAAGATAGAATAGAAAGGGTACAAAGGAAAGCAACTAAACAAATACTGGAGGTTAAAGGACTACAATATCATGATAGACTTCAGTTTTTACAACTATATTCAATGGATTGCAGATGCCTAAGGGGAGAGTTATGTTTGATTTTTAGGGCATATATTAATCCAGAATTATTTGAGCTTTTTGGTCTAAATAAAAATACATATCATCATAAGAACACAAGGCCACACAATCTTAGACTTATAGGAGAAATGAATAATACAGTAAAAAGGAGTCAATGGTCTACTCAGAGAGTAGTAAACACTTGGAATGTACTGCCAAGATTTGTGGTTGAGAGTGGAATGATGTCAGTTTGAAAAAAAAATTAGACATCTTTATGGGTGATAAAAATTTTTTATGATCCACCTCAGCATGGTGGCAAGTTCATTCATGGACCCTGGTCTTCTGAACTTGATATTAAAACTATGAAACTATGAAACATGGCTGACAATTCAATCACACTTGCATGCTATGTTACTTCATACATTACCAAGCATGAGCAAATGTCACTTCAGGAGATGTGAGAAGAAATGTCTGCTTAAAGATCCTTGACTTCTCGATTATGGTCACTGAGCTTGAAAACACTCTGTCATACAGAATGTGGAGCCTATGAAGCCAGTGACAGATTAAGAAGGCACTTCTTTGTTTGGCAAATTGGTAGGCATCCACTACATCAATGAAAACCTGAAACAAAATCTGCAATGTGTATTGAGAATATGAATGAAATTGAGACTGGCTAAACATGACCCAGGATCAACAAACATAATTCATAGTAATCTAATTGGTACTTACTACCCCCTTCATCCCATTGAATTGTCAGAGTTTAGTTTGTTTGAGATTGCCTGGTGGTTTGATTTCAAACCATCAGCTCCTGAAAATCCCAAGAGAGGAATTTTTGCTGTCTTAACAAGATAGGGACTTCTGGTGAGACAACAGATACCATGGCTGATTAATGACATGAAACTATCTGTTTCCACATCAAATAAGGCTGAGCTTTACTACTTTGTGTTACTTTTCCCTTATAAGTCATAGGGAAAGGAAGAGCAAGTCAAAATGGGATATGAGAACTATCAGTAGGCCTTTGAAGCATCTGTGAATAGTATCACATCCAAAATTTCAGCAACATCTGGAAAGACTGCAGCTAGAGAAAAAAAAAAAGAGAGAGCTTGAGCCGAAGTTGAGAAAGACCCTCCAGAATTGCCACACAGCATGTTACTCAAGAAACAATTTGTGCTTTAGGTGCCCTTTACCTTTACATCGTGTGATAGAATTTATGGCAGAAGGTACTAATTGCATGGAAAAAGTTTTCCATGAAAAAGTGAATATTGCCATGGTGGAACACACATAAATGTGCAGGAGCAGAAAATATGTGATTTGATCATTGCAAATGTTTCTCATGGTTTAAGATATGATGCAACTTACCCGGTTACCAGAGAATAAATAAAAAAAAATATGATGCAAAAATTTATAATTGTTCAGCATATGAACCACTCTGTATATTTGCTAGTGGAGCATCAGGCACTGGAAAGAGCCATCTTATCCATGGCATTTGTGATAAGATCAGGGACCTCACACAATTTGCCCACTCTTGTGCAATTACAGCTCCACCTGCACTGACATCTTATAACATTGGTGGTTTGACTTTGCACCAATTGTTAATGTTGGTAGTTAAGCGGTCAGTATCAGAAACTGTCATGGAAGGCTGTTTCTGCACTCAGAGATCTGTTTATTGATTTAAAATTGTTAGTGGTGGATGAAGTAAGTATGGTTTTAAATATCATGCATACTTCTATTCATCTGAGGTTGAATGATATTGTGGGAGGTGACACCAATGTTCCTTTTATAGGAAAGCAGGTACTGTAGTAGTCTTTAGGGATCTACTTCAGGTTACTCCTGAGAATGGTAAACCTCTCTTTTACTTTGACTATGGCTGAAGTGACAAAAAGTATAGGTTGCATTGGTGATCTCAATTTGTGGCATCTTCTTAGATATGAGGAGCTGACACAAAATATGAGACAGAATGAAGATCACATACTGTATACAGAAATCTGCTGTGTGATTTGAGAACTAGAAAGTTGTCTCCATCTGCTGTGAAACTACAGGACTTATGATTGATTCCAAAAGATGGCAATTCATTTTAGGTGACTGCAGATAACATTTTCAGCATTAGTGCAAAAAGGTTCAAAACCAATTTGTTCAATGCCAAAATTAGCTTCATGTGATGCATTCAGCACAATAATACTACAAAGGGAAGACAGCTGTCTTGTACAGCTTCCATCACTTGATCGTATTGATGGTGCTTGCATCACCAAAATGTTTCTCTCAATGCTGGTTAGTTATTTTTAAGATCTCACTGTGGATGTGTCAAAAATGGCTGGACATGATAGTGTCCTCACTGTGTGTAGGAATGCTCGTGTAAGGCTATGTTGAAATTTCTCTGTAGAAGGTGGTCTATATTGTCAACTCTCAATTTGATGTTCAGAAAGTGTTTGTAGAAAACATTCTTCTGAAATGTGGTACTATTATTTATTTATTTAATATATCGGAGAGACCTTTGAGCGTGCGCTCTTTTACAAAGGTTCCATGTCAGGGTGGACAAATAAGACACATATACAGTGGTTACAGATGCCTGTTCATTGGCATTCAAGAGAGGTTACATGAGAATTAGACAAGTTAGAGAAAAAAACAGAGTAATTATAACAGAGTACAGAGCTATTAATAAATGATTGCGCCAGTTAGCCCACCACTAGCGACCTCCAAAATCCGTTGTTATACTAAGGTTAAGAAAACTGCATAGGGGTTAAAATGCTTACTCAGATGGCAATGGGCTGGGTGTCAGTGAAAACAAGAGGGCAGGGTTAGAACATACTGTACTTGCAGAGAGAGGGAGGTGGGGGGATAGTGGATCGGGGTGCTGTGATGGGGAAGGGGAAGCAGCTCCAATAGGGCTTTGTCAAGTAGGGGGTGGTGGGAGGCAGGGAGGGGCATTATCCATGTGCAGTTAGAGTGGAATCAGATAGCTTACTTATGCTGTAGGCTGGGTTGGAGAAGGAGGCAGGGTTCTCTAGGTAGTCCCATTGGATGCTACCTAGGGTGAAAGCCTAAACTTTTAAGTGGTGCCTGAGCAGCAGGTACACTTTGAGCAAGACATGAGATGCTGTTTGAGGATTGCTTTGAACTGAGACAGGCTGTTTGTTTGTAGTTTCATCGGGAGTTCATTTATCCAGAGGGGGCCCGATAGGCAAAAGCATGCTGCCCTAGTGAGGTTTGGTGGAATGGGATAAACAGTGCTCCATTCTTCCTCCCTCTGGTTATGTGAGATGTGGGAGAAGCCTCAAACAGGTTTCCTACACAGGGTGGGGTTTTTCTGAGGAGTGCCTTCTTTGCCAGAAGGCAAGTTTGGTATTTGATCCTGTCTTTTAGGTTGAACCAGTTTGTATGCTCATACAGGGTACAAGTATGAGTGTATTGATTGGTGCACAGGGTGAGGCAGCATGCCTTATTTAGTGTGATTTGGACCTTTTTGAGTACTGTATCAGAAGCAGCTTCATAGACCACCAGCCCGTAGTCAATTGTGGAGAGTATGGAGCTGGAGACAAAGATTCAGAGTGCTTCCAGGGTGAGGGATTTCTTATGCCTATAGAGGACCCCAATCATTGTGTTTACCACTCTTACAAGGGCATCTATGTGGTGCGTGTAAGTGAGGGAATCATCAATGATGACCCAAAGGTACTTGAACAAGTGTACCTGCTCAATCTGCTCACCAGCCTTATTTATGATTTTGAGGGGAGTGTACCTGCGCTTATGTTGAGGGCTAGAAAGAAGCATGGCCTTGGTTTTCTTGCAATTTAGTAGCAGCTTTTGCCTACTGAACCAGTCCTCAAGTTTATTGAAGGAGTTTTCTAGTTCTGTTTGTAGGGCAGCTTGGGAGGTGCTGCTGCATAGCAGCATGGCTTTGTCTGCATATAAGATAAGTTTGGTGTCGCAGGCCATGGGTAGGTCATTTACAAATAGGCTGAAAAGTAGGGGCCCTAGAATTGATCCTTGAGGGACTCCTAGGAGTACATCTTTGGAGCTGGATAATGTCTGCCCGATTTTGACTTGCTGGATCCTGTGTGTTAGGTAGTTATTGAACCAATTCAGGGAGTTTGGTGCCACACCCAATCTTTGGAGCTGGAGTAGTAGTAGTGGGTGGTTTATGGTGTCAAAATCTTTGGTGAGGTCAATGAAGATGGACCCCATCAATTTTCATTCATTCAGCGCCTTGTGTGCAAAGTTGGAGTATTCCAGCAGTGCCGTGGTGGTACTGTATTTTTGCCTGAAACTGTGTTGGTTTGGGCAGAGCAGATTGTACTTGTTGAGGTATTCTGTGAGTTGACTTACCATGATTTTTTCCAAAGCTTTTGATAGAGGGGAGAGGATAGATATAGGTCTGTAGTTTGCCACCAGTGCCTTATCACCATTCTTATGCACTGGTGTCACCAGAGCTTGCTTCCATACCTCTGGAAATTGTGCTAGAGCCAGGGATTTATTAAATAGCATTGTTATGGGCTTGATCATAACATCAAGTGTGAGAGATAGTAACTTCATGCCTAGCCCACCACTCCCCGGTCTGGTTTTGCCTAGGACTCCCTTAACCACCATTTGGGCCTCCTGCGCCATCACCTTCTTAAAGTAGAAGGCTGGGTGGTTAGTTGTGGGCAGGCTGGTGCATCCTAGGTCCTCCACAGGCAGAAGGTAGTCTGGCGGCAGCACTGGGGACAGATCTGTAAAGGCTTGGTTAAAGGCCTCAGCTATGGCTAGCAGATCTGAGGAGGATGAGTTTTTTATATTGAGCATCTTGGGGTGCTGCTTCTGATCTTTACCAAGGATGTGCTTGATGTTGTCCCAAAACTGCTTTCCATCTCCCCATACATTGTTAAGCTGGGTCTTATGGATGTTAGCCTTTGTGAGCCTGATAAGCTTGGTGCAGCAATTTCTGGCAGTTTTGTAGCACTGTAGGTTATGCTTGCTACCTAAATTTAAGGATTATTCCCAGAGGCAGTATTGACACACCACAGATGATTGAGAGAATTTAAGTGAGGTTTTAACTGATGTGAGATGTTCGTGGCAAGAGACAATAGTTTCCTTTAACTGTTGCATATGCAGTATCTGTTCATAATTCCCACTGCTTGACTCTTAATACTGTTTTCATTGACACTGGAAAATACTGTAAAGGATAGATTAACAGGATTTTCAGACATGTAGATACTAAGAACAGCTTTAAAAAGTAGTATATGTTTTGTAAACAGGGTTTTCACATATGCAGTTCATATTTGATAGGAACATATTAAGATTTTTTCTGTTTGCGGTTTTTTACTTTATTTCATGTTTTCTTCAAAAAAGTTTAAGGTTTGTTGGTAATCATCTTTCTAGGGATTTCTGGTTTCTTGTACAGATCAAGCAAGCTTTACCAAAGGTGCTAGACTTGTATTCAAACCATATTACTTTGAAAATTCTTTCTTTAGTGAAGAGTTTAGGTTTTAATTTGTGTTAATAGTTTCTGTACATTTTTTTATTAATAGATGCACATTTCTAATTATACTATTTATGTAGACAAGGTATTATTTGTGTAAAAAGATATTTGATTGTACTGTTTGATGTGCATAAAGTTGTTTATAAACTTTGTGAAGAGATAGCAAGTTTAGCTGGTAATTTAATGCAATAGGCATTGCACAGATGTTATGTTGATTCTTTTTCATCTGCCTTTCAAATTTGTAAATGTGTATTTTACTATGTAGATGTACATTTTTCAATCTGAACATTGTGAACTAAGTTTTTTATGGTGTAGAGATGTGTTTAGTTAATATATGTTACTATGTTGTATTTTTATGTTTAAAATATAGTATAAAAAGTTGTTCATACAGGAGTTGATTTTACATTTAACATTTATTAAATCTACAATTGTAGCCTATGGCACAAATGACAAATTAACCTTTTCCTGGCTTTCTGATTGCCATTTTTGTGGGGTTGACCAAGCATTTTCCAGACCATTATAGTTGTTTGTGTTCTATTTTTATTATTCATTGGTTCTTGTTTTTCACCTGCTCCAAGAAATGAACATTTTTTTGTTTTGGTTAAATTGACTATTTTACAATAATTGGCTATTTCTCAAAAAAGTTTAAAACTATTTCCTTGTGTTGTGTGTTTATTTTTTATGAAACTTGTTAATTGTTGAGGTTATAAAGATTTTTCTGCTGCATGTAACAACTTGAATTTAAGTATAATTTGTTAAATGGTTTACTTGCTTACAAAGAAAGGAAGTGTATGTAAAAAAAAAAATGTAAATGCTAATTGGGGTTGCTACTGTAAAAAACACAAACCCCACAACGTTTGGAAATATATTATTAGGGTTATGTGTAATTCTCAACTCCTTTCCTATGCCCCCTACTGTACCTTCATGAATGTGAATCAGTGCATAGGTACATAGCTATTACTCCATAGTCCAATACCTTATACTGGGTCTATATTTTGTTAAAAATGTGAATTATAAAACATGCATAATATTACAAAATTGTCCTCTCTGTCCATTATCTATGCATACCTAATGTATTGTTTCTTTTATACTTTATAGAATTTAACAGTGTCTTAGACTACCATGAATATAGGACTTTTACTATGTTTAAAGCAGTAATTACTCTATTGGAACTGAAAAGGTAGGAATGCCTATGGATATCCCACAAATTTCAGCAGAGCAGATCAGAGACAAGTTAAAGAACCTAAAGAAGTATAAATCTGGTGGATCTGATGGATATCATCCTGTGTTTTTATTGGAATTAGCTGAGGAATTAGCAGTTCCACTGTCTATTCTTTCTAATAAATCGCTGAGAGAAGGGAAGGTCTTAAAAGAATGGAAGGTGGCATATATTACACTGATATTTAAATCTGATGATAAGGCCAAGGTGGAGAACTACTGTCCAATAAGCATCACATCAGTAATAGGTAAACTGATGGAGAGCTTCATCAACAAATTATTGGAGAATAATTTAAGAGTCTTGTACCATGTAGATGTAGCCCAACATCGCTTTGCAGTGGGAAAATCATGTTCTACCAACTTGATGCATTTTCTTGAACCTGTAAGTCAGGCATTGGATGCTGGCTTGCCAGTTGATATTATATACCCGGAATATAAAAAAGCATTTGATTCAGTATCACATGACATTTTACTAAAGACCCTATGGGAGCTAGGGGTTGAGATATATTTAATTAGATGGGTTACAGCATGGCTTGAGAACAGAACACAGCTGGTTCAAGTAAGACGGTTCCTGTCAGACAAGAGTAGGGTCATGAATGCAGTGCCCCATGGGGTCTGCACTGGGGCTGAAGCTATTTAACATCATGATTTCAAATATGCAGGTAGCAGATGGAGATTTGATCTGCAAATATGTGGATGACTCAAAAATTGGAGCCATAATGAATGATTCTGAATCAATAAAAAAATGACAGGCACAGATAAATCATTTAGGAGGTTGGGCAGTTGGGCATAAATTGGAGTTTAACATTAAGAAATGTAAAGTTATGCATTACAGTCAAATGATGCCAAAGCACAATATACACTGAATAATGAGAGAATTACTACAACTGAAAATGAAAAGAATTTAGGGGTTGTTATATCAAACAGTCTAAGTTTTAATAAACATAATACAGAATGTGTAAAATGGGCCAATAGGATAATTGGTAACCTGTTATGTAATATTAAGAGTAGAAGAAGTGAGGTTCTTGTGCCCCTGTACAGATCCCTGGTGAGACCTGTAATAGAATATGGAGCACCCTTCAGTACAGCACAAAGTATAGGAGTAAGCAAAAAAAGTAGAGATGGTATAACAAATGTTTACCAAAAAAATACATTCAGTAAAAAATGAGGATTACAGTTCCAGACTACAGCAGCTAGGACTGTACTCCATGGCCTATAGGAAAATTAGAGGGGATCTCTGCTATGTATATAGAGCAGTAAATGATGGTCTGTTATGGGAATCTGGAGGGTTGTATTGGAAAGAAGAGCCCAGAATGGGAACTAGGGTTCGTAAAATGCAGCTAAAAGGTGAAAGGTATAATACCACCAGAAAAGGAAAGTGGTTCAACCAGAGAGTGGTCAATACTTGGAACAAACTCCCTTCGGAGGTAGTAGGAGCTAGCAGTATAGAAGTTTTTAAGTACCTTTTGGATAAACACATGGGAAAAAACAAATGGGAAATTGTCCACTAAACAGTGGCAGGTCCAATATATGGCTCTTGAAGCTTGTAGACATGAATTTATCCTATGATCCTATGAACCTATTTACTTGTTAATTATGTGTACTAAATGTAAACTGCATTTCATATAATTATTGTAGTTATATTGTTAACAGGACCACCTTGAAGCAGGACCTCAGTCCTAATGATGCATAAGTACCATCGTGTTCCTGTATAAATATAAAGATTTTTACTACTACTACTAAGTTTTCTTGTAGCAACCCGAATCACAACCTCCAACCCAATCTTTTTTTTTATTTTTATTTTTTTTTTATTTAGCTGTTTAACCAGGTATAGCACACTAAGCTGGAAGCTTTTTTACAGGAGCGACCTGGGAGCACAAAATCTTTCTGATCAAGTTGAAATATCCTAGGTGATATTTGAATTGCTAGTAAAGAGAATGTTAATATCTAAAGTAACAATACAATGGAGTCAATTTTCTTTACTCGTAAAGTAAGTACACAATGGAGTCAAACTTTTCTTTAGTATAAAGTAAGTAGACAAGTCTGTCAAAATTGTCTTTATTTATAAAACATGTATAATATTACAAGCTATAATTTGAAATCAGCTTTACAAAATAATATACTCGTAATCTTACTGTTCTAATGTTTATTTACAGTGTGTATAACTGTGCAGCACATAGTATTATATAATTAAAAAGAACAAAAAGTAAGTGTTATCAAAAAAACAAATCTTGCATAATAATACTCACCCTATATACAGAAAGATAGAATATTAGCATGTAATATTGATTTTCTGTTAACATTTCCATTGCGTCTTCTGTTTATTGTTAATTCTGGGATTTCTGGTGAAAAAAGGCATGTTACTTAGCTCTAGTTACAGTAGTAATACATTGTCTCAATGTATAACATGCAGCAAAATTAATAACAATATCTAAAAACTTATATAAACATTTGTAAGTATTATGTCCTTACTTTGGAATAGTTATGTTCTAAAGTGATGTTCATTTCTGTAGAAGTTTTTCCCAGAAATACCTTAATCCATTCTTACTGATAGCACCATATAATGTCAGAACCATCAATTGCTCAACCCAACCCAAAATGGGTACACAAGATAGAATGAGTTGATTATCTCTATAGTATGGTAAACAAGATGCCCGAGCTCCAGGCACTGCTGTTAGAGAGGGGAGTGGATGTGGCACCTGTCACTGAAACCTGGGCCACTTCTGGGCCCTGAACCTAATAGGGTACACCACGTTCAGAAAGGACAGGGCTGTGGGCAGGGGAGGGGGAGTAGCTTTCATCATTAGGGATGGCATAGGGATAAACAGGGTTGAGGAGGCAGAGGGGCATGTGGAGGCTTTATGGGCTACCCTGCAGGCTCCTGGAGGCAAGAGGGTAAAGCTGGAGGTTGTATACAGGCCATCTAGGCAGGTGGAGGGCCTGGAGGAAGGCCTGGTGGTAAACCTTAAGGACCACTGTGGACAAGAGGGGAGTAAAACTGTGCTGCTGGGGGACCTAAACATGCCAGGAACTGACTGGGGAACTTTGGCATCCTCATCAGCCAGGGAGCAGCATCTCCTAGATGTAGTTCAGCATACGTTTCTTGCCCAGCCGGTAACTGACCTAATTGGGGGGGGACGCATCCTGGATGTTGTCCTGTCAGATGGCAATCTCATCATGGACCTAGTAGTAGGGGACCCACTGGCAGGAAGTGGTCATGCCATGGTCTGGTTCTTTCCTGACCTGGGGGATAGGTGTTGATCACCCGTGTATGACAGTCATTGATTTTGGGGAGCCAGACTTAGAGGGTAAAGAGCTGATCCTCAGAGGCTACCTAAAAGGGATCAGGCCAAGTATGGACACTTAGAGCCAGTGGGAAATCATCAAACAGGGGCTACTGGAAGCTACCAATGCCTACATAAAGGAATGGTGCAAGTTCAGTAGAGCCAGGAAGCCGAGCTGGTTGTCAAGGGAAATTAAGGTCGCAGTAAGGGAACAAAAGGCTGCTTATGGCCATTACAGGCATTCATGAGGGGTTATAGTCAAGGAAGAATATGATGCATTCACCAGGGAGGTCACCAGGGTGGTGAGATCGGTCAAGGTGAGGACGGAGAGAAGACTGGCTCAGGGGATAAAAAGAGGAGAAAAGGGTTTTTTCAGGTATATCAGGGAAAGGAAGAAAGGTAAGGGGCAGATCAGTAGAATGAGGGCAGGGTGTATGTGGATGGAGGAGGCAGGGGAGCAGGCCGAGGTATTAAATGAATGTTTTTCCTCTGTCTTCAGCAGGGAGGAGGGTGGGGTAGCACCACGGGGGGGAGCAGGGTGGACCTGCAGAAAGGGGGGAGCCCATGGATGTTGAAATCCCCATTGATAGGGTGTGGGAAGCCCTGAAGGCCCTAAGAGCAGAATTGGCTCTGGGTCCAGATGGTCTCCACCTGTGGGTGCTTAAGGAATTGGCTGATGTCCTGGCCACACCTCTGGAAGATCTCTGTATGGGATTGATGCCTCAGGACTGGAGAATGGCCCACATTGTGTCCATACACAAGGGAGGCATGTGGGAGGAGCTGGGAAACTACAGGCTGATAAGCCTGACGTCAGTGGTGGGCAAAGTGATGGAGGACATCCTAAAGGAGAGGCTGGAGGTGTTCCTGCAGCCAAGGGACCTCCTGGATGACCGCCAGCATGGCTTTGTCCAGGGCAGATAGTGTCAGACTAACCTGGTGGAGTTCTATGATTGGGTGACGAGGGCACTGGACCAGGGCAGGCCAGTGGATGTCCTGTTTCTGGACTTCAGCAAGGTGTTTGACTCACTGCCACACCCCAGGCTGCTGGAGAAGCTGAGGGGAAATGGGGATGAAGTACAGATGGTCTGGTCGATAGGGAACTGGCTAACAGGGCATTTTCAGAGGGTGATAGTTTAGGGCTTGGTGCTGGAGCCAGTCCTGTTTAATGATTACATAGTAGATATCAGGAATGGTATCAGGACAGAGATAAGCCTCTTCACTGATGACTCAAAGCTGGGGGTGGTAGTGGATGGGAAGGAGGGTAGGTTAGTTCTACAGGGGAACCTGGAAACTCTGGACAGGTGGTCTCGCACATGGAAACAGTAGTTTAATATAGAGAAGTGCAGGGTTCTCCATCTAGAGGCCAGGAATCCAGCACATGTATACTCCTTGGGAGGGAAGACACCACAGGCTACAGGGGGAGAAGGACCTCGGGGTGGTTGTGGGATGGCAAAATGAACAACTCAGAGCAGTATAGGAGGGCAGCAGCCAAAGCAAATAAAATGTTGGGGTGCATAGCCAGGGGATAACCTCAAGGAGCTGGGAGGTGCTCCTCCCATTGTATAACTGTCTGGTCAGGCCACACTTCAAATACTGTGTGCAGTTTTGATGTCTATACTTGAAAAGGGATATTGCCCTCCTGGAGAGGGTCCAGAGGAGGGCAACCAAAATGATACAGGGTTTTGGGGAGAAGTCCTACAGGGTGAGACTCAAAGAGCTCAACCTGTACTCACGGAAGGAGAGGAGAGACAGAGTGGATATGATTGAGGTCTTCAAATACCTCAAGGGATTCCATAGGGTGGGCTGGGATAGGGTGTTCCAGCTGTGGGAGGAAGGAACAACCAGGGGGCACCTACTGAGGTTGGCTGCCGGGAGACTCGGGGGGGAGATTAGGTGATACTACTTCACTGAGAGGGCGGTGGAGCCCTAGAATGTCTGCCCACAGACCTGGTGGCTGTAACAACTGTGGAGGGGTTCAGGTGAGGCTGAGACAGGTACAGGTACAGGCAGAGGGTGCGCATTTCAGAACACCATCAGAGGATGAGGGTGGAGGACCATGTTGATAGGGTGGTGGAGGCTGTAACAGTGCCCAGCACAGGTCACTGATCCCCGAGCAGACTCGAGAGACCATAAGGCCTACTCTGCTGGTTTCTTAGTAAGATAGTATGTTAAAATTCATAGTGCGTATCTAAAACAGCACTTTATGTATTTATTTATTTAAAAGTTGATAACCGGGAAAGGCACAATAAGTCGAGGCTCATTTCCAGGTGTGACCCGGGGTAGGGCATTGGTACAATATACAATATTACAGAATAATTAACATGGTAGGACACAATTATAATATTAATATATACAAAAGTTGTGACAGTATACAATGTTGTTTTATTCAAGGGTTACAGCTACTCCACAGAGATCCAGAGATCCAGAAGTAACAAAATGGGGGAGAGATACTGTGGGTTAAGCTGGAAAGGAAAATGGGGCCAGCCATCGGCACAGGTGTGGTCTATAGACCAGCAGCCCAGGAGGAAGAAACAGATAGGGAGCTGATGCTAGCCATCCAAAGGATGGTAGACAAGGGTGAGATAGTGCTAGTTGGAGACCTCAATATTCCAGACGTGGACAGGAGCATCCCAGCAGCAGCATCAACTAGGAGCAGATTTATCCTGGACTCCCTTCAGGATGCCTTCCTCAAGCAACTGGTAATGGAACCAACTCGGCAGAAGGCAATACTGGACCTTGTGCTCACAAACAGGGACAGTGTGATGGGGGTAACAGTGGGGGAGCACCTGGGAAACAGTGACCACCAGTCATTGTGGTTTGAAATCACAGAAGGAGCAGAACCAAACCACAAAAAAACACGTATCCTGGATTTTAGGGTGTAGACTTTGGGAAAATGGGGAGATGCTTGAAAGAGGCATTAAGGAAAAATGGTCAGGAATCAGAGATTGAGGAACAGTGGGCAGTATTTAAAACAGGGATTACAAGAGCAACAGAGTTATGCATTAAGCAGGTTAGCAAGGGGAAAAGGAAGAGGAGGCCATTATGGTTTTCCAAGGAGGTAGCGGAGAAAGTGAAAGCCAAAAAGATTGCATTCAGGCAATACAAAAAGACAAAGGCAGAAGGGGATAGGGAGAAGTACCAGGAGAAGCAAAGGGAGGCAGGGAGGTCAGTAAGGGAAGCCAAAGTTCAGACAGAAGAGCACATTGCAAAATCAGTGGGTAGAGGGGACAAAACCTTTTATAGGTACATAAGTAAAAAAAGAGAGGCAAAGGGAGGGATAGTGAGACTGAAGGGGGAGGATGGGGGCCACGTGGAAGATGACAACAGTAAAGCTGACATATTGAACAGGTATTTCTGCTCAGTCTTTACTTAGGAAGAGGATGGTAATGGGTCTGAAGGGAGTACAAGGGATGGAAAGGGTGCAGAAATGGACACAAGTCCCTTTACATGAGAAAGGGTCCTGAAGGAACTGGAAGTAATAAGAGTTGATAAAGCAATGGGGCCAGATGGGGTGTACTCCAGGGTCCTTAAAGAACTATGAGAGGTGCTGGCTGAACCTCTGGCAACCCTGTTTGGCTGATCACTGGAAACAGGGGAGGTACCCAAAGACTGGATGACAGCAGATGTAGTCCCCTTATACAAAAGTGGAACAAAGAGGAAACGTGGAACTAAAGACCAATCAGCCTCACCTCGGTAGTGGGGAAGATCATGGAAGCACTACTGAAGGAGAGATTGGTGGAACATCTGGTTGTCAACGGACTACAGGACCCAAGGCAGCATGGTTTCACCAGGGGGACGTCATGTCAGACCAACCTCATTGAATTTTTCAACTGGGTGACTAGGGAGGTAGATCAGGGGAGGGCAGTGGACATGGCCTATCTGGACTTCAGCAAGGCCTTTGACACTGTGTCACATAGAAGACTATTACACAAACTGGGGAATATGGGTGTGGGTAGGACAGTAGTGTGGTGGGTAGGTAACTGGCTGAGCTGAAGGACACAGAAGGTGGTGGCAATTGTCTGTCACTCCACAGAGGGAAGAGTGACCAGTGGGGTACCACAGGGATCAGTGCTGGGACCAGTCCTATTCACCATCTTCATCAGTGACAATGCGCAGGACCTAGAAGCAAGAATTTCCCTGTTTTCTGATGACACAAACTCTGTCACAGAGTAGACACACTAGAGGGTGTAGACAGAATGAGAAGGGACCTGCAGAAACTTGAAGAATGGTTAGGGATTTTCAGTTGAAATTCAATGCAAAGAAGTGCAAGATAATGCATATGGGACACAAAAACCCTGGCACAATATATCAGTTGGGGGATGAGGATATAGCATGCACCAAGCAGGAAAGGGATCTTGGGGTTATCATCTCTGATGACCTCAAGGTAGGGAAACAGTGTGACAAGGCAGCAGGTAAAGCAAATAGCATGCTGGGATGCATAGGCAAGGACATCACCAGCAGGAAAAGGGAGGTCATATTTCCACTATACAAGACGCTAGTGAGGCCCCACCTGGAGTACAGTGTACAGTTCTGGAGACCTTACCTATGTAAGGATAGGGTTAGGGATAGGGTTAGGGATAGGGATGATAGGGTAGAGAAGGTTCAGAGGAGGGTAACAAAGATGGTACATGGATTGCATCACAAGTCCTATGAGGACAGGTTGAAGGAACTGAATATGTATTCCCTGGAGGAGAGGAGGGAGAGAGGGGATATGATAGAGACATGCAAGTATCTCACAGGGAGAAACAGGGTGCAAGAATACACTATATTTTAGTGAGAAAGAAGTTCCAGGACTAGAGGGCATGGGATGAAGTTAGAGGGAGGACGATTCAGAGGAAACGTGAGGAGGAATTTCTTCACAGAACGGGTGGTGGACAAGTGGAACTCCCTGCCAGAGGAAGTGGTGGGGTCTGAAACAATCACGGGATTTAAGAATGCATAGGATAGATATGAAGGAATTCTGGAGTTCAGGTGTAAGGGGCAACAGACATCTAGGAAAACATAAAGTTAACTTACAAGCTTACAGGCCCTTATCTGGCGACACTGTCTATGTATCTATGTACTTCAACTACTCCCTTACCTCTGCCCTACACAATTACCTTTCCCTCAACTGTTACTGCTTTAACCCACCTTAATACCTGTCCCCAGTTTCTGCCTTCCTACCATGACCCCCCCACCGGCAGGGTTCTCAACTTCCTGAAGTGGGAATCAGGAAATGGCTACCCCTTCTCCTCATATTCAGTTCTTGCCTCCCCCCCACCTGCCCTTCTGGGTCACCAGTGTGCACAACCTAACCCCATCCTTTTTACCCCAAGAGCACTTGTGTACTACCTTGAGCCTGCTCCTGGTACACTCATGCACTATAAATGGTTCTATAGGTTTTGTACATTCATATGTTCTTTTGTATGATTTTGGACATGTATTGTCATTTTCCTAATGTTCCACTGCTGTTTATTGTACAATACCTTGTGTTCCAACTGTTGCACAATCTTACAATGTTCACAAGCCCCCACAATGCAAAGCATCATGGGCTACATATGCAAATCACCACAGAATATTGTGCTGGTTCAACTTTAAGCAGAAATGCATGGTGCCAAAAGGCCTCTCACACTGTTTGCAAAGGGTACCAACAGAAGACATAGACATGTGTTTCGTCCCACCAGGACTCATCAGTATGCCTTGTCTGTTTGACACCCCAGTGGAATGACCCAGCTACCCTAAGATGGTCTGGGTTATGTTGTGGTGAACTCAATTAAAACAAAAACCAATTTAAAAGACACAGAACCTCTGAGTGCAAGCACTGAGGCAATGGTTACGGTTACCCCAAAGGGCATTTGGCTGGGAAGCCAAGTTTCAAAGAAATACAAAATCACACATGCCCCCACAATGCAAAGCATCATGGGCTACATATGCAAATCACCACAGAATATTGTGAAACTTGGCTTCCCAGCCAAATGCCCTTTGGGTAACCATTGCCTCAGTGCTTGCACTCGGAGGTTCTTTATCTTGCAATGTTGTATTGTATGTACTACCCACATACTATTGTAACTGATCATCCTTCCCAACCCTATGTAACCCCTCCCCCACAGGTTGCACCATGAGATGAGCAACTTGTTGTTCAGTGTGCCCTCCTGGTGAAACATTTCAATAAATAAATACAGGGTAGGCAAGGTATGTCATGATACACGAAGGTATAAGAGTATACAGGACATTGGGTAATGACAGAGTGTACAAGTGTTACAGTGGAGGTTACATGTAGTAAAGTGTGTAGGACATCAGGGAGGGTTGCAAGTAGGTGGGTGAGACTGGATCAGAGCAGCAATGACTAAAGTAAGTCAGAGAAAGACAGCTGCTCGAGAATGAACACTAGTAATTGAGCAGGACACTGATAAGTGGCAGAGAGCAGGCAACATGGGGGAACTTGTGTGTGGCTTGAGTTTGAATTATTGAATGCCTTTGCTTAACAAGGGGAGGAGGTAGGGGCTGTGATCAGGGTTGCTACTAAGCAATTTTAAAAATATAGACCCACTATAAGGTATTAGACAATGGATTAATAGTCATGTACCTATACAATGGTGCACACTTGTGAAGGTCTGGTCATAGGAAAGGGGGTGAGACCTAGACATAACAACCCTAAGAATATATCTCCTAACTCTAAGGGCTTTGTGTTTTTTTTTTACAGTAATAACACTAAAAGGCAGTAACATAGTTTTTTTGTCATAAATATATTTATTATAGGGGTGCAGAAGTGCACATGTAGTTAGGGTTGAGTAGGGTGTTTAATGTTAAACCCCAAGCTTTGCACCTTGATAACTGTGCCCCACTCAACAGAACTGCAGGAAATGTAGCACAAACATTCTAGGGGCAAGGTCTCTTGATTTGGGAAGTTTTGTGCCAGTCAGATGTCTGGTTTCTGACATCCACATCGGGCAAAAAGTGGAAACTGGGGTAGTTGACCAAGTTGTTTGCTTCCACCTACAGCACAGATGATTTGGAATTATATTCCAAAAAGTTTCCGGATAGAAGGGGTTTGTCCTAGAGAGAGGCCATTTTTTTCATTTTATGAAAAAAATATTTGTCGGTTCCCAAGTTATAAGGATTTGAATGCCAGTTCTGAGCATGTTCAGTAGGGTCTTTCATTTATATGTCTGATGTGAAAAGAAGAATTTGCAGCTAATGGAAGATGTTCTTTTGTGAGGTGAAAACTCTTTTTTTATTAGCCAAGATTCTTTTGTGTGGCTTCTATCTTGAAAAAAAAAATAAAAACCCATAAAGATGATGTCCTAGAGAAAAACAAACACATGACTTGCTAAATATAACTTGTTCAGCTAGATTCTATTGTTTGTTTTTTGAAAATTGCCCTGGAAATAATGTTTCTGGATACCCAAAACTCCTGGGTGCCCAGCTTAGCTAGAGGATCCTTCAGCCATGTTCTCTGTATGGGAACATTAGGTCTTTCTTGATTTCTGCAGCCACCAATGGAGTGCTCTGCCAAATTCAGTGGCAGCAGTGAGCTAGAGGTTTCTCCATCTCTCTTTCACTCTGTCTGTCTGTCTGTCTATCTATCCATTTATAGATTATTATTATTATTATTCCCTCCCACTCCCAGTGCAGCCAGCCTTCCCTCATCTTTTCCCAAAATACTAAATGATGTTATACAGTATTTAGAAAGTGAACTGGGTGCCCACCCCTTGTGCCACTTTCCCACTCCACTCCTACACAGACAAGTCCCTTATGCTTACATGGTGATAACAGGGTGCCCACTCCCAGTGCCACCATGTAGTGAAAGCAGATACTAGGTTGCCCAGCTCCCAGTGTCAGATCCAGTAAATTAGTTAAATATTCTCTGTAAAAAAGAAAACAGTCCCTCATTGCCTATATTTTTTTCTGTTACCCAGTAAATAAGAAAACTGTACGTCACTGATCTGCGCCAATACACCCCCACTCACTCCACCCTGACCCCCTACTTAGCACCCACCACACCAATCTCACACCAAACACCTGAACATGTCCCACAGTGTAGATACACTGCCCAATTGAAGACACTTGTTGCTTCTGGAACCAGCAACTATGATATGAGAAAATAAGATAAGTCAATGTTAATGCATTTCAGTGGAGTTAGATCTTTAATGCTTAGCATTGTCATTCTTTAATATTTTTACACAAAATTTTTAACATGGCCTTTTTTGGAACCCACTTCATGAACACATGTGGTATAATTTTTCAAATCTGGCCTGAAAAGTGATTTTGCAGTCATTGGGCAAAATCAACTTTCAGGTGGGATTTGAAAATGTTCACCTACAGAGTTCATGAGATGGGGTCATAAGAAGGTTATGTTGAAACTTTGGAGTCAAAATATTAAAAAAAAGTTATGAGTGTACATTAAAATTTCCTATGCTCATTCATAACTTTGGTAATTTTCAATATTTTGACCCCAAATTTTCAACATAGCCATTTTTCACAGCATCTCATGAATGTAACAGCTGCCATTTTTAGATCCTGGCCAAAATATGTTTTCACATTTGTGATGTGAAATGATGTTTCAGCAGGGATTTTACAATTTCACCCACCAGCTTTCATGAGATGGGGTCATAAGAAGGCTATGTTGCAAAGCTGGTGTAAAAAATATGGTAAAATGTTAAAATATAGTAAAATTACCAAGTTATGAGTTAACATTAAAATATTTCAACATTTATTTAATTATTTGCATTTGGTAACTGAGTAAGTGCACTAGGCAAACACCTGCCTATTTTCAGGCATGACTTGGGAGAGTATACATCAAATACAGAGGTTTAGGTAGCAACACAGGGATGAACGAATATTTTGACACATCAAGTGAATACATTAGAGTCTAAGGGAACGATGGATGGATACACAGTTGTTGGGAATTAACAAAACAGTTGACATAAAGCAAGTAAACATCATGATAGACTAGTTGACATGAGATAGCATACACAGGATTGGTTATAGCTAAAGGTATTGTACACAATAAGTTAAGAATGGCATAAGTGCAAGTCATAAGCTTTGGCAGATTAGTTATGGGGGTGCAGAAACAGGAGAAAGAACAGTAAGTGCAGGAAGCAAAGGTTAGCTGAAAATCCAGAGTGATTGGTAGCATTTGCAAAAGTCTGAGGCCACAAAGTAATTGAAATGGGCATGTTTAAAAGAAGCATGTGAGTTGGAGTGCCTAAGGGGGTAGGGAACAGAGTTCCAGAATTTGGGGGCATAGTAGGCATAAACTTGTTCACCCATTTTAGTAGTGCATGAGGGAACAGAGAGGAGAGATAATGTCGCAGATAACAGGTGACAAGAGTTAACAGTAGGGGTAAGCATGTCTGCTAGGGAGGCAGGAAGGGAGGAGTGAATGATGTTGTCAGTCAGGCAACCAAGGAAAAGTAAGCACCTGGAGGAGGAGGATAGCCAGTGGAGGTCAGCATACAGGCAGCAGTGGTGGGTAAGTCGAGGGGCAGACACTGATCAAATCAAAAAATAAAACTCCTGGCTGGTTCTCTCCCATCCTGAAGAAAGCACTTAGGGATAGGGACTACTGGTGGAAAAAAGTGAGGAAATCCCTCCTGGAGGCTGATTGGTTAGCATTCCGTACCACTAGGAATGCTTGTACCAAGCTAATTAGGTAAGAAAAAGCTAGGTACTTCCAAAAAGAACTAGAAGACAATAAAAACAACACTGCCAAATTTTGGTACATCCTCAAAGAAGTCGAAGGTCAGTCCACTGCAACACCCCTTCCAAACAAAATTGTGTCTGATGGTACCACCTATACAGACAAAGCTGATATACCAGAGAAGCTTAATGATCACTTTGCCACTGCAGGGCTTGCCTTTGACACCTCAATCAATCAATCAAAATGTATTTATAAAGCACTTTTCAATAAATCAAAGTGCTAATACATAACAAAAGATAAAACATCAACAATAATAAATGATAACATAATCAATAAAATGTCCATAAAATTACCATAAAATAGTCTATTCAAATGCCAGTGTAAATAAATAACTTTTCAAATACCTCTTAAATGATTCCACGGACAGGCACTCTCTAATCTGATGAGGTAGAGAATTCCACAGGGTTGGGGCCATAAAAGAAAAAGCCCTTGCCCCAGATGATTGAAGATAAACCCTGGGAATCTCCAGCAATCCCTCGCCAGTGGGGTGGAGAGGACGGTAGGGACAAAGGAGATCTTGCAGGTAGCCCGGTCCCTGACCGTGTAGGGTCTTATAGGTCAGCAATGTGACCTTGAAGGTGATTCTCCACCGCACTGGCAGCCAGTGCAGTTCGCGCAGCACAGGTGTGATATGGCAAGTTCTTGATAACCCAGCCAACAACCTGACTGCTGCGTTCTGCACCAGCTGCAGGTGATGGAGATCTACCCCCTGCAGCCCTATCGGCAAACTTAGCCCACCAAGAGACTACACTGTTGGCTTCACTGATAATCTCAACCATAACCAATCACATCCCACCCCCTTCAGCTTCCTCACAATTACTTTCAAGCAAGTAGAGGACCTCCTCCTTTCTCTGGATGCAAAAAAGAGTGTGGGTGCAGATAATATTTAACCTTACTTCCTAAAACTTGGCCATACCTATCTGACCACCTCCATTATGCACTTATTCAACACCTCTTTGATTCAAGATGAGCTACCTGTCTTGTGGAAAATTGCCCACATCCTACCATTATTCAAGACTGGGGATCTGAGTGATCTGAACAATTACCGGCCTATTTCTATACTATCCGTCCTCTCTAAATTACTTGAAAAAATTGTCAACATCCAACTTAGAGACAGCGATTAGGTTTATTCTATCGCATTAAACACCTACTCATGTTAGAAGCCAGAATGAGACTAGTACAAACTACATTCCTACCTATACTGGACTACGCTGACTTCCTTTACAGTCATTGCCCATCAACGATGCTAAACAAACTGGACACCCTTTACCAGTGGGCTATAAGATTTATCTTAAATCTACCCCATAGTACACATCACTGTCGTCTATACCAGGTTTTGGGAAGGACCTCACTCTCAACTAGAAGAAAAAGGAATGCTCTCCTCTGGTATTTTAGAGCATTATCTGATAACCTCCCTGCATACATCTCGAACATCTTCAAATGGGCTAAAGGTTCCTATGGCCTGAGATGCTTCTCCTTAATCTGCTTCCAGATTCCTAGAGTGAAAACTACCCTTGGCTCAGCAGCAATCAACTTCTCACTTCCGTCGCTTTGAAACACTATGCAAGACTCATTAAAATTATCCTCACTTCCAAGCATTTTCACATTCAAAGCTCTATTAACAGATTATCTGAAGGAATCATGCAACTGTTTCAGATGCCGATGACCCCTAAGCCCTGGGTGCCACTCTCAAATCCTATGCCTAAGTATCTCATCCACACCCACATTCCTAACAACAGAAACCTAGGACCTACAAGCCTAGTTCCCTTAATTCAAGATGGCCCTGCCTATTCTTTACCTTTTACCTATTCTGGCCTCCCTTTTGGATGCCTACTCTTTCACCCCAGTTTCTACCCTCTTCCTTAATACCTCCTTATTTTTTATCATTTAGGTATGAGCTCTTACTTAGCGGAAACTATATGAGATTGCTGTCTCTTCTCATTTCAGTAAAGCTTATCATTATGCACCTTTGCATGTTAATTATGTTGACCGGTATGTATAGGCCCATATTGACCGGCACCTTCACAATGTTTTTCTTTTTTTTTTTTTGCACCAGTGTCCACCATAATTGTAATCTTATGAAGTGTACTGTATTGTATTAATGCCCAGGACCACCTTGAAAATGAGCTTTCTCAATGGCGTTTATGCCTGGTTAAATAAAGTGATTGATTGATTGATTGATTGACAAGGCAGACCTTCAGATGTTGTTGTAAGTGACATCCCAGTTTTGAAGGGTGCTTGCATGAACCTAAGCAAGGACACTTAATGCATATCGGAGACCAGGGAATAGGAGCTCCTGAGCCAGGGAGAGTCTAGCCACAGAGGGTAATGGAGCATATTGGAAAGCCAATTTGCAGATTGCATTAACATGAAGTGAGAAATTGAGCACTGGATCTAGAATAACCCCTAGGTATTTGAACAAGGGGTGATGCAATCAGGGGAGCCATCCAGACAAGATACTTGAAGTAACAGATCTAGGGAACAGACTTAATGGTGAGACCAAAACAGCATAGCCTGGGTCTTGGCAATGTTTAGTACAAGACAAATGGCTGAGAGCCATGTTTGGATAACGTGCAAATCGGAGGAGAGACGAGAGTTGATTTCACCAATAGCGTTAGAAAAGACATAGAGAACTAGGTCATCTGCATATAGTAAGGTTTGACAGTGGGCGGAGACAGAGGGCAGATTATTAATATATATGGAAATGAGTAGAGGTCCAAGTATGGAGTCTTGGGGAACACCAGTAGAAATGGCACTGGGGGGGTAACTTTGTGAAAGAAGAAGACAGTTTGAGAGTAGTCATGCAGATAGCTAGAGAATCAGGCATGAGTAGAGTGGGAGGTGCCAAGGGTGTCCAATTGGTGTAAGAGCAAGGAGTGGCTTACCGAATCTAGTGCTTTAGACAAGTCAATAAATACAGCACCAAAGAGTCGGCCTCTATCCATGTTCGTTTTGACATTACTAGAGAATTGGGCCAGGGCAGTTGTGGTGCTATGACCCACCCTAAAGCCATGTTGGGTGGGGATAGAAGGTTATGTTTGAGCAGGTAGTCTGGCAACTGCCTGTGGATCACCTTCTCCAGCAGTTTGCTAAGAGTAGGTAGGAGTGCTATGGGATGGTAGTTTAATGGGTTTCTAGGGTCCCCCTTTTTAAAAACCAGGATAACCCTAGCAGATCTCCAGGAGTGGGGTACAGTGGCAGAACAGAGAGAGAGACATTGAACAATTGTATAATGGGGGTGGCAAGAAGAGAGGCACCTAATTTGAAAATCTTCAGTTCCAAACCATCAGGGCCCACACTACCAAGAGGTGAAATCACATTAAGAAGTCATAGGATATTGGCTTTAGAGACTGGGGTGAGAACCTGAGGAGAATGAGAGGACGGGATATCAGATGAGGCAGGGACAGCGGGGGAGGATGAAGGAACCCAGCACTTGGAAGGGTAGTGAAGAGGGAGTTAAAGGTGTTCACTATAATGAAGGGAATAATACAGGAGGCATTGTAAATTAGCATTTCACTTGGGGCTTGGGTTCAAGAATTGCCCAAGATATGGTTAATTTGAATCCAGTAGGTTTTAGGGTTGTGAGCGGAGGTCTGGAGAAGTCCTCTAAAGTAGTTACTTTTGGAGGCTCAAATCTCGATCTTACAAGAATTTCATAAAGAGCAGTAAGCAATGAAGTCGGAATGAAGGGAGGAGGCTTTCCATTTGGCCCAAAGTTTGTCATGCAAATTATGCTGCTAGAGAAGAGGGTACTTTGGCCATTTGGTGGCTAAACTCCAAACCCACCATCTAGTGGAAGGGATGTACTTGGTCTGCAAGGCAACCAGGGTGCTGGTAAAATACTCTGTGGCCTGTTCAATGCTGTCCATAGTGAAGAGGGGTGACCAATCAACAAGCCTTAGGTCTCTTATGAAAGCAGAAGGGTCCAAGGCTGAATAATCCAACATAGTGATTATCCTATGTGTCTGGGTATGAGGGGGATCTGTCATCCCAGACACAGAGAACAGGGGAGTGGTCGCTAATGGAGCCAGCAAGAACACTAACGAGGGTATTCTGTCTGGATCGGTTGGTGAGAACCCAGTCAAGAGAGTGTGGCTAGTCCTCTGCTGGAGTGCCTTGTAGGCTCCATGACAAGCTGAGTTAAGTTTGCTTTGCTAATAGTGGAAGCTAAGGCAGGAGAGTTGGGGCCAAGCCAGTCCTGGTTAAAGTCCCCAAGACAGATGACCTCATTATCTTTGGTTGAGAAGGTAGATATCACAATAATTCCTTGAGGCCTTGCTTGTATGATTTAGGAGTAATGTAGGCACAAATAATATGTAGCTTCTTAGCACCCTCTAGTAGTAGAAGAGAGTGAAGGACTTTGCAGTGCTCAAAATAGGAGTGAGGGAGTAGGGATAGGTTTAGATGGGTCTTAGAGTAAAGAACAAGACCACCACCCCTCTTTGATGAGGGTCGATCGACAGGAAGCATGTGGTACCAAGGCAGAGCACACAAGGAGTCAGGGAGGGAAGGTTTGAGCCATGACTCAGATATAACCAGTAAATCAGGTGCATAGGTTCTAGCCCAGGCTTCTAGCTCAGAGTGGTTTGCTACCAGGCTTCAAATATTTAGGTGTCCAATTTTTAGGCCTCTTGCTTGGGTAACAGTTGCAGAGCCAGTCTGGTTAGATAGGTTGCAGTGGGTTGGGGGAGCTTGGGTTTGTTTATATGTCACCAGACAGGGTTAGGGAGATGATCATGATCCGAATGACCACAACAGAGAAAGCAGCTGTAGCCTGGGCAGAAGAGGAGCATTTGGACTGCAGAAAGTACCTGATAGCCAGGGCAAAAGGCTTCAGGTTGAGGTACTCAAAGTTCATTGCACGTCAGAGGGTGCACACTAGCAGGTTGAAATGTATAGTCCCCAGGCACCCATCAGTAGGATGAAGTGGATGATGGGGGGATAAAGTAGTCAAAGTTAAGAAGCAGATAAGAGCAAGGAAGGTCAAGAAATAGGTGGTGGGAGGCATGGTGTGAATTAGGGGTAGAGGTAGGGAGTGGCAGAGAAGAGAGGAAGACATGAAGGGCAGGACAGCGCAGGGAGAGAGGATCAAGGGTAGGTGCAGTGACATAAGGGTTAAAAAACAATAGAGAAAAAGGGAAAAGCTGTATAGGCAGAGCAAGTTGTGGACTAAACCAAATGTGGGGGGGGGTCCAAGATACAAGAAAACCAGATCAGGGAACAACCCCTATAGGCAATGTGGTGCAGTGGTCAGGGCTAGAGGCTCTGGAATGGCAGACACCACAGGCTAAGGGTTCAGTTCCCATACCAGGATGGAGAGTGGGGAGAGAGGTTAAACAGAAGTTGAGGATCAGACGTGCAGTGGAAAGAGAGGTGGAAGGAGGTGGAAGGGGATGGGAAGTTATGGTAATTATATTAGGCACGGACTGAAGAGAGAGTGAGTAGGGGCACAGCTAACAGAGTGCCACTGTGCCCTCTAGTGGTTCGACCATATAAGCTGCTAAGGGAGGAGTGGGCAGATAGTAAGAATGCAATCAGGTCACGTAACAGGCAGCAGGGATAAGGGAAATGATGAACACAGGTGGGTGGGTGGAGGGCTGGGCGGGGCAAACACTCAGCCAACAGTAAAGGGCTCTGGGAGCTCCGTACCTTCTTCAGTGGTTCCTGCAGGCTGATGGGGTCCAACAGTGGCTCAGCTGTTTGGTCAGAGGGGGAGAGCCTCTTACTCCATGGCTCTACATGACCCCATAACCTATGGAGGAAAGAACACAAATGTAAGAAGGAGAGGCAGGTAAATCAGGGAGAAACAAAGGCGAGTCAGAGGCAGGATGCAGACAAAGGCAGGGAAGGGGTAGAGAATGGAGCATAGCCTATCACAATAACACAGCCAGCATTAAACAAACACAGTGCAGTAAAGGCCTTGAAACTTTCACCATTAATGCCTAGTCCACAGTAATAACACAGAGCAGTAAATGCCTTGAAATGTTCCACAAGAATGCCTAGTCCACACAGTCCTAGTACCCAGAATTGCAGCTCTACCAACTACAAAGCTAGCCTGCCCCCCCTTAAGGTGTTCCACACATATTGCTCACCCAGCGGCAGTACAGAGGGAATAAGGTCAAGATAAAACCTGTCAACAACACTCAGTCAACAGTAAAGGGCTCCAGGTGCTCTGAACCAACTGCAGCAGTTCCTGCAGGCTGATGGGATCCAATGGTGGCTCAGCTGTTCGGTCGGGAAGGGGAGAGCCTGTTAGTCCATGGCTCTACCCAACCCCTTAACCTACTGCAGCAGTTCCTGCAGGCTGATGGGATCCAACGGTGACTCAGCAGTTCTGTCAGGAGCGGGGAGCCTGTTAGTCCACAGCTCTTCATGATCCCGTAACTGTGGTGGTTCCTGCAGCCTGATGGAGTCCAATGGTGGCTCAGCTGTTCAGTCGGGGGGGGACCTGTTAGTCCATGGCTCTACTTGACCCCTTAACCTACTGCTGCAGTTCCTGCTGGCTGATGGGGTCCAATGGCAGCCTTAACCTATGGAAGAAAGACACTCATAAGTTCACCAATTTTCAGTATTTTGACTCCAAAATTTCAATATAGCCATGTTTTCACACTACTTCATAAACGCTGACAGGTGTCATTTCTTAAATCCTGGATGAGATGTTTTCACACTTGTGGTACAAAATGATATTTTGGCCAATATACTATAAAAGCAATACATCATAGTTATAAGAGGTCATACAATGACTATCTTGAAAACCTGGGGACAAAATTTAAAAAACAAATTATTAAGAAAAGTGGTGTGTAGTGCCAGACCTCACTCCAGTAGGTAGTCCTTTGTGATCCCATACTGTTGAGCTGAGTTTGAGGGCAAGCTCAGTAAGCCAGCTGGATGGGGAAGGGTGGGGGGATGGTAATGTTATGCAACACCCCCCCCAGCCAGGGAAGGAAAGGAGCCGGATTGCCCACATGGGCCCAGGTACCATGTAATGTAGACAGCTCTTCCCTTGGCATAGGGCCCTGCACCTTTCCACCTGTGGGTGGCAGAGGGCCTGTGCACTGGCTGAGAGATGGTCTTTCTGTACTGTGCATCTCTATCTGTGGCCACATAGAAGCATAGAGCCCTAAGGGGATTTATGTTACATCCCACACCTTGGGTGTATGTAAAATTCTTGTTATAAACACCAGCCCATGTATTATTCTATATGTAATATATTCCTAGCAAATATAAACTAAAAAAACTATAAACCTAGTTTACAAAACATGTGCAGCTTTTTAAACATTCTGTGTCTATGTACATATGAAATCCTACTTAAAATGTGCATGTCAGCTACTGTGGAAGTGGTGGTACAAATTATTACTTCAGAAGATAGGCATTCACTAAAAATACCACTAACAGCTTAATCTGGTTCAGTGTTAGTTGACATCCATCTGTATCCCCCTCCCCCAGGACAAGGCTGAAAATAGGCAGAATCATCTAGTCATCCTTTCTCGGTCAACAAAATCTAAACAAATAAAAAATAAACAAATTTAAAAAATGTAAAATTTCATTGCAGACTTTTTTTAAATATAACGATTGAATCATTACATTCAATCCACCCATGTGTATGATCCAGGCAGACGACATAATGGCCAGAACAACTAAGTACACCAAGGTGAAAGATTACTGCACAGATTACAAACTGAAAACCAGAAAAGTAAACATCACCTGACAAGAAATTTGAAAGCTCTGCATTTATTTTATTCCCTCGAGAGCCAAAATGGTGGAGCATAACCACAAAATACTTAAAGCAACTGTCCACATCTACTGTACATTTTTAACAGTCACACAAATTGCACATTGTTGTTCTGTAACAATATTTTGATAGACTTATGAATTTCAAACTGGCAAGTAAGGAACAGGTAAACCTACAATAAGTATGTTTGATTATAATGTATTTCCAAAATTCTCTGATGACACTGTTCACAGAAGTATTGATCTGATATAATTTTCAGAAACAACTTTACAACTTGAGCACTGTCAGTATCAAGAGTAGCAATCAATGCTAAAAAGAAATCAGCAAATTAGTAGCAAATGTACTATGGAGCTCATATGTTGAGACTGCTATACACAAATTAGTACTGTATAACTGTGAATTTGATATCTCTGTGACGTCATTAAAGGGATCACATTTTACATTACATCTGTCACAAACGCACTCAGCAGGTCAGGCCCTCTGCTCCCACAGTGCCAACCTCAGAGCACAATAGTGTGAACAGGCAACAGACCGGGTAACCCTCCTGTCTGCTTTTGGGTCCAAATCACCTTTAGTCTCAAGTTCTGGGGGGATTCAAACTGTAAATCTTATACTAGTGTACCCAATGTTTGGGCTCAGATATGTACTCTCTTCAGGGATTGTGGTACAACCTTATACCAGAGGAACCCAGCCAGGCTTCCAAAATGAACCCTTAAAACTCTATAAGAGACCTTAGGCATATTCTTACCTTTTCCCAGTTTAGTAACACCATCAAGCCCTTCAAAACAGCTGTCAAACTTAACCACATCTGCATCACATGCAAAAAGTACTTGGAAGACAAACCCAGGCAGTATCTTGAAAAAAATATTTTACTAAAAGATGATAAAAATATGAAAAATGTAAACACAGAGCCATACATCAAGGAGCAACACAATCACATAAAAGAAAAACAGTTGGGGTCTGGCAGAGGTTGTGTGAACCTGCTTTTGCTGAGCAGTTGGGGAAAGTATTTTAGTTTCTGGATAAGCTTTAAATTCTTATCAGTCTGTGGACTTTAGGGTAGGAGTGCTGACTTGTTTAATAAGTGTTGTGTGGTGTGGGGGATACATAGTGGAAGCTGGATATTCATTTATCTTTTCTTCAGGTTTTGTGAGCTGCTTTCTGGAAGTTTCTGTTCTTCTCAGCCAAGATCAATTTACAGCTCATTGGGGCTTAAATACCAGGGCTTCTCACACAGCAGTACTGCAGAAACAGTTGGGGTCTGGCAGAGGTTGTGTGAACCTGCTTTTGCTAAGCAGTTTGGGGAAAGGATTTTAGTTGCTGAATAAGCTTTAAATTCTTATCAGTCTGTGGACTTTAGGGCAGGAGTGCTGACTTGTTTATTATAGTGTTTGTGTGGGACCTTCCTCCGGAGGAGGTTGCAGTGCTTGGAGGTGTAGTGAGAGGAAGACACAGGGCTGATACACTCTTGTGAGAGTCAAGTGAGCCCTAATCCCACCCCCTCCCCACCCCTCCCTCCCCAGAGCACAGCTCATTTATAGGGGAACATCTGCCCTGAAACTGGAGGAAGAGGCTTCAGTTGCAGATCATATAGTTCTATACAATAATGTAGCCATGGGGCAGGGAAAAAGAATAGGTAGGTCTCAAATAGGAGTGTAGCATTCATGATGAATTGCTGATTAGCGCAATAGTTGCATATTGTGGAGGGCCTTCAACTTGAATACATCAGGTAAACTTTCTGTTAGAGGCTGGGCTAGGATTAGTTAATTCTTAAATCTTATTGCTGTGGGCAGAGGTAGCAGTGGAAGTTTGAAGATGTGGTGAGGTTCTGGAGAGCTAACTTATCTTTGTCATAAGTTCTTGTAAGTTTTGCTGTTGTGTTTTAAATTTGGCCTAACTCCTTAAAATCTTTCTGGGGAAGCTCTCCCACCCACCCCTTGTATTAGTCTTTCTTAAATACGGCCACTGGGGGTTGGGTTTAAAGGCTGGGATGGAGAAGTTTAGGGAGTTGTAAACTTCCCCATAAGCTAACTTTTAAGGCTATTAGTCAGATGGGGAAAGGTTCAGCTACTCAAGCATTGCAAGTTTAAAAGTCTGCATGCTGTATGGGGGGGGGGAGATCACCTGGGTATAGGTACTGATATCTCAAGAAACTGTAGAGACACTGAATTGGTAATTTGGCCTAGAAAATACTGCTGTGATGATGGGGAAGGGACCTCATATCACTAGAGCAGGTATTTTTGGGCGGGTGGTTGGGTGCACAGAGTGTGGTGCAGCCATGATACTGGACTGGGCTTGGAAGTTTGGGGGATGCCCAATGTGCTACCAGCTGGCACAGCTTAAGGAGGAGTTAGAGGGGATCTGAAGGCAGCTTGGGGTGCTGGGGAGGAGGATTGGAGAGGTAGGAGGCAAGCAGTCACCCATATGGAAACACTTGGTGCTGGGGCCTCTCAAGCTGTGGGATGATTGAAGTGAGGTGGGAAGGAGGAACACAGGGGTCTCTAGGGGACCCTGGCAGGTGGGGCCCAAAGGTGGAAAGTTCCACAGCAGTAGGCAAGAGTCTGGGGGTGTCTAAAGGAAACTGAGAAAGACAGTAGGGTCAAGGGGACACTGTGGGATGGGCTATGGCTCACAAATTGTTTTAACCCTCTACACCCATTGGTAGAAGAAGAGTGCGTGGGAGGGAGGATGATGATGATGATGATACTGCTGCTGGTGAAGCTGGGGCAGGGATGGATAGAAAGGGTGAAGGGGCAAGAGACAAGGGTGCAATAGAGGGGGTCCCAGACAGGATGGGGGAAGAGGGGTAGGAGGGGAGAAGAAAAAAGAGGATCAGGGGAACAAGGAGGAGGCTGATGGTATGGAATAGGGGAACATGACAGGCAGGAAGGCACAGGGCGTAAATGGGATGATAGCGAGCGGAATGCCAAATAGGCAAATGGATAGGACAGATGGATTAGTAAGGAGTGGGGAAAGAGATACAGATAAAGATACTTGGGTGGGTGGGATAAAGAAGCCCAGGACATGGGTAGAAGAGGTGACCAGGGACAATAGTGAAAGGGCTACCTTCAACACCCAGAATGTGGGAGGTGTGAGGAGCCAGTTGAGGGGAGAATCCAGATGAAGTGATGAGGAGGGGCATGGAAGGAGGGGAAACCCGAGGGGTGAACAGGGAGGAAAGGGGGAGGTTAGAGTACTGCTGTTGGGAGACTCCATGATCAGAGGCATCCAGTGGGAGGGGCAGGAGGAGGGTAAATCCTGTCTGATCAGAACCAAATGCCACCCAGACCTGATGGTGCACAAGGCCAAGCATGAGTTGTATTCACTGGTAAGGGAATGAAGGGGGGCCCCGGACATTCTAGTGCACTTGGGGACAAATTACATAAATGGTAATAGTGAACTAGAAATTCAGGCAAGGTTCTGGGAGTTGACCAGGGTATGCCTTCCCATAGGCTATAAGATCTCCTTTTCAGAAAGCCTGCCAGTGCCAAGGGCTAGTGGGGAAAACAACGATGAAGATTAGGGAGATAAATCAGTGGTTTAGGGAGTGGTGTGGGGAATTGGGGTATGGCCTGGTGGGAGACTGAAGGGAGACCAGGGATGATAAGAGGCTCCACCTTAATTTGGAGGGGAAGAAAATACTTAAGCTCAAACTAGCTGGGTTCATCAGCAAAAGATGGGGTTTAAACTTGTGAAGGGGGAGGGATCAAAAAAAGGGATAGTGCCAGCAGGTACGATAAATGAGGGACATGGTCTCCACTCCTCTAGGGGGCTAGGGAGATATGGAAATGGGTCACCAGGTAGGATGCAGGAGCTAAGAAATGGGAGCTAAAGGGGGAGAAAGGAGAGGAGAGAAAAGGGGGTGGAGAGTGGTCCTGATAAATGCCAGGAGCTTAAGAAATAAAATGCCTGAGCTCCAAGCAGTGCTAGTTGAGGGGGAGGTAGATGAGGCAGCAGTCACTGACACCTGGGCCACTCAAGGGCACAAGTGGGACCTAAATCTCTAGGGCTACACTATGTTCAGGAAAAGATGGGGAGGGAAGGGGTGATGCACTGTTAGTCAGAATTACAAGGTATTGAAAGGGTAGAGGAGGCAGAGGGAATGTGGAGGCTAGCTGTGTCACCTTACTGACACAGGGGGTAAGAGAGTAAAGGTCATAGTGGTATACAGACCACCAGCACTGGCGGAGGTTCTGGGAGAAAGTTTGGTGGCAAATCTGGAGGGACACTGTAGACTGGGAAAGGGAAGGGTAGTGGCAATGGGGGACCGCAACATGCCAGGAACAGACCGGGGGACTGTGACATCACCAGTGGCCAGAGAGCAGAGGCTGCTGGATGTCTTCCAGGATGTGTTTCTGACACAACAGGTGGGTGAGCCAACTAGGGAGGCCAGGACACTGGACATGGTCCTGGTGGACAATGATCACATTAGGGGCCTAGAGATGAGGGACCCATTGGCTGGGAGTGATCATGCCATAGTCTGGTTCTTCCTGGATCTGGGGGGGAGGAAAGCAGAAGGATGGTAGTAACCGACTTTAGGGGTGCAGACTTCAGGGAGATGGAAAGGATCCTTAAAGATTGTCTGGACAGGATAAGGCTGGATATGGATGCTGACAGCAGGTGGGGGATCATTAGGAGCGGAATACAGTAGGTTACCAGATCCTGTACAAGGGAAAGGTGCATGTTCAGTAAGACCAGAAAACCCTTCTGGTGAGCTCGGGAGGTACAGGAAGTGGTGAGGAAAAACAAGGTGGCCTATAGATGCTTCAAGTGCTCAAGGAGTGAAAGGGAGCAGGAGGAATATGAGCTGACAGCCAAGAGAGTCACCAGAGTGGTGAGAGCAGCTAAGGCAAAAAAGGGGCAGTCCTTGGCCAGTGGGATCCAGAGGGGGGCAAGGGGTTCTTTAGATACATGGGGGGAAAAGGAAAGTGGTGCAGATCAGCAAGATAAGGAGAGGGGATGGCTGGGCACAGGAGGTGGGGGAACAGGCAGAAGTCCTAAATGAGTACTTTGCCTCAGTTTTTACCAGAGAAAATGGAGGTGCTATGCCTTGTGGGGGGAGTGGGGGCAAACCAGAGCAAGGGATGGGACCGGTATAGACCAGGGGCCCTGATGGGTCTGGGGAAAGGGAGTGGCCACTACAGACATATGGGGGCCCAGCAGTGCAGGGTGAAAAGGGGAGGACATGGATGCTGAAATCCCAGTAGAGAGAGAAAGGGAAGCCTTCAGGTCCCTTGGGACAGAGAAAGCACCTGGGCCAGATGAGATACATCTCTGGTGCTGAGGAAACTGGCAGATGTCCTGGCAGTCCCTTTAGCAGAGCTTTTCAACATCTCTCTGAGGACTGGGTGGGTGCCCCAAGACTGGAGGGTGGCCCATGTTGTGCCGATCCACAAGGGGAATCAAGAGAGGAGGCGGGAAATTACAAGCCCATTAGCCTGACATTGGTGGTCAGCAAGGTGATGGAGGGTATTGTCAAGGAATGGCTAAGGGGGTGACTGGATCAAACTGGGTACTTGGATGATAGGCAACATGGCTTTATCGTGGGAAGATTGTGCCAGACAAACCTTGTTGAGTCCTATGGTTGGGTGACGAGGGCCCTGGACCAGGGTAGGCCAGTGGACGTCCTCTTTCTGGACTTTAGCAAGGCATTTGATTCAATACCCCACAGCGGCATGCTGGCTAAGCTTAAGGAAATGGGGGTAGGGAGACAGTTGTTAAGATGGATAGGAAATTGGCTCTCTGAGCATATTCAGAAGGTAGTGATTGGAGGGTTAGCCTCATCCCCAAGGTGGATTACTCGTGGGGTTCCCCAGGGGTCAGTGCTAGGGCCACTCCTGTTCAACACCTATATCTCAGACATCAGGAGGTGGATCAGGAGTGAGATGAGTTTCTTTGCAGATGACTCAAAGCTGGGTGCAGTGGTGGATTGGGAGGAGCAGAGGGTGGCCTTTCAGGAGGACCTGAAGGCTCTGGAAAGGTAGTTGGAAAAATGGAAACTAGTGTAAGGTTCTGCACCTGAGAGTCAGAAATCCAGGCCAGGTGTATACCCTGGGAGGAGACATGATTCAAGTCACGGAGGGTGAGAGGGACCAGGGGGTTGTGGTAGATGTCAAAATGAACAACTCAGAGACCTGTAGGAGGGCAGCAGCAAGGGTAAATAGGATACTGGGATGCATCGCAAGGGGGATTACCCCCAGAAATGCAGAAGTGATCCTTCCACTGTACAACTGTTTGGTTAGGCCACACCTCGAGTATTGTATACAGTTTTGGAGACCACATTTAAAGAGGGACATTACAGTCCTAGAGAGGGTCCAAAGGAGGGCAACCAAAATGATCTCGGCCCTGGGGGACAGAACTTAAGAGGAGAGGCTCAAGGAGCTCGGCATGTACACCCTGAAGAAGAGGAGGGACCGGGGGACATGATAGAGGTCTTTAAGTACATGAAAGGGATCAATAAAGGAGGCCAAGTCAGGGTGCTCCAAAGGAAGAAAAGTGGGGCAACAAGAGATCATGGGTGTAAGCTGGAAGGCAGTAGGCTCAGAGGGGAGAGGGGGAGATGTTATTTCACTGAAAGGGTGGTGGAGCCATGGAATGCACTGTCCAGGGAGCTGGTACTGGTGGAGACTATGGATGGGTTTAAGAGGGATGGGACAGGTACAGGGGAGGGTAAATCTGACTAGGCCCAATACAGGTGGAACATCTGGGACTGGGGACAGTATAACCCAAGGGGAAGGGGGATACCAAAATCAGCCCTCAGCATGGGTGCTGAAAATCGAGCAGACTCAAGAGACCGTTAGGCCTATTTTGCTGGCATTTTAGTATGTTAGTATGTAAAACTAAAGAACAAACTCCTACCAACATACAGTTAGATCTTTTCTATCTAATGTATTACCTCTGTAAGTGCTAAGTTAAATCAGAGAACTCTGTCTCTCTGGAATCTCCAAATAATATGTCATATTCCCCAGTTGCAAGGATACATTTCTACCCCATCTCCCCACCCCCTTGGTGAGTCATCTAGCTCCTCCTTTCAGAATAGAAAAAAATACAAACATGATGTCCTATCAGGAAGTATATTAAATAAGGTGACATCAGCAAAAACTAATTTCCCAAATTATAAGTCTTTGATCCACCAGTTCCTTTGAGGTTTACAACCCTGCATCCCTCACCTAGGTGTGAGATAGCCATGTCCTGCCCTGTAATAAAATGTATATTTTAGTTTCCCAACTTCAAAGCATGAGGTCATAAAAAGGTAATAAAATGCAATTTCACAAGGACGTTAATTACATTACAGAGCTCTTCTGGTCAGTTTAATATATTCTGTAGCTTCACTGAAACAGCTTGATGACGATGCTTCTTCAGACACATATACAGTAACAGTCTCATCGGTACTGATTTGAGTCTGTCATCCAGAAACATTCTGTGGTCTTGAAGCACTCTTACATTATCTGAAACCTTCTTAACAATTGATCTGTCATGATAAAGCAGAATCATAGGCAGATGAGTGTGAGATGGAGTGATTCTTTTTTCCTTTGTGGTCATATGTGTGCCAGACATTTGTACATTGATGCTGTGCTGGGATAACATCACTGTTGAAGGAGGGCACTGACCAGCCAGAGCCAGGACATTTTCTTGCCACTGTTTAATTTTAATTTAAACATGCCAATATGAGCTTAAGTCCCACTGCTTTCTCTCCTGTGTGGAGCTTACTCTCTGGATTCATCTTTTGTAGTGTGCTCTGGCCCATAAAAGGCTCACAGATGACCACTGGGGAGCCCACCAGTCAGGAGATGGCCACACTAATCTCATTTCCAATGCAGTGCTAAAGTTTCAGCAAGCAAGCTTTCAGCATGGTTACGGGCACTCCTCTTGCGGTGGGGTTTTTTAAGCCACCAACCACCTCTCTTCTGCTGCCCAAACCTGACTCCTGCACCTGCAGTATGGTGGGGCTTACTAAGCTGACAGCTGCCTTTCTCAAGCTGCCAGACTAGCTTTCAGCCTGGTAATGGGTGCTCCTCCTGTGGCGGGCCTTTTCAAGCTGCTGACCGCCTTTCATCTGCTGCCCGAACCTGACTCCTGTGCCTGCAGTGTGGTGGGGCTTACTAAGCCACTGGCTGCCTTTCTCCAGCTGCCAGACTAGCTTTTAGTCCAGTTAGGGGTGCTCCTCCTGCGGTGGGGCTTTTCAAGCCGTCGACCACCTTTCTTCTGCTGCCTGAACCGACTCCTGCGCCTGTGGTCTAGTGGAACTTACCAAGCCACAGCTCTTTTTATTTCAGCTCTCCACTTGAATTTTAGGTGCCTCTGCAGCTCATCCTCTGATTGGCTACTCCACTAGGCAGGGGCATTGCTATTGGCTGCTCCTTTTCTGAACTTTTACTCTGGTCTCTCCATCACTTGTAGACTGTAAATTTAGCTGGAATGTTAATACTTTTTTTTTAGAGTTGCCTGTATAAAATGCTGCTACAACAGTTTCCCTGAGTATTAAGTGTTTTAGAACTGTATAATTTTTTTTGTGATTAGAGCTCTGTGAAATAGTGATTACAGCTCTGTTTAGGAAAAGTTTAATGCTAAAGTTTACAGCTCTTTTTTTATTAATATAGCTTTTTGTAGATTTTTCTCCCACATCCCCCCCGGGGCCCTGGCACATGGCTGTACATGCCCATGGAGGTGCGCATGCACACTGGAAGCCAGCTCAGCCCCTTCTGCCCAATTGTACTGCTGCCACTGCCCACAAATGTTACCCCACCGGACCTCCACCCGGTGGGGACAAGATTATGGGAGGGGCGACAACCCACCTCCACCACCCCCGGGAGAGGAGAGCAGCCCGAAGACTCACTCAATCCTGCTCCTCCTTCCCCCCCAGGCAGGCACCCCGACAACCCGAGGTCATTCCTGAACCCAGGTCATCGGTGTAGTGCAGTTTATAGCTCTTTTTAAAGAAAAGTCTATAGTTTAAGATTTTTTTCCCTTCTGCCCCTCTCAATATCTTCTCTGTTCCTTCTTCCCCTCTCCTGGGGCCCTCACCACTGTCTACTAATTGCTGGCTGATGAGGTAATGCCCAGACCTCCTCACCATCTTTTACCTACTATCCCTCCCCATTCCCTGTACTTGCCCTCACCTTTGTTGCTATGGGATCTTCCCACCGATTCAGCTGAAAGCCACGGTTCCAAGCAGCTGCTACTAATATTCTAGTTCTCTCTCTCTCTCACTAGCTTTCAGCCCAGTTATGGGCACTCCTCCTGCAACAGTGCTTTTCAAGCCGCTGACCACCTCTCTCCTGCTGCCTGAACCTGACTCCTGCACCTGCGGTGTGGTGGGCTTACCAAGCCACTCCACCTTTCTCCAGCTGCCAGACTAGGTACACTATCACAGCTCTTGCTATTGCAGCTCTCCACTTGAATTTTCTCCCATCCCCACCCCTGGCACTCATTAAATCCACTTTCTGCCCTGAAAGCATGCCCCCTGCATAACCCCAGTTTATTTTCCTTTGCAGAGACCCTCCCACTCATAAAGGGGTACAAACACTGGAAATTCAACCATGTGGGTTTATGCCAAATAAACGACCCTTGGAATGCATTACATTACAGGGCTCATCATAGTACTAACCCTCACCACACATAATCATAGTACTAACCCTCACCACACATAATAGTATGGATTGAGAGAAACATATAGCACCAACTACAACAGACCAGCCACCCACCCCAGTCTCTTTATTGAAACCAACAGGCCTATCAATGGGAATTGAAAATAAAATATATGACCCGCTCGTGAATATTCCTGTCTCTTAACCAACAGGGCCACAAAACATCATATCCGCATCTCTCACCACCCTCTTATGTGCCTTCCCCCAAACAGATGACAACAGCAATAATAGGTCGGTAGACAGTTCAGTAACCATAGACTATGAGCCTGCTGGAAAAATTTCCTTAAAGAACAGATTATGATTCTGCTCCTATTGCCTGGGAGCATCGACCCCAATCCTGGACCTGTTGGAGGTCAAAATAACAAGACCAGTCACCTAAAAAATTGCATCAATTAACATAGGAATCCTACTTCCTAAATTCCTACAACTTCAGGCCTGGGTAGAGCAGCATAACCCAGACATGATCTCCCTTACTGAGATTTGGCTGTCCCCTGAAATACCAGATCCAACAATATCTCTTGATGGTTTCACCACATTCCGTCAGGACAGTCTGTCTAAACATGGAGGTGGCTGTCTGGTATACCTTCATATTGATATAAAGGGACAAGTGTTACCTAGCAGTCTCATATCAAAAGAGACACAGATGTTATCTATTAAACTAACACTAGGCCATCAGAGCAAAAACATAGTGTTAACCACTGTCTATATACCCCCTGCCACTCAAGCGGCAGGTATTGCACAGTTTATTGACCAAATCAAATAGGGAAACCAGAACTGGGAACAGGTTATCATGGGGGATTTTAACACAAATTGTCTTGCACAAGACTCCGCATGCATTAAAGATCAAATTAACAGCCAGTACCTCACACAAATAGTAACACTTGTAATTAGAAGGCACTATAGAACTAGCACATGATCCCTCTTAGATTGGTTACTCACCACCCGCCCCGAACATATTGCATACATCGCAGTACTCCCTGACCCCCTGAGTGACCACTCACCAGTGGTGTGCCTATGGACAAATAAGGGAAATAAGAGCCCCTCCTTACTGACCAAAAACAAGGTGCTAAGAAAAGGGATGTTACAGCACTTCAAGCAGTATCTAAAATGGGCTGACTGGACCCCCCTTGAAAGCATCAATGCTGCAAACTAAGCTCTTGAGTACTTTATCTCTATCTTCAATAATGTCAGTAACATAGTTTCCCCAATCAGCTCTACAAAAGTTACAGGTACCATCAATCCATGGCTTTCTGGCTCCCTCACTGAGAAACTGAATCACCATGATAACCTCTGGCACAAGGCAAAGGCCACAGGCAAACAGGCTGACTTTTAAGCCTACAGAACAGCTACAAATAGGTGCACCAAACTGGTAAGGGCAGCAAAAGCTAACTACAACAAAGAACAACTGCAAAATACCTGGGGAAAAGGGATGGATTTCTGGAATAGAATAAAAACATAAACAGATAGGGAATCCAAAGCACTGCCTGACTTAATCGTAACAGAAGCTGGAACACTTCAAGAGCCAAAGGACCTGGCTAATGCCTTTAACAATGCTTTTACAGACCTTAGCATGGTCCTGCCTCCGAAGTACCTTACAACCCAACCTACTAGTATTACCTCCAAAGCAACCTCTCCCACTCCCCCATCAAGTACCGGAATCCCCCCATATCAGACAAATCACCAGGTCCCAAGTAACAAAGTACATCAAGAAGGTCCTGGGTCACTGGCCCGGTGGCGTTGAGGGTTGAGGCGCTGGATGCCACACCTTGCACCACACCGGTGACCTGGGTTTTGGAATGAGCACTGGGCCACTGGGGGTTGGCAGGGGGAAAGAGATTGAGTGTCCATAGGACTGCTCTCTCTTCCCAGGGAGAGTTGTGGGGAAGCGATCACTCCTGGAGCGGCCTCTGGCAGTGGTCAGAGGAGCCCGGCATAGCAACGCCGCAGATGCAAGGGGTGGAGTTGTGGCATTACATTGCCTTGCTAAGCTGCACTCCAAGATGATCAGGAACTACCTTAAGAGAAAAAAAAACACTCCTGGGGATAGATGAAGGCACCTCGGCCTCCTAGCGCACACTCTCACTTCCGGATTGACTTCCTCTCCACGGGCAACTCGTGTGCCTAGCACTTTGTCCTATAGATAGAGCACCCTGGGTGGATAGGGCAGTCCTACATCTGGAGAGTTCAGACCCGGAGGTGGTGCTGGGTGGAATGGGTGGAGAGGACCTAGAAGTCACGGAGGGAGGTAGAGGCTGGGAGCCACGAGGATGCCGGAAGGAGTTCCCCAGGTGGTGGAGATAAACAAAGTTAAAAAGCAAAAAAAGAAGGTCTTGGGCAAAACAAGAATCGGTAGTGATATGATCAATATGAAACTAGTTGCCATCACACTAGAAGAAATAGCACCACCACTCACAAAACTATTCAATTTATCTCTAAAAACAGGGTGTTCCCGGACAAGTGGAAGACAGCGCTTGTCACCCCGGTGTTCAAACGTGGTGCAAGGACCAGTCTCAGTAACTACAGACCCATTTCAATATTACCACCCCCTGTCAATGGCCCTCCATCTGATAGTTTATGATCAGCTAACTGAATATCTTGACAAATATAACCTACTGTGCCCACAACAGCACGGCTTTTGAAAAAATACAGTAACGTTACCGCTGTCAGACTACGCCACCAATCTGTACAAAGCACTTGATAGCAGTAAGGCAATGGGGTCTATCATTATAAATCTCACTAAGGCATTTGATACTGTGACCCACCAGATCCTGCTCGATAACCTACTGGCCACTGGATTATCCCACGACACAGTAAAATGGTTCCAGAGTTACCTGTCCTCAAGAACACAGTGTGTGAGAATAAGCAGAGCCACATCCGACCCTAGAGTCATAACTCTGGGGGTCCCAAAGGGTGAATCGTCAGTCTGTTGCTGTTCAGTTTAGCTATCAACTCACTACCCTCCACAGGCTTAGTGAAAATGCTGCTGTATGCCGACAACGCAGTTATCTCTGTGTCAGGTAGCAAGCAGTCTGAAGTAACAAAGAGCCTACAAGATAGTTTTAAAAACCTTGAAAACTGGTTTTTACAAAACAAACTCCTCATCAATTATAAAAAAACAAAAACAATGAACCTCTCATTGCCAATCAACAAGAAAAAGTCCAGCCCCCTGATCATGCACACCAATAAAGGGGACACTCTTGAACAAATAAATTCTTTCAAATACCTTGACGTTCACCTAGATGAGACATTAACCTTCTCAACCAACATTGCTCACATAACCAAAATGGTAAGCAACAAGCTCAGACTCCTTTACTGAAACAGACATGCAATGATCCCTGAAACCCTGAGCTTGGTGACTAGGAACTCGGTGCTATTCCTCCATTGACTATGGCCTGGTTATATACAGTGCTGGGAATGACACATCTCTAAAAAGAGTTAATATGCTCCTTAACAAAGCCTGCAGATTCATCCTGGGAGCACCTCACTTGACGCACACCTGTAGGCTATATTCCAAAACTGGACGGCTCCCTTTGTACCTAAGAGTAAAATATAAGGCCTGCCTTATCGCGAAAAAAGCATTACTGGGTCACACACCTGTAGCCATGGCTGGTTTATTCCAATGTGCTCCCTCCAGCAAATTCACTAGCAGCACTGCAAAGGGTGTCCTCCATGTCCCCTTTGGACGTACTCCTTTTGCTCAGTGCACCCTTTCCTACCAAGGGCCACAGTGGCTGAACGAACTCCTGGCCTCCTCATAGAGAGTGATAAGATAGGCTACTTCAAAAAGGAGCTTTGCCTCCTTCTTGCTGAGGCAAATCAGTGTGCCTGCCTAACCTAGGCCAGGCAAGATGCTGCCTACCTATTCACTTACCAAAAACACCCACCCTCAAGCTTCACTCCCTCCCTCTCCTCACCTCCCCCCACTTTTTCACTTCTGGCAAAGTCTATTTAGACTGATTTTTTTTCTAGTTTTAACTCTCTTACTGTGCTGCATCTAGTAACTAACTTTCCATTCCTCCTCCCCTTTTTCCTCCCACTTCTCCACTGACAAAGTCTAAGCAAAATAAGTTAATCTCTTATTTGTACAGCACTTAGTAACAAACTGTTCATGTTGTAATTAAACCTTGTGTTAAGTTTCTATTTGCGTTTATATATACTACTGACACTTTTTCTACTTACTTCTCAAATGCCACAGTTATTACACCCACACTTTGTAACAATGTTCTAAGAATGTTATGTGTTGTTTAACCTCCCAATGTCATATGTGTTGTACTTGTGTTACAAGTGACTTGGAATCTTTGTAAAATAGCCATGCTGCTAAAATATATTAATCTGAAACTGAAATAAATAAATAAATAAAAACCCTTGCTAAAACACAGATATTGTTTATCATGTTTCGTATATAGTGTTCCTAAGTTCTTTTTAATGTTGACATGGGTGCATCTGGTGTACGGCTAAAATCAAAATCAAATATTTTTTTTCAGTTAAATGTTTTATTGGTTTTCAAACATAACACACATATACAAAAAAGAAAACAACACACTCTTACAGACATATTTATGCAAGCTGGTATTGCAACATATTAAGTAGGTCATACAATGGGACCAGTTGGTATAACATATTGTGCGAACATAAGTCATGACAGATATATGAATGGAAACTGCCCAGGCTATCCTAGGATAAGGCACCTACCTATTCTCATATGGTGGACTGCCATGACCAGGTAGGAGGTACCTCTGCTGATTCAGTCAATGCTTCAAGTATTCAGAAAGATGTATCTTCCAGTGGTCATTCCAAGTGCCAAGTCTAAAAAGAGAAAATGTCACCACAGAGTAAATTCAGCCTCATACACAGGGTTCTTGAGGTGATCAGAAACAAAAAAAGCTGAGATCCATCCAGCTAAGAAAACATCAAATATTAAAACATTAAAATATTTACAAAACTGTCTGTAGAGAACAAAAACAAATGCTGCTAACATTATCAATTAAGGAGAGGGGTCAATAGCCATGCATTATGTCATTATCAAGGTATAATCCGGTAATGTGACAGAATATCCTCAGCCTAGGCCTGTCCTGGGAGCCAGATAAGCCATGTATGGTGCCCAGCATTGTTGGAGTTTCCGTGTCTGTCCTAGTACTAAATGGGAGCACCTATCCAATTCATGCACCACGGTGAGAGCTGAAAAGATTTCCATCATGGTGGGTGTAGTGGGACTTCTCCATTTTCTAAGAATTGTGCATTTTACCTGTATACAGAACAACATTAACCATCTGAATTCTTGAGAGGTAAGGTATGGAGCCTCTGATTTCATGCCGAGCAACAACAATGGGGCTAAGGGTGGTATAGGGTGGTGAAGGATCATGCTCACTTCTTGAGAGACTCTTACCCAAATATGGGATATTAGGGGGCACTACCACAGGATATGATATACAGTGGTATCACCCAGGACAAAACCCACTTTTAAAGCACTCTGCAGTATGCTGTAGAAGACCTACTGAATAAAGCTATGTAATTTCAATGGCAATTAGTCCCTTTTGTCATGCAGGAAACTGTGGCATACACTTCATCCTCACACTGTCACATTTGTTGACACTGCCAGCAATTATCTAGTGTTAGTACCTTCACTTTCTTAAGCACTGTGGGAGTTCTATACCAGGAGTGCAGTATTTTTTTATGTATTAGCCTACTCCGGGCATCCCTATGTGCTATGTGTCCAGTTTTCCAACATTGTCCCCACTGAGTGTCCAGGATGTACAGACTTTTCCCATTTGGCCTTAGATAAGGAAGCTGAATTGAACAGGGAGTCCCTAGCTGAGGCATATATTATCCCTGCTGTCCTTTGGGATTAATGGAGCCAGTTGTGGAGTTGAGAGTGGGATCCAGATGGGCCACTGTCAAGCAGAAGGAGGGGTTTAATTACATCTCTTAACTGTAAATACTTCCAGAAGTCAGAACTGAGTAGAGACCATCGAAGTTGCAAGTTTTGAAAAGTGTCCACTACCTTAGAGTTGGGGACCAAAAGGTCTCTGAGGAAAAGGATGCCCTTGTCCTTCCACTTTGGCCAGAACATGGGGCTGCTCACTATTGTGATAGAGAAGTTATGCCATAGGGGAGTGTGGAGGAGGGGTAATGCAGGAGTCCCCAGTTTTTCATGTGATGCTTTCAAACACATGATTGTGGACCCCAGAGTTGGGTGAGTTTGAAGTGCACAGGGTATATCAGTCCATAGTAAGGAGGCCAGCAAGAGGGTATCACCTGGAATTTGCTCTATCTCTAGCCATTGGGAGGAACCCTTCAACTTGGGCTGCAACCATTTCAGGGTTTGAGAACAATGATATGCCATTTTATACCCCTCCATCCATGGTAGACCCCAACCTCCTTGTTTCCAGTGCACCCTGAGTGTATTACAGCTATAGTGAGGTCTGCTGGCACTCCATAGGAAGGAGCCAATCATCCCATCTATCTTCTGGTACCATTGTGGAGGTAGGTATAAGGGAATGTGTGAGATTAAGTGGAAAGATTTGGGCTATAGACATTTTGAAGGCAGCAATCTTGCCAGTCATAGTGAGGTGTAGATGATTCCATTGGTCCAGTTCTCCCTTGCATTCAGTCATCAAGGGGCCTAGATTGTTGTTTCACCATTTATTAGTATTTGCCCCTGCTTTGATACCTAATATGTAATGGTATCCTGTGACCACTTGAGCCCTAATTGGGGAATACTCTGAGGCTGACATTTTGAGTTAAGAGTAAATATCTCCATTTTGCTTTGGTTAACTTTGAGGCCTGAAATGTGTAAATTGTTTTAGAAGGGTGAATAGTGGGAGGATTGATAACTGAGTGTCTTCTAAGGGGACCAACAGGTCATCTGCATACATCAGGGTAGAGTAGTGGGACTGCCCCAATTGTATCTCTTTAATTTGGAGGTCCTGTTGGATTGGTGCTGCCAGGGGGTTTGACCACCAGTACAAAGAGGAGGGGGAGAGGGAGCACCCCTATCTAGTTCCCCTATGGAGTTGGAAGGGGTCCGATAATATGAAGTTGGTTAGCATGTTTGCTAGAGGGGAGATGTATAAAGCTGTTATTGCAGCCCAAAAGTGGCAGCTGAATCCAAAATGCTCAAGGACAGTGTGGAGGTAGTCCCATTCAACAGAACTGAATGCCTTCTCAAAGTCTGTTGTCAATGCAGCTGCCGGGGTACCCACCTGCTTGGCTAAATAAATGAGATTGAGAAGACTTTGTATATGGTCAGTGCTGTATCTTCCTCATACAAATCCAGCTTGGGACTGGTGAACCAAGGTGAGTAACAGTAGGTTTAATCTGTTGGCCAGAGGTCTTGCATACACCTTACTGTCAGTGTTAATCGAGGTTATAGGTTGGTAGCTGGCCACCTCAGCGGGATTTTTTCCTTTCTTGGGGAGAACAATGATTATAGCCTCATGATGAGTGAGTGATAGTACACCTTTGTCTTCAAACTCAGTGAATACCTGGCAGAGTAATGGGATGATCAGGTGTGCCATCACCTGAAGGAAGTCCACAGAGAACCCATCCCCTCCATAGGCTTTTCCTTTTTTTGAGAGACATCAAAGCAGCAGAGATCTCCTTGGGAGATAGGGGTACCTCCAGGGCTGGACTTTGGATAGGTAATAATTTGGGCAAACTTTGGTGTCTAGGAACTTGCAGGTTTCAGCCCTGGAGGAGGCATATACTTGGGAATAAACTGCTGCCATAGTATCATTCCTCTCCTGTGGTTTGGTTCTTACCTTCCCAGATAAGGGGTCCTTAAGCCCTATGATGCACCTATTTGCTTGCTGCTTTCAGAGTTGGTACACCAGTATTTTCCCACTTTTGTCCCCACTCTCCCAGTATGCATGGTGCACCCAGAGGGGAGTCAGATCAGCCTTTCGGGACAGGAGCTCATTTATTTTCATGTGGATTGTAAAGACCTGTCAGCCACAGATGGAACTGTGGGAGGGGAGAGACATGGCCTTAAATGCTTGCTCAGCAGTGGCAAGTTCCCCTTCAAGTCTAATCAGCTCCTGCTCTCTGTCTTTTCTCCTATATGCAGCATACCCCATAATTTTCCCTCTTGTAACTGGGTATTAAAAGTACCTTTCTCAGATTCTTGTTGGAATGGCACAAAGGAAGAGACAAAATACAAGTGGTGCATGTGTAAGAAATGTAATTTATTACAGGCAAAAAATAATGCAGGCTTACTACCAACATTGAATACACACTGGGAGAGCTTCCACAGTTTTCCTTACTTACATAGGTGCAGTCTCTAATCTCAAAGAAGCTACATTCTACATGGGGTCTTATACCATGAAGAATCGTCATGGTAACTACTAAAGAAGATACATAAAAAGTATGGAATTGGACAGTAACAGGTGGCACGAGTAACCATCCTAACTAACATAAGAAATTGCTTAGCTTGCAAAGATAGCTGAACAATAGGGTCTGTTATGATTGTCCAAGTTCACTTCCGGCTACAGTTGTGCACAAGCACAAAGATGGCACTGTTTCCTAACTTATGATTATACAATAAAATATTATGGAAAGCATTTCCCAGGACTAAGATACATTTGTAAAGCATAATATGCATTAGAAAAACACAGTAAAACACAGATTCTGACACTTATGCTTATATGATAAATGTCTCTGTCCTAATGTTAGTACATATACCTACATATGTGTTGCTGTCTGCGAGGTGGGGGTACAATCAGGGGTGCTGGATCATGGATAACATTCCCCCCCTTGTTGCCTCAGAAGGGGCAACAATCCCAGGAAATTAGAGGGATGGAGCTAAAAAGTCATTTACAAGCTCAAGGCGCAAGCCTTGTAAAGGAATTCAAGTTGTTCTCAGTGTTGTCTTAGAGTATGTTGCAGGAAGCAAAGGGTTAATTTCAGGAAAACAATCAAAAATACTTGAATAATAACAAAAGCTTTAAAAGTCAATGCTAGCCAAGTATTGGATAGAGCAGTGCTTAAATCATCACCAAGAATAAGATCATTAAGAGCATCACCAGCCTTAGGAATATAGGGTGGGATATTCAAACTGCGCCATTCATAGGCGCAAGCCCTTGAGCTGCGCAAAATAGTTGCTCAGGGGTGTGTCCGGGGTGATTTTCAAAGGAGTTGCGCTATTGAGCAACTCCTTTGAATATCACCCCCTAGCCACAGCCACTGTGCATGGCGCAGTGGAACTTGCGCCACCGCAAAGTTGACAGAGTGGAGCATTCAACTTGCGATGGGCGCAAGTACCATTGCAGCCTTACCAAAATCACTATATTCAAAAGGTGACATGCAAATGGGGCTATAATTCATGCAAGGCAGGGGGCCATTTGCATGTGATTATGGCCCATTTGCATGCCATTAGCATAGGTGCGGCCGATCCTCGAGGACTTGCGCCTGGCGCCCCGCCAGGCAGCAGCCATCGGGATCGACCCCTGCAGCCAGATCAACGGGCAGGGCCCCTCACCAGGCTCGATCGCAGGCAGCAATGTGGTCCCTTCCTTCCTCATCTTCGGTGGCAGTGTCTCGAATGCCCGGATCGCTGGCAGGCACCGAAATACCGAACATTTTCCCTGTATGGTGTCTTCATTTCACCACGCCGCAGCTGAGGCGAAGATCCCACCCGCCGCCGCCGACCGATTGTCTCGGTAGGCTGCATGCCCATTGCGCAGAGCAAGAGCTATCATCGTAAGCATGCAGCCTATAATATAATACGTGATGAAGTCCAGATTTAGAATGAACATTCATTCACAAATTTGACTGTCATAAATAGAAGGCTGCACGCCCATTGGCTCTTGCTCTGCACCATCGGCGGTGAGCCCTCACCGGCAGCCAGTCGGGCGGCGTGGGGGCAGGCGGTGGATGCTGCTGCCCGCCAGCCGCCGGGGAGCAGGGTGGTGGGGCTTCGGGTGGGTGGGTGGGGAAACACTAGCCACCAGGGAGATGTTCAGGGGGTTCAGTTTACTTACTGCCTGCGATCGGGCATTTCGGGACACTAGCCACCAGGGAGATGTTCAGGAGGGTGTTTCAGTTTACTTACTGCCCGCGATCGGGCATTTCGGGACACCAGCCACCAGGGAGATGTTCGAGGAGGGGGGTGCCACATTGCTGCCTGCAATCGGGCTGTTGGGGGAGGAGTACACGCGTCCGTGATCGGACCGCGGGGGCCAGGATTGGGTTAGGCCAGCCACAGGTGGCAGCTGCTGTGCTGCACCCTGCAATACAGCAGCTCACCTGTGGGTGGCCTCAACTTAAGCCTTTTTATTTTGGTCAAAGTCGCAGGCGCAGGTTGGGGTTGGCGCCTGTATTAACTCTTCACAGCCCGGCTGAATATCGGGCTGTGCAGTTTATGCATGGTTCCTCCCCCTCCAGTTGAGCATGCATTCATTTGCATTGCGCTGTTGCTCAGCCTGTTTTCAGTGGCGCAACTACCTCCTGCTGAATATCACAGAATGGCGCAATTTCGGACTTGCGCATGGCGCAACCCTTTTGAATATCCCACCCATTATTGCTAATATAAATCAAATGTGAATCCTTCCTAGCTAAAAGAGATTTGAAAGAAAGAGTCAAAGGGCCAATGTGCATGTTAAACATGGGCAAATATTAACACAAGGCAAGGAAGTATTCCAGATCGGTATCAATAACATCTGGTTCAGGGAGAGGAACAGGAGTGATCACAGTGTGACCAATTATTGTTTTCTGCTGTGGAGTAAAACAGAAGTTAGGAGTTGAAACAGCACAAGATATTTGACCATAAGCAAAGAATTTTTTGGTTTGTCACTACACAATACTGTCCATCAGAATTTTAAGCCACTCTTACAGTGGGTAGCCTCCATTACTGTAGATATATAGGAAAAGAAAAGGACTGGTTGGTGAGCTGTGAAGTGAAGTGATGTACCTCTTTTAGGTAGCTTCAGGATTTAGCCGTTTCAGCATCAGGTATAGAAGATGCAGCTTATGGAGATTCGGATTCATCATCCTCATCAACATCAGTAATATTGTATTCCAATTGTTCACCCTAAGTAAGCGACCAGTTGAGATGTTCTGGTGAATACTCACACACAGGTTTCACGATATCAAAGACATCACAGTGGCACAAGTAGTAATTTCCCTTTTTGGCACAACAGTTCATGTGGTGTGCCACCCAGGCTTGCAGCACAGCATGGTAGACAAGTAATGAGGGCAAATCAGTTCTTTCTCAGTAGATGTCATCACCAAGATGTCCGATGGAATTGATGGCAGCCTGTTTGTTGAAAACAGATGTTTCAGGATCTAAGTGGGGTAATGACACAGTGAAAGTGATAAACATGTTATCACGAATTGAACAAGTTTTAGTAAAGTAGCAAGGTGCTTGTTTTGGATATCATGAGACATATCCAAGATTCCTAGCTGTGGACATAGAAATGTTAACAGAATTTGCTAAGCAAATATTAATGCAACCAAGAGATTTGCAATGAGGACAGTACCATTTACCTATTCATTTATCATGGATAAGATATGGAATGTGTCCTATTTCCAAGTCCCTGAAGAGATTGTTAACAGTGGCAATAACATAAGAACCATAAGCAGAGCATAAAAGTTCACGTGCAATATATTGCTTGTCTGCCTCCTTGTTATTTTGAAAAAATCAGTTCATCATTCTTATTTTTAGTATCATTGAACCCTATGGCAATTTTGTGCATGTTATAGACTGTAAAATGTTCTTCCTTACTTAAACCATCTTCATCATGTAACAGTGGGGGTAGGATATCATTCTTAACAGCTTACTAAAAATTAAGAGTTTGTGCTTTAATAGTGGCTATATCTGCTTTATTCCAGATAGACACACCTGAATCAAAAAGGCCAGAAACAGTGCCTGCTGCACCAGTAACATCTGCAGTGTCACACCTAGGGCATGGTCTAGCTTTAGCATTAGGAGCAGGTCTAAGACCCCTACATGATCAGTAGTATGAGGTCCACTAATTGGATCATTAGTGCATGTTTGATAAGCAGCTACAATGTCTGTAAGTATCATACTGTAAAATTTAGAAGTACTGGTCATGTGACAGAGACCAATCTCAACTATATTCCAATGTGTAAGATTGAAAATAACTGGAACATACACAAATTGTACATTATTAATCAGTGAACCTTGAAGGGAAGTGGCGGTCAAACCACTGGGAGGACCTTCCTCCTGGGAAGGGCAGTAAGTAATTTCTTCTTTGGTGGGTGGGACTACAGAAAGAAAAAGAGCTACAGTAGCTACATAGTTATGAAGACAGAAAGCACATGACTCCTCAGAAGTGAGGTGATCACACCAGGCAGGATCAATGAGAGCAGTAAGGTTGTAATAATCAGTATGTCCGAGGGAAGTATGTTGAATAGAGAGAGCACCATCCTTGGATATATCTATGTTGGGCCAACTGTAGAATGTACCTTTGGATAGGTGAGTGACAGGGAGTGTGTAGCCAATAATGTCAGTTTCCCATTGAATGGAAAGTGTGTATTTGTCTGGAGCTATGACCATAGGATCAAGATAGGCATCTGAGCCTTCCTTAACAGTAATCATTTTATTGGGAACATTAATATGAAATCTCATTGGGGCTGAATGTTCAAGTTTGCTAATCAAATGCTCTACACGTTATCTGTGAGTTGATAGGGGTTTATTCTGGGATTCAGTCAAGGGAAGTAGTAGTAGTAGTCCCACCAGGATAAGAAGGTGCAAGATAACCATCTTGCCAGTGTACCTGAAAGAAATTAGAAAAGGATTGTTAAGTGAGTGGTACTATTCCACCCTAAATGGGTTAGGAAAAGTAAGTTTTGTCACCTTTGTACAACTTGAGCTGATTAGCATGGAACCACTTGTCGGTGGTCTTCTTTTGTTTTTGAACTTGGACCTGATAGACAGCAGGGCTGAGTTTGTTGACAATGGGGTATGGACCTTCCCATTTGCAGGCAAATGAATGAGTTGGTTATCTGTATTGGAGAAGCATAACTTGGTGTCCAACTTGCCAGTTGACGTCTTTAACATGCTTATCAAAATGAACTTTAGCTTGTTGTTGAGCTTTACCCATTTTATTGGCAGAGGTGTGTCTTCATGATGTCATCATGAAGCTTTTCAGCATACAGTACTTGTCTACAGATACTCTAACTGCAGCAGGGGTGTGGAGACCAATCAACAGGTGCTCAGGTAATCTCATGGCTCTACCAGTCATAACCTTGTTGGGTGTGCACTGAGTAGTTGCTGCAGGACTGTCCCTGATTGCCATTAGTAGAAGTGGCAAGAGGGAATCCCAATCCTTGGGATTGTCATTGATGAATTTGCGTAACATCTGTTTGATTCTACTGTTTGCTCTTTATACCTGGCCTGAGGATTGAGGATGGTAAGGGATATGGAATTTCTGATCTACTCTAAATAGTTGGAGTGTCTGCTTCATCAGCTCAGTTGTAAAACTGGTTCCCTGGTCTGAGTCTTCCTTTAAAGGTAGGTCCCACCTGGAGAACAATTGATCCATTAGGATCTTGGCAGTTGTCTTTGCCATATTACTCTTAGTGGGGAATGCTTCTACCCACTTAGAGAACAAATCAGTGACAACAACTGCATACTTGTTGTTCTTGCTGGAGTTGGTGACAGGCCAATGAAATCGATCTGTATCAAATTCCGTGGTTCAGTCTGCCTTTGGGGCAACAATTTGGTGTTTTTTGTCACTGAAATTGGGTTGTTCTGGGCACACACTATGCAGTTGTCCACATCATGCTCTACATCTTTGGCCATACCAGGCCACCAGATGACAGTTTTGAGCCTCTGAAGGGTGTTGTCTGCCCCCTGGTGTCCACCAGTAATGGTATCATGAACCATATGGATGAATTCATTGTGGTGCAACCCATAGTTTGTCACCTGTATCCTCTTTTTGATACCAGATGAGTTTCTGATCACTAGGCAAGTGTATGTTGTCAGAGTGTCTTTTGTATGGACTACCAACAGGGTAGTGGTTGTTCAATTCCTTTGTCCAGGAATCTAAACACATCTTTTAGTTTTGGGTCAGATTTCTGTGCAGCAGAAAGGTCCAGTGGAGGTTCTGGAACTGGTTTCTGCCTAGTGTTAGCAGCTAAGAAAATAGCTGCCACAGGTATTAGGTGGGTCATTTTCCATATCTCCCCCCCTCAAGCACCTGTTTTGGCAAGTGAGTCCACTCGATCATTGAATTCATGGTAAAGGTCACATTTACAGTGAGCTTTACCTTGTGGATGTACAGTTTGTGAGTAAACTGCTGTGTCAGGGTGTGTATGTACACAAACATATCCCTGTATTTGACCAGTGTGCCATCATATGATGTAAAGTTATTTCTCTCCCAGAATGGTAGGAACTCAGTAAGGGATGAGAAGACTCAGTGGGAGTCTACAAAGATGATGGCATCCTTGTCACCATGGGGCATGACCTCCAAAGCACAGGCAACATCCCTCAGTTCAGCATACTGTGAGGAGATAACAGTGCACTTCCTGGAAATGAGCCTGAAATCACCATCTTTGCCTTGGATGAGCACCCCAAATCCTGCTACCTGCTCTCCATCTACTTAGGAGGCAAAGCCATCTGTAAAGACATGATACATGCTGGTACCCTCTAAGACATCTGGTGTGTTCGGTAAGAATGGTCCCATCTCAGGTAAGTCAGGAGGTTGGAGTGCACAGTCATGGAGCTTACCTGTGTAGAGTAGGCCATGGGCCAGGATTGAAGGCATTTTAGCAGGCAGTCTTTGATGTCCCTGTCCTGCAAAAGTAAAGACCAGTGGGTAAGTCTGGTGTTGGAAACTGAACCATCTTTCACTTTGTCTGAAAGTAAAAATTTGGTTGGGGTGTAACAGGTATGCAAGACAATAGGGGCATACCCAATGATGTACAGAAAATGTTTGACAGTCCAGAAGGTTGCCAAAAGTGTTCTTTTACAGAGGCTATATTTTCTCTCTACTGGGGACAGCATCTAAGATGCATAGGCAATGGGACAGTGGCACCCATTGTACTTTTGTGCTAGCACTGCAGACATGACCACATCAGAGGTGGCAGTTTCCAAATGGAATGGGAGATTTGGGTTAGCACTGATCAGTGCTGGGGCTGAGGCTAAGGCCTGCTTTAGCAGTGTTACAGCTTCAGTGTTGGCGGGGCCCCATGTCCATGGGACGTCCTTTCTCAGAAGTTCATGCAAGGGAGCAGCCTTCAAGGCAAAGTCAGGGATAAAATCCCTGGAGTAGTTTACCATTCCTAAGAAGCGTCTGAGTGTGGCCATGCTAACAGGAAGTGGCAGGTCTTGCAATCCCTGGATCTTCTTGATAGTGGGGCTTCTGTCTTGGTCTGTGATACATAGGCCAAGAAAGATGGCCTCTTCACACAATTGTGCCTTAGAGGGGTTGCACTTGAGGCCTGCTATCTTGAGGAGAGACAGAAGTTCATCTAGAAAGGCCAAATGGTCTTCTTTCATGGTGGTTGCTAAAAGCAAGTCATCCACATACTGCAGGAGACACTGAGGAGAGGAGAACCCCTGAAGGGCATCCATCATGTGGAGATGGAAGAGGGAAGGGCTGTTGTGAAAGCCCTGGGGAAAGCAGGTCCAGGTGTACTGGCATCCGTCAAAGATGAAAGTAAATTTGTATTGGCTTTCCTGTGCTATGGGAGTGACCAAAACCCATTAGAGATGTCAAGAGCTGTCAACCACTTTTTGTCAGGTGTCAACAGCTTGAGCACATCAGGTGCTGATGCTACTGTTGGGTGCAGCTGGGCGTAACTTGATTAAGTTTCCTGTAATCAGTTGTAAGTCTCCAAGCTCCATTTGGCATTTTTACATGCCAAATAGGCAAATTGACAGTGGAGACACAGGTCCTAATCACTCCTTGTTGAAGCAGTGACTGGATGGTCTCCTTCAGTGATGGCAAGGCTTCAGCAGGAAATGGATACTGCTTCTGCCTCACAGGGTTGGGTCCTGTGATTTCAATGGTAGTGTGCATCCTACCACAGTCATGCTTGTTGGTGGAAGTCACATCAAGGTGTTTTTTGCTGCAGAGGTGTAAGTTCAGAAAACAGGTCATGACTTTTGAATAAAGCCATTATGTCATACTCCTTGTTGTCATGGGAGAGGCTGCCACCACATGCAAGTCTGGAATGGTGACAGCATGACATTGTCCTTTGATCTGAAGGAGTAGCCTATTGGCTAGGTCCACTACACAGCCATGCAGTGCTAAGAAGTCAATTCCTAATATGCTGGGGTGATAACAGCATACCATAAGGTCAAAAACAAAATTAGCCCTGAGGTGGCCTACCACCACAGGTAGGGGAACAGATTGGTAGGTGTGTAGCTGGCTACCATCTACACCCTGGGCACTGGTCTTCCAGCTGGTAGACCAGTTAGATGAGAATGGGTCCTCATCATGGAGGACAGACATGGCTGCTCCGGTATCCAGGAGCATTGTAAGATGGCGGCCCCTGACCATGGCCTTTGCACAAGGCCATCTGTTTGCAGCAACAAGCAAGTCACTCACAATCCAGACTGGAGCATGTAATTGTCAAACTGTATTTTTAGAATCATCGTCATCATCCAGTTCCTGAAATCTGAGGCCTCCCGAATCTCTCTGGACCTCCTGTATGTCTTGCACAAGATACAGATGTACCTGTGATGCCACAGGCATGGCAGCGGCCTGCACAGATGTTTCTTCCTCAGTCATCACATCAGCCTGGCCAGTAGCTGATGCCATGAAAGGACTCTCCCTCAGCTGTTCATTTGTTCGGTAGTCAAAGGCAGGAAAGGATTCCCCTGGCTGCATGGTTGTCCTGTGGCTGGAGCAAGGGCTGATACAGTACTTGTTTGCTTAGCTGCTCTCTCAGCACAGATCTCCTCCAGCAGTTTGCGGATGGTCTTGTTCTCATTGTTTAGGCTTCGATAGCTAGGGCCATTGCGGTTCCGGTTATCGAATTAGGCATTTGGATTTTACCAATTTCTTCTGTCTCTGTTTCTGTTGTTTTTATAGTTCTGGTCTGACCCCCCTCCTTGTGTGACTGTTTTTTGTCAGAAGGGTTATCATTTTTCTGGTTATTGCCTTCCATGGTATAGTGGGTCGGCATGCCAGAGGTAGGCTGTACTGCAGCCACCTGTGTTTCCAGAGTTTGAATTGTGGCAGCCTTGTTGTTCTTACTGGAAGCAAGGTTGCGGAGGTAAACCTGATACGCATGTTCCATTTTTGTGAGGATGTTGGCAAAAGAATCGGTATTTGGGTAGACATTGAGTTCAACCTTTTCCCGCAGGGCCAGAGTCATGTTCCAGATGTACAAATCCTTGTATTCAATCTGGTCTCGGTCTGCAAGTACCCCTGCTAGACCTTTGCCAGTTTCATAGGTGAGCCATAACTGTTGGTGGTAGGCCACAGGGCTTTCTTTTACATTCTGCTTAACCTTGTAGGCCAAGCAAGCTCCTACGACACCCAGGGGGTTGGCAGTGATGAGGGCAACAGCAATGTCATTGTAGACAAGGGTATCACAGTTGTGGGTTGTCTCTGGAAGTTTGCCCCAGAGTGTAGGTTTGATCATCTGTTGTAAGACTTGAACCTGGTACTCAGCTTGGAGAGAAAGCTTCTCACAGAGGGAGTGAACCTTCTCCAAATGACAACTGGGATTCTCAGTTGGGCTAATCTGTCCGATACTTTGGGCAATTTGCTGGACAGAGTGAGCAACTTGTAGGGGGCTGGAAGTATGAGGAATCACGTTCAACGCAATACGTTCTATGGTGCTGTGAAGTTCAACTTCCACTGCCACATCAGTGACTGCCTTGTATGCATAATCCTGATTGAAATAGACAGCAAAAACAGCTCCTCCGATTAAACAGGTGCTCGAGTTGGAACTTGTGATTCAAAAAAGGCAAAACTCAGCACACTGTGGATGGCATTGAAACAGGCATAAGTTTAATACACAGGTAGACGCCAAGCCTTACATACAACAGGTAGCACAGCTAAAAAAATTCCCATTCCCAACCAGTTTCGTGCTGCGCACATCATCAGGGGGTGGTAACAAGTGATACCAAACACCTACTTATAGGGAAGCACTTAAAGACACAGTAACCAAAAGAGAACTTTTTGCATCAATTCACAAACAATACATATATATGAATGCATACACTTTTAACATAAATACCATTACTGTATTATGAAATACCATTACTGTATGCTCCCTATACCTTATACAGTGGTGTTGGTTTATATAAAAAAAATATATATTTTTAAAATAAGCAGCATAACTGAATAAGAAAATCTATTCTATACGGAGCTCATCAACCAATCAATACATTCCTTTTGATACTATAGGACAAAATGTATTTAGAAATGATTATATTATATAATACTAGACAGGAAATCAGCTCCCAGCCATCGGGACACACCGAATATTCCATGCAGGGTTTTAAATAATTGATTAACAGTTTTTTTTCTTGGGACAATGCTAACTGTACAGAAAGTATTTATATGGGTTATCTAGAAGTGTTATGTTTGTTAAACACAGTGAAGCAAGTGCTATGCATTTTCACAATGTTTTAGCACTTTTGTGAGCAAAACGCTAATCAATTTTTGGAGTTAAATAAATCCCTGCCATGTCCAGATATTTTGCCAACAGCAACATTAATCTGTGAAAAAAACAAGATATACGTTAGTGTTAGTTTGTTACAACTACAAACAGCTCATCAATTCCATCTTGTCATTTAATCCTGGGGCTATAAGGGCCCCTAATGTGTAAATCCAAAAGGAGACTCTATATTTCAACTTGGCATCCAAGTCTCCTCCCCGAGGTCCTAACTTTACCACTTCAATACCACAAAATTTAAATACATGTGCCAAATTAATATTAATATTTTGGTCACAATGTATCTCAAGTGCACTTCTAGTGTCTTTGTGTAAAATAGATCTTAAATGTTCACCCATCCATACCTTTAATGGGTGTGTAGTTTTACCCACATAAAATGCTCCACATTGGCAGGTTGCTAAATAAACTACATTCATAGTACTACATGTGATAAAATCTCTTATTTCATAAGTTTTAGCACAATTGCAGCTGGTAAAAGTCTTACACTTTAGTATGGACTTACAAAATTTACAATTGCCACAATTAAACATACCACATGGAACATGAGAGGAAGCACTGCCAGTACCCATATCTGAAGGTGCAGTATAGTTATTCACCAGCCTATCTCGTATATTTTGACCTCTCCTATAAACCATCCTAGGATTATGTCGGGTAACTTCCAACAACCGTGGATCACCCAACAGGACATTCCAATTGTTCTGTATAATCTGCTCAATAGCTTTGGAGTGTCTAGTGTAGGTAGTGACAAAATTTACCCTCTGTTCATTAGGTATTTTGTTTTTTTGTTTAGCAAAGTCCATCCGTTCCGTACATGCAGCTGCTTGAAAGGCCTCCTAAACTGTACTATAAGCATAACCTCTTTCTACAAATCTATTACACAAGTCTGACCCCTGTTTAATAAAGTCCACATCTTTACTGCAGTTACGCCTTACCCTTAACATCTGGGCCTTCGGTATACTAGACACCAAATGGCGTGGATGGCAACTAGATGTATGTAATAATGAGTTCCTATCTGTCTCTTTACGAAACAGTCTAGTACTAAGACCACCATCTTCTTCCTTAGTAATGCTCACATCTAAAAAAGATACACACATAAGATCCTGCTGCAAAGTGAATCTCAAATTCTCATTACTTTTTTCTAAACACTTTACAAACAAAAAAAGTTCTTCTAAAGTGCCACGCCACACCATAAAGATGTCATCAATATATCGATGCCAGATGTCAATATTATCATAGAAAGGATTAATATCCCTGTCATAAACATAATTCTTTTCCCATAGGCCCAGATATAAATTAGCATAATTGGGTGCAAAAGTGGCACCCATTGCTGTACCTTTAACTTGCAGAAAAAACTGATCCTGAAACAAAAAAACATTTTTTGTTAATACATGCTCTGCACATTCCAGTAAGAAATTCTTCTTGCCATAGGAGACTTGTGCATCTTGTGACAAGAAATGGTCTAATGCATAAAGGCCCCCCTCATGTGGAATATTGGTATACAGGGATGTAATGTCCATGGATACCAGCAGCCACCCCGGTTCTATCTGCATATCATCCAAAATCTCCAAAAGATGCCCTGTGTCCCTAATAAAAGAAGGTAATGTGTTGACATGTTTCTTAATGTAAGAGTCCACATACTGAGACAGTGGCTCTAAAAGAGACCCTATCCCTGCCACTATAGGGCACCCTGGTGGATTTCACAAATCTTTATGAATCTTAGGTAACATATAAAAACAGGCCAATACTGGATTTTCTACTTCTAGGAATAACAGTTCATTATGTCCAATTAACCCTTCACTTTCAGCTGAAAAAAGAAAACTATCAATTTGTGCCTTGTAGATCTTAGTGGGATCAGTGCTTAATGACTTATAAAAAGCCACATCTTCCAGTTGTCTCCATGCTTCTTGTATATAGCTGGAGGTGTTCATAACTACCACCGACCCACCCTTATCTGCAGGCTTGATAGTTAGATCACTATTCTTCTCCAAACTCTTGAGTGCCTCAAGTTCCACTTTAGAGATGTTAATATAAGTAGGAGGAGAGTCCTGATCCAATAGGGCTCTAAACTGTCTTTCACAAATCTTTTCAAATACCAGAACTGCATCACTATATGGAGGCATAAAAGTAGATTTGGGTTTAAACTGGCTTACCTCTAATATAGTAGATGGTATGTCCTGAACTTCCTCCATTTCATTGTTACGTCCAAAACCCATTGTTTTATTATTATAATATGCTCTCAAATTCAAACTTCTGGTGAATTGATGTAAATCCAAATACAGTTGAAGTTGTTTGGAGTCCTGTGTAGGCACAAACGAAAGTCCTTTCTGCAAGACTGTAATCTGGTCCTCATTCAAAATTATATTAGAAATGTTGATAACAATATTTTGTGAAATTATCTGCCCCTTCTGCCTCGCGTAATGATTCTTATGTTTCCTCCCTCCTCTTCTAATGGATTTTCTTCGTCTGGATGATTCCCTGGTACCAGTTTCCTCGCCTTCATGTTCCTCGGTTTCCTTGGTTCCAAAACTGGCTCTCGAAATTGGACCCATCGTTGTTTGTCCAGAGGGGCCAAGTCCTCCTTGAAAAAAATCCTTCTGTTCTGATTCACTAGCTGAAGTGTAATACGGTGAATTACCTCAATTACATAGAATAGATCTGGGCTGATTAAAAGAGATACTTTTATCCCTTCTGTGCACAGCAGGGACCTGTTTTGCAGACTGGTGTGAAAATTTATGTTGATTCCAGTCCCAGACTCGATTATTCTGATAATCAAGTCTATCCCTCTCAAACTTGTAATTTAATACGTTTAATTGGCTGATTACAAGTGGTTAATTACATCGCATCTGAAGTGGATGCCGTGTTCATTTATATTTGGGCAGTTGGTTACTAAAAACATTTCTTTATGACAACACATTTACCACCATTCGAGTATTTTATTAATTACGAGTGTTCCAGTATATGCTGTCATTACAGTTAAATACCCTCCGTCTCTTCAGCATATATAAGAGCTGGTGGTGAGTTTGAATTGGAATAACTGTATAAGGCCTGAATTTGATCATATGTTTAATATTATTTGGATAACTGGACATACTGGGAATTAATATACTCGCATTAAGTTGCTTCTATTACAGTAGTGCGTTTACCATCATCTGTATACTTTGAATGGTCTAATAGTCACTGTTATCACTGCCCTATTTGGAGGTAATAAACTTTTTGGATTACTACATTTTTTGGGAGCCTTGGAAAGATTCTCATACTGTGTCACAAGTATTACAGGTTCTTTCTCTCTTTTTTTACTCTCCTTGAATCCGTGAATAAGTCAGTGCAAAAGTAAAATAAGCTACTATATGCATAATAGGACTACTGGAGCTTTTGGGGAGAAGTTATTGGGCAGTTCTACAGGAACATATGCTAATTTTGTATTTTCAGCAGCAGGTGAAGCGGATCTCTTTCAGAATTCTGCAGGTACTATTAATAATACAGATTTTGTAGTGGGTGATGTGATTACTCTCACTACTGACATTAAAAAAGCCTTTATTGATTTGGAAAGGGCTATAGTGAGAGGACGTCACCATTATTGGGGCAAAACCACGTTGGAGGCCTATTTAAAGGTGGGACGCTCTCCCCGGGGATTACGTGTCCTTAATAAACCAGGATACGGCTGGGACAGAGAGACATTTATTACGGATTGGCAAAATTCATTACAATTGAGAACAAATGCATTGATCAATTCTATTATTAGAGATTATGATGCACAAAGGGAAGAGGTGACTGCGGATATTAAAAGTAAAGAGGACATTGTGGCTGGCTTTAAGGAACATCCCGATTATAGTATACTTGATAAAAAGTTTAAAGAAAATATTCAGAAAGAAGAAAGTAAAATTAAACGTATTAAATTACACAAGTTTGAGAGGGATAGACTTGATTATCAGAATAATTCAGTCTGGGACTGGAATCAACATAAATTTTCACACCAGTCTGCAAAACAGGTCCCTGCTGTGCACAGAAGGGATAAAAGTATCTCTTCTAATCAGCCCTGATCTATTCTACGTAATCGAGGTAATTCACCATATTACACTTCAGCTAGTGAATCAGAACAGGAGGATTTTTTCGAGGAGGACTTGGCCCCTCTGGACAAACGACGATCGGTCCAATTTCAAGACCCAGTTTTGGAACCAAGGAAACCGAGGAACATGAAGGCGAGGAAACTGGTACCAGGGAATCATTCAGACGAAGAAAATCCATTAGAAGAGGAGGGAGGAAACATAAGAATCATTACGCGAGGCAGAAGGGGCAGATAATTTCACAAAATATTGTTATCAACATTTCTAATATAATTTTGAATGAGGACCAGATTACAGTCTTGCAGAAAGGACTTTCATTTGTGCCTACACAGGACTCCAAACGATTTCAACTGTATTTGGATTTACATCGATTCACCAGAAATTTGAATCTGAGAGCATATTATAATAATAAAACAATGGGTTTTGGACATAACAATGAAATGGAGGAAGTTCAGGACATACCATCTACTATATTAGAGGTAAGCCAATTTAAACCCAAATCTACTTTTATGCCTCCATATAGTGATGTAGTTCTGGTATTTGAAAAGATTTGTGAAAGACAATTTAGAGCCCTATTGGATCAGGACTCTCCTCCTACTTATATTAACATCTCTAAAGTGGAACTTGAAGCACTCAAGAGTTTGGAGAAGAATAGTGATCTAACTATCAAGCCTGCAGATAAGGGTGGGTCGGTGGTAGTTATGAACACCTCCAGCTATATACAAGAGGCATGGAGACAACTGGAAGATGTGACTTTTTATAAGTCATTAAGCACTGATCCCACTAAGCTCTACAAGGCACAAATTGATAGTTTTCTTTTTTCAGCTGAAAGTGAAGGGTTAATTGGACATAATGAACTGTTATTCCTAGAAGTAAAAAATCCAGTATTGGCCTGTTTTTATATGTTCCCTAAGATTCATAAAGATTTGTGGAATCCACCAAGGTGCCCTATAGTGGCAGGGATAGGGTCTCTTTTAGAGCCACTGTCTCAATATGTGGAATCTTACATTAAGAAACATGTCAACACATTACCTTCTTTTATTAGGGACACAGGGCATCTTTTGGAAATTTTGGATGATATGCAGATAGAACTGGGTGGCTGCTGGTATCCATGGACATTACATCCCTGTATACCAATATTCCACATGAGGGGGCCTTTATGCATTAGACCATTTCTTGTCACAAGATGCACAAGTCTCCTATGGCAAAAAGAATTTCTTACTGGAATGTGCAGAGCATGTATTAACAAAAAATGTTTTTTTGTTTCAGGATCAGTTTTTTCTGCAAGTTAAAGGTACAGCAATGGGTGCCACTTTTGCACCCAATTATGCTAATTATATCTGGGCCTATGGGAAAATAATTATGTTTATGACAGGGATATTAATCCTTTCTATGATAATATTGACATCTGGCGTCGATATATTGATGACATCTTTATGGTGTGGCATGGCACTTTAGAAGAACTTTTTTTGTTTGTAAAGTATTTAGAAAAAAGTAATGAGAATTTGAGATTCACTTTGCAGCAGGATCGTATGTGTGTTTCTTTTTTAGATGTGAGCATTACTAAGGAAGAAGATGGTGGTCTTAGTACTAGACTGTTTCATAAAGAGACAGATAGGAACTCATTATTACATGCATCTAGTTGCCATCCACACCATTTGGTGTCTAGTATACCGAAGGCCCAGATGTTAAGGATAAGGCGTAACTGCAGTAAAGATGTGGACTTTATTATCCAGGGGTCAGACTTGTGTAATAGATTTGTAGAAAGAAGTTATGCTTATAGTACAGTTCAGGAGGCCTTTCAAGCAGCTGCATGTACGGAACGGTTGGACTTTGCTAAACAAAAAAACAAAATACCTAAGGAACAGAGGGTAAATTTTGTCACTACCTACACTAGGCACGCCAAAGCTATTGAGCAGATTATACAGAACAATTGGAATGTCCTGTTGGGTGATCCACGGTTGTTGGAAGTTACCCGACATAATCCTAGGATGGTTTATAGGAGAGGTCAAAATATACGAGATAGGCTGGTGAATAGCTATACTGCACCTTCAGATATGGGTACTGGCAGTGCTTCCTCTCATGTTCCATGTGGTATGTTTAATTGTGGCAATTGTAAATTTTGTAAGTCCATACTAAAATGTAAGACTTTTACCAGCTGCAATTGTGCTAAAACTTATGAAATAAGAGATTTTATCACATGTAGTACTATGAATGTAGTTTATTTAGCAACCTGCCAATGTGGAGCTTTTTATGTGGGTAAAACTACATGCCCATTAAAGGTACGGATGGGTGAACATTTAAGATCTATTTTACACAAAGACACTAGAAGTGCACTTGCGATACATTGTGACCAAAATATTAATATTAATTTGGCACATGTATTTAAATTTTGTGGTATTGAAGTGGTAAAGTTAGGACCTCGGGGAGGAGACTTGGATGCCAAGTTGAAATATAGAGAGTCCTTTTGGATTTACACATTAGGGGCCCTTATAGCCCCAGGATTAAATGACAAGATGGAATTGATGAGTTGTTTGTAGTTGTAACAAACTAACACTAATGTATATCTTGTTTTTTTCACAGATAAATGTTGCTGTTGGCAAAATATCTGGACATGGAATATTCGGTGTGTCCCGATGGCTGGGAGCTGATTTCCTGTCTAGTATTGTATAATATAATCATTTCTAAATACATTTTGTCCTATAGTATCAAAAGGAATGTATTGATTGGTTGATGAGATCCGTATAGAATAGATTTTCTTATTCAGTTCTGCTGCTTATTTTAAAATATATATATTTTTTATATAAACCAACACCACTGTATAAGGTATAGGGAGCATGCAATATGATATACTAGGTTCAATACAGTAATGGTATTTATGTTTAAAGTGTATGCATTCATATATATGTATTGTTTGTGAGTTGATGCAAAAAGTTCTCTTTTCGTTACTGTGTCTTTAAGTGCTTCCCTATAAGTAGGTGTTTGGTATCACTTGTTACCACCCCTGATGACGTGCGGAGCACAAAACTGGTTGGGAATGGGAATTTTTTTAGCTGTGCTACCTGTTGTATGTAAGGCTTGGCGTCTACCTGTGTATTAAACTTATGCTTGTTTCAACACCATCCACAGTGTGCTGAGTTTTGCCTTTTTTGATTTATAATCCTGATTGACAGTGTCTATGAACTTTCTATCAATTTGATCACAGATGGCACTCCGTTTCTCCTCTGGTAAAGTGATATTACTAATATCCCCTTGAAACAGGCCACACACCTCTGCTGTGTCCTCCCTGGTGAAGGGAGCAAGCAGAGGTGCACCACGGAATACAGGCTATCCCCTGTGTCATGGGGGCACCATCTTGGCATTGTACATGGCTTCCGCCATGTTTGTGTAGATGTGGCAATGGAGAGTGTGTGCCAACGTGGGCGCCATCTTGTGGATGGCCGATGGGAGTTACACCACCATGGGGGTTGGACTTGCATGTGACGTGGCATGCCTCATCATCAAAGTCAGTCATCACTGCCGGATGACGCAATATCAATGGGTGTATATTGGAACCCATTCATGGCCTTAACATGGCCAAGAAGGACCTCCCATTGATGGTGCAACTTCCCCATCTTTTCTCTGCATTTCTTGTGGCAAACTCTTGCAGTGCCCCGCTCAATACCTCTCTCAGCCTCACACTGCAACACTCTACGTGGCGCCCAAGTCAATGTTTTCCCTAAGTTCTTTCTTTAAGTCATGATTCACTCTCTGATATTCCTCTTTCAACTCAGCATTCTCCTCTCTCAAGCTATCATTTGTATCACTCACAATATCATTCAAATACACTAACTGTTTCTTATCACATTTCAACCTTTCACAATCATCTCTCAACATACAAATTTCTTGCTCAGAGTCTTGAGCAGTACAATGCAACAGTCTGTTATTGGCATTGTGAAGTGACATGTCTCCTCCACTAGTTTCTGTTCCTTTTTCTGTAACTATGATACTTGCAAGCCCATCTCTTAGAACAGAGTTCTACAGTTCAAGGGAAGCACACTTTGCTGTGAGACTTTCAACAGTGGTATGTAGAGTCACAGCCAAGAGACCTTTAAGGTTGAATTTCTTGGCTGTTTGTTTTTGACTCTAAGTATTGGTCATATATGCATAGTAATGGTTTGTCAGCACATTTTGCATCCAGCGTGAAATCTGTCTCTCCGCCATGGGATGTGAGGTAGTTTGAGACATCCAGTCTCAGTTCTGTGTAAAGATCAGACATGACAAATAAGGGGTAGATAAACAAACAAATAAGCAGTCAGAAAACTGGGCAAAATCCTTGGCACCATCACCAACTGTTTCCTGGTCCCCGGTGGGTGAACGGTGATGCCAAGATGGTATGCTATCACTTGCAGAGGAGTGTAAGAGGGTCCAGTGTGGGTCTGCCATGCCCAAGACCAAGATGGAATATGGCCACCACAATCGCTACCACTGTAAGCATGAGTAGGTCCAAGTAGGCAAAAGTCACACTACACTACTTGACATTCAAAATAAATTGAATGGAATCCTCACTTTGTACCTTCAAACCTGCATACGGTCATCAAATGTAACTGGGTAATAAAATTACCATTCTCCGGTCCTTGTTGGAATGGCACAAAGGAAGAGACAACAGACAAGTGGTGCATGTGTAAGAAATGTAATTTATTACAGGCAAACATAATGCAGACTTACTACCAACAGTGAATACACAATGGGAGAGCTTGCACAGTTTTCATTACCTATGTAAGTGCAGTCTCTAGTCTCAGAGAAGCTACATGCTACAAGGAGTCTTATACCCTGATAATTGTCATGGTAACTATTACTTTACTTGTAATTCAACTTTTGTATGTATACCTGCCTCCACTGTAACCCCTCCCCCCAGGTCGCACCATGAGACAAGCATCTTTTTGCTCAGTGTGCCTTTCCTGGTGAAACATTTTCAATAAATAAAGAAAGAAAGAAAGAAGATACATAAAAGTATGCAATTGGACAGTAACAGGTGGCATGAGTAACCATCCTAACTAACATAAGAAGTTGCTTATCTTGCAAAGATAGCTGAACAATAGGGTCTGTTATGAGTGTCCAAGGTCACTTGTGGTTACAGTTGTGCACAAGTAATAAAGATGGCACTGTTGCCTAACTTATGATTATACAATAAAATATAATGGAAAGCATCTCCCAGGACTAAGATACATTTGTAAAGTACAATAAGCATGAGAAAAACACAGTGAAACACAGATCCTGACACTTATGCTTATATGATAAGTGTCTCTGTCCTAATGTTAGTGCATATACCTACATATGTGTTGCTGTCTGCGAGGTGGGGGTACAATCAGGGGTGCTGGACCATGGATAACACTCTCATGTTAGCTTTGTATGCTTCCCAGGTAGTTTGTACAGATGTGTTGGAGACAGGGTTCTCCTGTAGAAACAGCTAGGTTTCAGCTTTGGCCGAATCTACAAATTTTTGGTTGTGCATAAGGAGAGGGTCAAGTCTCTATGTGGGGGAATGGGGTAGGGGAGAGCCCCAGGATAGCAACAACTGAACCAGGACATGCTCAGAGACAACAGTAGGGAAAATGCTGGAGTCAAGGACAAACTGAGTGAGGGTTTGCGAGATAAGCCAAAAGTCCAGTCTGCTGAACGATCCGTGTACCCCAGATTGGAATGTATAGTCACGTTCTTTGGGGTGAGTCAGGCACCAGATGTCAAGCAGATGGAACTTGAAGCTCAGTCTCAGTGTAGCCTGCACCCCTCTAATATGGGTCTCATTCACCTGATCACTTCTATCCAAGACAGGCAGCAGTGTGGGATTAAAGTCCCCCCACTGTGATAATGGGTGTGACTGGCTCAGCCATGGCTTCAATTTTAGTCGTTAGGTCAAGAAAAAAGGCAGGGTCATCCTCATTCGGGGTATATATGTTTACCAAAAGAATATGCCCATTGGGGGTGTCAAGCAGGGCAAGCACCCATCAGACCTAGGGGTATGACTTGCTCTTCAGGATGGACCAGGGTAGGGATTTATCTAACAGGATGGCCACACCTCTTTTCCTCATCGGGGCAGTAACATGGAGCTCTGTTCCTACCCAGTCTCTTACCAAGTATGTATGGTCTTGCCTAGTTAGTTTTGTTTCTTGCAAAAAGACAACCTGGGCCTTCACCCTTTCTGAGCATTGTCTTCCCTTACTGACCTCCCTGCCTCCCTTTGCTTCTCCTGGTACTTCTCCCTATCCCCTTCTACCTGTGTCTTTTTGTATTGCCTGAATGCAATCTTTTTGGTGTTCACTTTCTTTGCTACCTGTTTGGAAAATCGTAATGGTCTCCTCTTCCTTTTCCTCTTGCTAACCTGCTTAATGCATAATTCTGTTTTTCTTGTAATCCCCATTTTAAATACTTCCCACTGTTCCTCAACCCCTGATTCCTGCCCCATTCCCCTTAATGCCTCTTTCAAGTATCTCCCCATTTTCCCAAAGTCTGCCCCTAAAATCCAGGATATGTGTTTTTGTGTGGTTTGGTTCTGCTCTTTCTGTGATTTCAAACCACAATGACTGGTGGTCACTGTTCCCCAGGTGCTCCCCCACTGTTACCCCCATCACACTGTCCCTGTTTGTGAGCACAAGGTCCAGTATTTCCTTCTGCCGAGTTGGCTCCATGACCAGTTGCTTGAGGAAGGCACCCTGAAGGGAGTTCAGGGTAAATCTGCTCCTACTTGATGCTGTTGCTGGGATGCTCCAGTCCACATCTGGAATATTGAAGTCTCCAACCAGTACTACCTCACCCTTGTCTGCCATCCTTTGGATGGCTAGCATCAGCTCCCTTTCTGTTTCTTCCTCCTGGGCTGATGGTCTATAGTCCACACTTGTGCAGATGGCTGGCCCCATTTTCCTTTCCAGCTTAACCCACAGTCTCTCCCCCATTTGGTTCCTCCTGGATCTCTGTGGCCCTTATGTCATTTTTCACATACAGTGCCACTCCTCCTCCCTTTCTGCCTGCCCTGTCTCTTCTGAATATGTTGTAGCCTGGTATGGCCATCTCCCAGTCATGGTTATCATTACACCAGGTTTCAGTGATGGTCACAATGTCCAGGTCTGACTGCACCATGACAGCCTCCAGATCTTCCATCTTGTTGCTAAGGCTCCTGGCATTTGCACACGTGGCTTTCCATGATTTGACCTCCCTAAACTGTTTCGCTGTTGTACTCCAGCCCCTTCCTTGGTTGTCCTTTATCCCTGGTTCTCCTTGCTGTCTGCCCTTCTGCTGAATTTTGCCCCTTTTATGCCTATCCACCTCTTGGGCGCTAATCTCCATCTTTTGCACACTGCTTTGTAGAGATAGCCACTCCTCCGGTTTACTGGTTCCACTGCTAGCTGTGGGGGGTGAGCAAGTAGGTACCCTCCTTGCTGGCCTGCCACCCCCATTTGCTAGTTTAAATGCTTGTCAATGTAGCATTTAAACTTATCACTGAGTGCGTGGATTCCTCTCCAGGATGGATGCAGGCCGTCAGGCTTGAACAAACCTCCATCCCTCCAGGTGGGTCCCCAGTCACCAATGAATCCAAACCCTTCCTCAAAGCACCAGTTCTTCAACCATGAGTTAAAGTTCCTGGTGCATGCACCCCTATGCTCTCCCTTGCCTCTCGTAGGTAGTACTTCTGAGAAAGTGACAGGAGTAGCTACTTGTTTGAGACCCCTCCCCAATTTCCTAAACTCTTCCTGAACTTCCTTTGGCTCCCCATTTGCCAGGTCATTAGTACCTAGGTGGATAATGACATCCAGCTCACCCTTCTGTCTTGCCTTCCCAGTGATCCCCAGGATCTTACTTCCATCCCTCCATGCCGTGGCACCTGGTAGGCACCTCACCTCCCTGTCCTCCCCCTCCTGTGTTCCTAGCTGGATCCCTCTTATGATGGAGTCCCCCACCAGGATTCTCTTACTCCTTTTCTGGGGTCCACTGCTTTCCCCGCTGAGGTCACCTCCTTGGCTAACCTCCACATCCTTTCCTTCCACTTCTCTGGGTACCTCTATTTGGTTGTCCCCATTTGCCAGTGTGGCATATGAGTTCTTGAGTGGAATAGGATCTGGGAAGTGCCTCTGCCTGACCACTCTAACCTGCCCTGAGCCCACTGTCATCCAAGTGCTCCTCATTCTCGGCAGCATCTTTTGAGGCAGTTGCATTGGACTGGGTGGTCTCTGGATAGGGGTAATGGTACTCCTGACCCAGTTTACTTCCGCTCTGAGTCTGGCTACCTCATCCCACAATCCAGAGAGGTACATGCAGATAGGGCAGCACCTCAGTGTCCAGAAGGTCTGCCTGAATAAGGCTGCCCCACAGCCACTGCATTGCACCACTCCCCACATTATACTGCAATTATACTGCTATTCCACTACTTATCTGCTACTGAAGCTCTCCTAGTTCCCTTGTTATTACTTTACTGTCCTAAAAATCCTGCCACTGATCCTCAGATACTTTTCTTTAAAAAAAAAAAAGAAAAGAAACCAATAAATAAATAAATGAGTCAAAACACTTCTCGTGCTGAGGGTGGGCTTCTTCCCCCTTATGCTCCTCCTACTCCACACCCCTTACTATACCCTGTGTTTAGCTCCTGTCAATCAGATTTAACAGGGCATATAATTAAGAATTGGGGGAAGAGGAAGGGGAGGGGGGTGAAAATGTGCAGCAATTAAAGACAGCACAGAAATACACCACAACTACATTTTAAATTTTCAACAGCCCAAAAGCAATTCTAAGTAAAGACAACAAAGAAAGTACAGTGCCACTAAAAGCCTACAATCTAAGTTTAAAATAAAAATAGCAATTACTAGTTACTGTAAGGCACTGAATTGAATATGTTTCCTTCCCCTTCTGGCCTTGAGGCATATTTATATTGAACCAACAAGATGAAGCTAAAATAACCTTAGCAATATATAAACCGGATAACCGAAACAACAAATAACATTTTTACTGTGTAGTATCCCAGGCTCCTTTTCTTATTCAGCAGGGCAGAGGCATTAGGCCATTACACCATGACTGAGCAATAAGAGGAAGAGGAAGAAGAATAACTTTATTTATAAAGTGCCTTTCTTTAACCAAGGTGCTGTACAACTTAAAAACAAATAAGATCAAGTGAATAAAAAGCATAAAAAATTCAAGTACAGCAGGCAATAAATATCAATCCAAATATAACAATTTAAACATCATAAGCAAGATGCCATAGATGGGTCTTCAGGGCCCTCTTAAAGCTCTCCACAGTCATGCACTCATGAATCTGATGAGGTAGAGCATTCCACAGGGTCAGAGCCACATACATAAAAGCACAATGTTTTAAGCCGTACCCTGGGAATCTCTAACAACCCCTCATCAGCTGAGCAGAGAGGTTGGCTGGGGTAGTAAGGCTTCAAGAGCTCTTGCAGATAGCATGGACCTAGTATGTGCAGGGCCTTAAAGGTCAGAAGCCCAACCTTGAAGGTGATTCGCCACTGAATACGCAGCCAGTGCAGTTTACGCAGCACTGGTGTGATGTGACTCGAATGAGGAGTCCCCATCAACAACCACGCTGCAGCATTCTGCACTAGCTGCAAGTGGCAGATATCAACCCCCAGCAGCCCTAAGTACAGGGAGTTGCAGTAGTTTAGGCACAAGGTCATGAAGGCATGGATCAACGTTTGAAGGTCACCGGATGGAACAAGGTGCTTTATCCTGGCAATATTTCTAAAATGGTAAAATGAGAACTTGATGACTGCTGACACCTGCGAACACAGTGTCAACCCATCATCAAAAACCTCCCCCAGGTTTCCCACCCATTCAGAGGAAGGCAACCGGACACCTCTGAGACAAAGTCCAGAAGGCTGTCCAGCCACCGATCGCTCTGTCTCGTGACTTGGATCCACCACCAACACCTCAGTCTTTCCAGAATTCAATTTCAACCAGCTAGATTTCATCCAGTCCTGGATTTCTATGAGAAAGCTATTAAAGACTGAGTTCGCACTATCCTGGTCAGGCGAAAAAGACAAGTACAGCTGGGTATCATCAACATAGCAGTGAAATCTCAGCCCATACCATCTTACAATGTCTCTGAGTGCAGCATATACACTGCAAAAAACATGGGGACAACACCAACCCCAGAGGAATCTTACATGGCAGACAGAATGGGCCAGAGGAAAATATCCTCGACACCACCCTCTGAAATCTGCCAGTGAGGAAAGATTGAAACCATCTGAGAACTGTTCCAGACAGGCCTAAGATGACCCTCAGGCGCTTGAGCCTCACTCCATAGTCCACGGTGTCAAAGGCTGAAGAGAGATCAAGAAGTACCAAGATGGAGCAGCATTTCTAATCCCTCGCCATCAGGAGATCATTGAGCACCCGAACCAGAGCAGTTTCGGTACTATGACTCTTCCTAAAACTGGACTGAAGAGGTTCATAGATATCGTGGATGGTAAGGTGGTTCTCCAGCTGTAGCGCAACAACTTTCTCAATCACCTTCCCTGAAAAGGGAAGGTTAGAGATAGGTCTGTAGTTGGCAAAGCAGTTTGGGTCCAGAGCAGCTTTCTTCAGGAGCGGTGTCACCACTACCTCCTTCAGGGAGCTAGGGAACTCACCCAACTCTAAGAAGCACCACACTATCTTTGCAAGGATGGGGCCAGTGATGTCAATACATCCCATAATCAGGCATGTTGGGCCTGGGTCCAAACTACAGCACATTGAATGCATACCCTGGGCAATCCGCATGATATCCATGATTTCCGGCCACTCAAAAGAAATCCAGGAAAACCGAGGAGAGGTGACTGAGCACTGACCACCATCAGCTCCCCTAGAGTGAGCCGGCTGCATCTTGGCCCTGATGTTGGCCATGTTATCCACAAAGAATCGAGCAAACACATTACACTTAACTTGCGAAAAGGCTCTTGAAACCTGCAGACAGGTTGGTTTGTACAGCCTGTCCATGGTTCAAAAGAGCTGAGCAGGTTGGTTCTGAGTGACAGTAATCTCCCCTGACAGTAACTCTGCCTTCTTATGGGTGATTACTGATTGATAGATTTGATAATGTTCTATCAATCTAAGGTGGTCAGCATCCAGAGCAGATTTCCACCAGCATCTCTCTAACCTTCATCCAACTCGTCACAACTCCATCAAGGTCCCTCAAACCACGGAGACTGAGGGTGGAAAGAGAGAGGACAAACCATGGACCGGAGTGATAGAATCCAGAGCCTCAGTAACTGCCTTATTATAGGCCTGAACTAAGCTGTCTGGACCCTCACTTACCCCCAAAAATTCTGTTAGGTCTAATATCATCAATAGACCATCAGAACTCATGTAACGCAAAGGGTGGTATCTGACCATCTCCACAGGGGCAAGCCTATAATGGGGAGCCTGGAAACTGAACCTTACAGTGTGGAGATCTGACCATCTGACTGGTTCCACCACCAAGTTGGAGGTTTAGATCCCCAGGAGGAAAAACAGATCGAGTGAGTGACCGAACTTATGAATACAGCCTGTGTAAAGCCAAATGATGTCATCAGCTGGAGGAAGTCCTGACCCAATTGTGAGAGTTCATCGTCAACCCAGTCATTGAAGTCACCCAGGACCATCAACCTAGGTGATTCAAATGCCACTTCAACAATGGAGTCCGCTACTTCCGTTTCTTACCCCTGGGTGGACAGTAGATGAGAACAATCCTACAACCCACACCGGCAACTGTGGTACACTCAAACAAACTGGATTCCTCTACTGGCACACCTACAAGGCCCAGTTCCATCTTAAAACAAATGGCTACACCCCCACCCCTGAGGTCCAATCTCGAGTGGTGTATCACTGAGAACCCAGCCAGAACAGCTGTCTCCAAAATGGGGCCAGTTTTATCAACCAACCACATCTCAGTGATGCATGCCAGGTCTGCTCTCCCAACAAGAGCAACAATTATTGCCGGGGGATGGTATCAAGTGAAACTTCCCATTTATTAGCTGCTGACTATTGGAATTGTTAGCCCTGAGGGAACCACCCCCTTAAGCCAATACCCATGCCCTGACCACAAGAAAATTAAACAGAGAGGACACTTATCTAGGTCTGACCCTGTGAAGGCATTTCTTGGAGATCTTCTGCAGTGACTGGAGAATGAGGTGCTTGCTTGTCTGGGACAAGATCCATGGAGTACGGTGAGCAATGCAGTGGAGGAGGGCTGTGCTAAGAGGCTTCTCCAGGGTCCAGTGTGGTAGTTCTGCTTCAGTAGCAGAGGCCTCAAGCACAAACTCCTTCTCTGGATAATCAGGAAACTCTGAGGGTTCAGTAGGTTCCACAGGGGCCAGTGGTGTGTATTGGTTTGGGATGGAAAACTTACTAATGCTGGTGTTGAGGGTCTCCAGAGCTATCTCTTGCCATCGGCTGGGTTCTGCTTCATGGTCCTGTGGATGGATCCTTTAGGCATGCCTGCTCAATTGCTGTCATTTACAGGATCTGGTTGGCAGGCCTGAAGTCATCCCTTTGAAATGTAAGCCATGCTGGATTTCATCTCCTACCTTAGATGCACTGGTCGTCGGACTTTTGGCCCCACTATAGTCAGAGATGTTATTCTGGTAGGGTGAGGGTTCCTTTCTGTAATGAGATGGCCAGTTGTAGTGCAGATAATCCATAAGACCTTCTGGGGTCAAAAAAGAAATATGGTTCCATTCACCTCCAGGCACATTGTAGCGGGGTATCGCAAGGAGAACCAAATCCCCAGAGTGCATTAGGCAGCGGGCTTTGGTGTATTCCTTCCTCCTAGCTGCCAACTCCCATGAGTAATCCTGAAATATTAAAATTTTGTGGCCATGCCATGACATAGCACTGAGCTCACGAGCCCTGGTAATAATCCACTCCTTATTCAGTAAGTTCAGAATTCTGGCCATAAGAGGTCTGGGCCACTCCCCGGGTTTGGGTAATGGGTTTAGTGTCCTGTGGGCTCATTCAATTACCAGGCCAGGAGGCAGTTTGTGTCATAAAACTTCTGGCAGGACATTGTACAGAAAATCCAGAGGGTTCACCATTCTGCACCTTCAGGGAAACCTAGGAGCTGGAGATTGTTGCACCGGCTCCTGTTCTCCATGTCGACAATTATGGTTTGAAGCATTTGTATTGTCCTCTTTTGCTTCCAGATGGTGGAGGCAAGTGAATCAATGGTCTATGTGTGGGAGCTTACTCTCGCCTCTGTTCTGCATACCTGTCAGTAGATGTCTTGCCAGTGAAAATATGCAACATACCTTTGACACAATAAACAATAACAACAGCAGGGTAGTCTGCACTTCTAGAAAAATAATATATGCCCCACAAAAATAGAAATGCACAATCCCTAGGCTGTGACTTTAAACACCCAATGAAAGGTCTTCATTTTCAAAAACTGTATTTATGAAAATGAAACTTGGACTAAACTAATTGCTTTTAAAATGGCAAATATTTCTTTATAATATAGCATGTTATTTCTGCTTCATTCGGTTGCTAAACACCTATCTTAACCATAGAATCTAGGATGTGACTTCTAAATATTGCTTTTTGAATGAAATGCTGTAAACTTGTTAAGTACTATGGTAGGGTTGTGCCATGTTAGCACATACAAAAACAGGCAAGAAACAAAAAGAGAATGTTTTGGCTGGGTAAAGGTAATGCCTTTAATATGCTAAAAAAGTTGAAGATACAAGCTTTTGAGGCCTAAGGTACAGCCTTTTTTTCAGGTCTATTTAAAGAGAAGGTACCTACTGTCAGGCACCCAGCTCCCCACAAACATATATAATAGCAGATCTGCTTTACTGTTGAGGGGCATTAACAATTCTATGCGCTTCCCTCTGGTTAAAAAGTTATAACATCCCAAAGTTGCACCCCCATAAAAACAAAGCCTCATCTGATACGCCTCCTTTTGTGATGTCAGAAAATAAAAGCTGCTTGTGTGTGCTCCATAGATCTATATTGGTGTCATTTGTCAATGATGTTTACTACTATGTAGAGTTGCCACTTGGAACAAAGAAAGTGACTGCTCCAGTAAACAGAGACTGTTACTCCAGCGGCTGCTTTGATATTTCTACATGGCACCTCTAAATAGTATAAAACACCATAGACATATCACATACATACAGATTAATGACAAGCACCCTCAGTATTCATTTTCTGACATCACAAAAGGAGACATGTCAGACAAGGCTTTGTTTTTATGGGGGGTGCAACTTTGGGGTGCTATAACTTTTTAACCAGAGGGAAGCGCATGGAATTTTTAATATCCCCCTCAACAGTAGAACAGATCTACTATTATATATGTTTGAGAGGAGCTGGGTGCCTGACAGTAGGTACCTGCTCTTTAAGCAATAGAACATGACAGGGTGTGTGTCATTGTGTAATAACATCATGCCATGGGTGGTTGAAGCATAAGGCTGCAGGCTAAGTGCATTCAACACCCAAGAAGTGACATTATTACATAATAACACACATCCATGGAGTGCCTTATTGCTATTACACAATGACTCATTTCTAAATACAAAAAGAAAAAAAATGTTTACTTTTGTGGATTTTTTTATTTCATTTTCTGTGTGTATGTGTGCCTATAGGAAAAATGTTCTTATTCTATGTCTTTGTCACTAGGTGGTGATGCTGCGCAAATAATGCTGCCTGCCAAAATCCAAACTATTTGTCTTGTTTGACTCTGCAGTCATGTTTCATATCGGCACCCCCTTCCCCCATTGGCTGTTTGCTTTATGGTTGAAGCAGGCTTTTATTAACAGTTTTTTTTTTTTAGTTTAAAAGACCATGGCCATTTTTTAGTGCAGGTACCGAGTTGCTCACCAAATGTAGCCAGCACAGCGGTGAAGTGCCCATGTGGTGTCTCAATGGGAATGCTGAGAAGGGAATGGAAATGGCATTTAAGGATTTGTATTTGTCCTGTGGACCAGAGTTTTACTCCTGAGTACCATAGAATGACAGAACTTCTGATATCTATGGTGAGTACTAGAGGAACATGGCGATGAATGGTAGTGGGTGCCATTCATGACTTTCACTTGCAATCACCAGTCATGCAGTTTCCGCCTATGAGATTTACTGCAGTTGCTTGGTTTCAGAAAAAAAAAAAAGATTCCAGAAACTGAAGCTAATGAGGGAAAAGAATGTATGGTGTGTGTGTGTTGGGGGGCAGTGACTTGGTGAAAGGGATTTAACAGGGACTGGGGAACTGACAGGCATGTGACTAGTGATCTCTATGTGCTGTCTTCATGTTATCAGGTCATGTGTGTGCCTGTCTTAGATACAGTGATGTTACTGTCAGATAACATCACTATTTTTAGGGCAGTCTGACCAATCAGGATACTAGATTTACAGAAGCATTTGCATAATATGCAATGTAAGTTGAAGAACCTTATATAGGGGTTTGATTCTTTTAAAAACTGCAAGTACAAAACTGCAGAAACTGTGTGGTGTTGTATCAAAGCAGCTGGCTTAAAGTTGCTATTTACAATTTAGCTGTCATCACAGCAAGAACAGGAAGGTGTCTATTATAAGCAGACGTTCATATTTTAGCCCATATTAGCTGAAACAAGCTTTATAAACTGGTTATATCAAACAGGAAATGAGCAGAAGGTGTTAAGAAACTACTTATAAATATGTAGGGCTGTGTAAAATTAAACTGCTGCCAGTGGAATTTTGGCAAAAGTCAGAATTTCGCTATTGCAAATTTACAGAATACACTTTGACAGCTTTCACAGAAATTCTGACTTACAACAGTGGAATGAATGTATGAACTGTGGATTAATGTATTAAACTGTGGAAAGAAATTCTGCAGAACTGATCACTGTCAGTGGTTAGTTCTGTGAAATTTCTTTCCGCAGTTTAATACATTAATCCGCAATTAATACATTCTTTCCCACTTCAATGACTCTCTTCTGTTCAAACTAAATCAGCCAAAAGTCAGTTCTCGAAGTGTATCGAAGGGTGGGCTGGTGGTTCCCTTTAAGTATGCCTCAATAGCCCAGAGATCTCTCTCTCCTTTAGAGGGCCCAAGTGGGCGAACGATCCCCCCCCCCAACCTTATTGAATGTAGTAATGTCAGCAATTTCAAAGCAGGTCTCAGAGCACTCCCTACTCTCGCCTGTGTATGTGAGTGCCCCAACACAACCTAACCCCTTTACTAACAATTTAAGAGTGTCCTAAATGCTCTAATTCTAGCACTTGGACTGTCTCTAAACATCCCTACCCACACCCATTGTAACAACCACTTTTACTTATCCACTCCTGCCCACCCCAACCCCCGTGGTCCCATCCTTTTCTTTCTCCTCCACCCCCCAACATATTATTGCCCTCCCCCACCCATCCTCCACCTACACTACTCCCTTCCCCTTTCTCTGTCTACCCCCCTTGACCACCCTCTTCCCATTTCTCCCTGTTCCCTATCCCTCACCACTGACCCTCCACCTTCAATGACAAAGCCCTCTCAGGCTGCCACTCAATTACAGCTTCAACAAAACCTTACAATCTGGTGGCCTTACCATACCCAAGCACTAGGTCCCTGAAATCCTCCTGCTGACCTGTGCAGTCTTTAACTGACTGTCTATATATGTGGGACTGATGGAGACATTTCTTTGTAAATTTCTAGACGATCTGTGACCAAAATGTAACTTTACAGTTAAGCACAATATTATTTTTTTTATGTATACTATATAACTTTGAATTCATGTTATCTTTTGCATGCAAATGTATTTCTGTATGTATACTGTTGTTGCTGTTTATTCTGTTCTGTACAATGTGTGACTTGGAGCCTTTGTAAATGAATCTTTGTCTCAAAGGTTTTAATCCCAAGCTAAAATAAATAAAATTAAAAAAATGTATGAATTGCAAGATTAATGTATTAAACTGCTGAAGGACATTCCATAGAATTTATCACTTAACTGAGGAATAATTACATGTATTGTGGATTAATTTATTAAACTGCAGAATAGAAATCCTCAGAACTGTCATTCTGCAGTTCATATGCATTATTCTGCATTTTGGCCAGAAAATTATGTGGGACAGGGCAAAAATTTCCCAAACACATTCAGAAGATTCTGATTTCACCAAAGGCAGAAGTTCAGAAATTTTGTCTGAAATTTATGAAATTTCTCAAAAGTTCCTCAAAAGCAGCATTTGCAACTTCTGCTCACCTCGACATATAGGCTTTTGTTATGGAGCTGTCCTTTATTGTTGTATGTTTAATGACAAGGAATAAAAAAAGAAAAAAACTGCAAAGGTCTGAGTAAACTTTGAAGTGCTAATTAACACCAAAGCAGCAGAAATATTGTCATTATTTACATTCTAGCTGTTGTCACAGTACAGGAAGTTTTTCTTAAAGACATGCAGACAAAAAGCTGCAGAGATTTTAAAGCATTAAGGTAAAACAAGCTAAGTGAAGCTGATTGACATCAAACATAGTCTGTGGAGAAGGTGTTAAGAAACTGCTTATATAAAGCCTTTTGTTATGTGCCAATACAGTCAAACATTATGCTAGGTAATTAGACATGAAGCCTCTGTCTTTATTTAGCCCACTTTCCAGGGTATTAAATGTCTATATAAATTTGAACTCTGGGGCCCTCCTCTCCCTCTGTGTTCTAAGTTGCCCCTCAAGACTACTAATTTCACGTCAGCTAAGCTATATCACATGCTGGAGGAATACCCACCTACTGGTATGTTCATGATCTCATATTTTTGATGCACATAAGAACTAACCTTAGGAGAGCAGACCCCCCCTCAGGTGGGGGATGGACTTTCTTCAAGTCACATGTGCATCAAGCAACCTATCAGGTGTACACAACCCATGATGTCATGAATGGGGAGTGACTCAGAGATTATCCCCCACAATTAGATCTACAACATCATTAGCAGAGCAGCAGTTAAATGAGCCCTATATTTTGTAGTCTTGTTTCTTGTGAGGAATGGGGATTGCATCTGTTGTAATAATGTAAGGGTATGTCTTGCATCTTCTCGGCTGGCAGCAGAGTCCTCCTGATAAGTCTTATCTGCTGGTATCTTACCTTGGACAATACATTAGCATATACTGTGGGGTTGCCTACTGTAGCTATATGCCAGGACTGGGGCTTGTGGAAAGACAGCTTGTAATCTTACATCCTCTTGGAGACTAGGACTGAGATCTTTAAGGATCTTGTGCATGTGTTCAGTTTGGGGGCTGTATGTGACAACCAGTGGTGTGTGGTCATGTGTCTGTTATTTTCTTATATTTTAGTAAGTTCTTTCTGGTATTCTTGTTACCCTCTGCTCTGGTTTTCTATGATCTGTGACTGGTATCGTTGATGTACAAAGGCTTCTCTGAGGGTATTGATATGACAAAGGAACATCTGGGCAAACAGAGTGAGCCAAGTGGTCCTTTTCTGCCAACCAGTTTTACATTTCTATGCTTTTACATTCTTTCCATGAAGTCATTCTGCTTTTAATATAGCTATAGAGCAAAATAAAATGACCAGTAATCTTTTTATACTAAGATTATCATAGCTATAAATCAAGTATCCTATTATTCTTTAATAAGTATGTTTCTCTAGAAGTATATAGCAAATAAGTCATAACTAGAGCAGTGGGGCCAGCAGTATAGCCTGGAGGTTAGAGTAATGAGCTATAAATGAGCTTGGTACATCCTGCAGACCTGACTTTAAGTCCCACAACATCCACTTGCATACTGTGTGACTTTGAGCAAATCCTTTAACCTCTGCAGTGCTCCAGGGTCACCCCTGAAAACAGTCATTGTGCCTAGCAGGCCTCACCTAATTACCAAGGAATTCAAAATCAAATTATACAAGTGTTACTAGATAAAATATATTAGGTTATTTACAAACTGTAATTGCATTTAACATGCATATATTTATTAAATCTAAATCTTTTCTTACATTTTATTGAACTCACCCAAACAAAGCCACAGCCACACCCAGCCCAACCCACTGAAGCTCTGAAACCTGCAGAACCCAAACCAAGTAAGTATATGCCATATGAAAAAAACATTCCATTAGTCTGATACACAAAGAAAACTACTACAGATCCAAAGACACTTCATTATAAACAAAATAATAGTTTAGGTTAAGTAACACAATTCAGCCAATGAAAACATTATATACTTTAAAATATAATGAACCACATTTATGTCACATTGCCCTAACCTGTAGGTAAGTACATTTTATTTAACTAGTGCCCCATCCCAGAGGCTCTTGGCACTGTACAGGCAGGCAAGAGTTTAAAAGATAAAGATAAAATACACTAAATACAAAAACATATCAATGACAACAACAACAAACAAACAATAGAACATAAATAAAATCTTTTGTTTCAAATCAACAGTTCCGCAGTCTGCTATTTCTAAGATTCATAGGCAATTCATAAATATCTATCTAAAAAGATTTACCTTCAGACCCCGTTTAAACACCTTCACTGACAGGGCCTCCCTCAAAGATCTTGGAAGCGAGTTCCACAGGGCTGAGCACACTACCTCAAACAATCGATCTCCCAATGTCTTCATCCAGATCCTGAGAACCACTGAGGTAACCTGGAACAGAAACTTCTTGCTATATAATAAAGCAAACATTATGCAAATTACTAATAGGGGCAATTAGTTAATAGCAGACAACACTCATTGCAGCCATGAGTACTACCACTAATCCAGTAGTCACAGTCATTATACAACTGTTATTACTGGGTAATGGGGGCCGGCCCGTCGGCGCAGCAGTAGGCCTACCGCTCGTGACGCCAGCGACCCGGGTTCGGGAAAGGACTTGAGCGGCTGGAGGGCCGACTGGGGGGAGAAGGATTGAGCGCCCATGGACTGCTCTCCTTCTCCGGGTGGGGTGGGATGCAGGTCCTGCTGCGGTACCACCACCTGGGTGATCACAGGTGGAGGTGCAGTGAAGACAGCATACAAAGGGAGGTAGGAGGTCTGCCGGGAGCTGGAGCATTAGCACATCCTGACGTGCGTCGCTCATTGGCCCCCCTTGCATGCAGACGTCCTGTGGGCTGGGAGAAAAACAGAAATACCCTGCTCCAGGTTCCAGTAGATGGGACCCGGTTGTCCCAAGAAAACCCATAACTGGGCTCTTGAGATGGGGCCAGCTGACCTCCCGACACATACTTGAGGTGTGAGAGAGGGTAAGGGGAGACCCTCTCCTCCCCGCCCGAGGTAAACGCGGCGGGATGGGGCAGGCAGCTGGTACCCAGAGATGTGGGTACCCTGAGGGACTACGGGAGCACACGACCTTGGGATCCCTGAAGAGAGGTTTCTGGGGCAGTGAGAAGGGGCATAAATAATAAGTATAAAAAAAAAATTACTGGGTAATGAGACTGTTCCTATAAAAATGTCAGAGTAGAAACATTTGTGAATGGATGGACTATAGAGGTGTTACTCAATAAAATGAAATGAGTTACTGTTAAACTGTAAGTATAATAACATAGCAATCAGTCATTTATTAAATTACTCTCCTTTTTCTTTACAATGTACAAAACCCATCCACCTTCTTTTCAAACCACAGCCTACCATCCCCATCCAGTCTGTGAAACTTACAGAACCCCAACATAGTAAGTATATTTTAATAACATACCACATTTCCTCCATAACCCAGGTTAGGTACATTCTTGCCAGTAGCAGTAGCAATGTACATTTACAGTAAACCTACCAAAAAGTTCTATTCTTTCACAATAACACTTTAAGTTTTACTGCTGTGTAACCATGTTTTTATTACATTCTATTATTTGCTCAGAATGCTAAACAAAGCACAAAAGGGGAGTCTCTTCCAGGTGAGCATGCACTCCAGCACTATGACACATACAGTATAATAAAGCAGAATGGGGAAAAGTTAAAGAGGAATGTTTAAAAATATGCCTCCACTGAAAGGATAGTAGACATATGGAAATCACTGCCAGCCATAGTAGTGGACATTAGAACACGATCAAATTTCAACAATGAGTCAGATAAAGATAGGGATACATTAAAACATAGGCAAGGAAGAGGGCAGGATGCCAGAGACCAGTTATAGTGTACAAAAGAAGAAGAAGAAGAATAGGTAGAGAACACTTAGACAGACTAGCTGGGCCAAGTGGTCCTTTTCCACTGACAGAGTATATCATTCAGTGTTTGCATTATAGGGGCACAATCGCAACCCTATAGTTAGGATTCAACCTTCACTTCTATGTTAAACTCAAAATGTTGCACTTTCATAACTTTCCAACCATTCACGTGAGTCACATAAAACTTTGCATGCTTCATCAGGGGCCAAATGTCTGTTGATGTGGCAACTTTCATTCCATTTGGATGTGTGGGTGCAGAGAAATGGAGTGTCAAACATGTGAACATTACAGTTTTTTTGTAAAATTCTTTGTCATGCTGCTGCTGTGCAAAAATAGATTGGGATTTTGGTATGACATTTTTAGCATACAAAGGTTTTGGATCACAGATGTGCCTTTTGAAGAATTAGTGAACAAATATTAATGTGTTCTAAAGTTACTAAACTTTAAAATGTCTCATTCTTTTCAATGGGAACATTTAGATGTCCCACTCGAAAAAAGATCCCTTCCTTGTCACAAATGGGTGATCCTGTGTCGTAAAAGGAATATCTTTTTTAATGCGGCCACCATTTTGTTTTACAGTTAGCAAGGGAAACAAAATCAGATAACTTAAAACAATTATGTCTTTAGTAGAAACTAACAGATCTAGCTTGCTTATCGGGACCCCCACAGGATTCTGCACTTGTTCTACAAATGCTCTTGAAGTTTTTTTTAAACATTACACATCTTTTTTCGTGACTCAAAAAGATTCAATTTTGTGTAATGAGTCATGAAAAAGGATCCTTTTTCATGATGGAAAATCATTTTACTGGTGTCTAGTGGCACCTCCCTTCTGATTCCTATTCCCATAGTTTCCCTGGTGTCTAGTGGCACCCCCAACCCTCCAATCACTGGCCCTGTTGTTTCCCATGTGTAGTGGCAGCCCCCCATGCTGTGATTGCCATTTCCACAGTTTCCCTGGTGTCTAGTGGCATACCCCACTCTCAGATCACCATCCCCATTTTTTGCCTGGTGTCTAGTGGCACTCCCCCACCCTCTGATCACTGGCCCTGTTGTCTCCCTTGTGTAGTGGTACCCCCACTCTTCAGTCACATCCCCATTGTTTCCATTCTGTCCAGTGGTACCCTCCCACCCTCAGATTGCTGTCCCCATGATTGTCCTCAGACACTGTTTATCCCTGGTGTCTAGTGGCACCTCCACCCTCCAGTCACCATCTCCATTACTTCTTGACCCTTTCCCTGGTGTCTAGTGGCACCCCCCACCCTCTGATTGCCATCAAGCTGAAATAAAGAAAATGATCCATAGATGTTTTTTTACCTGTAAAAACAGGAAATGATCCCTCACCAATCTGACCCCTCACCCCCACCTCCTACACAGCACCCACCACCTGGCACCCCCCACATCCACCACACACCCTCACTCACCTCAGCAGGTGCTGCACTAAAGATCTACTCTGCTATGGAAGACAAATCTTGCTGTGGGAACCAGCAACTGCAATATGAGAAACTAAGGTAAATGGGGTTCAGTGTGCTTCAATGGGGTTTTCAACTTTGATGCATAACTTGGCCATTTTTGCATATTTTGACACCAAGTTTTCAACATGGCCTTCTGGGGACCCACTTCATGAACAATGTCACTGGTATATCACAACTCCATCCTGAAAGGCAATTTCATGGTTGCTTGGCAAAATCACCTTTCAGACATGATTTCCAAATGTTCACTGCCTTTATTCGTGAGGTGGGGTCATAAGAAGGCTATGTTGAAAATTTGGGGTCCAAATATAGTATGTAAAAATGGCAAGGTTATGTGCATGCATTTAACTTTAACTACTTAACTACGCTTGTTCGTACCTTTTGTAATTTTAAATATTTTCACCCCAAATTTTCAACATGGACAATTTTTTTACATCAGCTAATGAACGTGACAGTTGTAATTTTTTAAATACTGGCCAAAATGTGTTTTCTCACCTGTGGAGTGGAATGACATTGCAGTGGTGCGGAATGATGTTTCAGCGAGAATTTGAAAATTCTCAGCCCAGCATTCATGAGATGGGGTAATTACAAGGGTATGCTGACAGTTTGGTTGCTATTTTGGCTGAAGTGCTTCCACAGCAACATACATGTATGCATCTACAGAAGGATTGGAGGGCAGGTCCCAAAAGGCACTGCGCTCCCATAGACAAATGAGGATATGATTATATTATCTCAAAAGTAAGGAAATTCTTTGCAAAAACTTATGGTAATGCATCAGTTAGGGTTAAAGCTACAAAAGTAGGGAAATGCAGAGTTAGGATTTCCAAGAAGAGGTATGAGTAAGTTATGACATTTCATGGAACTTTTGTGGAATTTCAGAAATTGTGTGAAATTTTCTGCACTTCCACCATTGGTGAGAGCAGAAACTTCAGAACATGTTTTGCAGATTTTTGCCCTGTTCTGCAGACTTTTTTGGCTGAACTGTGGAATAATAAATTAAACTTCAGAATTTATTCCATCCACAGTTTAATGTATTATTCCATAATACACCCCCCTCCAATCATCAGCTCCCTGTAAATTCCCCCAGCCCCTGATGTCTAGTGGCCTACCACCCACTGATTACCGGCTCCATATAAACAAAATCCCATTCCCTGGTGTCTAGTGGTCCCCCCACCTGTGGATCACTGGCCCCATATAAAGCAAAATACCTGGTGTCTATTGGTCCCCCACTCAATGACTGTGGGCCCAATATAAAAAAAAAACAACATTTAATAAAACATTTCCCCCCTAGTCCCTGCTGTCTAGTGGACCATTCCACCCTGACAGGTAGTCCCCCCCCTGCTCCCCCCATCCCGACCCCGAGTGGGTGACCAGCACAGCCCTCCTCTCTTCTCCATGGCTGGCCACCCACTGAACTGTCAGTGAATGAGCGCGTGCTTGTACAAGTACACACTCATTCATTGACATTCCAGCTCCCACTCCATGGTAGTATTACACTCTGTGGAGTGGCAGACAAGAGCAGCAGGCTGTTCTGGTGGCCAGCAGGAGATCAGGGTATTATTGTGCTTAGAAAATGGGCTTGCCATTATTTAACTGGATTGTTTGAAAAAAGTAACAAAATAGTGTAAAAAAGTTAATGTGGCTGGAGGGGTCCACCACACATTCCCACATCCCAACCCCTCCAGCCACATTAACTTTTTACACTATTTTGTTACTTTTTTCAAACAATCCAGTTAAATAATGGCAAGCCCATTTTCTAAACATTACTGCTCCTCCAGGGTGGGAGACATTATACCCACCCTTCCAGAGCCATAAGGCCCTCCAGCTGCAGTGTTGGGCCTCACACCTCTGGTTGGGTGGGTATAGCCCAATGTTGACCACCCTGTTGGGTATTTTTGCTTGCATGTACTTTGCCATTTTTCAGCCAAATCACAGAGGCAGCAAGATGTTGCTACACTCCTTAACAACCCCTAAAAGGTCCCTCTTCATCTGGTTCTAAGGATGTCTGATTTGTCTAGTACCATCATATATAACTTGCATATTCAATTTCCACACAGATAGTGCCTACATTCTCCCAAAAGTCTTTTCCAAAAATGGGTTATGTCACTTTTAAAAAAGAAACTTGTTTTTGTTGTTGGGAGAAATTTTTTTTTTCCTTTACTTTAATTTAGTCCTTATTAAAAGAGTAGGTGAGTTCGATGACAAAGGCCAAGTATCTATGAATGAACAGAGAAATACAATCATGTTTAACAAAGCTATAATCTGTGGTGTTTTTATGTGTTTAAAACCTGTTAAAAAAGTTGATTTTACCAGTATAACTTTGTATTTTCATTTCATGAAGATGTTGCTAGGTATACAGTATAACTTCGTATGTTCATTTCATGAAGATGTTGCTAGGTAACAGGGTACTGACAAACCTTACAATTCCTGAATAATTAACAGATAAGTGATGTGCTTTAAGTATTAAACTTGTTAGAATAGTTGTGGTTGTTAAACACCAAGGTATAACAGGAAACACAAAAACCTAAACAGAAAAAAATACATGTACTGTACAAAACATTAAAGTTAATTGCTTCATTTGTTTTTTGTAGGCAAAGAAGTATCAAAATGGAAGCTAATCCATCTACAATGCATCAGCCTGCACCAGCAGCCACAGGTCAGAAGATGAAGGACCTTAGCACCAATATTAGCTCAATGGCAACTGTCATCACAACCATGAGCAATCAAATAGGAAACATGGGAACTGTCATTGCAACTATAGCAGCAGGAATTGGAACAATGCCCAATACCTTGGAAGGTATTAAGAAGTAAATGTTAGCTGCTATTACTGTCTTCCCAGGTACTGGTACTATGTCTAATACTTAGGAGGGCATTAAGCAGCATAAGTCTGGTGAGGTTACTGTCCTGCAAGGCACTCAGTCAAGATTCATTCCTGGTTCCATAGGAGTGGGAACATCTTTGCCTCTAAAACATCCCCTCCCCATACTTCACCTACTCCACCCCCACATACCCCTTCTATTCCTTCTACCTCTCAACCTACTGCTCCTCAAACACCCCAACAATCTTCTTCCACTGACTTTCCTTCTTTTTCTGCTACCTCCTCTTTCCTGAAACCTGCTCGTAATCCTACCCCTTCTGTTGCTTCCAAATGTATCCTTAAATCTGAACCCTCTTCCTCAATAACTATGCCACCTCATCCTCCCATACTCTCACTCCTACTTTTCTCCTCTCTGTCTTCTATTGGGAATCCCCATCCCATCACCTCTTATTCCATCTCCTCACCTACCTCCAATACACCTATTCATTCTCTCCATATTTTTTCTGAATCATCCAGTGCTCCATACCCCCCCCCAACCTCTTCCATCTCTTTCTATCTCTGTCATCCCTTCTTCCATCACCACCTTTTTTGGAAATAAAAATGTAAATACTTTATTTCAGCTGCATGGTAATGAAAATATAGTATTATTTTATGTTAACTACATGCTTTAGAGTGAACAACCATCATTTATTTTTCTTTTAAATAATATATATGCTATTTTATTTTGTAGATATGTTCTCCACCTTTTAATTTAATTAAGTATATAAGTTGACTTTTCCATATGTAGGTACTGTATGTAAATATAAAAATAATAAAAATGAAATGTGTAATATTTTTCATTATGTTCAGCTGTGGAAAAATTCTCCACGATTTTAATTAATGTTTATAATCAAATGTATCTATTGTCTTACTCTTTTAATGTGTGGTTAAGTCTTTCAGAGTTTTAATTAATGTTACTTAATGTTACTTAATTGATGACTTGTCATCAGCCCAAATGTTGAAATCCCCCAGCACCAAACATCTGGAGTCCCCCAGATGTTTGGTGCTGGGGGATTTCAACGTTTGGGCCGACGACGAGTCATCGAGGTTGAGTTATCACTTCCCTCAGATGATGACATCTCTGGACCTGTCACAAGCTGTTACTACCATGACCCACCAGGCTGGCCACATGTTGGACCTGGTCTTCTCGCTGGGGTTCAAGACTTGAGAATCTCAGGACTGATTGGGTCATTTGACCTGATCATTACATGGTAGAGTTCTTGCTCATTGCCCCCTCCAAGATCCCTCCCCCTGCAGAGATGGTAAGCTACCACCCATTGAGGGGTTTGACCCAGGAGGGTTTTTTGGCAGACATAATTCTATCTGGTGTGGACAGTGTATGCAGGGGAGGTGTGGGGGAAGCAGTTGCCACCTATAATAGGTTGATGACTGGGGCACTAGACTCCCTTGCACCAGTCCGTGTACGACCCCAATCTTCTCACTTGAGGTCCCCATGGTTTGATTGGGAGGTCAAGGATTTGAAGATCAAGGGTTAGCGGTTGGAGCACAGCTGGTGGAGGACCAGGTTGGAGGTGGAAAAACTGGCTCTGTATGCACACTATAGTATGTACCAGGGGGCAATCAACTGTAAGAAGGCAGTGTTTCTGTCCAGGGAGATTGCTGCCAGGAGAAACTGACCAGCTATGCTTTTTTGGACTGTGGACAGGCTATTACATCCAGCCTATCTACAGCCGAAAAAAGCAGTTTCTGAGGCCTTGTGCAATGAGTTTGCTCAGTTTTTCTCGGACAGGGTGTCCGCCATCAGGCTAGGAATTCTGCCAGTGAGCCGTGTTATGGCCAGTAGTGGTCAACTGGATTGTTGACAGAGCACTCCACCTGGTTGGGGGAAGTTTAAACCAGTGGAGGTGGCTGATGTCACTGAGGTGGCCTCGAGACTGAAGCACACATATTGTGAGCCGGACCCGATGCTGATGCAGTTCATAATGGGATGTGTTGACACTCTTGGCCCAGTGTTCACCTTGATTGTCCGGTGTTCCTTGCCAGGGGGAGTCTTCCCAGATGCCTTGAAGGAGGCACTGGTGAGGTCCCTTCTGAAGATGTCATCTTTGGACCCTGACATCAAGGCGAATTATCGACCGGTCTCCAACCTACCATTTCTGGGAAAGGTTGTGGAGAAGATTGTGGTGCAACAGTTGGGAGAACACCTCATGGCATTTGATATCTATGAGCCACTCCATTTGGGTTTTTGTGCAGGACATTCAACAGAAACCACATTAGTTCGGGTGCACAATGATCTCCTCAGGGCGAGGGACCAAGGTGAAGGGACAATTCTCATTTTACTCAATCTCTCCTCAGCTTTTGACACAGTGGACCATCATGTGTTACTTGACCACCTGAAGGACTTCTGTGGACTCACTGGCACTGTCATCTGCTGGTTTGAATCCTTTTTGACAAACAGAAGACAGAGGGTGGTGATGGAGAATTTTTCCTTGTCCCTGAGCCTTATGTCTTGTGGGGTACCTCAGGGTTCGGTCTTGTCACCGATGTTGTTTGCCATGTATGTACTGCCCCTGGGTGAGATCATTAGGAAGTACAGCTTGGGGCTTCATTGTTATGCCAATGATACTCAGCTGTACTTATCCTTTACCCCAGGACAAACAATGCGGAGGAAGTATTAAACAACTGTCTGGCCGAGATCAACGACTGGATGGTCTCCAGCTGGTTGCGACTGAACCCCAATAAGATGAAGGTACTGGTGATGGAGTTGAACAGGAGGCTTAATAGGATGGCCTCTGGGGCAGATACTGGCTTAATTCTAGGCTCGGTCCCATTGATGGCCTCCTTTAAGGTGCATAATCTTGGCGTGGTGTTAGGCAGCGGTTTGACAATGAAACATCAAGTGTCATCCATTGTCAGAGCTAGTTTTTTTCCATCTGAGAAACACTGCCAGGATTAAGCACCTGATTCCACCCCTGGACCTCCCCACTTTGGTGCATGCATTTGTAACATCTAGGCTTGACTACTGTAATGTGCTCTACCTCAGAGTCTCTGGAGGCACTCTCCATCAAATGCAGCTGGTGCAGAACACGGCTGTCAGGTTGTTGACTGGACAGTCGAAATACTGTTATGTCACCCCAGTGCTTCGGGAATTGTACTGGCTGCCAGTTCAATGGAGGGTGCTTTTTAAGGTGGGTCTGGTCACCTTTAAGGCCCTACATGGACTGGACCCTTTCTACCTGGTGGACCCTCTTACACCCGCTGCCCCGGTTCGCTCCTTGCAATCCTCCTCGAGGGGCCTCCTTGCGATTCCTAGGACAAGGCTGAAAACAGCTGGCGATAGAGCTTTTAGTGTCGCTGACTCTGTCCTATGGAATTCGCTCCTGCCACTGGTGAGGGAGGCTCCCTCGGTGGAGGCATTTAAAGCCTGCCTTAAGTGTTATTTGTTTAGCCAGGCCTTCTCAGTTACTGGATGAGAACATGAACTATCAGTCCCTTTTAAAGTAAAGAGGATGATTATTTATATGTAGGATACTGCCTTTTTTATATGTGATTATTTATTGCAGTGTGAGTTATATATTTATATATATATATACTTTTTAATTCAAAGTTTTGTGTGTTTGTACGGTGCCCAGAGCCTCTGGGATTGGGCGCCATAAAAATAAAATTTGTCTTACCTTGCCTTTATTATTTGTTTGAATTTTTTTTTATAAAAGTCATGTATAGCTATAAAATCATACTCTGTTGTAGCAGTTATCTTTGCATATCATTTTAATAATATAAAAGTTTGAAGTGTAGTAGTTATACCAAACTGGTAAATTGTGGTACAGTACCTGAGGAAGATAAAAATCCACTTTTCAATAGAGAAAAAGTAACATTTCAAAAAGTAATTGTGAAACACAAACACATTCTCATATAGAGGGAAGCAGTAACACATAGTGATTAATAGCACAGAGCATTAAACCTGGAGTTCTGGGTTTGAATTCCACAGTCACTACATGCATAATGTGTGACCATGAGCAAGTACGTAACTTCCCTGTGCTCACAAGATGCACCTGTAAACAAGGCTCAACACAGTGTGTCTTTCCCGGCTAATAATTGTATAATTATATATATATTTATATATATATATATATATATATATATGTGTGTGTATATGTATATATATATATATATATATATATATATATATATATATGAGCGAGGTTGCACCCCATAGTTAGGGTTGAGTAGGCACTTTTATGTTAAACCTCAATTTTTGTGTGTTAATAACTTTACGACTGTTCTATGGATTTGCACGAAATTTGGAATGCATGGTCTGGTATGCTAGATCTCTTGCTTTACCAAGTTGTCTTTCGGTCAGATTTACAGTTTCTGTGCAGCAAAATGCTAAAAAATGCATTTTTCTCCACTTTTGACATGTTTTGTGCCCATGGCACTGCAACTACATTGTGTTGTCTTTTGGTCTGAAATTTGGAATATTGAAAGAACTTGGGTCAAGGAACAAATCAGCATTGGTTTGGTAAAAAAAATATTAAACCACTCCAAAATTATTACATTTTTAATTTATAGGTTCTGAGCATGCTCAGTTCACTCCAAGATTTATATGGTTATTTTTCAGACAAAGATTGGGCTCATAGTCAAGGATTTTGCAGCTCAGGAACTAGGAGCCTGGTCCGCCGGAAAATTCCTTGTCCGCGAGCCGCCATCTTGTTTTTCAGTTTTTCCCTAGATAAAATGTTGTAGCTTTCTCCACGGGTGACTTTTGGGCCAAATGAGGCATGGGTTTTGTTCAGGGTGACCCTCTCTACAAAGCCATGCCTTTGGTTTGGCTCATTTTGGTCAAAAACTAGCTTTTTAAAATTTAAAAATTCTTTGTCTATGACTCGCTAATAATCCTATTCTGTGAGCTGTCAAAGTCCTAGTCCGCGAGCTCGCGGTCAAGGATTTTGCTACCTCACAGACTAGGATTTTAAAAACGTTACCATTGCATTGCTAATGAATGGTTTGGTCTTTTTACTTGAAATTTTCAGGGTATTGAGGGGATGCCCTACAGGTATGAATTATGCCATTTAGGTGTTGGAGAATTAAGCAGTTCCATAGATATGCCATCTTGAAGTTGAGATTTTCCCCTTAGAACAACATCGTTGCACCCATTGCGCTTTTTGGTGCCCGTAGCTCATAAACAATGCAAGATATGGATTCAGTTGATGTATGTTGTATGGATTTCTCACTGTCACAATTACGACACTTGAATTTTTTTCTAGCTGTTACGGTTTCCGAGATATCAGCAAATCAGTGTTACAAGGGTTCCCTGCCATATAGGGCTGCTGTATTGCTCTGTAGCTATGTGTAAGTGGGAGCGCAAGCCCTGCTCCCACAGACGCATATCGTTCTGCACAAATGGGCAGCTTGGTGGGATCATGGGACCCTGCCCGTCAACACATGTGATTTACTACTCATATTATACTTTTTCAAAAAGTAAGGAAATTCAGGTCAAAAAAATGCATTTAATGCATCGGTTAGGGTTAAAGCAACAAAAGTAAGGAAATGAGACATTAGGGCTGAGTCTCTAACCCCCCTCACACCACACACACCCATCCTCCATAGACTGACAGGCACCATGGTGTGCCATGGGGTCATGAGATTTAACTCTCACCCCATTCTCCTTTACTGTAGCATGTCAACCTGTTTACACATGGAATATGGTGAGAGTTGGGCCACACAACCCCATGGCATACCCCGGCATCTGTCAGTCTATGGAGGATGGGGGTGTGTGGTGTGAGGGGGTTAGGGGCTCAACCCTAACATCTCATTTCCTCACTTTTGTTGCTTTAACCCTAACTAATGCATTAAACACATGTTTTTGCCATGAATATCAATCAATCAATCCAAATCTTTATTTTGCCAGGTGGAACATCATTGAGACAAGCTCATTTACAAGATGGATCTGGGGCAAAACAATTGCCAACAGGGTTAAGACATAGCAGGTTGAGTGAACATACATAACAATTACATTGTAATAATAATAACATAATATCATATACCCATCACATGTAACAAGATACTTCCACCAGAACATAGCAATAGGTTCAACAGGAGGTAGTGCCATTTAAATACAATTCCATACAGATATATAGACGTAAGGTAATGAGCTAAAGTTTATACAATAAACATCACTGGAGGAGTCATAGTGAGCAGAAGTGGCAGTTCCTCTAGTGTCAAAGTGCAAAGAAGATTGAGATGTAAAAATCCTTTGAGTACTGTAGGCATAGCCTGGCATGTGGGGTGGGAATGGGGTATAGGGAGTGGGGATGGAAGGTCAGATGAGATAGGAGAGGGTTGGACATGATGGCCCTAGGGAAGAAGGACTGTTCTAAGGGAGAAACACGACAGATGCCACAGGCAATGGTTGTGGTTTAAGTCCAATATTTGAAGCAAAGACAGAGCATGGTGTTGGGACCTTGATTTTGACAATGACAGAAGGGAGGACTCAAATGACGCCTCGGGCAATGGTTGAGTTTTAAGTCCAGAATTTAAAGCAGTAACAAATCGTGATGTTAAGACCATGACTTGAAACAATGACAGACCTCTGAGAAAGTCCTCAGGAACAAAGATTTGAAGAGGGATAATGTGACAGGGGAAGTGAGCCTTAAGGTTTTCTGGATCTTATTCCAGAGTGTAGGAAGAGTGAAGCTTATTGAGGCTCTACCAATGCATGTTTTCACTTTAGGGATAGCCAGCGATAAGATGGTAAGACTTCTGAGAGAATAGGCACTAGGGATGCAGGGAGTTAGGCAGCTTGTGAGGTACTGAGGTAATTTATGAGCAATTGCCTTATATATCCATAGAATAGCATTATTTTGCCTCCTGAAGCTAAGGGAGCTCCAGCCTACAGAAGAATAGAGGATGCAGTGGTGCGTGTCATAGTGGGCATCCAGAATGAACCTAAGGGCTCTGTGATTATAGGGTATCAAGCTTGAAGAGAGCTGTGTTAGTACTATGGCCATATAGGAAGTCTGCATAGTCTAGGAAAGACAAGAAGGTAGCTTGGACTAGGAGTTTTCTAACCTCCTGGGTTAGTGAGTGCTTGATGCTGAAGAAAATTCTGAACCTTTGATGCAGTTTCTTAGTGAGTTCTTCAATGTGATCAATGAAGGACAATTTGTAGTCAATCTAGACCTCCAGGTATTTGAATTATTCCACGAACTCCAGGGCTTCTCCCAAAAGGGTATGTAATTCCTAGGTGGTGCTACCCCAAGGTCTACTACCCCTGCCTGTATACAGGTAAGTCATCCAACTTGCATACTACTATATGGGGAAGATGGTGCCATCGGTCAGCAATTTTATGTTTACCATGCAGTCCCAAATTTCACAACAACACACAGTCTCCAGTTCAAAGCTCTTGGGCCTTTACTCTTTTATCATATCTCTCCTTATTGGCTAAGTTTCTCTTTGCAGCCATTGTCGGGGCTAGTTGGTATGCATGATTCAATTGAGCTTTCAGTTTTTGTACATATTGTAGATCATTTTTATCTTGAACCCCATCAGGAGAGACACCGAAACAAACATCAACTTGCAGCTGAGCCTCTCTCCTGAACATGAGGCGGTAGGAAGAGAACCCAGTAGCATCATTTTTTGTGCAATTATAGGCATGTACCAAGGTGCTAATCTGCTGGCTCCATTTATGCTTGTCTTTTGAGTGAAGAGTGCCTAGCATATCTAGCATGGTGCAATTAAAGCGTTCTGGTTGTGGGTCCCCCTCAGGGTGATAAGGAGTGGTTCTTGACTTCTGCCCCTCCCACAGGGAGAGCATTTCTTTGATTAAGCAACTCTCAAAGTCTCTATCTTGATCAGAATGAATTATCTGGGTGGCTCTGTAGTGAATTAAGACATTTTCCACTAGCACCTTGGCCACGGTGGATGCCTTTTGATCTTTGGTGGGGAAGGCTTGGGTATATCTTGTAAAATGATCCATAAACACCAACACGTTATCAATGTTCCACTGGTCAGGCTCCAAACTCAAAAAGTCTATGCAAACTAATTCCATTGGGGTGCTGGTGGTAATGTTAACATGGGGGGCAGCCCTCTGAGGTGGGGTCTTTCTCTGCAGGCAGCAACTACAAGTCCTTACATGATGCTGAACATTGGCCCCATCTTAGGCCAGTAGAATCGAGATCATACTAGGTCAAGGGTTTGGTTGATACCAAGGTGGCCCATATGATTATGAAAAGACCTCAGCACCAAGTCTCTGAAAGCTGTGGGCAAGACCAATTGTTGCTTGTCTACTTGGCCACCCCAATCCACTGTCTCTCTATATAACAACTGATTAATCAGCTTCAACTTGGGATCTTCTTTAAACAGTAAAGCAGTTCGCAAATCAGAGGAGTGCAACTTGGACACATCTTTCCCTGTACAGAGGGCATCAATGGCTGGCCAAATCATAGGATCTTGGGATTGAGCCCACTGAATGCTGTCATTATCAAATTGAGATAGTGCACTAATATCTATAGTGGAGAAGTGACAATGCACAGCTGGAATGCAGGTCTCAGAGGGGCTCAAGCAATCTACTAAGCAGTCCACTGTGTCCACAGACATTTGTTCATCTTTATTAAACTTTTGGCACAGTGCTTGAATGTCAGGTTCAGACAACATGACCCAGTCACTTTTGGAAGTGGGCCTCCGGGATAGGGCATCAATATTGATGTGATTCAGGCCTGATCTGTGTTCAACAGCATAAACATAGGTAGACAATGCAGAAAGCCACTGATGGCCTCTGGCATCTAACTTAGCTGAAGTCTGTACATAGATCAATGGGTTGTTGTCAGTCTTCACCAGTATCTTTGCCCCATATAGGTATTCATGGAACTGGTCAATGATGGCCCACTTTAATGCCAGGAACTCCAACTTATGCACAGGGTAGTTTCTCTCTGATGGGGTCAGACTCCTACTAGCAAAGGCCACCAGTCTCAAACCATCCTCATGTTCTTGATACAGCACCACTCCCAAACCTTGTAGGCTAGCATTGGTATGCAACACATAGGGTCTAGTAGGATCAGCATAGGCAAGTATGGAGGCATGGGTGAGCTGATATATTATTTCATGGAAAGCTGCTTCACAGTCGGGCATCCAGCGGGACCTGAAAAATATACCCAGGCAGAAGTATACTCTTTCTGTTCCTGAGGTGGCTCCTTTCTTGTATTTACAGTTCGTGGGAGGGCAACCCTGGGTAAGATTCAGGAGTGGGTGAATCACCTTGGAATAGTCTTTTATGAACCGGCGGTAGTAGCCACAGAACCCCAGGAAGCACTGTAATTCTTTCAGATTGTGGGGCTGGGGCCAGGTGGTCAAGGCCTCAGCTTTACTGGGATCAGTCTCTACCCCTCGGTGGCTACTATATGCCCCACATACTTTATGGAGGTTTGAAAAAACTGGCACTTATCAATGGACAGCTTGAGGCCAAAATCCTCCAGTCGGTCTAATACTTTAATAGTCTACTCTCATGCTCCTCCAATGAACTTCTGAACACAATGACATCATCCAAGTACACCAGGCACTCCAATAGATTCATATCCCCCACCGCACATTCCATCAATCACTGAAAAGTGGCCGGAGCACCTGATATCCCCTGTGGCATACTCAGAAACTCATAGAATCCTAATGGACAGATGAAGGCTGTTTTCTCAAGGTCATCCAGGGCCATGGGGATCTGGTAGTACCCACTGCGAAGATCCAACACCGAAAACCATTTGCTCCCATTCAGACAGTCCAGAGCATTTTGTATATGGGGCATTTTGTATTGATCCGGGATGTTCCGCCAGTTAAGTGTTCGATAATCCACGCACATTTTCAGTGACCCATTCTTTTTGCGCACAACCGCAATAGGCAAAGCATAGCGGCTTCTGGATTCTTGTATCACACCAGCCGCAAGCATTTCTTGCAGGTGTCTTCTCACATCATCTATATCTGTGGGAGCTAGGCGCCGAGACCTCTCGTGAAATGGCTGTTCATCTTGCAGGTGCATGTGATGCTCTGCTCCCTGGACACATCCCATTCCTTCAATGAAAACACTTGATCTTTCTGGGCAAGTTTCTTACTGATTCTAGTCTTCCATTCAGCTGGCAATGGGGAGTCATCAAAGTCAAACAAGTGGGAGTCACTCTATCAGTTGCTCCAGAGTGCTTGTTACTGGGTAACACTGCAGTGTCTGCACAGTGTACCGTAGGTAGGGTGCAGCCTCTGTTCACCTGAATCTCCTGATCTGACACATTGTGAATCTGGACCATCACCCATCATGCATAGGCATGAGCACGAGCAGGCAATATAATAATAATAATAATAATAATAATACATTTTATTCATAAGGCACCTTATCCTTAACCAAGGCACCTAACAATATAAAAACAAAAGCAAACATCAATACAATTAATATTAGATAATAATACATCAAAAAAGAAAACTCAATCAACTGAATGCCTGGTGCCACAGAAAAGTTCTTAAACCTTGCTTGAATCCCTCCACCGCTGTGCACTCCTGTAGCTGATGGGGTAGAGAATTCCAAAGGATGGGGACTGCATACACAAATGCACTCACCCCAGATGATTTCAAACATACCCTTGGAATCTCTAGCAACCCCTGATTGGCTGAGTGGAGTGATCACCCAGGGCAATAAGGGACCAGGAGCTCTTTCAGGTAATCTGGGCCCAGTCCATGTAAGGCTTTAAAAGTCAGCAAACCAACTTTAAAGGTGATCCGCCACTGTACTGGCAGCCAGTGCAGTTTGGGCAGCACCGGCAAAATATGACAGGATCGAGCAGACCCCATCAAAAGTTGGGCCGCCACATTCTGTACCAGCTGCAGGTGGTGGATTTCTACCCAAGGAAGCCCTAGGTAAAGGGAGTTGCAATAATCTAAACGTGAGGACACAAAGCTGTGGACCAGAGTAGGAAGGTCGCCAGATGGAACCAGATGCCTAATCCTGGTGATATTCCTGAGATGGTGAAAGGAAGATTAGATGACAGCTGATGCCTGCGACTGCAGGATCAGACCTTCATCAAAAATTACCCCCAGGTTATGCACCCATTCAGAGGTCAGGAGTGAAACACCACCAAGAAAAATTCCTGAGGGTGAACCAACCCCCAACCCCCCTATCCAGCAATCTGGGTCCACAACCAGCACCTCAGTTTTTTCCGAGTTCAACTTCAGCCAGCTGGATTCCATCCATTCCTGGATTTCTTTGAGACAATTATTAAAGAGTGAGAGAGTTCCATCCTGGTTGGGTGCAAAAGAAAGGTAGAGCTGGGTATCATCTGCATAGCAGTGAAACCTCTGCCCATACCTTCTTACAATGTCTCTGAAGAGTAGCATATACACCACAAACAACAGGGGTGACAGCACTGGACCCTGAGGCACCCCACATGACATAGAGAAATAGGGCATGAGGAATAAAGCCCAGACACCACTTTCTGTGTTCTACCCATGAGGAACACGTAAACCACCTGAGGACTGTTCCCCACAACCCACAGATGTGCCTCAGGCGACCATGCAACACCTCATGGTCCATGGTGTCAAATGCTGATGAGAGATCCAGAAGAACCAAGATGGAGTAGCTCTTCCGATCTCTAGCCATCAGAAGATCATTGAGCACCTGAACCAGTGCTGTCTTGGTACAATGTCTCATTCGAAAACCAGACTGGAGTGGTTCATAGATGTCATGGATGGTCAAATGGTCCTCCAGTTGTGCTGCCACTACTTTCTCAATCACCTTCCCTACAAAAGGTAGGTTAGAGATAGGTCTGTAGTTTGCATGGCAGTCAGGGTCCAAGGTAGCTTTCTTCAAGAGTGGTGTCACCACCGCCTCTTTCAGGGAGCTAGGAAACTCTCCAGATTCCAAGGAGCATCAGATTATCCATGCAAAGACCGGAGCAATGACATCAATACAACTCAAAATTAGGGAAGTTGGTCCAGGGTCCAAACTACAGCACGTAGGGCGCACACCCTGGATAATCCGCATGACATCTATGAACTCCAGTCAACTGAAGGTACTCCAAGAAGGTCGAGGTGCAGTGACCCCATATTAATCAAAAGAAATGCCCATGGAGTGTGCTGGCTGAAGTACTGCCCTGATGTCAGCCACCTTATTAGCAAAGAATCGAGCAAGTTCCTCGCACTCTAATTGCGAAAAGGCTTACAAAACATGTAGACAGGCTGGGTTGCACAGTCTGTCCACAGTTCAGAAAAGCTGAGCTGGTCGATTCTGAGCAGCTGTAATCTCCCTGGACAGGGATTCTGCTTTCTTACGGGTGATTGCAGATTGATAGGCTTGATAATGGTCCACCAATCTAAGGTGGTCAGCATCAAGAGCTGTCTTCCGCCAGTAACGCTCCAACCTTCGACCTAGTCTCCACATCTCCCTGAGAGTCCCATCAGACCAAGGGGATTGAGGGTGAAGGGAGGGAGGGCAAACATGGATTGGAGCAATGGGATCCAGAGCTGCCGAGACGGCTGAATTATAAGTCGTCACAAGGGTCTCTGGATCATTGCTTGCCAAAGAGAGGGACAAGAGGTCAAGCACCACCGCTATGCTATAAGAACATATATCTCATAAAGGGCAGTATCTAACCATCTCCACAGGGGTAGGCCTATGAAGGGGGGGTTGTTAAAACTAAACCCCAAGGTGTAGTGATCTGACCACCCAACTGGTTCCACCCCAAGTCAGATGTTTCGATCCCTAGGAGGAAGACTAAGTCAAGGGAGTGTCCGTGTTTGTGAGTAGCAGTGGTAACCACCTGTGTGAGACCCAGAGGTATCATCAACTGGAGGAAGTGCTGATCAAATTGCAAGAGTTCATTGTTGACCCAGGCATTGAAGTCACCCAGAACCATCAGTCTGGGTGACTCAAATGCCATGTCGATAACGAAGTCTTCCACTTCCTGAAGGAATCGCTTCTCATCACTGGGTGGACGATAAATGAGAGTGATTCAATAACCTACACCTGCTACAATGGCACACTCGAATGACTTAGCCTCCTCAACTAGTACACTTGAGAGGTTAAGTTCGGTCTTAAACCAGACTGCAACCCCCCCCCCCATGGTCCAATCTCGGGCGGTGTATCACGAGTACCCAGCTGGAGTTAAAGCTTCCAAAATAGGGCCAGAATTTTCATCCAGACAGGTCTAGGTGATGCAAGCCAGGCCCACTGTTTCAACAAGATCTGCAATAATTGCCGTCTTGTTCTTGATGGATCTGGCACTACACAACACCACCTGAGTTGGATGAACCTCCTGGGCCGCCCTAACCACTTGCCTACCACAATCGGTAGTGCCTTTGGGTATGGAAACCAGACATGGAGAATCACGTTCTGGATTCTGTTTCACTCCAGGGTATCTCCTGGATCTTACCACCCCAATACGATGACCCCCCTCATTCATCCTCCACTGTTCATAGCCCCCCACCCCCTTCCATCTCCTACACAAATAATGCTGGGCTTGACCAACAATCCTTCTGGCAATTTTCCATCACCTGGCACATCCAGCATTAGTATTCTATTCCTGACATCTTTCCGCAAGCGGACCTCCCCTTGTAGAGTACACTGGGTGTTGGTGGCTAGCACCATCGACTTGGGACCTTCCTCCATACAACCCCAACTGGTTCATCCTGGTCCACCTCCTTGGTATTCTGCTACAACTCATAGGCCCTCTTAATCAGTGCGGGAATTCTCAGAGCCCTACTAGTCCGGTGCCCCTGTTTCTCATAGCATAATTGCTCCAGTCTCCCAAACATATGAGCGTTGGTCCCAATTAGTAGGGGAACCCATCACACAGTCCAGTAGGGGGACACACCAATGCTAAGGTCTCTACTTGTTCCGCCACTCCAGCCACTGAAGTAGGGAAAGACAGCCAGATCCGGATATACCTAGAGTATGGATACGACTTTCACTCAACTCCCAGACATGCAAACCTTCCAAGGGTTGTAAGGGCACATCAGGCAGGTGCTTCCGATACCAATCTTGAAATATTATAGTCACTAGAGAACCACTGTCAAGCACAGCCCTGGTGGACACTCCATTCACCTTTACTGTCTCCATGGAGGGACCCACCACCTCAGACCATTCAGGTGGTGCAAACGTAGGTGTCAATCTGGCAGTGGCCTTTGAAGAGTAACTTTTTCAAACAACCCCACTGGGTGGCCAGTTGTTATTTCATCAAATTACAGCTAATAACCTGGTAGTGACCCTCTTCAAATTCTCTGGCAAGCAATGGAAGAAATGGGTGTGTCCTTCCTCCCTACAATGATAGCAAAAAGTAGATTCTCTAGGGTCTCGGGGAGTTAGTGGGCCATCTCCCAATTTGTGCACCACAGGGGCATTGGGCAGCTCATCTTTGACTCATGCTTTGGGTCCTCGATCCTCTGAGCTTCCACCCGGGTTGGGGGGTGGTGTAGTTCACAGCAAGTCCCCCACCAGAGCTCTCAACTCTCCTACTTCTTCCAATATGTTACCCTCAGTCCGGGGTTCTGGAGAAACAACATGCACCCCCACCCCACTCTTAGTCTCTGAGGGTGCCTGATACAGGTCAGGTTCTCTGGCCACCTGTGTCAATTTTTTGATCAGCTCTCTCAGCTGCTGTGCCTCATCTGTGTCACTCCTCTCCAGGGTCTGGAAGGTACCAACAACCCCAGAATAGGGCTCCCAGCCCTCTTCATCATTCTCTGTTTCACGAATCTCTTTCATAAGATGACAGTACTCGGGAGGATTAGCCTTCCTGTCTTGTAAATTGAGTTTTAACATCATCACACTGGAGTATCTGGCTGACTTTAGAATATGGTCCAATCTGACCCAGTTCAGTTCCTTTGCCGACACCCCTCCTTTCCTGTTGGCCCTCTGCAGAGCTCTCTCAATTCTTGTAACAAATGCGGATAACTTCTAATTTTTCCATTGCTTAGCAGACTTGAATTTCCACTGCAAATCATCCCCCGACTCTGTGTTGCCAAACACTCTTTTCAGTGCAGAGAGGTATTCAGTCGCAGTAGCCTCTGGGCTAGTAGCTCGCAAGAAGTGGATGACCTCCAGCGCAGGGCCCCTTAAGCTCTCCATAAGACTCTTTCTCTTTTCCCCCTCTGAACACTGCCTTTCCTGTACCAAGGGAGTAGCATAGTCCATCCACATCTCCAGGTCATCCTCCCCCGTAGGCACTGGGACTATGCCTGAGAAAAGTCTGAGCTTATGGTACGAGTCCAACTGCATCGAGGGAATTACTATGGGGAAGGGAACTACAGGGGAATTCTTAGGAGAAGCAGGGGATGTGGCCGGGGACTGCAAGGGCGCAGGTTCCCAGAAAGGTCTAGCACCTTTACTCAGCTCTAGAGCAGTTCATCCTTCAGATGCTAAGAGCTTCAGCAACTTTTCCTTAAACCCCTCTATACTGAGGGACCCACCAGGGGTAGCCAGATCACTATGCAGGTGAATGACCCTCAACCCCTTCTGGGTCCCTTCCGGCAGGATAACAGGGGGTACCTTCTCTGGATCTATTGGATAACTACAGGAGAGTAAAACTATCATAGTCTGCTCAAACAGGTCTGAATCCCTCCCCTTCATTTCAGCTTTGCCCAAACCTTTTACATGTTCCACAGCTGCTATGATATCAGCATTAGCAGTCCCTAGTGGGACATCCAATAACAGGAGGGCCTGTCGGGGGTCTAACCCCTCATCCTCACTCCACCCCATCATCAGTGCGCTAACAGCTTATGGGGGGCAATTTTGAGCATGGGTGTAGCAAGATCCTTCATTTCCCCACCAAGCTGAACATATTGGGGTAATTCCCTGTCTTGGCCACTAGAGGATGCTAATCCAAGCAGTGCCTCCAAGATGTAACCACTAGGTGGCGCTACCCCAAGGGCTACTACCCCTGCTGGGCAACCAGTAGCTTAAGGGGCCAGAGTTCTGGAATGAGTGCCTGTTCCCAGAGGTCAGGGTTAGTAGTGGTCGAACTAAACTGGGCACAGCCCTCAGGGACACTGTAACCCCCCTCAGCTCCTGACAGTGGCCCACACAGTATGCAATAATTACCTTCTCAATTCCCCGATATGCTTTGCAAGTACACACACAGTTTGCACTTACCACCAGGGCTGGTTTCTCCAGTTTGACCCTGGGGACCACCTGTAAAACAAGGTTAGACAGAGCAAATAGCAACAGTATAATATTTTAGACATAAAAAGAGTCCACAGACTGGTTGAAATGCAGAAAAAAGTAGATCTGATGTATTCAGGGGGTTTGAACAAGGAAGGGGGTCATCAGGGTAATTGGCTTACTTTCTTTACCAATCACACAGTTGTGCATGCAGTCAGAGTCCCTCACACAGTCACACTTCTGGGTACCCAGGTGAATTGGAAGGTGGGCTAGCCAGGACCGCTGCCCGGAGTAGGTTGGCGTTTCAGCTGGTTGGGGCCCTGTGATGGAAAAAACAACTTGCACAACACACTTTTGTAATCCGGAGCCAGATGGCTCAGTTCATGAAAGAAAGAAACAACACAACAATCAGATGGCACACTTAGATTAAAAGATAGTGGCAAGGAGCTAGCCTGATGGCTACTCACGATACCCAAGACTGGACACTGAAGGGACAAAGATTGAGACAGCAGATGAATTCTCTGGATTGCTAGGAGAAGCAGGGCCCACACGATGCACCGCAGCGTCATTCCTGTTCAGGCGTGGAGCGGGGGCTGATGCCCAGGCCGGTCTGTCATTGATGGTTCTTCTCTGTGCAGCAGGGTAGGCTGGCAGGGCCCACATGGCAAGACCCAGCTACATGGAGATAGCAGCGGATTCAGTCTGTTCAGTCTGGGTACAGCTTCCAGCCCTCAGCACACAGTTTACAGAAGGGGGAACTAGATCACAAACCCCTTACAGTTCACAGCACATTTATATGCAAGGAGAAACTTACTGTACCAGGCACAGCACTCCCTGGTCACAATTGCTTTGTTCCTGTTCCCCATAGACATATTGAAGGGAAAAGGGGATTTCTGGCAGATCGATCACATTCAGCACAATCTTCAGTCCTCCTCAGGTAAAGCCTGATCACCCTCCAGAAGTTTACTTGGTTCACCAGACTCGGATTTAGTCCAAAAATGACTCCCTCTCTCTTCTCCTTTCTCTCAAACTAACAGGCAGACTTGCGGGCCTCAATTCAGTCCTTCCCTATGGTTCTCCTGCTCGAAAACTACGCACATGCTGGCTCGACTCTCTCAAGCTGTTTTTCCCTCAACTCTCCATTCAGATCTGGCTTACCAGCAAACAGCTTGTGGTATTTCCCTTAGATCCAAATGGTTCAGTTGGTCAGCACAACTGTCACAACAAGAGCTCCCCCCGTCGGTAGCAAAAGGTGCCAACAGTCCAAAACTACAATTCCCACAGGGTTAGGTCCATACAGCTCCTATGAGCAGGCTCCATTTTAGAATCCCCTATTACTGATTGGCCCAATTCGGCAGTTCGGGACCAAAATGGTGGAGACAATCAGACAGTCCTTGCTGCAAAGAAGGCAGGTTAGAACAAACCACATTATCATTAGCACTCTGAATTATCATCAGCAAATAGTTACTTCTTTCAACAGAGCTCCCTCTGCACAACTAGTGAAGGCAGAAACGGAGCTATTACTCAGCAGCCCGGGAGGCACTAGAGCAAGGAAACACTCAGACCCCCTTCTGGAGTAATTATAACTGCAATTAGGCAGCTCTTAAAGAGACAGTATGTAGAGGCTTCACAGGCACTCTCTAGCAATACCATTTAAATGGCCACAGCACCAAACACCAACCGGGCAGCAAGCATTTAGGCTAGCTCATGGAAAACTTTTCAGGAACCTCCATTTGTAGGGGGGTTACAGGTGCTTATGTGAGGAACCTTATCTGGGTTTTATATTTTGAGATGAGGGGCCAGTGGAGAGAAAATCATGGCCTTAGTTTTTTTGGCATTGAGCAGGAGTTTCAAGTTGAGTAGATTTTTTTAGAGGATGTCAAACTCGTTCTTGAGGTCCAAAATGATTTGATCCGGAGTTGATCTGTCCACGTATAGCACTGTATCATCAGCGAAGAGGTGGATACTAGATGACTTTAGGCCAATGTCAATTTTATTAATATAAATAGCAAAGAGAAGTGGACCAAGTATGGATCCTTGGGGGACACCTCTAAAGAGTATTTCTTTAGGTGATAGGTCTCCTTCAGCCTTGACCTGCTGCTCTCTGTCCACAAGATAGTTTGCGAACCAACTTATGGCCAGGTCGTCCACCCCAGCTTTCTTCAGGGTCACCAGGAGCAAATTGTGGTCCATCATGTCGAAAGCCTTGCTAAGGTCCAGAAACAAGGCGCACATGTATTGTTTGTTATCAAGTGCGGACTGCTAGTCATTTATAACCTTAGCAAGGGCAGTGGAGCTACTATGCATGGGATGGAAACTGGATTGAATTGGGCTTAGTAGATTAAAACTTTTCAGATGAGACCTGAGCTGTTCATTTACTGCCTTCTCCAAAATACATATATATATATATATACATATATATATATATATATATATATATACACATATATATATGGGTATATATATATATATATATATATGTATACTGTATAGCAGGTTGAATTAGCATCCATTATATTTAGTGTGTGTCAACCTTCTACACATATTCATGTCTGATAGAATTAGCACGGATAGCTTACTCGTCAATACAGTAGTACTGACAATTAGCCGTCCCATTATTTTTTATGAACATGCCAGCAGAAGCAGACCTTGTGGTCTATCGAGTCTGCTCGATTGCACAGCTAGACCCTCATCTCGGAGCTGCCTCTTCCCCACCCTCCCTCATCATAACCCACCCTTCCCCTATCCCACTCCACCCCCTCTTAAAGCTACCCACAGAACAACAGGCCACCACCTCCTCAGGCAGAGTATTCCACCTATCCATCACATGTTCTGTGTAATAATGTCTCCTGATTTTCCTCCTGAATCTCCCCCCCACAGTCTTAGCTGGTGCCCTCTCATATCCCTCCCCCTTCTGATCCAGAAAATTCTTTCTGTGTTAACCTTGTTTATTTCCTTGAGGTATTTAAAGGTTTCAATCATATCCCCTCTGTCCCTCCTCTCCTCCAGGGAGTACATGTTCAGCTCTTCCAATCTCTCCTTGTAGGACTTCCCCTCCAATCCCTGTATAATTTTTGTTGCTCTCTTTTGCACCCCCCTCCAACAATTTTATATCCTTCTTCAGGAATGGGCACCAGTACTGCATGCAGTATTCCAGGTGCGGCCTGATCAGGGACCTATGTAGAGGAAGGATCACCTCCCTATTTCTGGAGGAGATTCCTCTCGCTATACACCCCAGCATCCTGTTTACTTTCGTTGCCACCTTCCTGCACTGGGCTGAGTTGTTCGTGCTGCCCGTTATGAGCACCCCCAGATCATTTTCCTCCTCGATGCTTTCGAGCTGCACCCATCCCAGTTGATAGCTCCTCCCCTGGTTCCTAGCTCCAAAGTGCAGTTCCTTGCACTTCTGCGCATTGAACCCCAGCTGCCATGTTTCTGATCATTCCTGTAGTTTAGCCAGGTCCTCCTGTAACCCCTTCCACCCTTCAGCATCATCCACCACAGCTCCTATCTTCGTATCATCCATGAAAAGACTGATCATACACTGTATCCCGTATGAGATATCCACTATAAATATACCAGACAGCATTGGTCCAAGTACCGATACCTGTGACACCCCACTTGTCACCTTCCTCAGTGTTGAGAGTTCCCCACCACCACCACCACCACCCTCTGCTGCCTACCATAAAGCCAGTTGACAATCCATTTGATCATCTTTGTTCCCACCCTTATGTACTCCAGCAACCCCCCCAACCTTCCATGTGGCACGGAATCAAATGCTTTGCTGAAGTCTAAATACAGGACATCCACCACATGTCCCACGTCCAACTCCCTGGTCACCCAGTCGTAGTACTCAATTAAATTTGTCTGGCAGGATCTGCCCCAGACAAACCCATGTTGATGTCCATCCAGGAAACCATTTTCCTCCAGAAAATCCACAAGCCTCATCCTTAGTATTGTCTCCATGAGCTTTCCCACAATTGAAGTGAGGCTCACCGGTCTGTAGTTACCTGGTTCATCCCTCAGTCCACTTTTGTGAATGGACACCACATGGGCCATTCTCCCGTCTTGTGGTATGCATCCTGTTTTCAGTGAGGTGTTGAACAGGTTAGCCAGTGGTCCTGCCAAGATCTCTGCTAGCTCCCTGAGTACCCTAAGGTGCCGTCCAGTCACAGTGCCTTGTCCCCCCTTAGTGCCTTAATTCCTTCCAGAACCCTGTCCTCTGTAATCGTTATACCAGTCACCCCCTCCCCCATCCCACCACCACCCTTCCCTTAAGGTATCTGCCCCCTCTTTCTCCCTCGTGAACACAGAGCAGAAGTACTCATTTAATGCCTGTGTTTACCTAAACAGGGTCTGAGGAATCAGATTCTGTGGTCAGTTTCTTTAAAAAAATGACCAGAAATATATTTATTTTAACCGTGGAATTTTCTTACCGCAAATCTTGAAAATCTTTAATCATGAACTAGGATCCTTTTTTGCAAATTGTGGAAAAGGATTCTGTTTTACCTCAAAATAGAATTATTTTTCTGCAATTTTCGAAAAAGGAATTTTTTTTTATACTGCAGCTGTTTCTTTGTCATTTCATAGCAAAGAGATGGTTTTGAATTTTGGACTGAAATTTTCAGGGTAGAAAGGACTTGCCTCACAGATGTGCGTTTTACTGGTTTGGTGAAAATATATTACTTTGCTGTGGTGTTATGTGGCTTTAAATTTAGCTTAATTTCCCTGAGGATTACATTGTATTGTAAGGTACATAGATACTTAGATAGATAGAAATCGTCAGCAGATAAGGACTGCTAGGCCCATCTAGCCTACCCATAAGCCCTAAACTTGTATGCAGTCACTGACCCTAAGAGATCAATGGCTTTTCATCACTCCCTCCCCACCCAATGTTCCCTTGTGCCTGTCCCAGGCATGTTTAAACCCATCCACTGTGCTTGCCCCCACCACCTCTTGTGGCAGACTGTTCCAAGCGTCCACCACCCTCTCTGTGTAGAAACCTTCCTCACGATACCTCTTAATCTTCCCACCTCCATATTGTGTCTTCTCGTTCTGATATCTTTTCTACACTGGAAAAGGTCCCCCACCTGTTCATTGTTTATGCCCTTGAGGTATTTGAAAGTTTCTATCATGTCCCCCCTTTCTCTTCTTTCCTCAAGTGAGTACATACTGAGGACTCAGTCTCTCCTCATATGTTTTGTGATGCAAGATATGCACCATCTTTGTCACCCTTCTCTGGATGGCCTCCACCCTGTCTATGTTCTTACGCATGTGTGATCTCTAGTACTGCATGCAGCACTCCAGGTGAGGCCTTACCAGTGTTTTATACAATGGCATCAACACCTCCTGTTTCCTGCTAGTGATGCCTCTGCCTATGTACCCCAGCATGCCACTGGCCCTCCCTGCAGCCTCTGTGCCCTGCTTTGACACCTTAAGGTCATCAGATATGATAACCCCTAGGTCCCTTTCCTCTTTGGTGACAGTCAGCACCTCCCTCCTCCATTCTGTAGCTCTCCCCAAGGTTCCCCTTACCCAGGTGCATTATCTTGCACTTTTTTGAATTGAACCTCAGTTGCCACACCTCTGACCATCTTTCAAGCTTCTCCAGTTCCCTTTCCATTTTCTGCACCCCTTCTGGAATATCCACTCTGTTGCAGATCTTGGTGTCATCTGCAAATAAGCAGACTTTTCTTTCCAGTCCCTCTGCAGTGTCATTAATGAATACACTGAACAGGACTGGTCCCAGTACTAATCCCTGTGGTATTCCGCTGGTCACCTCTCTCTCCCTAGATTGGATCCCATTTACCATCACCCTCTGTCTTCTGTCTGTCAATCAGTTTCTAACCCAATGTATCACCTTATGCCCCATGCACAGACTACTCATCTTGTTAACCATCCTTCTGTGTGGGACGGTATCACAGGCTTTGCTGAAATCTAGGTAGGCAATGTCTACTGCCCCTCTCTGATTCACTTCGCCAGTCACCCAACCAAAGAAATCTATCAGATTTGTTTGACAAGACCTTCCTGCTGTAAATTCATGTTGCCTCCAATCCTGGGCACCACTGGATTCCAGGAGTGCCACTATCCTTTCTTTAAGCAGTGTCTCCGTGATCTTCCCCATCCCTGAGGTGAGGTTGACTGGTCTGTAGTTCCCCACTTCCTTCCTACTGCCACATTTGTGCAGTGTGACTACATGCACCCTCCTCCAGTCCTCTGGAACCACACCTGTGCTGAGTGACTCTGTGAACAGTGTGGCCAGAGGCACTGCTAATTCCCTTCTCAGCTCCCTTAATATTGTTGGGTGTATGTGGTCTGGCCCCATGGCTTTATCCACCTTCAGTTTTGTGAGTTCCTCTAGAACTCTTTCCACTGTGAATGGACTGGTGTCCACTTCTGCCTCCCATTGCCTCTTCTCCCCAACTGTGGTCCTTGACCCTCTCCCTCCTTAGTGAATACTGAACAGAAGTATTTGTTCAGTATTTCTGCTTTGTCTAGATCCCCCACCATACACTCTCCCTCCTCCCCTTTGAGCCTCACTATCCACCCTCCCACAATTTTTCTTCTATTACTGATGTACCTATAGAATGTCTTGTCCCCTATTTTCACAGTCTGTGCTAAACCCTCCTCCATCTGTGCCTTGGCTCGCCTCACAGACTTCCCTGCTTCCCTTAGACATTCAATGTACACCTCCCTTTGGGTTCCCTTATACTTCCTGAAACTTGCTCTTTTAGCTCTTACTTTGTCTGCTACATCTTTAGAGAACCATAGTGGTTTCCACCTTCTTTTCCCTTTGGCCACTATCCTAAGGCATTCGTTAGCTACCTCCACTATGGCTCCTTTTAGTTTCCACCCACTGTTCTTTCACTCCCTCCATTACCTCTCCCTTCTCCAGGGCTGCTCTTCAGCATCTACCCATTTCACTGAAATCTGCCTTACTGAAATCTAATACTTTTGCCCTTGTGTGGCTTACCTGAGTCCCTGTCTCCATGCCAAACCACAACATGTGGTGGTTACTGGATCCCAGCTACCCGCCCACCTGAACTCCTTTGACTCTGTTTCCACTGGTCCATACCAGGTCCAGAACAGATTTATCTCTAGTTGGCTCATGCACCAGCTGTCTAAGTCCAACCCCCTGCAGGGATTCCAGGATGGCCATGTTTCTGGCTGAAGCAGGTGCCTGGTGGTCTAGTCTATAACTGGCATATTGAAATCCTCCATCAGCAGGATTTCACCTTTAGCTGCCATGTCATGAATTTCCTCCATTAGTACCCTGTCCACTTCCTCCCTCTGTGCCTGGGGTCTGTAGATCACCCCAGTACATATTGCTGTGCCACTCCCTGGCTCAAGGGTGACCCACATTGACACTGCCTCCCCTTGTCTTCCCTGTACTTCTGTAGCCTTTATGCCTTCTGTGATGTACAGGGCTACCACCCTCCCTTTTTACCTTCCCTGTCCCTTCTGAAAAGTGTATAGTCTGATACATTGATGTCCCAGCTGTGATTAGCAGAGTACCACGTCTCTGTTATTGCTGCTATGTCAAGGTCTGCATCCATCATCAAGACTTCCAGGTCTGGAACCTTATTTCCCAGACTGCAGGCATTTGTGAGCATGATCTTCCATGTTTTATACCCTGCCCTCCCTCTGTTCTTATTCTCTCTTCATGGCCTGTTTCCCCCACCCGTTTTCTTGTTCATGTGCTTCTGCCCCCCCCATCCCCCTTTTACACATTTTGCATGTCTGCTCCTTCATGCTCACTTCAGTTGTTCCTGTGGTCACCTTGTGTTTTTGCATGCTACCATGGGGGAGTGATCCTAAGCCACCTGTTCCTCCTGACTCTCCCCCCTTGGCCAGTTTAAATGCTCTCTGCTGAAGCATTCCAACTTCTCAACAAGGAGTGAGGTCCCCTTCCCAGAAAGATGCAGGCCATCCTCCTGATATAAGCTCATATCTGCTCAGGCGGGGCCCCATTTTCCTATGAAGCCAAATCCTTCCCTTCCACACCAATCCTTCAATCAGGTGTTGAAGGCTTGGATGTGGAGTGCCTTTTCCTCCCCTGTGCCTTGGATACGTAGCACCTCTGAGAATGAGATGGAATGTGCTACCTGTTTCAGATCCTTCCCCCAGCTTCCTGAAATCCTCCTGGACTCTGGTTAACTCCACTCTTCTCCCTGCCAGGTCATTGGTCCCCAGGTGGACAATGACATCCAGCTCCTCCATCTCGGCTATCACCTTAGCGATCCTATGGAGTCACTTCCCATCCCTCTATGCAGCACTTCTAGGGATGCACTTGACCTCTCTCTCCCCCCTGCTAGGTGTCCCAAACTTCACACCATGGACAATAGAGACTCCCACTAGGAGATGCTTCCCCATCATCCAAGGCCCCCTGTCCCCCTTCCCTGGGGCTCAGCTTGGAGATCCTGACCATCCTCCCTGTTCTCAGCTGCATGTGCCTGTGTAGGGCATTCCTTTTCTTCCAAAACAGTGTAGGAGTTATTCAGCTGACCCATTGGGAAATGTGCTTCTGACTCCCCCCTTCTCACCCTCCCTGAGCCCACTGTGGTCCAGTCACACTTCTTTCTGGGCATCCTATGAGGTTCATGTTGTGGACCCAGTGGTCTCTGAGTGGGGGTGGATGCCACTTGTAACCTGGCCAACTCTGTGCAGAGGTAAACAACCTCCTCCCTCAGTGCAGAGAGGTGCCTGCAGATAGGGCAGCATCACAGCCTCCAGAATGTCTCCTTGAAGACTGCTGCTCCACAATCACTGCACTGCACCACTCCCAACATGCTTGTTACCATTCTCACTCTTCTGGCTGCTTATGCCTCCTAATTACTATCTCCTAACTGCTTCTATGTTCTGCGTGCTAACCCTTTTTTTCTTCTCTCTCTCTCTCTCTCCCTGTCTCTCTTCTTCTGTAGTGACTTACAGCTTCTCTCTCTCCCCTCCTTTTGTATGTGCCCTTGTGGACCTAGTTGCTAGCTGCACCCTTGGTATGTCTGCCTATATACCAGCTAGGGTATTGCTTGTGCTGTGCTGCCTAACTGTTCCTGTGTCTTTAAGTAGGTGTGGTTTAGCCTTCCACTATAACATTAGACCACCTCGGGGTGGTTGGAGAATGGGGATGGGTGGGGGGTTGTTCCTTTGTACTTTGTGCCTATAAAAACAATAAGGTAAACAAAAAAAGGCTTTCTTCTGTAAACTACAGAAGAATTACATAAAACCTGTTACAAAACACAGAAGTAACCTGGAATCTGTTACCAAACACAAACACTTCCTGAAGTGTCTCAGCAAAAGAACTCCTCAAAAGCAGACTGTGGAAAGGTGTACATAGTCATTTCTTGTCACAGCACTGTGAAGAAATGTTTTTTTTCAATTTTGGGCTGACATTTTTAGGATACAGAGGAGTTGCCCACCAATGGTGCCTTTTGCTGGTTTGGTGAAAATATATTATATGGCCTTGGACTCTAAGAAGCATGTATTTGCCCTCTTCCTTGATCTAAGTAAGGCCTTCTATATCATGGATCATACCATCACGCTTACTGCACTAAGTAACATCGGACTTGATAGTTCTGCCATTAAATGGTTCACCAGCTACCTAACCAATAGGTTACAACAAGTCAAAGCCATAGGAGATCTGTCCACACAAAAATCCTTGTTACAAAGAGTCCCACAAGGCTCCATCCTGGGCCCTATGCTCTTTGCAATATACATCAATAATCTGGACTCGCAGCTGGGCACAGCAAATGTGCACTTATTCACAGATGGTACTGTACTCTATACCACAAATTCATCCTTGGATCTGGCCCATGAGTACTTTCAGAAAGACTTCGTCACCCTCCAATATAACCTTCTCACTCATAAGCTCCTCCTCAATGCCAAAAAGACTAAAGCAATGATTCTCTCACCAAAGTCTACTTCCGGATATCCACACATCACACAGATCTGATCACTCTTAAATGAACCCCTTGAAGTAGTTGATACCTTTAAATACCTAGGGTTCTAACTGAATAATAAGCTTAACTTTCTGTGCCACTTAAATGAAACCTTGAAGAAACTAAGACAGCGATTAGATTTATTCTATTGCATTAAACACCTACTCATGTTAGAAGCCAGAATGAGACTAGTACAAACTACATTCCTACCTATACTGGCCTACGATGACTTCCTTTACAGTCATTGTGCTAAACAAACTGGACACCCTTTACCACCGGGCTTTAAGATTTATCTTAACTCTACCCCGTAGTACACATCACTGTCGTCTATACCAGGTTTCAGGATGGACCTCACTCTCAACTAGAAGAAAAAGGAATGCTCTTCTCTGGTTTTTTTAGAGCATTATCTGATAACCTCCCTGCATACGTCTCAAACATCTTCAAATGGGCAAAAGGTTCCTATGGCCTGAGATGCTTCTCCTTAATCTGCTTCCAGATTCCTAGAGTGAAAACTACCCTTGGCTCAGCACCAATCAACTTCTCGCTTCCATCATTTTGGAACACTATGCAAGACTCATTAAAATTATCCTCATTTCCAAGCATTTTCACATTCAAAGATCTATTAATGGATTATCTGAAGGAATCATGCAACTGTTTCAGATGTCATGACCCCTAAGCTTTGGGTGCCAATCTCAAATCCTACGCCTAAGTATCTCATCCACCCCACATTCCAAACAACAGAAACCTAGGACCTACAAGCCTAGTTCCCTTAATCAAGATGACCCTGCCTATTCTCTACCTTTTACCTATTCTGGCCTCCCTTTTGGCTGCCTACTCTTTCACCCCAGTTTCTACCCTATTCCTTAATACCTCCTTATTTTTTATCATTTAGGTATGAGCTTTTACTCAGTGGAGACTATATGGGATTGTTGTCTCTTCTCATTTCAGTAAAGCTTATCATTATGTACCTTTTGCATGTTAATTATATTGACCGGTATGTATAGGCCCACACTGACCGGCACCTTCACAATGTTTTTTCTTTTTTTTTTTTTTTGTACCGTTGTCCACCGTAATTGTAAACTTATGAAGTGTACTGTATTGTATTTATGCCCAGGACCACCTTGAAAATGAGCTTGCTCAATGGTGTTTATGCCTGGCTAAGTAAAGTAATTGATTGATTGATTGATATTACTTTGCTCTGGAGTGCTGCAGTGTTACATTTTGATTCATTTCCCATAGGATTACATTGTAATGGAAGCTGTACACATATGTTTCTTTGTCATTCTGCTGTGAAGAAATGGTTTGCAATTCTGTTCTGAAATGTTCAAGGTACAAAGAGCTTGCCCCACTGGTGTGCCTGTTGCTGTTTTCATGAAAATATATTACTCTGGGGTCAACTTACATAGGTTTCAAATTTTCCTGTATTTTCTACAGGAGAACATTGCAATGTCAGGTGTTTCCTTGGGTTTGCATGCTCCCACACAAAAATATAGCTACTATTAAGGAATAATGCATGGATGGCAGTGCAGGGTCCAGAGGGCCCTGTGCTCCCAAAGAGAAATATGGATACTACTAGAGACTGATGCATGACTAGTCGGGCTCCGTGCTGCCACACACAAATATGCAGAGGAGCATGGAGTGATGGGAGTGTAGGATCCAGAGGGCCCTGTGCTTCCACAAGCAAATAAGCCTTCCATTGTAGTTTCTCAAACAGTAAGGATATTCTCTGCAAAAAAAACTTTGTTAATGCACCATTAGGATTCCCTAGATGTATACTTTCTCAAAAAGTAGGGAAATTATATGCAAAAAACTACATTAATGCACCACTAGGGTTCCAGCATCAAAAGTAGGGAAATTACATCTTAGGGTTCCCAACCCTAATGCCCCACCACCACCCTTGGTTTCCAACCCCAACACCCCACCCCTACCCTACATACAGGAACAGGTGTGAGCGGTGTGCCTTGGGGTTGTGAACCCCTAATGCTCGCTCCATTCTCTTACTGTACCCATGTTAGCTTACTTACTCTTGAAATGGGGTGAGTATTAGGGTTTGCAACCCTGAGACACACACCTCACACCTGTTTCTGCATGTAGGATAGGGTTGGGGTGCTAGGGCTGGAAACCAAAGGTAGGGGTGGGGTGTCATTTCCCTACTTTGGATGCTGGAACATTAATGGTGCATGAACATAATTTTTTCCATAGAAAGAAAAAAAAAAATATATATATATATATATATATATAGTGGAAAACTCAGGTACTGGAGGAGAGGGGGTTTCTCTGAGTAAGATAGTCAGGGTACAGCTGCAGCTGATTTGGTTGATTGGCTACAGTTGCACAGACAGGAGAGCTTTAAAAACAGGAAGGAAAAGCCAGCAGGCAGTTGCTGCAGGGGTAGAGGGCTGACAAGCTGCTTGGATGTGTTCCAGAACAGGAGTCCCTTAAGCAACCCTCAGGAGATTGGTCTCCTGAATTAGGCCAAAAAGAAAAAAGTTCTTTCCATTGTGAGTTTTCTGTTTTACTGTTTGTGTTCTTCCAGAAGGTCTAGCCTTCTGGAAAAGGGGAGTTTCCAGTTAGGGTCGGGGATTGTTTAGTCAGCACTCCCACCTGGAGCTAGGCCTCTTTATTTCTGTTTTCATTTCATTTTCCCCGGTGGGGCTTAAAAAGAAAAAGGGCCGAAGCCCAAAGTTCTGTGTCACCAACCATATTAAGAAAATAAAAATATACCTGGTTGGTTTGATGTTAACAAACTGGTCTTCCTGAGACTCCTTAACCACTGCAAAGCTGATCCTGAATCCCGTGGTGAGGTTGCGCCTTGTCACTATATATACATATACATATATATATATATATATATGTATATATATATATACAGTATATACACTTTTTTAATGCACTAGTAAGGGTTAAAGTGAGAAAAGCAGGGACAATGTGGCATCCGGGTTTCCAATGCTAACACCCCACCCCACCCAGCAGGCAGCAACAGGTGTGGGGTGTGCCTTGGGGTTGTCAACACTAACGCTCACCCCATTCTCATATACTTTACCCATCTCAGCTTACTTACTCATGGAATGGGGTAAGCGTTAAGGTTGACAACCCCAAGGCACACCCCACACCTGTTGCTGCTGTCAGGGTGGGGGTGGGGTGTTAGGGATGGAAACCCTAATGCCATATTTCCCTAATTTTCAATTAGCAGTTTGTGACACTTTTTATGCAGTATGTACTGATTAAATTTTATTAGCTACACCTGAGGTGTGAAATGTCAAGTGTTTTAGCAGACAGTAATGGCAGATAATGAGAGGATAGCACAGGGAACAGCCACAAAAGCATCCCCATTAAAGGGATTCCTATGTCCTCTTTAAAGATATGATACTTCTATTCAGTTGCATAGCCAATTAACTGGGCCCGGGGAATCGCCCCCTTAAAGCGAACATCCCCATTAAGCATGTCCCAATTAAGTGGCTTCAACTGTATACTGTATATCATTGGAATTTATACAGTAGGACTCTGTACTGATTAAAAAGCTGTTGCACCTCAGTAGGAAGGTCATGGAATACTGATGTACCTACCACAATGTGATACAACCGTTTTTCAGATAATTACTAGCTGCTGCTGCTACCTGCCTTTTTGCCCCTCATTGTTTTGGTAAATATATTTTTATGGAACGTACAGTGTACACTGTAATTTTACTAAAAAACATCAGCATTATACAATCACAATGTCAGGTATGAACAGATGCTGTCACATTTTATAACATTTAGTATACTGCCTGTCCCACCAGGAATTTCCCATATGGATCTGTGTTGTGGGGTGGGGGATCCAGCCTTGGGACATTGCCTGCTGTATAATGCAATATACTGTAGGTCACAGTTATCACTCTGTGGTGTTAAACCCTTTAGCCAAGACCTGGAGGACAGATGGACTGGACCCTGGTGCCCCAAGCTATGATAATGTACCAAATCTTGGATACAACAAAGCCATCTCAATCAAATCTGTTTTTCCATGCACTCCTCAACTGCCCAGCCAATGGGGAAACTGCTGCATGTTTACCTGATGTAACTTGATGGATCAGTATGTATTATGGTATAAAAGATGGGTGCTTGGACATAATGTAATATACCCAAGTGTTCTATGTGAATGTGATTCTTGTTTATTATGAAGTAACTAAGTAATTTTCTCCATGTAATATAGTTGGTTAATAATGTTCCACCATGCTGAAAGAGTGGGAATTTCTGATGTAATATAGTCTATTTATGTTTTTTTTTGTTGTTTTCTTTTTCTTTTTTTTTTTTGCTGCTATAAGCCAGACCTCCATGAAGTAAGCTGCAAGTGGATTGTGCATAACCCTAGAGTAGTCCAGTAATAAAACAATTTCCTTTATGAGACAATGTGGAGCTGCCAGGAGCTCCTGAAGTTCTCTTTCAAGCTCAGCATAAAAGGGGTCCAAAACTGGACAAAACTTCATGATGTGGGAAAGGTATGCTCTTGACTTGCCACACTTCCTCCAGCATGAATATTCATGTGTTGCAGACAGAATAATGTGCTGTCATAAGTGATATACAGAAGTACCACATAAAATATTTCCAAGTATATTCTCACCATATGCAGGATTAGTAACTTTTGAAGCATGGAGACATGCTCTTTACCACAGCTGATCTGAGATAGCTATGTCTAATTATTTTTCCCAGGTCATTACTGCTTTCAGGGAGGAAATTCCTGAGGAATCCATCAATGTATGATGGAGGTTAGAAATCATATAATCTACCATTCTCACCCTGACAAGTTTTAAAGTATTGGCTAATCACTGGATATGAGTAATGGGAGTAGATATTAATTGGCAGTGCCTCTATACAATGTCACAGTTTTAGATAGTGAAAGAAGTCCACCTTTCTGAATCCAAAAGTTGATTGTAGATCTAGAAAAGACTTGACATCGTCACCGCCTAACAGTTGGTAAATGTACTGAAGGGAGATATGTTCCCAGTTCTGAAATGTTAGATTGGTTCTATTAGGTGGAAAGGTTTCCAGAAATGCAAGGGGGTTAAAAAGAAGGAGGTAAAGCAGCAATAGTAATTGCTTCCATAAGTTATGCCAGACCTGAATTTGTTGGCAGAGCCAAAAATCTGCAGGGAGCATCTCAGTTACCCTCATGCTTTGATAGTACATGTGCATAATAAGAGGGTGTGGGGAACAGTTCATGTTCTACCCTGACCGGGTTGAGGGTAACCTACCCAAGTGACGTGTAAAAATAAAATGTAGCAGTACTCCAATGAAGCTTTATTATTACAACTAAAACTCAGTCTGTAGCTTAGATCTTGGAAGCAGGAAAGCTTTTAAAATTAATTCTTGTTTTATGAAAATGTTCCTGTTCCTGTTTGCACAGTCATTGGTTAATTTTTTCTTTGTGACCTGTCCAAAGTGTAAATAAACAAGTAGGGTAACATTTATAAAAGGATTCTGCTTGAGATGGGCCTGCTACTATTTATAGAACAGAAATGGAACCAAACATTTAGATCATCTACAGTATATGATGGTCTAAATGCTTACAATATGCAATTGCATCAAAAAATGATGCAAGTTGCATTTGTATTACTCTTGTATTGGACATCATGACTTTTTGTCACAGTCAAACACAAACAATAAAAATTTGTTTCAGTTGATGCATTTTTGGAAAAAAGTAGGACTCCTCAAACACATTCGAGCAGCCACAGTCCCAGGTGCAACATGCAGTTGCATCCACATTCACCATTTTGAGAATCCTGCCATTAACATCCTATTGGTGATGTCACAAGCAAAAATAAGATGCATACTTTATATTTTAATGCACACATGCACATATTGAACATGATTTTGAAGAAAGCAAGATGCACTGAATATTTATTTATTTAGCAACTTTTGACCAGAAAAGACACACTAAGCCAAGGCTTGTTTCCAGGTGCACCCTAGGAGCTCAGGGAAGTTAAGTGACTTGCTCATGTCACACGGTATGCAAGTGGTGGCTGTCGGATTCAAACCCTGTTCTTCAGGTTTGTAGCTCCGTGCTCTTAACCACTGTGCTACAGTTGTCTCCACTAGCTTTCTTTAAAAAACAAATTAAGTTGTCCTGTTCCCAGTCTGGAAACTGTTGAGGGCTGAACACATTACACAGGTGATGTACTTGGCCCCCAGAGAGGGAAGGTACAGGCTACCCAGAATTCCCTTGTCAATGCCACCCAGCAATAAACTGAGAAGGCAGTCATTTAGCTGTATGCCCTGCTGGATGAAGTATGCAGCCATAATGTCTGTGATGGGGGGGGGGTGAGTATGGCATAGGGGACAAAAATAATTAGATTGCACTGCTGCTTAAATAATTTAATCAGCTCTTAAAATGATCCCTTGATAACTAATGTGCATATTGCTAGTAGTTTCAAAAAATATATGTTGCAATAAATGGGCAATAGACAGAACTATAGGACATAAAATGCTTTTAGCACAATATATTTTCAGTTTTGACTCAAGGGCAGATTTATACTGTTCTGTATGCCTATGATATACATTGCTATTTCAATCCTTAGTGCAGTTCACCTTTAAAACATCTTCAGCCTACCCACTGACTCCTCCTCAAAGGGATTCTGGAAGCTATTACAAGAAACATCATGTCAAGATTGCTGCCTGATGTACTCCTAAAACATGGAACCATTTTGACAGTAGCTGAACTCCTGACGTTTGCTCTTTTTCTGAAATACTTCGTGCTGGTAAAACTCTTCTATATGCAGGCTAAATTTCATAGGGCTTACTAAGTAATTTAAGCTTTGTATATATTACAAAAATATTCTAATTACAGCAAGATATATACGGTGGCATCCCACAGGATGAAACACACTTTTAAAGCACTCTGCAATATGCTGCAGCAGACCTACTGAATAAAGCAATGTAATTTCAATGGCAATTAGTCCCCTTTGTCATGCAGGAAACTGGTATTCACATCATCCTGGCAGTGTCACATTTTCCTGCATGACAAAGGGACTAATTTGAAAGTACGTGCTGCTTCAATAGATAACCGAATTCACGAGAGTGCTGCCACTGCTGCAGAACTGCGTTTCATCCTGGGGGATGCCACTGTAGCTAGTGCCAGCAAGGCAACATCACAGTCGTTGTCTGTAGCATTATAACGTTTTCCACAATACATCAGAGAAGTTCATTACTGATGCTTGATTTGAAGGTGCCCAGTAAAAAAAACAGGAAACCTAATTGTATTATTAACCTCTGATGCTTTCACTGGAATACCCAGAAAAAGCCTGGCATGATTTGGGGGTTACCCAGAGGGGAAATAATTATTTTATAAAACCCAATTAGGCTCCTTTAAAAACACATTTTCTTATAAAAAATCATGCCATTTTTTTCTGCTTCTCCATGAACCAAAATTCTGAAAATGTTTGAAAAGTGTTCACATTAAAAAAAAGTGTCCATTAATTTTTTAGGTCAGTGCTGTTTATTCCCCAGTCTAGCCAACCCTCCCTTCAAGCAAGACACCTCAGCCCCATCACCCTGCCTTTCCCTTTTAGGATGAATGGTCATACATCTGCAGCATGGCATGGGTGCTAATAGAGTGTAGGACCTGTGGTGACTGGAATTCACTAGCTGGCTGGACAGCTGGTTTTCCTCTGTTTGCTCCCCAGGAGGATTAAGCATGCAGTGCTGTCCAAGATTACCCTGCATTGGCTCCCATGTACAGCACGTCAGCAGACACCACTCCTCCTTACCCCTGCATGGTGGTCCTTGGTTGCCATGTTCCAATCTGTCACTAGGCTCTGAGTCCAGGCCTTCAATGGGTGCCATAACCCCCCACCAGCCCCAGGAGAGGAGACCTGACCTCTGGTGCTTCATTCTGTCCCTCCCCTGCCAACCCCAAGCAACCTGAGTTCACTCCCAAATGCTGGTCACCAGCTAGGTTATAGTTGAGACATCCAGCAACTCAGCCCTCTGTGCAGCAATGCCACCATGAAACTGTTTCCAGTCAGTACAGTGCAAGTGTATAATTACTATCTTCACATTGTAGAAGCATATTTCCACTATGTTGATATACCAAAACTACTTTTTGGTATGTCAATCAAGGAAAAAGTTCCAGTATATCAAGATATTGAAAGTATATCAATAGGATATAACCATGTCGAACGGACTCCAAGCTTGCAACTAAAATAAAAGTTTCTAGCACTAGCAGTTCTAAAATTAGCCCTTCTAAATGTAAGTTCTTCAAGAAGGCTTAACTTTTGAACTGTGAAGGCTAGACATTTTTCTAATGAAAGCCTGGAGTCAGGTCTACATGGTTGCATCATGCCAATATGTTTTTTTTTTCACTTTTGGTAACCAGGTAAGGCCTACTAGGCACAAATATTTGTTTTCAGGGGTGACCTGGGGGTACTGGGGAGGTTAAATGACTTACTTAGAGTCACAAAGTATGCAAGTAGAGGTTGTAGAACTCAAACCCATGTCTGCTGGATGTACCAAGCTCATTCACAGCTGGTTACTCTAACTTCTAGGTTATACTATTCAATGTATTGATATAATGGTAATTCATTTTTACTATGATGATGTACTAATAATGCATTTTTACTATAGTGACAGAAAGAAATACTTTCAGTATATATGTATAGTTGAAATATACTTTTACTTTCTGAATGTAGGAATTAAAAAAAAATAAGGGTGTTTATACGAATATACAAACTTCCCAGCAGATGTAGGCCATTCAGTCTATCTAGTCTGCTTGAGCGTGCAACACTTCAGTCCATTAGACTGCAGCTGCCCCCCTCCCTCATATGCCCTCCCCCATCTCACGCCCCCTCCTGCTTTGTACCCTCCCCTTGAATCTGTCCCACCTCTTGAAGCCCCCAACACTCTGCAGCGATACGACTTCCTCTGGCAGAGCATTCCACCCTGCCACCACCCTTTCTATGAAATAGTGCCTCCTCAGTTCCCTCTTGAACCTTACCCCTTCCAATTTCAAAGAGTGTCCCCTGGTTTCCTTTCCACCCTTCAGATTGAACATACACCTGGTGTCTACTCTGTTAGAGCCTTTCAGGTACTTGAAGATCTCAATCATATCCCCTCTCTCCCACAGGGTATACATATTGAGCTCTCTCAGTCTCTCCTCATATGATCTGTCCCCCAACCCCAATCTAATTTTTGTTGCCCAGCACTGTACCCCCCTCCCGTAGCTTGATGTCCCTTTTCAAGTAGGGGCATCAGAATTGCACGCAGTACTCTAGGTGCGGTCTCACCAGAGACCTGTACTGGGGCAAGATGACCTCCCCAGTCCTAGAAGTAATCCCCCTAGCTTTGCACCCTAGCATCCTGTGTGCCTTCGCTGCTGTCTTCCTGCACTGAGCAAAGTGGTTCATCTCCCTTGTTACCAGCACTCCCAGATCCTTCTCCTTCTTGGATTTTGTTAACAGGACACCATCCAGCCAGTAATTGTGTCCTGGGTTCTTGCATCCTAAATGCATCACTTTGCACTTCTGAGCATTGAAACCAAGCTGCCAGGTGTGAGGCCATTCCTCCAGTTTTGCCAAATCATCCTGAAGTACATTTGCTCCCTTCCCCCAGTCTATCTCGGCACAAATCTTTGTGTCATCTGCGAAGGGACTGATCTTACTCTTAATCCTTACTGCAATGTCGGTTATGAAAATGTTAAACAGAACCGGTCCTAGCACTGAGCCCTGTGGTACACCACTTGTTACTGCCCTGGGTATTGTACAGTGCCATATACTCATGGTATTCTGCCAAGAACAACTGTACAGTCTCTTTTTTTCTAGTTTATTCCACAGCTGCCATGTATTTAATCTTTGATCATGCTGTCAACAGTTAAATATTAGTTGTGTATTGTTCACATATAATGAAACTGTAAGCTCTAATAAGGCATGGCATTTGGAGTAAAAGGAGACTGTCCAGCAGTATATTTAGTGTTCCAATTCCCTGTATTTCGAGTGGACTGCTTTAAGCAGTGAATGGGGTGGTGATGTGAGAGATGACCCTAACAATATGCTGCAGCAGTTGTGCCTTACTCCCCTTGTCTTCCCTCAGTCCACAGTGAGAGAGTGACCGAAGGTGTGTGCCTCTTAATCCTAATCTTGAATGCAAGTATGGTGGTCTGGCCTAGTGGCTAGGGTGAGACTCTCGCCACAGGCTGTTTTCCTTTTTAACTGCTAGCTTGGGGTGCTTCAGGCTTAGGATCATTAATTTCAGCAAGTTATCTAGCAAAGGTAGTTAGACAAACAGCAATTTGCATTTGAATATTGTTATTCTCTGTAACTGTGCATGCATCACCTGGTGGCATCAGGTGGAGTATAACACCACACTGTACAGTTATTAGTTGTGTAATTAAGCAACAATCTATGACAGGGTGTGGGTTATGGTGGGTTTTACGCACACTTGATGTGGTTCAGTCGTGAGGCTGCAGGCCAAATGAGTAAACCATACCAGAAGTGGGTAAATCCCACCATAAGTCACACCCACTAGTGGGTTATTGTGATTATACAATGTCAAGAATTTTAAAAAGTTAATGAAAATGTTTTTTTTAAATTACGTTTTTAATGATTGTCCTTCATCCCTATTATATAGTGCCTTGTTGCTAGGTAGATCGGGGTGAAGTAGTGCTGCCCCACTCTCCACACATACAGAGAGAGAAAGTTACTGGTATGCTTTTTTCCTTTTTTCCTTTTTTTTAAATAGAGTGTGGTGGAGTTTTGAGTGGGTTTTACTGTTTCTGAATAGTGTGCTGTGAGCCCAAATGTGTACTTTGCATGGTCTGGTGGGAGAAAGTGGTGCAAGCACTGATGGGTGCCATACCTCAGGATTTGCTTCTGGAGTGAGTTTGGCTGCTTCAGTTGGAAGCAACAGTCACAACTGGGAAAATTTTTTATTTTCTCTCATCATCAGGAAGGTGGTGTTTTTTATAGAGGGCATTGATGCTGTTGTTATGATTAAGGAGCATGCAGTGTGGACTTGTAGTGATGATCTTGTACTTCACTAACTCCCCCCTTCCCAAGTTGTTCGCCCCCAACATATCCCGTCCCCCACCCAAGTTGCATCCGCTGCCCAGTTCATCCAGTGACTTTGCCCACCCACCCAAATTACACCCATTCCCCAACATGAGTCTCCCCTGGGAGTTGATTACAATATAGTTGTGGGCTGTGGGAGGCAGAGCCCCCCCTCACAGAAAATGACTTTTTCCCAGAGATACTGTTGGCGCTATTGTCTGTGAGTGGAGTTTTGTGCCACGCTATTCTGTCTGCACAATTATAATAGTATTCTGTTTAAGTGTATGTATATGTGTGTGTGTGTGCGTGTGTTGACTAGGGAGCTGGGTAGTCTGGGTGGTATTTTTTAGGATTGTTTTAGCATTGATCAAAGGCTCTTCTGCCATTATGTGTTTTGGTGGACCAATAGAGAGTCTTCTCCCTGGGCCACCTCCTGTCCTTTAGGGGCTACCCCATTGGATTGCTAGCAGAAGAGCTTAGCTGTTTCAAGGCCCTGGGGATTCCCAGGGGGTGGGACAGGGCCAAAGGTTTTTGCTCAAGGGGTGACATTGGAGAGGCAGTATGGGGGTCATGGGTTCTCAGAGATGTCCAGGAATATGTCAGAAGTGATATTGTGGTACTATGTGCTTAGTCGTAATGTCTGGGCTCTGCCTTTAACTAGTAGTCAGACTGTCTGACTCTGTTCTTCCCCTTCAGGTCATGTTTTGGAATGCAAGGCTACTGAGAAATAAAGCCATGAACATAGAGGGTTTCATCATGGACTCCTCAGCTAATCTTGTTTGTATTACAGAGACTTGGTTGGGAATGACTCTGGCCTTGTACTGGCAGCATCTGTCCCAACCGGGTACTCAGTGGTGCAATGCTTGAGGTGGGAGCAGAGATGGGGCAGAATAACCCTCTGTTTTAGCTTAACCTGAGCACAACAGAACCAATTATAAATCAGGTTACATGACACTACTCGAATGGGTACTGGTAACTCACTCAGACAGGATAAAAAATGTCAAGGTTCTGCCTGACACCATCAGTGACCACTCATCAGTGCAATGCTTGTGGGAAATAACAGCCCCCCCCCCAGTTCATAAACAGCCATGCCATAAGCAAAACAAATATGCCAGAACTCAAATTGTATGTGGCCCAAATAGACTCAAGCTTACTTGATGCCATCCATGTTACTGATTCAGACCTAGAGTTCTTTGTCATAGAATTATTAATTGCCTGCAATAAACTTTCACCGTTCAAAAAGTGTAAAGTTAGAGGTACGCCCTCTGGATGGATCCCATTGGAACTCCTTGCCTTCATGAGAGAGAGAGGGATAATTTGTGGGCACTGGCCAGGTAGTTTGGGTCCCTAGTCCATCTACAAAAATATAAGGAAGCTAGGAATAAATGCACTACTAGGATCTGATTGACCAAATCCAGATACTGCAAGGCTCAACAAACCCAAAACTGGAGCAACGGTAAAAGATTCTGGGAGAATGTCTTGGACCTCCTTCGTAGGGTGACAAAACCTCACCAAAAATGCTCATGGTTGATGGGCATTGGGTACTTGATCCCACCAAAATTGCCAACAGATTCAATGTTGCCTTCACTAACCTAAGCTTCATCATCTGCCTTAGACAACCCTGCCCTCCAACGGAGGTCCTGGTCCTGTTGATACCCAACCATTGGACCCCAAGACAGGATATCCTAAATTCTATTTTAAACCTGTCTCTGTAAGGAATACCTCTAATTATATAAGAAAGGTGCTAGATAAAACCAGAACTGAGGTGATTTAATTGATGGGAAACTATTTGCCTTAGTTGTTGAGGAACTTTTCTACCCCATTTCCAAAATATTTAACTTCTGTCTGTGCTACTCCCAGTTCTCCAAAAAGTGAAAATTCACACTGGTTACACTAGTCTTTAAAAGCAGAGACTATTTCAACTTTGCCAGTTAAGGCCAATTTCCCTAAACTACCCCCATCCATAGGCCTTGAGATGATGGTATCCAATCAATTTGTCTCATACCTTGAAAAATATGAAATACAATGTGCTGAACGGCAGGGATTTCAGACTAAACATTGCACTGATACAGCATTAATTGAGTATTCCAACTTCATCCTTGAGGCTCTTGACAATGGAAACAAGGCTGGCACCATCTATATTGACTTGGCAAAAGTCTTTGACTTACTTAACACTTACTTAATCATGAGGGTTCCATGTGATAAACATGAAAACTAATGAGTGACAGTAAAAATAGCTACTACAAAATGTTGCCTACACATACAATGACTGCACATTACAGCAATCATCACAAATCACTATAACACTGCAACACTGAGTTTTTGAGGTGGGCTCTGCCCCCCCCCCACCACCCAGTGAGGGGCTTCCACCCCTTTCTTTTTAATAATGAACTCCAGGTCAGATGTAATTCCAGGAAGGAGGCAAAACTCGGAAGGGGGGATTTTCACTGGGGGAAGCAACGTGGGAAGGGGGAGCAAGCCAGGAGAAGGGTGCATCTTAAAATTTAAGATCCGGGGTGAAGAAAAACAGCACAACAGAACATAACAAATAAGAAAAAAAGTAAAAAATAGAAATGGCCAGCCTTGAACCCAGGTCAACGACACCTAACAGTAACACAGCTGAGGACTCTAACCACTATGCCAAAATGGTAGCTCAATGGTTCTCCCCACAGCATCATATTTCACTACTCCCAAGTCACTTTACCAGTCACTTTCTTCCATTATTCTCTCTCTCAAACAACTGCTTGTTATCAAAACCACATCACCCAAAACTAATTCACTCTTCTCCACTTGCTATTATGTAATCACCCATATTACTTCACTCTTATCACAGGATGCCATCATGAGCTCCTTCTCAGTAATCTCCATGGCCAATGCCTTCACTAGACACAGTCAACTGGTTCCAGAGTTGTCCCTGTAGTCGTACTCAATGCATGAAGATAGAGAGCTCCTTATTAGATGCTAGGAATGTGTCCATTGGTGTTCCCCAGTGTTCCATTCTGGGCCCCTTACTATTTAGCTTATTCATTAACTACCTGCTTGTTGTCTGTCAGTCTGTAAATGTTCTTTTCTATGGAGATGATGTCACCATCTATTCCAGGAACCCTGACCTTGGCAGCCTCACCTCCATCCTCCAAGGTAATTTTGAGGCCCTTGAAAGATGGTTTTTCCATAAAAAACTGGTTTAACTTACAACATAACCAAGGCAATGCTGTTCACAAGTCCACAAATGAAGAAAGAAAATACATCCCCCCTTGTCATCCGCAATGACCTGGGACAGATACTTGAACAGGTGGAAACCTTTACATATCTCAGGGTGATCCTGGATGATACCCTATCATTTTTTTTCTCCTCATGTTGACCACATTGTGTCCAAAGTAAATAGAATACTGGTTGCCTTGTTATGTATCCAGATTAGCCTCACTGCAAATGCTAAACACCTCGCTGTGGCAAGCACAGTACTGTTGCTAGTTGACAATGTCATTCCTGTCCATGCAACTGCCTGTGACTGAATTCTAAGCAGAATTGTTTGATCAGCAATAAGGTTTGCCGCTTTGTGCTTGGGAAAGACAAGGGCACCTACATTTACACCCCTATATCTACACCCTCTACCTAAACTAACTGGCTAGCCCTATCTAGCAGAATTAAGTTCCAAACATGTCTGCTATCCAAAAAAGGTGCTACTAAACCTAACCCCACAAGCCCTAACTCACTTCTTTGTCCTGTTATCAATCTTTACACCACTAGGACCACAGGAACACAGAAAGTAGATAAAGACCACTTGGCCCACCTAGTCTGCCCATTTTCCCTAGCTACCTACCATAACACTGTGGGCCGTACTTGGTATCTGGCTCCCCCCCCCTTTCCTTGCCACTAAGGTTCCCTCATGCCTATCCCATGCATTCTTGAATCCTGTTACAGTTTTTGCCCCCACCACCTCTGCTAAGAGGCTGTTCCTGGCATCCACCACTCTTTCTGTGAAGAAGTACTTCATCGCATCTCCCCTGAGTCTACCTCCCTCCATCTTCATAGCATGACCCCTTGTTCTTGAGCATCTTATTTTTTAAATGCCTCCCTCTTGAACCTTATTTATACCTGTGAGGCATTTGAAAGTCTCGATTATATCCACCCTCTCCCCTCCTTTACACCATGGTGTACATATTGAGGTCTTTTAGTCTCTCCTCATAGAACTTTTGATGCAGACCCTGCACCATTTATGTTGCCCTCCCCATGGACCACTTCTACTCTGTCTATGTCTTTCTGGAGGTGTGGCCTCCAGAAATGGACACAGTATTCTAGGTGAGGTTGCACCAGTGGTCTATACAATGGTATCAATATCCCCCTCTTTCTGCTGGTGATACCCCTCCCTATGCACCGTAGCATCCTACTAGCTCTCCCCACTGCCTTGTCAAACTGTTTGGCCACCTTTAGGTCATTAGATATGATTACCTTCAGGTTTCTTTCCTGCTTGGTGGTTGTCAGTCCTAGTCCCCTCATTTTGTACTCTGCCTCTGTCTTTCTGTGCCCCAAGTGCATGATGTTGCTCTTCTTCTTCTCAATGAAACTTCATTGCCATACTCTTGACTACTCCTCAAACTTTCGTAGGTCCTTATTTCATTTTTTCCACCACCCCACCCCTTGGGAGTGTCTACCTTATTGCAGATCTTTGTGTCATCTGCAAAAAGGCATATTTTCCCCCATAGCCCCTCTGCAATGTCACTCTGCAATGGTCTACTCTTGACTATTGCTCAAACTTTCTTAGGTCCTTATTCAGTTTTTCCACCCCCCCCCCCAAGTGTCTACCCTATTGCAGATCTTTCTGTCATCTGCAAAAAAGGCATAACTTCCCTTCTAGCCCCTCTGCAATATCACTAATAAAGACATTAAAGAGGACCAGTCCCACTACTGATCTTTGTGGCACCCTGCTGGTCACTCTCCCTTCCACAGAGTGAACTCCATTTACCACCACCCTGTGTTGCCTATCTCCTAACCAAGATTTTACCCAGTTTATCACCTTTTGACCCATTCCTAGGCTGCCCATCTTGTTTATGAGTCTCCTATGTGGAATGGTGTCAAAGGCCTTACTGAAATCTGCCACTACAACATGATCTAATTTCCTGGTCATCCAGTCAAAGAAATCTATCAGATTTGTTTGACATGATCTCCCCCAATGGAATCAAGGCTGTCTCAGATCTTGTAAGCCACTGGATTCAAAATATTCCATAATCCTTTCCTTCAGTAGTGTTTTCATTAATTTCCCCACCACTGAAATCAGGCTGACAGGTCTGCAACTGCCAGTCTTCTCCCTGCTACCACTTTTGAGAAGTGGGATGACATCTGCCCTCCTCCGGTCCTCCAGAACCACTCCTGTCTCCAGTGAGTGGTTGAACTGGACCATCAGAGGTGCAGCCAGCACCTCTCTGAGCTCCCTCAATATCCTTGGATGTATCCCATCTGGTCCCATTGCCTCGTCCACTTCCAGATTTGCGAGTTCCTTCAGGACTCTCTCTTCTGTAAATGGACTAGTGTCCACTTCCCTTCCTTCACTGCTCCTGTCAGTTATCTGTAGTCCCTTGCCTTCCATGTCCTCTGTGAACACTGAACAAAAGTATTCATTCAGAATGCCTGCTTTTTCCTGATCCCCCTCCACACACTCCCCCCGCTTTGCCTTGTTAGCCTTACAATTCCTCCCCTGGTCTTTCTTTTTTTACTTACATGCCTGAAAAATGTCTTTACTGCCTGGGCTATTTTTGCCTCTGTTTACACCTTTGTGCTCCTGACTACTTTCCCTGCCTCCCTCTGCTCTCCTGATACACCTACCTATCCTCCTGCCTCTGTGTCTCCTTATACCTCCTGAATGCTAACTTTTTTGCACTTAACTTCCCAGCCACCTCTTTTGAGAACCTTAGCTGTCTCTTTTTCCGCTTGCTTTTTCTCATGTGCCTGACACAGAGGTTTTTTGCCTTCACTACTCCCCCTTTTAGCCTCACCCACTGTTCCTCCACTCAACCCAAGTCCCCCCTCCCTGCCAGAGCATCCCTGAGACATTCCCCCATCTTTGTAAAACCGACCTTCCTGAAGTCCAGGACCCTTGCTTTTGTGTGATTCCATTCTGCCATAGTGTTTATATTGAACCACACTGTATGGTGATCACTGAACCCCAGATGGCCACCCACTGTGACATCTTGCAACACTATCCCCATCGGTGAGTACAAGGTCCAATATTGCTCCCTCGTGAGTGGGTTCTCTTACTAGTTGCCTGAGGAATTCCCCCTACAGGGAGTTCAGCATGTCCCTGATCCTAGCTGAAGCTACAGCTGGGATGCTCCAGTCTACAGGTGGCAGATTGAAGTCCCCCACCAGCAGCACCTCCCCCTTATTTGCCATCTTTTGGATGGTTTCCACCAGAACCTTATCCATCCCCCCCACCAGGGTGGGGGTCTGTAGATCAGTCCCTCATGCAAAGTGCCACTCCTCCCTCTTTCTTACCCACCCTGTCCATCCTGAACAGAGTGTAGCCTGTTAAGCCTATATGCCAGTTATGGTTCTCATTGTACCATGACTCGATAATCATGAAATGTCCAGTTCAGTCTCTGCTATAAATTAATGGCCAGTAGGTCCAGGATTTTATTTCCCAGTCTTTGACCATTTGTACACATGATCTTTCAAATTCTGCTACCACCCTGCTTGTCAACCCCCCATTTTCCCTTTTGCCTTCTATTCTTACCCCCTCTACCCCCATTCTCATCCCTTTTCATTCCTGCCATTTTGTTTTCCTTGTTTTTTGCTACCCTTGGGGATTTCCCTCCATCAAGGTTCTCCCTACTGACTAGTTCAGCATGCGGGGGAGACAGTTTATGTCTTCCTGCTTCCTTTCACCACCACCCCTGGCTAGTTTAAATGCTTGCCAATGTATCATTTAAACTGCTCACTGATAACTGTAGTTTCCCTCCTGGATGGATGCAGGCTATCTCCCCTGTATAGTCCCTTATCCCTCCTGGTGGGACCCCAGTCCCCAATGTACCCAAATCCCTCCTCTCTGCACCACTCCTTCAACCATGATTTCATGCTCCTGGTATGGAGTACCCTATCCTCTTCCCTGTCATAGACAGCACCTCAGAAAAGGTCACTGAGTGTGCAACCTGCCTAAGACCCTCCACAACTCCCTGAACTCCTCCTGCACTATCCTAGCCTTGTCCCAAGCCAGATCAGTAGTCCCTAGGTGGACAATGACATCCTGCTCTCTCTCCTGTCCTGCTGGCATAGCGATCCTCAGGATCTGCTTCCCATCCCCCCAAGTCATGGCATCAAGTAGGCATCCAACTTATGTCTCCCCAACCCTTCCTGTTCCAAACCTATCCCCCTTACAATGGAGTTCCATACCAGGAGTTGCTTCCTCCTCCTCTGGGGTCCTCTGCCAGCCTCCTTGAGGTCTCAACTTTTGGAGGACCTCCACATCCTCTTTGGACACTACTACAGGTGCCTCCATAGGACAGTTCCTCCCTGCCAGAGTGGCATAGGAATTGTGCAGTGGTACCATATGGGGGATGTGCCTCTGTCCCACCACCTTCACCTTTCCTGAACCCACCATGGTCCAGCCACTCTTCCTCCTTGGCATCCTTTGAGGCAGCGGTGGTAGACTTGGAGGGTCCTTGGTGGAGAAGGAGGCCCCTGAATCCTGGCCAGCTTGGCCTGGAGACTAGCAACCTTCCCCCTCAGCCCAGAGAGATGCATGTAGTTGGGCAGCACAGCAGTCTCCAGAAAGTCTCTCTGAAAACAGCAGCCCTACAGCCACTGCACTGTACCACTCCCAGTATATCTATTTTCTACCCTGCCTGATTTTGTTTTGAATTTTAAAACCCCTTTTTACCCCTTCCCTAGATAGGGTGTTTTCCATATTCCCAAATGTCTGTGTGACCCTAGCTTGTCTCACACTCTTGAAGTGTGTGAGCTACCACAAGAATTTTAACAGGAAATCATACCTCAGTTGACAGGTAGAACTTCTTGTTCCTTACTTTCTACTGTGGATACCTGCTTCACTCCTCTGCCATTCTCCTGCCTCCCTGATGAGGTGCAGAGTGTCCGACTGCTGGCTGCTTCATTGAGCTGACTCTGGTGGGCAGGGTCTACTGTGATGTCCCTTGCACTCGGTCCTTAGTACGGAGGTCCACTTGGTATATACTTCCTTATGTACTAGCCAAGGTCTGATTAATGCTCAGAGGAGTGCCCTGATTGCTGGAACAGCAGGTGGGGTGTGTGTCCATGGACCCTATTAGCTGCTGGAGCACTCCTCACAATCCCAAAATAGCTCTTTTAATTGCTCGAAAGAAGGGAAGGAGGGCTGTCGTGTCTATCAGTGCCTCCTCCTCTCTGAATCAGTGCCCTGTGTCATAGAGAACAAATTTCTGTCATACTTCATAAACTTAAAAATCCTAGAATCCCACCATTCACTCAGGATTGTCTCTAGTTAAGTCGTTATGGCCAGCTCAACGTAAAAGCAAACAGTAAACATAAACAGTTATCAGAAAGATATTGTCCCAGCTGCAAAGAGAAATTAATGCATATTTATGGAAGGGGAAATCGGTTAGGCGCGCCTACTCGAAACTCACGACTCTAAGAGAGTCGGGAGGCCTTGCGTTACCTTCTTTTTATAAATACTACATTGCTACGCACATCAATAAAGTAACACAATGGTGCAAATTGATTTTTCCTCCAACTTTAGGTTCTTATGTGCCTTCCTGGTTAAGCATAGAGAGAGAGAGAACTAGCGCTTAAATATTCGATTGACCTGAGTTCAATTCTCTACATTAATCTTAAACTCCTTCCTAAACCACTGCGGGATACTCCTATCGGATGGTCCCTTAAGGTGTTACAGCAAGTCCAAGGCCTTCTTAAAGTTGACTGGCGTAATTCACCAGAACAAAGAGTGATACAGAACATGCACTTCCTAATTCAACAAACTCCGATTCCACCTGGTTTTCTAGGTCCACTAGAAGGACTAAAATTAGGGGATCTGGCTCCTCAAGGGAAGGTCTTATCATACGAACATGCTTGCTCTAAATTTCCAGAGATAAAGGCTTATAGCTTCAAATTTTGTCAAGTTAGAGAGGCGATAAAGGCCCACCTTAAAGGAATAAAGTGGGCACAAAATAAAATTGAACTGTCCTCTCTACTTAAGGTTGCCGATCAGCCCCACTCCATCTCCAAAGTTTATAAGTTGCTACAAAATTTGGATGAAGGTCTTCCTTTGGGTGTTTGTTATTATTGGGTGCACAAATTAAGGATGGTGGAACACTCAAGCATTTGGAAACAGATATGGGTTAGTAACTATAAGTGCATTAGGCAGGATAAATATAGATTACAACAATTTAATATATTGCACAATCTGTACTACACCCCTGTTAAACTCTGCAAGATGGGTACAAGTCCCTTATGCAACAGGTGGGATTAGGAAGGGACCTGTATCATATTTTATGGGAATGTACCCAAGTTCAACCCTTCTGGCGAACAATCAGGTCTTCCCTGTCACAAATTCCTGGCATACTCGATTTGTTTACTCCTGAAGTCTGCCTGCTGAATAGACATCAGGAGGGCACAACCAAGAGAGACAAGTTGTATATGGGCATTATTTCGGCTGCTGCAAAGGCAGTACTTTTAAGGCACTGGAAGGACCCAAACCCCCCATCAGTCATAGAATGGCATAGAGAGATGGTCCTTGCACTGCAAGTTGAGCTGCATATTGCTAAAATGAATCGCTTGGGTGCTTACATGACCCCATTTGGGAAGAGTTCTGAGTACCGCCCATCTATACGTGGGGTAGTCAAAATACCTAGTAACCAGGTCTGCCTTTCTTGTGTGATGCTCTACATTTCTGTGGATTCCTTCGTTATGTAGAGCTCTAAGACTGCCAAGTAGGAAGTGGATGCTATGGGAGGATGGGGGAAGGGGGGGAGGTGGGAGGAGGGAGGGTTACACTTAACTGGTTAATTTAGTTTTGTTTTTTTTTCCATTGAACTCTGTAGAAATTGGTAGTATGTGGCCAGCTATGGCCGCTCAATGTTTCCATTGTGCTCTTATTTTGTATTGCTTTCCACATTGTAAAATCTTGTGTGTTCTCAATGATGTCAATTAAAATGAATAAAACATATTGAATTAAAAAAAAAGATATTGTCCCAGGAATTCCTGCTTACAAATATTAGAAACTCTAGCACCTTTTTATAGAGTGCCCTTATAACAAAGTTTTCTGGTCTTTTTTGGCAAAGGAATGGTCAGATCCAGTATTAGGGAATCTTGACTATAAACATTTAATGTATGGTTTACCACAGGGAAGTCTCAGAAAATTTCATACAGACACAATCTTCATTTGCTTCGCTATAATAAAATATTGTATTTAGCGAGCCCGGTATATATGGGTTATACAACAGAAATGGATAAACCAGGTTGAATTGTTATCTAATATAAAATGCACATTGAAAAAATCACAAGACCTAGATATACAAAGAAGTAATGAAGAAAGATGGAAACATTGGTGGATTCATTGTGAAAAAATGGTTAAAATAAATTATTATTGAGTATTCTAAAAGGGAAGGATAAAGGTGTTTAAGGAGGTTTTGGTTTGGGGAAACAATTTTGTTTTTTTGTTTTGAAGGATTGTTTCATTTGTTCCATTTGTGTGTTTTTTTCAAATGTTTACAAAGTGCCGGCCTGGTGGCACTGAGGGTTGAGACGCTGGATGCCACACCTTGCACCACACCGGCAACCCGGGTTTGGGAATGGACTCGGGCCACTGGGAGCTGGCAGGGGAGAGGTTGGATTGAGCATACCAGGACTGCTCTCCTTCCTCTGAGGTAGGCTCGTGGGGTTGTGTCGTGCTTGGGTGGCCCCTGGTAAGGACTGGGAGAAGCGCGCAGCACCAGCAGGGGGAGGAGTTCAACAGGATGCTTACATATGTGCAGCTCGTCATTGCATTGCTGGCTCCAGGACAAAATTAAGGTGGAAAACAGGGCTGGGTGCAACTGAGCAGCTTGATGGCTGCTCACCCACCAACCTGGAGGCCTCTCATGGAATCATGTCTGGGGGGTCTAGTGACAGCCATGCTGAGACCCTTGCATATAAGTAAGCCTGCCATCCTCTGGGTCAGTGGGGGCTGGTGGCTGGATGCCCCCGCCGATGCACTGCAGAGGTGCAAACATCGAAGGAAGATAAAAAACTAATGTTTACAAAGTTAGATTTCATAAATTATTCTGTATGTAAATAAAAACCCATATTCTTCAATAAAATTCCCCTACTCTTTTCTAAAAGTGCCATGGGATCTTTAGCACCCACCTGAACAGGCAGATGGGACCTTGATTTAACATCTCGTCCGAAAGACTGCACCTCAGGAGTGCAGCGCCCCCCCCTCATGCTGCACTACCGTGTCAGTATTGGGATATTAACCCAAGTGCCTAGTGTGGTAATAGAACCACAGCCTTCTGATCTCCCAGCCTCAGAAGCGAGTGTGCTACCTGCTGAGCCACTGACACTTTTACTTTTGTAAAAATCTTTAGTCATTATAACAACAGTCCCTCCCTGATCTGCTGGTTTGAATACCACATGAGGTTGGTTCTGTAACCCCTTCAGTGCTTTCATCTCATCCTGACTAAGGTTGCTGTAATGAACTCAGTAATTTTCCAACATATTTTTAACCTCCTTACTTACGCTTTTTTCATATGTGGAGATAGCAAGGTGAATTGCAGTAGGGCAAAAATCAGATTTTGGTTTAAATAGAGAAGTTCATAATTTGGGGATCAAGAATCATTGTCTCTGCCATATTGCATGCTACCTTGTGTGTCAGAGTGTCCATCCTCAAGTAATAGTTCCAAAGCATCATGATTTTGCCAGTCTTGATGATTTCATCCCTCAGTAAATAGCTCTGGAGTTTTCACAATGCCGGAAAAGTCCACATTTTCTGTACACCATTCTTGAGGTGCTTGCATCTTGGTCAGGTTTGAACTCTTTTATGTTTAACTCTGAAGGTGGAGACATACCCATGGTGCTTTGCCCCAGATCGCATGCAAACAAATATTTTAAAGGAAAACTGCACCATCGTATCTTCTAAATGTTATTTGTTTCCATGTCAACATACAGCTCTTTTCATGTAGCTGTTAAAGACGTATGCAACTGCTTCAGTCAGTTTTCACATTTCATACTAGGCCCTGTTACTGTCCCGAGAGTGTCCATTTTGTGGTTGTTGAAATCTCATTGTCCCTGAGAACTGCATTAGCATAAGAGGACATGATGTCAGATCAACCATTTATTTTTTTTTGTATTTTTTTTTTTTTTACTTTTTTTTAATTTAAGTCTAGGATTACAAATACCTTTGAGCCAAGGCTCTTTTAGAAAGGTTCCACATCAATTACAGGCAATTACAATACATCACAATACAACAAGGGGAAATACAATGGAACTGAGTGGATAGGCTTGACACAAGATGGAAAGCAGAAGGTGGCACAGAGGGGATGGTGGATGCTGCAGGGGTGCGGGGCAGCCAAAATGGCATTTGTCAGACAAACAGAGGGGCATTGTGGGTGACTTATAAAGAACATTACAGGGGAAGTGCTAGAGTGGGGGTGGAGGAGGGAAAGGAAGGGAGAGGAAGGGGGAAAAAAAAAAGGAGGGTAGGGTATGATGTGTGGGGTAGAGTAGGGTGTGAGAAGGCAGGGCAGGAAAGTGGGATTGGCCAGCAGGAGAAGTGCCTGGTGTTGGTTTGAAGAGGACTAAATGGGCCAGTTACATGTAGCAGTCATATGAGCTGGAAGCAATGAGATGGCGATGTAGCATGGCTTTGAAAGGGCCAAGTTTTGACATAGAGGAGATGTCCGAACTGAGTTTGTTTAGCCAGCTAGGTCCCCTATGGGCAAAGGATCTTTGTCCCTGGGAGGTGCGGCAACGAGGGACTTGGAGGAGGTGAGTTTCAGATTTCCTGGTGTTACGGGTATTCAGGCAGAGTTGCAGTAGTGCTTGGACACTGGGAGGTGTGAGGCCCATGGTAACTTTCTTAGCCATGGTGCATGCTAGATATCTTATGTGGCTAGAGAATTGTAGCCATCCGGTTTGCGCATATAGGTCACAAGTATGTGTCAGACGGTGGGCATGTATCTGTATGCTGAAATAATAAATACCCTGCAAAAACTATCTGGAAACTCATAAACTGAATGGAGTTTAAAGGGGAAAAAACCTGCATTACAACTCAGATAGCTTGTAAAACTCACTGAAGGTACATGTGGTATTTCACACCTTCTTGCAGCTTGTTTCTTTTAAAACTACTTAAGCAGACAGGCGTACTGGGGAGTTTAAAGACTGATTACACATCACATTCTCATATGCTAATGCAGTTCTCAGGGATGATGAGATTTCAACAACCATGAAATGGATCCTCCCAGGACAGTAACAGGGCCTAGTATGAAGTGTGAAAACTAACTGAAGCAGTTGCATACATCTTTAACAGCTACATGAAAAGAGTTGTCTGTTGACATGGATACAAATAACATTTAGAAGATATGAGGGTGCAGTTTTCCTTTAAATATATTTTTCTAAAGAATTTCTCCAAATCATTAATAATTTTGAATATATATGGTGAGGTGCTGGAAATAAAAGAAACCCACATTTTGGAGCACAGCAGCTTGAGATTCTGTTAGTATGTGCTCAGTTAGACGGATTATTTGCCACTACATGTGTTGCTTGTAGCTGTATTGTTTGCAGTTTCTTCCTCTGCCCATTTTGCCCCTCCTGGTTTTTCCTTTAATTTTTTTTTCCTTTGGCTTTCTTGCCTTGACCTTGAGCGGAAAAATACACCCTCTTCCTGAACTGGGAGCAGCCTGTTCTTCAGGATTGTTGTCCTCTGATGAATTATTTGAAGTTTGAGAGGCCCCAGATATGGATAACTCCTGTAATTTTTGATTTGCTTTATTAATGTGAGATTTAGATTTGGAACAACCACAGTTGTTTGCTTCTTTTCATGGCCCAATTAAAAATACGGACCTCTTTATAATCATTAGAATCACAATTAAGCTTAGACTTTTTTTCTTTGGATCAGATCCATTTCATGTTTTGTCAAGTTAGGAAAAAAACTAGGATGCTTTATGTATTTCTGTAATGCTTGTTTTATTTGCTTAATTTCAATAATTAACTTTTCATGTTTGTCAGTGTCCTGCTTGATAAGTAATGCAATAAATCCTTTTGAGCAGTCAGCAGCAGTTTGCTCCCACTCCTCCTTGTTGTCAAACTCCTCCAAACCACCAGAGGGAATGGTGGTAATCCACAAGCCCCTCCGTTCAAGTCCCAACTCAATGTAATTTGCAAAACTAATGATACTGTATATGAGATTCAGCCCTAAGAAGAGTTGGTGCTCTAGTGTAATGAATACATTCTTAATCTCGCCTTTCTCTGCTGCTGAAGTAGTAGAATTATTCGGACCCAGTCTCTGTTTGACTGTTTCTTTTCTGTTAAGTAAAGTATCCGTAGTGGTCATGCACACCCGAGTTTATTCATCAGAAACTCCACATTCCTCCATGCTCATGGCAAGTCAGATTTTGGGCAAAACTCAGGTGAACAAATGAGAAGGTTGCTTGCTGAAACTGCTGTTAGTAGCAGACCTGAAAAGACCTTAAAACACTTGGAATCCCAGCACCCGGGTTGTGGTACTGAATAGCTATGCACAACACTGTAAAACAAAGAACAGCCTGTACTGTCTCTGGTGCAAGGTCAGATGCAAACCCGGCTCAAGAATTTTGTATGTGACTGGCCCATTGTGTGAACTTGTTCCAACCTGTACATTTCTGAGGAATTAGTGTATGGTTTTCAGAAATTATATATTCATTCAGGAAGCAGGATATTTTTAGATCCTTTTATAAAGGCAGTTTATAACTGAGATGACACATCTTATTTAATGTGGGGTCCTACTTATGCTTGGGCAGCTTGACACCTCTCAGTGCCATTTTACTTTGATTAATAGCTGTGGGAAACAATTCTATTTCCACTAAGCCCACATAATCCCATTTCATTCTTGCATACTGTGAAATAGCTGGGAGCAGCTGGAATATACCACGGACTTGTAAGTGTGCTGGGGTTCTGCCAGGATGCTGTGGTCTGTAATTGTTTCAGGCTCAACTGGAAGGGCTAAGAACTTGTGTGTGTGTGTGTGTGTGTGTGTGTGTGTGTGTGCGCGCGCGCACGCGCGCATGAGTACGCATGTGCATGTGCATGTGCGTACTTGGGATTTTATAGGAGCTTTAGGGCATGCAAGGACTAGCTGGGGAGTTGATTTTGGGAGTTGAGTGGAGAACTGGTGTCCTAAAAATGAGCTAATGAGGAATTGTATGAGGTGTATGTCATAAACAAGCACAGGAGACCTGATAGTGACCTATCATTGTCAACTGGTGTTAATCATGACCTGCCAAAAGGTGCAGGTGACCTGCTTGGAATGCTTTATTTATTTATTTATTTATATGTTTACTGTGAAGGTACACTAGTCCAAAGGACCATTTTCAGGCACCGAACGGGCCCATGAAGATGACACAAAAACACAATGCAGTGGGGATAGGTACAACAGGAGTTTCAAGTACATTACAGAGCACTAGAATACATTCAAGTACAGTACTACTATACAAAATCTGTACAAAGATAAGCATAAAATTATTATAGTACAAGTAGGCAAAGTGCACATAAATACAATTTCATAGCAAACATCATATAGGTATGTTAAAAACTAAGGGCCAAGCCAGCAGGACAATATGGGTACCTATGGGCATAATGTTCATCCACAGGAACAGGAACAGTTTTCTGTTGCCATTAGATGTAACTTATAGTAGGACTTGAACAAGGAGTGTGAGTCTAGGGTTCATAGTGGAGCAGGTAGGCTGTTCCACAGGTTTGGGGCAGCTGAAGAGAAAGCTTTCTGGCCCATGCATATAGAGACCTGTGAGCATTCTAACAAGAGGCTAGCAGAGTTCCAAAGGTCACAGTGGCATGTCTTAGGACTGAGTAGAGGGGAGAGGGGGGATGTAGCATTTTCCCTAATGGCCTTATCAACAAAGCAGCCCAGGAGGTAGTCACGGCAGGCCTGAGGGGGGAGCCACCCCAGTGCCTGGTAAAGGCAGCAGTGATGGGTGGAGTAAAGTGCCAGAAAGGCAAATTGACAAATATTATTATAAGTTGTGTTTAGGCTCATAAAAGGTACTAGGGATCTGGCACAAACAACCAAGGTTTAAGGACAACCTGTCAGAACAACATAACTCTACTAAGAAAATGCAGGGGTCCCCCACGTACCTACCATGGTCAAGGACTGAGCTGCATTCTTACATATTTCTCTTTTGTGTCTCACCCATTTCCTAGTTTCTTAATTTACTCTAATATTGTTCCACTTTGTTTTCAACTATTTCTCAAAGATGGCTCATACAGCAGATGATCATGTTTCTCCTACTTGTATGTCCAATAGCTACTTAATAACAATCAACCAAGAATTAGATGAGGTATTTTCAGATGTTATGAGTTTTCATGAATATCTACATTATATTTATTTATGTGTTTTATTTTTATTTTATAACCGGCTAAATACACTGGTCCAAGGGACAGTTTTCAGGCATGACCCGGGCCATATAGATGGCACACAGCATAAAATAACATAAGACATCACAGTGATTACAACAGCAATTTGACAGTATAAAGAAAGACATCCAGATTATTACAGGTTCATATAATACTAAGAGTTAGATTCAATGTAAATTAAAAATCATAATGTAACAGGCATGTAATCTGACATATTGTGGATATCAACTGTACGTAGAAATCATCCTGTTTCTAATATAGCATTGCTTCAGTCAAGAAACAGTGAGACTAGCTTTTAATAATTAAAAAAAAGGACCACCTTGGAGCTCATGTTTAGCAGTTACATAATGAATTGGACAGAAAATCATTTTGGAAGTGCTTTTTAAAGGTTGGGAGGGATCCAAGGGTTTAAGCAGTTGAACAGTTGAGGCAAGGTGGTGGAGATGATAGGAGAGTAGTAGTCTAAAATGGGAAGAAGAATACCTTGCCCAATAGCCTGCCTTTTGTCAGTGGTTAGTAGGTGTTTCCGACGGTAGCACACACTCAGATGTTGCTTGACCCTTTTGACAGCCTGCCCTATGTGGATAGTAAATGTAAGTGCAGGATCAAGAGTTACACACAGGTACTTACATTCCTTAATCTGTTCTATCATTGTTCCATCTGGGGTTTGTATGTTAAGATTGTCATAGTGCCGCATGAGTTTATGTTTGGAACTGAACAGCAAAGCTTTGTTTTTTTTGTCATTGGCAATGAGCCTGTGTTGAGTGTACCAGTGAATAAAGGAATATAAATCTTTAGTGAGGGTCTGAGCTATCCTTGCAGGAGAGTTGTTACTCCTAAATAATATAAGATCATCAGCATACTGTACATGATCCTGTGAGATCCTGGGGGTTACAAGAGCAGAGGATTGACAAAGAATGAGTAGAGTTGGGGACCTAGGATGGACCCCTGGGGAACTCTAGACTACTTGTAGAGGGCTGAATAAGACTCCTCCAATTTGAACCATCTAAGTCCTGTTAGGAAAGTAGTTTTGTACCCCGTTTGAAGAGTTAGGAGAGAAGCATAAGTTATCTGATACCCTGATGAAGATACTATGATCATCATGTCAAATGACTTTGAGATATCTACAAATATGGCACCAGTGATTTTCCCCTTATCCCCTTATCCATCTCTCTAAGGACATGATCTGTGAATTGAGCAAGGGCCGTGGTAGTGTTAAAACCTTTCCTGAAACTGTACTGATCCTTAGATAGCAGGTTATAAGTAGCAATATGATTTGATATTTGATGAAACATGAAAAGTAAAAGAGGCTAAGTATACTTTTCTCTCAAGTGATAATCTAATACAGAGAGAATAACACATAGGTGTGTGTGTGTAATCAGTATGCTACACACACCCAAGGTGTGGGATGCTACATAAACCTTGAGAAAGAAGTTCAAGGGGTTTATAGAAGCATACCACACCAAGGGTGTCTAGAAAATTCTGATTTACATGCACCCAATGATGCCTTGATCTTTTAAAATTACTAGTAAGCATTTTTAATAACTGTGGCTGTCGTATGTCTAGTGCTTGCACTGCTCACAGTACAAGCTTGATTGACAAGGAGTGATTACAACTGCCTGGTTGTAATGCATAATTACAATTAGGCAATTATAATGACTAGGGAGCGTTTTCTCCCATAGAGAAATTCGGTTATAATTCGCCATTATATCCTGTGGGTTATAATGGCGAACACATGCAGGGTTTATTTTGCATGCATGCCACAACTGAAGCTCTTCCTTGCTTAGTGCCAGCTGCCAGTACTTTGTGCCAGACAGCTGCAAGTTCATTTTTTTTTTAAAGTAACTTGGCACTTCAGGCTAAAAAGATAAATGATTTATAAATAAATTAAAAAAAGTAAGAGAAACAAAATGTTTGCCTTCAGCAGCCACTTCTGACCGTGTGAAAGTACTGAAACCAAACCAAACCACACAGGAATTTTTTTTTATTTTGTATAGTTGCTGTGGCAAAAAAAAAATGATCCCCAGCAATTATATAGAATAAAACATGAGGTGGTGTGTTTAACTCAAGACTTTACACACACCCTCAGTGTTGCATGTTTATAAACACCTCGAGCTTCGCTCTCAGGGTTTATGTAGCATCCAACACCTTGGGTGTGTGCAAAATTTCATTAAACACACCACACCATGTATTATTCTATACGTGATGTATTTCTCAAAATCAGTTATCTGAGCTTTAAAATTACTCCCTAGTATTTATAATGTAATAACTTGAAGATGATATAATAATTGTTGAGCTGTCACACTCATTAAGCACAGTCATTAAGACTGAGAGAGAGGGAACTGGGGGTAGTGGTAGATGTCAAAATGAACAAGTCAGAGACCTGTGGGAGGACAGCGGCAAGGGCAAATAGGATGCTGGGATGCATAGCCAAGGGGGATTACCTCCAGAAAGGCGGAAGTTATCTTCCACTGTACAACTGCTTTGTTAGGCCACACCTTGAGTATTGTGTACAGTTTTGGAGACCACATTTAAAGAAGGACATAACACTCCTAGAGAGGACCAAAGGAGGGCAACCAAAATGATTTGGGGCCTGAGGGAGAGGACCTATGAGGAGAGGCTCAAGGAGCTCGACATGTACACCATGGAGGAGAGGAGGGACATGGGAAGACATGATAGAGGCCTTTAAGTACATGAAAGGAATCAATAAAGGAGGCCCAGTCAGGGTGCTCCAAAGGAAGGAGGGTGGGGCAACAAGAGGTCATGGGTGTATGCTGGAAGGATGCATTCTCAGAGGGGAGAGGAGAAGATGTTATTTCACTGAAAGGGTGATGGAGTCATGGAATGTACTGCTCAGGGAGCTGGTAGAGGTGGAGACTGTGGACGGATTTAAGAGGGGATGGGACAGGTACAAGGGGAGGGTAAATCTGACCAGGCCCAATACAGGAGGAACATCTGGGACTGGGGATGGTATAACCCAAGTGGGAGAGGGACACACCAAAATAGGCCCTCAGTGTGGGTGCTGAAAATCGAGCAGACTCGAGAGGCCGTTGGGCCTATTCTGCTGGCATTTTAGTATGTTATTATGTTAGTATTTATGCTCATTAAACTGATGCATTTTCATGCAACCATGTGAGGAGAAACAATTCCAGCAAATGCATTAATTTGTAGTAGCAAAATTTAAAGGCAAGCTCCGTGATACAAAACTTGATAAAACTCAAGCTACATTTTAACAGTTTTGCACTTTCAGAAATTGCAAATGGAGGCTGCCTTGATGGCCAAGTGGTAGCACATGGTACTACAATGCAGACAACTGGAGCTCGGAAACAGACATTGGTCGGCATGTTGGAAGGTAGGCCAGGCTGTAGGCCTCAGTCAGGGGGGTTGGTGATGGGTTTGGCTGCGACAGTGACCCCTATGGGTGTACCAGGGATCTTACTTCTCCTGCTGGGGTATGCTATACATCTGAGGTCATAAGGTATTGCTCACGCCGAAAGAAAGAGGGAGGAAGGAGTGAAAATCATGGAGAGAAACTCCCTGCTTTCTGTATTATGACACAAGCAGCCTTGACAGGGTATACCCTTGCCAACAGGGTATAACCTAGAGCTGAAGCTACTTAGCCTGGGGGATCCTCTCCTCACCAGACCAGTTTCCCACATCTTCAACGCCTGCCTTATCTCAGGGATCCTCTCTGACATATGGAAGGTTGCCAAGATTGTCCCTGTCCTTAAACATGGTGACCCGAAAGATGTCAACAATTTTCGCCTCATTGCTATACTATCCACTGCTAGCAAGCTCCTCGAAAAGCCGGTTGCTTCATAGCTCTCCCACTACCTCCAGGGTCATGATGTTCTATCCCCTACTTAGTACGGATTCAGAAAAGGGCACAGCATGTCAACTGCCCTGGCCGTGGTTACCACAAAGATCCGGTCCGCAACTGACCAAGGCAAATTCACCGGGGCCATCATCATTGATCTATCTGAGACCTTCGACCTGGTAGACCATTTTCTCCTCCTCTCCACCCTGCTGTCTCATGGATTCTCCCACCATGCCCTTGACTGGTTCGCCAATTACTGTACCTAGGGGGCAGGCAGCAATACACCTGCTTTAATCGAACCCTCTCAACCCTCTCCCATGTGAACAGTGGGGTGCCGCAAGGATCCATCCTTGGACTCATCCTGTTCTCACTGTTCATTAATGATTTTCCCTCCGCCACCACCAAAGGGCACCTAACTCTTTATGCCGACGACCTAGTCATCCTCGCAAGCTCACAGAACATCACCTCCATCAACTTCCAGCTCAACTCTGATTTCTCTCTTATCAGGAGCTGGCTCGATGGACACAAACTCACAGTGAACCTGAAGAAAATGCAGGCCATGCTGTTTGGCTCTGTGGCCAAAACCTCCTCCTGCACAACTCCCCTAAAAATCCATGGGTCAAGTGACTCCCTCCTTCCGAACACCAACTCTGTTAGATACCTCGGTGTCACCCTCGATCTCCAACTCGATCTCTCCTCGCACATTCAGAACATTTGTAAAGCGATGAACAGCAAGCTCGGCCTAGCCTACAGAGCTAAAGACTGCCTCACCCCTGTAGCCTGGCTTGCTATTGCCAAGGGGATTCTCCTTCCCATACTCTCCTATGGGCTTGTTGCCTTTGCCCCTGTCCCATCCTCTAGCCTTGCCAACTGGGACACCATCTACAACAACATATGCCGCTTCGCACTCTGGCTCGCCTCATGCACGCATGAGCTCTATTCCTGATTGGAGTGGTTACCCCCAGAAAAACTACGGACCTATACCCTTGGTAACTTCATTGACAATATAGTTAGAACGGCCACTCCTGCCTCGCTCGCCCTTCCCCTAAAACACGCCTCCCCTGCCTACAACCTCAGATCATGCGCTACTCAGGCCCATCTCATCCCCAAGACCCGTACCCTCACAGGGGATCGGGCATTCACAGTCCAATGCACCAAAATTGTGGATCTCCCTTCCTGCCAGTGTTTGTGCCTTCCCCCCCACCCTTGCTTCAAATCTTCCCTTTGAAACTTCTTAAAAATCGCATTAACCTGCCTGTGTTAAGCATAAACCAGCCCCCCCCCAAGTGTGCAGTTCTCCCAGTGCTATCTCCTCTGCTGCTCTCCCTCCTTATGCACTTACCGCCCCAGGTGGAGCGGCGCCTATTGCTCTTATCCATTATCCTAAACTGGTCTAGCACCAAGTCCTCTCTCTCACTAAAGGTGTCTGCACCTTACAATTTTGATGTTTTGCTCCTGCTAGTGTTGTTCTTGCTGCAAATTCCTAATTGTTATTTGATGTTCACTACTGTACTACCCAATGGTGGAGCATGTCACTCCTGTATGTAACCTTCACTGTAAGTTCCTGTATGTAACCTTGTGTTCATGGATACCCAGTAACTATCCCAGGTTGTTCCTGAAAATAGGCACTTTGCTGTCTAGTGTGCTTACCTGGTTAACAAAAGCAAATAAATAAATAAATCCCTGGTAGGACTGCAGAAGTAATGGATGAAAAGTAGATTTAAAAAAAAAAAAAGATGAACCTTTGAGGCTGTGGGGCCAGTCCTATGGAATTCCCTGCCATGATCACTAAGGGCAGTTTCCTCTTAGGAGAGTTTTAAGCGGGGCCTTAAAGCACACCTATTTAAAAAGGCATTTGACATCCACTGAATTTTAAAGGGGTTTTATAGTTTTAACTTAGTATTTATTATGTGTTTATAGAGCGGTCATTGTTGTAGTTCGGCCTAGTCTCAGCTGGGAAGGCAACCGGAGAGGAGTCGAGGGAGGGAGGTACACGTTAATATAGTTTTTACTGTTTGTTGAGCATTTTTTTTATTTGGAGACATTGGGGGCTGGTGCAGAGCTGATGCTCTGATGCAGAATGTGTTGTGGGGACATCGGGGCTCTGGGAGGAGGGAGGTAGGCCTGAGAGGAAGGGTCTGAAAGAAGAGGAGGAAGCGGACCATGTGACACAGCAGGACCTATTGGAATGCTTGGGTCAGACCATTTATAGAGCAGCCATTGTTGTAGTTCAGCCTAGTCTCACCAGGGAAACTAACCAGAGAGGAGTGGAGAGAGGGAGGTACACTTTAATATTGTTTTTACTGTTTGCTGAGCATTTGTTTTTGCTTGGAGACATCAGGGGCTGGTCCAAAGCTGATGCTATGACACGGATTGTGTTGTGGGACATCGGGGCTCCAGGAAGAGGAAGGTTGGCTGGAGAGGGAGGGTCTGTAGGGGGAGGAAGAAGTGCACCACTTGATGCAGCAGGGCCTATTGGAAAGGCCGTGGCTGGGCCATTTATAGAACAGCCATTGTTGTAGTTCAGCCTAGCCTCAGACAGGAAGCTGATCAGAGAGGAGCAGAGGGAGGGAGGTACACTTTAATATTGTTTTTACTGTTTGCTGAGAAGGGCAGGGGTATAAGTCACAGAGAGGGGTGGCTAGAATAGCTCAGAGAAGGGAGAATGACAACAGGAACAGATTCTCCATTTTGGCTAGCCTGGAGGAGCAGGAAGGGATGTGGAGGGAAACTACAGAGAAGGGAAGGGTGGAGGACACTATGAAGGGTAAGCTGTACAACAGTGAGGCGGAAGACAAAAGAGGTAGCCCAGATGGTAGCAGAAGCAATGAAGGGCAGAAGGAAGGTGGCGAGGCAGCAGGTATGAGAGGGGGGACAAAGGAGCAGATAGAGAACAGACAGGGGGCACAGCAGGAAGCCCTGGATAGGATAGAACGGGGGGGAAGGAGGAAGAGGAAGAGAACAGGTCAGTGGGGACACAGGGAGCCAGTGGCAAGGGGGGTTAGAGAGGGGTGGGAAGGCAGGCACAGGAAAGGGGAGTTAGAGCAGAAGAGGAAGGGTATGAGGGCGGAATCAGATAGTGAGGGGACAAGTGGTACAGGGGACATGCATGGCTCAGGGAAGGCACAGGGGTACAGGGGCAGGGGAAGGGAGAGAGAGATTAAGTCGGGGCAGAGGATTAACAGGCAGCAGGAGGGTGACAAAGATAAAGGAGAGAAGGTCATTATTCTGGGGGACTCAATACTTAAGGGTGTAAGATGGGGGGAGGGGCACCAGAAAAAGTAACATTTGGGTGGAGTGCATGCCAGACATGACAGCAGGTAGAGTGAGTCAGTGTATTAGCAGATGTGTGAGGAAGATAGGGGAAAAAAACACACATTGTGGTACACCTTGGCATGAGTGACCTGGGGGAGAAGAATAGAAGAGATGCAGGACAGTTTCAAGGAACTGAGGAAACTATGCAGTAGGGATGGAAGGATGGTAACTTTCTCAGAAATCCTTCCAGTGCCAAGAGTGAGTACAGCCAGGAAGCAGAGAATCACTGAATTCAATAGATGGTTGAAGGAATGGAGTTGGTTGATGGGGTATGGATTGGTGGGGGGGGTGGGGCAACAAGTGGGAGAACACAAACCTGTATGCAGAAGATAGGTTGCACCATAGTATAGAAGGCTCACAAGCACTGAAGCATAGGTTGGGGGAGTTTATCATACAAAATTATAATTTAAACTAGGTGGGGGGACAGGATGGGAATTCACCAGGAGAGGGAGTCCTTTGGACCCCCCCCCATAGAAAGGCAGGAGCCAAATTCAAATAGGAGGGAAAATGGAGGGGAGGGTAAAGGTGCAGAGCACAGTAGATCAAAATGGAGAGTACTATCATTGAATGCTAGGAGCCTGGGGAACAGGATGGCAGAGTTGCAGGCATTGATGGTGGTATAGGTGAAGTGGACACATCCACTATCACCGAGACATGGTTGACCCAATACCATGACTGGGACCTAGCCATCACAGATTTCAAACTGTACTTGAGGGATAGGGAAAGGGGGAAAGGGAGGCAGGTGGCTATATACATTAGGGAAGGGATAAGATATGATAGGCAGGAGGGGGAGGAAGGCAGGGCAGAGGCCATATTGGTGCAACTATACAGCTTGAGGGGTAGCAAGGTTAGACTGGGGGTAGTTTATAGGCCTCCAACACAGAATGAAGAGACTGATAGGGAGTTGAGGGAGCAGTTAAAAAGGCTTAGTGGCAAAGGGAGCACTGTAGTGGTGGGGGACTTAAATATACTAGGGGTGGATTAGAGCATCCCAGCTACCTCATGTGACAGGGAACAGATCATCCTGGAAGCCTTCCAGGGCAGCTTCAAAACACAGACGATAACAGACCTAACTAAGGAGGGGAACATCATGGACCTGGTGCTGGAAGAGGGGGAGCAAGTTAGGGAGGCTGGGGTGGAGAAACCCCTGGCGGGAAGCGACCACCACACAGTGTGGTTCTCAATCAATCTAGGTAAGGAGGTAACCACTATAAAGACGAAGCTCCCAGACTTCAAAAGGGCAGACTTTTGCAGGATGGGTAGTATTCCAGAACTGCACATAGTTAGCATCCACCCTAACATAGATGCCAAGCAAAAATGGGCAGTCATCAAGCTGGACCTGGCTGTGGCCACTAGCATGTGTCAAGAGCCAGAGCAAGAAATCCAGGATCAAGAAGCCAAGCTGGATGAACAAGGAAGTAGGGGAGAGGGAAAAGATGGCTGCATTTAGAACCTATAAAAGATCCAACAGGGAAGAGGACAGGGAGGAATATATAAGGAAACTAGGGAAGTGTATAGAACAGTAAGGGCAGCCAAGGCATTGAGGGAACTGAGGCTGACTCAGGGGATCAAAGAAGGTGAAAAGATTTTTTAAGTATATAAGGGGGAAGAGAAAGAGTAAGGATCCAATTGTTAGGATCAAGAATGGCAGTGGGTGGGCACAAAAGGGGGCAGAAGCAGGCAGAAGTAGTTAAAAAGTGCTTGTACACTGAGGTTCATTGTCTTTTAACTTGTTTTTTTTGTTTTTATTGGGTTCACCACAATATAATCCAGATAGACCATCTTAGGGTAGCTGGTTCATTCCACTGGCATGTCAAACAGATGAGGCACACTGATGAGTCCTGGTAGGATGAGATACGTGTCTTTGTCTTCTGTTGGCACCCTTTTCAAACTGTATGAGAGGCATTTCGGCACCATGCATTTCTGCTTAAAGTTGAACCAGCATAATATTCTGTGGTGATTTGCATATACAGGCCATGATGCTTTGCATTATGGGGGTATGTGTGATTTTGTATTTCTTTGAAACCTGGCTTCCCGGCCAATGCCTTTGGGGTAACCATTGCCTCAGTGCTTGAGCACTGAGGTTCTTTGTCTTTTAATGAGTACTTCTGTTTGGTATTCACCAAAGAGAGGAATGGACCCACACCTAAGGGAAAGGGTGGGGTGGGAGTGGGGGGAGTAGATCATGGATGGGACAATCACCGAGTGAAGGGTGTTGGAGGGCCTTAAGTCGCTGAGGGTTTTTAAGGCACCTGGGCTGGATGGTATTTATCCAAGAGTACTGAGAGAGTTTGCATTTGTCCTGGCGGGGCTGTTGGCAGACCTGTTCAACATCTCTCTGGAAATGGGATGCATACGCAGAGATTGGAGAGTGGCGAATGTGGTGCCCCTCCATAACAGTGGGCCCAAGGACGAGCCGAGGAACTATGGACCAGTCAGCCTAACCTCAATTGTGGGAAAGCTAATGGAGTCTATTCTCAGGGAAAGGCTGGTACAATTTCTAGAGAATAATGATGTTTAGGACAGCAGACAGCATGGATTTGTCTCTAGCGGATCCTGCCAGATGAACCTGGTGGACTTTTTTGATTGGATTACGCAGGCACTGGACAAGGGTCATGTGGTGGATGTCCTATACCTGGACTTCAGCAAGACCTTTGCTGAAGTCCAGGCAGCTTCAAAAGGGGGTGGGACAGGATCAGAGGGAGTGTTCAAACCTTGGGGGGCAGGGGGTGGGAGTGAAGGATAAACAGGCAAACTCAGTGGGGGGAGGCAAGGGGAGGGTGGGTAGCTGCATTCTGAAAGACTGAAGTGCTGTACACTCGAGCAGACTAGATAGACTATTAAGCCTGTATCTGCTAGCAATTTTCTTATGTTCGTATGTGTGCCAAGCTAACTGTCTATGATTTTAATTGCTGTAAATTGCTGAAATTGCCGCACCTCTTTTTAAAGCGCCCAGAGCCTCTGAGATTGGGTGCTTAAGAAATAAAATTTTAGTTACAGTACTTACTGACTTACTTACTTACTTACAGATGTGTTATAGAAGGTGTTGTTTTTATTTCTTCTCAAATATTGTAAAAAGAACCGAAATACAACAATGCAGTGTTACCAAATCAATAACCAGACAGTCCAATGGGTACAGTTATAAGCTGAGATTGCAACATGCAAAAGTACTAGAACTAAATTGAACATCCCAGCTAATTGTACTTTCTTTTTAGCTGAATAATTGGAGCTGTTGCTGAGGACATCACATACAGCCCCTTCTGTGTGAGCTGTAGGATGTGATCCCCCAAATAAGCACTTGAAACTACATCATGAAACTACTGGCTCTAAACATAAAGGTTATCATTCTCTCACTGCTACTCCTGTGCTCTGGATGTTGCTACTGGTTAATATTCAGTACTGATCTTTCATTAGCTTACATAAGCAATAGTAAATGCAAGTCATAGCTGGCTCTGACATGAAGTACTTACACATGCGATTCAGGGAATTCAGAAACAAATACTGTATATATTTCCAACTTCTACATTTGTAATTTATTTAGTTGAACATATTTTACCAGACAAGCAAGCAAGGTCCAGGAAGGGCTCAAGTCCAGTTTCAACCTAGGGATGGGGGTGGGGGGTATATTGGAGTGCAAGGAGTGCAATTTACAAAATACAGCAGTCAAAATATATACAGTCAGATATATACAAGCAACTAGATAACTGTGAACACAATGATGTTTCACAGTGAAGGCAATTTTACAGACACCAAGAGAAGCAGGGAGGATATTTACAGTGCAGAGCATTTCAGCATTGCACATTGGCAAATATATAGATGATGGTATATGAGCGCTCATATACAACAAGGATATTTTTCACTCAAGAGGTTCCCTTGGTAACAACACAACTTGAGAGGTTTCATTACCATGGAACCTCGAGAGTGAAAAATATCAATGCTGTGCATGAGCACTCATACACTGTCTTTTATAGTGAATGGGCACAAATAGTTTAAAGCCGATGTTCTTACTTTTGTGTTTTCACAGTGCTGCTCACTTCTGGGGCCATCTCTCACCACCATGGCCGTTTCCCGATGAGCGGAGGTTACCAGAATGTGAATGCACAAACTCTTTCCAAGTTGTTGTGCTGCAATAGCTATATATCCAGTGCAGCACAACAAACTAGATGCCATAGCTACTGCAGCACAACAATGCTGTTATAGGCATGGATTTCCATGTAGAACAGTTCTACCATACACTGTATGCCTATACAATACAATGAGTATATACAGTAGGGACAAATATACAGTGACCAAATAAAGGTGAAGAATCAGAATCTGTAATGATATGACCCAGTAACATAACCAAAATTTTGTAGATGCCCTAGAAGATTATGAGGAATAGTCACCTTATGGACAATTATGGCATGTCAGAGGAACCTTCTGATACTTCGTGATCTGAGCCGTCACAGAGTGGTAGCTGGAGATGGTGATTAGGGTGGTTGGAAGGTTATTACAAATGATTTCTAGAAATTCTGGAAATTGTATATTATGTAATATAAGATGATATGTGAAGTCATTTAATTAGCAATCAAAATACCAATGGTAATAAAGGCACCAAAGAAGGTCTGTATGAAATAATTATGTTGCCAAAAAGAAAGCTGACAAGCCTCCTCTAGCAATGAAAAGGGAAGTGACATGGGAGACTGTGTCTGAGACACTGCATCTATGAATTGTAGTGAGGAAAAAAAAGTTACACTCTGGGGATCAAACCCAGGCCCCTTACTCTCTACTGCTTGGTAGCTTGTAGCTCTAAAGCTGTACTAAGTATCCTAGACAGGAGTTGTATGCTGTGGCAAAGGATGCACAACACTAAGTGCGGCCCTCCCCCAAAGTTTCAGTGAATGTTCATAATGAACAGTCTGTCTATTTGAAGTAATGTTTCCCAAGTTGCATTTAAACCTCAGAGTCTGAACTGGAACCTTTCAATTTATCAGCAATATTGAATGTCAAACCTTGCTGAAAATCTATCACTGACATCAGCAATGACATCTAACAATATATTTCACACTGCATAGATTTAGTAAGAAAGAAAGAAATGTTCCATTATGGTGATTGAATCCAGGCCCCCTGCCCTCTACTGCTTGGTACCCTGTAGCTGTACCATTGTACTATGCATCCTATATAGGAGATGCATGCTGTGACAAAGGATACCCAACAGTGAGTTCAGACACCCCTACACAGCTGTAGTGTTGGGGGTGTCTGAACTTAGCACAGATGAAGCCTTACAAAGGTATAGACAGTAAGGCTTCAAATAAATTTCATATTTAATAGTCTATTTGAAGTAGTGCCAAAATATGAGCTGGAACATTATAAGTTATCAACAACATGGAACTTCAGATCTTGCTGAAAATATATCACTATCATAATCATCAATGATATCTAGCAATTTCTCTCGCACTAAAAAATTTTAATGTGAAAGATAAAATTGTTCTACACTGAGGATAGAATCGCAGCTTGTGTAGGTCTGAAACCCAGCACCAAGACCTAAAAGCTCTATCACTGACACCATCAATACTGTAGTGCAATTACTCATACTGAATGTACCTTTAAACTTGACTAAATGCAAAAAGAATACACATGACCAAAATAGGCACTTAAAACTACACTGTTGGCATCTGAAATCTAAAAAAGAAATAAGACTATTTAAAAATTTTTATTTCTAATTAAAAGGAGGCACAAGGACTCGACTCCAGAAAATGTCAGTAACTACAGTACACTGGTTGTTACAATTTTATTTATTTTTTGTTTTTTTTTCCCCTGTGAATCATCATCAGGTTTAATAGCCTGGGGAAATATGCCATGAATACTAATCAAGTCTGAATAGCACAGATGAAGCCTTACAAGGATATAGACAATGATGGAGGAGTTAGACAGGGAACTAGCAGGACCTGTGAGAAGGGTAGTGTGGTGATTGTGGGGGACTTCAACATGCCAGGCGTGGACTGGAGTACCCCCAACAATCAGGAATAGAAGGGAGCAGGTACTGCTGGATGCCTTCCAGGACAGCTTCCTGCAGCAGATGGTCAGTGAACCAACCAGGTTAGGGAATACCTTTGACCTTGTGCTGGCAAATGGGGAGTTTATGAGAGAACTTATGGTGGAAGAACCACCGTCAGGGAATGACCACCACTCAGGATGGCTCACATTGGATATGGGAAAAGAAGGAGTGGAATCTGGCACAAGAGTGCTGGACTGCAGGAGGGCTGACTTTGGGAGGATGGGGTAAGTGGTAAAAGGGTACCTAGCCAGAATTCAACCTAGCATGGGCACTAACCAGAGGTGGGAGCTCATAAAGCTTGGGATAGAGGAGGCAATCAAAACCTGCTGCAAGGCCCAGAACAAGAAGACTAGGGCTAAGAAACCGAGCTGGTTGAGGAAGGAGGTCATAGAAAAGGTAAGGAGAAAATGAGCTGCCTTTAGGAGGTGCAAGAAAACAGGGAGGGGAGAGGACAGGGAGGATTACCTGACAGAATCAAAGGAGGTGACACGGGCAGTAAGGGGAGCCAAGGCATCTACGGAACTCAGGCTGGCACAAGGCATTATGAAGGGGGAGAATTACTTCTTTAGGTACATCAGGGAGAAAAGGAGCTGTAAGGACCACATAGTAAGGATTAGGAAGGAGGGGGGTTGGGTGGAAGCAGGGTGCGATAAGGTAGAAGCGCTAAATGATTACTTCTGCTTGGTATTTACTAAGGAGAAGAGGGGTGTGATACCCAAGGGGGGAGGAACAACAGAAACAGGGGGGATGAGGTGACAGATGGGGAAATCATGGAGGGCAGAGTTCAGGGGGGTTTGAAGGCACTGAGGGAGGACAAGGCTCCAGGCCCAGATGGCATCCACCCCAGGGTACTGAAGGAGCTGACAGGGGTCCTTGCAGGACCTTTGGCAGACCTATTTAATGCCTCACTACAATCAGGGTGTGTACCTCAGGATTGGAAGATGGTTCATGTGGTGCATCTCCACAAGAGTTGCCCCAAGGATGAACCAGGGAATTATAGACCAGTGAGCCTCACATCCATCATGGGTAAGCTGATGGAGACAATCCTGAAGGAGAGGCTGGTGGCCATCCTAGAGGCCAAAGGACTACAGGACAATAGACAGCATGGCTTCATATGTGGCAGATCCTGACAAACCAACCTGGTGGAGTTCTATGACTGGGTAACTGGGCAACTGGACAGGGGCCATGCAGTGGCTGTCCTATATCTGGACTTCAGTAAGGCATTCGACTCAGTGCCGCATGGGAGGCTGAGAAGTAAGTTAGAAGGCATGGAGGGGTACAAAGCTGGTGAGATGGGTAGGAAACTGGTTTCAGGGAAGGCAACAGAGGGTGGTGGTGGGTGGGGAGCTCTTACACCCAAGGATAGTGACAAGCGGTGTCCCACAGGGCTTGGTGTTGGGACCAGTGTTGTTTGGGATATTCATTGCAGACATATAATTGGACATCAAGAGCAAGATCAGTCTGTTTGCTGATGATACTAAGATGGGAGCAGTGGTGGACAACCGAGGAGGATGGCAGGGGTTGCAGGATGATCTGGCAAAGCTTGAAACCTGGTCAGACACCTGGCAACTGGGGTTTAATGCCCAAAAGTGCAAGGTGCTACATTTTGAGGTGAAGAACCCAAGGAGGAGTTACCAGCTGGGGGGAGTGCAACTAGCCCAGACAGAGGAGGAGGAGAAGGATCTGGGGGTGCTCATTACAGGGTCAATGAACAACTTGGCACAATGTAGGAAGGCAGCTGCAAAGGCCAACAAAATGCAGGGTTGCTTTGCAAGGGGTATATCCTCGAGGAGGGAGGAGGTGATTCTGACACTGTATAGGTCATTTGTTAGACTGCACCTGGAGTACTGCATGCAGTACTGGCACCCATATCTGAGGAGGAACATTAAGGTACTGGAGGGGATGCAGCGCATGGCAACAAAGATGATAAAGGGGCTGGGGGACTTACCATACAAGAGGAGGCTGAGGGAGTTGAACATGTATTCGCTGGAGGGGAGGAGGGACGGGGGACATGATTGAAACCTCTAAGTACATGAAAGGAATAAACAAGACAGGTACAGAGGGGCTGTTCAAAGTAAGGGAGGGGAGGGACATCAGGGGCTATAATATGAGACTGGAGGGAGGAAGGTTCAGGAAGGAGATGAGAAGACACTTTTTTACAGAGAGGGTGGTAGCTGGGTGGAATGCATTACCTGCAGAAGTAGCATCCAGTAGAACAGTGGACTGTTTCAGAAGGGGATGGGACAGGACAAGGGGGAGGGTCAATGCAGCGGAAGGGTGGAAGGAGGGGCAGCTGCAGAATAAGGGCTGCTAGCTGCACATTCGAGCAGACTTGATAAACCTCTAGGCCTTTATCTGCTGGCAAATTTCGTATGTTCGTATAGTTGCTATAGGTTTGTTTAACTCGTTTTATGGCATTACTGCTGGCTTGACCAAAACTGTATACTAAGGTTTCCAGGCCAAAAGGCACATACTGTATGTTGATCACTAAGTGTGCAAATATCCAACTAGATGCATACCTCATTTTGGTTCCATGTCAAGATAGCAACTTTATAACGGTGACTACTGAAAACGGCACACACAATACAGCACGACCACATACAGTGATCATTATTTTTGCTTTGCCCCCCACACCCCCATACTAAATATACCAACTCCGGGGGGGGCACAACTTGGAAAAGGGGGAACCTCCGGTTACCGACATGGCACTTGCAGTTTTCCTGTGCGGTTTTGGTTGTCGCCTAAATTTCAAACTGTCAAGAAGGGGAACTTTTTCTTATTAAGAGTGGTACAGTCTTGGAATTCACTTCCTCTACATGTTGTCATCAGTGAATTCAAGTCATCTTTTAAATACTGACTTGATCAATGGCTTCTGACAGGATGTAACTAATTTGATAGGAGCTATCATGGGTAATGCCTTTTGCTCCTAGCTACAACCTTAGTGAACCATAGCGAATAAGGTTCATTGTTCAGTGAGTGACTAAGTATGGTATAGAGAGACAGAACAGTGCAAGTGCAAGTAGTAGTAATAGCAGTAAAAAGCTTTATTTTTATACAGGAAGTTTGTAACACCATTAGGATAAAACAAAAATTACCCCATTTACAAGGTGGTCCTGTGTAAAAGTAATCTATAAAATTTAAAAAAATATTTACAAGAAGTTTAAAGTTACGATACTAAACACTGTACATGTTACAACAAAGATTTATAGAAGAATACATATATATCTATATGTGGGATATGATGTGGGTGAGAGTGAGATAGTGGAAAAATCTTCACGAGCTCTACTTCACCTCCTGACCTCACGAGTGGCAAAGCCAAGAGTGAGGTCTGAAGAGTTCAAGTACAACAAGTGAAGATATTTCTACTATCTCACTCTCACTCATTTAATATTTGATTTTATAACAGGTGTTTATGTGGTTTTGTGACAAAAATGATAAAAAGCTTCTAAAGGACAAAAGTACAAAATGTGAACTGTGTCCCTTAGATTACTGGTTCAACATAACAGAAGCAAATCATTACAGTACAAATCAATAAAGTCAATACAGTACTAATCAATACAATCACTGCTGATGCAATCTAGAAAGCAACTTTGTCTAAAGAACATCTCACATTTGCTGGCTTCAGTGCTGCACATGGATGTTGTGATGGCATCAGCATTGTTAAAATCCTTTCATTGGCAACCATGGCTATGAAAGGATTGATTTTGGAATGTTGGAAGGTAAGCAGTTTTCTGCTTTTGAAATAAATAGATAGTGGAATATTTTTAGAGAAACCATGTCCTTTTGAAAAGTTAATGTATACATTACAAGTGCAAGTGCAAAATAATTTTATTGTTTAGCCAATTGCCATTACAAATTTTAGCATACAATACATCATATTATAAAAGCAGATGTGTACAATCCATTAATCTTGCATCATGATAAAAAATAATCTTAGACATAAAATTAATTTCTTCCCAGAATATTTTAAACACTTATCCTAGAGTTTGAGACTTCTTAAATAATGCACTAATCAATCCAGAACTATTACATATGCTAATGTGAAAAGATCAGTTATAATACCTATTCTATCATATGGTGTCCTATAATTCAGTAAAAGCAGTCCTAACCAGTGTTTCCTCTGTCTGTTATAATTGGGACAAAACAACATCATGTGTTCAAGATCATCTTCAGTTTTGAGACTGCAATCACAATAAGGGTTCATTACACCACTTTGTTTTTGTTTGAAATGTATATAATTTGAGTTATATATTTCCATTCGAAATCTAGTGACCGATCTTCGATCACTTGGTTGCTGCAATTTTAATAAATATGGCTCAAGCCCATGCCGTACCTTAATCAACTTGAACCATTTAACATTTTTAAATCTTGCTGCATTTTTCATTAATGCAATGTCACATACTCTAGTGCCAGTCATTTTACTTATTTCAAAGAAAGGCCTTTGAAAGATTTCTGAAAGAAGAGAACCCAGTCCCAAAGGTAGGACTAGTTCTCTTATTTCTCTAATGAATGGAAATAGAAATCGTCTTGTATTATGCTCAATAGCTTCTTCAATACAAAGTCTTGGCAGGCAAGATTCAGATTGCAAGAATGATTTTAAAACATGATTAATTCTTAATATTTGTGCCATTGATACCAATGAGTACTGGCCGAGTTCCTTCCGAACAAGTTCTATTGGGTCTGAACTAGGTACCCTGAGAATATATCTATACATTTTATTCAGTATGGTCTCTAAGGGTTTCATTTTATTATCAGTCCATATCTCTCCCCATAAAGAACACTTGTTTTCAGTTTTGCATTCATTACTTTCAAGAGACCTAGGACACTCCCATTCCCAAATTTGCCTCCAAATCTTTTGAATGTATTGAATGCCATGATTAACCTTGTTTTGAGTAATAAAATATGCTTATTTCAAGAAAGATTTCAAAAAACCTAATTCCTAAATAGTCATACTGTTTTAAAGTTTGAATTTTAATTTTATTAATATATACCGATGGGACTTTCTTTAATTTGTTCCCAAATATAACCAGATTGGTTTTCTGGGTATTAATCATTAATTAGTTTTCTTTACCGAGAGCTGCAAAATGATCAAGTTTTCTTTGAAGCGCTGTAAGTATTGTTGACATCAACCAAGATCATCAGCATACACGAGGCACATGCATTTTTTATGACGAAGCATTGGAGAATGAAAATCTGTTTTTTCCAAATCTTCTATTATTGAATTAATATACAAATTAAACAAAAGGGGTGCCAAAATGCATCCCTGCTTGACTCCTTGATTAGTGGGTATTTTGGGTGAGAAGGCCCCATTTTGGTTATACTGAACCTGTGTCCATGTGTCCTGATGAAGCTGGACCAATATATCAAGTAAACTCAGTTCCATACCATAATTATTACATTTTTCCCATAACAAAGGTCTATTGACCTTGTCAAAAGCTATTTTTAGATCTATGAAACAGCAATACAATTTATGTTTTTTATTCTTAACATACTTCCATATGAAATGTGTTAAAACAAAGCAGTGCTGTATGGTCGATCTTTTAGATCTGAAATCATTTTGCATTTCACTTAAGATATTCTTATCATCCACCCACTGTTGGATCCGTTTTAATATGATTCTCATAAATAACTTCTGGGAGGAGTCCAGTAGACTTATAGATCTATACATCATTGGGTCGTTGATATCTCCCTTCTTAAATATTGGATATATGTTACTACCTAGCCAAGATTGGGGGGATTGTTCTCCCTATACATATTTATTAAAGAACATGTAAAAAATTGGGATCCACCAGTAGGGAAATGATTTATAAACTTCTGTTGTTATACTGTATGGTCCTTGGGCCTTGATAGTTGCCATTTCTCTCAGGGCACTCCATATTTCCTGATTCTCAATGTATATAGATCTTGGGAAATGCATCCTTTCACATATGTCCAATATTTGGAATCCAAACTCATTTAACTAATATAAAGAAGTAAAACATGCTTCCCATTGTTTAGGTGTAATAGCTGCCACTATCTCCACAGAATGTTGTATGAAACCTTTGATTACTAGTGTCCAAAACTCCTTTATATTTTTGGTCATGATGGGCTTTTTTAGCCTCATCCACATTTTAAACTGGAATTTCTGTTTCTCTATATCTAGAGTAGCCTTATATTGCTTCCTTCATTTGTTTAAGTTCTTTGATTTGACCTTGTTAGGTTGTTCCCTGTATTTTCTTAAAAAGTAATTCAATTCTTTCTTTTCTTGTCTGCATTTTGTATTAAACCAAGTACTTTGTTTATTAGTGTTTATTGTATTTTCCAACAAAAATGGTTTTAAATACCAATGTATAGTTTCCAACCGAGTGTTAATACTAGTACATTAATTTCTTGATAAAATTATTTATCCTAACACCATCAAGATGCCCAAGTTTAACACTTCTATTATCTTTGAGTGTAATTGAGTTGTTGATCTTAATTTTTGATTTAATAATTTCCATACCATGAGGGCATAGAGCTCTTTCCTTGTTGTAATCCTTGATAGTATTAAGGGTTATATCCAAGTGCAATGGGGAGTGTGCTGATTCAACTCTCTCTATAATTACCATATCATTTATTAAATGAATAGCCACTTGATTTATCCAAATCAAGTCAACAGTGGATGAACCATTTGGAACTATAAAAGTGTATTCTCCATCAGAATCACCCTTTGTTCTGCCATTTAGCACGCAATAATCTTGATTTTTCATGATGGGTAGTAATAACTTCCCTTGTGCATTTGTGTTTTTATCTTTAGCTGATCTAATTGCACTTATTTTCTTATTTATTATATTAATACACTCAAGTAAATCTTCCTGCAAATTATAGTGCTCATATTCTTTATAAATCCTTGCACAGAAATCCCCCTAAAAGCAAAATAGGAATGTACTCATATTTATTATTTAATGTCTCCAGATATTGCTCAAAAATGCCTCATGCAGATGGAGTGGAGTTCATGCTTTTCCTAGGTGACATACAGATGTTTATTATAGTACATTTTTCTCCTTTATTATCCAGAAGTATTGTTAATGAGTTCATTATAGGATTTGCTAGCTGGACTACATTACAATGTAAATAAGTCTTAGTATAAATTGTAACTCCTCCTTTAGGTCTGCCCATTGTTTTTGTTTTTATAGCTGTATTAATAAATCCCTTATATCCTGGCAGCATCGGTGGTATATCATTTGCCAACCAGTTTTCTTTTACACAAATTATGTCTGCTAACAAGAAAAAGTCTCTAACTGCATTGTCTGCTAATTTATTTGTTAAGCCTTCAATGTTCCATGGTACTATTTCAAAACTGTTTTTTTGTTGTGTTATTTTATCTCCTGATCCAAGTCAGACTCCCTTATCATAGGTTGCTTTTAGCGGTTTTGGTAATTTGTCCTTTGCACCAATTGTTTCCCAGACTGAAAAGTCTGTTTAGTAAATACCCAGGGAATTCAATTCCCATGACTTCTCTATCACCAATGTGGTGATATTGGAAGATATAAAAATCAATCAGTCTGTGAACTGACATGTGGATCATGTATTTTAATGTGTGTTATTAATTTAAAATCTACATTCAACCTCAAAACACATGCTAAAAGGATGCTATTTCCTTCTGTCCAATTGCCTGTCCTTGTGTAAATTTCCATCTAAACATGAAGAGAATCTTACTTTCTCTTATTGCTTTCTGCATTCTGTCATATTTGTCTAACACACTGGTCATCTTTTTAATTCTGTATCCGTCTATTTGATTCTGATTAACAGTATTAGCATTATTGTCTAGTGTGAGATCTACAGATGTGATCGCCTTTAGGGGTACCAAGTTAAAACCTTTATTTTTTAATTCAGTTTCCATGGCCCAGACTTTATTATCATCAACCTTTGATTTAATGTATAATAAGACACAACTAGCATAGTCCGGGCTAGGAGATCTTGCAACAAAATGCCATCAGTTTTTTTCTGGCCAGTGTATTACATTTTTAATCCAATCAGTTAAAGAACTAGGAGTTTCATTGTATAAACCATGGATCCTGTACAATTCCTGTAAATATGCATCTGGATTTGTTTTTCTTATATTATCTTTAATAATCAAAGTCAGATTTTCTTGGCAGTTTGATGATACAGGGCCCTGTAAGCCTATCTCTTCACGCTGTATAGTTTGAGTCTTATTCTTTTTTTTTTGTTTGTTTGTTCAAATTTGTTATGCCATATTTCACCACTGTTGCCCACGATACACAATGTTGGTGATTATCTAATAAGAGGGGGGCTGTTGTCTCAGTCCTGGTATTAAGTGTTTTATTTATTCCTGGGCCACCAGTACCCATGTTACCATTATGAACTTCGCTAGTAACTGCTAGATTCTCATGGCTCACAGTTTTTAAACTTGCTTCTTTCACCTGACCATTTTTTTTTCCTATTGTGCCTTCTCTTTGATTTACTATTATACTTATGTTGTTGAGAGTTACATTCCTTTGTCAAATAGACAAACTCCAGAATCTCTTCCACCCCCTTCTCAAAAGGAGGTGGGAGATTAACCTGCATTGCTTTGTTTGCCTGTTCCTCAGTTGTTATATCTCCCTTTACTTTTTGATTGGTCAACACTCATCTATTACTGTATAAAACACATCTGCTCTTAAAGAAGCCAATTCTTCTTTTATCACCCACAACTTCTCTAAGAGTACTACATTGCAAAATAAGGGTTCTTGATAATCTCAAGCATCTGCCTGGAGAGTGTTGATGAACTTGTACATTTACCTTGGTTATGAAAATGTTCTGGATTATAGTTAATGGTATCATAATAACTATTACTGGGAGTACTTAGAGTATTCCTTGATGAAGCTTGAGAAAATCTAGGGGTGTCACTATTAGATAAATCCAGATCAGTTTCAGGGCTATTTTCACATCCTATTTCAGAGGCAGAATAGCTGGACTCTAACCTCCTAAAGCTTCTAGTCATTTCATCCCAATCTTGTATGACTCTTGATAGTCTAGCCTTCTGGGCTAGGCTTGGGATCTTGAGTGGGAAGGGAGACCTTTTGAATTTTTTATCTCGGGGTCAGGACTAATTCTCTTTTAATTTAAATCAATCCTTTTACTTTTTTCTGTTACCGAGGATGAGATTTCCTTATTTGTTATTAATGTTCCCCCTGTTCTTTCAGCCAGCTGTATTGAATTTCCTGTTCTAAGACTATCCATTTGCCTAAATATAGATATCTCACCTATATCATTGCTCAATGGGGTAATTATATTCACATCATCATGCAGATGTACAGAAGTCTTGACCCATTGCACATCCATCAATTTGGGTGACTCGGTTATCAATGATTGTTCTGTAACAGAGTCACCTTCCTCTATTTTTAACACAGATGTTTTAGATGACCCCATCAGCAAAGGAGTGGAACAATTATTCTCTGCCTCAAATGAGACCTTTTTAAAATATCCTGTTATTTTTGATTGATTATTTTCCATTCCTTTAACTTGCTTTATTTTATGGGTTCCTTTATTATAAAATTCTAGTGGTTGTTCATCAATCACTATTTCTTTTACCCCTTTTAGCTTTTTTGCCTATTTCAGATACAGCCTCATTAGAGCAGTTCAATCCACTCCTAGTACTCACCATTTTAATTTGTGGATGTGCAATGTGCACAGATAAGTTCTATTTGTTAATCTAGAAGCTCTAAAAGCAAGAAAACATATTTTACCAAAAAAAGGCAAGTAACAATTGTGAGGGAATTTTTATATATCCTAAAGCTATATTTGCTATTAAATGCCTTGAAGCTATGCTTGCTTTAAAAGCCATGCTGTAACAAAGTAATAATGAATGTAGTAGACATTTCTGAGTTCATGTTTTGTTCTTTTAAGGGTTATAGAATTTGTACTGAGGTTACTTAGAGGTACATTTGTAAAAAACAGAAAGCTAGATAAAACTGAGCAGAACTGGTTAACAGCCTAAATAGCAGGCTTGGACATAATATAGAGATAGGAGCATGCCTGGGCATAAAATATAATAATAACAGCACGTAGTGGCATTGAAGATAAGCTGTACGTTGCTATGGTGTGAGTAAAACTCATTGTCTCTCTCAGGTCAGCTTGACCAGGCATATGTTTTTCTTTTTTTTTCTGTTACATTGCTGAAAACTTGTTATGCTGTTTTATGATTGGCTCATACTGAAATGCTGGTATTTTTCAAGATAAGAAGTGCAAAATCTAGCTTATAAAAGCTGCTGTAAACTTTAATCAATGACTATCTCCTTTGTAGAAGTCCCACATGCATGTGTGAGATATTTGATCAAATAAAGCGACGTTAAGACAAAACCCAGTGGTGTGGTTTTTGCCCCGTGACGACGGGAGTGGTTGCTAAGGTAATACTTACAGTGAGAGAATTTACGATCACACAATACACAAATATGTAATGAAATTATTTCATATATTAGGTGGATAAAAAATGTCCAAAATGTCCGGAATACACTCTCCTAGTAGTTTTTACAGTCAATACCAAAATTCAGATGATCAATTTTATGATATTAATTAGACCTGCTTTCATTGCATGTACTTTAAATCAGATATGAAGTCTCATGAGAGGCAAAACTCTACTGTGGGTGAATGTCTAAGAAAAGTTCAGCATTCAGTATGAATGGTATTCTGTTCAAGTTAAAATCGGAGCTTCCCAATACTTGGAAACTATTCTCTGTACCTCCTAAAATTAGACAAATCAAAATGCCAACACAGAGAATTTTGGAGTATAGGATACAATGAGAGCAACTTTCAAAAAGATTACTATAATTTACTAAAAACACTATAATACACTATGCTGCATGAAAGACAGTCTATTTCCTTTGATATTACATCTGTTAGCAATAATGACAATAATGATAAGAAAGCCTATGTATTAAACCTTCAAATTGCAATTAATAAAAATAAAATAGTGTAGCTTGAATATTCAGAGTCTAAACAGATGAAAAACCCTGGAAATATTACCTTATGTGATGTGACTGCTATGTATACCAATGTAGTAATAGTCTAGTTGTTTGCCTATCCAATACAACTAAATAGTTAAATTCCAGAGGCAGCAATCTGGTCTTAATTGTGATATAAAAAATATGTTATATACCTGGTATGATGTAATGGAATTTAATTTGCCTTCTGTATTCTTTAGTTCTAGTGTTCTAAATGCACTATTTCATTGCCAATAAAAATCTGAGCGTTGATTTAAGGGGCTCCATTCAAAGTGGAGGTACCAAAGGGTGAACTAGAGGGGGTACCACTGGACCACCAGGGATGGATTGCTTTTTATGCTGCTTAAAATGCTGTGATGAATTGTGTTTTCACATTGAATAAATAGTATTGGAAGTGCCTTTGGAGTGCTGATGGTTTTTCTGATTTCAGAAAGTGCTTTTCTCTACGAGATGGCCTTGTAAAATGCATCCTTTTTTCTATCCATACCAGTATCAGTCTGGAATTCTGACTGGGTGAGCAGTGCAGTGTTTGTGTATTTACTTGTCAATTTTGAAGCTTTGTGGACAATATCATTTACATTTAGCTGCTGGTTAGAAATGGCATCAGCAGCAGTTAATATTGACGTTCTCAGCATCTCAGATTTTGAAGGAGAACAAATAGCTTTTTCTCTAGCACAAATTGAAGAATTTTTTAATGCAAACAGCAAACAAATGCAATCTAAAACAGAAGCATATAATTTGGAAGATTGAAATAAAAGATATACAAGATTTCAGATGCATACCTTGCCTCTTTCACGATAATGGTGAGAAAAAAGATACCGCATGGGTTAAGAATTCAAAAACCACCCTCGTTTGGCTTGGAAGATAAGGAATTTATGGCAGAATGGGAAAATGTTGTGAATAAAGGTGGTCTAGATTTGATTTTATTAATAGTGAAAAAAGCAAAGAAAGAATGTGATACAATATTGGGAAATATTCAAGCTTTAGAAAATAAAATGGCTACGATGTTTTCAGCCGAACAACTGACTGAAATTAAAACAAAAACTTATAATCAGCTAGAGAAATTTAAGATGGAATTAAAGTATTACAAACAACAAAAGCCAGAACAAGATAACGGGGATTATGCAGATGGAATTGTTTACACATGGCATGGCAAACTTAAGCGATTCAGAATTAGACGTTTTACAGATAATGATCCTAATATAAATCTATCATCAGAAGTGGAAAGTGATACTTCCAGTGATAGTTCTAACAGAAATACAGGTCCTTTTTTAGGATGAGATCAACAAATGGGAGGTCAACCTCAGACGCAAGGTCATGTAAGACAAGGAGAGGGAGGGGCAGGAAAAAGAGGTCAAGACAACAGAGGGAGAAGACAAGGACGAGGAAATTGGAACCAGAGGAATCAACCCTGGAGATCACCTCATGACAGGAAGTACCAGTAGAAGTAGTGAATTTAACTGACAAAAATTTTACTGCAGCTCAGATTTCGGTTCTATTAAAAGGTTTCTCCTTTGTACCAACAAATACACCTAGCATGTTTGGTATAAAAACTGATCTTTAAAAGTATTTTAGGTTGTTGAAATTAAAAGAATTCTATGCTTCTGATAATCTAAATAAAGAAATTATTCAAGAGAGTACATCTGATAATAGCCATAATGATTCTGGTCTTAGAAATAAATCAAAATTCTGCCCCCCTTCCACAAGTACAGCCTTGCAAGCTTATATTCGAGCCGTTGAAAGAGAAACAGATGATTTATTAAAAGGACATTATTGTAACAAATGCCAGAATATTAGTGAAGCAGAAAGGGAAGCACTTAATGAGTTGAGTAATATGGCTGATGTTGTAATTCACCCTGCAGACAAAGGCAGAGCGGTAGTAATTTTGAGTCTTAACGATTATATTTCTGAAGCAAATCTGCAGTTAAATGATGTCAATTTTTATTCCATGTTACAAAGTGATCCTACTCCACAAATATCTAGACATCTTGTTAATGAAGCTGTGGTGAATAAATGGATAATTGAGAAAGAGGTTGAATTCTTGATTGTAAAAGAACCACGGAAACCTGCACTGTATCTTTTGCCAACAATTCATAAGAATAAGATCCTCGTACCAGGCAGGCCAATTGTGTCTTCAATAGGTGCAGCCACTGAACCTTTATCAAAATTTGTAGATGTCCATATTAAATGGTTTGTACCCATGCTTACTTCGCATATCAAAGACACTACCATATTTCACTGTTTAGAAGCCGCGGCTTCTATTAATTCAATTAATTATGAGGCGGGGCTTATATTTGAGGGCGGTCTCTAATCGGGGGCGGCGTCTATTAATAAAACCGGAAGCCCATTGCTGAAAAGCTCGCATTTCTGAATGCAGGTATGAATGAAGGACATTTTATTTTGTAATAACAAAAGTCTTTGTTGTACACTAACCATTTTTTTTTTCTCAATCAGGAGCTGACACCATACAGGCACAGGATTCGCAGGATACTACTGTGTTCATTCTGGAGGAGGCAGAAGCTAGTGGCTCAGAAGCTGATGCTGACCCAGACAGCGAAGACGAAGTAGATTAAAATCCCTTAGCTCGAAGACTTTTTGCATTAAAAAAATAAAAAATTAGAGGCAATAAAGCAGCAGAAAACCAAATCGTTTTGTCTCCTTCATTCATTCTGAGCGTGGCCATGGTAACGACGTTGTTTTCTGAGTTGCGCGATGATGCAGTAGCAACCAGAGACCACGTGGTAGCAACCCGTCACGGAAACTTGACAGAGCGAGTGAAATTACTGTTTAGCTGTTTGTTTGTAGGTGCTAAGATCATCACACAGAGTATTCTTTTAGTGAGTTACTCTTCCTTACATTCATCACTTAGCTGTTTACAGTGGGCATACGTGAAGTCAGTTTGCGGAGCAGTAGCAGTGAAAGCTAGTGATTTTACTAATATCGGATTGATAGTTATTAGGCTTATAGATGAGGGCGGCTTCTATTGCAATAATTAAATGGAGCATGAGGCTTCAATTTGAGGGTGGGTACTATTTGAGGGCGGCTACAAACCGGTGAAATACGGTAATCACATGTGCCAATTTCTGTCTGAACGCACGATACAAAATGAAGATTTTTTAAGTGTGTATAGATATTGTTAGCTTATACACTAACATTCCACACAACGGTGGATTGGAAGTAATTTCTAAAGCACTTGCAGAAAGGCTAAGTAATAGTGCACTACCATCAGCATTCATAGTTAATTGTGCCAGGAAAGTGTTGGGTTAAATTTTTTTATTTTTAATGGAAAATATCATACTCAAAACAGAGGTACAAGTATATGCATCACATTTGCTCCAAATCTGGCAAATCTTTATGTTGGGCAGTGGGAACAAAAATTTATTTAAGCTATTATGAATCCAGTTTTCAATAATAATGTTGTATGGCGACATTATATTGACGATTGCTTTATGATTTGACATGGCTCTGAAAATGATCTAGCTCTCTTTCTTGAATATATCAATGCATCTACCAGACATTTGAAATTTACAATGGAGTATAACCAATATCAGATAAATTTCTTAGATCTTACTGTATACAAATGTAATGACAGACTTCAATGCAAAATGTTTCGGAAACCGACAGCAAAGAACTCCATTTTACATGCAGATAGTTGTCATCCACAAATGCTTATTAATAATATTCCAAAAGGATAGCTCCTAAGAACAAGATGAACATGTAGCCAATAAAAGGATTTTGAAGCATGTAGTAAAGAAATGAAAAACAGGTTATTTTTAAGGCACTATAAACTGTATGTTATTAATAAAGCTTACACTCATACTAGCAAAGTAAACCATATGGAACTAATCAATAAACATTCAGAACTTAATAATGAGAGTAAAGTACAAAAAACATCTTCAGAAATTACTTTTCTAACCCAGTACTTCCCTAAAGCAAATAAAATCATAGAAATTGTAAAGAAACTTTGGAGTGTCTTAAAGGGTGATAGAAAGTTTGACGCAATCAGTGCAGAGCCTCCAAGAACTAACTTTCGGAGAGGTCATAATGTTAAAGACATAGTAGTCCTCACTTTGGTACCAAAACCATTGAACACCATGAATTGGCTGCCAGCAGCCCCAGAAGGCAATTACAAATGTGGACACTGCACACATTGTAGTGGTACAAGAAATATTACCACTTTTGTACATCCTAGAACTGGGAAAATATTTAATATATGACAGTTTATTAATTGCAGCTCTGAAGGTGTCACATATGTGCTAACTTGCCTGTGTGGACTTTTTTATGTAGGACAAACAGAACGTTCTCTGAAACTGAGGATTGCTGAGCACAAAACAGCTATTAGAAGAAAATAATGAAAGCTATGCTATTGCTAAACATTTTAAGGAAGCACGCCATATGTCTGTATCTGTTTTGCAATATTGTGGCATCGAGAGAATTATATTGGATCAGAGAGGTGGCAATTTGAAAGATACATTACTTAATAGAGAAGCATTTTGGATTACCATTTTGGACACTGTAAAACCAAGATGATTGAATGATGCAGTTTCTCTGTATAACTATTAAGTTTGCTGTTAATGTCTAAGTCCTTTTTGCCGCTTATGTGAAAGTTTTTTTTTGCATGTCTTTGTGTTTCTTTTGCAAATTTGCTACTCCCCCCCCCCGTATTCTCCTTCACTTCATTTGATTGCTATATATTTATTGCAGTTGCACGTTAATTGTATTGCACTTCAGGCTTATTGCACTTTATTTAGTTAAGTGTTTAAATGCTCAGCATGTCAGTGTATGCCGCATCTTCTGATGAAGGCGTAGGCCATTATGTTGAAATGTAAACAGTTCTGTGCTGGTGTTTGGGCTTCCAGTTTTTCCAAGGTTGAATCAGTGGATTAAATAAACATTTTGTTACCGTTCATAGCCTCCTATGGACCTGATGTTATTGACTGTTATGGAGTACCCTACACCTGTTTACTGCTGCTGTAATTTGCCATATGCTGCTTAAAATGTTGCAATGAACTGTGTTTGCACATGGAATAAATAGTATTGGAAGTGCCTTTAGAGTGCAGATTGCTTTTCTGATTTCAGAAAGTGCTTCTCTCTCATGGTCCTGGTATAGTGTCCAAAGTCCATAGTTTTCCTGATATCATCCAAGACCTTCAACATGGAGAAGATGGTACTGGTGTTTTTCCTGAACCTAGACTGGGTATGGATCTTGACATTTATTCCTAACCAAATGGTCCTGTAGTGTTTTAATGTCTAGCCTTTCTAACAATCTGGAGATTATAGGGAGGAATGAGACTGAACTATAGTTAGTCATTTGAGTTGGGTCACCACCTTTATGGATGGAGACAACATTCACCAATTTACATCCATCTGAGAAATACCTAGAGTTAAGAGACCAATTTAAACATGTACATAACTGGCTCGGCAAATATTTTATGTAATGGTGGGGGGGGGTAAGGTCATAAGGTCCACCACTCTTATTCTCTCTGAGTTTTAATAGTATTTTTAATCCTATATATTCTTCAATTTTGGAAAATTTAAAGGACACGGTACTACCACTCTTTGTCTCACTTCTATATTTAATTCCTTCAAATTCTGTTTAAAAAAATTTACTAGTCAATAAAGCACGAATTTTGTTCATTTGCCATTTCTTGTCCACCCAACAATCTCCCTTCCTTGTTTTTAAGGTTAATATGTGCCTCAATGTTCTGCTTCCTGCTTAGGTGTTTCATTGAATCCCAAAATGTTTTAGGGTTATTTGCCTCCTGAGCACTTTTCCTTTTAAACTAATTTGTTCTTGCATGCTTAACTTCCTTAACATTCTTATTGTGGGATTCTCTATACAGTGCCCTATACCTACTGTCCATCGATTACTGTGTTTTTTTCCACTGTTTATTTTTTCACTGTCTTAATTTAGTTAAATAATGGAGGAACCAGACTGCATTTTCTTTTACTTTTCTGTTTTTTTTTGGTGGCAAATGTTTGTTATATATTAATTTAAGTTCATCCACAAAAAATGCCAATGTGGTGTCCAAGTCCAGAATTAGTTTTATTGGATCGCAGTGACTGTTTCACAAATCTCTGATAAATTCTTAGAAATCAAATTTTTTAAAAGACCTGTAGCTTATTAATTTGGGAGGACACCTTGGTGTCTCTCTTCCTTTGGCACAATATATTAAGTTATGGCATGTACCATTAGAAGGGCACCATCATTAGGGTTCTGCAATGTGGGCACTGCAACCAGTTTGCCCATCATACTGGCAAACTGGATTTCACAGCATTTGCCATGGACAGGGCTGTTGGGGTGTTGCACCCCTTGCCCCGTACACCTCTGACACAGAAGTGATTATATTATAGTTTCGGGTTGCAGAGGTGAAACCCACCCCACAGTGGGGTGTGCAGAGTGTGTAGGCCCTCGCAAATGGCCAACATGTGCCACAGGGCATTAGGTGCAACAAGGGTCAGATGGCACAATGGCTTGGCACAATGATCGGCATTGTGCTAATGCCCTAATATCACTTGCCCTTTTGATTATCACACTGCTGTGGGTAAACCAAGTCATAGTGACTAAAAGAGTTATTCAGGACACTTACAGCTTTGTAATTGTGAGTGTAATTTGTGAAAACTTGATGAACTACTGTTGATTTGGTGTGCTTGTTCCAGTCTATATGTGGTATTTTGGTGGCTTGATTGGATCTATCTCCTCCCTTGGCACATGTTCTGTGTTTTATACCGAGGTGAACTGAGCCAGACACACCTTCACATAAGATATTATAACCTTGAATCCCCAAGTCTAAGTCATTGTTTTTTGGTTTTTTTTACCATGTTTCAGGAACAGCATTATGTCTGGTTCCTTAGAAAGTGAAGTCCCTTACATCATTCATTTTCTGTATAGTGCTTTGAACAGTAACATACACAAATGAGAAATGTCCCCGATAATTTGAAGTCGGTAACTTGTTTGCTGCAGAGAAGACGAAGGTTGGGATCTATGTCCCCACAAGCTTATAACCCAATAAAAACAAACATTTTAAATAATTGCTTTGTAATTATTAACATGTCATTCCTGTATAATCTTTAGCGTTAAACAATAAACTTTTGCCATTACAGGTTATAACAGGTTTTTTGAAAGCAAAGTTTGAAGTGCTCTGGCATAACTTGCTGTTCCCTTCCAACTCATAAAATCTTTCATCTTAAACCCCATATTTTATATTGGATAAGAAGCTGTGTTAATCCTTAATATTACTCTAATTATCCTGACTTCCCAAATGGGTTTTTGTCCACTGTTTTCGTTGCACTCCACAAGATCTAAGGAGCACATTGCTGAGAGCAGCAAAAAATATATATTACAATTTACAAATCATTTTTAATTTTAGATAAGAAAATATAGAATAATGCATGGGGAAGCATGTATAATGAGGATTTTATGCACACCTGAGGTGTGCGATGCCCCATAAACCCCGAGGGCGAAGCCTGAGGGGTTTATGAGGACATTGCACACCTCAGGTGTACATAACATCCGAATGTAAACAATTTCCTATGTTTTATTTTGTATGTTTACTGGTTCTTTGACTATTGCATTTTTTTCTGTAATATTGAATCATTAGTGAGACAGCAGTGTTGAACTGTTCTATAAGTTTATTGTAACACAAAGAACAGAATGATTCCTTTTTTATAGGGAACTGTTTAAATGAATTTTGTCAAACTATTTTTTAACATTTTCAACACTTTTTAAACAGGCACCTCTCACTAACATTCTGCCAGCAGTTCCCATAGCAAGCAAACACCTGCAGCTCTGAATTGCCTCATGCTGCCCAACACACTTGTGCCACACCTGAAGCAGCCAGCACGATGAACAGTTTAATCTGTCAGGCACCACAGAAAAAAAGCATACCCCAGCATTCCTCTATGAAATTTTGAAGTTACAGTTCAGTGCCTGGTGTGAATTGGGATAACGTTGCCATTTTGTTTACTGTTTTTAATGTAAATTAATTTAAATGCCTACGGTACATTTTTTCTGTGGTGTCTGACAGAAAAACTGTTTGTCATGCTGGCAGCTTCAAGTGTGGTGTGAGTGTGTTGGCAGCACAAGGCAATTCTGAGCTGCAGGTGTTTTCTTGCTATGGGAACTGCTAGCAGAACATTAGTGAGCGGTGCCTGTGGAAAACTCTGTTATTCACAGCCCATTATTCACATGTGTGAATAATGGAGTTTGCCATCCACTGCCAGCAATTGATAATGATGGTCAACCAGTAGATATTAAACAGTTATCTACTGTACACTGTGTAGAGGGTACTCAAAAAAAATGGCAGTTTTCCAACTGACTACAACTAGGCTATGGCATAAAAACCCAAGCATGTGAAACTCAATATACTAAGCACAATCTAGGATATACCACTCACCTTTAGGTTAAAAAGACTATATACTAATACTTACAATTTATAAAGAGTTTACAGAACAGCAACAGGCACTAAATAAGAGCAACAATGTGTAATGGCCTCCCTCAGCTGGACTCACTCAGGGTTGAATGAAACATAGAAACATAGAACATAGAATTTGACGGCAGATAAGGACCGCTTGGCCCACCTAGACTCCCTTCAGAGTGCCTTCTTCAAGCAACTGGTCATGGAACCAACTTGGCAGAAGGCAATACTGGACCTTGTGCTCACAAACAGGGACAGTGTGATGGGGGTAACAGTGGGGAAGCACCTGGGGAACAGTGACCACCAGTCATTGTGGTCTGAAATCACAGAAAGAACAGAACCAAACCACACAAAAACATGTATCCTGGATTTTAGGGGGGCAGACTTTGGGAAAATGGGGAGATACTTGAAAGAGGCATTAAGGGGAATGGGGCAGGAATCAGGGGTTGAGGAACAGTGGGCAGTATTTAAAATGGGGATTACAAGAGCAACAGAATTATGCATTAAGCAGGTTAGCAAAAGGAAAAGGAAGAGGATACCATTATGGTTTTCCAAAGAGGTAGCAAAGAAAGTGAAAGCTCAAAAGATTGCATTCAAGCAATACAAAAAGACAGAGGCAGAAGCGGATAAGGAGAAGTACCAGGAGAAGCAAAGGGAGGCAGGGAGGTCAGTAAGGGAAGCCAAAGCTCAGACAGAAGAACACATTGCAAAATCAGTGGGTAGAGAGGACAAAATATTTTACAGGTACATAAGTGAAAAAAGAAAGGCAAAGGAAGGGATACTGAGACTGAAGGGGGAGGATGGGAGCCACGTGGAGGATGACAACAGTAAAGCTGACATATTGAACAGGTATTTCTGCTCAGTCTTTACTGAGGAAGAGGAGGGTAATGGGTCTGAAGGGAGTACAAGGGGTGAGAATGGTGCAGAAATTGACACAAGTCCCTTTACTCGAGAAAGGGTCCTGAAGGAACTGGAAGTAATAAGAGTTAATAAAGCAATGGAGCCAGATGGGGTGCACCCCAGGGTCCTTAAAGAACTAAGAGAGGTGGTGGCTGAACCTCTGGCTATCCTGTTTAGCCGACCACTGGAAACAGGGGAGGTACCCAAAGACTGGAGGACAGCAGATGTAGTCCCCTTATACAAAAGTGGGAACAAAGAGGAAGTGGGGAACTATAGACCAGTCAGCCTCACCTCGGTAGTGGGGAAGATCATGGAAGCACTACTGAAGAAAAGACTGGTGGAACATCTGGTTGTCAATGAACTACAGGACCCAAGGCAGCATAGTTTCACCAGGGGGAGGTCATGTCAGACCAACCTCATTGAATTTTTTGACTGGGTGACTAGGGAGGTAGATCAGGGGAGGGCAGTGGACATGGCCTATCTGGACTTCAGCAAGGCATTTGACACTGTGCCACATAGAAGACTATTACACAAACTGGGGAATATGGATGTGGGCAGGACAGTAGTGTGGTGGGTAGGTAACTGGCTGGGCGGTAGGACACAGAGGGTGGTGGTAAATGGCTGTCACTCCACAGAGGGAAGAGTGACCAGTGGGGTACCACAGGGATCAGTGCTGGGACTGGTCCTATTCAACATCTTCATCAGTGACATTACGCAGGACATAGAAGGCAGAATTTCACTGTTCGCTGAAGACACAAAGCTCTGTAACAGAGTAGACACACCAGAGGGTGTAGACAGAATGAGAAGGGACCTGCATAAACTTGAAGAATGGTCAGGGGTTTGGCAGTTGAAATTCAATGCAAAGAAGTGCAAGATAATGCATATGGGGCACAAAAAGCCTGGCACAATATATCAGTTGGCGGGTGAGGATATAGCATGCACCAAGCAGGAAAGGGATCTTGGGGTTATCATCTCTGATGACCTCAAGGTAGGGAAACAGTGTGACAAGGCAGCAGGTAAAGCAAATAGGATGCTGGGATGCATAGGCAGGGGCATCACCAGCAGGAAAAGGGAGGTCATAATTCCACTATACAAGACATTAGTGAGGCCCCACCTAGAGTACAGTGTACAGTTCTGGAGACCTTACCTACATAAGGACATAGACAGGGTAGAGAAGGTTCAGAGGAGGGCAACTAAGATGGTACATGGATTGCATCACAAGTCCTATAAGGACAGGTTGAAGGAACTGAATATGTACTCCCTGGAGGACAGGAGGGAGAGAGGGGATATGATAGAGACATACAAGTATCTTACAGGGAGGAACAGGGTGCAGGAATACACTATTTTTAAGTGAAAAAGATGTTCCAGGACTAGAGGGCATGGGATGAAGTTGGAGGGAGGACGATTCAGAGGAAACGTGAGGAAGAATGTTTTCACAGAATGGGTAGTGGACAAGTGGAACACCCTGCCAGAGGAAGTGGTGGGGGCTGAAACAATCACGGGATTTAAGAATGCATGGGATAGACTTAAAGGAATTCTGGAGGTGAGGGGAAGGGGCAACAGACTTCTAGGAAAACATAAACTGAACTTATAAGCTCAAATGGGCAGACTGGGTGGGCCACAGGCCCTTATCTGCCAACACTGTCTATGTATCTATGTATCTATGTATATGTAGTCTGCCCATTTTCCTACCTAACAGATAAGCTGCAGAAGCTAGTTAACCAACAGCTTACTTCCTTCTAACCCCCATTAGGACTAACTTATGTCTGTCCCATGCATTCTTGAATTCCCCCACTGTTCTTGACCCCACGACCTCCTCAGGAAGGCTGTTCCATGCATCCGCAACCCTCTCCATGAAAAAATACTTCCTCACATTACCTCTGAGCCATCCACCCTCTGTCGTCAAATTGTGCCCCCTTGCTCTTGCACATCTCTTTTTCTGAAAGATGCTACCCTCTTGGACTGTGTTGATTCCCTTGAGGTATTTGAAAGTTTCTATCATGTCCCCTCTCTCCCTTCTTTCCTCAAGGGTATACATAATAAGCTCCTTTAGTCTTTCTTCGTATGTCTTCTGGTGCAGACCCTGCACCATTTTGGTTGCCCTCCTCTGGACAGCCTCAACTCTGTCTCACGCCTTTATGGAGATGGGGTCTCCAGAACTGCACACAGTACTCCAGATGGGGTCTCACCAACTGTCTATACAGAGGGATAACAACTTCCTGTTTTCTACTACTGATGCCTCTCCCTATGCATCTCAGTATCCCCCAGCCTTCCTTACTGCCTTCTCACATTGCTTGCCCACCTTTAGGTCATCTGATATAATTACCCCCAGGTCCCTTTCCATTTTTACTGTTGTCAGTATCTCACCCCCCATTGTGTACTCGTCCCCTGGGTTTTTGTTTCCCAGGTGCATTACCTTGCACTTCTTTTTTTTTTTTGAAATTTCTGTTTTTTCCCCTCCCCCACCGAGCCAATCCTTCAGGAGCACCCATGAAGCCCTGCCCCTGCCAGCACCCATCCGCTCCCTCAGTCCCATCATTGCACCACGGAACACCCCCCGGGTGGGGTCGGGTCTGGGGATCCCCGAATCTTGGGTACTGATCAGGTCCTGGGTTGTGGGTGGGTGCCGGCACATTAGGACCCCGGCTCGGTGCTCCTTCATCCAGGCTCCACGGAGGTACTTTTTCTCCCATGTTCCCCCGGACGCTATGCGCCTGCGCCAGGGCATCCTCTGGCATCTGCAACGCCACCCCCTCCTTCCCGTGAAGGAGCAGCCTCTGAGGTTGATTGGCTGCCGGCTTCCACCCGTGACCAATCATACCCCTAGACTCAGCTTCCATCGCTCCCCAGTCTCCACCAGGGTTGCCATTCACCGGCATTGAAGTCCCCTCCCCAGAGAAGGCGAGCTGTCCCCGGACACCCAGCCTATCTCCCCGCCAACCCCCAATGACCTGGAGCTCGCCCCGAACCCGGGTCGCCAGCGTGGTGCGAGGTGTGGCGCCCAGTGCCTCAACCCTCAGTGCCACCGGGCTGGCTACCTTGTACTTCTTTGCATTGAATCTGAGCTGCCATACATTTGACCATTCCTCCAACCTTGCCAAGTTCCTTCTTGTCCTTTCCACTCCATCTTGTGTATCAACCCTATTGCAGATCTTTGTGTCATCTGCAAAGAGACATACTTTTCCTTCCAGTTCCTCTGCAATGTCACTTATAAGGACATTAAAAAGAACTGGTCCCAGTACTGAACCCTGCGGTACCCCACTAGTAACCCTCCTTTCTTCACTGTGGACTCTGTTTACTACTACCCTTTGCGTCCTGTTGTCTAGCCAATTTTTTATCCAGGCTACCACCTTGGGACCCACTCCAAGGCTGGCTAACTTGTGTATTAATCTTTTGTGTGGGACTGTATCAAATGCCTTGCTAAACTCTAGGTAGGCCATGTCCACAGCCCCTCCCTTGTCTACTACTTTAGTCACCCAGTCAAAGAAATCTATTAGATTCATCTGACACAACCTTCCCATCATGAATCCATGCTGCCTTGGGTCTTGTGCCCCACTGGCCTCTAGGTACTCAACAATTCTTTCCTTCAGAAGTGATTCCATCATTTTCCCTAACACTGAGGTCAAACTAACTGGTCTGTAGTTTCCTGCCTCTGTCCTGCTCCCACTTTTGTGAAGAGGAATCACATCCACCCTTCTCCAGTCCTCAGGTGCCACCCCATCCTCCCATGATTTGTTAAAGAGAGTAGTCAGCGGTGTCACTAGTTCTATCCTTAGTTCTTTTAGAATTCTTGGGTGAATCCCATCAGGCCCCATTGCTTTGTCCACCTTCAATTTTATTAGTTCTTTCAGAACCCTTTCTTCTGTAAATGGACTGGTATCGACCCCCATCTTCAGAGTGTTTCTCTTGTTTGGTTTAGGTACCTTCCCCTCCTCTTCCTTTGTGAATACTGAGCAGAAATATTCGTTCAGTATCCCTGCTTTTTCACTGTCACCCTCTGCCCACATTTTCTCTCCTTTATTAAGCCTCAGTATCCCTCCTTTGGTCTTTCTTCACTCCCTAATGTATCTATAAAAGGTCTCATTCCCCTTCTTAACAAAGTTGGCTATCCTATCCTCGATTTGGGCCTTTGCTATTCTGATTGCCTTCCCTTCCTCTTTCTGTTTTAACTGATAAAGTTCTCTGTCCTGCTCCTTCTGTGTTTCCTTATATTTTCTGAATGCTAGCCTTTTCTCCCTAACCTTCCCTGCCACCTCTTTTGAGAACCATAGCATTTTTTTCCTTCGTTGTGTTTTGTTGATTTGCTTTACACAAAGGCTTGTTGCCTCTGTGATGGCTGTTTTGATTACTCCCCATTGTTCCTCCACCCCTCTTTCTTGCCTGTTTGCTAGTGCTTTTCTGAGGCACTCTCTCATTTTCCCAAAGTCAGCCCTCCTAAAGTCCAATACTCTTGCTTTTTTATGGCTTGATTGTATGGCTGTGTTTATCGTGAACCACACTGTTTTGTGGTCACTTGTTCCCAGATGGCTACCCACTTCTAAATCTGAGATTCTTTCTTCATCCCCATTTGAGAGTACCAGGTCTAATATTGCTCCCTCCTGAGTGGGTTTCAATACTAGCTGTCTGAGGCATGCCCCTTGTAGGGCATCAAGAATGACCCTACTCTTGGATGTGCCTGCAGCAAAGGTGCTCCAGTTAACATCTGGCATATTCAGGTCCCCCATCAATAATATCTCCTCTTTTTCTGCCATTCTAAGGATGCCTTCTATCATTTCCTTGTCCATTCCCTCCCCCTGAGATGGGGGTCTGTTTACAACACCCATGTGGATTGTGATGCCATTTCCTGTCTCCAGGGTGACCCAGAGTGCCTCATCTGCTCCCTGTTTACTCTTTAGTTCTGTTGCTTTGCTCCCTTCCTTTACATAGAGAGCTACTCCTCCTCCTCTTTTACCCTCCCTTTCCCTCCTGTAGATTGTGTATCCTGGTATGTTGACATCCCCGTCATGGTTCTCTGTGTACCATGTTTCTGTGACTGCCACAATAGCCCATCAACCCTCTTCCATCAAGGCCACTAGTTCAGGGAGCTTGTTACACAGACTACGGGCATGAGCCTTTGAGCCCCTTGTCACAATTTCAAACTCATTGCTACCATATGCCAAGGGGGGGGGGTCAGTACACAGGGGCAGAAGTTTGAAGTCTTTATCAGGCATTTAAACTGATTGTGGAGGAGTCCAGGTCTACAGGATCCACAATGGAGGGTGAGCAGAATGGGATCCAAGATAGTACTCCCCCACACCAAGGGGACTGTAACAGTATACAGGGTACAGGGAACACTGTAGGGGTTACAAGAATAATGCGGAGAGTTGTTAGAGGAAAAACTGTGGGGAAAGATGCTAAGGGGAAGGGGAGAAAACATAGCAGGCAGACATTAACAGAGTCAGAGCAGGGGTCAAGTGGAAAGGGATGTGCATTAATGCCAGGAGCCTGGGGAACAAATGTAGACAGCTCCAGACAAAGACAGCACACACAGAGGTGGACCTTGTGGCCATCACAGAAACATGGGCTACAGAAAATAACAACTAGGAGATGGCAGTACCTGGATGTACATTATTCAGGAGAGATCGAAGGACAGGTTGGGGGATCATCCTCTATGTCAGAGAGGGCATTGAAGTGACTGAAGATGAGGGCATTAGAGGTAAAGATGGGAAAACTGAATTTGTTTGGGTGCATTTCATGGTGGCTTCAGGCAGAAAGATAAGATTAGGAGTAGTCTATAGGCCTCTTCATCAAGGCTAGGAAAGGGACAGAGAATTTTGGAAGGAACTTAAAAGAGGGGTAACTAAGGGGGGGGTGGTAGTGGTAGGGGACCTAAACTTGCCAAATATTGATTGGGAGGTCCCGGTGGCAAAGAGCACCAGGAGTCAGACACTGCTCAACACCTTTCAGTTAAGAAACCCACTAGGCAGTCTGCAGACCTAGATGTGGTACTCACCAACACAGAGTTAGTGGGTGCCATGAGAGTGGGGGACCCATTAGGGAATAGCAACCACAGCTCTATGTGGTTTGAACTGGCTCAAAAACTGAAGTCCTTGACTTTAGAATAGCAGACTTCAATAAGAGGAGGGAACTGGTCAGGGAAATGTTAGTAGGGATGGGGGAAATGTGCAAGGTGGAGAAGAAATGGAAGGCAATTAAGGGAGCTATCCTTGAGGCATCGGAGACATGTGTGAAAGCAGTGACAAAGAAAAATAGGTTAAAGAAACTGCTATGGTTCTCACCTAGAGTCAGGGAAGTGGTTGGGGCCAAAAAGAGGGCCTTTTATAAATACAAGAACAAGCAAGGAGAGGCAGAATGGGAGGAATATCTTCAGAAAACCAGGGAGGACAAGAGGACCATCAGGGAAGTGAAAGCAGACACTGAACTACACATCACGGAGGGGCGAAGAGTGGAAATAAACTGTTTTTTAGATATATTAGCAAAAAACACAAGAAGGGGAGAATTGCATGGCTGGTGGAGGAGGGTGGGGTGATAGAAGAGGATGAGCAAAATGCCATTGTTCTGACGGACTATTTTTGCCCAATTTTTAATAAAGAAAAAGATGGGCCCCTGCCTGAAAGCAGCATCAAAGTGGCCTCAAAAGGAATCCTGGAAATGAATCTGCCAGTGTTTACTAGGGAAAGAGTCTTGAAGGTGCTGGCAGTCCTCAAGATTGATAAGGCCCCAGGTCCAGACAGGTTGCACATGAGGATACTGAGGGAGTTAGCAACTGGGTTCACCCACATCGGTGCGCCTGCAACCTGCGCTCCATAAAAAAGAACGCAGGCAAAAAGACTACACCAAGGTGAGTGGCATGCAATGTGTCACCCCCCCCCAGCCAAACTGCACATGATGTAAGCATAATTTTCTTTCTGGGGCTACCCACCACACCCCTCCTTGCTGGGGGCTTCACCCCTCACCCCCCCTTAAATAAATATATAACCCTCCCCCCAGTTACACAATTTGCGGCAGAGGCAAAAACACCTATGGCCCCATCGCTCGCAGTACTAGGCACTCTCTGATCCATGATGCCCAAATGCTACATGCACTGATGATGATGCCCAGATCACGACACCCTAGTTCTGTCACTCTCACAATGGGATAACTAGCAACCAAACTTGCTGATCCACTGACTGAGCTGTTTAACAGCTCACTTGGGACAGGGGATCTCCCAGCAGATTAGAAGTTAGCAGATATAGTGCCTCTACATAGGGGGAGGGACAGGGAGCAACCAGGTAATTATACAGTAGGCCTGTTAGCCTGCCCTCCATCATGGGGAAGCTGATGGAATCTCTAATTAAAGAGGACCTCATAGAATACCTGGAAAGCAATGGATTCCAGGGTAATAAACAACACAGTTTTGTTTCAGAAAGGTTTTGTCAGTCCAACCTGATAGTCTTCTTTGACTGGGTAACAAAGGAGATAAACAAGGGCCACGCGGCGGACTTGTACTTTGACTTTGATAAGGCCTTTGATTCAGCACCACACAAGAAATTGCTTAAGAAACTAGAGGACCTGGGTGCAGCTAAAACTCTAGTGGGTCAGGTGGTAAACTGGCAAGTAGGAAGGTGATCAAGGGTGGTGTTCAATGGGGCTAAATCAGAAGAGAAGGAGGTAACAAGTGGGGTTCCACAGGGATCAGTCCTGGGTCCAGTCCTCTTCAACATGTTCATTAGTGACATTGGTGATGGACTCCAGGGCAAGTTGTGCCTATTTGTGGATGGCACAAAACTATGTGGGAGGGTGGATAGTGAAGAAGGAATACTCAGAAGTACCTGCTAAAGTCAGAGAGATAGTCAAAGCTATGACAGTTAAAATTCAATACAAAAAAGTGCACGGTACAGCCAAAGTCATGGTCAGATATTTCCTGAAATTTCTGTGATATTTCTAGAGAAATCTCCTGCTTTCTGCAGTTCCACAGTAGGGGCAGCAGAGGGAATCTCTACAGAAATTTTGCAAAATATATAGAAATATCTGAACATGTCCAGGGACCCTGGTTTTCCATTTTTACCGGTAACACCGGTAACAATCACGGAATCCTGCTTGGTTCATGGATTTTGAATTCTTGTACCGGTGTCTCACGGAAATTGCATGTCACTGCACAGAATCCCTAAGATTTCAGCATCTTTTTAAATGTTTTTATTTTCTCTTTCTATGCCACCTTCTCACAGCATCTGTCTCCACTTTTCAGTGATCCCTAGGCTGGGTAACCCCTGGCTTCACCCCAGGTATTGCTCAGGAGCTCCTGTGGGCTCCTCAGTTGTTTGAATGAAAACTAGTCTGAATGAAAGTATGTTCATAAGGAAAAAAATGCCTTACTACTTATGAAAAGACTTCACAGTCAGCACCCCATTGAGGTGAACTGGATCATTTGCACCTTTTCTCCCACCTGCTGTTTCAGTCTCTGTGACAACAAAAAGTTTTCTGATAGACTGCTTCAACAAAAGCAAATGTTAATATTTAAATGTACTTCTGTTTACCTGTGGATGTTGAAAGCACATTCAGTGACATACAGAAGGTAAGACCCCAGGGCTGTATGATGCTGGTGGGCAGAGTGGTGCTCAATCCACATCTGAGCTCAGACATGAAAACTGGGAGACACCCTTTTCATGGGCACCAAGTAAAAACAAAAGCATCCACATGTCTGGGAGACGAATGAATCCATTTGAAGGTCCTCCACTAATCACTTGTGGATTTGTTAGGTGAAGACACTTTATTTCAAAGAAGCAAATTCAAGCAGTTTGTTTTGCTCCTCCTACCCCCTGGCCATCCACTCCTTCAGGCCTGTCAAGGCTCCCTACCACCTCTGCTGAGTCCCGACCACCATCCACTGCCCCTTACTGCTGTGCTATCAGGTAACCCAAAGTAACCCTTCATTGAGTGGGACTCCTACCCCTGTGGGAGGCTACCAGGGGAGGAGAATTGCCCCAAAGAGCTTCCTGTGTATCCTGGGCATAGCAGGGGCCAGAACAGATGCTTGTCTGGGGCTTCCGGCTTATGGAGGGACCAGCAGCCATCCTTTGGTTGGCTAGTGGGTGTTTTCCAATTTTCTTGGGAGTGTGACAGGCCATATGATGTCAAGGCACAAGCCAACGTCCGTCACGCTCCCTCCCGCAGTGAGGACCGACGTGTTGTCATGCCTCTGGCCTCCCCCAGGAGCCAGTAAATGCTGAGCCATGAACTCAACCCTCCATCCCAGGAGAAGGTGAGTGGTCATTGGACACTCAAGCCTTCACCCACCAGCTGGCCCTCCAACACCCAAGTCTGTTCCCTATCCCTGGTCAGCGGTGTCACAGGCAGAAATCCAATTCAGGCAGTTAAATTATAGATAGGGAAAAACAAAGGTAGTCCACCTTAGCGGTGATGGTTCAGATTAATTTACATCTGAGTTCTAACAAGCAAAGAGACCAAGTCATTTGTAACTTGTGCATGTGGGGTGTGGGTGTTGAAGAAAAGGGATCATAGTGCTGTCACTACTGCCGTCACCCCAGAGGGATGTGGACTGTACTGTTGCTACTGCTGTCACACCGAAGGGTGGGGCTATAGTCTTCTGCCATCACTACTGGTGGATGGGGAATGTAGTACTGCTGCCATCACACCCAAGAGATGGGGCCACAGTGCTGCTGCTTGTCACAGGTTGTAGTGTTGTTGCTGTCGCCATCACACCAGAGGGATGGGAGCCATAGTGCTGTTGGTGCTTCCATCACACCTTAGTGATAGGGGCTATAGTGCTGTTGTTGCATCACATCTTGTACCTAAAATAACTTTAAATTGGTACAAGGATGGAAGGATGTGCAATAGTGGAGGTCAAAATTGCTAAAATGTATGTTAGCAGAGTTAAACATTGTTAAATAAAGTACACAGAACCAAATACCGGTAAAACTGGATTTTGGCTTAGCAAACACCGGTGACAATACCGTTTTTTACAATGTGCAAAATGGAATATGCCCTTTCTCAGTCCCGGTAAACCAGTGTCCCTGAACATGTCTTTGACTACAACTGTAATGCACCTAGGGAAAAAGAACCCCATGACAGTGTACTAGATGGGAAGGGAGAGACTTAGCACAACAAACAAGGAATGGGATCTAGGAGTTGCCATCAGTAAATCCCTTAAACAAACTAGTCAGTGCAACAAGGCCTATAGTAAGGTCAACAGGATGCTGAGATGCACTGGGAGGGGACTGACAGTAGGAAAAAAGAGGTACAGTGCCCACCACTTATAACGGGTAAGTTTGTGCTACTGCTTTTTGCCCGATAGAGAAGATGATCAGTGTAACCATTTTTTTGCACTAGCATCACTGGCATCTGTAAACTAGGAACACTAACAACTGACCACAGTTTACTGTATGATCATATATTTATTTAATTGTTTTAAGTGAGTAAATCAGTTACTAAAAATTAGAAAGAAAAACTTTAAATAATTTTATTGAACCCGTATTTTTTAAATAAATTCAATGTATCAAAGTAAAGTCACTGTAGTAGTGCTACAGTACAGTAGCGTTATTCCTACTTGTGTCCCGTGAAATATTCAGTGAGCCAGGTCTGAACTATCTGCCTTCTGCAATAAGGACACCAGGTTTCTTCGACCTTCCACAGCAATTCCCAGTTAGGAGGCTGGTCAGCATTTTGCTCTATGGTTCTATGCCAAGTTAAGAGGGCTAAATGAACATCGACATGAGTAACCATAGCCTCTTCCTCCACCATGTTAACTTCCTGGTCCTCCCCCTGATTGATGTCATCTGCATCACCTCTCGTTGCTCCAATCACCTCCTCTGTGTCATCCTGGTCAATTTCTGGTGGAGTGTCATTGTCTCCCAGGTGACAGAGCTCCTGAAACATCTCGACTAAGAGACCAGCTGGCACAGATACAGTTTAAGTTTCATTAGAAGGCCATCATTTCAGGGACTGACAGTTCATCAGGGACAGCCACTGCAAAACCAGCCTTTTTAAAGCATCACTGGACAGTTTGTTCCCCCACCATGTCCCACGAATGTTTGAGCAGATGAACAGCATCTAGCAGTATGATTTTTTTAACATACTGAGATGCATTCAGCTCCTGGCTGACATCCAGCTCTTCCCAAACTTTCTCACGCATTGTGCACTCATAGTGTTGCTTGAGACTGTAAATGATGCCCATGTCAAGGGCCTGTACGAGACAAGTTGTTTTGGGAGGCAAGAACACTGAGTGGATGTTACGAAGTCCCTGGACATCGGGGTGGCCTGAGAAGTTGTCTAAAATGATGATTTTGTGCCCCCTCAGTTTTTGATCCCAGGTCTGAACCCACTCTGAGAAAATGTCACTAGTCATAAAGGATGAGCTATTGGCATGGTAGAGGACTGGCAGATGATGAATGCCATGGAATCATCTTGGGTTGACAGATTTTCCTACAACCAGTGGCTCCAGCTTTTCAAAGCCATCCATATTGCAGCATAGCATGTCACAGATCCTCTCCTTTTGTTTTTTTTTAGTTCAGCAGAGGCTCACTTTTAAAAACAAGCATGCCATAACCTACACAGCTATAGAAGAGGCTAGTCTCATCAAAGTTGAACATATTTTTCAGCTCATACCCCTCCAGTAGCTCTGGAAAAACATTCAGTAGCCACTGCCACTACACTGAGGTGCTGAGCCAAGTCACGCTGGCTCATTTTAAGGAGCTCATCAATCTTTTTTAGCATTTCAATTTTTGGGCTCAAAGACATAGCTCTACACTTAACAGATATCTTTGCAGTAGGTCTGACTGTTGAACACTAACGACTGAGATGGAAGTGCTGAAACAGAAGCTGGGTCTGGGAGTGGTCTTTTATCTTTCAGGTATGAACTACTAGGCAGCTAATTGCTAGGTGTAACTGTACTTGCTAACCACTAATTAAATGTGAACACTGTCAGCACTTAGCAGAGTCAGGGATAATCTGCCTGTAATAGCAGGTGGGTCAGGATCATTATAAACAGCGTTTATATGATGGCACTCAATTGCCGGCCTGGTGGCACTGAGCGTTGAGGCACTGGACGCCACACCTTATGTCACGCCGGCGACCTGGGTTCAGGAGCAAGCCCGGGGCATCGGGGGTCAGCAGGGGAGAGAGAGAGAGGACTGAGTGTCTGTGGATGGCTCTCCTCTCTGTGGGGAGTGATCCAGGGAATGCCTGGTGCAATAATATCACCAGGTGGAGACCAGTGGATGTGCGCACGTATGGCGTTGAGTAGAGGGAGCAGAGTTGTGGCAGGCGTCGTGGCGTCATTGCCGACTGAACTCCAGAGGAGGGAGGGGAGGAAGTACAGGGAAAAAAACAGCTTGTGGATAGCGTGGCTGCACATCCCATCGACAACACTCAATGCTGGTTGTACTCCTTACCTAGGCCAAACCCAGCCCAGCCCGAACTTACAGATAGAGCACCCTCGGTGGATAGGGTGGCCCTACCTCGGGGGGCTCAGAGCCAGGGGGATAGCTGGACTGGTGCCAGGATTTAGGAGGCCTCTCAGGCATGGAGGTAGAGTCGGGGGCACTGCAGGATGCCCAAGAGAGTTTCACAAGCTGGGTGGCAAAAATAGAGTAAAAAAAAAAATAAATAATGCCACTCAATTAGATCTGGCAAATGGTTTTAGTGAATTGCCCATTGTAACTGATTGCCTGCTCTAATGTCCAGTTCTGGAGCCCTTACCTCTGAAAAGATCAGGACAGGTTAGAGACAGTGCAGTGAAGAGTGACCAAAAGGATTCAGGGATAGCAGGGTAAATCCTATGAGGAGCGCCGCAGGGCACTAAATTTGTACTCATTGGAAACCAGAAGGGAGAGGGGTGATATGACTGAGACCTTGAAATTCCACAAAGTCATTAATAAAGTGAACTGCAGGGAATTATTTAGCCTCAGTACCAACTCAAGGTCACAAGGTCACAAGTGGAAGTTGGCAGGTGGGAGGTGCAGGAGAGACGTAAGGAAGTACTTCTTTATGACATGGGTGGTAGAGCCCTGGAACAGCCTGCCAGTTGGGATGGTGGGAGCTAGCACAGTAAGAGTGTTCAAATAGGCCTAGGATACTATGACGGGAATAGTGGTTACCTGGGCAGCCAGGACCAGGAAAGAAAATTGGGAAAGGTCCAGGAGGGTTAGTACCTTGGGGGAACATTGAGTTCCAAGAATGATTCTCGGTATTTAGGGAACTTTGGCAGAGTAGATGGACCATGGATCTTTTTGTGCCATCATTGTCTATGTTTCTGTGTTTCTATATAATAAAAATAATATTAATATTAATAATATAGAGGATAATGTATGGTTAGCTATCAGTAACAAGCATGCGTAGGCATCGAGAGGTTGTCATGGCGATCGTTTAAATCTCGAGAGTGAAGCTTGAGAGGTTTAGGTTGTTATGGTTACCTCGAGATGGCAGCACACACTTTGATTCTGATAGTGGACCATACATTGTCTTTTATAGTGTATGGTTCACATAAACAGCAGGATCCTTACTTTTCCATTTTTTTTTTTTTTTATCACCGCCACTTCCTTCCGGGTCCAGCTCTCACTGCCATGGCAAGTTCAACAGGATGGAGGTTTGCATAACGCGCATGTGCAAATGCATTCCATGATGTTATACCATCAGTGTGATGTACTCACAATGGCACAACATAATGACGTCACATCGATAGTTCAACAACACTGTGACACAATCAAATTTAGGTAATAATAACGTTCCCCATTCATTATAATTGTGTTTCTGTTCTCTATCTTTAAGATATCTCCTGAGATGTACATAGGTTTTGATAATGTTTGATATTGTCTGTATTTGATCCATTCCTGATTATCTATGTTAGGATTAATATACTAATAGACAGATATACTATGACATCCCAAAACTCATTTCCACGAAATCCTGCAGCCCGACACCAGAATCCCGAAATGAAAAATACCGACAGTGGGATTTTGCTTGTTTTTCATGTTTTGGGGTGCTTTGCCCCCTCACCCCTCTTAATTTATTTATTTGCTTTTGTTAACCGGGTAAGCAACTAGACGGCAAAGTAAACTCCAGGGAGGGGGGCAATATCCCACTTTCAGGATTTTGTGTGTTGGGTTTCCGGTGTCAGGCTTCGGGGTGTCAGAGAAACGGGTTTCAGGATATAGTAGTCATGCACTAATAGACGTATTTTTAGTGGTTAGATAAGATTATGATTTCCTTCCCCCTCACTTCCCTATTTTGCCTGCCTATTCTGTATTCCTCCTGTCCCTCCCTCTTTTCCTATCTTTCCATCTTTTTCTTCCCTCCTCCCCACCACTTTTTGACAAATTGCTCCTTATTAGCACTTTGTTAAGGGATTGTACTATGATAGTTTGTTAAAAAAAGGACTGCACTTTATTTTGAAGTTGTATATGTTTAAGTACTCAGTACACATATGAGGATCTGGTACTGTGTTGTCTCATCTTGAGGAAGGACACTGCTTCTGCATGAAACATTGGCAGCTGTATGGGTTGAGTACTAACCATTTTAACCTTATTAAAGATCAATTGCAGTGTTTTTAAAATGCTTTTAGTGTATTTATTTGCTCCCCATGAGAACAACCACTCCATATATATTGCAAGTAATGTGCAGGAACAGTTATTTCTCAACCTCAGATGCTATTTTCCTGCCTGTCTTTTTTGAAGGTTTCTCAGAAAATCCCTCAGACATTTTCAGACCAGCTGGCGGAATCTTGGGTGAGTGCTGATTCTATTCATGCAACAATGAAATCATTTTCCTCAAGATTCTGGTAGCTCAGTACATCATATATAGGATAGTGTATGGTTACCCATACACTACAAGGCTATTCTTCCACCGAGTGGATACAATGCCGACTGATTACCGAGCAAAGCTCAAGGGTCTCAAATCGGCATTGTATCCGAGGAAAAATACCTGTAGTCTATGGGTAACCATAAACTGTTCTTTATAGTGTATGGTGCCCGAAAAAAAAGACAAAAAGATACTCACTCTTCCGTATTTTCACTCGGTTCTGCCAAGGCCATCGATTCACAACTGGTGCTGCCCAGCACACTCGCGTGCCCCTCTCACACAGAAAGGGACGAATCAGGATGTCTGCTGTAGCCCCTTGTATTATGATGTCCTCACTAACGCAGAATGAAAAGTCGTTCTGCATTACTGACGACGTCACTACTGCAGCAGAACAACTTTTTGCAGAGTATGGATTTTCATACACAACCGCATTCCACCATACACTATATTATGACATTCAAAAATCAGTCTTTGCTTCCAGTTGTCTGGCGATGGCCTGTATTAATCAAAATATTCCAGTAAAACACCATGGGCTGGATTTTCAAAGCCCCAACACAAGCTGCACCAATGGCAGCTTGCGCTGGGTGCATTTGCATCCGGGACCCTGCACCCAAATTTCTATTCCACAGGGTCTCGGCGCCAAAGTCCAGCAGCATGCAGCAAAGGTGGTGCTACGCCAAACAGATGGTGCACCCACCCGGAATGCCGAAATGGCAGCAGGGTGTCTGCGGCACACACAGATGTGGGCATGCTGCAGACTAGAGCCCTCCTCACACCACCATGCCTCCCCAGGCCCCTCTGATATGGCAACTGGCACAGAACTCCTCACCCCACCATGGTCGGCCACTGAATGCACTGTCATTGTGCATACTGTGTACTACATAAAGTATGCACACTGACAGTTCATTTGGTGGCTGGCCATGGTGGGTTGTGGAGGTCTGTGCCGGTCCTCAAATCTGGGGTATGGATGGGGTGTGTGGGGTGTTCAGCACTATGTGCCGAGTGGGGGGACACCAGGGGGGTACATCCAACACATGGAGAGTCAGGATTAAGGGGGCCACTGGATCTCCATGGAGCACCCATCGTGGATGGATTGGGCAGGCCACACAGTGGCATATACCAGATGACCCTCCCGGGAGCTGTCTAAGTACTGTTAGACCAGCCCTTCACTCGTCTAAGGGTACTTGGCACTTAGTTCCTGGGGAGCTCTTTGAAATTCTGGATCTGAGGGCTGCGGAAGTCTGGGTCTGCCACAAGCCCCCTAGCACCATGCCTCAGCCACTTTCAGGTGCAAGGCAGTGGCTGGCACACGTTGGCACAGGCAGCCTGCTGGGTGACACAGGCTGCCTTTGAAAATAGCACTTGGCGCAGCCCTTGGCACAAGGTGCCTCTTGCGTCAGACTTGTTCGACGCAAGCACCTTGCATCAGCCTAAGGACTTTGAAAATCCAGCCCCATGAGTAAATAAATATCTGTCAATTTCCCTAAGCTGATCAACGTTTGGTGCTCAGTATCACCCTTCTCCCCCAAAAATATCAACAACATGACAGGCTCTTAAAATGAACATTTTTTTCCCTTTGTTCTCTTCCTGCCTTGAATGAAGCCACAACAGCTTCTTTCTTATTTCAAAGTATTGTCCCCCACAAATTACTGACCAAACCATGGAAGTAACTAAATATTTATCTGTAATGCTGTATTGATAAAATTCAATAGGCAAAGGTCCTCAGTCAATTAAAAGTAAACATGCGGTGTGTGTGTGTGTGTGTCTGTGTGTGAGTGTGTGTGTGTGTGTGTGTGTGTGTGTGTGTGTACTGAGCTGCCAGGACCTTGAGGAAAATGATGTAATTGTTGCTTGAATGGACTGAGCACTTTTCCAACATTCCGTCAGCTGGTCTAAAAATGTGAAAAGGAGTAAAGTTTATAATATATTTATAATAGCCCTGCAATTGATCTTTAATAAATGCATGCAGTTCAGTAAACCTGTGATCAAGTACTCATCGTTTTTATAGAACTCACTGTCTGTTGAACTACCATTTGTGTTCTTTGGTTTTTAAAAAACATGTGGAAAGCTGTAAGTGATGGGAATTTCATCAATATTTGTTGCCGTGCCCACACCAATAAGAAATAATCCACCCAAAATCCACAAAAATACATGTTTACTGACCTTTTGTTAGTATTCTAAGTGCTCCTACAGTGCCCTTTCCAGCTCTTTTGTGATTCCTTTTTGTTCCGGTTGTTTTAGTTCCATTTATTGCTTCTGGGAGTTGCCATCTGGGGCCCGATTCTGAAAGGAACCCTTAGAGCCATGCAAATTGTGTCACTCCAGGGCAGCGGCAATACCCGTGTCTGCCAGGGACCCTATGCCAGATACTGCAAAAAAAGCAGGTTCCTGGCACCACAATCTCTGGGATTGCTGCAAGTACAGTAAAGCATCCAACCAGCAGTGCAGCTGAAGCACATGCCACAAAGATCTGACATCCCCTTGCTGGTGCAACACTGGATGGGCCAGCATTGTTGGTGGTTGGTGAGGGAGTAACCCATGCCAGGACGGGGTCAGGGGGCAGTAGGGGCATGGGGGGCATAGGGAGGAATGGTGTGTCAGTGGGGAAATTTGAAATTGTGTTAGTACCAGGTGGGGTGCATATGCCTATGTATAACATATACCAGGGCATATGTACCCTGCCTGGTGCCAAAGCAATCCCTTACATCCCCGCTGTTACACCAACCCCCCCTTGCCCCTCTGTGCCCTTCCTACCCACGGATCCCACATGTAGCCCTGCCACAACAGTGTCCCACTCATATGCAAGGGGCTTAGACCACCTCCTGGCAGGTCTAAGTGTAGTCCCTTGCAACGGCCACAGTGGGGCTTTTGGAATTGGAAATGTGAGCTCCACTGTGGTGCAAGCCCCTTTGCAACCTGGCATACCCAGTTGCAGGTCACAAGGGTGGCGCAGTGCCTGTTTGGCACAGTGGCTTTCCTGTCTGGCACAGACCGTGTACCGGAATATGGAAAGACGCAAAGGATGACACAAGGTGCACCTTGCATCATTGCTGTTTGACGCAAGCACCTTGCGTCCAACTGAAACCTTTTGGAATTGGGCCCCTAGTTTTATTTTATTGCCCCTGGATCACGTGTCTTGTTGCACAATCCATTTGGCGGTGACATCCGTACAACCATATTTACCTGCCATTTTTGGTTTGAACAGCTTCACTTTCATTGTCTCCTATGCTGTGATGTTTTGGTAAGTGTGTTGTTTCCTTCTCGCATTTCTACCACGTTTTTAATTAGTGTTCACTAATAAATCATTTCTGTCCCCTCATCGTGTCTGTCATTATTTGACTAATCCTGTGTGAGTGATATGTGTGCATGTAAATGTAAATTTCACTGCTGCAGTTAGTTTTAGTCAATTTCATAGGGCTTGTCTGGGTCCCTCATTGCCGACATCTGGACCCTGTACTGCATTCATCTGACAATCATTTTTATCTATAGTGTACTTCAGTCCTTTGTTTTTCTCATGTCTGTCTGCTTCTAACCCAAAATGATTTGTCTGAATGTATATCTTTTGTGCTGTATGTAGTTGCCGATAGATAGTACTGTATGCCCTCACACAGAGACATTGGAAATGACTGCCTTCTGCCCGTGACTTTGTCTTTTACCAGAATGTTACCAGCACTCAACCTCAGAACCCCCAAAATTGCATTAGTCAGTTAAGATTTCTGAAAATCAGTGTGTAATGGGTTTTTGTATGTATCTGTGCTTTTTCTTTGTTCATTTGGTGCCAAAATTGCAATCATTGTCCCAGTAAGTGAACTGTATTGCGAACTGTCCTGCTGAGTCATGGATCTGTGGAGGCAGCGAGGCTGCCCAGCGTCACTGTTTTTAATTAGTTTCCTTGTTGGACTGTTGCTTCTGAAAGTAAAGGTAACTCTAAATTAGAGTGCTTCCAATCAGATCCCACCATGCACCCCCCTTCCTTCAGCGCAACCCGACTACCCACGAAACAAGCCCTGACCCATGTTTGGTATGTATATATTGCCTGAGTATGCTCCTTTTAAAGTCATTTCTACCCCTCCAAATTGCCATAATAATTCTCTGCCATTTTTAGATATTTTTTGGCAAAGTCATTTCTACCCCTACAAATTGCCGTAATGATCCACTGCTGTTTTCAGACAAAGATGAACATCTGCACCATAATGGCATCTGTGGCCACCCATTCTGAATCACTGTGATTACTGGATTGCTGTTTCCAAACCCTGCCTGTCATTCCCTTTATCTCTAAGTTTGAAACCCACAATCGGACAGGCTGCCACACAAGGGCTTCACACTCTACTTGATGTTCGGCATCATGGTGGGGATAGGGGTCTAAATCCATATGCATGATGTGATGCCTGTCTTTCCTTCCCAGCACTCTATCAGATGTGCCTTACAGTCACACCATCATTTGGCATGCACTTGGACAAGCTATTCTATGTCTTGCATATGTGTAGACACAGAGCCAAAATAGGGTCACCAATCTAGAGTAGCAGAGATGAGCTAGCAGAACTGAAAATTAAATGACAGTCTTTGTCCAACAAAGTGAACTGTATTGCACACTGACCCATGGAGCCATGGATCAGTGGGACAGGGTGGGCTGCCCAGTGTCAGTGGGTTTTTTTCAGTTTCCTAGTTAGACTGTTGCTTTACAGAGTAAAGATACCTCTATGTTCATAGCCCTTCCAAATGCATCCCACCATGCACCCCTTCTCTTTGTTCTACCCAACAACCCAGGACACAAGCCCCCTTTCACTATCCCTATTTATGTATATATAGCCATAGAACTGTCCTTTCTCAAAAGTAATTTCTACAGTTCAACTGTGCTTGAACTTTCTGGATCACTGTGAATGCCTGATGGAAGTCGATTATAGGTCAGGTTGCACCACAATGGTTCCACACTCAAGTTGCGTTTTGGCATCGGGTTGGTGGGTGATGAGGGTGGTGGGCACTAAATCATTTGCAGAGTGGGATGCATGTGGTTCCATCGCATTATTCAAACTGAAGTGCCTTACAGTCACCCCAGGATGTGCCATGCGTTTGGACATGAAGTCATTGCATCTCTAATAGGTTCAAATTGACCTGCCCTACAGTTGCCCCAGGATGTGGCATGCACTTGGACATGTGGTCTTTGCATCTCTCAGAGGTGTAGACCAAAGAGCACAAGATGGTCACCAATATACAGTAGCAAACATTAGCTATCAGAACAGTCCCTGAAATATTTAAGCATAATAATTTACATTTTAACACTGGTGGGATTGTAAGCAGAACTATGACCATCTCTTTTGGCAAGTGCTATGCAATGGCTACCTAATGGGATATATGGGGATACTCATTCATATTGTCTCATGTTAGGCTTATGCCCATAACTGTGTGGCAGCGTCAGATGTTTTTTCAATGCATAATCGGGCCACTGTGAAGTCACCTGGCCCTGCCAGACTTACTTTGCCATGGCACTCAGTAAGAAGTTATGATAGGCCAATTATACAAATACCATGCTGACACACCAATTACAACATCATTGTTGATAATTCATTGTCTTCTTGTCATCAGTATGTTATTTATAAAGTCTGTCTGTCAGGTTGTAATTTCAGAATAGCACTTTCATTGCATGACATTTTTTCTGCTGAAGTGCCAAGGAATGATACAGTCCCAGCTGTCCAGTTGTGCTGACATAAAACAGCCATTTCCAGGTCATTCATACAACAAAGGTGCAGTTGTGATCTTTCAACCACCAGAATTGTCCTGGTGTCTATCACAACCTGAGTATCTGAAGAGTGTTATTCCTTATAAGGATTAAGTCTAAAAAAAAAAAGATAAACATTTTTTTTTCTACATACAAAACAGGAAAAAGATCCACCGACCTTGACATCTGACTGGTCCTATAGGGCTATGATAACATAAGCATCAAACCACACTGTCTGCAAATCCAGTTGTTAGGATTTCTGTATCTATCACATGCATATTGTCCTCTCAACGCAGCACGTCATGTGTTCGCACTATTAGTACCACTAACTCAAGTGCCTCACACTGTGTATTAGTATTCTGCAGCTGCGATAATCAGTGGAATCTATTAGACAGAGAATACTAGATGGGGAAATATGCACAACCAGTGTGCTCTGCCAGACAGTTGTTCTGCTTCCAATCGACCCATAGAAAGAACAGGGAGTGGTCAGTGGGAATCAGAACCCTGACTTGGCCGAACAAACTGATTATGCACATGGTTCCTCATCTTGTATTTTCTTACTGTTTGGTATTATGTGGAATGTGTGCATCATGTTTCCTGTTTTCTGTTTTCCCTTTCCCAATGAAACTGACATATGCAGTCTCTAAAGGTTATAGAATGCTGTAGTACCACAGCAAAGTTCCATTCACATTCTGTGACCGTTGAAGTGTGGTACAACAACACTTCGTAAAGGATGGATTTATGTACAGAACAATGCTCTGTTATGCACTATGTATAAAGCAGTGGATGTTTGACCATCCACAACAAGGCAGTGTGTCCACAAAGGGAGTTGATGACATCATATAGACCTCGACAGCAAAGCTTGCATGGTGTACATGATGTCAGCTACTACAGAGATGGAAACGTAGCCTAAGTTGTGCATGATCACACATCTGCTGTTTTAGTTCATTAATGATAGCCTGCAATGTTTTTGGTGTTCCTTTTGTGTACTCTATTTGGAGTTAACGTCAGTTATATGATGATGCTCCAGTATTATCTGTGAGTTAAATTGTGTTGGTGTTGTGGTACACACTGGCTGTGGCTGTTTTTTTTTTAAATTAACAAAACAGTAATCCAACCTGTTTGCCCTTTCAACTGTCCTACAAGAAGTTTTCAGCAGTTGCTGCAATATGTATTTAGAATCGAGGGCTCCCATATACTGTATAGTAATGCTTGATGGAATTCTTATGAATTAACAGAGAAATAATAAAAAAAAAATGCCGTAGCTGAATTTTCATTCCCTTCTCATTCCTCTAATACCATTCCTCATATTGCGCTGCTCTAAACTCTTGTCAGCAACACCCAACCCCAGCACAAAACATTTAACAAGTGCCAGATCAGGTTTTATTGGGCCAGATGATGTTGTCACGAATATCTGTGATGATCCATGACTTTCAGAAAGCTTCATGTGTTCCGTGTCTGGACGCCCACCTTGACTGCACCTGTGGCAGGCATGTGGGAGCTCAGTTTGACACCTCATCTGAAGGATGACACATCCCAACAGCAAACAGCCTCCTACTTCTGCATTTTCCATTTGCTCTATGAGCCCAAGTCACAGTGTAGAACAACAGCCCAGACCCTTTCAGAGTACATCACATGTGCTGCCAAGTGAGTCATGCTGACACCTAACCAGGTTGATCGCTCTATCGTTTTTGTGTAGGTGGATGCCCTTACAGAAATCTCTCTTGTTGATAATTTTTATTACTTTCAACATAGCATACATACCATGACAGATGTACTGTTGATATTGTAATAGCAGATACAGCCAAATACTCAGGCACAGAGAATATGTACATGCAGTTGACATACCAATTATGATGGCTGAAAAATGAACAATCAGAAATCCAAAAAGAGTAGCACCTACCAGGGTAGGAGAACTAGCCATCATAAATACATGATGTAAAGTGCAACATATTTAGCTAGGACCCTGTCCAGTGGTAACTTCTCTCACCTAAGCATTATACAGGCACAAAAAACAGATAAACAACACTTAGAAGAACCAGAAACCAGGAAACATTCCTTAGTACAATGATGTAGTCTCTACAGGGTTAGACATCTAGATAGCCTGAGGAAAGACTTCCAGTTAGCAGCCAGGGAGCAAGCATGTAGTAGCAACAGGTAGTAAAAGGGTGGGAAGTCAGCCAATGCCCATTCTGGGTTTTAAAAATGTGATGAAAAGATTCCAGCATGAATAGAACTTTGGTAGTGTATCAGCTATGACATGGAACAGATGGTCCAAGGAGGCCATCTGTGTGAAGGATTGATATAGCTTTGCAAGTGAGGGCACTTCTGGAGTCCTCCATTGGCAAAGAATAAGGTTTTCAGCTTGTATACTAAGAGATCCATGACTGGTCATCGACAAAACTTTTGCTGAACGACCAGACAGGGAAACTGGCAGGTCAACCACATTTTGCAGTCACCTGGCGGTTCAAAGAAAACCAAGTGTTTTCTTTGGGAGGGGCTTTGCCCCCCTCAACCCTCACACATTTGAATGTGCACTAAGGATTCCCATCTCCAAGTTGGAGCTGATTTGTGGAGGGGTACAGGACCCCCAACAGACAATGCCAGGTTCCAGCGCAGATACTACAGTGATGTGGCGCTGTAGTCGCTGTAGTGTCGCGTGCTGTCGAAATGTCGAGGTCGGGGTGGTATACCTATACTAAGCAGTGCTAGCCAGCACCACCAAGGAGCAGATAGTCTGATGTCCTGAAAGGGGAGACCAAGTATCCAAATTAATGGGCCCTGTCAAATCTTAATGCCAACAACATGTGAAGCCAACTGGCAAATGGACGTCCAAAAGGGGGTGAGTAGAGGACAGTGCCATAAAATATGGTTCAAGTCACCTTCTGAAACTGACATCTCCATTGCAGATTATTATTCAATAATTACATTTGTAAAGCATAGCAGGTGTCCTGTACCAGTGGTGAAGAATTTTGTTTTGCATGAGTTTGCGTCTCATATCTGGATCGCCATGTGCCATTTTCCAACATAATGTCCTCTGGGCACCATCAATGGTGACTTTCAGAGCTTTTTCCCATTTAAGTTTGGATTCAAGGGACTGAGAGGGGATAGTGTCTCTGAAGACAGGATAAATCTTGCTGGTCTGCTCTCTCGGGAGCGAGAGGCACTCTGCCAGCTTCTGGGGTCCAGATACAGTGGACGATTAGAGATTGAGATATGCAGTTATGCAGCTATGAAGCTGCATATATCTCCAGAAGTCAGACTTTCCCAACCCTTTTTGTGCACTTGATTCTTGAAAAGGTAATAGTGTCTGTTCTGTCTGACCCAGAACATCGGCCAGCGTAGTTATACCTTTATGCTCCCAATGGCTGCAGGAAATAGGCCGCTTATCTACTATTATGTGCTTGTTGTAAAATATAGGGGTATAAGAAAGCAGATTGGGGTTAAGTTGCAGCTGTGAGTGCAGCTTGTTCCATATTTTAACTGATGGGGCAATTGTTGGGTGGTGCATAAGGGGTTTTGGCAATGGCTTATGAGCAAGGGAGGAAGGGTATATACCTGGGCCACAGATTGCTCCACATATAGCCACTGAGAAGAGTCAGGAGATGCCCTGGCAAACCATTTCAAAGTTTGGGCTGCAGAACAGGCCCATTGGTACCCTTCTAACTAGGGAAGGCCCCATCCACCATCTTTCCAGTGGGATCTCAATTTGTTCCTACTGTAACAGGGTTTCTTCTGCTCCCACAGGAAATTGCCAATAGCCTTGTCTATAGCCTGGAGCCATTTGAGGGGTGGCTCTAAGGGGATATGAGATAAGGGATAAAGATCTTATGGGCTGTAATCATTTTGAGCCCTAGATTTTATCAGCAAAGGTGAGATTTGCAGCTCTCCAGCTATCCAATTCAGTTTTAAGCCCTGCTAAAAGTGGCCTCAGGTTAATGTCCCATATTTTGGTGACACCTGGGGAGATATGCACTTCAAGGTAGATCAAAGAGTCCGAGGCCCATTTTAGTCCAGGCGTGGTAACTAAGTACTAGGTACAAAGGGAATTTAACAAAAGCACCTCGGTCTTTGATCTGTTAATTTTTAGCCCTGAGTAACTTTCAAAGTCAGTCAGTAGTGTAAGGAGGGGGATAAGGGACATATGGATATCCATCATAGGCACTAGGAGGTCATCTGTGAACATAAGGGTAGAGTAGGAGTGATCCCCAATTGGAACCCCTTTAATGTTGGGATGTTGCTAGAGGCTCCATTGCTAAGACAAAGAGTAAAGGGGATAGGGGACAACCTAGTCTGGTACCCCATCCCAGTGTAAAGGGGTCTGACAGAAGAGTATTAGTCAGGATTCTAGCCTTAGGTTGTCGGTATAGCACCGTTACCCACCTTCTGAAGTACTCCACAAAGCCCAGGTGTTGTAGGACCATAGTCCCACTCCAGGGAGTCAAAGGCTTATTCAAAGTCTATGGCCACTGCATCTGCAGAGGAGGGGAGAGATTTGGCAGTGTGCATGTGATTAATCATGGAGCGGATATGATCTCTGCTGTATCTGCCTGGGACAAATTCCACCTGCAAGGGATACACAAGGTTGGGAAGTAGGGGATATATCCTAGTAGCCATAACCTTTGCAAACAGTTTGCTATCAGTATTGATCAAGGAGATGGGGCGGTAGCTGGAGAGCAGTGTAGGGTCCTTCCTTTTTTAAGGGAACACTGTCATAGTAGCTTCACGGAGAGTGGGAGGGAAAATACCATTTAGAAGTGCATCATTAAACAAGGAGCTGAGAAGAGAAGAGATTTGAGGGGAGAGAATTTGCCAGAATTCGACAGGAAACCCATCTCCTCCTGGGGCTTTGCCCGGGTTCATAACTTTTAAGGCAGTGGCCACCTCATCTGGGGTGATGGGCCAATCCAGTGCAGACGCCTGTGAGAGGGAAGGTTTAGGGATATGGAGGGCAGAAAGGAAGGCCTGAACTCTGTCCGAGTCCATGACCCTAGTAGATGTATGCAAGTCATTACAGAACCACTTCATGATGGAGTTGATTTGCAGTTACTCTGTACAGGTTGTCCCATTCTGTTCCTTTAACCCAGAGATATGGTGCTCAGCCTGTTGTTTCTGTAATAATAATAATCTTTATTTATAAAGCGCCTTTCCAATGTCAAGGCGCTGAACAATAAAAACAGATAATACAATAAATAAATCAGTAAAATATCCAATAATCAGAGTGCTACATAAATAAAAAGTTTAATCTGGGTACGCTTTATGCCAGAAGTGTGTTTTCAAAGCCTTCTTGAAGCCCTCCATGGTCGTGCACTCATGTATCTGACGGGTTAGAGAATTCCACAGAACTGGGGCCTCATACATAAATGCACGGGCCCCAGATGACTTAAGACTCACCCTGGGAATCTCTACCAACCCCTCATCAACTGAGCGGAGAGGTCGTCCGGGGGAGTAAGGAACCAGGAGCTCTTTCAGATAGTCCAAGCCCAGTATGCATAGGGTCTTATAGGTCAGAAGTCCAACCTTGAAGGTGATCTGCCACTGATTAGGCAGCCAGTGCAGTTCACGCAGCACCGGTGTGATGTGACTTGCACATGGGGTCCCCATCAACAATCGGGCAACCTGCATGCCAGAACCTTGCAGCCCTTTTCCCCTCCCTCCCAGTATTTATTTTGCAATCGCAAAATAGCCACTTTGGCTTTACGGGCTACTAGATCATTAATTTCTAGCCTGAGTTAGATCATTTCTTTGGCCAAAGCAGAGTCCATGCAGAGCTTAGAGATTTACTTGGCTTCTTATTTCAGGGTCCGCAGTCGGTTCTCCAAGAAAAGCAGGAGGTGCTCCCTTCTTTTCTGGCACCTGCCCACATACCATATTATGGACCCCCAAAGGGTGGCTTTCTAGGCCTCCCATGTGATTCTTGAGGAAGTATCAGAGGGTGGGTTTTCATCTAAGAAGCAGGTAATCTCAGCCAAAGCCCATGATTTAAAATCCGGGTCCCGAAGAAGAAGGGGATCTAACTTCCAGGTGGAAGATTTGAGGGGGCTAGAACCCCATAGAATATGTAAATGCACCGGAGAATGTTCAGATAGAATCATAGGCATAATCTTTGAAGCTATTGAGCACTGGCTGATCTCAGAAAAGACAAGTCAGTGATTGATCTGACTAATGTAGCCATGTACCAGGGGAAAAAAAGGAATAATCCCTATCTGTTGGGTGGAAAACTCGTCAGATATTCGACAATCTCATATCTGAAATCAACTGCTGTAAGGTGAGTCTGGCTTTGGGTTGTTGCTCACTGCACAACAAGCTGCAATTTAGATGTGATACCAGGGAGAGATTAAAGTCTCCTCCAAACATCACAGGGACAGGGGTTGGGGCTATTACACTCAGTACCTGAGCCAATTCATGGAAGAAAGCAGGGGTGAATTTGTTTGGCCCATAAATATTTCAGAGTAGCAGAGGTCCCTCTGGTGTGTTAACTGGGGCTAATACCCATCTGCCCAGTGTGTCTTTTTTGATTCGGACAGGGTACCACTTGAGGGACTTATGGATTAATATGGCCACCCTTCTTTTTTTTGTAGGGGCAGAGGAGGAAAAGACTTGACCCACCCAATCCCTGGTCAGCTTGTCATGATCCTGCTTCTTAAGTTTGGTTTCCTGCAGGAAAGCTAGCATAGCTCCCATCCTCTTAAGGTGTGCTAACACCTGTTTACGTTTTACTGGGGCATTTAGGTCCCGTACATTCCAGGTGTAGCCGTGGATATCAGCCATAATCTAAAACTAAGGGAGACAGTATGGAGCAAAATATGTAGCTAAGAATAAGAGAGGATGAGAAGCCCACTGGCATCCAGTGCTGAAAAATATAAAAAATCCCTGTTTGAGTGAAGTCACTATAACTTGCATAAATTTGCCATTCAGCAATTCTAAGCATTTTCTGGTTTAAGAATATTAAAAATACATTCAGTGAGCAAACCGCTCACACAACATTAGAACTATTTACATCATCTGTACTAACAGATGAGAGTGCAACTAATCAGAGAAAACATAGTAAGGTTGGCAGCACAGCTGTGCATGCCATCCATGTTTCTCTTGTGGGGGGAGACAGAGCAGTGACAAAGGGGAGCCATCACCATCTACTGTGGGCACTAGGTCTAGGGAGGGGGATATACTTTTATGCTTAGGTCTTTAGCATTACTGGTAGCATCACAGGCCCGAATGCTAGCACAGGAGGCCACTAAGCCAAATGAATGAGAAGAGTCTGGGGGGGTTGCATATGCTAGTGATCTCGCACAGCAGAGGCATGCAGGGACTAGGCATTACGATTTGCCATTCCACATCCAGAATAATTGCCATCCCCCATTTCCAACAATGTGACACAAAAATAACTAACGGAGGGAGGGGGGAGAAACTAATAGAGAGGGCTTAATATCTTCAGGGAAATGTACTTCACAAAACAGTTAACCAAACCTTGAACTGTAGCCCATTACACTCTGTAGGCATGTCAGATGGTAATGCGTTCATGTCCCTCTGATGACACATTCATAGTGCAGAAGCAGTACTGAGCATGTTCATAGCAACAAAGTTCTACAAGTGCCACCCTTAGCATGAAATGTGAGCTTAAAGGGAAAAAAAATGCCTCTTCACAAGCAAGTCAGAGGACCCAACTAACTCTCCAGAGTATGAATGAGACACACTGTAAATTGTCCAGAAACTAGAGCAGGGAGTGCCAGCCAATGTTGGCTTATGATCAACGCACAAGGTCCCAATCACTTTGTAGCCCAGATTGCTCAGGTCCAAGGGGGGTGGAGAAGTCTCCCAAATACATCACTTGGAACCCAGTCAGAGAGAAGGGGGAGGGTAAGGGAGATGCCAGGAGCTCCCTAAAATAAAGACACCAGGCTTCTCGTGCATGCAGTCTAGCAGCCTAGGTGGCAGAGATACACTTATCTGTGTTTCATGCAGGATTAATGTCTTTAGTCTTGGCCGAAGATTGTATCTGCTCCTGTGCGGTCACGGTCTCAGTGCTTGGAGAGTACCGAGGAGCAGTCTGCAAGATGGTGCCAGCTGAGTCCTGCATAGAGTCAGTCGCCACAACTATAGCCCATGATTTGTGGTTATGTGATGGGCTGATGCTGCCCGTGATCTATTTTGGTGAGCCTGGGCCTTCACACTGGGGAATCTTGTCATTAGAATCTTGCAGATATGCCGGCCCGGTGGCGTAGAGGGCTGAGGCACTGGCACCTTTCCTCAACACATGCCGGCAACCCAGGTTCGGGAATGGACTTGGGATGCAGTGGGCTTGCAGGGGAAGGAGAGAATTGAGCATCTGCAGGACTGCTATCCTCTCCTGGGGTGGGTTAGGGATAGACATCGGTCAGCAGCAGCCTCTGCTGGAGACCAGGAGCACTGCACAATGGCATAAGAAAGGAAAGTGTACCAGGAAACGGAAAATGGCTCTGTGTCACGCTAGATGACGGCTGCCCAGATCTCCAAGGCCATTAATGCCCCTGCAGCCATCCACCTCAGCAGTACCTCGGGGCTAAGACATTGCGCTGGTCTGCTTGCCCTGCCCAGGCTGGTGCCTGCCACCTCAGAGGAGGGGGACCCACCCAGCGAAAGGTTATGCTGGGTCACCCCAAGTTCGCTGCTATCTGAGTGCGGAGGCTCAGGGCACAGGATGGGTTAGAAGTATCCGTGGCACACCAGAAGGACTAGCAAACACCATAGCACATCAGGGAGAAAAGAAATTACACAAATAAAAAGAATCTTGCAGTGGGGCAAAGTGGTTTGGAGAATGAAAATGCTCCAATTCAGAACAGTCATAGTTTATGTGATCAGCTCCTCTTTCTCTATCTGCTGGGTGCTGGCTTTGTTCATGTTTGTACAGAGTATGCTGCTTCTTACTCCATGGAGGAAGGGAGGCCTCAAAGAGTAGCACCTCTGCCCAAGCTGGCAGCAGAGGCAGACTGGCTGATCCGTTGGTTTGCGCATTGATGTCCGGTGAGTGGTGATCTGCAGCAATGGGGGCTACCTGGGCAGTGGAAGTCCTCCAGGAAATTTCTCCTGAGGAAATCTAGCAAGCTTTCAGGGGTAGAGAACAAGAGGGGGTTGACATTAAACCCCATATTGTGGCCGGGTATCTCAAGGTGAAGGACAGGCTGTGATGGTGCAGGATTTTGTGGCCCTCTGTAAATGCCTTCCACCACTCCAATAATTCATGGCAGAAATCCTGATAGATTTGCATCTTGGAGCCGTTCCAGGTCAAATGCCCCTTAACCCTGGCCGCAGTGGTGACAAAATCCTTCTGGCAAAAGTCCAGAAAGAGGCCAGAATTGGGCACGGGTGTTCTCCAGCCTTTGATGGAGAAGCAAGAGAGAGGTGTGCTTGCCTAATCTGTAGACCAGTGCAGGAAGGCAAATCAAGTACTAGTAGGAGTATGCGCTGCAGGAACCCTGCAGTGTCCTTTTGTTCTGAGCCCTTGGGGAATCCAAAGAATCATGAACTATTGTGATGGTTGCAGTTCTCTAAGTCATCTACTTTCTCCTGAACCTGATGAATTATTCTGGATTGGACTTCCGTGATGGCTGACAAGTCCTGGATAGCAGAGTCATGAGTTTTTAACTGTCGCTATGTATGAAAAAGTCTCGTCTCAATTGAACACAGTGTTTGGGTATTGGTATTAACTGCCATAGTCATTTGAGAAATTTGGTCTAGCAATTGTACAAACATAAGCTCCTTTTTGGTTGACTCCATAGAGATCGGAGAGGGTACCACCATCTTTGCAGGCCTGTGAGAGCACACAGCAAGTCCAATTATTCAGCCACTCTACCATCCAATATAGGAAATAAGGTAGGAAATTTGAGACAAAAGCATCTCATCTCTCTGATGAGTAGAAAAAGGGTGCAGAAATAATCCCCGAATGTCGGATGTTACAGGATTCTGTCCCACAGTGTTAGAAGCTCCACAACTAAGCAGCCATCCTGTTCAAGGCTAAGTCACAAGTCTAATGGGGCCATAGCTGAAGAATAAGAAATATCCCGATAACTGCTGCAAATTGGGCTTTTTTATGCTCATCTGTGATGTAGGAGTAATGTTATTTATTTGTTGTTGGTAGTTCCCAGCCATATTGTCATGTGCTCCACCCTTTCAAATGGCAAAACACGTGCCACCTGACCATGACCCATACATGTGGGTTTGGTTGTATGGTCCATTTTGGTTGTGCGAGACCTTACCTCCAAAGCATGACTTCATTACATTCCCAGAGGTGTAAAAGAGCATGCAGTGGTTCACTCTCTGGTGATTATCTAAAATACACAAGCCCAGAAGTGCCTGCAGTCTTGTGATATCCTGTGTCGGCTGCTATATGTATATTTTTTTTTGTAGACTTGATGTGCCACTTCTCTCATCTGTCTGCATTCCGGTTGCACTTTGCAGAGCATGACCACAGCAGTAAGTGCCATCAATGATGGTCTATACTGAGAATAAGTCATGTTAGATTCCAAGTATGGCATCAGGGTACCTAAGGCAATGAAACACTTAATTATTTTACCCCAGAAGATGTTATTCCAGTTCTCTGATTGAATTTATGTGAGTGACAATCTGTTTCTCATGCTTTCCCAGTTTTACATAGTTTTACACCATCAATCAATCATCATGTCACCACGTATTGGGTGTCACACACTGCCACATTGGTATCACTCTCTTGTGTTGTGTCATGTGAAGGCTGGAGGCTTTCAACAGACACCAGACCCATTCCCAGTATTTGCATTCTTCAGTAACCTCTTTGGCACTTGCTCATCTTACTGAATCTGCAGGTCTCAGAACATGGGTTAACCTCATGAATTGTGGTTCATCATCTAGACCTTGCCAATCCTGAACCCCAGGTATGTCAGGTATTTGAAACAAGCAAAATGCTTTATATGTATTACAGTCCCAAGCATAAGTCATGGGGGAACACTGTGTCTAAAAGAGAGGAGATAAGGCTGGAGATGGTGCAAGTATTTTCGGCTTTGTTTAGTACATAGGCCAATAACAGGGCAGAATGGATCAGCCTATTGGTCCTTCTCTGCAGTTAAATTTTATGTTCCAATTTTTTTTTGTATTGTTTTTATATTCAAATCATCTCATCATCGCAAGCTGCCCCCTTTAGACCAGTCACCCCAGCCCCGTCACCCCAGTATCACCGGGACTTACCTTCCTGCATTCTGCTCTGTTGCCTAGTGTGGCGCCTGCGGATGGTTGGTCATCACCCGCAGCTAGGTGATATTTCCTCCATTTTCTCCCAACCCCATTTCTGGGGTGTACACATCAGGCATGCATATGTGGAGGCATGTACACATCCAGTGAAGCCCAACAGTATCCATACTTCCTTGGTGCTCATCAGTCCCGCACTACCCTCTGGCCTCCACCCAGGGGCAGTTGCTTGGCTGTAGCACCAGTCCACCCTCCCCAGGAAAGTAGAGCAGTCCTTCAGATGCTTGATCCTTTCCTTCCCCAGTATACCCCCATCTGCCCGCTAGTGCTGACAACCCGGGTCACAGACTTGAAAGGAGGCAAGGTATGAATGCCTCATCCCTCCACACCACTGGGCTGGCCTTATGTTTCTAGGTTTTCAGCAGTAATGTGTGCCATTGCAAGCTGCTGTAATGCATCAAAGATGTAACATGCAGTTTCTGAGACAGAGAAATTATGCAACTGGTGGTTCGGTTGACATTTGTGGGATCATCCACTGGCCAAGACACAGACGTAGAGTGCGGAGCCATGTTCATGTCCATGACAACCAATGACAAAGCCTTAAAAAAAAGATTGCAAGTCAGATGTGCTCTGTGTATTGGCTGTCATCATCACCACCTGAACCTCCCATAGTTCCCATTATATTATGTGTTTGTGTGCCATCAGTTTACAACACCATGTCCACACACAGTGTTTTCAGTAGCATTTCAGACTAATTGCTGGTTGCTGTTGGTGCCATAAACAGTGGTGGGAAACATTTGCTTGCATTACATACAGTGTTGTCACTGTTACTAAGCCCATCTCTGTTCAGAATTCTAACATGTTGACTGATGCCGCACAATGTGCCAAGTCTGTGTGTAGAGCCAGTGGGATTCAGAGTTGCATAGGGAGCGGTATCACCAACAGAAGGAATTCGGTGGTGATGCCACTGTGCAGATCATTGGTTACACAATTTTTGGATTACGGTGTCTAATTCTGAAGGTGGTACACATACTTTACTTTTATTTAAACTTTTCATTTTTCAGTGCTCAGAGGCACAATGGTAATACCACACAAATAATGACCATTTAATTATGTGGTGTCTTGACTGATATCCACCTCACAACAGCCAAAGGGTGATGGTGCCTTGCCTATATCTTGAAGTGGCACTGACATTGACAGTGCTTATTCTTGTGTATTTTCAGATCCATTGTCCCCTCAACCATTACATCTTGTAATCATCCCACACTGCCTTGACTTTGGATGCTCCACACATACGAGCAGACTATCCAAGGGAGTCTCCATCTATCAGTTTCCCAGAGACAGCAAGTATGTGGAGATTTGGGTCAGAAGTTGTCGCACAGATGTGAGAAACATTAAACACTCTGTGAACAAGCAGCTGAAGGAACATCCACAGAAATATAGCCTCTGTTCCCTTCACTTTGAAGACTGCATGTTTGTGGTGGAATTTTAGATGATGCTCTTGCCGCCAGAATTTCAGCCAAGGAATTATTTCCACAGACTAGAAGTGGACGCAGTACCAACAATTTTTCTGATGGGTAGACAGGAGCCAAGACAACAGTCAATAGACCACATCACTTAGAGGGATCGCAAATGGATAAAGCTGTATTCCTTGTCTCATGTTGATGAGGCAAAATGTGATGCAACATGAACTCTTCATGACACTGTGTGCTGTATTTTCCTTCTGTTACAGCTTGCAGATGCACTAGTGTCCTCCACTGTCAATGCTACTGAAATATTGACACAGTTTGAAAATCAAGGCCCAAAGCAAATTCGCATAGTCGTCATAAAATCAGCAAATCTCATTCGTGTTTGACTGTTCATAAGGATGTTGGCACTGTGTTACAAATGTCGTTGTCAAAAGCAACTCTTTACCTACAATATCAAATTGCTATGGGATCAGTACTACTGTTCAACACTCTACTCACTGACACATCAATCACCGACTCCGTCTAACCGAATCTGTCACTTCACCGAGTTCCTATTTACAGCCAATCAAAACACCGAAACAACTCGCAACTAGCAAGAAGCTAGAGAATTAAACTAACTTAACACGCAAGTTGCAACTGTGCTTTGAATCAAGTTAGTGAATTCATGAAACAACTTGCAAGTAGCAAGAAGCAAGAGAATTAAATAAACTTAACACGCAAGTTGCAACTGTGTTTTGAGTAGTTAGTGAATTCATGAAACAACTCACAAGTAGCAGGCAACAGGCAGAATTAAACAGACTTTACTCACAAGGCAGAGAATTTAGCACAAATTTACCTCACAAACATTTACTCCTTGATGTGATTTGGCAGCATCAGTAAGAGGCTGCTGTTCGAATGATACACTTTCATCACGCATCGTTTGAAGTCAGATTCTGAGCAATGCATTGTGGCTAGTCCTTCACTTTACTAACATGCCGAACAGGTAATTGTGCAACTAGAAACTGGCACATCGCAAATCACAAAACATAACTCAACTAAAGGTAATTGTGGAAGTAGCAACTGGCACATTGCAAATCATAAATCACAACTGAGTCGGTGTTTTGAGCATCATGCAATTAAACGAGGTGGTCACTCAGAATTCGACAAATGGGATATGGCAAAATAGTAGGTGGTGGATTGAGAGTCGATGAAACATACCTAATCCAATTGTTACATCTCCCCTATGCCTGTCCCAGGCATGTTTGAATTACCCCACTGTGTTTTCCACCACCACCTCCAGTGGTAGTCTATTACATGCATCCATCATCCTTTCCTTTAAGAAATATTATTTCACGCCACTCCTTAGTCTGCCCAGTTCCAACATTATGTCATGAGACCTCGTTTCTTTCAAGGACCACTTTCCACGCATTCACCATCTGCTTCTTTTCAACCTTACTATCATCCCCATTTTTTTTCCTTTCCTCTAACGTAACTATATAAAAGCCCACTTGTTTTCCCTCATGTGCTGCTTTTACCTACAGTGTGTTGGCGCTTCTGCTCTTCTGACTGCATTCCATGACTCCCTCTTTGTATCAATGTACACTACCATGTCCTCCTGATGCTGTGTTTGTTTTTTCTCAAAGCCATCCTTTCTGCCATTACCATACTGGCCACTTCATTTGAGAACAATACTGTAGTTCTCTTTCTCTTAGCCATGTTGACTGTCCAACCACAAAAGGTTGTTTGCCCAAACTATGTCATCATTCATAGGGACACCACTTCAGATCCACCATGCCCCATTTGTTACTCCCAGCAAGGGCATACTTTAGATATATCCCCATCATAATAAACTCTGCCATCTGCAAATCCAGTACCCTCACCTTTGTGTGGCTTGCCTCTGCCACTGTATTCATGCTGGACCACACTGTGTATGGTCAATGGATGACAGGTGTCTTCACACCCTGACTTCCTCAATTCTGTACCCATTGGTGCATAGAAGGTCAAGCAATCCACACTCCCTAGTGTACTAAGGCATATGCTGCCAGCATGCCCTTTGCACAGACTGCAGTATGCCCCTGTGCCTGGCTGTTGCAGCAGATGTGATGCTACAACCCACATCTGGCAGTGTGCAATCCCCCTCCAGCAGCACCCCCACCTTAGCAGCTCTTGTGTGGATGGTTTCCACTAGTACCTTGCTCCCTTCTGCCCTGTGCTGGAGGTCTGTGTATCATGCACGTGCGAGTAGCAGTGCCATTGCCTGTCTCATTAAAAGCTGCTGCACAATTGTCACTCTTTTCTGTCCATCCTCCTTCCCACTTTACCCTCTAATCCAATCCCTTCTGCTTCTTTTCTCCCAAATGCATCGGAAGAAATCCTTCTTCCCTTTCATAATTTTATAAGGCAGAAATGGAGGGGAGAATTCCTAAACAGGCCAAAAGAGAGATAAAACTTTTTTTTTGGTTCATAAGGAAGAAGAGGAAAGCAAGGTGGGGGATAGTAAGGGTGAAGGGGAGGAGGTAGTACAAGTGGAAGGGGACTTCAAAAAGGCGGAGGTGCTAAATAGGCACTTCTGCTTGATTTTCATGGTGGAAGAGAAAGGAAAAGGACTGGGGTTAGGGGAGGGGGAAGGGAGGGCATAAGTTGGGATCACAGTCTGATCAGTGAGGACAGGGTAAGAGATGAATTAGGTAGGTTGAGGGTGGATAAAGCAATGGGTCCGGATGCCCTGCATCCTAGTGTGCTTCACGAGCTTAGGGAGGAGCTAGCAGCGCCAAGGGCAAGGTTGTTTAACTTATCCCTGGATACTGGGTGGGTGCCAAATGACTGGAAGAGGGCAGACATTGTGCCACTTCACAATGGTGGCAGCAAGGAGGAGGCAGGAAATTATCATCCAGTCAGCCTCACCTCAATGATGGATAAGGTGATGGAGGCGATATTAAAAGAAAGTGTGGTCAACTACTTGGTGTAAGGTGGGCTACAGGATGTCCATCAGCATAGCTTCACACAGGCGAGGTTATTACGGAAGAACCTGATAGACTTTTTTGATTGGGTGACAAGGGTGGTAGATCAGGGAGGGGCCACGGAAGTGGCCTATCTCGACTTCAAGAAGGGCTTTGACACTGTTCCACGCAGAAGATTGGTAAATAAGTTGCAAAGTTTGGGGGTGGGAGAGAAAATAACTAGGTGGGTGGATGAAGGACAGAAGCCAAAGGGTGATGCTAAATGGAGTACATTCGAGGGAGGACAGGGTGACAAATGGGGTCCCCTAGGGGTCAGTGCTGGGGCCCATCCTGTTTGACATCTATATTAGCAACATAGTGGATGGGTTGCAGGGGAAGGTCTTCCTGTTTGAGGATGATATAAAGATCTGCAATAGGGTGGACAACCTGGGGTGTGTGTGAAGGCTATGAAAGAAGATCTAAGATTGCTGGAGGAGTGGTCAGAAACCTGGTAGCTGAACTTCAATGCCAAAAAGGGCACAGTAATGCAAATCAGGCATAATAACACATTGGGGGGGAGGTGTAATTAAGGCAACTGAGCAGGAGAGGGGATCTGGGGATTATAATTTCAGATAACCTTAAGGTGGGGGCACAATGTAGCAAGGCGGTGGGCAGAGCGAATGGAATGCTGACGTGCATAAGGAGGGGAATATCAAGCAGGAGGAGGGAGGGAGGTGCTGATACCACTTTACAAATCCATGGTGAGGCCTCACTTGGAGCACAGGGTCCAATTCTGGAGACCTCACCTAAGCAAGGATACAGATGGGACTTGAAAGGGTTCAGAGAAGGGCTACCAAGATGGTGCATGGATTGAGTGGGATGCCCAATGAGGAGAGATTGAGGGAAATAGATCTGTACCCTCTGGAGACCAGAAGGAAGAGGGGAGACATGATTGAAACATTTAAGTACATGAAGGGGATTAATAAGGCCTACCAGGTCATAATGTCACACACTTAATAGCATACAACATTATGGCTAACCCGGTACAGCGCAGTATGCTACTGTTACTGGTGTAATACTGTGTATACTGCTGTATGTAGTATTGCACCAGTAGCAGTTTCCCAGGCAGAGGATAAGACCTCTGCTGGGAGTGGGTTCCGAAAAGCAGCTGCTGAAACTCACAGGACTGAGCCACAGCAGTAGGAACCCAGGCACTGCGTCTGGGACCGGGTTTGATTCCCAGTCTCAGAAACATTTTATTTTTTTTCTGACTTGTGTGGTCCCTGAGTTGGACCCCCCTTCTGAGTTGAGAATCTTTAGTGGAGGGGCCCGGGGTGTGTGGGGAGACTTATGCCTCATGGCATAAATCGCACTGTATTGGCAGCGCAATTTTGCCATGCGGCATACTGTCTTGCAACATTATGACCCCTTGCCTTAATAAGATGGGGGGAGTTTATTCACTAGCAAAGTAGGTGCTAGAACTAGGGGCATAATTTAAGATTGAAGGGAAAAAGGTTTAGGGGCAATGTGAGGGGACGTTACTTCACTGAGAGGGTGGTGGAGCCCTGGAACGGTCTACCGGAGGAGGTGGGGGGGGGTCAAAACAGTGCAGGGTTTAAAGCAGGCATGGGACAGACACAAGGGGCTGATCAGGGGGTGAAGGGGAGGAATCTCTGGACAAGGGAGCAAGTAGGGAGGGGGGTGCATGAGGCACACTCGATGGGCCAAGGTGTCCTTTTCTGCTGACACATTTCTATGATTCTATCTATGGTAATCCCCAGTGCTAGTCTTTGCTCATTATCTGCCTTGGCTGCCCAGGCCTCTTGAACAGGCTCATGCAATTTCTATGTGTAATTTTCTCTGTCTTCCTCCATTAATGGACGCTTATACTTCAGGATGGCCTCCCTTTTTGCTTTCACCTTTTCGTCCACCATCCTACTATATCAGCTGGGTCTCTGACACCAATTTTTTATTCTGTCCACCTTTCCTTCATTCCTTTGCTCTACTACCGGCTTCTGCTGCTGTATGCTTGTGATGAAACACCTCTGCCTCCACCACTTTTGTAAATCCATTCTGGTAATATGGTCTTTCTCAAGCCAGACGAGTGGTGCTGAAGATTGAGGCACTTGATGCAAAACCTCATGCCACGCCGTCGACCTGGGTTTGGGAGAGGACTCGGATCATTGGGGATCGGAGGGATTGAGCATCCAGAGGACTGCTTTACTCTCCTGGGAGGGAGGTGGGGTTCCAGATCCTGGGCCTTGGCGACTGCCAGTAGTGACTGGGGGTGCAGCAGCCTTTGGAATCTCTGGCAGGGAACTGGTTGCGTGGCACTCCTGTAAGCATGTGTGAGTGCACGCATGCTCACGCTGGCACACATTGCATGTCTGAGGTAGGTGAGGAAAATGAAAAACAGGAAAGCCCTGGCTGTCTGGTAGGTGAAGGTGGGTCTAGTGGACAGCCCCCATGCCCATAGTCAGATCCTTCCTGCCTGCATCTGGTTCTCCTTCCTCTCTCTGGTTGCTCCACTAGAATCTAGATAGAGTGCCAGTAGGAGTCAGCAATCCCACCCCGGGGGACTCATCATCTGGTGGGTCAGGCGATCAGTGGAGTTGAAGTGGAGATGGGTCCAAACCAGAGGTATGGCTGCGGACTTCAGGTGGGGCAATAAGCGGCTGAGCCAAGAGACCACACTGGAGAGTTCAGGTGGCCAGCGATGAGGAACATAAAGAAAATGTACAAAAAAAAGGTCTTTCTCAAGTCGGGTGAGCATGAACAGACTGCATTTTGTAACATTTTTTTGTATGTTTGTTTATAGCTTTCTAGTCGTGGTAGGAGCATAATGCGAGCAAAACGCATTACCAGAAAGGAGAATAGGGACACTGACAAGGTATGTGTTTCTACATTCTAATTTCATCATTAGATCCATTTTGAATTATCCATGCATCAGTCATACAACATCCCACCCATGACTGCTACATGTCCCCCACTGCCTAAGCATGATGTTCTTAGTGACCAGCCCAACATCTCTGTGTGCCATGATGACAAAGCCATAGTGCAATCACTGACAACACATAAGCAGACACTCCCAGCACTGTATGGTGTGATCAAGATGTAATCAACACCAGTGGTGCATAGTTATGCCAGAGGCTAGCTGCCAATGTGCATATCAGTGCAAAGAAGACGTGTACTATTCAGAAGGCACCGTCTGATTGCTCTTCTACCATGTGTTTTTAATTGCACGTGTTGCAGTGCTGATCATGAGGCACTTCTCATAAGTTCATTCATAACTGCATATCTGACCAGACTATGCCCTGCCTCACAGCGATGCAAGTGTCACCCTGCCACAAAGTACCCACCACACGCACTCACACAGGTGCTCCTTCAAAGCAATGGGAAGGTGCATGAGGTGTAACAGCATGCTGGATTATGCAACACTATAATAACTTGCGGTATGATAAACTCAGAATGCAACTGTGGAATCATCTCTGCCTTTCAATGCAGTAATGTGCTAAATGCACAAAGTCGCTGTTCATTGACTTGCTATACTACTAGTGGGCAGAGCAATATGTGTAATACGGTTGACCAAAGCCAACTGAAATGAAGCATGAACTGAAGGGAGAGGAGCAATAGGCATTGAATGCAATGTATACAATCTTTGTTTCTCATGTGAATTACTGCCTGGTCATGTGCAGTTGAGACAACAATTTCCACACTCTTTATGTTGTCCCAACAGTGACATCAGAAAGTTAGACATTTATTTCTAACAGCGGACACTATCCCTTGTTCGCCAACAGCAGCAGTCAGTCTAAAAGCCATGATTGTGAGATTGAGACACACTCTGCAGAACAGTGATGGCAATGTACCTTGTCTGTGTCTCTCCATCCCCCTGTCTCTGGTGAATTTTTCTTAGTCTGTCTCCCCCACTGCAACATGGTACATAAGACAATAAACACGTATTTGTGTCCGTGTCACCCATTTCACAACTAGTGATGGCAATGTACCCTGTCTGTGTCTCTCCATCCCCCTGTCTCTGGTGAATTTTTCTTAGTTTGTCTCCCCCCACTGCAACATGGTACATAAGACAATAAACACCTATTTGTGTCCGTGTCATCCATTCCACAACTAGTGACGGCAATGTACCATGTTTGTGTCTCTCCATCCCCCTGTCTCTGGTGAATTTTTCTTAGTTTGTCTCCCCCACTGCAACATGGTACATAAGACAATAAACACCTATTTGTGTCCGTGTCATCCATTCCACAACTAGTGACGGCAATGTACCGTGTTTGTGTCTCTCCATCCCTCTGTCTCTGGTGAATTTTTCTTAGTTTGTCTCCCCCACTGCAATATGGTACATAAGACAATAAACACCTATTTGTGTCCATGTCATCCATTCCACATCTAGTGACCCCATCCACCGCCCCCCCCCCCGCATTCACAAACCACACAGAATGGGGTGGCAGTCACACAACAGGGTTTATCGGGAAAAATTAGATGAAGAGACACTCAGCTACAGATGCTTCTCCATTGTTTACATCCCATCACTCACCTCCACCCTCGTGAGCCAGACAGCATGTTTTAAATGTCGTCCATGTTGTCTTTCTGGCTACTATGTGGTTTCACCGCACAGCCTGCACCAGATCTGGGTCAACTTGGTGACCTGGATCAGTGTTAGTACTGCTAGTCATAGAGACAGTAATGATCTGAGACAGCAGTACATAGAACTCAGCATTGCTCCTCTCTTTCATAAGTGGTCCACTCTGATTTGTACAGTGGCAGTCAGCCACAGAGACAGTCCAGGATATTCACCCCCCCCCCAGGCATGCGGCCACGTGACTGACCAAGCACAATGGGTGCTGATTTTTTCCACAGTAACACTATACAATGTTACGGTAAATTAGTATTACGTTTTAAAAGCAGACAACCATTACCTTTTATATCTGAGGTACTTTTCCTTTTTCCCTTTGTTTAATGTCAAGGTTTATTACCGGATATCAGTAGGTGAGATGTGCGGAACTGCTCCTAGCCTTGCAGGTGACGTATCTTGCTGTAGGGCCCCACACTACATCATCTGGATTGTGCCCTCACGGACTGTGACATCATTGTTACTTAGGCACAGCAAGTGAGTGACTGCCAGTTCATTCACCTGTGATGTCACTGTCGGTGAGATCATCATAATGAGGATGATGTAGTGTGGGTCAGTGGAGTTATATGTGCCAGTTGCCAGGCTACGTCCTGTCCTGCACATCCAGCACAATATAATAACATATAATACTTTATGATTAGTGGGGGAAAATGGGAAAGTACTTCAAAAGGAAAAAGTTATTACTGACTACTATTTACACTTTTTATTATTTTCCTGTCTGCTTGTTTTGGCTCCACTAGCTCTTTAAGATGAACAAGTACATATTAGTCCTCATTTTGATTGCCACAATTCATGGATGGATCACTGTACGGGTACACAGACAATTAGTGGTGTTGATGTCTGTTTTTGCCAAGTGTAACCCATTGATCACAGTCAGAGGTTACTTTGTTCAAAGTACATCATCTAGTGTGCAAATTGTTATCTATGTTCATAGATCGTGATGTTCCATACGTACTCACAACATTTATTTTTGATGCCGTTTATGTCTTATGTTCTGGTACATTTAAAAAACCCACCAAAAAAAACTTTTTTATTGGGGTGTCTATTTGCTTTATCATGTAGCATGACTTTTGTCACATTGACAATACAGTCAGCATTGTGCATGTGCATATTGTCATGCATCTGTTTCTCTAGTACATAGATACATAGATACATAGACAGTGTTGGCAGATAAGGCTATATTTCCCGGTCACCATTTGAGCTTATAAGTTCAGTTATGTTTTCCTAGAAGTCTGTTGTCCCTTACCCCTAACCTCCAGAATTCCTTTATGTCTATCCATGCATTTTAAATCCATGATTGTTTCAGCCCCACCACTTCCTCTGGCAGGGTGTTCCACTTGTCCACCACCCGTTCTGTGAAGAAATTCTTCCTCATGTTTCCTCTGAATCGTCCTCCTCAACTTCATCCCATGCCCTCTAGTCCTGGAACATCTTTTTCGCTTAAAATAGTGCATTCTGCACCCTGTTCCTCCCTGTAAGATACTTGTATGTCTCTATCATATCCCTCTCCTCCTCTCCTCCAGGGAGTACATGTTCAGTTCCTTCAACCTGTCTTCATGGGACTTGTGATGCAATCCATGCACCATCTTTGTTGCCCTCCTCTGAACCTTCTCTACCCTGTCTATGTCCTTACGTAGGTATGGTCTCCAGAACTGTACACTGTACTCCAGGTGGGGCCTCACTAGTGTCTTGTATAGTGGAATTATGACCTCCCTTTTCCTGCTGGTAATGCCCCTGCCTGCACATCTCAGCATCCTATTGCTTTACCTGCTGCCTTGTCACTGTTTCCCTACCTTGAGGTCATCAGAGATGATAACCCCAAGATCCCTTTCCTGCTTGGTGCATGCTATATCCTCACCCCCCACCTGATATATTGTGCAGGGTTTTGTACCCCCATAGGCATTATCTTGCACTTCTTTGCATTGAATTTCAATTGCCAAACCCCTGACCATTCTTCAAGTTCCTGCAGGTCCCTTCTCATTCTGTCTACACCCTCTGGTGTGTCTACTCTGTTACAGAGCTTTGTGTCATCAGTGAACAGTGAACTTCTGCCTTCTAGGTCCTGCGCAATGTCACTGATGAAGATGTTGAATAGGACTGTTCCCAGCACTGATCCCTGTGGTACCCCACTGGTCACTCTTCCCTCTGTGGAGTGACAGCCATTTACCACCACTCCTGTGTCCTGCCGCCCAGCCAGTTACCTACCCACCACACTACTGTCCTGCCCACACCCATATCCCCAGTTTGTGTAATAGTCTTCTATGTGGCACAGTGTCAAGGCCTTGCTGAAGTCCAGATAGGCCATGTCCACTGCCCTCCCGATCCACCTCCTAGTCACCCAGTCAAAAATTCAGTGAGGTTGGTCTGACATGACCTCCCCTGGTGAAACCATGCTGCCTTGGGTCCTGTAGTCCATTGACAACCAGATGTTCCACCAATCTGTCCTTCAGTAGTGCTTCCATGATCTTCCCCACTACCGAGGTGAGGCTGACTGGTCTGTAGTTCCCGCTTCCTCTTTATTCCCACTTTTGTATAAGGGACTACATCTGCTATCCTCCAGTCTTTGGTACATCCCTGTTTCCAGTGATCGGCTAAACAGGATAGCCAGAGGTTCAGCCACCACCTCTTAGTTCTTTTATGACTGGGTGCACCCATCTGGCCCCATTGCTTTATCAACTCTTATTACTTCCAGTTCCTTCAGGACCTTTCTGTAAAGGGACTTGTGTCCATTTCTGCATCATTCTCACCCCTTGTACTCCATTCAGACCCATTACCCTCCTCTTCCTCAGTAAAGACTGAGCAGAAATACCTGTTCAATATGTCAGCTTTACTGTTGTCATCCTCCATGCATCCTCCATCCTCCCCCTTCAGTCTCACTATCCCTCCCTTTGCTTTTCTTTTTCCACTTATGTGCCTGTAAAAGGTTTTGTCCCCTCTACCCACTGATTTTGCAATGTGTTCTTCTGTCTGAGCTTTGGCTTCCCTTACTGACCTCCCTGCCTCCCTTTGCTTCTCCTGGTACTTTTCACTATCCCCTTCTGCCTGTGTCTTTTTGTATTGCCTGAATGCTTTCTTTTTGGCTTTCACTTTCTTTGCTACCTCTTTGGAAAACCATAATGGTCTCCTCTTCCTTTTTCTCTTGCTAACCTGCTTAATGCATAATTCTGTTGCTCTTGTAATCTCCATTTTAAATACTGCCCACTGTTCCTCAACCCCTGATTCCTGCCCCATTCCCCTTAATGCCTCTTTCAAGTATCTCCCCATTTTCCCAAAGTCTGCCCCCCTAAAATCCAGGATACGTGTTTTTGTGTGGTTTGGTTCTGCTCTTTCTGTGATTTCAAACCACAATGACTGGTGGTCACTGTTCCCCAGGTGCTCCCCACTGTTACCCCCATCACACTGTCCCTGTTTGTGAGCACAAGGTCCAGTATTGCCTTCTGCTGAGCTGGTTCCATGACCAGTTGCTTGAGAAGGCACCCTGAAGGAGTCAGGATAAATCTGCTCCTAGTTGATGCTGCTGCTGGGATGCTCCAGTCCCGTCTGGAATATTGAAGTCTCCGACCAGTACTACCTCACCCTTGTCTGCCATCCTTTGGATGGCTAGCATCAACTCCTATCTGTTTCTTCCTGCTGGGCTGGTGGTCTATAGACCACACCTGTGTGAATGGCAGGCCCCATTTTGCTTTCAGCTTAACCCACAGTATCTCCCCATTTTGTTCCTCCTGGATCTCTGTGGCCCTTATGTCATTTTTCACATACAATGCCACTCCTCCTCCTCCCTTCCTGCCTACCCTGTCTCTTCTGAATATGTTGTAGACAGGTATGACCATCTCCCAGTCGTGGTTATCATTACACCAGGTTTCAGTGATGGCCACAATGTCCAGGTCTGACTTCACCATGACAGCCTCCAGATCTTCCATCTTGTTGCTAAGGCTCCTGGCATTTGCACACATGGCTTTCCATGATTTGACCTCCCTAAACTGCTTCGCTGTTCTACTCCAGCCCCTTTCTTGGTTGTCCTTTATCCCTGGTTCTCCTTGCTGACTGCTCTTCTGCTGAATTTTGCCCCTTTTCTGCCTATCCACCTCTTGGGTGCTAATCTCCATCTTTTGCACACTGCTTTGTAGAGATAGCCACTCTTCCGGTTCACTGGTTCCACTGCTAGCTGTGGGGGGTGAGCAAGTAGGTGCCTCCTTGCTGGCCTGCCACCCCCCTTTGCTAGTTTAAATGCTTGTCAATGTAGCATTTAAACTTATCATTGAGTGCTTGGATTCCCCTCCAGGATGAATGCAGGCCATCAGGCTTGAACAAACCTCCATCCTTCCAGGTGGGTCCCCAGTCACCAATGAATCCAAACCCTTCCTCACAGCACCAGTTCTTCAGCCATGAGTTAAAGTTCCTGGTGCATGCACCCCTATTCTCTCCCTTGCTTCTCACAGGTAGTACTTCTGAAAAAGTGACAGAAGTAGCTACTTGCTTGAGACCCTTCCCCAATTTCCTAAACTCTTCCTGAACTTCCTTTGGCTCCCCATTTGCCAGGTCATTAGTACCTAGGTGGATAATGACATCCAGCTCACCCTCCCATCTTGCCTTCCCAGTGATCTCCAGGATCTTCCTTCCATCCCTTCATGCCGTGGCACCTGGTGAGCACCTCACCTCCCTGTCCTCCCCCTCCTGTGTTCCTAGCTGGATCCCTCTTATGATGGAGTCCCCCACCAGGAGTCACTTCCTCCTCCTCTGGGGTCCACTGCTTTCCCCGCTGAGGTCACCTCCTTGGCTAACCTCCACATCCTTTCCTTCCATTTCTCTGGGTACCTCTATTTGGTTGTACCCGTTTGCCAGTGTGGCATATGAATTCTTGAGTGGAACAGGATCTGGGATGTGCCTCTGCCTGACCACTCTAACCCTCCCTGAGCACACTGTCATCCAAGTGCTCCTCGTTCTCGGCATCCTTTGAGGCAGTTGCATTGGACTGGGTGGTCTCTGGATAGGGGTGATGGTACTCCTGACCCAGTTTACTTCCTCTCTGAGTCTGGCTACCTCATCCCACAGTCCAGAGAGATGCATGCAGATAGCGCAGCACCTCAGTGTCCAGAAGGTCTGCATGAATATGGCTGCCCCACAGCCACTGCATTGCACCACTCCCCACATTATACTGCAATTATACTGCTATTCCACTACTTGTCTGCTACTGAAGCTCTCCTAGTTCCCTTTTTATTAATTTGCTGTCCTAAAAATCCTGCCACTGATCCTCCGATACTTTTCTTTTTAAAAAAAGAAAATAAACCAATAAATAAATAAATGAGTCAAAACACTTGTGCTGAGGGTGGGCTTCTTCACCCTTATGTCCCTCCTACTCTACACCCCTTACTATACCCTGTGTTTAGCTCCTGTACATCAGATTTAACAGGGCATATAATTAAGAGTTGGTGGAAGGTGGGGGGTGAAAATTTGCAGCAATTAAAGGCAGCAAAGAAATACACCACCACTACATTTTAAATTTTCAACAGCCCAAAAACAATTCTAAGTAAAGACAACAAAGAAAGTACAGTGTTACTAAAAGCCCACAATCTGAGCTTAAAAGAAAAATAGCAATTACCAGTTACTGTAAAGCACTGAATTGAATATGTTTCCTTCCCCTTCTGGCTTCTTCTGAGAAAATAAAACTCACTTGCTACCTCAACTTTGACTAAGTCCGCTAAGTTTCATAAATGGTAACCCTTTATTCACCATGAACAACAAGTCACCAGCTTTTTGGTTGTTGAGATGGCATCACATTGGAGTTACATGGGATCACCATAACACTGCCCACAAATGCAGGCTTAGTGAATCAAAACTATCATCTGCAAGAAGTATGCTTAAGGCTGTTCTGCAATTCTGTGCATTATGCTTACTAGATCAACTTGCAGACTGCATGTCACTGACCAATGACCGTAATTTCACTGGTAGGCATACTCAAACAGTGGAAACAGTCACTTGTGCCTGGTGGTCCTGCAATGTTCTTTATTAACAACCAATTACGGTTGGACACTCTAAGCACACAAATGCAAAACAAACGTAAACAATTTGCTGTCCTTCCACACAAGACAATGTCTCACACTGTATGACCATGCATGAATTCAACCATTTCTCCTCCATGTTGCATGTTCATTAACAGTACTCTATATTTACTTATTCACCAGATGACTTGCCATGGTGACCTGAATGAACCAGACCAAATGTCTGAAGATAGACGTGAAGTGATGACCATCATATAATTTCCACCACCATTTTGTAGCACGGAAACCTCCCTTCCCCCCTCAACAACACCATTGTCATCGACATCAGGCCCATCACCATCTGGCTTGTCATCATTCGATACTGCATGTGATAGCACAATACCGACTCCCCTGTGGGACCACACAATTTGTCATGATGATACAAGCACACAGACTGAACCAGTCACTGCTTATTGTAGCAGCACGCTAACAATGTGCTGTGTCACAGATGCCTCTACCAAGTGATTAGAGGAACCAGTTACACCAAGGGAGGCTCTTCATTATCACCAATACTGTTGCAAGACACAATGTGAGTTGATCAGTGATTTCATGGATGTTTACAATGCACTATACCCATCAATGTCTTCTCCCAGAAGAAATGTACAGCCATACAGTTTTGAACCATTAATGTCCCCCATTCGACCATTGGATGCACCAGAACCCAACAGCGTGTCAGACATTTGCTTCAGTGATGAGATGTTTGAGTCTCTGGAACAAGAGTCTGGTGACTTTTACTTACCAACTGAGGATGGGTCCAAGTCAATGTTGAACACCATAACTTATGATGATGATGACAGCAACGAGAATATTATCAATCAAAATAAATATCTTGTCCTCGAAATGTGCTTGGATTCACTCTTTCAGAAATTGATTTATCTATTGTGTCACTCGGTTGCTGAGGTTGTTGAAAAGACCAATATAACTGGTACCATGTTGGTTATGAAGGTCACATGCATGAATGCACATAACATTTTGTAATGGCAGAGCCAGCCAATATTGGGCAGAATGCCCACAGGTAACCTTCTGTGTGCTGCCGCTGTTCTATTTAGTGGCAATTTATATGCATGTGTTGCAAAGTTTTGCAAATATCTTGGACTGGCGTTCATTTCTTCATCCACCTTTTTGAACTTCAGTGACAATATTTATTCCCCGTAATACAATATTCTTGGTGCACACAGCAGCAAGACATTTTGTAAGAACTATGGACAAGGCCAGTAAAACTCCCAGCAAATGGATGATGCAACAGTCCTGGATTCAGTGCAAAGTTTTGTAGCTAAACAGTGATGGACCTTGAAAGCAATAAAACTGTGGGTTACTCCTTGGAGCAGGTGCAGGTTGGATAACATCAGTTGGATTGGAGAAAAAAGCCTTTGAGAACTGCATGGACACCCTACTGAGCCAAAACATTAACATTTCGCCTATAGCAACAGACCACCATTCTGGAATCACGTGCTAATGCACCAGAAGTACCCCACTTTTAATCATCATTTCGATTTGTGGTTCTTTTCCAAGAGCATCTCAAAACAAATCATTCCATAGTCAGAGAAAAGGGGCTACGAGGTGCTGATGAAATGGTGCCACAGCATTTCTAACCATCTTTGGTGGGCTTCAGAAACATGTGGCAGTGTTGCAGCATTGCTGCTTGAGAAGTGGCAGTCTGTTATGTATCATGACAGCAACATACGCTGTTGGTAATGGGGAGAGCAGTATCACACCTGCAGTCTTCCCGTCCCCATGGAGGAGCATGAACTGCGTAAGTGGATGGTTGATGGTGATCTGCCACATAGTGAACTTTACAAAATAGTCCGCAATTCAACCTTCATCAAGGATATCAATCATGCAACTGAATTTTGCCACCTGGGATGCATTGAGGTGTTCCACACACTGCTATGCAAGTACAACCCAAAGTTTGAGAGATTTAGTTAGGCTGACCGCCTATCACATAGAGCAAATAAACCTGAGCCCATGATCAAAAGGGCGACGGATATTGTAGTGACCATCGCAAATAGCGACGGTCGCTACAATACTTAACAAAAACACACAGAAATCATTTTTTAAGCAGGAGGCTGTGCCCCTCATGCCCCCTCCAACTTAAATAATCAACTCCGATGGGGGTGCGGAGTATGGGGCAAGATATTGGATTGTGAAAAAAAATGTATTCTGCCTATAGCCAGACCGAACCCAGGTCTGCTTGTATTTCAAGCGGTGGTGTACACCACTACACTATGCAAGCAACTCGGCAGGAATTGGACCCAAAGGATGCTATATCCTGCAATACTGAGAACAGCTCCTTGCTATTCTTGCTATACAGGATATAGCGACGTATTGCACCACTTTGCTGTCTTGTAGAGCGGTATTACTGAGTAGTTCAAAAGTGTAGCGCTCAATAATCAGTGCTCTACATGGGTGCTACCGAGGTGAAGTTGTTGCACTGTGCAGAACACACAAAGATCTGCAATAGGGTGGACAGGCGACGTGAATGAGGAGCAACATTGCTAAATTGGATGGATGGTCCAGATTGCAGCTGCTTGGATTCAATATGAAGAAGGGCAAAAACAATCAATTGTGGCAGGAACACATGGTAGGAGTACATGGTGATGGGGGGTGATATTAGCAGCCTCCAAACTGGAAAGAGATTTGGGTGTCATCATATCTGCTGACATAAAGGTCGTTAAACAATGTGCCTGGGCAGCGGGCACTGACATTGGGTTGTGGGGATGCATAGGGAGGGGGTATTACCAGAATAAGAAAAGAAGTCCTAATGGCATTTCATAGGTCATTTTTGAGACCTCACATGGAATACTGCATCCAGTTCTTGGTGCAACATCTCTGGAAGGACATAGGGTGGAGTCAGTTCAAAGAAAGACAACAAAAATAGTGCTGGTCCTGCACCACAGGGTAGATGATGAGAGATTGGAGGAACTCCATATGTTCAACGTGAGGAGAGGAAGGATAGGGGAGACATGCTAGAGACCATCAAGTATCTGAAGGGGATTAATATGGCACAGAAGGGCAGCCTCGTTCATGAGACAAAACTACTCTAAAAACAAGAGGGCATGAAATGAAACTGGAAAGGAGTAGACAAAGGGTAAACATGAGGAAGTTCCTTTTCACGTAAAAGGTGGTGGATGCTTGGAATGTCATGCCCCTGGAGGTGGTGGTGGAAAGCACAATGGGGGGGTTTTAAACATACAAAAATAAAAACTGTTGGCAGATAAGGACTGCTAGACCCTTCCAGTTTGCCTGTAAGCCCTATCTATGCTTGAAACCACTGACCCTATGTGGTCAATGGTTTTTCATCACTCCCTCCTCCCTCAAGGTTCCCTTGTGCCGGTCCTAGGAATGTTTAAAATGCAGCAATATGCTTGCTCACACCACCTCTTGTGGTAGACTATTCCGAATGACCACCACTCTCGGTGTGTAGAAATACTTCTTAACATTTCCTCGTAATCAGCCCACTAGTACTTCTGCACTGCAAAAGGTCCCCACCCTACACCTTGTTTATTCCATTGAGGTACTTGACAGTTTCTATCATGTCCTCCCCACCTCCTATCCTCCAGTAAGTACATATTGAGGTCCCTTAGTCTATCAACATAAGGGAACAACAGAGGGTGGAAGTAGAGGAAGCAGGCATTGACCAAGTAGGGTCAACTGCAGCCATGGTACACAGGCAGACTGGATGGGTCTGGTGGCCCTGAGTTGCTGTGAGTTTCTGTTGTTCTATGTTATGTGTGTTTGCTGTGAGCCTACATGATCCTTTTATTTGGGGGGAGCTCCTAAAGTGAGGGCCACAAGTAATCAGTGTATGGCAATTGTTTTGCTGTGCCTTTGCTTTCCCAACACACTGTCGGTAGGCCACCGCAACCTCACACTGTTATTGTCTGAATGACTAGTGTATCCCTGTGCTGATCACTCAATGAGATGATCCAATTTGCTTATCTTTGTATCTACAGCAATCTATTGACTAAATTGCAAATATTTTGTGGCGTTCCAAAATTGACAATATTGTGACATCCGAGGCAAGCCAATATTCCAGCATCTGTGAGTCTACAAATAGCCCTGCCACAATCACTTCAATGAAAGAGTCATTAGTGCTGTGCAGTACTAATGTGACTTCATCATCTCAATTGCACTGAGCCATCTGCGTAAGTAGGGGGTAGCAGCCTAACTCAGTGGGAACCAACATGGAACCATGGCAATTTTTTGCCATGTGTCACCCAGCACCACTATGGGATGGTGGCATGATATTCAAAAATTCTGAGTGCAAGGGATGGCATAACATGCTAACAGGCTAGGGTTGTAGACAGGTTGGGTAACGGGATGCAGGACTGCAGTGTGTGTCTATTGCTAGACACAGTAAGAAGTCATGATCAAAGGTGAATTACTGAGAAAAAAAGGCAAAGAGGTTACTCACCTTCTGGTGCCCAGCAAAGGAGTTCAGCAGTCCAAGCGTAGAGAGCCTTGAAATAAATAGGCAATTAAATTAGAGGATGCAGTGGTAGCCAGTGTATTCTTGTAGGTAGTCCATGAAGCAAACTGCTTTTGTGGAGCAAAGAACAAAGTGAGCACATTCCATGTTGTTAAAACTTGAGGACAGGTGGAATCATGTGTCTTCAAATCATTGACCCTGAACACAAAAAGAAACTAAAAAGCATTAATGGCTAACATTTATCAGTATATCAATGGGGCCATTGACATTATATTGTATGATCAATGCCTTCACACCTCCTAATTAGTGATAGTTGTGTCCTGGATTAGTGTTGAAATAGAGTAGCAAAACAAAGAAATTAGTAAGGTTGGCGTTGCCCCATGTATAATTCATATGCCTTAATCGAAGCAAACTGGGCACCTGGCTCTTTAATCCACTGTCTCTGTCTGAGAATAAAGGTGGATGTGCAAACAACTAGGCAATATGTCAATATTTATTTGTGTTACTTTTTAACACCATAAACATTGCAACCATGTCTTTCTAATAGAAAAATATGGGGCAAAAATGCCAAGAAATAGACTATGTGTGTGGTAATACAGTGTCAGCATTACTTAAAAAGGGGGATTAGCAGTGGTAGTGCCTCAAAATGGAATGTAAAATTATGCAATGCTTCCAATTGCGGAATTAACCAGAGATACCATTCTGTCACCCTTCTGTCTCACTGATAAGGAAAAGTATTGTTCCCGTTCTCCGCACAATTGCAGCACTCTCCGAGCCACTACATTATGAATGGCATAGACTGTGGGTGTTAATGAAGCTGCCACATTGCTGTTTGGTGTGCTGTGGTTGCAAAGTGACCATATAGACACATTTACAGATAAGAGAAATGCATAAATATGGTGCAGATCAACCTTCATCACTCCCAAAGGCCCTTTTTGCTCTTTCCTGTTGCCCCTTTTTTTCATATTCATCCCCTTTTTCGCATGACCTTTGTCCACGTGATGTGTTGTTTTTGAGGGAGGTGATTGGTGGTGGGCGAAGTGGCCCCAATTTGCTCAGCAGTGATCCTGATGAGGTGAATTCGCGGAGTGCTCCCTTGTGAGCGCTACGATACAAATGGGTAACTCAAGTCCATTGAAAACAATGACTTTGCATTACTTTGCCTTCCCAAACCACTACTCCACCAATTATTAAGGTGAAGTACATTGAAAACAATGTACTTCACCTTGTTTTTAAGCTCCAAAGGCGATTTTTGCAGTGTTTCATGGGATTTCAGGTCACATGGGCTCTAGACTGTTCTGCACAGCCTCAGTTTGGGGTAGTGTGTATAGGAAGCTGTAGGAGACAATCTGCTCTGAGAGCTCTCTGCAATTCAAACCTTCAAAAAGCTGTTAAAAAAGCCTTTTTGAGTCATTTTTTTTGCTGAAACTTTAGTTAATCAATTATAGGAAACCCTCCTGTGCTCATATCATCGAGTGTTTATTGTTTGTGTATGGATTTTGAATGTTAATGTACAACATTCAGTCTGTGTACTGAGAGACAGTGGAAGTGTGCTTTGGGGGAGGGGTGTATCTGTGGTGTAGGTAGATTAACTTGGAGAAAAAGACTGTGCTTTCTGTTTTGGGGATATTTTTCTTAACTGTGTTAATCTACACACAGTAATATTTTCAATATTTCTTGCCATTTTTTTTGCTGATTGTTGTGGTGCAGCAGTGCATAATTTTAGTTTGCTTAAAATATTTGGTTATTTTACTGAAGTTTTCAATTTGCTATGCATTACTTAGTGTGTATGAGTATGTGTGTGATGTGTGTCATCAAATCAGACACCTTTTATTGTGCTACATAATAATTTCAGCAATGTGAAGCTGCTATCCACTGCAGCTGTGTGATTTTTGTACTTCTTTGTGGTATCTTTACTGGTACTGGTACTAGTACTAGTGACTGTTACTGCAGCAGTACAGTACACTGCCCCCCCACGTGGCCCGCCCCAACCGTTAAAGGTATTCTTTTCCAGATTTGAATTTCTGATGGTGAGCACTGGTTAGGTGTTGGGTCTTTGTGTCTGCATCTCTTCAGTGCACAGTGCAATCTTAATCTGTCTGTGCATTTGCATCTCTTTAGGGCCCAATCTCCATCTGTAACTTAAGTCACAGTTGTTTCTTTGGCTTCCCTTCAGAGTACTGGACAGGTGTGGTGCTTAATTCTGCACGAACATTGTACTCATTAATATGCGTTTTTAAGTCAGGACCATCATCATGAGTCACTCGTGATACAAATCACATTCTTCATCATCACAGTCACAAATCACGATTCACGATCATTCATATACGAATCACATAATTTTTTTCTAGTTACTTGGATGTCTTGTAAGCCTGTTTTGTAGTATCTCTTAGGCTCCCCCATTGTACTCATTGATACGTGTTTTTAAGTCTGGGAATTTTAAGCTACAGCTCGTCAGGGAAGTACAGCCGTAGGCGGTAAGATTTCACATTTCTTTATCATCACGGTCACAAATGCGGTCACAAATCACGGTTCACAATCATTCACGTTACGAATCACATACATTGTTTTTCTAGTAACTTGGAGGATGTATTGTAAGCCTGTTTTGTAGTATCTCTCCAGGCTTCACCACCCCACCATTGTACTCATTGATATGTGTTTTTAAGTCTGGGAGTTTTAAGCTACAGCTCATCAGGGCCTGGGGAAGTACAGCCATAGGCATTCACGTTTCTTCATCATCATGGTCACAAATGCAGTCACAAATCATGATTTACGATCACGTCATGAATCACAACATACATTTTTTTTAATAGTTACTTGGATGTATTGTAAGCCTGCTGGTCACGGTGCTGAACAGGGATGGGATCCACACCTGGGCCCGGGGGAACAGACACAGCCTGCTCCAGAGGACCTGGTGCTGGACTTGGTGGTGGTGATGGTGGTTCAACTGTCTCAGAGTCAGGACAGTAGGTGGTGCTGGTCCTGCTTTGGGGGGGGCACTTACAAGTTTTGAGCAGTCCAACAGGAATGGGACCCCATGCCCTCCACACATGCACATGGTACGATGCTTACCACTACCACACTCTCCCAAAGCTGCCCTGTCCCAGACATTCCCTCACCCTGGTCCATCTCTCCTACTGCGCTCCCTCAGTCCGAGCAATCACTACTCACACTGTCACACAACACACACACACAGTCACACAGACACAGACAAACAACTAACTACTTATAAAGGTAAGAAAAATAAAATTTACAGAAAGAACAAATTAAGTAAAAAAGAGTACAGAAAAGACAAAAAAATGTAGCTTTTAAAAAAGCTGTTGGGTCTAAATCAAAGTTTAAATCTCCTCCTCGCTCTGATCTAAAAGTATCAGCAGTCACAAAACACACTACTCTCTCTCTGTCTGCACAGGAGAAAGTAAAAGTGCCTGCTTGTATGACTCACTTTCTTCCTGCCTAGCTAAAGAGCATGTGACTTACAGTACTGTAAGCCATGTGATGTGTATGGGGGGGGCTGCCAAATCTGAAACACCAAGTGGGTCACTTAGAATCCTAATGAGGAACACGAAGTCCATTAAAAACAATGACCTTGCCTTACTTAGCGTTGCCATTCTGCCTTAATGCGAAGTGGTAATGACAAGAGAAGTGAGCACTTTGCATTGCCCACTCCGCGTAGCGGAGTGATAACGCGAAGTTCCCACTTCATGTTCACTTCGCCGGTGAAATTTAAATTTGCTGCATCTGTAGGAGCAATCGCCTTGTATTTGTGGCTCTTCATGCAGCCACCCCCTCACTGTAATCTGGTGTCATGTGTTATATCAAGTCCCAATACCAATAGTACCACTCATCTCAAAGTGGTTGATTAATTGATGTCTGGTGTGCGGCTGCTGTGCGTGGTGCTGGATCTATAGACCTAAGAAATATGTTTTGATAGAAACCGGTATTTATATTTTCTCAAAGATAGCATCAGTTCCGGATCCAGACCTTACAGATGTGGCGTGTTCTTTCATTAGCTATGACACATTCCAATATGTATTGGTCTGCTAGTAGCAAATGTTATTCTTTTTTAGTAGTTAGACAGAGTACCATAGAGCAATTTAGTATTATGTCTGGCAGTATATGATCGAGGTTAGACAAACAATGAGCTAGGCACATCCAGCACACAAAGGTTAATTACTAGAACAAATCCTTGCATAGTGTGCAAGTCTAAGCAATTCAGTTAACCTCCCCACTGCTTCTGTGTCAACCCTGAAAGATGGCACTTGTGACTAGTGGCTATATTCTAGTTATCCAAAGAAAAAACAGACAAAAAGAAAACCAGATGCAATTTGTGCAGGCATTACTGGACATTGTCAGTGCCTACAGTGACAGTCATACTGTATAAGCAGTTGGCAAACAGAACTGAAGGAGGCTGCATGGTTTCGGGATTACACAAGATGTGGATTGGGCATTAAAATTAATAAGCGCAATTACTTATTTACATAGTGCTAACTGTTACACCTGAGCTGGCAGTTATGTCTAAGGAACAAAGGAGGATCATGTGACAAGATCCCCACAAAAGAGCAATGAAATGTGTGTGTTTACACATGTCACATGGCAGTGCATGTGGTCATCGGATGTCCACAAGTATGGACCACAATACTGACACTACACTTACTTGGGTCCAATTTGACATTTGTTTATGTATGTCAGATGGGGTCCCAGTGGGACATACAGAATGAAGTGGCTGACTATCGATCTGTCGTTCTATCTATTGAAATAAATAGCTAACTATGTAGTCTAATATTGTTATACAGCATATACTACAGTAAGTATTCCCCATCTTATAGCAAACCTTGAAAACATTCACATGCACATAATAGCTGTAGAACCATCGATTCAGAGACTTCTGTTTTTTGAGAATGAAACAATCCTTCCACTTCTCACGGGTAACTATGCTTCCATTTCGATTGTCATTCCCTGCTCTTTCCTGAGTTACTACAAGTGCCACACAATGGCTACTGACACTCATTGAGAAATATATTGCATCCTCTTGATTGTATCTAGCAATGTGCCACATGTGAACTACATCAACGATGCTTACACGTATCTCCGGTAACCTCAATGATAACACCACATTCCATGAAGACCATATGTCTACGCACATCATACAGAACACAGACATATTTATTTACTTATACACACACACAAACAAACAAACACACACAGACCCACACCCACACTGGAATTGTTTGCGAGGAACAATCGCATCTTCACCTATAACATAGGGTGTCCTTTGCCAGACTGCATTCCAGTTTATAGTCTGGTCAATGCCACATTGATTATGTAGTTCACCCTCAATGTTCCATATCATATCAGTTAAAGCATGATTGCACTGCTCCACCTTTACACAAGACATTGTGTGGAGACAGAGGAAATGTGATAGAGAGAGAGAGAGAGAGAGAGAGAGAGAGAGAGAGAGAGAGATACAGACAGAGTGTGTGTGAGAGAGAGAGAGAGAGAGAGAGAGAGGCAGAGTGTGTGACTGTGTGTGTGTGTGTGTGTGTGTGTGTGTGTGTGTGTGTGTGCGTGCGTGTGCATTAGTCACTTGGAGTTCTGAAGGGCAGTTTGTTTGCAGGAGGGATTGTATAAAAAAACTTTAGCATAACCGTCCAGTGAGTAAAAGAGATACCAGACAACCCATTGTCACTGTGCTCTGCTTAGATATACATGGACCGAAGGTACAAGCTTTAGGTCCGTTTGTACTGTGTTGTGCTTCCACATATGGGCTGTCAAAAACCAAGTCACTGTGGCCACAGTTGGAAAAGAGGAGCATCTAATGTTTTACTGCATATATTTGACCCTTGGTACTGCACTGCCAAAAATCTGAATAAATGCCAAGGAGTCAATCAGTAGTATTTTGCAAAATAAAGGACAATAATTAATAATGATGAAATTAGAAGCAGTATTTTGAAAAACAAGTGACATCAGAGGGTTTTTTTTATCTGTTATGTTTTGTGGTTACTACTTCAAAATTAACAGCAAAGTAATGTACAACCCTGTGACTGTTTACTAACTTGAAAACAGATTAAAAAAGGCAGCATACAAGTCAACATAAATAAGATAGTAGATATGGGCACTTAAATTCATGCAGTGTAGACAGAGGGCACAATTCCTGGTTCAGAAATAGGGTTGAGTGAATGATGTTCTTTTACTGTGATGCTTCAATCAAATATGCTTTTTCTATGTAAACATTTTGTGATGGAATACGTGCGTGGGACAAAGGTTTGGAAATATTACTTCATTTATGTAACATATTAACATGGCCCAGAGACATGTCTGGCGGTGCTTTTTAGATAGGTCACACAGGACTAATTATGTTGCAGAAAGGAAGATAAACTGGTTTTGCCCAACAACCTCTACACAACCCTACCCAACAGGTAGCAGCCAGCGAGTGTACAGTTGCCAAAGTGGGTGGTCAGCAGAGTTGGTGGGGTGGTGTGGTGTGGTGTGGTGTTTCGTTGTCATGATGGTCAGCAGTGTGTGTGTATCTGAAAATTGACAGCAACTGTCAAAATATAATCTCCGTACACAGAAAAACTCCTGCACTAGGCAGATGTCAGAGCGGGGAATTCGATCATTAGAAATACTGTGTAGGGAATGATCTGCCATTTAAAAGAAGCCCCTCGGGTGCTGAGTGTTTCAACATGAGTCTCAGCTCAAATGGAAATGAAAATTGAGTATCACACAGACTTATAACAGAAAAATGATAGGTCCGCCGAGCCTAAAAGTCTAAGTTACTCATCCATGAATGGCCATTGTCAAAGAACAAGGGGATGATAGGACAACCCACCTGGGGCAGATAGCAATTTAGCCTTGCCACACACCCTGCCATGTGGTATTGATCACTTAAAATTTATAATATAGTCTTTTTCACATTATATACAGCACTCCCCAAGTGGTTGAAGGCACCCAGCTGCACCTCATGCCTTACAATCCACCTGGGGCATGTAGCAATATAGCATTACCACACACCCTGCCATGTGTTATTGCTTACCTAAAATTTACAGTCTGATCCTATGGGAATTTTATATCGCACTTCCCAGGTGGCTGAAGCTGCACCTCATTCCTCACAACCCACTGGGGCATACAGCAATTTAGTATTGTTGCACAGCCTACTGTATGTTATTGCTTACTTATACCCCTGACACATGGTATGCACTAATAGGAGCACGCACACCAGGGATGTATCTGGATGCATCACATAGTGCTGTGCACACCCCTCATGGGGGTGGCTTGGGTACACGGGAACTCCCCTTGATCCTGCCATTTATGTGCAAGCAACACACCCCACACAGCAGCATGGGGGTGAATGCTGCACAACACAGTGCGGGCCACAGAATGGCAGATGAAGAAACAGGACCAGGATGAACGGGCAGTTGATCATGGTGAATGGCTCTGCAGCCACACACAGGGTGGCACCCATCCAAGAGCCCCCAACTTCACCAGTGGCCAGGTGGCAGAGATGGTCAGTGACATCTGGTAGAACAACAGCTAGTTGTATGGGATGCAGGCACTGACCACTATGCCTAGGTGAAGGCCAGGCTGTGGCTGGATGTTCAGGCTTGTGTGAATGCCACCAGCCTGGAAGCCCATACCCTCACCACCACAAAGCACAAGTGGCATGACCTGCACACAGCCATCAAGAAAAAGGTTGTCACAGGCACGCCAAGGAACAGGAGGTGGGCCACCATGCAGTGACAAGTAGCTGATGCCCCTTAATTGTATGGTAGCTGAGACACTGATAGACGGCATGGTCCATGGTGAGGTGGATGGTGTTGACACCATGCCAGGTAGAAGACACCATGGGAGTGGGGACACACAGAAAATGTGCTCCATGGTGGTACTAACTCTGTTGCTTTGCACCCACAGTCATGGCCACCTCAACACAGAGGGGCGCAGGTGGAAGGACACACCCCAGGAACATGGCTGACATGCATCTGGCACAGGGGACTGACAGCCAACAACAGGGGCCCTCAGCTATGTATCCACACCATGTGCGGAAAGGGGAGGGGGTGGGTGGTACAGATGCAAGCTGGTATAACCTACATCTTGTGTATCAACAGGTACAGAGATGGGCACAGTGACCCTGATGGACAGTGACACAGATGGGGACAGCACTGTGGTTCAACAGTGGAGGACACAGTGTCTGGGTGCAATGCGCCAACAGGAGGAGATGCATGGCATAGGTGAAGGCAGCCCCAACCTGCCCCCTGCAGGGCACCATCAGACCTCCATGCATGACAAGCGTTGCCAGCACTCTATCCGCACCAGCCACTGGTCCGCCTGCCCTCAGAGAAAACACCCAGTCATGCCCCAATGACAGTGGGGATGAGGGTACAGCAGCATGGCCTGCAAGATGCAGCCTGGCAACCTGTGCCCAGTCCTACATGGAAGCACAATGCCGTGTGCTGCAGCAGCTGGAATGGGACAGGCTGGAGGCACAGCAGCTAAACAAAGAAGCAATTGTGGCCCTGACTGATGTTGCCTGGGACATGTGCAGGGGCATCATCCAGTGTGCTGCCACATAGGAACACATACAGGAGCACCTACGGGCACACCCTCTGACCCCTGGTGCCATGCCACACACCCCCATATACTGTTGACACATGCACACAGTCATCCCCGCCCATGCTGGGTCCTGAGCAGGCCCTGGCAGAGCAATACCACACACAACCCCCCCTTGGAGGTGCCACTGGGCCGGGCCCCTATGTAGACACTGCCGCAGGGCAACATGGCACGTTTGCTAAGACATTGGGTGAGGGGGACACACCTGCAGACATATGCAGCCAGGACGCTGCTGGGGGTGAGTACTCAGATGGAGCAACCAACATCCCATTGCAGGATGCTCACAGGATACCTGGTGCAGCACAGTCACAGGCACAAGACAGACAGCTAGGGACACAGAAATCCATGCAGCTACAAGTGAAGCCCAATGGACACAGCACCGGGTAGTCACACAGTGCTGTTTGGGTGTTATGGTGTCCCCAGAATACTGCCTGTAGGACATGGGCACACACACATTGGTGGGGGTGCCACACACCTTCTGACCATCCACACACCCTTGCAGGCCACTGCATATCAAGGGATGGCATATGGCACAGTGGACACCAGCATGCACCCCATTCCCCCAACCCCTGACATGGGTGCACTTAGTAGATGATAGCACCATCGTGCATCCCCCTCTCAATCGCGTTGCATGGGACATAAACTGTAATGGACCAGGAGGCATGCCTCACGGCAGTGCACACCAACATTCTGTGAGGCACTGCACTGCCTGTATGGGTAGTCCACTCATGACATGGACATCGTGGTATGATGCTTGTGTGCCAGGGAACACCACTAGCACTAGAATGTGCCATCGAAAAGTGACTGCCTGGCTGCACAGGCACCCACCATCCACAGCTCCTAACAAGACACCCCCTCATTCACAACATACCTAGGATCAAGCAGGCAGTGCCTGGGGCATGAACATGTCCCGTCACTTGGCAACATTGTGGAGAATGGCACACACAACAAACATCCTGCAGGCTCTGGTGGAGGACAGCGTTATGGTCCTTTCAGTATGGTCCAGGCACCAGAACTGCATCTTGAGTAGCCCAATGGTCCTCTTAACTATGCCCATCATTCTACTGTAGGCTGAGTTGTATGCCTCCTCTGCTGGTGTTTCAAGGGACAGGATGGGGGTCATCAGGTATGGCCTGTGTGGGTACCCACTGTCACCTGCATAGGTGGGAACACACTGTTAATGCCATGTAGTGTGTCCAGGCACATGACTGTGCAATGCATGCAGCGTTGGCATACTCACCAAGCAGCTATCCAACCAGCTGGTGTGCCTGCAGCATGGCTTTGAGTCCTGAGGCATCCAGTATGTAGGAGTCATGTGTGGACCCAGTTAACTTGGCACACACATTGGTGATGATACCCTTTCATCACACACTACCTGGCAGTTTATGCTGTGGAAACCCTTGCAGTTGTAGTATGTCTCTTCATTCACAGAGGGTGCTAGTATGGCAATATGCATGCCATCAATTGCCCTGTACACATTGGGCGTACCGTGCATGGCATAGAATGCCCGCCTCATTGTATGGACATTGTCCTCCACTATGGAGAACTGGATTTTCTCACCCACATGGTCGAGCAGGGTGTCTGTCGCCTGTGCCACAGCTCGGGACACCAAAGACTGGCAGGCACCCACTGTGTCACTGGTCACTCACTAGAATGAAGTGTGCACTTGACCTTCATCTCAAATGACAGTGCCCTTGACCATCATGTCCTTAGGACAATGGCGTCTCAGACTATGTCACGCAGTTGTGTCATGGTGGCCCAAGGGAAGTGGAACCTCTCTATGCAGTGTGTTCCCCACCATGTGACTGCATTGATTCATGGACAGAACACCTGTAGGCGTGGCCCCAACCTCTGCCACCTGTCCACCTGGTCCATGATTAGGTGTGTGTGCATGAGTGCTCCAGCACACATCTTCAGCTTCAGTATTGGCTTCCTGTAGCAATGTACACCATCAATTGCAACCCTCTTTATACCTGCACTGTACACTGTGTACACCTTTAAGGGGGTGTGGGCATGGCTGGGTGCGTCATAACCTCGCATGCGCCAGTGACACTTGCGATGTGAGGAGCCATTGCAGGCATTGCATGCAGTGCTCAGTGATGGCAGTGATCTGCGTGGACCACAAGAGGATGTTCCCTCAGTACCTGTGGTGTGTTTTCCAGGATAACCTCACTGACAACTTGGGTGCAGGTGACCTTGAGAGGATCAGAGGCTTCCAGGAGGTAGGTAGCCAACAGTCCACCAGTGTACCATGTGGTAATGGTTGGGGACACCAACAAGGTGACTGATGTCACACTCTTGTTTCCCATAGGACCGGCAAGGGATGCCAACCAGACTGGAGCTGACACTACTGGAGCAGCCTTATGGGGCCTGCTGCTATGTGTGAACACTGCCCCAATGCAGGCAATGGTACAAGGTCCCTACCCCTTCTACATATTCCTTAAGGGTGCTGGACTGTAGCTGTACTATGAGGATATCAAGGACGACATGTGGGAGGTGTACGTGCCCTCACCAGTAGGTGCACCATAACAGGCCTGGGGCCCATGCACTGTGTGGAGGGGGGTTGTAATAGTCATGCACTAATGTTGTTTCCCCTTTCCCTCCAGTGCTGCAGAGGGCCAGTGAGGCACATGATGCTCTGATACATAGGTGTATGGCAGCAGGGGATGGAAGATGAGGATGAGGAGGCATCGAGCAGCTCCAGCGTGTGGCCCTGGCAATTGACAGGGGTCGTCCGGGACCTTGACATCATAGTGCTGACTGAACTTTGGGGAAGGGGTTTACTGCTGTTTGTGTGGTGTGGCGTGCATCACCAAGGCTGTTCCTGTGGCCTAGCATGCACTGCCTGTGCTGCAGTGGTTTGGGACATGCCTGTGTCTCTACCGACTGTGTTGTTGTCCTTGTGGGTGTAATAAAGCATATGTTATCCTGCTGCTGCTGTATCATTTATGTCTCTGGGCCGGGGGGGGTTCACATTGCATGTCATGAAGCACTTGCCTGTGACCATGCACTGGTGGTTGACCCAGACTGTGCATTGCTACCCGTGCTGTGCAAGGGTGGCATGTATGCGGGTGGGCATGTGCTCACATACAGTACATGTCCCACTGCTGCTGACACTCGCACGTCACCCACACTGCCAGGTCTGTGTTGCCTGTCTGCTCCATGTGTTGCCCAGGCATGCGGCTGGTGGGGCTGGGTCCATGCCTTCCACCTGGGCACTGTCCCCCTGCCAACCCCCGCATGCACGCCCTATCTCACATGCACCCAGACATGTGCACCTTGCCCTGTACTGTGCAGCCCTTCCAGGGGTGTGGGCAGGATGGCCATGGTGTTGATACTTCTGGCCATCTTGTTTGTGGCATTCACCCTTCTCTCCTGGGCCACTAGCACCAGTGCACATCGCTTTATGGCAGCCTTCCCCAGGGCGTACATTTATGCATGGGTGCCCATGCGCCTTTCAGTTGCATGTTGATTCGTGCATGTGTGCAAGTGCCCTCTGCGCACCTCGCTACAAGGCCAGTGCGTAGCATCCATGGACCTCTGTGTGTGTGCACTACGCAGGGCATTACACATATGTCATGCAAGTCCCCATCTGGGTGTGTGCAAGTTGGGTCAACGTGACACCCTACGCACGCACACTACGCGTGTCTGCATGCCCCGTGGCATGTTCGTGCATAGGGCTCATAGTTAGAATATGCACTGCTAGGGTCACCTGACTCAGCATGGCAGTGGACAAACTTACATCATGGATGCTCCTCTCAAATGGCCAACGTACTTTCATCATGGCATCAACCAGTGACAACTTATGGTTGACTTGGGCTCCCGCAGTGCCGCATTTCATTGACATGTCATGAAGTGCCTGTCTATGTTTTAGCAGTCTAGAGAGCATTAGGTCGGATGAATGCCATCTGGTACTCACATCCTGTATCAATCTATGTTAACCCAATACAGACCAAGGCATTGTTGCACTTTTCTCAGTTTTGCTGTAGGGGCAGTCTTGCTAGCATCTGAATCATGACATAACACAAATGCAAGAATGATATTTAAAGGAGTAATCTACCAAGTCATTATGTTTCATGCCTTCCTAAAGTCTAAAAAAATCACAAACAGTCATCCATGAACTTTTAAAGCCCTAATTTCACAAGTTTCTATCTTACCTTATCCCGATGCCCATCTTGTAGGTCAGCGCTCTGTCCTGGGGATCGCCATCTGCTGCTGGTCCATAAAAGTGTCTCCTCATGTGTGAGTGTTTTGGAGCATGATCTGGACATCAGCGCAACCCTCTCCAGCATCCAGTTGCTGCCCAATGTTGAGTGTGTTTCTCAGTCTCTGCTCCTTAGGCAATGGCAGTCACACTTTTAGTCACGCATCCCAGCTAAGCTTGTTTTGGTTGTTGTAATGCATCCCTACATCGGCTGACTCAATACTCCCGAGCAGTCATTGGCTTTGCTCTTGAGGTTTAGGGGTCATCACTCACCTTGGGTGTGCAAACAAAATTCCATAACTCACAATTGCATAGCCACTATTCTTTATTTATTGGTACAGGGCCCCCCTATTCCTTCACCAGCTAGGAGTCCTCCCTTCTGATAAATGCTGGAGATGTAACAATGGCACAGGCTCCCTCTCACATATCTTATGGTTATGTCCTGTGATTTGATCTTTCTGGGAAAGTGTTACTCAGTTAGTCAACCAATCATTTCTCATGAGTTTATCATATATGAATCCTTTGTCCTCTGAGGGCTGACCTCTCTCCCACATATTGGTCCACCCCACAAGATTCACTGTGGAATAATGGCTACCATTAAGGCTCAAAGACTCATTGTCAGAAGGAGGATGATCCCTGATATGCCCTCTTTTAATGAGTGGTTGCACATAGTGAGTCAGCTGGCTACATTAGAATACCTTTCGTACCTAGCAATTAGTATGACACAGCAATATCATGATATTTGGGCATTCTTCTTGCAACTCAGAGATGAAACCTGACAACTACATTCTGTATGCATTTGTTCTTAACAATGTGTGTGGCTCCTTCTATTATTTCTTTTGGTACATAGCTAGACACCCAGGCCCAGATATTCAAACTGCGCCTGGCTGTGGCGCAAGCTTGGGAGCAGCTCAAATTGGTTGCGCAGGGGTGTGGACTAAGCGATATTCAAAGGAGCTGCACCATGGCTCTGCAGCTTTGAATATCGCACCCTGGCCACCCCCAGTGTGCATGGTGCAGTGGCACTGCATCAGCGCAAGTGGCCAGAATGGAGCATGGAGATGCGCTAGCGCAAGTTCCATTGTGCCATGCACAGCACCCGCGACTGTGACTCTGGACCTCAGCTGTTGATAATTTCTTTTGGCTTATGACTTAACCACCAGGTATCTACAAGATGCTGAAATCCTTTCTCCTACAAATTCTCCTTATGCTGCTCCTGCTCTCAGGAAATGTTCACCCCAACCCAGGACCACCTGCGCAGCCAGCAGTGGCACCAAGCAGAAGGACAGGGACACTCACCATGGCATCCATCAATGCCTGCAGCATCCTCAACAAACTTGATTCCCTCCAAACATGGATCCTACAGCACAACCCTGATGTCCTCTCAGTTGTGGAAATGTGGCTAAACCCTAAAATCCCTGATACCTCGGTCTCTATCCCTGGCTACTGCTTTTTCAGGCAGGACAGGATTGCTAAACGGGGCGGCGGCTGTGCCATTTATCTTAAGGATACCCTTATGGGTCACATCATCCCATCCCCTAGCCTGAGCAACTCCTCTCAGGTCCTCACAATCAAAATCCTCCTTGGTGCACATAACAAGAAACTCACTGTCATCTCAGTTTACCTATCCCCAAGAGACCAGGCTGCTGGTTTCCATAGCATCATGGAATATCTAAGGGTCCAGCAACATAATTCTGAAACCATAATCATGGGTGATTTTAACATTAACTGGCTCTCTGCTGAGGCCGCTACCTATAAGGATGCAACTGCGGTGCATCACCTCACTCAACTGGTCAATGCCCCACTAGGTGTAACTATAGGACAGGCTCCCTTACGCTTCTAGACTTGATTCTATCTAACCGCCCAGAACGATCTCCAATGTTTCTGTACTCCGGATACAATAAGTGACCACCAACTGGTCATCTGCTCCTAGTCAAAACAAATACCACAAGCCCTCCCAAGCTTATCTATGCCAGGGTTATCAAACAAGGGCACCTCCAGCTGTTGTAAATCCCATCTAACCAGGCTGAACTGGGCAGCTTTTGACTCTCAATGACACTAACAAAGCTCTGGACCTATTTATCAAACGCTTCAACGAAGCCTGTGACATCTATGCACCAGTGAAAAAGATGAAGGTCAAAGGACAGACCAACCCCTGGGTTACTACTGACCTTTTAACTCTGCTCAAGCACAGAGACCACCCATGGCATTGTGCTCGTGCAACTCCGATGCAAGTAAACATACAATTATACAAAGCAGCCAGAAATGATTGCATTCGAAAAATACGGAATGCTAAACGCAGCTGTTACAAAGAGGCTCTGACCAACTCTTGGGGTCAGGGAAACAAATTCTGGAACAACATGAAAGAACTCACAGGCAAGGATCCTAAAGCACCACCCACTATGCTCAACCTTCATGGCACTCCTACACTCGACCTAGGTACCATCACCAACACTTTTAATAATGCATTTACGAACATGGACAGTGTCCTTCCACCAAATTTTTTCAACGACCTCCCCTCCAGCTCCTCCCAAGTTACCCCCCAACTAGAACGTACAACCCCAAAGTTTTTTTTTAAGGAGGTCCCACCACAAGTAGCTAGAAAATACATTCAAAAGGCCATCGGCAAACAAGGGTACAGTGGTGACTCCCTTGACCTGAAACTGCTAGCACAAGTCCTCGATGAAATCTTAGAACCACTTACAAAGATCTTCAATCTCTCGCTTAGATTGGGCCATTTCCCCTCTCTCTGGAAGAAAGCCACTGTCACACCGGTTCACAAAAGCGGAGATAGGACACTACACACCAATTACAGACCTATCTCACTCCTCCCCCAACTATCTAAAGCGCTGGAGCGAATAGTGTCGGACCAACTAGTTGAATTCCTGCATAAGTACAATGTACAGTGCCCAGAGCAGCATGGCTTCAGAAAAGGGCACAGCACCACCACTGCACTACTGGAATTTACAACCTTCATCCATGCCACGCTTGACAAAGGGAATTGTGGAGGGGCAGTATTTATAGATCTTACCAAGGCATTCGACACAGTTAACCACCCCTACTGCTCAAGCAACTGTCCTCCATTGGTATCTCCAGCGATGCCCTTCCATGGTTCACCAGCTACCTCAATAATCGGATCCAACGTGCAAGGATTGCAGGGATCTCTTTGGATGAGAAACCAGTCCGCTCCAGAGTCCCCTAGGGGTCTATTCTGGGCCCTCTACTCTTCTCCCTCTTCATCAACAATCTCCCCAGTGTCTGCCACCAAAAATTATTACTATACGCAGATGATGCAGTCCTGTTTTCCAGCCACCATGACATTACAATCCTTGAATCCCAGCTGCAGCTTGACTTCAAGCGCATCGAAGACTGGTTCAGTTCTCATAAACTTGTCCTGAACCACAGCAAGACTAAAGCCATGTCCTTCTGTAACTGACAGAGCAGGCACAACTCTCTGTCCCTCACCATCAAGAACCATGCTGGGAACCCACTCGAACATGTCAAGGAGTTCAAGTACCTTGGTATTACCCTGGATAGTACCCTCTCCTACACTCGGCATATTGACACTGTTGCCAAGACTGCCAATATATGGATTGGACTACTACACAAACACAAGCACTGTATGCCTGTGGATGCCCTTAAACTAGCGATCTACAGCTCTGTCACCGCTATCATTGACTACGGCCTTGCCATCTATGGCTCTGCCTCAACAAGTGCCCTCCGCAGGATCTCATTTGCTCTCAACAAAGCCTGTAGACTACTATCGGGTGCAGCCCAACAAACTCACACCTGTGACCTCTATGCACAGGCCAGCTGGCTACCCCTACACAGCAGAATACAATACCAGACCTGCTTACTTACCAAAAAGATTCTCCTTGGTCTCATGCCACCTGGTGTTAGCTCACTCCTTACTACCTACAGCAGCACGCAATAAACACGTGGTGCCCAATCTCTAACCTTTCAGGTTTCCAGATGTCGTACCTCCATGGGTCAGCGGTCCTTTATCTATAGAGCTGCTCAATGGTTCAATTCCCTCAATAAAGAAGCACTTTCCTCTACTACACTTGGACCCTACAAAAGGAATCTCAAACTTTACCTCATCTCTACCACTCAATGTGACTGCTTCTCTGAACAGAAATCTCTCTAAATACCTCCCAGCTCACTCATGTCTCACAGCCCGCCCTTTCCCAGTCTCATTCCCTCTGGCACTGGGCCTTCCTTGTGACTCCTTTCCTGCTTCACATCTCTACTGGTACAAGACATTTTCCATTACCATTGGACAGTGGCCCATTAGCCTGCCAACTTCCTCTCCCGGTCGCACGCCTGCAATACTAACTGCCTATGGTGCCCTCTATCTCTTATTGTTACCGCAGCCAGCTGCCTACTCAAGCTACTCGTTATATGAATATTATCTCAAAGTATGTTATAACTGAGTATCTTTATTTTTCTTTTAGTTGTTTTGGTTGTTTATTGTACATTCTTTTACTACCTCTGTATGTATGTTGACCCTCATCCTTTGACGTGGAACCTTTGTAAATGAGCAGTTTCTGCTCAAAGGTATTTGTAATCCGAGAATTTAATAAATAAAAAAAAGATATTCAAATTTGACATGCAAATGAGACCATAATTTATGCAAGGCACACATGGGGCCATTTGCACGTCATTATGGCCCCATCTGCATGCAGGTGCACCGATCCGCAGCGACTTGAGCCTGGCACCCTGCCTGGCAGCAGCCTTCGGGGACCAACGCCCCCTGCAGCCCGATCGTGGGCATCTGTAAAAATAAAAAACCCTGTCCAATATCCCTAGTGGTCCAGTAGACTGCTTTCTGCCGAATCGCGGGCATCTGTATTAATAAACCTCCCCGTCCAATATCCCCGGTGGTCCAGTGGACCGCACTCTGCCCGATCGTGGGCATCTGTAAAAAAGAAAATGTCCTATTACCCTGGTGGTTCAGGTACCCCCTCCCCACCTGCCCACTGCTCCGCCTCCCCCAGGTCAGCGGCGATGGCAGCACCCACCTGGCGCCACTGACCGACACTCAGTATGGCTGCAGCACATTGGTTCTGGCGTGAGCTAATGGGCAGGCAATACTGCATTTCAGATATGTGAATGAATTCACACATCTGGAATGTAGAATGAAACTGCGCCCATTGGCTCACGCTTGTGAACAATCGGGCGTGCAGCCCCACCGAGGTGTCAGACAGAGGGTGGCGGGGCAGCAGGTGGGTGGGGTGCTGCCATCCACCGGCTGACCGGGGGGAGAGCTGGGTGGTGGGGCTCAGTGGACAGTTGGGAAGGGGGTACCCTAGACACCAGGGTAATAGGATGTTTTCTTTTTTACAGATGCCCGCGATCGGGCAGAGTGTGTTCCACTGGACCACCAGGGATATTGGATGGGGTTTATTAATACAGATGCCTCGCGCCTTCCGTACTACACATTCCAGACATGTAGAATGAATTCACGCATCTGGAATGTGTAGACGAGCCGAAGGTAATGCCCATTGACTCATGCTGTAGAACCAATGGGCATGCAGCCCTACCTCGAGGTGTCAGTCAGCAGGCGGGCGGTGCGGGCAGGTGGGTGGGTGTGCTGTCCGGCCTGCTGACCAGGGAAGCAGAGGCGGTGGGCTCAGTGGGTGGGTGGGAGGGGGATACCCTAGACCACCAGGGTAATAGGATGTTTCTTTTTACAGATGCCCGTGATCGGGCAGAGTGCGTCCACTGGACCGCCAGGGATATTGGACAGGGGTTTATTAATACAGATGCCCATGATCGGGCAGAGTGCGGTCCACTGGACCACCAGGGATATTGGATGGGGGGGTTTATTAATAAAGATGCCCGCAATCAGGCAGAGTGCGGTCCACTGGACCACCAGGGATATTGGACGGGGGGGTTTATTAATACAGATGCCCGTGATTGGGCAGAGTGCGGTCCACTGGACCACCAAGGATATAGGATGGAGTCTTATTTTACAAATGCCCATGATTGGGCATGGGAGGGTGCCGCCAGGTGCAACCAGAACTCAGGTGGCCACCCACAGTCGGCAGCTGCTGTGTTGTTCCCTGCAATGCGGCAACTCACCTGTGAGTGGCCATCACTAGCTCCTTTTTTTTGGCTTAACTTTGTGCTGGAACAGGTAGGGGCTGTGCATGTTTGGCTCTGCATATCCCGGGCTGAATATCGGGCTGTGCAGGTTATGCATGGGCACGCCTCCCCTACCTGTGCCTGCATACATTACTAATGCGCTCCAGCGCATCGGGATTTGTGCCGCACACTTTTCCCTTTTGAATATCGCGCCGGGGCGCATCAGTAGGTTGCGCATGGTGCAACACTGTTGTGCCATGTGCAACCCTTTTGAATATCTGGGCCCCAGTATGCAATCTTGTATTAAATGTGAAGATCAATAAGTTATATAAAATACCCTGTCACTGGCATGCTATTTTATGTAAGGGATGCACTAGTTACCTGGTTTGTGTTGCGTTGTACTGATTGAAATACTTTCAATAAAAAAATTTAATGTTAAAAAAAGAATTTATGCTTCTTTGTTCCCTATAGGAAGCTGCAATAGGAACCATTCCTCACTTTCAGACTGACTTTGGGATAGGACTGAAAATTTTACTAATTTGGACAAGCTTAAATTATAACACTTAAAGTAAGGTTGTCCAGAATCCATTGAATAGAATCCAATTTGTAGGATTCCACTCAGATTTTCGGATTTAGAATTTTAAGATTTATAGTCTGAAAATCCTAAATCCTAAACTAAAGCCTAATACCTAATTTACACAGGTATTTGGTATTCAGGATTTCAAATCCAAATATTAAATCTGATTTTTAGGTCCTCTTAGGATTTGAAATAGAATCGGATTAGGATTCAAAAGTTTCTAAAATCCTAAAATCCTAAGTTGTGATTTTTATTTATTTTGGTTTTAGAAATAGGAATTCCTTGTGTGAGGAGGGATACCTATTTCTATTTCTATTTTTATTTCTAATTTTATTTTTATTCTTTATTATGTGGTTATAATTTTGTTTCTTTTGCCTTCCTGAAAGCAGGTTCAAATGATGAATGATGATTAATTTGAGTTAATTGGATTTGAGTTTATTGATTTTTGGTTTGTTTTTGTTTAGTTCTTTGTTTGGTTTATTTTAATTATTTGGATTAGATTTTTATTAGTTACTACTGTGAGAGTAGAAGCTTATTGTTTTGCTCCATGTTAGAGGATTGGGATATATATCACTATCGTACCCCCACCAGTCACACGCTATTCATCCCCAGCTCTTCATGCCCTCCACTCCTTTTTCCCCCACCATTGCTTTTCTCCATCTATCAACGCTGTTGGGCTTTGGGAATTACCTGCAGGAGGATGGGGAGGGGCGGGGGGTTTGAACAGCAGAGGATGGATGAGGGGAGCGCTTGCATCATGGTCATTAAGCCCAGAAGACACCCTGAGGCGAAATGGAGTTCAGAACGTGGGCCTCCTTGTCTGATCTCCATACCCAAGGGCATCACCACTATTAATGGTGGGCAGGTGACCGGAGCATCCCAGGAGTTCTGTCCAACTCGGGCAGTGTTATGCAATGCGAGATCCGTTTTGTACAAGACTGCTATTGTTGCAGACTTGGTGGGTACAGCGGATCTGGCTTGCATCACCTAAACCTGGCTAGATGGTAATGCTGGCCCCGTTCCTGAGGCAGCAGTTCCGGCTGGGTATTCGGTGATACACCATCCGAGATTGGATCTCGGAGGGGTGGGGTTGTGGTCTGTTTTAAGACCAAATAGGATCTCACTAGTGTCCCAGTTGAGGAGACCAGATCATTTGAATGTGTCATAGTGGTGGGTGGGGGCTATAGACTGGCTCTCGTCTATCGTCCACCTGGAGGTGAGAAGCTATTCCTTAAGGGAGTGGCAGACTTCGTCGTCGACCTGGTGTTTGAGTGGCCCAGGTTGATGGTGCTGGGTGACTTTAATGCCTGGATCGACGACGAACTCTTGCAGTTTGGACAGCACTTCCTCCAATTGATGAATTCATTGGGCCTCTCACAGGTGGTTACCTCTGCCACTCATAAACATAGCCATTCCCTTGACCTGGTCTTCCTCCTGGGGTTGGAAGCCTCCGACGTGGGGGTGGAACCTGTCAGATGGTCTGACCATTACACTGTGAGATTCAATTTTTGCACTCCTCTGCATAGGCCTACCCCTGTGAAGATGGTCAAATACCGCCCTTTACGGGATGTGACTCCTGATGGCCTAACTGCGGTGCTTGATCTATCAGAATTTCCTGCGATGAGCTTGGATCCAGAGGTTTTGGTTCTGGCTTATAGTAAGGCCATTACCTCCGTTCTGGATTCCATTGCTCCAATCAGTGTGCGTCCTCTCTCCCTTCACCCTCGGTCGCCACGGTTTGACAGGGACTTGAGGGAGATGCAGCGACTAGGATGCAGGTGAAAGAGGTTCTGGTGGAAATCTGGTTTAGATGCCAAACATCTTAGACTGCTAGAGCACTATCAACTCTATCAGTCAGCAATTGCTCATAAGAAGTCAGTATTCCTGTCCGGGGAAATTGCTGCTGCGCAGAACTGACTGGCCCAGCTCTTTCGAACTGTAGACAGGCTGTGCAACCCAGCCTGTCTACAGGTTCGTAGAGCCTTTTCACAATTACAGTATGAGGAGCTTGCTCGGTTCTTTGTAGATAAGGTGGACAACATCAGGGCGGAGACCTGTGCAGCACTCTCTATGGGAATTGCCGTAGACCAGGCCCCTGGTCACACTCCCTCTTTTTTCCTGGAGTTCCTTCAAAAGGCCGGAAATTGAGGATGTTATGAGGATTGTCCAGGGTATGCGCACTACATGCTGTAGTTTAGACCCGGGTCCTACAGCCCTGATTACTGGCTGTGAGGAGATTATCATCCTGGTTCTGGTGAAGATAGTCTGGTGCTCCCTAGACTCTGGTGAATACCCCTGCTCCCTGAAGGAGGCAGTGGTGACACCAGTGTTGAAGAAGGCTTCTTTGGACCCAGACTCCCTTGCTAACTATAGGCCTATCTCGATCCTTCCCTTTGTGGGGAAGGTAATTGAGAAAGTAGTGGCTGCTCAGTTGGACAACCGTTTGACCATCCATAGCATCTACGACCCTCTTCAGTCGGGTTTTCAAACGAGGCACAGCACCGAGACTGCACTGGTTCGGGAGCTCAATGATCTCCTGATGGTGAGAGGCCAGAAAAAACAGTCCATTTTGGTCCTGTTGGATCTGTCATCAGCATTTGACACCGTAGACCATAGGGTGCTGCATGAGTGCCTGAGAGGCATCTGTGGGCTTTCAGGTTTGGTTCAAAGATGGTTTACTTCTTTCCTCACCGGTAGAACTCAGATGGTGGTGTCAGGGTTGTTTTCCTCCGATCCTACCTGTCTTTCATGTGGGGTCTCTCAGGGCTCAGTGCTGTCTCCCATGTTGTTTGTGGTGTACATGCTTCCCCTTGTAGACATTGTAAGACAGTATGGGCTGGAGTTTCATTGTTCAGCCGATGATACCCAGTTCTACCTGTCTTTTGCACCAGACCAGAATGGAGCACTCTCGGTGCTTAATAACTGCCTTGGTGAAATCCAAGGTTGGATGAGGTCCAGCTGGCTGAAGTTGAATTCAGGGAAGACGGAGGTGATGTTCGTGGACCCTGGTCACCGGATAGGGGGGTGGAGGGGGCAAATCATCCCACAGGTTTATTCCTGGGGGATGTTGAGTTCCCTATCTCTGAACAGGTGCGCGACCCAAGGGTGATTCTTGATGATCAGCTGACATTACGTGCTCAGGTGTCAGCTGTTGTTAAGTTATCCTTTTACCATCTGAGGAACATCACTAGGATCAAGCACCTTGTTCCGTCTGGGGACTTGCCTACACTGATCCATGCCTTTGTGACCTCGCATTTGAATTATTGCTGTTCCCTTTACTTTGGGCTTCCAAGGGTTGATATCCACCACTTGCAGCTGGTGCAGAACTCCACAGCATGGTTGTTAATGGGGACGCCTCATTCTTCCCACATTACACCAGTGCTCCGGGAACTGCACTGGCTGCGAGTTCAGTGGTGAATCACCTTTAAAGTTGGTTTACTGACTTATAAAGCCCTACACAGTTTGGGCCCTGATTACCTGAAAGAGCTTCTGGTTCCTTACCTCCCAGAGTGACCACTCCGCTCATCCAATGAGGGGTTGCTGGAGATTCCGAGGGTAGTTTTAAAATCTTCTGGTGGCTGGGCTTTTATGTTCATAGTGCTGACCCTCTGGAATTCTCTACCCCATTGGATTAGAGAGTGCATGACTGTGGGGGGGGGGGTTTAAACAAGCACTGAAGTCCTTTTTATGGATTAAGGCATTTGGGGATGGTGCCGACATGGATTGATGGTATTTGTTTTACTGATTTTATCATGATGTTTTACTGTGAATTGATTTTAATTATGTACTGTGCCTTGATTTTTGAAAGGCACACTATAAATAAAGATTATTATTATTATTATTACATCAAACAATTGAATTGGAATTGGTTGATTCTGAATACCCTAAGTCAACATAATGCAAGAAGATATTTGACAGGTAGAATACCGAATGATAAGATCTGCTAATTCCACATTGTGGTTTGTAGTGCTCAAAATGTTACAAAAGCCTTTTATACCATTTGCATACAGATATTTAAAGAATAGTTTTTACAAACAACCTATGTTTGAGCAAATGGCCACATTTCCATGGATCTTACCAAAAATAGGATGCACACATATCTTTCAAGAAGCAGGAATTTGACTTCCAAATTCACCAAAAAAAAAAAAGAAATGGTGTTTGGACAGAAACAAGTGCCCAATGTCTGATGGCAAGCAAAGGAGCAAAGTGATCATGAAGACTGTTTTGTGACATACAAAGTTTGTGACCACATGAATTCATACTCAATTCAGCTGCAAAATCTTGAGTTTCCAGACACCTGAAAAGTTATTTACCAGGAAGTGGGGTGGGACAACAATGCTAATGGCCTGCACAGCCAATCTCATAGCACTGTGGCACTTGATAACCTGGCTGTGGACATGGGATGTAACACTGAGTTACCACCTGCTAAGCTGGTGGTAACTCAGTACCACTGCTGCCACCCATGTAATACTAGGGTGTTGAAGGATGACTTATGGGTGGGCAAAGGGAAAATGAACCACTGGACACCAGTAATTGTTTGACATAGGACTTGATGAGGTTAGGGGTGACACTGGACAACATTGAGAGCTTGAAAAGGGATGGAGAGAGACATGGGATGCCACATGACACAAAGGGTCCTTTGAACATGGATATGGTGGTGGGCCTAGTGCCACAGATGAAACTCTTAATGAGGTACTCCAGTATGGACTTGGTACATGTCACAGAACTACTAGTGCAGCATGTGTGAACACTCACTGGAAAGATAGCTGGTGCTGTTTTAAATAGCACCTGATAACATCTTAATTGGTGACACATTTACACCACACTCTTAAGAGTGAGATATGAGATCATAAATATATTATTAAGCTGGAAAAAAAAGCAATACAAGTTTTTAGAAGAGCCATTGGTTTTCCTAAAACAACTCCTGCCCACCTTGTTAGGTCCGAACTGGGTCTACCCAATTTGGTAGCATTGGCTGAGTCCCGTATAGTTAACTTCTAGATCAGGCTTAATCTTTTGTCAGATCAATATTATGCCAAAAACACTGAATTGAAAAAATGCAGTGGGAACTCTTGGACTGCAAAAAATCAAACTGGCTGTCTTTGGTTAAAGATATTTTAAAATCGATTGGCCTTATGAATTTGGTTGATCTAACTACTCAACAAATTAGTATCTCTGAGAGTTATGGACCCTGTGTTAAGCAATTGATCATTGGGAAATACAGGTTCTATAACTTACAGTATATAATGAAATCAAGGTTTGCAATTCGGTATTCTTGGAATGATTGTTGCCATTATTTTCACTATTATCTGGAGTTCTTGGAGTGTCCAGAGATGCGTCGAACCTTTGCAAGATTTTGAATTGTTTTTTTTCTTATCCAATGTTCTTGTGTGACGATTAATAAGAACCAGGATCAAGTGAGTACCTACTGTTTCTGTGGCAAGAATGAGAAGGAAGACTTGGAACATGTTGTCTTGAAATATCAGTGGTATAGGGCAGCCAGACAGAGATGGCTGGGTCCTATACTTGCTTTTCCTATAGACTGTTCAAAAGAGATAATATTAGTTTGTTTTTTTTAACCAGGTATAGCACACTAAGCTGAAAGCTTTTTTACAGAAGCTACCTGGGAGCACAAAGAGGTTAAGTGACTTGCTCAGGGTCATACAGTATGCAAGTGGAAGTTGTGGGATTCAAACCCAGGTCTAAGCTGCTGGATGTCACCAGATTTGCAGTTCAGAGCCTTAGACCACTGCGCTATACTGCCTCCTATTAAGGATGCTGTTTGTCACTGAGGATGGCTATATTTTTGAAAATACTGCTCTCTTTTTATGTAATATACAGAAAATAAGGAAAAGGGTAATACATACTATTCAGGGCTAATTTCCCTATCCTCTTGCTGCTGGAATTATATTACGTTTTGCACAAACTATATGTGTTCAGTAATGTATAATGCAGTGTAAGTTTTTGTATAGTGAATTACTTATTTTGTAATGATCTTTTTTATGATTGAACAAATAAAATACATATATACATACATACATACACTCCTAAGAGGGACACCTGGAAAACAAAGATTCATGTGGGGAACCAGGGATAGGGATAAGGAATCCACTGGACTACCAGGGTCTATTTCTGGTAAATATTTTATCTGGAGGGGTGCACTAGACTAGCAGAGATGATGGCAAGGGATGACAGAAAGAAAATTAACTTTGTCCCACAGCCGGGCCTCTGGTATGATTCGAGCAGGTGGGGGAAATAAGTGCATCCATTGCACACTAACATATACATCTTCATGCACCATGTGTAATGTTATATGGCTAACTAACTTGCAGTGTTTCTAGGTTCAAACCACTCCACACAGTGTAACAGCTGGAAGGCGTCATGGGCATTCACACTTGTGTATCAGGGGGTGTCCTCCCCTGGCACATATGCAAGGGCTTCAGTATAGAATTTATGTGTTGGCACAACTGGATACCACTTTATGCCTCATTTTGTGGCCAATGACAAAGAATCAGCCCCCTCTGTATCCATTGCATATGTGCATTAAACAGTTTACTAGTATCCAGCCAGCTGATAAAATATTCTCATACTATTAGTCTAAACATCTGTAAATATGCAATTTGAGGCATTTTAGAATGAGTGCACACAACAGATTACAGGTTAAAGTGAAAATTTGTATTATTGATTTAGTTACTTCAGAACATTTACCAGGAAAGACATGTTAAGCTGCTAGCAGCTTGCTTCCAGATGTGTCATTGGGGGAAGGGGAAAAGGGTGCAACAGTGCAAAACAGCAATACAGTAATAGGTGCACACATAATAAATTAAACACACAGCACAATAGCTATACAGGCAGTATAAGATATGATTGATTACAAAAATTCAGATAATCAGAACAAAAATGTTCAGTTACAATGCAATCAACAATAGCAGTACATTTGCAAAACACAAAATATTAAGAAGCAATCATTGGAGCAGCAACTCCAGGGAAAGTGGACCATTAAAGCTCCACCTAGACTAGTATAGGGGATGGCAAGGAAGAGTCAGGAGCATTTGCATGGGTGAGTCAAGAAATCATGAAGTAGGATTTTGAGAGATGACAGAGAGGGCAAGCTCCTTATTTTACTTGTAAAATGTCTAGTTAATCAGGACTGTTTCAGGGTATGAAATGGAGCAAAGCAGCAAAAACTACAGTACTAAATAATCAAATGATGTTAACACAAAATGTCAAAGTCCATAAAACCTGAGTGTAGAATGGGACAACTTTTTTTGACTACTGAAAAGTAATTTAGAATTATAGCTGCTGTGCTTGCTGATCAATATTTTCATAAGGGAACTGACAAATGAGCCACATTTTCTTTTCTTTCTTCATTAAGAACACTGAAGCTGAATGAAGGCCCTTGAGACCTGTTTTTTCAAGCATTTAATATGATTTTGAATGAAAAGTCAATTACAATGACTGTTTTTATAGTATAATTAAGACATCCAAGCAAATTGTGTACACCTTGTCTGCTTTGTTATTGTAATTAATAGTAGGATGTTACTGCATATGTTTTTATCAAGAGAACAGTTTATAATAAATCAAGCATTACTGACCTTCTGAGAATACTATAGAGAAGCTTCACTTTCAAGTGCTTCAGTTTTCCAGGGCTCAAGGTTTTTAACTTTTCTTTTCTTATGTAAACATGAAGAGTTGTTTCAGCAATGCTAAATAACAGGAAATGTCAGGTAAGGTATTTTTGTCGATTAAATGCCAAGTCAATGTGATTACATGTAAGCATTAATCCACGACAAAGGTGGCGTCTAATGGGGAGTTATGCATGGTTGGGACCGTTGTGGCCCGGGGCCACAGGCCGAGTGCCTACAATGGACCAACCATGCATTAACTCCCCATTAGATGCCACCTTTGTCGTGGATTGATGCACTTGTAACATGGCTTCTATGACAAACTGTGTACTGTTACTGTTATTTTGATCCTATGAATAAGAGAAGTCAGCCACATTTTGCGCCGTTTACATTTGTATCATGCACTTTGTGAACACTGAAGAGACACCTATTTTTTTCCTGATGTTGTGAAAACTACACCAGTGATAAGTATCAGAACACGATCTCTGCACATACATTTCATGACATTTGTCCGATCTGACCGCCTTTTATTTTATTTGCGACATTAGGTCTATTATGTCTTGCTTTGTCCGTTTCGCTATCTGACCGTCTCTCTGTTTTACATATTATCTGGCCTCCTGTGTGTGTGAGTCCCCATGGCACCGATCTCGCTACATTTCCCATTTTGTCCCTGCCGTTTTCTGACTTTTTCACAACTTTCCTCACTCAATTCCAGATCTTCCGACTGCCCTACATGCGTTTACCGGACCTACGATGTCCCTTCTCTGTCTCCTACACTACAGAGCCTCCACATTTCCACTATACTACATTCCCCCTTCTCCTGCCTCTCGGGGTACATTCTGCTTTGGATATTTCTCCCCGGCTGATCCTGTCTCCTCGTCTACGTCACTGCTGGCTACCACTCTACATTTCATCGTATTCCAGTCCCTCTTCTGCTCTGTGTCTATTTCTCCAAACTGCTGCTCTCTGCTCTGCTCTGCGGTTGTCCGAGGTATTTCAATAGCAACATGGCATTATCATGCCATAATGCCATCTTGCTCTTGTACCAGCTGACCCACTTCAATCAATTGTATTCCTTATTTCCCATACTGTTATTTTTGCCATGTTACAAACCTCAATAATCCAAGGACTTCAGGGTAAAGGCAAACAACCAGTGAATTTAGTTGATCAACATCTGGTCAGAATCTATAACATGAAAGCACTGACATAGTTATTTAGAAAATTTCACAGGATGAACTGAACTTTTGGCAAGCTACAAAATCAGCGGTGTCAGTAAGTTAAAAATGGTTTAAAGTACTTTTGACCATTTTATGAATGTTGCAAGTATAGTGAACCACTGTACCATAGGTGTCTGTCAATACTGTAGGAGCCTCACTTCCTGGGTGGTTGAAGGACCTTGACTGTGCCTTGGGCCTCATAATCCACCTAGGTCATTTGATTATTTTTTAATACATTTTATTGATAATTTTATTACACCAGAAATGTGCAAAGCAAAACTAGTTAATAAACTTTGACATTCAATCACACAATTTAGTGAAACAGGAGTCTTCTTCCTAATAGTTACATCCAATTCATAATGTATGCAATGGTAAAAGGGTGGCTTTAATCTATTTCCATGATGGTTCAGGCATATCTTGAAAGTCTATTATTTTATTCCACAGTTTTTCAAACTGTATAGCTTCCTGTAACATATACCCCCCCCCCATCTAATTTCTTAAAGGCCCCCTAGGGAGGGGATGTTCCATTTTTTCCAAAATTCATTTGTTTATATGTAGGTCATTTGATTATTACAATATTGCTGCACACCCAACTGTGGATTACTCATTACTTATAAAATTGGTAGAGACAGTGGAGAAATCTGATAGGCTAGCACCCCTTGCCAGCTATGTCTTTTATGTTGGATAAGCCATGGGTAAAAGCAAGTCCCTCAAAACAAGAAGCACCTCCCAAAAAATATCATTGAGCTGACCCAGTCGTTCAAGCCTCAAATCCCTGCCATCTTAATTCCTCACTAAATGGCACAGTTTCACTGAGAAAAATACAAAGCTAGAAACATAAAAAACCTGTCACAACGCTTAAAAAGTGTTATCTGTGCTTCAAAATCATGTCACTGTCCCTACCAAGCTGCTCCCTTGGCCTCCTCACCTGAACACTCCATGGTTCCTCTGAAGACCCAAGCAGACAGAGACCAGTGGGACGTTTATGAGTGTTGCTACCGCAGATGGTAGCTTTCCATGGGCAAGAACAAAAGCAAAATCACAGTCTTGCCTGAGGCCTGATGTACTGACTCAGCGGCTGTCTTCAGTGCCCCTAGTGACAGCACTTCATGTAACAGTGACCCAAACAACCTAAGAAAAGCAGATGGCCTATTTCGCATCGAGACAGATTTTTTTTATTTTACTTTTTTTAATACGGCAGTTTCTCAACATATACCCATTTTATTAGTGCAATAACACCCTCTGGGGTGTGGATTAGTCTGGATAAATGCACTTCTAGGGGCAGTAAGGTATTTGGCTGCACCTCATGCCTCACTACGCCCCAAGGCATGCGTTTATCCAAACTAGCCCACACCCCATTGTGTGTTATTGCTTACTTATAAAATGGGTTGTTAATACAAAGAAAAATCATTGGTTGAAAGCTGTTACATGAACGTGTACAATATAGCTTGATGCATGGTCATCCTGGTACTTAGCCTTATAAATCAATAACCCCCCCCCCACACACACACACACACACAATTTTTAAAAACAATCTGGTGGCCATTTTTTCTGCCTCATAAAACTCCCACTTCCCACAGAGGTTCACAAAACTCTATGTTCTAGTTCCCATTCACACACACACGCACATAACTAGAATATGTATTTACCCATTTATATAACTTTGTACCTCAGACTCTTGAGTCATCTTAGTGACTCTGTCTCCTAGCTCTTTTGACAGTTCATTGCTGTTCTCTAGCTACTGTTTCCCAGTACGGCTCTGAAGAGCTCTACCAGTCCCATCATGCAGACATACTCTCTTGCTTTCTCTTTTCCTCTCAGTCCCATTGGTGTATCGACTCTCTGTCTCACAGCTTCCAAGTCAGCACTCCTGAAATTAAGGCAATTTCCTGATTTTGACCACTAAAATCAGGGAAATTTTCTCAGGGCCCAAATGTACAGTATATGCCTAACTGACTCAAAAGTGCCAGAAATGCATCATTAAAGTAATTTAAAGATGGGAGAACAGTTTGTTCTTTAATTCTGGTGGTTTTAGGGACATGGACTGGTGCCTCAAAAAGCAGGGAGAATGTCAAGAAAATGGCAAATCATGAAGGCTCCCTGAAAATAGGGAGACATGGAAGGCAAGATGTCTACAGCCAGACAATAACTGCAGAAAGTAATGGCAAAGGAGAGTGAGTGTGTGTGTGTGGGGGGGGGGATAGGGTGTTAAAGAAGCCAGCACCTACAGCATAGAGCCAGTCAAACAAATTCAGATTGCAAAATAAATAGCATAAACCCTGTTGCACTACCACTGGTGTCCCAGCTTTATCTGCACTCTGCAGCCAAACAATAACTGCAGAAAGTAAGGGCAAATGAGAGTGAGCAGGGGGTTGAGAAGCCAGAGACCACAGCACAGTGCTTTTTGAACAAATTTGGATTGCACATTACAAGTAAATAGTATAAATATTTTATTTAAATAAAAGAAGTTAAAAAAATGCACAAAGCAAATATTGCACATTAGGCCTGGGCTAGTACTGACTGGACAAAAGCACAATGCCTGCAAGAGAACTAAAAAAACAACAACTATGTAATCCTCAAGAGGACAAAAAAATTAAAAGCAAAGCAAAAGTATTATATAGTCCCAGCAGGTGGAATAACTATTTTATTGCAAATCTAGGCAGAGATTTACAGTATATATTTTGATATTTCAATTTATTTATTTTTAATTTTACAGACATTCCAACTAAAGTTACCCATTTTACAAGCATAATAACACACTCTAGGGTGTGAATAGAGCAAAAGGTCACACATCCTGGGTAGCTGAAGGCACTCGGCCACACAACTTACCTAGACTGTGCGTTGATTTAGCTTGATGCATATACTGTTGTGTTATTGGTTACATAATAATATCGGGCCCTATGCACAAAGATCAGTAGTGCTGATATATGCCACATGCATTGAGTGCGTAAGGGATTAAGTATGAAATCCATGTGGACACAATGCATACCACATGCACAACACAGCTGCACATGCAGCCATATGCACACCTTGTGGTGCTACACAGAAACCGTGCATATGAACTACATAAGGGTAAGTCCAAACAAGTACACACAACAAGGACAGTTTTGCATATGCACAAACTCAAATGCAACTACCCAGACACCCATACCATAGGAACTGCACAATGCAACCCAACACCCTGCAGTAAACTTCAGATATGCATCATGCGGCAGCCAATAAGCCAGCCCAGGCATCAGCCTCCTGTAGTCACAAATAACACAGAAGGAACCACACATGACCCAAAATAAATATTCACATATTTGTGGTGTGCAAATGGTTTACCAAAGTATATTCAAACTGGGAAAAAATGGTTAAGTCCATAACTCCACCATAGCTACAAGAACACCACTACGGCACACCCCCTCCTGTCTTTGGGCTCTTGGAGCCTCCATAGTGAGGGATGTATCTTATATTATATGGAGAAATAAAATGAAATATGTTTGGAGAGCACAAACTTATCTTGGATGCAAAACTGTATTTTTCTGAAAATGGAAACTGATGGTCAGATTCATAAAGCAATTTGGGACTAAGTCCCACTCTGCAACTTCAGTTGCAGACTGAAATCTCTGCAGCTGAAGAGATTAGCATTCACAGTCCCCCACAGCTATGGAGATGTTATGACAGGTCCATCTGGTTGTAACATTTTTCCACAGCTGCGCGAACTTCTATGGCAACAGCATCTGCAAGCTGCCACAAATCACGGAGCCGGACATAAAACATCTCCACCTATGTGATTGCAGCTGCAGGAAAAACTGCAGATTTGCAAGTGGCAACCCACTTGCGCTGGGGTTTACTGAAAGGTGTTATCCACTTGAACTTTGTTGATTCTCTTGAGGTACTTGAAAGTTTCTATCATGTCCTCCCTCTCCCTGTTTTCATTGTGGGTATACATATCATGATCCTTTAGTCTCTCTCTGTATGGCTTCTGGTGCAAACCCTGCACCATTTTAGTTGCCCTCCTCTGGACTGCCTCTGCCCTGTCTATGTCCTTGTGGAGATGAGGTCTCCAGAACTGCATGCAATACTCCAGATGGAGTCTCACCAACTGTCTGTACAGAGGGATAATTTCCTGTTTTCTACAGGTCCAGAAGCAAATGATTTGATACCTTTTAATGGACCAGCATAGATGTAACAACAAGAACAAAGTGCTCTAGCTTTTGGACCAACCAGTCCTTCTTCAGAAGCCTAATGGCTGTTGTTTAGAAAAAAACAATACTTTTAACAGCTAGATCATGCAGAAAAAATTCCCCATTGATTTAAAATACTCATTTAAAAAATACAGCTGATTATGTCAGAGAAGTTTAACAGTACCATATTACCTTCAGCTAGTAGGGTCCCAGGGTCAAAAGTGCTTGGTGCAAAACACGTACAAAGAATCCTACTGCATAAAAATGTAATTGACATAAGATAACACTGCTGGAGCAGATGACTCTTAAATCAAGCTATATGTGTCACAGTGTGTATAAGGATGTGATTACTGAAAAGCAACCCACACCCAGATTAAAGACATACTAAGATTGTCTTAGGACTACTAGAACTTTCAATGCATGCATTATAGACAAGAAATTACCAGTAGAGCTGTCTTAAAAACATCAGTGCACACTGTATGATGTGTAAAACTTAGCTGGACCTATCACCCAGCTGTACTCTCCAGCTAGATATCATGCTCATAACTTCAAAAACCTCTAGTTTAGTGACAGGACTTTATAAATGATAATTTAAATATAAATTGACAGTATTAGTGTCAAACAAAAAAATCACCAGGATAAGGTAACTAGAAGTAAATATAAAGTATGTGTGTAAGACCAGAGGTCTAACATACCTACATTTTCTACTGGTGATGCCTCTCCCTATGCACCCCAGTATTCCCCCCAGCCCTCCTTACTGCCTTCTCACATTACTTTCCTACATTTAGGACATCTGATATGACTACCCCTAATTTCCTTTCCATTTTTGTTATTTTTAGTACCCCCCCCCCCATTGTATACTCTTCTCCTGGGTTTTTGTTTCACAGGTGCTTTACTACATTAGTCATATTCTGAAGCTCTCTAAGTGCCCTTCTTTCTTCATATTTCATATTGTGAAGACTGAGGAGGGATTGTGAGGTTAAGATGGATGGGGAAGGGGGGAACTGTGCAGAGAAGGATCAGGAAAAAGCAGATATCCTCAACAGATATTTTTATTCAGTCTTCACAGAAGATGGGGAAAGGGTTGGATCAAGTAAAAGCAGCATGAACACTGGTGGAAGGGAGGTAGACACAAGTCCATTCACAAAGGACAGAGTCCAGAAAGGACTTGCAAATCTGAAAGTGGACAAACTATGGGGCTGGATGGAGTACACCCCAGGGTGTTGAGGAAGCTCATTGAGGTACTGGCTTTACCTCTGAGAGTCCTAGTCAACAAATCACTGGAAACAGAACTGGAGGAGGGCAGATGTAGTCCCATTTCATAAAACTGGTAGCAGGGAGGAAGCTAGCAATTGTAAGTTGGTCAGTCTGACATCAATGGTGGCCCAGAGAAGTTAATGGAGTCACTGCTAAAGGAAAGGATTGGGAGCCTCTTGAATCCAGTAGATTATAAGACCTGAGGCAGTATGGATTCACAGTGAGAGGTCATGTCAGATGAACCTGATAGATTTCTTTGACTGGTGACCAGGGAAATAGATCATTGTAGGGTGGTGGATGTAGCCTACCTAGACCTTATCAAGGCCTTTAACAATGTGCCACATGAGAGGCTCAAAAGGAAATTGGGCAGCTTATTGGTGGTCCTAAGGTGGTAAGCAGGGTAACACATTTTTTAATGGATAGGGGGCAGAGGGTGGTGGTAAACTGGAGGAAAGGAGGGTGAACAGTGAGATACTTCAGGGCTCAGTACTGGGATCAGTCCTCTTAAATGTCCTTATAAGTGACATTGCAGATGAGCTGGATAGGAATATGTGCCTCTTTGCAGATGACACCAAAATCTGCAATATGATGGACACTACAGATGGTATGAAGAGAATGTGCTGGGACCTGAGAAAACTGGAAGAGTGGTCAAGGGTATGGCAGGTGGGTTTCAATGTGAAAAAGTGAAAAATCATACACTCTGGGCATAAACATCTATGCCCAAGGAGTTTGAATGCTTATCCCTAAACGTCTCTCTCCCCAATACAGCAGCTTTTCAGCTAGTTGGTTGCTACAGACCCCCCTCTGCTGAACACAAGCTCTTATCCCATCTGGGGAACCTGCTCAAACCCAGCACTGATGAAGTCATTATTCTAGGTGACCTGAATTTCAACTGGCTTACCCAGGAAGCTGCACCTCTGGTATCATTCTGTGATACATATGGGTTCCACAGCTAATTAATGAACCAACAAGAATTAATGCAAGGAATAGTAATAACAGCACACTACTTGATATCATGCTAGTGAATAAACCACATCTATTCACACACGCTGGAGTGCTTCTCTGCAATATAAGTGATCACTGCCTCATCGCAGGGGTAAGATCCACCAGCATAACAACAAGCCCTGCAAAATTCCTCATGAGGAGATCCAAGAAAAACATCAATACTGAAGGATATTTGCATGATCTAGCTTACTATCCACACTGGCAAGAGTTTTATCTTGCCCATTCTGTTGAAAAGCTCAGCAGGTGCTAAATAACATTATAATAAATGCCCTAACACCCATGCCCCAATCTCTAGTATCCGAATAAAAACAAATCCTGTCGTTGGTTTACAGCTGACCTCAAAGCTGCACTGCTGGAGAGAGACAAACTCTGGAAAATGGCAAGAAAAACCAAGAATGCAAATGACTGGATGATCTTTAGGAAAGCCAGGAATAGATGCACCAAGAAAGCTAGGGATGCAAAGGCTGCCGTCTACTTGGCCTAACTCGACTCTTCCTACCATAATCCTGCTAGGTTTTGGGGCACCATCAAGGGTATGGTGGGGCAGGACACTAACACCCCCTTCCAACTCAATTACACAACAGTTATGGCCCTATCACTGGCAAAATGGAAATTCTGGACACCTTCAATAACCACTTCACAACGGCTGGCCTTGCCTTTGACACCCTCCAGCTAACCTGCTGAGGGAACAATTAAGCTCCCATTACACTGGTGATCAGAGAGTTGACTCTTCCTTCAGCTTCAAATCTATACTGTTGAAACAAGTAGAGGATCTATTATGGCAACTGAATACCAAAAAGTGCAGGGCAGACTCTCTGGACCCTACTTTCTAAAGATTGCATGCCATGTACTTGCAGTCCCCTAACACACCTCTTTAACCTATCCCTAAACTCTGGCTCTATTCCCACACTGTGGAAGACAGCTCAAGTGGTTCCCTTCTAAAATCAGGGGACCCTATGGATCTGAATAATTACAGGCCCATTTCCATTCTACCAGTGCTATCCAAGATGCTGGAGAAATTAGTGAGTAATCAGTTAATGGAGTATCTTGACAATGCTAACCTCCTAAACCCAGCTCAATCTGGATTCAGGGCCAAGCATAGCACTATCACTGCACTAGCAAGGTCACAAATGACTGGCAATCCGAATTAGATAAAAGAATAATGTCTGTAGTATTCCTGGACCTGAGCAAAGCATTTGATACTGTGGACCACGAGCTACTACTTTCATCCCTGTACTCCATTGGCCTAGATCCATCCTCCCTTAAGTGGTTCAGATGCTATCTCACCGGTAGGTCACAGCAGGTAAAAGCTGAAGGTGACCTATCCCCATTAAAACCACTGTCAAGAAGAGTCCCCCAAGGTTCTATTCTGGGTCCTATCCTTTTTGCCATTTATATAAATAACATTGATTCAACCCTTACCAATTCCTCTGTACACCTCTTTGCTGATGACACTGTTCTGTATGTCAGCAACCCTTCTCCTGCAGCTGCTCGTGAAATCCTACAAACAGAATTCTCCTTGCTACAATATCAGCTACTTGAGAAAAAGCTTCTGTTAAATGCAAAGAAAACTAAAGCAATGATGTTCACAAATCAAAGCTCCACCAGCACATCCTCTCCAATCATTCTCCCCAGCTATGCACTATACTTGGAGAAAATCTGGAGTATGTGAAAACTTCAAATACCTAGGTGTGTGGATTGACAACAGACTTGACTTCACTCATCATTTAGAAGAACTGTTAAAAAGCTTGCCAAAGGCTTGGCCTTCTCTATAGATTAAAACCCTTCCTAAACAGAGACTCAAAGATGAGGTTAGTCCAAGCCATTTTTCTATCAGTTGTTGACTATGCAGACTTCCTTTATAGTCACTGCCCCATCTCCTACCATCACAAGTTGGATACCTTATATCATAGAGCAATAAGGTTCATTACAGATCTGCCATCTAATACTCATCATTGCTCTCTTTATGCTGCAGTTGGGTGGGTTTCCCTTCACCTCAGAAGGAACAGAAATGCAGCACTATGGATTTACAGAGCGTTGTCAAAAAAACTTCCAAACTATATCCTGGACTGCTTCACCCAGACCTCTCCTAGCTCCTATGCCCTAAGAAGCAACAACATCATCCTGCTCAAATTGCCCAAATTCAACACCAGGCTAGGGAGGGCAGCAATCAGCTATTCTCTAGCTATAGCATGGAACACCCTACAAAAATCCCTAAAACTGTCCAATATCATTCCATTTGCATCCTTTAAACAGCATTGTACAGTCTTCTTCAAAGAGAAATGCACTGTACCACTAGAGCTAGCATTGTCATCTCACAAATCTCCCTTCCAAACCATATATGGCATATTCCTTCCAGACAAACACCCCATCTTATGGCACCCAGTAATACCTTCACCAGCCTAGTATTACATTATGTTGAGTGTCTGCCATGCCCCCCCCCACTGGGATATATATATACTGTACATACTGTAAATATTAGCTTAACTTTCCTGTAACCGTTTTTTATCAAGTTAATTTACTGTACATCACTGTGTTTATAAACGTTATTTTCCCCTGTATGTATAACTGTCTTATATAAGTGTATGATGTATCTGTTGTGTATCAACTATTGAACCTTGACCTTATCAGGTCCATCTTGTAAATGAGCCTTGCTCAATGATGTTCGCCTGAATAAATAAAGATTTGTTGATGATGATGATGATAAACACCCAGAGGCAGAGTATAAAATTGGGTAAGAGGTATTGATGGTCACCAAACAGGAAAAGAACCTTGGTGTTATCATATCTGATTACCTCAAGGTGCTTAGGCAGTGCAACAAGGCAGTAGGTAGGGCCAGTGGGATGCTGGGGTGGATAGGGAGAGGTATCACCAGCAGTAGGAGGGAGGTGGTGCGACTACTGTATAGGTCATTGCTAAGACCCCACATGGAGTACTGCATTCAGTTCTGGTGATCACATCTCAGGAAGGACATAGACAGGGTGAAGACTGTCCAGAGGAGGACAAATAAAATGGTGCAGTGGCTGTATCAGAAGCCTATGAGGAGAGACTGAGAAACGTCAATATCTACACCCTGGAAGAGGTAGAGGAGGGACATGTAGAGACCTATAAGTACTTCACTGGGTTGAACAAGGTGCAGGAGGGGAATATTTTTCAGAATAAAAGATGCACAAGAATAAGGGGACATGCAACAAAGCTGGAAGGGGGAAATTTAGGAGAGATGTGCGAAAGCAGTTCTTCAAGGAAAAAGTGGTGGATGGCTAGAATTGTCTTCCAATAGAGGTAGTGGGGGTGAAAATGGAGGTTAACTTCAAGCATACATGGGATAAGCTCAAGACAATCTTAGTTTGTAAGTGGAGGGAGATGGAGATCAGTTAGTGTCTGTGGTGTCAGTATAGGTGGGGACAAACAGGCAGACTAGCTGGGCCAAGTGGTCCTTATCTGCCCTCAGATTTTATGCTTCTATGTGTGTCTGTGATTGTGTGGAATCTGAGTGGGTGGTAGTGACCCACAGTACAGTTGCTTCCAGGGGGTATTGTTACCATGTTGAAGTGCTAAAGGTTTAGTTTAGCTTAGTTTAGTTTATTGTTCTAGGAATTACTACCTTTGAGCCAGAGGCTCTTTTACAAAGGTTCCACATCAATTAGGTACAGTACAAAAGGTTGCCTAGATAACATAACAATTTGTGTAGTGTCAAGAGCAAGAAAACATATACAAATACATATCAAATCATTTGTGCAAAAGGACATGAGATAACAATAATCACATTATTATTACAAGAAAGAGGTCATGCCAGATTAGGAGAAACAAATAGGGAAAAAGTCCAGAACAGAGAGGGTAAGTGAAAGGTGTGTGGAGCAGACAATAGCAGGAGAAAAGGTTTCCCAAACATGTCTTTGTCAAATAACGGAACAGGGTGGGTAGTGAGAAAATAGGAGGTTTAATCAGGGCAGTCACAGGAGCTGCACAAGGTAACTTGCAACTGGTAACACTTTCTAGTTTCAGCTTCCTTACCTGTGTTAGACCATAAGATCACTGTTAATTTGTTCAGTTCTACTTCTGTGTGTGCACCCCTTTTGTGTAACCTGATTGAAATGTCTATTTATGAAGCTAATAACTGTCCTACTGGTCCCAAGGGGGTGGTTCAGTCTAGTGTATTGAGGTGCATAGGCATTGCATCCCAGGGGTGGCAATGTACAAAACACCTGGACCACTTATTCTGCCCATGTGGAAACAACACATGATTTCTTATTAGTTCTGGAACAAAGCCCCCTATTAAAGGAATAAGAAAGAACCCCAACACCTCAACTAGGTGGACCCTGTACAGTCACAGGCAAGAGTATGAACCTGTACATGGTGAGCCATGGGGGTCACAATATGAAAAAATATTTGAAGCAGCTTTGTTTTTCTAAAAGGAAGTCTCAGTTTAAATACAGAAGCTGATCTTTATCATATGAACTGTTCCGTGATTTGAATAATTATTGTTTTTTTACCACAATTCCCTCATAATACTGAATACACTGTTATAAAGATAGCCAGCCTAAAGAGGAGATTAAAGTACAATGATGAACAGAACACCAATACCTGTACCCTTGACAATGCACTGAAAGACACACATGCATAAATCAATCTTCTATAATCAAGAACTGAAATCAGAAAGGACTGTACCAAAATCTTCCAGGTATCTAATGGAAAAAAAATATTCTACAAAAGAATACTCAAACACCTATGCACTGTTTTAATCATTAAATTAATATGATCCGTATACTGTAGGTTAGTGAGCAGTCAAGGGTGATGCCAAGGAATTTACAGGTAGTTATGAATTTAGGATGTTATGTGTAACAGCTTGTTCCAAAGTCTCACATTGTTTAATAGAAATATTAGAAAAAAATGACAACTTTAGTATTTTTCAAGTTTAAAATTAATGCATTACCAAATTGTCAATTCTGACAAAAATGTAAATCTTTTTGAAGATTGCCCAATGCTGCTTCCAATGAGATACCTTTAGTAAATAAGACAATATCATCAACATATAACAATACCAGTTTTTTTAACAAGATTGAGGCATGTTATTAACAAATAAATTAAAAAGAAGCAGCCCTGACATTGATCCCTGTGGAACACCCATAGTAAACTGGCAAAAAACAAGACAGTGTTATGCACCTTAACTCTGCTCTCACCACTGTATTTTTGAAGTCAATGTACTGTAGTGCAGTTTAGAAATCATGTAATTTTAAATCATAACTGATAATCAACCAAATCAAAACTTTTGTTAAACCAACAAAACTTGAAGCAACAGGTAAACCTGAATTTAAAGAGGAATAAAAAAAGTCAGTAAACCCAACCATTACTTTGCATACTATGAGAGGCTCTAACTCTGTGTTGAACCAGAGTTGAAAAGCAATATTTATTCAAATAATAAAATAATTGACTATAAAATGTACAGTACAAGTCACATTAAGCTGTTCCATCAACTTACTGGTGTAGCATTTTTTTGTGATGCTACTGCAGTGGGAACTTGAATTGTTGAAGCTTTCAACTATTTTCCAACCATCCTTCACTGCCTGTTCAACTCACTTGTAACTGTTTAGTGAAATGGCAGTAGCTGCATTTTCATGGCATTGTTTATAAATATCACAACATTCCTTAAGAGCATTGTTTATAAACATCACAGCATTCCTTAAAACTTGTTTAGTCTGCCTTCTGAAATGAAACTTATAAGCACTCAGCTGAAAATAAAGCTTATAGTACATAGCAGCTAGATGCAAACCAATACTAACCTATTGCTAATTCATTCAATTAAACCCTGCACAGATTAGGAAACTCATTGAGCAATGCTACACCAGTGAGTTGAGGGAACAGTTTAATGTAACGTGTACTGTATGTTCTAACATTTTTGACAGTGGAGAGAGCAGAGTGATGGGTCTATAATTAATAATAATAATAATAATAAATATTAATTATCCAAGGTACAGTGGCACCATCTGGGATACAACACAGTACTGCAGTAGTATTTTATGACATGCCATTTAATTACAAGTTATTGCACTGCATCGTGCTTGACTCCACTGTATACTTATTATCAAAATGAAGACCCCAAACATGCATGCTTCCGCAATTTGGGAATGGAAACTGTACATAAAGAATGACTAATTTACATAAAGACAAAGCAAATTCCTCAATGATCAGTTTAATGAGCTCCAGGTCAGTCCCATTTGAACCCTCTCCATCCCCAAAAGATACCTCCAAAAAACATTGGGAGTGCTCAAACAAAAGCAAAACTGGTCTGTTAGAATTCACACTAAGTGCATGTTTGCAGCTCCCAATTTAATTCTATACTGCACAAGTACTCCTTGATGCAGAAATGGTTTTGCATTGCAGTGTTATATTAACTGTGTGTTGTGGCTGTGAAAACTGGCCTTATGGATTAAGTGACAGTGTGAAACTGAAGATGAGATTCAATGTGGTTTACAAGGGCAATTAATTTATATTTACATCCCAATCCTAACATGTCGGCAGCATATCCAAATCCACCTAGTAGCCCTATATTCTCCTACCTGCCTGCTGGAAATAATCCATGCAACCTACATCAAACCCCAAATAATGTCAGATTACAGCTTTGGCCTGGTAGGGACATGCATTTGTTGTGGCAGCAGCATGGGCCAAGAACAAATACCTTTATGCAGTCTGTCTACAAGCCACTTGGTGGTATTTCCTCTCTGATGCTAACATAACCCCCACCTGCTATACTGGAATTAACTGAAGTCACTTGCTGTCACTTTCTCTTACATGACTACCATTCACATATACTGGCAGGACCCAGTACTGCTAGTGGTATTTAATAAAATGTCCTCTGGAGTGAGGACCTACTGATGCTGTTAACAAATAAAGACCTCTGGTACTAGGACTAGTGCTGAGCGGAATGCGATATTCTGCCAGTGGAATTTCAGTGGCATGGGCATTCTGGTGGCAGAAAATTCCACGCAGAAAATTTGCTGTTCTGGCAGAATTCCACCTGTATTTTAAATGCGGGAAATATATTCCTCAGATGCCCAGCATTTTCCGTAGAACATATTTCTGCAAGATTAAAACTAAATTTCCTTAGAATCAAGTAAATGAATTTAGATGAAATTTCATCCACTTGATTTCTGCTAGACTGGAGACGTACATGCTCTTTGCATTGTATCATAATGGTATCCATGTTTTTCATTTAATGATACCGGGCAATGTGCAGAATACTGTTTTGCTGATGTTCTATTCCATGGAATACTATTCCTCCATGCCTTGATGGCTGCTGTTTAAAATAGCCACTGGAATTTTTTTTCCATGTATATTCATTGCACATATACATATCGGCAGAAATATAATTGTTTCTGTGTAATGATATTCGGTGGATCCAGTTGTGGAAATCGGGTCTGGTTTTCTAAGCAGTCTGAGCAGTTGATAGAGTGAGACATTACACATTACATTACTAATTCCTCTTGCCCAGTGGGTTTATCTTTTTCCTAAAGCAGCAGTAGCAGCAGCAGCAGCATGTTACGAGAGCCGTGTGAAAAGAGAACCAAACCAGATGGCTCTACTCCACCAAAACAGTTGCCAACAAATTCATATCACAGTACTTATTCAGAAGAAGTCAGCATGCTGCAGCAACCCAATCTGTTTTTGAAGGATCAAATCCAGATTCAATAGTTCCATAAAATCCAGACTTTATTAATCCAGAAAAAGTATTTGCAAAGTACACAAAGTTTTGGTAAAGACGCCATAAACCGATGACTACCCCTTCCCCGCAGAGATTCAAATCTCACTTAGTCAAACGTTTTCAAGCTCTTGACTGCACTTCCTCAAGACTTCTTTTGAGTGAGTACTGTAACCAGGGCCACTATCAGTTCAGTCAGCTGATCTTTACCACCAGACATATGAGATCGCAGGAGTGGGGCAGGCTCATGAGGATGGGCTTAATGCAGCAGAAGTAGCATATCAGGGCCACTATCAGTTCAGTCAGCTGAGCTTTACCACCAGACATATGAGATCGCAGGAGTGGGGCAGGCTCATGAGGATGGTCTTAATGCAGCAGAAGTAGCATATCAGGGCCACTATCAGTTCAGTCTGGTGAGGCTCATCACCAGACATATGAGATCGCAGGAGTGGGACAGGCTCATGAGGATGGGCTTAATGCAGCAGAAGTAGCATATCAGGGCCACTATCAGTTCAGTCTGGTGAGGCTCATCACCAGACATATGACATGGCAGGAGTTGGGGAAGCACATGAGGATGGACCTAAAACAGCAGCATAGCATCAGGACCACTATCAGTTCAGTCAGCTGAGGCTCATCACTAGACATATGAGATGGCAGGAGTGGGAGAAGCACATGCGGATGAGCCTAAAGCAGCAGCAGCAACATCAGGGCCACTATCAGTACAGTCAGTTAAGGTTAATCACCAGATATGAGATGACAGGAGTGAGAGAAGCACATGAGGATGAGCCTAAAGCAACAGCAGCAGCAGCATCAGGGCTACTATCAGCACAGTCAGATGAGGTTCATCACTAGACATATGAGATGGCAGGAGTAGGAGAAGCACAAACAGATGGGCCTAAAGCAGCAGCAGCAGCATATTAGGGCCACTATCAATTCAGTCAGCCAGGGTTCATCATCAGACATATGAGATGGCAGGAGTGGGAGAAGCACATGAGGACGAGCCTAAAGCAGCAACACCAACATCAGTAACATCACCAGATATATGAGATGAGAATAATATCAGGAGACAGTGATCTGTAACTAAAAGAACGAGAAAATATAAATTGTAAATTACATTTTCATAATAAGAAATGTAGTATATTTCACTAATACAATGATATTGAAAAGGCAGTGTATACCCTTCCAGAAATCAAACTGTATATTTAGGAAATTCTTACATTAAGGCTTTCTGTACTGATTTAATGTTTGCTTTGCACTGTAATTAGTGTTGTTACTCTTGTCATTCATAGGCCACTTGTTAAACCGCGCAGTATTAGGGTTTTACTGTGCTGCATTCATGAGGACCCTGTGACCCCTAGTTCTACTTCGGGTCACCACTCCGTTAAAAGCTTGCCCCTGCGGTAAGGCAGGGTGCCGCAATGAAGTCTTGTGAGGCAGCGCGCGAAGACCGCGTGCATCGTGCGTGTCTGCCGTGTCTGCCGGGACTGCAGGACCAGGGCCCCGAAACTGTAAGTAAACTCATCCTTGCTATAATACACAGTTACTTCATCTGGTGTTCTGCCTGACATACTAACATGGAGGCTCCAAATAACTATTGCCTGTCATGCGCTATGTATGCCATTGGTCCCCAGACTACCAACTTTGTATGTAATAAACGTTTAATGGTGGAACCCTCCAGGAAGAAATTGACCATTTACTGGCTTTCACAACAGTTGGTCCCGAGATTGAAGCATTGGAGGACTATATTGACTCTATGTTGGGACAGTCTTTATCTTTAGTTCCCCCATCTACGGACGAGACAGCAACTGTTATAAGTACTAATGTCATTACCTCCTCTACTCCTGCTGTATTTCAAGAGGAGTCTGATAGTTGGGCAATGGTACCCAAGGGTAAATCACAACGTGGGGGGGGACAGATTGGATGTAATATGTTACCCCTACCCTTATTCAATAAATATGATCCACTCAAGCAGGACATAAATGCTCCATCCCATGATGTCATTATCAATACCACCTGCAATGACCCCCTAGTCAGTAGTCCTCCCCGTAGGAGAGAGAATAACTGTACAGTGTTCCCCACACCCAAACAAAATAAATCCCGAACAAAAGACCAAAATCATAATTCAGTTATTTTACCACCGAATTCTAGCGACATAGAATCTCACCCACTAACTAAACAAATCTTTGTTCTTGGTGACTCAATTGTTAAACACTTGGATCACCCTATATGTAACATGGATAAATTCAACTGTACCTGCACTAGCTTGCGAGGTGCTCGTGTCTCCGACATCACCGCTACTGCAAAAAATATACTGAAAGGGGCTGGTGAAAATCAAGTGTTCATAGTACACGCAGGTACAAATGATACAAATAGAGGTAGTATTGACAAATTTAAACAGGACATTATAGCTCTCAATAATGTACTAGCGGAAAAAAATAGCATAGCATGCTTCTCAGAGATTCTACCCATACCGAGAGCGCCTGATATTATTAATACAAAGATTAAGGCCTTTAACGACTGGCTCAGACGATGGTGTCTCTGACAGAACATTCTCTGTCTAACACATTGGGAAATCTTCTATCTAAGAGACTCACTGTACTGCTGGGATTGACTCCACCTCAGTTGCAGGGGTAGTTCACTCCTGGGCAAAAGCTTTACAACAGCCATTAACAAACTTTTAACCTAAACCCGGGGGAGAGATCAGTGACAGAAGATCCTGTTCTCTAAAGAAACCTACTACGGACATTTCTGAGTGTGAGGTACTGAGTTTAAATGCTAGATCTTTAAATCAGGTTAAAATGGCTGAATTAGAAGCTATGTGTCAACTGAATAAATATGGACTCATCTCCATTACAGAAACTTGGTGGGATCCTGATACTTCTTGGATCCAGCACATCCCAGGGTATAAACTGTATCATAAGGACCGCCAGGGACAAATGGGGGGGGGGTATGTCTATATGTTAGAGACGACATATCCTCATTTCAAATCCCCTCAACAAGCGATACTGAATCAATCTGGGTTAATATCTAGTTCAAGGGTTACCCACAGCTGATGGTAGGGACATGCTACAGGCCCCCGACATCAAATAAAGAATATTCTACTTGCTTAAATAATGAAATCTTAGATATGGCCTCTAAAGGAAAAATCCTTATCATGGATGATTTCAACCTGCCTACTATAAATTGGTATTCTTTAACTGGAAGTACGCAGGCCGAGAAAGACTTAATCACACTCATGGTTGATATGGGCCTTGAACAAATCGTTACAGAACCAACACGAGGTGACAATATATTGGACTTGGTTATTACTAATATAGGGAACTTAATATCCAAAGTTATAATTGGTGCCCCACTAGGATCAAGTGATCACTACACCATTTCCCTTACACTGTCATATTGTCATCATATCACCAAATGTACTGAATTGAAAAACTATAAAAAAAGCTAATTTCAATGCTATTAATAACCAATTAAACTCAATTCCTTGGGATACAGCACTATCCTCTCTTACCATGGAAGAATCCTGGGACTTTTTTAAAACTTCCATTTATAACTCAGAAAAATTATATGTTCCTACAACAAAAAAATATAATAAAAAGGGGAAAATACCCCTGTGGTTTAACAAAACTATCAAAGCCCTAATTAAGAAGAAGCAGATGCTATTTACTCACTACAGGGAAACTCTAAAATCACTAAAACAAGCTATTCTGCAATCTAAAAAGAAACTTGAGTTTCATCTGGCCCATACCAAAAACAACTATAAATCACTATTTTCCTACCTTAATAATAAAAAAATAAATAATAGACATATGGGGCCCCTATGCATACATGACACAATTATATCTACAGGCAGAGATATGGCAGACACATTTAACAAGCAATTCTGCTCAGTATTTACCAATAAAGAGGTTCCTAAGCGATTCAAACCTGCGAACAATGTTACCCCCTCTTACATCATCACCGAGGATGATACACTAAAAGCAATTTTATCCCTAAAACCTAATTCCAGTCCAGGTCCTGATAACATCAGTCCCCTATTTCTAATAGAGACAGCTGCTGCTATTACTAAACCACTCTCAATTATATTCAACAAATCCTTATATGAGGGAATTATCCTTCAGGACTGGACAATGGCTACTGTAGTCCCAATATTTAAGAAGTGTAACCATTCTAGACCAGAAAATTACCGTCCGATAAGTCTGACTTCTGTTATAAGCAAGATCATGGAGAAAGTTATTAAGAATCTACTAGAGCACAAATCTATTGGGGGTAACTTGACTGACACTACACAACATGGCTTTAGACAGGGATACTCCTGTACTACTAACTTGGTTTCCTTTTATAATCATGTCAGTACGGCATTGGATAATGGCATCCCTATGGATGTGATACTTCTGGACTACAGTAGAGCATTCAACAAAGTCCCTCATAACATCCTACTTGACAAAATGAATGATATGGGATTCTCTTGCTACATAATCAACTGGGTGTCAGGTTGGTTGAATGGAAGATATCAGCAAGTCAGAATTAATGGCTCACTTTCCCACCCACTGAGTGTGACCAGCGGGGTCCCACAGAGGTCTGTGTTGGGACCCACCCTGTTTAACATCTTTATTAGTGATCTGCAAGCTAGCCCTGAAAATGTTCTCTCAAAATTTGCTGGTGACACCAAGCTGTGTGGCTCTGTTCTTACATCGACAAACAGAGAAACCATGAGGAATAACTTAAAATCCATCGAAGAATGGGCAGTTTTAAACAAAATGACACTCAACTCAGACAAGTGTCATGTTGTACACTTTGGTAAGAACAACCCTAGGCAGACTTATTTTCTGAACAGTGTGGCCCTTCATGTGTCACCATTAGAATGTGATCTCGGTAATCATTAATAATAATTATCCTCTAGTGATCATTGCAGGATGATAGCTAGGAAATCTAACGCCTTGCTCACTCGAATCCAACGTTCGTTTGTGTCTAGGACACAGGAATGCATAATCCCCTTGTACAGAGCTTATGTCAGGCCCCATCTGGACTATGGTTCCCCCTGCTGGAGTCCCTATCTGGGGCAGGACGTTGACAGGGTTGATAGGGTGCAGAGGAGAGCCACAAGAATGGTCCCTTATTTATCCGAACTTGAATACGAGGAAAGATTAAGAGTTACAGGGTTACACTCACTACACACAAGACGTACTAGAGGTGACCTTCTCCTATTGTACAAAATCAAGAATTCTCAGGAGCAATGCACCAGTGTGGCTTACATTCTCTTCCAGCTGGACTTCCCACGGTATCATAACAACCAGATATTTGTATCTAAAGCTAATACAACAAAAGGTTAAACTACTTTACAGTAAGAACCCCCAAACTGTGGAATCTCCTTCCACAATACTTAGTGAACAGTAGCTCTAATACAGTCTTCAAAAAGGGGCTGGATTGTTGGCTCGAGTCTAACAACTTCAAGGTATAATTATCCCACCAATGTGGTGGGGGACAATCTCGATGGGCAGTAGCCTTCTTTTGTCCTTTGAAACCAAGTAAACCAAGGCATACGTATGGGTGTATTTTCAGCAACAATAGATGGACATGAACCCATTCATATGTAAGGCTATCCAAGGAGACTGACACCTGTGAAAAGAAAAATGGCGAAACAATTGTGAAATTGCTTTGTACGAACAAGTGATACAGCGATTATCAAAAAATGATAACACAAGTAATCAAAGCTGTATCTAAGCAATGTGGCAAAGCAGGGGTTGGCGTTATGGTGTGATAATGGTCTACCTTTGGTGGTTTAAACATGAGGCTTAGTCAAGTGCTTACACCACCTGAGCAGGGCTGTTATCCCACCATAAAGTTCCCCTCCAGAGTGTCATACTCTGACTATGAAAAGGACTATTTTTAGTGCATTTTATTCTTTAAAAAAAATTACTTTCAGCTTTGCCGTTGTGATATTATAATATCCCAGCCAAAAAACAGCTCTTGGACAATTATAATTTAGCATTCTATCTACCCACTTCATAATAACCAATAATACTATATTCTTCATGTAACTTTTTGATCCTGTATTATATTTAGTATTTTTTAAATTTCTTCTAACCAGGACCTCACTGTAAATGTGAACAAGAACAACCAACCGAAGTACCATTGGTAGAATAATATTCCTCAGAAATCAAATTTGTTCTGCAGAAATAAATCACACAGTAAATCCATGCAATTTTCTAAGAAATGAAAACGTGATTTTAATTAATAATCCCCACACATCCTTGCAGTCATGGTTAACATGACAACATATCTACTTGTATGTTATATGGATACCCAGATTCATATTTTTTAGATCCTCTCCACACTCTTTTTTGTGGGCAGGCCAGGTGTTGATCCACAGAAAATACTCTTGTGGATACACTAAAAACTCTTCTGCTACAGGTGTAGCATATGGGCATCAATGTAAAAACTTTCCAGCATGTTTATACACATTATCCAATGTGCACCACAGATTATTGTACTGTGGAATGTAAAAGCATTATGTTTCCATAGAATACTATTCAGGTGGACTGGCATAGCATTCTGCGGAAACATAATCCGCTGATTTTACATTACGTGGAACAATAATCTGCGGTGCACATTAGATGACACGTATATAAAATGCCAGAAAGTTTTTCTGCAGATATCCATATGTTGTTGTAGCCTGTAGCAGTGGAGTTTTTGGTGTATCTGCAAGAGTATTTTCCACGGATCAGCAAGCAGCCTGGCCTAAACAGAGTTTTGCAGTTTTTGGAGAGTTAGTGAAAGGTGTTGCTCAGCTCTTTGACTTTCAGTCAGTTTTGGAATTTGGTGAGTCATACATTTTGAGTTTATTAGCTGAGCTCACTGCAGTTAAGATGCAGAGTGATGCAAGTGCTGACAGACCGCAAGCCTCCACCTCTAGTGGCACCAGCAGCACAGCACAGGAAGAGAGTGGCACTCCGCAAACTTCCACTGCAATGCCCAAGATCGTTGCCCCACCCTTCTCCCCAGAGAAGACCTCAGTCTTAATTATCAAGGTCACAAAGATGGCAACAGACCTGTTTGGACCCAAAACACTTCCTCTGCTTAAGCGCGATGCCATTTGGGGGGGGGAATACAAGTAAAGGTGTCCGGAGATGGCAAACACCCTGAGAGAACAACCAAACAACTGAAACACAGATGGGATGACATCCAGTAGAGGGATAGACATATTGTGGAGAACATCAGGGGTGTGGTGACCATCTTGGAAGTGCTGAGAAAAAGACGTAATCATACTCAGAAAACCAGTGAGAGTGGTGAGATTTACCACTAATGTCTTCTGTTTTTTCTGGTTTGTATTACTTTGCTTGTAACGCTGGTGTGTGTATGCAGCCTGCTTGATCATATCAGACCAATGTAAGTCATGGTAGTGCATTACCGATTGTTATAAAATAGTGTGAATCAAATAAGCAACATGATTGGTCTAAACTGGTGGTCACATGACTTGGCATTAGCAATTCCATATCAGAATTTTCAAATTTGGTAAAATGGTTCTGTCTGGGAATGTAGTTGAATTTTTGCAGTTACCAATACGGACATGCATGTCCTTGTACCTGGTTTTCCAGTTAAGTTGGCATTAAGATTATATTTGTATTTGATAATAAATTGATTCACAAATACCTTATATGTTTGAGTGATCAAAACATTTTCTTTGTCAACAGGTGATACTGACAAACCAGAAAGTACCACAACCACAGCGAGTGTAGGTGCTGCTGAAGCCAGTGAAGAGGCCTCAGCAGGAGGTGTTGATCCATCGCCTGCATCCCAATTGGCTCCAGAGGAGAAAACTGGTAAGATATTATATTACACTATACTACTACTAGACTTGTGGTTGATGTTGTAAGAGTTTTGGGGCAGTACTACAGTTTCAGACTACAGCTCTTATAGAAAAACAGATGGATGCAATTGTAAAGAGCTGTTGAATAGTTACGCTGGGAATAGAGAGATTACAGAACTTTAGATGTGAACTGGAGATGGGACAGGTATGAGGGGACAAGGAAGATATGGGGCAGAGGGGCATGGAGGGCTCCATCATGGGATTGTACAGGCCGTCATGGGCAGGAAGGTGGTCCTCACTCTGGGGGGACAAGTCCACTGATTTCTGTGAGTGACAACATCAATCAATCAATCGATCAAAATCTTTATTTATCCAGGCGGGCACCATTGAGCAAGGCTCATTTGCAAGATGGACCTGGTCATGAATACATCAAAGTACAGTACAGAGGCAGGTATACAAAAAGCAATAATATAAAAGGAAGAAAAAGTATATACAGTGTATACAGTACAGTACAAGGTTGAAATAAATAAAAAAGCAGCATTATTTTACAACTGAAGAAGTCAGCAGATGTACAATCAACCATAGGCATACATGGGTTATAAGCAGAGATATTTTGAGTGAGGCAGCCAGCAACTACACTTAGAGGGGAAAGAGGCCATGTATGGGGTGGCAGGTTATAGAGGTAAAGAAGAGGAGGGATATATTACCGATGACTGGGGGAAAAATTGAGCTAAAACCACAGAAAGTGACGGTGGCTGTCGTGTACTTGTTTATTATGATAATGACGGAGGAGGGGTAGATAATTGGGACACTACTATGGATGGGGTGGGACTTTAGCCAGGCTGGAGTAGACAGGGAAGGGTCGGTGCAGCAGGAAGAGTTAATAGGGAAGGAGTGAGAGCCAGAGGTAGAAACATGGCGAGCATCAGGATGGAAAGGGAGAGTTGCGAAATTAGTGGGCTAGCGGTGAGGAAAACATTTGCAAGGTGCTTTCATGTAGCGATCATAGAGCACCTTGAAGATATTCAGGCTAACAGGGCAGCTCAGCTTCAAGTTCCTTTGTAAACCATTCCACAATGTGGGTAAAGAGAAGCTTAGAGCAGCTTTGCCGAAATGAGTTTTGACCCTTGGAACCTGGAGGGCAATTAGGGAATAGCTCTTAGAGCGTAGGTGCCTAACACACTCCGGGGAATACAATCTGAGACATATGAGGGGAGCTTGTTGGTCACCGCTCTGAAGGCCCATAGAGCGGCATTTCTATTCCTTCTATAGTTAAGGGAAGTCCAGCCTAATGATGAGTAGAGGGAGCAGTGGTGTGTGGAAAGTGGAAGGCCAGTAATGAACCTGATAGCTCTGTGGTAGAGGGTGTCCAACTTAGCCAGTGCAGAGGCAGTGCAGTCGCTGTAGAGCAGGTCCATGTAATCTATTAAAGATAGGAAGGTAGCTTGAACCAGTTGAAGCTTGGCCTCCTTTGTAAGCAGCTGGTTAATTCTGTAGAATAGTCCTAATCTTTGCCTTAGTTTCTTCTGTAGTTCTTCGAGATGGTCGGCGAAGGAAAGTTTATAATTGAGCCAAACTCCTAGATATTTGAATTTAGCTACATACTCTAGTGTTTCTCCAAGAACAGTGGTAATTTGTGGGATAGCTCCCCCCTCCAGCAGGAATTGCCGCATGCAAGGGGGGGGGGGAGAAGAGCATGGCTTTTGTCTTTTTCGCGTTGAGCAAAAGCTTTTTTTTTTATGAGCTGGTATTGTAGAAGGTTAAATTCAGCTTGGAGGTCTTCACAAGCTGCTTCCGACATGGGACGACTCAAGTACAGTACAGTGTCATCCGTGAATAAGTGGATGTTGGCTTTTTTGATGGTGTCATTGATGTTGTTAATGTAGACTGCAAAGAGAAGGGGACCAATGATAGAGCCCTGGGGCACACCCCTCAGCATAGGGTTTTAATGGAGAAAGATCACCTTCAGCTTTAATCTGCTGTTTCCATTCTCCGAGGTAGTCTGCAAACCAGCACATAGATTTATGGTCCAGGCCTAAGGTGCTTAGGGAGGAAAGAAGCAGGCTGTGATCGACTGTGTCAAATGCCTTACTAAGATCCAAGAAAACAGCACAGACATGATTCTTCTTGTCAAGGTCTAGGAGCCAGTCATTGGTCACCTTAGCTACGGCTGTTGTGGTGCTGTGCTTTGCTCTGAATCCAGACTGAACCGAGTTTAATAGGCTTCTGGATTCTAATTATACCACTAGCTGGCCACACACTATTTTTCTAGTAATTTAGACAGGATGGGGAGGAGGGAGGTTGGTCTGTAATTATTTAGATTGCAGGGGTCACCTGCTTTGAATAGAGGGATGACATGGGCTATTTTCCATTGAGGGGGGAGGCTACCCTGGGAGAGTGACATGTTGAATAGGTGGGTGATTGGCACCGCAAGCACATGGTAGGAACATTTCAGATAGTATGACTCATTGGAGTCGGAGCCTGTTCCCTTCCTGGTGTCCAGTTGCAGCAGTAGGTCTTCAATCTCTTTTAGAGAGACAGGCAGGAAGGAGAAGGCCTCCTCTGTAGAGGGGGACTCATGGGTTGGTGGGCCCTGAGCTGTGCAGAGGTCATTAGCAGGAGAAGTATCAAATGATAGCCCTGCCATTGCAAAATAGTTATTGAGGGCTTCCAATATCTCCAATCGGTTAGAGATAACGCTGCCACCAGACTTAATTTTTGCTGGAATTAAATTACCAGGTGCATGTCCAGACATGTCTTTTAATGTTTTCCAGAGTTTCAAAGGATTTCTTGAGGCAGAGGCTAGCTCCGAACGATAGTAGGTGGGTATGCAGGTGATATGGAACACGGGTACACAGAGAGGAAGTAGAGAAAAATTTGCATTAAGTTATTGCCCCCCCAACCACCAGGTAATGGTTCCTGAGGTCACAGGCCCAGGCATACTGAACCTGTACACATTACTGTTACACCTACCTTATACAAAAATAGTATGCATTTTAACACAGGGACCTTGAACATTCCCATTAAGTGAATGCATCCCCCCAACCACCAGCTAATGGTTCCTGAGGTCACAGGCACAGACATAGCAAACTTCTACACATTAACGTTACATCTCCCTTATACCTAATTAGTATATATTTTAACACAGGGACCTTGCACAGTCTCATTCTCCCACCACAGTTTTAAACTAGCCAATAGTAATGTAGATCAGACTCATAGTAACAGTGAGACTGCAAACATATAGTAACATGTATGAACATTAGTCAGTCACACATATTACATTTTAACAAAGATTAGGATAAGCGTAGGCAGGAAGGGATTTCAGGGGAGGTCCGGGGTAGTAAGTGAAATAGTGCCTCTGAATAAATTTCCCTTCTTAATCTGTCTCCTTGCAATGTCAGACTGTGTACCCTGGTTTCTCTGCTCACAGGTTATGGGGGGGGGGCGGATGAGTGAGACAGAAAACATATGTATTTTTTTTTCCAACAGCAAAGTCTGAAGTACAACAGGCGCAGGTGGAGGAAGCCAGTGATGGTGGTTATGGGGCGCCATCATTAACAACTGGTCCAGATGGAAAACCTGGTATGAAATTATTGATTCAATCAGTACACATAGTAGGGTCACATTTTGTTTTTTTAATGGCTTGGATTGCTATGGATAACAACAGTAGTAGGTGCCGACATGTTGGCACTGAGGGTTGAGGAGCTGGAAGCCACACCTCGCGCCACGCTGGCAACCCAGGTTCAGGAATGAGCCTGGGCTGTCAGGAGGTTGGCAGGGAAGGGAGAGGATCAAGCATCTGATGGACCTTTCTCCTTTCCTCTCCCTGGGTGGGATCCGGGGTCTGCTTGGTGCAGCAGGGACCTCTGGTGGAGACCAAGGGTACCAGTAGCACTGAGCCATACTAAGGGATGGAGAGGTGGTGGATGTCAGTGACTACGGTTGCATGGCCATCATTGCACGTCTGCTCTCCAAAGGGGAAAGTATACAAGAAACCCCCTGTCCTCAGGGATAGATGAAGTCACCTCTGCTCGCTGAGCCACATTCCAAAGTACCAGGAACCTTCCTCTCTAGGGCTTGCTCACCCCGTCTGGCTCACTAGATTATGAGATAGAGCCCCCTGAGTGGATAGGGCAGCCCCACCTCAGGGGGTTCAGAGCTGGGGGGACCATCAGGCTGGTGCAAGCGAGAGGAGGTGTCTCAGGTGGGAGGTAGAGCCTGGAGGTGGGAGATGCTGGGGAGAGTTCCCTGAAGATGGTGCATAAAGAAAACATAAAAAAAATAAAAAACAACAACAGTAGTAGGCAGTGGATTATTACTTAATAATGCCTTCCTTAATTGTCTTGTACTACCTTACATGTGATCTGAAGAACCATCCTGGACAGTCATCACAACTCCTCCTCCATACCTTTTCTGTGCCCTTCGTTACAGTATAAAATGGTTGGCTCACCACTATTCTGAATATTGAATGTTGTACATAGATACCCATACCACTTGATACTGCCACAACCAAAATCAACAAACACCTCAAGGATAATATATCCACACACACTGAATCTAGTTGTATCCATCCAGTCCTCTGGGGCTACTAGAATCCCATCAGTGTCAGTGCTAGGTAGGGAAGGTAACTGGTGAATAACTGGTTAAACTAGTTTTTCACCTATTCACTCTCTGTTTACTTGGTCTCAGCTGAGATGAGAGAGATGATGTCATTTAGAACTCTCGTAGTAGCGTAAGCCATGGCAGCTGGCTATGAGAGGTGAGTTTTAGAATCTTGGGTCAGTCTTTGAGAGGAGTTCTGTGGTAGCAATTGAAGTGTGAGGAGGGAGAGCTGCTGTGGGCTCTGAGAGGAGAGCCTATTTTCTCACCCTAGTTCTGAAAGACCGCTTCCTGCCAAGAGAAGTGGTGGAAACCGTTGTCTGTAGCAGGAGCTCCTAATTTTCATCTACGTAGAGATGAAAAGGACTGCTAGAAATGGATCCAAGGGGCAATCCCCTATGTGATCCAAGACTTTGAAGCTGCCTGTTCTGTTTCCAACTGCGAGTAATCTGACTCTGTGCTTAATGGGGAAAGTATCTGTACTTGGGTGTTTCTCTGACAGAGGGAAAAGATACACCAGTTCTGTTCTAAGCTGAGACTTGTCTCAAGTTTAAAGTTGGCTGACAATTGTGGGGTCCAGAGGCAGACTAAAGCACATTGTTCAGGACTTTCATTTTCTACACTCCTAGAGTAGTGTTTTTCCTAATGCTGGATGTGATAGTCATTTCAAGATACATTTGTTTCAAAATGTTTTACAAAGATGTTTTGTGGTGTAACTCTGAAAGAACGCTAGGTATGGATGTGAAAGGGAAAGGTGGTCAGCCCCCCATCTGGAGTGACCAGTTCAACATGTGTAAACCTTGGGGGTCCACCCTTGTTTTAGAGACCATCTCTGGAATAAAGTCACACTCAAAATCTTAACCTGGTTTGGACATTCATGTTACTGCTTCCTGTGTGGAATTACTGGGTACCCCTCCAGCAGTATAGACCTAGCATAGCCCTATCAAAAAGTTCCCTCCTCAGGACCTGGGTTTTGGTCACAATTTATATTTGCTTTTTTACATCCCCACCCCTTTCTGACCTCTAGAAGAATTGAACATGGTATACATTCCCAAAGCTAGGGATGGTACCAATCGTCCAAAGTAGTTTGTGTGCCCAGTCAAGGATACCAAGGGGTAGCTTACTGTGCAAAGTAGCAGGGGGGGTGGTTAAACAGGTAATAATTTAGGTGCAGCCATTCCACTCACGCTATTTGCCACTGCTGCCTGCTTTCATCTGTGGTCACTGAGTGTTCTCAGTTCTCAGTCCCCTCTGGTTATGTTATGTTCCCTTCTCCCAGTATTTGAAACTGGTGACTGAACCACTATTCCACAATGTAGGATAAGAAACCACATTTTCACACTTATGCCTGGCTGCCATCAGCCTACAGTAGCTTACAAGAAAGTGATTTATTTATATGTTTTTTTCTTTATACTGTAAGTCTAGAAAACAGGGTACGGTACATACTATATTCATGATATGGAGGGGTGGTGAGTTCATCATTATTTGATGTGAGGAGCAGTACTGAAGAATAAATAACAGAGGTGGACTAAGGAGACAATTCTTGTAGGTTACAGCTATAGTCAGGGATGAGAGACAGCTGGGGTCAAGGAGACCTGATCCTTTAGAACTCTGAGATGTGGGGCTACAATCACCTTGATCACTATCTGAACATGTATGAGAGCAGCCATCAATGATTTCGTTGGAGTTGCACTGTAGTGTGTAAATTGGTACCTGGATTCAATATAGTAAGGTTACCTTTTTGGCGTGATGGGCGGGGAGGTTGTTGAGGCAGTACTGAGGAGACTGGGTATACATCATTCAAGATGCAGAAGAAGGGTGAGCCTGACAACTACAATTGTGAATGAGGGCATGGACAAAGATTCAAGAGGAGTGCTGAGGACTGTCCTCTTCCTGCCAGGGTACGCTAAGCACAGATAAGGTAGCAGACCAAATGCTGTAGGTCTGCAGGATTCAAGCAAGACATTACTATAGAAACATAGAAACATAGAAGTTGACGGCAGATAAGGACCGCAAGGCCCATCCAGTCTGCCCATTTCTTTTTCTACCTTATAAATGTGCCATCGGCCTTTGCTCTGTCAGTGACCTATCTATTCATAGTCATTTATATTGCTCCCTTATGCCTATCCCATGCCTGTTTGAAGCCCTGCACTGTATTCATAGCCACCACTTCTTGTGGTAAGCCATTCCATGCATCTACCACTCTTTCTGTGAAAAGAATTTCCTCACATTCCCCTTAATCAGCCTCCTCTAATCTCATGCTGTGTCCTCTTGTCCTGCTATTTTTCTTATATTTAAACATGTTAGACTCTTTCACCTTGTTTATGCCCTTAAGGTGTTTAAATGTCTCGATCATATCACCTCTCCTCCTTTTCTCAAGGGTATACATATTGAGCTCCATTAATCTGTCCTCATATGTCTTCTGTTGCAGTCCCTGCACCATTTTGCTGCCTTTCTCTGACTGCCTCAATTTGGTTAATGTCCTTGTGAAGGTGTGGCTCCAATACTGCACGCAGTACTCCAGATGGGGCCTAACCAATGTCTTGTACAGAGGGATTATTACCTCCTCTTACGACTTGTGATACCCTACTAATACACCCTAACACCCCTAGCCTTACCTACTGCTTTAGAGGTCTGCTTGGATGATTTTAGGTCATCAGTGATGATGATGCCCAAGTCTCTTTCTTCCTTTGTGACTGCTAGCAACTCCTCCCAGCCTATAGGTGGCTTCAGGGTTTTCTTCCTATGTGCATGATTTTCACTTCTTTGCATTAAATCCCAGTTGCCACTCTTCTGACCATTCTGCTAGTTTATCCAGATCTCTTCTCATTCTGCCCACCCCATCTGGATCATCTACTCTGTTGCAGATCTTGGTGTCATCTGCAAACAGACAAGCCTTACCCTCTAGTCCATCTGCGAGGTCACTAATGAAGATGTTGAATAGGACTGGCCCCAGGACTGATCCCTGAGGTACCCACTTGTGACTTGCATCTCTTCTGACTGTATACCATTTACCACCACTCTCTGTTTTCTGCCAGTCAACCAGTTTGCCACCCAGTTGACCAACTTCTGACCCAACCTCGAGCCTACCTAGCTTATTTATCAATCTTCTATGTGGAACAGTGTCAAAAGCTTTGCTGAAGTCAAGGTAGGCGACATCAACTGCTCCCTTGGTCCACCACTCTGGTTACCCAGTCAAAGAAATCTATGAGATTAGTTTGACAGGACCTTCCTTTGTAAACCCATGCTGTCTTGGATCCTGTGCCCCTATGGATTCCAGGTGTTGCACTATCCTTTCCTTAAGGAGTGCCTCCATAATCTTGCCCACTACTGAGGTAAGACTGACCGGTCTGTAGTTCCCCGCCTCCTCCCTGCTACCACTCTTGTGTGGGGATCACATGAGCCCTTCTCCAGTCTTCTGGGACCTCTCCTGTGCTCAGAGACTCACTAAACAATTCTGCTAATGGCTCTGCTAGTTCCTCCTTTAGCTCCTTAAGTACCCTGGGATGTATGCCATCAGGTCCCATTGCCTTATCCACCCTGAGCTTAGCAAGCTCTTGTAGGACCTTTCTTTTGTGAAGGAGTAGTGCTCACCTCCCTCCCCTGTGTCCATGATGCTGAGCTGTGGGCCCTGCCCTACCTTCTCTTCAGTAAATACTGAGCAAAAGTATCTATTTAGGATAGATGCCTTTACAGGGTCCTCCTCCTCACATGCTCCTTTCTCCATTGCTTAGCAATACCCTCTGGACTTTCTCCTTTCACTAATGTATCTATAGAAAGTCTTGTCACCTTCTTTACTGTTCGTGCTAGTGTTTCCTCAGTTTGGGACTTTGCCTGCCTTACTGCCTTACCTGCTTCCCTAGGGCAGTGTGGTATGCCTCCTATCTTCATCCCGCTGTGTTCCCTTATATTTTCTGAAGGCCAGCCTTTTGGCTCTGACCTTTTCTGCTACTGTATTTGAGAACCAAAGTGGTTTTCTTCTTCTTTTGCACTTCCTTTTCTGTCTAACACAATGGGATGTTGCTTCAAGTATTGTATCCTTAATGCTTGCCCACTTTGCCTGTACCTCCTCACCTGTGTTTCTTTTTGCCAGGGCTAGCTTAACTCTGTTGGCCAGCTTATCAAAGTCAGCTCCTCTGAAGTCCCATATTTTTGCCTTGGAATGGGGTGATTTAGATGTAGTAGCCAAATTGAACCATACCATGTGATGGTCACTGGCCCCCAGGTGACCTTCTACCTGGAGATCTGTGATCCCTTCTTTGTTAGTCAGTACTAGATCTAGGATAGCCCTGTCTCTTGTGGGTTGCTGTACCAGTTGTTTGAGGCCCTCCCCCTGCAGGGAATCCACTATGAGTCTAGTTCTGGCAGATGTTCCTGCTGGTATTGACCAATCTGTATCTGGCATGTTGAAGTCTCCCATTATCAGAACCTCCCCTTTAGCTGTCATGTTTTGTATATCTTCTAACAGTAATGTGTCTCCATAAATAACTATGTTCTTATTCATAATAAGTCCAGCCTGAGTGAGTGTATGAACAAAACTTTTTCTTTTGTTTTAGCCAACTTACTGCTTGTCTGTCAAAGTGTCCTGAAGGACATAGTTGTTGGTCAATGTATACTGATAAAAGCATACAAACATACAAAAATGCAAGCAGAAATAAACCTCATGGTCTGTTGAGTCTGCTCGATTGTGCAGCTAGCCCATCAGCTTACCACTTCCCCTCCTGCCCATCCCCTCTTAACATTAATCTCCCCCCTTACCCTATCCCATCCCCTCTTGAAACTGCCCACCATCTTACAGGCCACCACCTCTTCTGGTAGAGTGTTCCACCTGTCCAACACCCTTTCCGTGAAGAACTGTATCCTTACTTCATTCTTGAATCTTGTCCCCTCTAATCTCTCTAATCTGAGACTGTGCCCTCTTGTGTCACTCCTGTCTCTTAACTGGAAACTCACCTCTGTTTGAGTCTTGTTTATCCCTTTCTAATACTTAAAGGTCTAAATCATGTCCCCCCATCCCTCTTCTCATCCAAGGAGTACATGTTTAGCTCACTCAGCCTTTCCTCATCGTTCTTGCCCTCCAATCCCTAGATGATGTTTGTCGATCTATGCTGCATCCCCTCTAATAATCTGACATCCCTCTTCAGGAATGGGCACCAGTACTGCATGCAGTACTGTCGGTGCGGCCTGACCACTGACATGTACAGGGGTAGGATTATCTCCTTATTTCTGTAGGTGATTCCCCTCGCTATGCACCCATAGCATCCTGTTGACATTTACTGCAGCCTTTCTACACTGAGCAGAGTTGTTCATGCTCGCCATTATAAGTACTCCTACATCCTTTTCCTCCATGATGCTTGCCAACTGTCCCCCCTACCAGCTGATAGACCCTCCCCTGGTTCCTTGCTCTGAAGTGCAGCTTGCACTTCTTGGCACTGAACCCCAGCTGCCATGTTTCTGCCCATTAATGCAATTTAGTCCTGTCCTCTGGCAGCCCCTTTCACCTCTCAATGTCATCAACCACTGCACCCATTTTGGTGTTGTCTGCAAAAAGACTGATGTGACTTCAGATCCTGTGTGAGATATCAACTATGAATAACCATAACAACACCATCCACAGCACCAATCCCGTGGTAACCCACTCATAACTGCACTCAGTGTTGAGAGTTCCTTCCCACAACCACCCTCTGTTGCCTACCCCTTAGCAACTTCATTATCCTTTTCACCATCTTTGCTCCCACACCCACAGATTCCATATCTGTTGATATTATAATAATTCAATTGTGCTTATGCAACTGGATGAGATGTATGCTTGTGTGACTTTGATTCATTGTGGCTGGTTGCCTCTCTATCTGTGGGATATACCACCCTGTAGGGGTACGATGCAAGGAACCCTAGAGGAGTGTTCCCCCATAGATTCCGGGGGAAGAATTCCCTTGGCTAGTGGTAGCTTAGGTAGACACCCTCAGGAAAGAGAGATGAGCCACTGGAGGAGGAGGGGTGGATGGTGGAACCACAAAGAAGCAAATCCTGGAACAGTCCAGGAGGAGTGGCCTTTTAAGGCCTGATGGGGGAGGGATGTTGTTGCTCCACCCATTGAACCTCAAGCATAGCCTTCTCATTCAATTGTGCTTATGCAACTGCATGAGATGTATGCTTGTGTGACTTCGATACATTGTGGCTGTTCACCTCTCTATCCATGGGATATACCACCCTGTAGGGGAATGATGCAAGAAACCCTAGAGGAGGGTTCCCCCCTCATAAGTGCAGAGGTAATAATCCCCTTGGCTAAAGACAGCTTAGGAAGAAGCACAAAAAGAATACCCAAATGGGTGTCGAACATCAAAGAAGTGAGAAATCAGAATATCTCGAGACTGGAAAGTAAGAAGATAGACTTAGATGGAAAGGACGGGAGAAGAGCAAGATATGACATGGACAATGAATGAAATGAAAGTTGACAAGAAGCAGAAAGGCAGACTTCCTAAAAAGAGTGAGAACACCTGGGGCCACCATCCGACGCCATCCAACAGCGGAATATAACTACGTAACCTATGAACACACTAACCCTGTCTAATATTATGACCACTGGCATGGATGAGAGGAAAAAAACCCTTTGAGGAGGAAACCTCTGGGGATCTAAGGCCTAGGTATTTTTCCCTCCAGGCTGAAGGACATTTTGATTAGTGATGGCTCAGCTACTGCAACTAGAGTCGATACTGGGGAAGAGGGAAAGGTTCCAATTGAGATGAAGCTCTCATTCTGTCCTTGTAATGGGAATGCAACTAGATGCTCAAAAGAAAGAGAGGAGAGAGATGATTGCTGAAGCACTCAGCTGGCCTATGTGAACCTACGAAATAGACCAGGTGAACCAGAGGTGGTCAGATACAGAATGGCATAAAGGGTGCCTCCAAATCCACTCAGGCAGCTAAAGGGACCCCGTTGATGAAAGGCCAATGCAGCCAACCCCAAGCCAAGGGGCAACGGACATAGAAGGCATGTATTTGAGTGGAGACTAGGCTGAATCAAGGTAGCATGGACTAGAAAGGGTTATGCTTGAGTAGTCAATGTGAAGGAATGAACCCACAGAGAGGTCAGATGAGTAAGGGAAACACAGATGCAGTTATGAGGAGAATGATGGTGATAACCACTGGAATGCAGCAGTTCAATGAGATAGCATAGACTCAATGAGAGGTATGCTCAATTAATTGATGTGAATGAGTAAACCCTAAGAGTGGACTGAGTGAAGTAGAACCAGACTCATGCCATGAGGAAGCTGCCTATGATTGGTAACCATGGGAGTGCATGCCAACCGGGTCTATTGAGTCACATTTGAAATGGATAAAACTGCATGAAGATTATATATGATGCTGTGCTAGTTTCAGATACATTGCTCCATGTATTGACAAGGTTGTTCTCTTTTTCTCTTTGACTTATTATTTTTATTAGTTTGTTATGATACTGTTGATGTGCTAATAAAATAAAGTTAACTGCAAAAAAACAGAACTGCATGAAGAAAGGAGTGAGAGTGGCCGGGTGAAGCTGGCAGCCAATAGTGAGGTAGGCAGTACCAGGAGGACATCTTATTTATTTATTTATTAATTTATCAAGTCTAGGATTACAAATACCTTTGAGCCTTGGCTTTTTTACAAAGGTTCCACGTCAGAGAAATACAAATTATGGGGAACATCAAGACAGACATTACAACAATGTGGACATTGCAAACAGAGTATAGATTAATACAATTCAAGGGTAGCATTGTAACAAGGCAGCCAGCAGCATTTGTCAGAGAAAATAGACAACAGATAAGAAGTACCAGAGTCATAGGGAGAGGGAAAAGGGGGGGAGAAGGAATGTATGAAGAGTGGGGTGGGGAGAGGGTGAAAAGTGCAGCATTGCATATACCAAGATGTGAGGGTAGAATCCAGTGAGGAAGGGGGGGACCACTAGAGCAGGAAGGGAAGTAGAGAAACAAGGTTAAGTTGGGCAGTCACAGGAGCTGTTGGTAGTGAGATAGTCCCGGAGCCATCTGAAAAGGTTTGACTAGAATGGGAGAACAGGATCAGAGGAGGAGATAAGTAGGCAGGGCGATATGCAGGACAGAATATTAGGTGATGTGAATGAGTAGGGTATTGTGGTAGCAGGTGGGAATAGTAGGATGGCAGTATAGGGAAGTCCACAAAAATAAAGCAAAGGTCAAAGGAGAGGAAAGGAAGGTGGAGGGAATGGGAGGAGGAGGAGGGCGAGCGCCCACCATGGGGCAGAATGATGGTGCTGAAGGTAGAGAACTGAAAACAGAGCTCGAGGAAATTCAAAATGAGGAGTGAAATGAAGAAAGGTGCTGAAGGATAGCCTCCACAACCCAAGTGGAACAGGGGAGCAAGCGATCTCAAGTCTATGAGGCTCAGCAGGCACTCAGAGAGGAAATTCAAAGGTGAGGGGCATGGAAAATGTGAACAGTCTGAGCCTAAGTAAGAGGAAATGGCAGCAAGGGTCAGAGAATGCCAGAGGTAGAGCTCAACGTGGAGAGGGGAAACACAGGAAGGGTGAAAAGAAGAAAGCATATCAGGGCAGGATCAAGAGCAAGGGGAGCTGCAAAGGGAGAAGGAGGGGAGGATGGAGCAGTTCCCATCCATGATGCACTCAGCAAGAGCAAAAGCAGAACAGCCAGAGATAGGAGGCCATGCACCCAGGACGCGAGGTACCTCTATTGTAAGGTGACAGCCAAGGCCCACCGAGAGACAGAAAGGTAGGTAACTGCCTGAGGGCGGAAGCAGAAAAAAGGAGGCATCCGAGAAGTACCCCCCACACATGTCTGACCTCCAGTGGAGCAGTTCCAGAATGCAGACATAAGTAGAAGATTTCTGCACTAACACACATGAAGTGAAGAAAACGAAGATCAAGCCTTACTTTTATTCATGATGGTTAAATTCAGAGTGGAAGAGACGATATGCAGCATGCAGCACTGTATGGAAGTGCTGCCAAATGTGAAGCTGGCGGGAGGCCTGAGCAATGCAGGTAAACATAGAAAATTTCAAAAAACAAATGTGAGAGATGGGGAACGGATGGAGCAAGCGGGGGGGGGCACTGGCAAAAAGAAGAGCGAGAGCAAACCCAGAATGACAAGTCGAGCAAAGTGGCATGAGCATGGAATGAGGAGCAAGGGTGAGGGGGTTGGAGAAGGAGCAGAAGTGTTGAGCCAGGCGCTGGGCACTCATTGGTGATGGCACAACCGAAGAGCCGATGTGGAGATGAGGAGGAGGAGTGGGCAGCTTGAAGCCCAGGTGGAACAAAGAAGAAGAGAATGGGACTGCCGAATGAGGTATGGGGCAGAAAATGACAGTGGATGGGGCAGGTGAGGATAAGGAGAAGGAGCAAGCGGCCAGAGGCAGCAGAGGAAATATGAGTAAAAGCCCAAATGAAGGGAAAGGAGGGGAATGAGGAAGAGCAGTGCCTCCAGCCACAATGAAGAAATGAATCCTGGAACAGTCCAGGAGGAGTGGCCTTTTAAGGTCTGATGAGGGAGTGATGTTGTTGCTCCACCCATTGAACCTCAGGTATAGCCTTCCCATTATAGTACTTCAACTCGACAGTGGTTACTTGTTAGTATAATGGTATTTTATGAATTATTACTTTATAGTGCCCACAGTGAAAAAGAAGGAATTGAGCAGGCATTCGGCTAGAAGACTGTGAGAAATAGAGGTGGCATTTAAAAAGTGTGTCTAGGAGGAAGACCGTGGCCAAGCTGAGGCAGGTGAAGGAGGGTCATAGTCAGGAAAAAGCAAGCCAGCTGCTGAAAAGGAGCATTGTTGCAGTGTTGGAAAACAGATGGGACGTCTATAGAGGGAGTTGGGGGAAATTAAAATAAACGTAGACAAACTGGTCACCGATCAAAAAGTGATTGTCAAAAAGCTGGACACCATTTTGGAACTCCTTCATGGAGGTGGTACCATTGTGGCTGCAAGTGCCAGTACACATCCCACACTCCAAGAAAAAACCTTGGAGCTGAGGAACAGTAAATTAAAATGGCCAGCTGTTCCTCCCTTCATCCTCTGACAGACATTTCATTGTACATAATTATTGCTAGTATTGTTCTGATTATTGTTATTCAAGTTTTGAGGTGTTCATGGTAGTTTTGTTGTTCTTATTTTATCTTTAGTTTGTATGTGGATAGCAGTATACCTACTCACTAGTATTGATTTAATGATTGATGTGGGTGTCTTTCCAAGGTGAAAGAGTTGTATTTATAAAACCTTTTAATCTCCACTTGCTTAAAGTAGTACTAGCACTGCAATCCAATTTTTATAAATCTGACATATACTGTTTGATTTTATTTGACATTGCCACTTATATAACAAGTTCTGTATGATACCCTTCTTTCAACTAATTTTCTTCATTGTTGTAGTTTTTGCCACTTGTGAAATAATAAAAGGTGTGCTACTTTTAACATGGCCTGTAAATGGTTTTCAGCAGTGTTCTCAGCTGTTGTTGTACGTCAATTTTCAAAAAATCACTTCTGTTCTGACTGTAATGAACTAGCATACAGCATAGCTCCAATTGCTCCCTGACCTTATGAAGTAGTATGTGTTGTAAAACAGCTGAGCGTAATGAAGAAAAAATGGTATGACCCATATGAAATGTAGCGCTACTTGTATTATTTCAAATGTACAAAACATTACTTATACCGACTCTACAAAATCTTATAACGAAGTCTATCTTACAAGTCATGAGACAACGGCAATAGGAAAAAAAAGGTATAGCTCCAAAATGTTATCCATTGTATTGTCTTGCAGTGCAGCAATACTGTGATTATTATGCTAATTCACTGAAAGTAAAGAAAGCGTCAATATAGAGAAAGGCATCTGAAGACATTTACCGAACTGTATGGCAGTACATACAAAGTAATGAAATGTGATTTAAATTGCCTGGAATCATGATATTTAGTAATCATCAACACACCGATTCATTTGATATCATATAACATAATATTTACTTTATTATATATGTGTAAATATTTGGATTTCATAGTTGTTCATTGATCTTTTTAGGATCGATCATGTGAGCGGCATTTGCATTGTAATGGGCACGGGGTCATACTCACGTATGATACAATGCCGCATGGTAAGATCGTGCTGCTAATACAAGGTGATGCTTGCCATGCGGATATCTCTTTTTCTGTGGGAGCTCTGCCCCTCGAACCTCCCATAGAGTCTCAACTCCAGGGGTTCAAGTCAGGGAGTGCACAAAGTTGTAAAAAATAAAAGTTTCTGTGACCGGGAATCAAACCCGGTCCCAGAGGCACTGTCTGGGTTTCCTGCTGCTGTGATTCAGTCCATTGAGCCACAGCAGCTGATCAGCAAAACCCATTCTCAGCAGAGGTCTTATCCTCTGCCTGGGAGAGTGAGAATGGTGCAATACCGCGTACAGCAGTATTCGCAGTATTGCACCATTTGCTCACTGCTGCAGCGCTGTACCGGGTAAGCCATAATTTTGTACATTATTAAGCCTGCAGGATTATGACCCGGTACCATTGTAATGTACTGTAACTGTAATTGAGTTGTTAATTTGCAAGAATGTAGACACCATTTTATGGTTTACTTATTGTGTGTACTTCTACCCTACCACCATACAAACAGTTGAATGAATTCAGACGTCTAAGTGAAATTGGCTTTGAAATACAGGTCCATCTTGTAAATGAGCCTTGCTCAATGATGATCGCCTGAATAAATAAAGATTTGATTGATTGATTGATTGATTGACTTTTGGAAACAGACATGTCTATGATGCATGAGAGTAATCATAATGAAACATAATGATAAAAAAACAAAATACTTACCTTAATGCAATCAAATGTGAAGTTACCGACCAGCATCAGAATGGGAAGTAGCAAGATGGATGAAGAAGAGGTACAATTACAATATCAAACACCGCAAGGCCTCTGAAAAATTAAAGAAGAAAAAATGTACCTATATGTCACTCTCATGGTGGAAAGCTTTAATTAAGCAATGAGCTAAATGCACTCCAGCGGGTGCTTTATGTTTTGCTTAAAGCACATCTTGGGGTAGCTAGAAGCACGAGGTATAGCTGAGTGCTTCAACCATCAGAGAAGGACCATTGTTGTCCATTACCACACCATATTGCACAACCTGGAGTGTCTCATTGATATTACTAAATGGATCATTTTCAGAGTTTTGGAACTTAGGTACCAGAATTTGTTCTCTAATGCTATTATCTGATTGACTGTCATTATTACAGTCAATCGCCTTAAATCCATGTTACAATGTGATTTACATCTTGATCACTATGGACAATGGATTATTCCACAATGCATTCTGATACTGTATCAACATTCTTAAAATGATGCTTGAATAAGTATTGTACTAAATATGCACACAGTAACTATTAAAAATAAACATTCATATATTCTAAAATATTTAAATAACAATAAAACTATGTCAGCAAAAATAGTTAAGTAGTAACCATAAAAAATAAAAATGGACAAATAGGAAAAGATAAATAGTTTAAACACACTTACTTTAATACCACCTTTCATTACAATGTGCAGGACCAGAAGTACCATCATGGGAATCCAGCATCAATGCGCTTAAGGTGAATGACAGAAAGTGACATACCAGACATATGAGGTGGCAGGAGTGGGAGAAGCACATGCAGATGGGCCTGCAGCATTTCAGTCAGCTTAGGTTCATCACCAGACATATGAGATAGCAGGAGTGGAAGAAGCACAAGTGGATAGGCCTAAAGCTGTAGCAGCATCAGGGCCACTATCCAGCTAAGGTTCATCACCAGACATATAAGGTGGCAGGAGTGGGAGAAGCACATGAGGATGGGCCTAAAGCAGCAGCAGCAGCAGCATCAGGGCTACTATCAGTTCAGTCAGCTGAGGTTCATCACTAGACATATGAGATGGCAGGAGTGGGAGAAGCACTTGAGGATGGGTCTAAAGCAGCAGCAGCAACATAAGGGCAACTGTCAGTTCAGTCAACTAAGGTTCATAACCAGACATATGAAATAACAGGAGTGGGAGAAGCACATGAAGTTATACCAGGGAGAGAGAGATCTGTGAAGAAAAGAATGAGAAAATATCAATTTCAAATCACATTGCCATAGCACGAAATGTCATTTATTTCAGTAATTGAATGACATTGAAAATGCAGTTTTACCACATGTAAAACATGGGCACAGTATTTATTCTTATAGAAAAAAAATGTATATTCAGAAAATACTCATCTTATTGAAGAAGTATGTGTGAAGATACAGCCACAATTGCTGGACGTGCATGCACCCATTCGTATGTGAGGAAATCAATGGAGACTAACAGTGTAAGACCTGTGAAGTGAAAAATGTTGAATTAATTATGAAATGTGTATGTAAATAAGTCATACAGCCATTCTCAAACACTTATAAGATAATCAATGCTTTATTTAAGCAATAAGCCATAATGTGGGTGGTACGTTATGGTGTGATAATGGACCACCTTGGGTGGTGGGAAGGGCCGTTAGCTAACATAAAGCACCCCATGGAGTGCCTTATTGAGATTATGGAAAGAATCCTTTTAGTAATTTTTATGCATTTTTGAAAAATATTACTTTCAGCTTTGCCATTGTGCTGGGATAGCGGCTCATCTAAAATAAGCTCTCAGCCAATCAGAATTCAGCATTCTTTCTACCCATTTTCATAATAACCAATAATACTATATTCTTCATGTACCTTCTCTGGCATGTATTATTATTATTTGTTACTGTCTTATACCCAGACCCTCATTGTAAATGAGAACCACCAACTGAAGTGCCATCAGTAGAATAATATTCCACGGAAGACCCCTTTTTTGCATGCAATATTGTTTCACAGTTATTACATGTAATTTTCTTACAATGTCGGAAGTGATTTTCAATAGTGATCACACATGCTTGTAAACATCGATAACATGACTGCACATCTGCTTTTATGTTCTATGGTGCCTCAGAATGTTATTTTTTAAAACTTCATATATGTCAGTCCAGCAGAATAGCAGTTCATTGAAACATATTCTGCTGATTTTTAAGTTGCATGGAAAAAAAATCTGTGGAGCACTTCTGATGATGCATATAAAACCCGTCGGAATCTTGCTGTAGCCTGTTGCAGAGGAATGCTTCTTGTTTCACCACATTTATTTTCCATGGATCAACACGTGCATTGGCCTAACAGCATACTTCCAAGTTTACAGTGTTTAGCAAGAAGGTTTTTAGTTACCACTTGACAGTTGTGTGCTGTAGTGTTAGAGCTAGCCAAGGATTTGTAATGGCTACTGAGAGAAGTAGTGAAAAAGAAAATCCATCCACTTCCACTAGCAGCGCAGAACAGGAGGAGAGTGAGAAAAAAAAGGCTATGTGCCCCACCCTTCTCCCCAGAAGAGACCTCCATGCTGGTCATTGAAGCCACCAAGAAGGCAACAGATCTCTTTGGGACAAAGAGAGTTTCCCTGACCAACAGGGAAGTCATATGGGAAGAAATTGCATGAAAGGTGAATGGGGATGGAAAACACCTCCACTTGAATGATAAAACAGCTCAAGCATCGCTAGGATGATTTACAGTGGAGGGATCGGCACATAATTGAGAATGTTGGCGGTGTGGTGACCATCCCCAAAGTGCCGAAGAAAAGGCATCGTAAAAGCAGTGAGGTCAGTAAGTGTTACCTCTAATATCTTCTGTTCTTACTGGTTTATATTTCTGTGCTTGCAACTCTGGTGTGTGCATGCAGCCTGAGCATATCTGAGTAATGTAACTCGTGATAGTGCATTACTGCTAGTTTACCAGTGTAACGTGTTAAAAAAAAAAATTATTTTGTAGTTTATCACTCATTTACAGGAAGGCTTTAAATCTTATCAGTCAGTGTAGTGACCAACAGTCTCAGAATACTAATGCATAGTAGTTCCATAGCAGAATATAACATTTTGTAAAACATCTCTAAGTTAAGGTTTAATTTTGTGGAGGTATCTAACAGGTCATGCACATCTATGTACCTGTTTTCACAGTTATAATTTATATTGTTCTTGCATCTGATAATATATTGAATCACCAATACCCTATTATCTTTGACTGATCAAGATAATATCTTTTGTTTGGCAACAGCTGCTACTGAAGAACCGGCTGCTAGTACCACAACCACCCAGAGTGGTGCAGCTGAACCAGTGAGGAGGCATCAGGAGTAGGTCGTGAATCATTGGCTTCTGCTCAAGAGAAGGAAACTGGTAAGATATTATTACATATGATGTTATACTATACTATGAGACTTGTTGTTGTTGTTGTCAGAGTTTTGGGGCAGTACTACAGGTTTAGAGCTCTTCTAGAAATATGGATACAATGGTAAAGAGCTGTGAAATATTTTGAGACCAAGAGAAACAGGGGGATGTGGAGGCCACGGCAGGATGCAGGTGGATGTCTGGGTGGTATGAGTGAAGAATTAGGGATGAATGTGTTTGTTGGTGGCACATGGAGGCTGGAAGTGTTGTGAGCTTCAATGGGTGTGGGGCAGCACTGTTTATGGGTGGAAGTTGAGGGGTGTTCAGAGTGCAGGATATTCAGACAGCTTATGTTGGAGATACAGAGATTAGAGCTTGAGATATGAACTGTGGAGAGGGGACAGGTATGATGGGATGAAGAGGAGATGGGGCAGAGGGGCAGGGATTGCTCCATCACATGATAGGCCATGCTGCCACAGGCTGGAAGGGGGCGCTCGGATGGAGGGGTCAAGTCCACTAGTTTCTCACAGCACCAAAAGGGGGTGTTGGCAGATGGTATGGAACATGGGTACGAGAAGTAGAAAATAGGTTCAGGTTAAGCATAGGCAGGATGGTATTTCAGGGGAGACTAGGGGGAGGAGGTTGGAGACAACAAACAGATATGCACTACTGGCTGATGAAGCAGAGCAGGGGGTTGGGGAAGGCACTATAGAACCTGATTCAGGGTATCAGGAAGGAGATAGGAAATACAGGGTACAAGGGGAGTGTGAATATTAGGTAGTAAAAGCAGGGATGGGCAGGGAAGTAGGTCAAATCAGCACGAACACACTAAATAAAGGTGGAGGAAAGCAAAAGCATGTGGTGATGGTGATATGTGGAGGCACAATGCAGAGGTCAGTGGGAGAATGAAAAACTTGTAGTGGATGGGAAGTGGTTGTGGAAGGGAGCATGCGCAGAAAGTACTGAGGAGTAGAAGAGCAGGTGGAGGTTCAATTGAAGGAAAAGGGAGGGTAAAAAAGGCAAGGTATAAAATGAGAAGACACTTAGGAGTAGGGGCTCATGGGAGAGCAAACACAGTGGAAGTGAAAGGGATGTGGGAGCAAGTACTTTTATTATATGATTCTATGCTGAGGGGTGTGTGATGGGTAGGTAGGTAAGGGAGCATGGTTAAACCAAACATGGGTGGGGTGTATGCAAGGTCTGAAAGTGGGGATAGTAGGGCAATGTGTTCAGAAATGTGTGGAGAGGGTTGGAGGGAAGTCTCCTATCATTGGGTAGTTAGGAACCAAATACCTAGAGGGTAGTACAGTGGAATACGTGCAGCTCAGAGCCAGAAATCAAGACAAGAACACAAAGATGGAAGGACTAGGAAAGCAGAGGAAGGGATGGGTTTGGGTAGGGCTTGGGTAGCTGTAGTGATACGAAACTAATAACTGCACAATACGGCATACTTGATAGAAGTGTGGGCCTTTTTAAGCTGGCAATCTTGTATGTTCGTATGTTTGGATTTCAGTGTGTCGAACCAGTAGCAATGTATCAGCATAAGCCAACCTTCAAGTTGTCAAGGTAGCACTACTTAGATGAAGATCAATGGTCCCATTGCCAGGGTTACCATCATTATCAGCTTTTTTTTTTTTGTGGTTTATGGGGGGGGGTGGATGAGTGATACAGCAAACATCTGTATTTTTTTTTCAACAGCAGAGACTGAGGAACGCCAGGCACAGGAGGAGGCAGCCAGTGATGGTAGTGCAGGGGAGCCGCCATCATTAACTGCTGATGAGGGACAACCTGGTATGAAATTATTGATTCAATACACATAGTAGGCTAGTATTTTGTTTCTTTTTAGTGGTTGGACTAGTTATGGATAACAACATTATTATGCAGAGGAGGATTACTTAATAATGCCTCCCTTAAGTAAATCCTTCTGACCTTCATCCTCTGTCTTCTACTACTTTATATGTGAGCTGAAGAACCCCACTGGAGAGTCATCATAACTCCTCCCCCAGACCTTTTCTGTGTCCTTCGTCACAGTGTGAAACGGTTGGCTCATCACCACTCTTCTGAATCTTGAATGCTGTAGATACCTAGTCCCCTTGATACTGCCACAAAAAACTGTGCAAACCACTCCATGGTAATATACCATACTGAATCCAGGTAACAATTTAGATGCTGGCATGCTGCCGTGCCACTCAAAATATTTGCCATTGCAGCCTGCTCTCACCAAGGTAGTGTTCACACTTCTGGCAGCCTTACATCTCAGAACTGACACTGATCTGTTCAACTGTCCCTCCTCCTGTCTCCCCCTATTCTGTATAAAGTTGTAACCTGCAGGAATGGTCTCCTCAGTCCCCTTTTGTTATGTTGGTCAATCCTTCTTCTAGCATTGGAAACTGGTGACTGCACCACCCATCCACATCATACATATACTTAATATACAGACTTCCGTGTTTTTGTTTCTCAGTAATAAACATGATTTTTCTGTTAAGCTAGGCTGATTGTAGCAGAGAACAAGAAGAACATGATCTTGCCTTTCAGACCTTTATAAGGTTTAGGCTGTCTGTGATTAGGGAATATTACATGATGTGCATAATGGTGCATGCACCTGTTATTAACGTTGTCTAATGAAACGTAGCCTACATCTTATAAGGATAGGAAAGACCATTTTCACCCTTGTGCCCTGTTACCATCAGCTTAGCTTACAAGAAAGATCATGTTTTTTTTATGTCTGAAAACCAGGGTTTACTGACAGGGTTACTTACAACATTCATGATGTGGAAAGGTGGTGAGATCACCAGTTTTTCATGTGAGGAGCAGGAATAAAGAATAAATAACAGAGGTGGACTAAGGATATAATTCCTGTACAGGGTATAGCTATCGTCAGGGATGGGAGAGGTGTGGGGTGAAGGTGAACAGATCCTGGGGAGATCTGAGATGTGGGGTCACAATAACCAAGATCGCTACCTGAACATGGATGAGAGCAGGCATGGATGACAAATAGTTTGAGTGCACTGTGGTACCTAAATTGGTACCTGTATTCAGTATAGTGAGATTACCTTTTGTGTGTATTGTGTGTGTGTGGGGGAGTGGGGGTTGTTGAGGCAGTATGGAGGAGACTGTGTATACATCATTCAAGAATCAGAAGAAGAGTGAGCCCTACTACAGTTGTGGAGGAGGGCATGGAGAAGGTCTGCAACAGGATTGCTGAGGACTGTCCTTCTGCCCTAGTACGATGATCACAGGTAAGGTGGTAGACCAAAGTCAGGAGGTACTCAAGCAAGACATTGCTATTAGAATTCTCCTTGCATGACAATGTTATTATATCCATAGGTCTGACCCTAGTGAGGTTATGAACAGCACTTTTTCTTGTGTTTTCCGTTACTTAATGCTTGACGCACTATCTAGGAAGACGTGTTTGTTGGTCAACATATACAGATAAAAGCAGTGATGATATTAATAATAATTAAAACATGGGTTTGAAAAAGGAGGCAACCAGATTGGTCAACGAGCATCAGGTGATCGTTGATCAAATTCATTCTTTAATCAACAGTTACTATGGTAAGGTCACCTAACACATATCCCTTCGCACAGATACAGAGAAAGATTAGGAATTCTATGCATCTCTTCATGGGTTTCTGGGCAAGGAACCTCAATGAAACATCAATGTGCTGAAACAAGGAAAGTATCACAGCATGGGCTGTGAAAGTCTGAAAGAATGACTGACACCCTGTACTGTAACTTGTCCTATCATTGAGGCAATAAAGATGAAGCAAGCACTTGATGAAAGGTAATATTTTCCATAGGCAAGCTAATTAAAAGACTTTAAAGTGCAAGAAAGGAACAGTTGTATGATTCTATATATTTTGTTTTTAGGACAGGAAGCAAGTGAGGGAGATTCAGGATTAGAATGTTATCTGAAAGTGAACGTTTTCTTGGTGAAGGGAGAGAGAGAGAGAGATAGACTTCTGTTCTGAATTCTTCTTGGTGGAAGAAGGGGGAAGGGAGAGAGAGAGAGAGAGAGAGAGTGACTTGAGAGAGCCTGAGGCAGACATCTGTTCCGACTGAGTTCTGGGGACTACTTTTCATGTCTGCAGGATACACTCAGATATTCCCTATTCAAAGAACAAAAAACAACCACTGTGAATGTGTTTTTTTTTTAAACATAGCCCATGTTTTAAGCCAAATAACCCACTCCAGAGTATGTGGTTACAGGAATTTAATGCATACATCTGATGCTACGAGGGAACTCTGCTTCACCTCCTGCCTTGCACCACACCCGAGGTGTGCATTATGCAAGCAATAATACCCAACAGGGTGGGTGGTTTTACCCATACAGCCCACCCTGGAGGGTTTACAGGATTACAAAAAAAGTAAAGTAATTCACTAAACTTGGCTACAATTCAAGTATTTTCTCCTTTGTTGGCAAAGTAGTCCCTCCACTCTTGGCATTGGCAGTAGAGGGCAGTGTAATGTCTGGTACTGTGCTGTCTCACTTTACCCCCCATCCCAAACAGTCTGTCCCCTTCTGTATTTTTAATTTTTTTTTTGTAACCTCATTGGTGCAGTTAATTTTTTTATATTCAAAGTGCCAATGGAAGCGAGACCGGAATGCAGGACTGCAGAAAAGTAAAAGTTTTTCAGGCTGTGTATTGACATGCGGTCTCTCCCTATTAATCCCCTCCCACCACCATTTTGTCTGTCCCCTTCTGTCTTTCTTTTACCCCACCGATGCAACTCATTCATTTATTTTCAAAGTACCAATGAAAGCGAGAGGGAAATGCAGGACCGCACGAAAGTAAACGGATTTCTATCTGTGTAATGATGCATGGCCCCTGTCTCCCGCACCAAGTTGCCGTTCTTATATTTAAAGTTGCTCTCTGTCCCTCCTTCTGGAGTGTGCTCCATTTTATGAAAACATGTATTTTTTTTTTTATGTAATCGGTCAGCTGAATGGTGTAGCGTGGATGGCAGAGTGAGTACTGCCTGAGGCAAAGCGCTGCACTGGATAGAGGAAGCACAGAAAGAGCAGGCGGGAATCCAGCAGTGTAGAGAGCAGTACGGGAGAAGGCTGATGGGGCAGTTGAGTGGTGAGTGAGGTATTTTGTGTGTTTGTCTTTTCTTGAAATGGTTAGCAGTTCGGGAGAGGTGTCAAGCAGCAGTTGGCACACCACGCGATGGGCTTGTTCTAATGACATGTAAGACTGGCTGTGAGTAGCACTGAGCATGTGACGTGCTAGCGCTAGTGATTTATAAGGAATGTTTTTTTTTTTATCTTCATTAGAGTAGACACTGAGACTAGTGTATTTGGGGAATCCTGCTGGGAGTGGGGCACTTCTCTGATTTGGGATGTGCTGGCATTGGCACTGAATTAGGGACCCTTGGGGATGCCAGTGTCACTCGCTAAGTGAAATTATAAAAATGGCTCCAATTTCAATTTGAATAGGGTTGTTTTGCCCAATGAGCAATCAGGGTGGGCACAAGGAAAGCTTATGTAACTCCCTTACAAATGGGGGTTCCTAAAAGCCTTCCTGGAGTTTGCCTAAATGCTCCCTGCCTAACTGGTGTTAGGCACAATGCCGCCAAAATGCGGGTGTTGTGAGTGCTTCTAAAGCCTCCAGTACTGTCTCTTTAAGAGCTGCCTGCTCGCAGGCTCCAGCGGGTTGGTATGGGGGGAGACTGGTGTTTCCCTGTTCGAATCCTGCCTGAGCTGCAGTGAAATCACTCCAATTTGGTAGTTGCTATATGCGCAAAAGGGAGCCCTTTTGAAAGATGTAACTGTTTGACTATAATTAGTTAAGAGTATTAGTGGAATTACAGTTTGTCTAACCTGCTTCTTTTACAGCTGGGACTGTGTGTGCTTGGCCCCTCCATTTTGGACCTGAACTATTGAACTGGGCCAATGGTAAATGGGGGAACCCTAAAATGGAGATCTGTTTGACCAACCAGAATTAGGACTATCTAGGGAGCTGGCTGACCAATGAAGACACAGCTAGTAATTCTGGGAAGTGAAGTCTGGACCATGGCACCTTTTTGCACCAATGAGGGCAAAATTAAGTGACTGGCATCTGCAGCCCTCCAATGGGATCAGGTGGCACCCGAATGAGGATTCCCTGCCTGAACTGCCAAGAAGAAGAGTCGTTGTGGCTGTGAGTGAGGAAGGAACTCTGGGCTCCTGCGCCGTTGAGTTTTCACGCGAGCAGCGCGTGTAAGGCCAGAGTCAGGCACTTTGAATTGCCAGCAAGTTCAGACTAAATCCACTGGGCAGTGGTCAGAGGAGGCTGTGCAGGAGCGCAGCTACTTACCAGGCTGACCCTGTAGAGGACTGGAGAATCTGCTGAATCGCGCTCGGTCTGTCAGGAACAGTGAAGCTGTGGTGAGACTCCCGCTTAGCTGTGAGTTTGGTCGGGCCCCAGGAGCAGCTGCCTGGTATGGTATCCCTCTGTTGCTTTTCATATAAATGTGTGGAGAAGTGTTTGGAGTCCAGGCTTGGTCCTTCGAGTGGTGTGAGGTCTTCTGGAGTCGTGAGTACTAAATCAGGGTAGCTCCTTGTCAAATGTTTCTATTAAGGGCAAGATCTTCTGGTTACTTTGCTGACTACACTAACTGAGCCTGCTGGCTCTATTAAATCTTCATAGGAACCTTATGCTTGCTTCTGTGTCAGGGCCCCAACCCGCTGCATCAAGGGACTAGCCTTTATGGCCTGGGTATCCAGAGACTGTGACTTATAGGTTAGGCCTGTGCACAGTGTCCTAGACAGATACTGTACTTATATATTATATTGGTAAGCTAATTAACCTGATCACCCCAGTCCTTGTTAATTCCCACTAAATAAATCAGATTGATTGTTTTGCAAAGGTATACTGGCTAGCTTGTGTGTTTATGATGAATTACTGCACAGTGATTATTATGTAACAGCATCCTACTTTTCAGGAGGTCCTCGGAGCAAGCTGATTGGTTCAAGCCTGGGGGTAAGTGTATATTGTAAGTGTACTGTGATTGATTTGTGTGGGCCACTAGTGGGAAGAAAGGGGGGTTGCAGTGACCCAGAGGCCTGTGACCAAGTCATATCAGACTGTCTTAACCCCGACCTCTCGGTGGAGGCACCCACCAATGGATCCAGACCCCTCAGCCTGCAGTCAGCTGAGCAGGCAGGGGTAGTGGCCCTTAAGACAACGCCATCAGGGGGTTACACTTAGGTGATGATGCAGTCAGATGACTGGCACTTTTTATTTACTGGGCATCTATTGAAAGTTAATGTACCCCCCCTGGCTGGGGGACTAGCCAATCAGAACCAAGTAAATAAAAAGCCCATTTTCTAAATCCCAGTAACCACATACCCTGTTATGGGTTACTGCTTACTTGTAGTTCTGTAGTTCTTAAACTCGACCGTGGACTCTGGTTACTATAATGGTATTTTATGAATTATTATTTTACAGCACACACAGGGAAAAGCAAAAAATTAAGACATAGGGCATCAAAGCAACTTAAGGAGATAAAGGATGCATTTAATGAACAAGCTGAGGTAGAAGACTGCAGGCAAGCTGAGACAGCTGAAGACAGTGATAGACACAGCAAGACATCTCATGAGAAAGAATATCTGAGATCGATTGGGAAATGATTGGGATGTGTGGAGAAGGAGGTGGGGGAAATAAACAAAAACATTAATGAAATGAAAAATAACAATAGTGACACAACCAAAACACAAACAGGGCTGGATAGGAAAATGGACACCATTTTAGCACTTCTGCAAGGAAGTGCTAGTGTTCTGCCTGCAGCTACCACAACACATCCCACACCACAACCAACAACCGAAGGAGAAGAGGAGCAATAAATAAGAATAGCCAGCTGTTCTGTCCTTGACCCATCATTCTAAATAGTTATTTAGTATTTACTGTTATTGTTGTTAGTACAGTATTATTATTCAATTTTTATTGTGTTTCTGGTTGTTTTGTCATTGTTGTTGTTGTAAGTTGTTCATTTATTTGTTAAATTAAAATTAGATCCTGTTTGAAAGAGTGACTTATTTTATTACATATCTAATATATATCCTTTTCACATGGATGGCAGTACGTCTGCTATCTATCGAATGATTGATGGAGTGGCTTTCTGAGGCAAAAGGGTTATATTTGCAAAACCATGGAATCTCCACAAGCTTAATGCAGCAATGCAAGAAAATGATTAAAATTCTGACATATTTTTTGATTCTATTTTAGATTGCCCCTTATCTAACAACTTGTGTATTATTCCCTTATTTTCCCAATTTGAGTCCACTTTTGTACTTTAGGTCACTTCTGAGATGATAAAAGTGGTGCTGCTTTTAATATGGCTTAGAGATGGTTTTCATCAGTGTTCTCTGCTGTTGTTGTACATCAATTTTATAAAAAAATCAGTTCTGTTATTACTGCAATGAGCTAGCATGCAGTGCAGCAGGCATTGCTCCCTGTCCTTATGGAACATTACAGTATGTGTTCTAAAACAGTTGTGAATAGTGAAGAAGAAATGGCAGGACCCATATTAAATGTAACACTCCTTGTATTATTTCAAATGTACCAAAAAAAAATTGTGGAAATAAGGGTATCTTACAAGTCATGAGATAAGGGCAATTTAAAATATAATAAAAAAGTATAGCTCAATACTATTCGACATTGTATTGTCTTGCAGTACTGCTTTACTGTGCTTATGCTTATTCATTAAAAAAAGTTAGCATTAATATAAGGGAAACCATCTGACGACATTTACTGAACTATATGGCGGTAAATACAAAGTAATGATAATGAAATATGATTTCAATTTTGTGAAATCATAATACTCAGTAAATACTAATGAATTGCTTTGCTTGGTATGATATAATATCAAAGAAAAAAAAACACACATATCCCCATAATGCAAAGTATCATGGGCTGTATATGCAAATCACCACAACAGTTTAGTCTGATTCAGCTTTAAGCAGGAATGTATGGTGCCAAAGGGCTTCTCACAATTTGTAAAGGGTGTAAAAAGAAAGGCACAGACGTGTGTTTCATCCTACCAGGACTCATCAGTGTTCATCGTCTGTATCACACCTTAGGAGAAATGAAGCAGTCCTAAGTTGGTCTTATAGTTTTGGGTTATGGTGAGCCCAATGAAAAAAACAGCTAAAAAACCAAAGAACTACAGTGCAAAAGCACTGAGAAGGGTATATATAATATTATACTGGCACGGTAGTGCCACTATAGTTAGGGTTGCATAGCCATTTCTATGTTAAACCTCAAAGTTTGCACTTTAATAACTTTGCAACCATTAGTCCAATTTGCCTGACATTTGGAATGTAGGAAGAGTTTTCATAGATCTCTGGATCTTGAAATTTTCATATCACTCGGATGTACAGTTGTGGAACCATAACACACTCGAAAAAGTGAAAAATTCCCAACATTCCATTTTCTTCAGTTGCACACATTGGGCTTACGAATGCATTTGAGTGGGTTCAGATTCAGTGGATCAAATGGGTCCTGGCTAGCAGTGGTGCCTTTTGAAGATTTCATGAAAAAATCTTGTTCTGTTCCAAAGTTATAGCACTTTTAGTGTCCCATTATAGCCTACGGGAAAAATTAAATGTGCAGCTCGAAAACTGTGGCAATCTTATTTTTTAGTGTTGAGCTTGCCAAAAATAGTGTTGTGCTGTGGACATCTTGTTTTCAGTTAGCGAGAGAGAAAAAACAATATAACTCAAAAAATACTGCACTTTTCAAAACATCAGCCATTGGGTTTACCTATTTGGGCAGGTCCTGAGGAACAGGAATCTGGCATTATTTTTTCACCACCTGGTCTGGAAATGTATTTTTTCAGATTTTTTCCACCATTTTGCCATTTTTTTATTCGTCGTACTATAATATATTGCAGCAACAATATGTGCGATCATAAAAAATATAACAGCGACACTATTTTTTACGTTTGCAGTTATATTCCCTTTATAAAGATACGAGTGTCATGATCATATTTTAAATGATTGCGGTAACACTGCATGACCACATTTTCTTAAATGCTGTTTTCTTTCTCACTTGATTGTGGCAAGCTGGATTGTGATATTGGCCTGAATTTCTCAGGGTGGCAAGCCCTAGTGCCACAGGTGTGCCTTTCAGTGGTTTTCTTGGAAAACGCTCACCACATCCCTAGTTATAGTGTTCTGAACTTACAAATTTTCCCATAGAATAACACTGTGGGAGTCGTTTTCTTTGGCACTTCATTGAGGCTACATGGATTGTGGTAATGACCTGAAATTTTCAGGGTGCAAAGCCCTAGCACTACAGGTGTGCCTTTTGGTGGTTTGATATGGAACTATTGAACATGGCCATCATTACAGCATTGTGAAGTTTGGAAATTTCCCCATAGGATGACATTGCGGTGGTGGTTTTTCTTTGTACCCTCATTGTGGCAACACGGATTGCAGTATTGCCCTGAACGTTTCAAGGTGGAAATTCCAAGTCCCACAGGTGTGCCTTTTGCTGGTTTGGTATGAAAACATTCAACAGGGCCATAGTTACAGCATTCCAAAGTTCAGAAATTTTCCCATTTGATAATGTTGTGGTACCTGTGACGCCTTTCAGGGCCTGTATCTTGAAAACTGTTTGAGATACGGACTTTCCATCACAAAATTTCTTAGTCTCCCTTGCTCAGAACTAGGTTACAAAGCCATGAAGCCCCTGAAATTTGAATTTTTTTTCTAGTGTATATGGTACCTGAGATATTTGCGAATTACTGTTTCAATTGATCATTTTCATGTGCATGGGCCACTATTATGCCCTCAGACTTAGCACTCATGTTGTGTTTCAGTGCCTGTATCTTGGAAACAATGTGAGATGCAGTTTCAGTCAATTTGTTGTCGTGACAACTACTCACTCTCCCCATTACAATGACACTTGAATTTTCTTTTTTGGCGGCTACAGTTCATGACATATGGGCAAATCAGTGTTACAAAACCTCCTTGACTTATAGGGCTGCTGTATGTCTCCATGCTTATCTGTAAGTGGGAGCACAAGGCCCAGAAGACCCGCACTCCCACACACACATACCTCAGGCCCCGCACTACCACCAAGCTGCCCATTCTATTACTACTTATATTACACTTGTAAAAAAAGAAAGGAAATTCTTTGCAAAAACCTTCATTAATGCATCAGTTAGGGTTGTTTCCACACCAACAAAAGTGTGGAAATTCAACATTAGGGTTACCACCCTTACCACCCCCCCACCACCACCACCACCCTCACCCTCCACACACCAGCAGGCATCGGGATGTGCATTGGAGTGGTCGTGCCTAACTCTCACCCCATTTTCCTACACTGCACCACCACAGCTTCTTTGCATATGGAATGGAGTGAGAGATAGGCTGACCACCCCAACGTACACCCTGATGCCTGTTGGTGTGTGGAGGTTGGGTGGTGGTGGTGGGGTGGTAGGGGTAGTAACCCTAATGTGGAATTTCCACACTTTTGTTGGTGAAACAACCCTAACTGATGCATTAATGAAGTTTTGCAATATATACATATATATATATATATATATATATATATATATATATATATATATACATATACATATTTACACCCCTATATTTAGGGTTGAGTAGGCACTTCTATGTTAAACCCAAAATTGTGCATGTTAATAACTTTGGACCCGTTCAATGGATTTACATATACTTTTGTATGCACAGTGGGGCATGATAGATCTTTTGATATGCCAAATTTCATTTCAGTTGGACTTACGGTTTTTGCGGACCAAAATGTGGAAAAATGCACTTTTCGCCAGTTATGTGGGCAGTTTTTTTGATTTTGTCTGTGGCGCTGCATGGCTGTCATGTGCTGTGCCACTCTGTGACTTGGCTCATCTGAAAGAGCTTCAGTCAAGGAATATGCTGCTTTTTGTTTGGTGAAAAAATATTTATCCATGCAAAAGTTATTAAACTTTTAATTTCCCATTATAAGTCAATGGAAATATTTATATGGTTATTTTGTGAAAGAAGAATGGGGTTTTGGCCATCTGGTCCCTCCTCACGATCAAAGATTTTGCAGGCTCATGATCAAAGAATCATTGATTGCAAGGAATTCTTTGATCGTGACAGCCGCCATCTTATTTTCAGTTTGCGGTCGGAAAAATTCAGATATCTCGGCTCAGGAGTGACTCTTGAAGTAAAACGTGGATGGGTTTCGCTCTATCCATGCCTTTGGTTTCTTTCAAAATTGTCAAAAAATAGAGTTTTCAACTTTTTTATTCTTAGATAGTGGCTTACTAACGATCTTTGATTGCGAGCCTGTAAATTCTTTGATTGCGAGATTCTTTGACCATGATCTTTGATTGCAAGGGCGCAACTAGATGGCCACTTGAAAAAAATAATATTCTCAGCTCAGGGGTGGCTTATTAAGGCAAATGAGGGTGGGCTTTGCTGCTCAGGGGGCTTCGTTCTATCGAGGCATGGCTGTGGTTTCATGTATTTGTGCCTAAAAATTGAGTTTTACTGTTATTTATTCTTTGATAGTGAGCCTACATATTCTTTGATCGCGAGCCTGCAAATTCTTTGATCGTGAGATTCTTTGATCACGAGGGCGCGACTAGATGGGCAGTTGAAAACATCAATTTTCTCAATGCAGGGGTAACTTATTAAGGCAAATGAGAGTGGGTTTTGCACAGGGGGCTTTGATCTATCGAGGCATGGCTGTGGCTTCATGTATTTGTGCCTAAAAATTGAGTTTTACCATTTTTTATTCTTTGATTGTGAGCCTGCAAATTCTTTGGTCATGAGCCTGTAAATTCGTTGATCACGAGATTCTTTGATTGCGATCTTTGATCGTGAAGGAGGGACTAGATGGCCAGATATAGGGAGACCAGATAGCCCAATTTTAACAATTTTTAAAATTAAATATCTCGGAAACGGTTTGGTCTTTTCACTTGAAATTCGGAGGGTGTTGCTGGGATGTCTTGTAGATTTGAATCATGGTATTTACATGTCAGACAATACATTTCTTGTGGAGATATTGTGTAGCATAGTTTAGGTTTTGTGCACAGCGTTTTCCATTCTGCTACTGGCTTGAAATTTATATGGTGGCTACCCTTTCTGCCATGGATGTACTTTTCAGTTGTTAGGTGTCTAACATATAAATAGGTGTGGAATTCTGTAGAAATTTGCAAGTTGGTGGGAGCGTGGGGCCCGAAGTGCCCGTGCTCCCACCAACTTCCGTGACTTTCTACTTTTCTATTCTTTCTCAAAAAGTAAGGAAATTCTATGCAAAAAACTTCATTAATGCATCATTTAGGGTTAAAACACAAAAAGTCAGGAAATGAGACATTTAGGGTTACCCCTCCCCCCCTCGTGGACCCGCCCATCATCCCGGGATTGATAGCTGACAGGGTGTGTCACTGGGGTTGTGAGGCCTAAATGTCGCCCCATTCTTCTTTACTGTGGCTTGTGAATATGATTACACATGGAATGAGGTGATATTTGAGCCTCACAACCCCAATGATACATCCCATCAGCTGCCAATCTCGGGATGATGGGCGGGTCCATGCAGGGGGAGGGGGCAACCCTAAACATCTCATTTTATGACTTTTTGTGTTTTAACCCTAAATTATGCATTGACGCAGTTTTTTTAATAGAATTTATATATATATATATATATATATATATATATATATTATAGTGGCACAGTAGTGCCACTATAGTTAGGGTTGAGTTCCCCATTTAAGGTTAAAGTATGCAATTTTGCATCTTAATAACTTTGCCACCATATGACAGATTTGCCTGAAATTTGGCAGACACAGATCAGTACCATAGTCTCTGGATCTGCCAAGTTTTGTAACTGTCAGATATACGGCTGCAGAGTTATAAAGTGACATTCTGTAGAGCATTTACACTTTTTGCGCATTATTTGCTTGTACCTAGAGATCTCACAGTTTGTGCGACCAGTCTGAAAACTTCCAGGAACATGTGGCCAGGGTACCCGATGTGCCTTTTGGAGATTCTGTGAAAAAATATTAAACGGTTCAAAAGTTATTCAAAAAACAAGTTTCCCATTATAGTCAATGAGAAAAGTTAACAAAAAGTTTGACAGGGTCGCAAATGCAGTTTTTAGTGTCGCAGATTACCCCTGTAGTGTCGTGAGTCAGCCATTTTGTTTTTCAGTTAGTGGTCACAGAAATGCTTGGCATTTAAATTTGGGACCCTCTAGGGATACGATTCTTTTTATGTTCACCTAGTCAGACCCTGCGGATGCTAGCCATGTCTTTTTGGGGGGGGTTAAACACCCCAGAAATACGTTTTTTAAATTTTTGTAAAGTGTAGTGTCATAAAGCAGTGTCGCACTTGCCACACTTTTGTGATTTTTTTGAGAAAGTGTCGTGATTTGCGACACTACTTTGCGACACCACGGCCAAAATAACAGAAATTCTTTGCCACCCTGCTGCAAAAGAACGGTTTGGTCTTTTTTGCTGAAATTTGGAGGATGAAAGCCAACATTCCATAGATGTGCCTTTTGGTGGCTTGGTGACAAAATATTACAGGGATGCAAAGTTATGGTACTCCGAAATTGACACTTTTTCCCATAGACTAATATTCCGGCATCCACAGTGCCTTTCGGGGCCCGTATCTCAGAAACGCTTTGAGATACAGACTTTTCGTCCGAAAAATCCTTAGCCCCCCACTAAGCGGCTAAGTGCAAAACTAACCAGGAAAGTCATAATTTATATGAAATTTTCTTTGTTTTTCCACGTCGTACAGTTCTGAGATATAAGCAATTTAGTATTCCAAATGCTCATTTCCTGCTCCGAGGCCCATTATTATGCATACATTCTTTGTATTTGCTGTATTTCTCTATGCAGCTGTTGGTAAAAAAAAGGGTGTGCGCTATCGTTACAATAAGCATTCCCACTTGCGTTTCCATAACCGTTTGTGTTAGCGTTCCCATCTATGCCACCATGTACATTACCCTTTGCGTTTTCATTTGCGCTTGAGTTTGTATTACTGTTACCATTTACATTTCGATTACTGTTTCAGTTTGCATTTTACTTTGCATCACTGTGTGCATTACCATTTGCGATTACGCACGCACTTCTGTTTGCGTTTGTGTTTCCTTTGGCATCATCGTTGCTGTTACTGTTAGCATTTGCATTTTCTATTGCGGTACAATGACCATGCGCGTTACCATTTGTGTTTCCGTACACACTTGCATTTGCATTTCTGTTTGCATTACAGTTTCCGTGTATGCCACTGTGGGCGTTACCCTTTGCATTTTTGTTTGCGGTTGCATTTGCATTACTGTTAACATTTGTGATCTCATTACTGTTTTTGATTGTGTTTCGTTTTGCATCACCATGTACATTACCATTTGTGCTTGCATATGTGCTTCCATTTGAGCTTCCTTTGGTGTCATCATTGCTGTTACCATTAACATTTGCATTTCCTATAGCTGTACCATGACCGTGCATGTTACCATTTGCATTTCCATATGCGCTTGCATTTGCATTTCCGTTAGCATTACCGTTCCCATCTACACCACTGTGTGCGTTACCCTTTGTGTTTTTGTTTGCGTAACTGTTAACATTTGCATTTCCATTACTGTTTTTTTTGCGTTTCCTTTTGCGTCACCATGTGGATTTCCATTAGCGTTTGCGTTTCTGTTTGTGTTTCCTTTGGTGTCATCGTTGTTGTTACCGTAAGTGTCTGCATTTCCAATTATGTTACCGTCCCTGTGTGCATTACAGTTTGCATTTCCTTATGCCCTTGTGTTTACGTTTCTGTTTTCATCAACGTTTGTGTTTGTATTACTGTTTGCGTTATCGTTTACGTTTGTGTCACCATGTGCATTAGCATTTGCGCTTGCGTTTGCGTTGTTGTAACTTCGCTATTTATAGTGCACATTCTCAAAAAGAAGGGAAATTAATGGCAAAAAACTCTGTTTAATGCATCAGTTATGGTTGTTCCACAGTAACAAAAGTGAGGAAATTCAATGTTAGGATTCCCACCCTTGCACCCCACCCGCCCCCACCAACAGGCATCTAGGTTGCGTTGGGGTCATTGTCCTAACTCTCACCCCATTCTCCCACACTGCACCACCTCAGCTTGTTTGCACATGGGATGGGGTGAGAGTTAGGACCCGATGACTCCAACGCACACCCGATGCCTGTTGGTGGGGGCGGGTTCGGGGTGGGGTGAGTGGGTAGGAACCCTAACATCGAATTTCCTCACTTTTGCCACTGTGGAACAACCCTAACTGATGCATTAAATGGAGTTTTTTGCCATGAATATATATATATATATATATATATTATGGTTGAGGAGCCATTTTAAGGTTAAAGGGTCAAACTTTGCACCTTAATAATGTTGCCACCATTCAGTGGAATTGCCTGAAATTTAGTATGCATGAATGGGCTTGGTAGATCTTGGGATCTGCCAAGTTCTGTACTGGTCGGATATACAGTTGTTGAGTTATTAAGTGCCAATGAAATGTGCGTTTATGCTTTTTTGCGAAATCTTTGCTCTCGCCTACAGGTCGCATGGTTTGCGCGACCGGTCTGAAAACTTGAGTAAATGTGTGGCCAGGGTCCCCGATGTTTGTTTTTTTTGAAGATTTCGTGAAAAAATATTAAACGGTTCAAAAGTTATTCAAAAAACAAGTTCCCATTATGTCAATGGGAAAAGTTAACAAAAAGTTTGACAGTGTCGCAAATGCACTTTTTAGCACCGCAAATGACCCTGGTAGTTTCGCAAATCCACCATTTTGTTTCCAGTTGGTGATCAGAAAAATGCTTGGCATTTAAATTTGGTACCCTGTAGGGACACAATTATTTTTGTGTTCACCTAGTCAGACCCTGAGGATGCTAGCCATGCCTCTATTTTGGGGTAAAACACCCCAGAAATATGTTTTTTAAATTTCTGGAACCAGTAGTATCACAAAGTAGTGTCGCAGACACAACACTTTCTCAAAATTTTGTGAAAATTGCCGCAAATTGGGCCACTACTTTTTCATACTTGGCCAAAATGACAGGAATTCTTTGCCACCCTGCTGGGAAAGAATGGTTTTGTCTTTTTAGCTGAAATTTGGAGGAATGGCAGCCAACATCTCACAGATGTGCCTTTTGTTAGTTTGGTGAAAAAATATTGCAAGGCTGCCAAGTTACGGTACTCTGAAGTTGGCATTTTTCCCCATAGACTAACATGGTGGCATACGCCGCACCTTTCGGGGCTCATATCTCGAAAATGGTGCGAGATACAGATTTTTTTATCATGAGTTACATAGCCCTGTGGGGTATGTAATATAAAACGGTAGCCAGGAAAATAATGATTTATGTTAAATTTTAATTTTTTTTCTGCGTCGTGCGGTTGCTGAGATATTACCAATTAAGTACTTCAATGCTCATTTTAAGCTTCGATCCCCATTACAATGCACACATTCTTCAGGATATGCGCTTCCATTACTGTTACAGTTAATGTTTCCACTTGCGTTTATATCCCCCCTTGGCATTACCATTCCCGTCTACGCCACTGTGTGCGTTACCCTTTGTATTCTCATTCACGCTTGCATTGCCATGTGCACCACTGTTAGCACTTCTGTTTGCATTGCTGTTCCTGTTATTATGTCTCAAGACATCACATGGCTGGAGCGCGGGGCCAGCCACCGCATTACATTCACTATTTCTCATCATCATTCTCAAAAAGAAGGGAAATTAGAGCCAAAAAACTCCATTTAATGCATTAGTTAGAGTTGTTCCACAGCGACAAAAGTGAGGAAATTCGGTGTTAGGGTTGAAAGCCCCCCTTGGACCCCCACGCCCACACCCCCAACCGGCATCAGGGTGTGCATTGGGGTTGTCGGTCCTAACTCTCACCCCATTCTCCCATACCTCTGCTTCTTCACACATCTGATGGGGTGAGAGTTAGGGCTGGCAACCCCATTACGCACCCCGATGCCGGTTGGGGTGGGGCGGGGGTCCAAGGGGGCTTTCAACCCAACACCGAACTTCCACACTTTTGTCGCTGTGGAACAACCCTAACTAATGCATTAAATGGAGTTTTTTGCCTCTAATTTATATATATATTTGGATTACATAGCAATACTTCGATCATTTCTGTGTCAATCATGCGAGTGCCATTTGAATTGTAATTGACTTTAATCAACTTCATGATTTTCAAGAATTAATATATTTGATAGTTTACTGTTTGTACTAGTACCACCATACAAATAGTTCAGATGTCTTCCCTTAAATTTACTCTTTAAAAGTTTTTCAGGAACAAGCATTTCTATGATGCATGAGGGTAATCATAATGAAACCTAATGGTGAAAAAAAAATACCTAACTTAATGCAGTCGAATGTGAAAGTACCAGCCAGCTCCAGAATGGGAAGCATCAAGCTGGATGAAGAAGAGGTAAAATTACATTACCAAAGAATCCCAGACCTGTGAAGAAAAATATAAGAAAATATTTATTTGTGTGTCCCTCACATGGTGGAACACTTTAATTAAGAAATAAGCTGAAGGCACTCCAGCTGATGCTTTATGGCGTGCTAATGGCACATCTAGGGTGGGTTAAAGCATGAGGTAAACCTTGTCAACCATCATAGAAGGACCATTACCACACCATATCACACAACCTGGAGTTCCTTATTGATATAATCACTATAAATGGGTTATTTTCAGAGTTTTGGAAGTTAGATACAAAAATGTGTTCACTAGTGCTATTATATGATTGACAGTCATTATTACGGTCAGAAGTCTTAAATCCATGTTACAATGTGATATACAGTTTGATCACTATGGACTATGAATTATTCAACAATGCATTACGATACTGTATCAACATTTTTAAATGATGCTTGAATAAGTATTGTACTAAATATGCACACAGTAATTGTTAAACTTAAACATTCATGTATTCTAAAATAAATAATACTTAAACAGTGTCAGCAAAAATAACAAAGAAGTACTAACCCTAAGAATGGAGAAATCTGAAAAGAGAAATACTTTAAACACACTTACCTAAGACCATCTTTGATTACAATGTGCAGGACCAGAAGTACCATCATAGGATTCCTGCATCATTGTGCTTAAGGTGAATGGCAGCGAGTGACATACCTGTAAAGAAAATAAAACAAGCACTAAGTTTGTGATCTGTCACATCACAGACATGCTACATTCATTGTAAGGCGTACCATATAATAGAAATGAAAATTCAAATAAAAATTACTGTACTTACTTACACTGATGAATGTCATCATAGTATCAGAAAGCAGGGTAATTGCAGATGAGGATCTTGCACTTAAGGCTCAGAAGAATAGGCCACAGGTGTCAGCAGTACCAGCAGGGCAGCAGTCAGCTGATTTCAGTTTGGTTTGGTACCTTAGTGCAGCATCAACATCACACAGGTTGGGGATGTAGGAGCTGGCACAGGAGCACAGGCAACAGGCAGCAGCAGTATTGCATGTATGTCTGGTCAGTTGGCTTTGCTTCTTTATCACAGCATCATCACACATGTTCATGGCATACAATCAGGCATGGGAGCACACTGGGCCTAAGGCATCAGCAGCACCAGCAGGTCAGGTTAACTTGCCTTGGTTACTTGGTACTGCAGCGTTATCAAACATGTTCTTAGACATGGTAAAGAAATAGCCACAAGAGAAAAGGCCACAGGCATCAGTACAGTAGTACAATCAGGGCAGCTATTACATCAATATCAATTTTGTTTTTGGTCACAGCTGCATCACACATGGATTGAAGTGGGCATAAGTTACATCAGGATGGACAATACACAATGATTAGCAGGGGAGATATCAATAGTAGTTCACTTCTGTTTGGTTCTGGTTTATCGCATCAGTATAAAATACAGGATAGGAAATTCAATGTGTCCTGTATGTAGAAACATAGAATTTGATGGCAGATAAGGACCGCTTGGCCCACTCAATCTGCCCATTTCCGTACCTAATGGATAAGCTGCAGATCCTAGCTAACCAACAGCCTATTTCTTCCAACCTCCACCCCCTAGAATTGCCTTATGTCTGTCCCATGCATTCTTGAATTCCACCACTGTTTTTGACTCCACAACCTCCTCAGGAAGGCTGTTCCATGCATCCACAACCCTCTCAGTGAAAAAATACTTCCTCACATTACCTCTAAACCGTTCTCCCTCTAGCTTCAAATTGTGCCCCCTTGTTCTTGCACACCTCTTTTTCCAAAAGATGCTACCCTCTTGGACTTTATTGATTCCCTTGAGGTATTTGAAAGTTTCTATCCTGTCCCCCCTTGCCCTCCTCTCCTCGAGGCTATACATATTAAGATCCTTAAGACTCTCTTGATATGTCTTCTGGTGCAGCCCTTGTACCATTTTAGTTGCCCTCCTCTGGACTGCCTCCATCCTGTCTATGTCTTTGCGGAGATTGGGTCTTGTATGATACTTGTTTCAATGTCAATCAATCAATCAATCAATTAAAATCTTTATTTAACCAGGTGAACATCATTGAGCAAAGCTCATTTGCAAAATGGACCTGGATAGGATACAAGAAAAATACACAGCACATTGAACACAATAAATGTCAAGCCATGGCAGTGAGAAAGTGAGAAAGTACAACCATTGGTCACAAAAAGTCCTTCCAATGACGATGATTTAAACACAGACCACTCAAACAGCAACTTACAGAAAACATAGATGGTTGCAAATGATGATTTTTCAGATATACAGTGGCATTGTAGAGTAATTGCTGGACAAGTGTGTGCCAAGAGGCACACTACTGTGGTGGGTTAAAAAACTTAATCAGAAACCTGACAGTGTCCCTTTAAATATACTAAAGGTGATAAATAATCTAGGGCCACTACTAGTGTCGCTCCCGGTATGTTTTTTACCTCGTGGTCATCCTTCTGTCCTTAAAGTAACTAAATTGTGCGATTGTGTACCATGTAAATGAAATATTTTATTTATTTATTTATTGAAATGTTTCAACAGGAAGGCATGCTGAGCAACAAGTTGCTTGTCTCCCGGTGTGACCTGGGGATAGGGGAACATGAGGATAATTTACAGAGATTTGGTACACAATATAAATTTACAGTAGATTGCATTCAAATATTTTGAGCAGACTGTACTGGAGTATTGAAATAGTGGGATGCTAACAGTTTTGAACAAGATAGATTCTACACCAACACTTTTGGACTAGATAGATATAAAACACAAAATAACATTTAGGCATACACTAAATGATACATAACTGTGTAGCTACAAAAAGGCTGAATAGAATTGTTGTAGTTTGATCTAGGGAAGTTAGTGAGGAGTAAACACAGGCAAACAGGTTGGCTAAGGTGTAACAGAAGTGCAAGTTAACTGCAAGTGCATTAGAGATTAGGGGTCAGCCATAGATAGGGCTACATAAGTGGGAGAAGGGAAGGTGAGAGAGAGGTAGGTATGTTGGTAGGCAGAGAAGTGGGGGGAAATAAATAAAGAGCATGTGCTCTCTGTCATGATCCCCCCCCCCAAAAAAAACATATATGATATTTGACCTGATTCAGAGTCAAGGGGTATTATTAATTCCATACGATTCAGTCCAGTAGACAGTTATGGCAATCACAGTGTGTATCTGCCATGGGAAATAGAGTGCCACTTCATCAACATGCAGACGCACCACCATGCAGTTAATCACCCATGGGCCCATTTTGTGATGGCAGAAAATGAAGACTGCATGTGTGCTACATTGACTTGTACTACTTATAGTTGCAATTTAGATAAATCAAAGTGAACGCTCAAGTAACAGGTACCATTACTCCAGTGGTCACTTTGATTTGTTTATATTTCAGCTCTAAATATTAATAACAACTGTAGAAAAATCGCACCCATACAAGTCAATGCAGCAAACATGCAACCTTCATTTTATGCCATCACAAAACATGGATAGAACTACAGTACCTGTATGGTGGTGTGTCTGCAAGTTGAGTAAGCGGCACTATTTTTCCAAGGGCAAGTGCACACTAGGATTGCAATATTTTTCTACTGGACTGAACTGTATGGAATTAATAGTACCCCTTGACACTGAAGCCGGTCAACTATCATATATGTTTTGGGGTGGCTGGACTCATAACAGAGCAAAAATGCTGCGTACAAGCTTGGCATTGTTATAGTAATAGAATCCTCCCCCTTACCCCCAAAAAAAGACACACAGAAAATAATGGTATCTACTTAGTACATGGAAAATACAGCTGATTTGGCAATTTGTCATAGTTTCCCTGGAATACACACAATGACACATACATGCATGGTACTCCAGTTGAGAAAGATCCTAAATTTTATTTGTTGACAGATAACAAGCATTTACTCTTACTTTTCTGGGAAACTGATAGGGAAAGCAAGAGGATTTTTCAAGAGCAGCAAAGAAACACCAGTAAGGGAAACTCTAAATAGTACTTATTATTTAAAATCTGTGTAAGAAGCATATAAGCGAAGTGCAACTTTTGAGAGTGAATTTTGAATATTACATTGAATCGGTTTAATAACTTTATTTCATTTAAGGCACTGCTATGGCCTACTTGGGGGGTCAATATATGACTGAATGCTGCAGAGCAGCAATGTTTGTGATGGAAATTGCTAAATTGAGTAGTCGGTGACTCATTAGGTATATGAGTTGGTTGCCGTTGTTCACTAGGACTTGTTTGCTTAAACTAAGTGTGATCAAACTGCCCCTCAGCATTATCCTCATCTGAAGGGTCATCCACCATGACACTGTCATCATCATCATCCTCCGTCAACAACTTTGAAGGATTTCAGGAAGATTCTCCATCTCCATCATCATGGTAGGTCGATGTGGCACTTACTATGTAGTCGGGTGGGCTATGCTCATGATTCATTTTAATGAAGGTTAGTATTTCCACATTTTTACTTGACATACATGTCCTCTGGTCTGTTACGATAGAACCTGCAGTACTAAACACTCTGTCTGAGCTGAAGCTGGCTAATGGACAAGAAAGATACTTAATAGCAACTTTGGCAAGTGCAGGCCACACAGTGAGTTTACCATGCCAGTACAGCAGTGGTTTATCAGCTGGACCCAACTCCTCTGTCTCCTCCATGTATGCCTGCACAAGCGAGGCCACTGATATCTTGCTCTCTGTGTCGGGTTGCATTACCTTTCTGCTTGACACATCCACCTGACTAAGGACTGACCCACAAGGGGTTTAGTTTTATATCACTTTCTTTACTCAGCTTGACACTGGAGGTGCTGAAGCATGTTGATGCTCTACTGCATGTGGCAAAAGTGGATGATGCTGATAACATAGAATGACCCGATGCTACTTGCTGCTGCTTGCTGTCATTGCCTGCCCTGCTAACTGCCACCTTTTTGTTAACCAGGTCTGTCAGAGCAGCAGTTGTATTCTCAACATCTCCAGGCTCAAGTAGGGCTCAGATGCCATGCTTGTAGCATGAATCCAATAATGTGGCAACAATATAAACTTTAAACTCCAATGTGCTGCACAAATGAGGGTCAGTGGACGCACATTGCATCATGTGGTCAGCTACTTCAATGCCAGTGCTATCATTATTGCTTTCAAACTGCTTCCTTATGTTTTTAGGTGCCTGTAGTAGAACACAGATCGGTGGTATTGCCTGGCTGATACAGGCATTTGCAGTATTTACTGCTTGGGTAACATGCTCAAATGGCTGCAGGATTTGAATTACACTGTCCATTAGGTGCCATTGAGCCATAGTGATGGAGAGGAAGATATTGCATGATCTTTGTGCAGCATGGTGAAGTCAGCCAATGCCTTGTATTGCTCAAACAGGTATTCAAGCATATATGAAGTGGAATTCCACTGCATGGCCACCTCCTGCTTTAGGCGATGCTGTGGAATTCCATTTTTGACCTGATGCTTTTTAAGTTCATTATGGACTTTGGTGGAACTACTGAAATATCCACACAAGTGCTGTGCAACTGTTCTTGTTACTCTTCAGATAATTTTGCGTGACCAAATTCAAATAGTGTGCTAAACAAAGAACATGACAATAGCCTTTACCACATTATGGCCATTATCACTGGCAATAAACTCAACATTGATGCCAAGTAATGTCAACCAGTAATCAGTTTGAGCCTGAAGCTCACTCAGTATGTTCACTGATGTGTGTTGCACAATATCCATGTATGACATGCTGAGTGTGGCCTGTTGACATACACCACTAAGTGGTACATTGCAAGAAGGAGAACAAGAATTACCAGAACTTGAGGAAGAAGAATTAGGGAAACGAGCCCAATGGCATGTTATACACATATATGAGGAGGAAGCACCAGAACTACTACTCCACATATCTGTTGTTAGATGAACTCTGTCTACCGCAGAATGACTTATAGCATGGGAGACTACACTCTACATTCTTTAGACCTGTAAGAAGTTCGGGGACAGCCTTAGTGGAAAAATATGTACTGGATGGAATGTTCCACTTCAGAACTGCTCTGCTCATGAGGTGATGGTAACCAGGGATTTCTACAAATGAACAGGGCAACTTGCCTACTGCCAGCAATTGGGCTAAACAGGCATTAAGTTTACGGGGAACTGGGTGGTTATGGTGGAATTTAGGTTTTTTAAAAGTTCTTCCAAAATCATGGGTTTAACAAGCAGGGTGGCAGCAACTGTAGTGCTCGGTGTTAAACTTAACTGAGGCAGTGTAGTACTGATACTACCTACACATGGGTGTCATGGTTTTTTCTTTTCTGAAGTAACCAGAAGTAATAGTAGCTGGGTTACTACATTTTTTATTAATAGGGGTGATGGTGGTTACCTGTTTATGTGTAATGCTGCTACTGCTGCTACTGATATTACTAGTAGTGCTTGTTCCACTGAGGTTTTTCTTCACCAAAAGCATGGAATCATCATACTCTGTTTCATCAACATCTATCCCCCCATGACCTGCAAATGACATCTGTCTCCTGAACCCCATATTTGCCTCGCAGTCATGATTCTGCCACATAATTAGATGTTTTGATTTCATGTGGCTGCGCAGACCTGTAGTCCCAAGCCTTCCACCAGGTTTGCCATGGCTAACCCGAGTTTTGCATACATGACAAATTGCAATGCTTGAATCTTTGGGATCTGTGATGAACAAATCCCATACTAGAGATGTGCTACTGCTGTATTGGCTAGGTGCCTGTCTCTTTGTCTGCACAAAAGGTATACTTTCCACATTATGACTTGTATTGACTGGTACTCTGACTATGTCACCAACACCAAACTTTAGTACACCGCTACCTAATGTTGCACTGTCCCCATGTGGCTTATCAGCTGCAAAACAAGGTGTTGGTTTTGCAGCTTGGAAACTAAATAACTTCATCAACCCTGCAATATCACCATTGTAATCCTCCCCCTCTTCAACCTCAAGCACATGCTTACTAATTGGTTTCTTATTAGTTCCAATTTTGGTGACATCAATCGGTGGAATCCAGTCCGCATCCGAACAAACTTCACTGCTGCCAATATCTATATTATGTGGTTCTGATTCTAAATCTGAGTCATTACGATCGGGTTCTTGGGGGTCACTGACTAGATCCACTGCATCTGCAACTGCCTTCAGTAAAACATCATCATTCGCTTCAAAAAGCTCACATTGAGAATTTTCCATATTTAAAATATTCTCATAAAAACTATTTGAATCAAACGTTGCCTGTCTCTCAAACTCCTCAATAACATCAGATTGTTGTGATATTACCATAATGCCCACTATCTCACTGGCTTGCTGTCTGCCGCTTCATTTAGGAAGTTCATGCGCAGACACATGTACACCGCCAACACTTTGTGCATTTTCTACAGATGCAACAACATCCCAACTATGTTTTCTGGATGAACTGACCAGCATGGATGCAACAGAGGGCTGCTTCAAAGCAGCATGCTTGCCAGATGATACTGCTGCGCTTTTAGGATGCCCACCACCTGCAACTCTTCCCTTGTCTTTATTCCTCTTCCCACTGCTCCCACTAGCACATTCAGAAATGCTGCTCTTTTTCATCTTTACTTACACACAGAAGCAAAGTTAGTTTTATAATGGCATCAGTTTTTGTTTCAACTGTAAGATTCCAAACTATCTCTTCTCTCTATCTCTAACTACCCCTCTTACTTGAGGACTAGGTGAGATTATAAATACTACACTAATGGATAGAAGTACGGTATATCAAACAACAGAAATAGCTGCAGTCAGATATTGCTCTCTAACAAAAAATAAGAATTATGAAATTGTTCTCTTCTACCTTATTTTTTAAATAAAATCTCCCTTAGTTACAGAATTACAGAGATTAATACAACAGCAATTTTTCAGGACTATATTTGCCAAAAAGCAGAAATTGGGACAGAACAATCTGATGTAAATTCAATCTGATATAAAAATAAATAATTATTATGTGTTTCTTTTAACACTGATTGTTTCCCTAAATCTCCTTCTCTATTACTTTGAGACTGATATTATATACTGATTGAACTAAGTAGTTATATACAACAGAAGGATTTCTGTCAAATCAGTCTGTGAGACTCTCTCTGACAAAAAAAGTAATTTACACTGCTGTCACTCTTTATATCTACTGTATGTGTCTCCCTCAAACTCCAACTCTTTCTCTCTCACTCAGCAAATGCACCTCCCACAGCAACTTGCTAAATGAATTCACAGAGATTCTTGAGTCAGGATCTTACACACACCAACACAAACCAAAATTCAGACAATTTAAGGAAATATATCTAAAACACACATCTTACACATACAGTACACACTAAAAGAACATTTACTACAGATATGTAGTAAAATTAATCAGCCACAACTAAATTTTGGAGTATTTGGACAAGAAGTAATCTGTATTATAACACACAGCACACAGCAGAGTAGATCCTTCTCCCTCAGATGCCAATACTAACCTAATGGAGCAGAGGGTGTCACATTACTAAATGACTGCTGTCACATGACTGAGGAAGCTCGGTGGCTCCACTTGATGGCTTCCACTGAATATTATTCTGCGTATTGATGTTCCACAGAATTTTATTCCACGCAATTCCATGCACTTCAATGACAAAATAAGAAACAGCTTGAAAACTTACTTTAACAAGCAACGATCACATCTGGCATTCAAGCGGATCATCATCAGACATAAAATATTGTAATGTATCATTTTTTTTTTTTCATTAACCAATGGCAAAAGTAGAACTCATGGTGGGAATTTCTGGCAGAACACAGGATCAATCCACAGAAAATCATTCTGTGATAACATTTTTCTGTGGAACATTCTGCAAAATTAAATGCATGAATGTCCTGCAGAAAATAATAGCAATCCAAGGAAACATACTCCACAGAAAAGGTTTCCACAAAAATTCTGCATAAAATACGTGGAATTTCACCATTCCAAAGCAGAAACATAGGCAAAATTTTGCCATTCCCCTATGTCAAAATTCCACCTAAACTAAGTGGAATTTAACAAAATTCTGTGGAATTTCATTCTGCTGGAATTTGAAAATTCCACAAAGCCCTAACCAGGACCAGATAATGGGTGTTTACTCACCTGGTAAAGGTGATTGTGTTGGTTGGCATCCATGGCACTCCAGACATTACCTCATGGGTTTCAGCCCACCTGATAGGCTAGTGATGCACTGACCCAGATCAAATTTCCAGCATATCCAGGTCCCAGAAATCCCTGCTCTCCAGTTTGAATCTTCCATAGCTGAAATAAGGTCAATTAGTACAAGAGAGAAAAACATACAGTGCAGTGTGTTAAGAGAAATACCAGAAGCGTGACTCAGAGTACAAAGGAGTCGTACTACGACGTGGCAGTGAAAGGCCCTGGGGCCTGATCTTTATTCCCCTATTTTTTTAACAATCTAAACTCGAACTCGGAGTTCAACTGGTTATTTGTTATAGCATCATTCATGCTGTCTGTCCTCCTAAAAAACTACATGCTAAGTACCCCTTTAGGTCCAGAGCCGGTCACTCTGGTCACTCTGAGGGAGGGCCTTGGAGTGCCATGGATGCCAACCAACACAATCACCTTTACCAGGTGAGTAAACACCCATTGTGATTGGTTGGCGTCCATAGCACTCCATTGACCACCTCATGGGAGATAAGAAGCAGTTAGTACTCCGGGAGGGATGAGTGACTAAGGTGACCGGCTGAGAAGCTGCTGTTAGGACCTGGGTCGCGAAAGAGGGACGAGCGGCCTGGAGTTGCTCCAGCCTGTAGTGTCTGGCGAAAGTATGTAAGGAGGACCATGTGGCAGCCCTGCAAATATCCTCTGAGGATACACAGGCTCTCTCCGCCCAGGAAGTGGCCACCGCTCTGGTGGAATGAGCCTTGATCCCCTGCGGTGGGACCAGTCGGTTTGCTGTGTATGCGTTCTGGATGACTCGTCTTAGCCATCCTGCAATGGTAGACTTGGAGCGGCGTACCCCTGTCTCTGCCCCTTCGAGATGATGAACAGCCTCTCCGTCTTGCGAATGGGGCATGTTCTGGTTAGATAGACCGAGAGGACAGATCCCATGTCGAGGTGGTGAGGGGTCCCACCGTGATTCTGTGTGGAGTCACCTGGGAAGGTGGGCAGCTCGATAGGCTGCTCCCTGTGGAAGCTGGTAGGGACTTTTGGCTGGAATGCTGGGACTGTTCTCAGACTGACCCCCAGTGGTGTAAACACTGTGTAAGGTTCTGCACAGGACAGTGCACCAAGTTCCCCAATCCTCCTGGCCGAGCAGATGGCCACCAGGAAGCATGCCTTGAGGCCGACCCAAAAGAGGTCTGTCTCTTGGAGGGGCTCATAGGGTGCCGGTCTGTGGGATTCCAGAACCATAGGAAGATCCCATGGGGTGATTACCGGCCTGGTCCTTGGACGCATGATCTCCACTGCTCTCAAGAAGTGTATGGAGTCGGGATGCGCTCCCGGGGGATACCCCTCCACAAGGCCTATGGCCGCCCCTATGGCCGACAGTTGCACTCTGAGAAAGGAGTGCACCAGTCCCTTGTCCACTCCCTGCTGGAGGAACAGTAGGATGTTGGCCAGGTCGGTCTGTTCGGGCACCGTCCCCCGTTCTTGGCACCACCGAGTGAAGATGGCCCATTGCCTCTTCTAAGTGGATGTGGTGGAGGCCCGCCTGTATTGGAGCAGGGCGCTGATTACCGATTCATGGTACCCTGTTGCCTTCAGTCTCCTCCTCTCAGGATCCAGGCCGTGAGTTTCAGGGTCCGCGGGGTCGGATGAAGCACTGGCCCCTGTGAGAGCATGTCCAGCCGGTAGGGAATCCGGAATTTGTCTATGGACATTTCTCGGGCAGCAGCGAACCAGGCTCTGCGTGGCCAATATGGGGGCCACTAAGATAACCGTGAGGTCTGACTCCCGAACCTTGGCTAGGACTTGGGGAATCAGAGGAAGGGGTGGGAAGACGTAGGTGTTCCTCCTGTTCCAGGGCTGCGATAGGGCGTCCGTCCCTCAGGAAAGGCCGTCCTTGAAGCACGAGTAGTACTCGCTGACCTGGGCATTCTCCCGAGATGCCATGAGATCCATGGACACGGGCCCCCATGCTGCCTGGATCACCTGGAATAGCGCCGGGTGTAACCGCCATTCCCCCGGGTGTACTTGTTGCCTGCTGAGCCAGTCCGCATGGACGTTCAGCTTCCCTGCGAGGTGGACTGCGCTCAAGTGGATGAGGTGAGTCTGGGCCCAGTTGAGGACCACCGTTGTCTCCCTCATCATGGCCCTGCTCCTGGTCCTGCCCTGTTTCGTTATGTAGGCTACCGTCACCCGATTGTCGGAACGGATTAGGACCGACCGACCGAGTATCAGGTGCCTGAATGCCCTCAGGGCATGGAATACGGCCTTCATCTCCAGGATGTTGATGGAGAGCTTCATCTCTGCTGGTGACCATCGGCCCTGTGCCGTTGAATCTCCTAGACAGGCTCCCCATCCCGAAAGGCTAGCATCCGTCTCTATGGAGACTGGGCAGGGGGGCTCAAGGGGGACTCCCCTGGATAAATTCCCTTCCACTGTCCACCATGTTAAGGAGGATCTTACTGCCTGTGGTAGAGGTACCACGCACTGAAGGTTGTGCTCGCCGCGCCTCGAGACAGGACGTGTTTTGAGCGGACGATGTGCCACCTGGCCCAAGGCACAAGGTCATGCAGAGGCCATACATCCCAGCAACTGGGTGATCTTCCCCATTGTTGAGTGTTGGCAGGCCCTCATTTTGTGTGCCAGCTCCCTGAGGTTGTGAACTCGTGCTGGGGCCGGTTTTGCCCACCCCTCGGCCGAGTTGATGATAGCCCCCAGATGTTCGATCTGTTGCGTGGGGCTGAGATGGCTCTTCTCTTGATTTACCACCCAACCGTGGTCTTCGAGAGCCTGGATGGTGAATTCCGTGTGCGTCCGAGCCTGGATCTCGGATCGAGCATGAATGAGCCAGTCGTCTAGGTATGGGATGATGTCTAGTCCTTGTTCCCTGAGTCTGGCCACTAGGGTTATAGAAACCTTGGTGAAGACTCTCGGGGCTGTCGACAGTCCGAAGGGTAGCACCTTGTACTGGAAGTGATGGCCCAGGATGTGGAAACGGAGGAATTGCCTGTGTTTCCGCATGATGGGAATATGGAGATAGGCGTCCTTTAGGTCGATAGACATCAGGAAGTCACCTACCTGGATACATCGGAGGGTGGACCGAATGGTCTCCATCTTGAATCGGTGTGGGACTACATGTTGGTTCAGATGCTTCAGGTCTAGAATGGTCCTGAGCTCCCCCGGTTTTTTTGGGTACCAGAAAGAAGATGGAGTAGATTCCTATTCCCTGCTCTGGAACCGGTACGGGCTGAATGGCCCTGTTCTGGATTAGCTCTGATAAGATTTGTTGGACCTGATGAGGGGACGCTTTTCTCCTGGCCACGGGAGATGAGACAAACCTGTGTGGGATATGGGTGTGGGTTAGCTCTATGGAGTAACCCTTGGACACTATGTCTTGAACCCATCTGTCCGACGTCATGGCTATTCATCGGTGGGCGAAGAGGGCCAGTCTTTGCCCCACCAGTGGGTATGGGTCCTGGCCCCGTGCCTTCAGTGGGATGCAGTCACTGCTGCTTCCCCCTGAATCCTCTACCTCGCCCTCCGGATCTTTGGCCTCGGGCTCTGAATGATGAGGACTGATAGTTCTGAGTGTAAGGGCCACGGAAGCCGGTGGAGGAGCTTCTCCCTCGAAAGGAGTGAGACTGCTGAGTTGGATCTCTGCGGGTTTGGTAAGGTTTGCTCCCCCCCTGAAATCTCCGCCTAGAGGAAGCTAGATAGGAGGACTTGTACCTATTCTTAAGGAGGTCCCTACCCTCCTCCTTTTGGTTTAAATAATCTTGTAGCCCCTCCCTGAAAACATGCTTTCCCCGCAGAGGCAGATTCTGTAACAAAGTCTTGGATTCATGGTCTGCGTCCCAAAGCTTCAGCCACAGCGCCCTACAGGCCCGGTTGGTGATAGCCGTGGCCCTTACTTGTAGGTGCAGGATGTCTACTGCCATATCTGCCAGGTACTTGGCTGCATCCAGAGTGCACTCCAACAGCTCCGCCTCCCTAGACTTAGGGGTGGCTTGCTCCTGGAGTTCTTCGAGCCAGCGAATCTGCACCCGGGTTGTGTAAACGGCTGTGGTGGCTGCCTTAGCAGCGGTGCCCCCAATCTCAAATGCCTTCTTAAGCATGTCCTTGACCTTTTTATCTGTAGGGTCCTTGAGTGCTATTGTGCGCAGGGAGCACTGTCTTCTTGCTGAGGGCTGCCACCTGAGGGTCGATGGTGGGGCTCTACACCAAGCGTCCGATTTTTCCGCTTGTACCGGGTACATCCTGTCCAGGTTTTTGTGGTTCGGCATCCTGCCTGGTTCTGGGGATTGCCATTCAGTGTTGAAAATGTCTTCAATAGCTGGACAAACGGGAAAAGTCTCTGTGGTTGACGGCCTTAGCTGGATCATCGGATCGAGTTTCGATTCGGGCCTGCCCTCTTCAGCGTCTTCGGTGTCGAACCCCATGATGGCCTTGATCACCTTCATGAGCCCCGGGATCGTGTTGAAAGAACATAATTTTGAAGTCAGTGAAGGGGCCGTCTGTAGTTCCATCTCCTCCGTGTCCGAATCTACGTCATCCTCATCCCCAGCGACCTCTCTCTCTCCGTCCTCGTGCGTGCTGTCGAGTGGAATGTTTGGGAGGGATTCCTCGGGGATTGGGAGTTTCTCTGGCTGGCCCCCTGCTTTGTCAGGTTCCGGGTTGGGTGGTCTTGCCCTGTTTTGGGTAAGGAACTCCAGTTTCTCCATGATTTTGAGCATAAAGTTCTGTTGGCTCTCCATCATGGCCACCGCGGCCTGTTGATTCTGGATTAGAAGGGATCCCGGGTCCATCCAAGTAGGGTTGCTGGGTCCAGGAATGCTGGGGGCCAGGGGCGGGGTCCGCTCCAGGGATGAGTTGTCGTCATCTAGGAGACAGGCCACACAGCGGGGGCCCGGGGTTTGGGGGAGGAGGATGGCGCTGCACACGGAGCATTTCTTTGCTTTCACCATCTGGAATAGAGAGAGGCATGTTTAGGACGACAGTATTTCTTTCCCTTTTTTTTTTTTTTCATTGCATCCACATGTTGAACGATCCCTGCTTCACAGAGGCTGCAGAGGCACGCCTGAGGTTGGGGGGTGCTATGTGAGGACCCCTGCAATGACGGGTGGTGGTCTGATGCCGAGGCCTGCTATGGGAGGCAGCTGAGGCACTGATGGAGGACCAGACGAGGATGGCACCTACTGGGGTTGCTGTGGGAGGGACCCGAGTGGTGGAAGGAAGACCCTGGTGTAGCAAATGGGTGGGGGTGCCGGGGGCCCCCCGACCTGACCCTACTCCATAGATATTCTCCCCCGGAGTGGGAGAGATGCGCCGACGGATATTCCGCAATGCCAGGTCCCAATCCTCTCTAGAAACATAGAAACATAGAAACATAGAATGTGACGGCAGATAAGGACCGCTTGGCCCACCCAGTCTGCCCATTTCCCTACCTACTGGATAAGCTGCAGATCCTAGTTAACCAGCAGCCTACTTCTTCCTACCCCAACCCCCCAGAATTGCCTTATGACTATCCCATGCATGCTTGAATTCCACCACTGATTTTGACTCCACAACCTCCTCCGGAAGGCCATTCCATGCATCCACAACCCTCTCTGTGAAAAATACTTCTTAAATTTCCTCTGAGCCGCCCCCTCTATCTTCAAATTGTGCCCTCTTGTTCTTCGCACCTCTTTTTTGAAAGATGCTACCCTCTTGGACTTTGTTGATTCCTTGAGGTGTACTTGAAAGTTTCTATCATGTCCCCCTCCCTCCTTTCCTCGAGGCTATACATATAAGCTCCTTAAGTCTCTCTTCATATGTCCTCCGGTGCAGACCCTGCACCATTTTAGTGCCCTCCTCTGGACAGCTTCCATCCTGTCTATGTCTTTGCGAGATTGGGTCTCCAGAACTGCACACAGTACTCCAGATGGGGTCTCACCAGCTGTCTGTACAGAGGGATAATAACTTCCTGTTTCTACTGGTGATGCCTCTCCCTATGCATCCCAGTATCCCCCAACCCTCCTTGCTGCCTTCTCACATTGCTTGCCCACCTTTAGGTCATCTGATATGACTACCCCCAGGTCCCTTTCCATTTTTGTTGTTGTTAGTATCTCACCTCCCATTGTGTACTCTTCCCCTGGGTTTTTGTTTCCCAGGTGCATTACCTTGCACTTCTTAGCATTGAATCTAAGCTGCCATACATTTGACCATTCCTCTAACCTTGCCAAGTCCTTCTCATCCTTTCCACCCCACCCTGTGCATCAACTCTGTTGCAGATCTTAGTGTCATCTGCAAAGAGACATACTTTTCCTTCCAGTCCTTCTGCAATGTCGCTTATAAAGACTTTGAAGAGGACTGGTCCTAATCTGAACCCTCGCGGTACCCGCTAGTAACCCTCCTTTCTTCTGAGTGGACTCCATTTACTATTACTCTCTGTGTCCTATTCTCCAGCCAATTCTTTACCCAGGCTGTCATCTTGGGACCCACTCCCAGGCTGGCTAACTTATATTTTAATCTTTTGTGGGACTGAGTCAAATGCCTTGCTAAAGTCTAGGTAGGCCATGTCCACAGCCCTCCCTGATCTACTACTTTGGTCACCCAGTCAAAGAAATCTATCAGATTGTCTGGCATGACCTTCCCACTGTGAATCCATGCTGCCTAGGGTCCTGTGCCCTTCTGGCCTCCAGATACGCCGACAATTCTTTCCTTTAGAAGTGATTCCATCATTTCCCTATCACTGAGGTTAAACTAACAGGTCTATAGTTTCCTGCTTCTGCCTTGCTCCCACTTTTGTGAAGGGGAATCACAACTGCCCTCCTCCAGTCCTCGGGTACCACCCCATCCTCCCATGATTTGTTAAAGAGGGTAGTCAGTGGTGTCACTAGTTCTACCCTTAGTTCTTTTAGAATTCTGGGATGAATCCCATCAGGCCCCATTGCTTTGTCCACCTTCAGTTTTAAGTCTTTTTTTTTCTGTAGGAAGGGGGGGGAGACCCCCAACCCCTGAGGCGGTGGTCCAAGGCCTAGCGAGACACCACTGGTAAAACCTGGTGGGAGTCTGAATGCCAAGGAAAGAAAAAACTCCCCGGATGGGCTACATTGCCAGCCTATTGCCCTGCAGAATCGAAGGCTGGCAGGCCAGGGGCCCGAGATTGCGATGGGGAAGAGGCTCGGGCTCTGAGCTTGGCCTAGGAAAGGCCTCCCCTGGTGGAGGCCCTGTAGGGTAGCCCTGCAATCTTACATCTCCCAGAGAGAAGCCCTCGATGTTGAGGGAGAAACTGAATGGCCCCCCTCCCCCGCGGGAGACTCTCTCTCTCTCTCTCTCTGCTTCTCTGACTCTCTCCCTTTCTCCTCTCTCTCTCTCTCTCTATATCTCTCTCCTACTCTCCCCCAGAAGGACACGCCCCGTGGTAGCGAGCGGCATCCCGGGGAGGAGGAGAGGATCCTAGGCTCTCCCTCTCTCGGAGGGAGAGGCCGATGAGGGAAACGTGCGGCTGGCGTGGAGGAAGGCCCAGCAGAGGCCTAAGGGGATCGCCAGTCGTGAGAGGAAGGCCCAAGCAACCTGATGAGCAGCGCCTAGGCGCGAGGAGGACCATGGCGCGTGGCGCCAAGAAAAGAAAGAGCGGAGTTGGAAACGTGGCGCACCGGTGCCGTGAGGAGGCCGCCTCGAGGAGGCCGAAGGCACTGGGGAGAGAATGAGGGGGGGTGGAGGCGACGCCGGCCCCCGAGGCGCGTGGTGGCTCACCCTCTCTGCTGCAAGAGGGAGAGGCCTAGTCTAGAAAATGCTTGGAGAGGCCGGCGCACGGCGCCGGGGGACCGGAGACGCTAGGAGCACTACGGGGGGAGCTTAAATGCCTCGCCACGGGCGGGTACAACATATCCTGCTTCAACGCTAGGGCAGAGATAACCAATCCATTGTGCTCTCAATAGATATATCCTGCCCACCAACCCAAGGGCAGGACCTAAGACAGTAAAAGATTGCATTCTCACAAAAAACTGCTCATAACAGGAATAGCTTCAGAAGAGCCAGCTCAGAGAAGCCCTAAGGCAGGGAAAGATATAAGTTTTAGATGAGTCTTACCTTGAAGAGCAGACAGGGGTTCCTGGTGTGCTTCTTGCCTTGTTCAGATGCACGATTCAAACTGGAGAGCAGGGGTTTCTGGGACCTGGATATGCTGGAAATTTGATCTGGGTCAGTGCATCACTAGCCTATCAGGTGGGCTGAAACCCATGAGGTAATGTCTGGAGTGCCATGGATGCCAACCAATCACAATGCTGAGGACAGCACTGGGCTTCAAAGCCACTCTGCAAGATTCCACTGTCATTGGGTAAACATTTGGAAATTTCTGTATGCTTTTAGAGAGACCAGCAGCAGCAATGGTGTAAAGCAGCAGGGGGACATACAGTGGGAGAGGCAATACCTTAGGGATTCCCCCTCAACAATCTTAAATCCATTAGTAGTCATGTGAAAGCTGGGTGGTGGCATGAGATACCTACCCCCTCACATCTAATTGCTAGCAGTTCCATAAAGCACTGGAGAAAGCACAAATACTACCACAGGCTCAGATTGCTGTCTAGGCATGGATCCTACAGACTACACCCACTTTGAACTGCTAGCAGTCCTACCCAGTACCTCCATTTAATTTATAATTAGGGCTATGGGCCAAGCCTACAGCCATTTTGGGATCACTCAGTAGCTCTAAAAATGATAGATCGTGGAACCTTCCATTGGACTTTTGGAAGTATCCTTCCAAAAGCCTGACAGAGTTTGAAACTCTCCAACATGATCGGCCACTACAGAATAACAGACACACTATTTCGGCTGTTACTTCTGCATTCCAGGGCATGAACTGTCCATGCACGACTCATGCGCATGCACAGTTCTGCTGGTGCCATCAAGTTGTTAATGGCAAGGTGTCATTCAGCACAACTGCACATGCAAGAGTGCTGCGCATGTGCAGTTGTGTCACTGCTGCCAGCACCGGCAACAAGGAAAACTGTCTCACATCCTCCCACTGCTGCTGTCCTCCCTGCTCCCTCTTTTCTCATTTATGCACCTACATCAGGGTCCCCAATCCCCGTGTCGGCAATATGTAGCCCCCCCCACTCATGTGGCACACTGGGAGCCCACCCCAGTGTGCCCAAATGTATTTCCCCCACTCCCTGCCAACACTGGGGTTCCCAATCCCCATGTGGCATCATGTAGCCCCACACATACACACACTCATGTAGCACACTGGGAGCCCACCCCAGTATACCTAAATGTATGGTTTTTTTCCCCATTTCCTGTAAATAAATAAAATGGTCCCCCGATGTGCCCCCCTCCACTTATGTGGCACACTAGGAGCCTACCCCAGTGTGCATAAATGTCTGGGCTTTTATTCAGACCCACAACATTCCCCCCACACACTCATGTGACACACTGGAAGCCTACTGCAGAGTACTTAAATGTCTTTTTTTTATTCTTCTGTAAAAAGAAAACTGTCCCCAATGTATTTTTTCCTGTAAAAAGAAATTGGTCATCATCATCACCCCAGTCTCCCTCCCAATCCCCTCTCCCATCCCCACCCTCTCAGAACACCCACCTCCCACCCCTTATACCATACTTACCTCCAGGTCAGCATTGTCATCTGTTCTGGACCGGGATGCACCTGCACTCTTCAAAGCCGAACCACAAACTGAAGAATCAAAGGTAAGTGTGCTATAATGCTATTCAATGGGGTTTTCAACTTATGTTGATAAATCAGCCATTTGTTTGAATTTTGGCCCCAAATTTTCAACATGGAGTTCTTGGGACCCCTCCTCTTGAAAACATTCACTATCATTTTGTTACTCTATCCCAAAAGGTGATTTTGCAGTCACTGCGTGGAATCACCTTTTGGGACTGATTCATGACATGACAGTAGCACTGTTCAAGAGCTGGGGTCCCAAACAGCCCATTTTGCAAATTTGTTAAACAAATTCCACAAAATGACTACGCTATGAGTGTGAATTATGCAGTTTCTATGCATGGTCCCAACTTTGCCAGTTTTTAATATTTTCACTCTACATTTTCAACATTGTCATTTTTGCACATTTCCTTTTTAACAGTACAGCTTTCATTTATCACATCCTACCTGAAATGTGTTTTCACTCTGTGCATACACAACATCAATTAATCACTTTTCTCAAAGTGGATGCTTACAAAGACATTGCCCAGCCCTTGTGCTCAAACCCTAACCTTCTAATTTCGGGCAAGGTAATTAAATCTCACCTTTTTTAGCCTGAAATGGGTGTTCTAAGCGTGAACCAGTTAGTTCAGGACAATAAACTGCTCCCCTATAAGGTAGCCAGTCACCTTTTTAACTGGCCTGCCTCACATGTTTTCAAACATTTTCAGATATTCCATATGCTGACACATTATTTTGGGTTAGGGGGATGGGACAGTCCCTTTATGTCTGCTTTACTCCCTTATATTAGCTCTGTCCCCTTTTCTCATATAATATCCTATTCATATAAATTTCTCCTAACAAAACCTGCTACTCTGGAAGGTAAGAGGTTCTATTGGTGGGATAATGTTTTAACATCGACTTCCCCTTCCAGGAACTGGTCTAAAATTTGGAAACACTTATAGAAATATATTAAGTGGGACAAATATAGACTCATGCAATTTTATATTAATCATAATCTATTCTACACACTGTTTAAACTTCACCAGATGGGAAGGGTTTCTTCTAACCAATGCCCCAAATGTCAACAAGCCCCTGCTGGCTTACTTCATGTGGTATGGTCATGCGATAAAATCACTCTATTCTGGCTTAGAATCCAAAATCGTCTTGATCCACTTCTTGCATTATCAGATAATTTTAATTTGGAAATTTGTATATTGGGTGATTATGCATGTTTACAAGGGAGTCAGCAGAGAGTGCATATGGCCTTAATATCAAGCTGTGCCAAGAAAGCAATTGTGAGGCATTTGCTGGAACCAAATGCTCCTGCCTATATGGAATGGTATAAGGAGATTATGTTTGCTTTGCAAGCAGAGCTCATCATTGCTGGAACCAATAACAGAATGGACAACAATAAACTAAGATGGGAATCACTGTATACCCTTTTATTGATTCAGTAGACCTCAGTTAATTTTATTTTTCCTTTTAAGGAACATGTAATTTAATATGGTCCTTTATCATATTTCTTTATAACCATTCGTAGTTAATAGTAAGTGGCAGACCGGGAGGGGTTGAGAGAGAGGAAGGGGGGAGGGGGGTAAGATACAGACAATGACAGCATGTTCTAGGACTTATTATATTGTAATCATCATCTATGTATTTCATATTATGTATATGTATTAGTATTTCATTAATGATTATATTTCTGTCTATGTATCTACACATTGTCTGTATTGATGGTTGTTGTAAAAATTTTAAACTAATAAAGCTTGCTAAATGTGTTTTCACCCTGTGGCACAGAGTGGTGCGGTCGCTCTGCGAAATCACCTTTTGGGACAAGTGAACAAAATGACACTGGCACTCTTCATAATGAGGGGTCCCAAAAAGGCCATGTTGAAAATCTGGTGCAACACCTCCAAAACATGGCCAAGTTACACCCGGGCATTCAATAGTTTCTACGCACACATGTAACTTTGCTCACTTGGCAGCCCTCCAAAGCCTAATCAGCTATGGCCAGAGTTTGTTCTGTATAGCCACAACTGCAGTGTGATGACAGTCAGCTTGTTTCTTATATTAATCTTTTTTTTACACAAATCCCTTTTAACAACAAATATTAAATGTTTCTAACTGTCTCTCTGTCTTTTAGTGCCTACAGTCTGGAGAAAAATACTTTTTATTGTACATAAGGATTAAATTGAACAGGAACCCAAAGGGACTCAGTTCTACCTCCTCTGACAAAATGATACGAAACAATAATTTTTTCTGATATTTTTCTCCCACTCCTACCTTGGCTTGCTCACCATGCATTTCTCTGAGTGTTGTCTGCACAGCAGAGTCCTTGAGTTGGGGCCCCCCACCCTACCTAAATTTTGGGAAGTGGTGAGTCAGCTGGTCAGTATGCATTCTTTCTTATCTTCATCCTGATATCAGGGAATTTTTAGATATATAAAACCCTCTTTGCAATGGATGTTGGTGTCTTTGTTGATGAGTCCCTCCCTTCAGCCCTCACATGATGTTTCATGCATGCTGTGGCTCACAGTGTCTGTGGAGAAATGTACCATGTAGGTCATGTCTTTTGGCCTCCTTAAAATCATATGGTGCATACTGTAGTTCAAGCCAGGAGTTACAAGCCCAGGCTTGCTTTGTTGCTCTACCCCCAACATACACACAATGGGCCATATGCACTATTGGAGCAGAGTGGCTATGTCTGCATATCTGGGGCACACAGCCACTCTGCACCTTATAAACCCCCCCTGTGTGGGATGCTCCAAGGGGGGCATGCAGCACCTATGCACCCAATCCTCTGGCCGTGTGAAGAGTAATGTGCCAGGGCAGGTGAGGGGCATGCCAGCACTATATGCCATGCACTAAGGAGTGTAGTGCTGGCTGCAGGGGTGTGCAGTGGGTGCAGGTTATGCCAGGGAGAACCCTGCCATAAGCCCCCTACATGCCCCGTGAACACAGCAGGAGTTGCCTGACAACAGGGTGAGTTGCCCACCCATACACCAGGGCCACTGCATACAGCCTCCCGGTGACTCCCACCCACCCCAGCACACAGTCCCTCCTCCTAGGACACTTCCCCACATAGGGGCACAGGACATGGATGCTGCCCCTGCCCCACAGAACCACCCCCCACTAACGGCGGGTTAAAGTGCCTTCCCCTGTACCACCAACTGCCATCCCCCACCCTATCCCTGTGCACCTCTCCAGAGCCATCAGAGGGCCAGAGGCATTGCCCTCCACATATCACCATAGCCACCAACCCTCAGACATCCCTGGGGCATGTTGCCAATGCATGACCTGCTGCATATGGGATCCACTGTGAGTCCCAGTCCAGGCATCCGATTGGATGCCAATCTGGGTCCACAACTCCACCCTCAGCTGCCCTGCAGAGTCCTGCATGCCATGGTAGTGGGGCCATGGACAGATGACAGTCAGTGGTGAATGTTGCCATTGTGCACCTGCCCACGGGTGCGCAGCTTCATAGGTGGGGTACGTATGGATTCCATGTATCTCCACCCCAATAGTGCATAGGGGCCAATGTTCTCTTTTCCCCTATTTGTTTTATTTATTTTGTTTTTTGTGTACCAGGTAGGTGCGCAAGTCATAGAGATGACTATTTTTAGGCATAACCTGGGAGGTTACTGGACAGCATTACAGAGATACAACAGCAGGTTATACAGCAAGGTACAAACAAGGTGTTACACAGCAGGTTATACAGCATAAACAAAATACAAGGTGTTAAGAGCAGGGTACAGAACATATAGTTTCAGTCACAGCATTGGGATAAAGCATTTCTGTTTAACAATATATTTTTCTAACTGCATCTTCATCATTTTGTCATTAAAAAATATTTAAAAAAGTGCTCCAAAACTTCCATTTAGCAAGGTTGCTGGCAGCTGGTGGGCTGACTGCACATCAAAACAGTTACAGCGAAATCTCCCACAGTGACAATTTCGACAGGTTTCGAAATTGTCACTGTGAGGAACCTGAGGGTGAAATTTCACCCTTTAGCAGTGTATCACCCCTCCCCTTCAAACTCAGAGATGACAATCTTAAATGTCGGACAGGTGCAATTTGGGGCTTTCACTATGCCGAACTTCGACAGCGGTGTTGTCGATTCAGCGCGAATAAATCCTGCCAGCCATCTCGTGGGAGCCACTTGCTCCCATGCCTGGGATATGCCAATGTGCCACTGCCCATCAGTGCATTGGTTGGTGAGGGCAGATTAACATATCCTAGGTAAGGAAGGGAGTAGCTCCCACAAGAAGGCTGCCAGTGGGTGGCAGCATAGCTAAACAGAAGTTTTCTAGCAGTTTTTTAAACTAAAGTTTCAGTACCAAAATGCAGTTAGAAAATATACTTTTTACACAGAAATGCCAATCAGAAGCATAAATATGCTCTGGCAAGAGAGTGCACAAAAGTAACTGGTGTTTTTACCATCAAACTACTTATGCTGTCTGACTGCATCAATATAGTGTTTTCATAACCTAGCAGAACCCCTCTACCCATGCTGAGCTGAAAACTTCTTATTGTCTGTTTTGGGTGTTTTTTATGTCTATAGCATTTTAATAAACATATTACATTACAATTTAATACCAACAGTTCTGGGTCAATATCGTGCTACAAAAACAGTGTGGCAATAACCACGCTGTAAATCACTAAGGTGCTTAGAGCAATAAGGGTATAATAGCAGTAGGGAATTACTGCTACTCCTGTCGCTCTATGCTTGCATTCAGAAGGGATCAAGTTGCCGTGTTTGAGGTGCCTGGTCGAGCTGCTCCCATAGTGGAGTGGCTAAGGCACCAGCACATGGCAGGGTTGGAGACATGAGATTGTGGTTAGGTTCCTCCCAGGTCTCCTGGTGTTACTACTTTTTGCTTTGTTCATATTTCTTTTAAATGAAGTCCCCCCTCAAGTTTTACCATCCCCAAAGTCCTCCTTCCCCCTGGGTTTGTAATGTAAGTCAGGGGATGGGGTCAAATCCCCCGTTGGGGAGTGTGGTGGGTTAAGCCCTTACAATAAAAAAGAAAGTCACATTAATTTTAAGGCGGCATGCTGTTTTGTTGATGGAGTCGCTGGCCAAAGAGGTTTTGGTGAACTATTTAGTCTGCGTTTTTTCCAGCCCTGTTTTGGGCATGCTGTGTTGCCTTCAGCATTTATTGCCACGCTGTTTCTGTCAGTGACTCTATGACCCCATGCCAATACCAGCATAGTCAAATACCTGAATACAGCCGAATACCCAAATACCCAAGGTGTATTCATCAACCTTTTAATGAAAACACAGTTTATCTATTTGCACACCCCAATAAAACAATACTTCCTCATGTCCCTCCTGGACCTCCTTCCTGTTAGCTTCCATTCATGACCATATGACCACGAGCTGGTATTCAGGGATAAGTCACGAGTACATATTCAATGCTTTGAGGTGCTCCTCACAGGACATGACCTGCTGGCCCTGAATCATTTTTGTTACCTACAATGTACCACCTTGAGCCTATTCCTATCCTTCCTGAGGTGAGTTCCTCAGAACTGGGCACAGTACTCCAGGTGTGGCCTCACCAAGGATCTATACGGGGAAGTATTACCTCCCTTTTTCTGCTATCAATACCCTCCCAATATATCCAAGCATCCTATTTGCCTTGCTATGGGCCTTGTTTCACTGACACAATTGCTTTAGGAAGCCACTGATGATGACTGCAAGGTCTTGGTCATCAGTTGTGGTACTGAGTCTCACCTCTTTCATCCTGTACTCTGTCTGTACTTTTTCCTTAGGTGCATCACCTTGCACTTTTTGGTGTTGAATTTCAACTGCCAAACCCATAACCACACCAGCTTTTGTAAGACTTTCTACATTCCCTTTATTCCCTCATTATCCACCCTCCCACAGACCTTAGCGTCATTTGCGAAGAGACACAACATATCCTGGATCCCCTCACCAATACTGCTGAGGAACATGCTGAAGAGGATTGGACCCAGGAGAAATCCCTGTGGAACCCCACTCAAGATCTCCCTCTCTTCCAGTTTAACCACATTGACCACTACCCTTTGCTGCCTGGTTCTACTCTCCCATGCTGACATCTATTTTGTTGATGCCAATTATGGCACCAGCAAAATGCTGACTGACAGCACAGAGCCAAGCATTTCATCTCCCAGTAGGTACAGCACCGCATCCCCCTCCTGGGAAATGGTCTGCTTTTGTGGGGCTTTTCACCACCCACACCACCCACAACTAAATATAACATCTTCTGGGGTGGTCATGCCCCACAGGAGGTAGAAACTGTGTGGGGGCAAATGGCAACAGGAGTGAGGGGCAATCTAAAATCAAAATCGCCCCTTTCACTGTCACCCTTGTTGTGGTGCCAAAATTGCCATGACCAAATTCAGTCAGCAACTTGATGGGATATGTTGCTGCCTTCCCTTTAGCCAGTTATCTACCCAGTTTACTATGACCATAGCCGTGCCCAGATCCTCCATCTTCTTCAGCAAGTGTCTGTGGTGTACCAAATCAAAAGACTTGCTAAAGTCAAAGTAGAGCATACACACAGCGTGATCCCTATCCAATAATTTCCTCAACACCCAGTCAAAGAAAACTATCACATTAGTCTGATAAGACCTCCTACCTGAAGAACTGCTTTTCTCCATGCAGCAATATGCAGCTCTGTGTCTGGTTTGCCTCCCTATTTTTCAGCAAATATTCTTCCCATTCTTCCACCACCCGGCCCCCCAGTATATCCCAGTACAGCAACACTTCTACAGCGACATACACCGATGCTGGCAACATCGACATGTTACTGTAGAAGTCCACACAGGACCTGGCAACACCTTCTCCCATCTTGCACCCCCTCACCAAACCAACTCCAACTCGGAGTTGGAATCTAAAAGTATGGGGGGGTTTGAGTGTGAAGCCACCTGAAAAAAAAAACACAGTCTGATGTGTTCAGCTCCCTGCCAGCTGCAAATCATGATCGACATAGAGCCTGGCGCTGTGATGCCGGTCGACTAATTAGTTGTTGAACTGGCATCATAGAGCCCTCCCCCACACATTTCTTTAAATTTATAGAAGGCCTTTTTGTTGTCCCTAACCATTTCCCTGACTCTTGCCTAGAACCATAATGATCTCTTGAACCTCTTCTTTTTTGTTACTGCTCTTATGCATACCTCAGATGCCCCAAGAATGGTCCTCTTAATTGTCCTCATCTCTCTTCCACCCCATCTCTGTTATTCCCCCCCTAGTAACTTATCTCTGACCAGCTCCTTCAGCCTGCTGAAATCTACCCTCCTTAAATTGAGGACTTCTGCTCTCATTTGCAGTTTACCAGACCCAAGGGCTAATTCTAACCAGAATTATGATCACTGTTCCCTAATGGCTCCCCTACTCACACAGCTCCTACAGCCTTTGAGTTGGTGAACATCACATCAAGAATTATATTCTGCCTGGTGGGCACCCTAAAGAAGCAGTGCAATGAAAATGGGCTAAAATTTCACCCCAACTTTTTTTCTTCCTAATTGATGCCAGAAGTCTTCCGGTTTACTTTGATGGTAACATTTTCAGTCTTCATTATTATCTAAGCTCCAGCTCCTTCAGCCTACTGCAGACTACCCTCCTAAAATTGAGGACTTCAGTTCTCATTTGCAGTTTACAAGACCCAAGGGTCAATTCCAACCAAACAGAGTTGTGATCACTGTTTCCTAATGGCTCCCCTACTCCCATTGCTCCTACAATCTCTGAGTTGGTGAGCGCCACATCAGGAATTGTATTCTGTCTGGTGGGCTCAAATGTCTTTCAGTTTACTTTGGTGGTAAATTTTTCAGTTTTCATTATTATGTAAAAATGTAATAAAAGTTTGAAAGTAATTATTTCTCAAGGAAAAAAAGATAGCCACCTCATTAGTGCTGCAGTGGGTGTAGCCCTGCAGTCCTTTTATGATCACCAAGAAAAAGCATGCCGCATACCTTCTGAACAACCAACATGTTGGATTGCATCACAGTCACCCCGTGTCCATGAAGCAGTCCACCCATGTTGTCTTTACTGACTGCAGAACTGCACTATTTCACAGTGCTGTTTGTTAATGAAGCTTCTCAGCAAATACCGGTTTTACCCCAACAACAAGCACAAATATGTTTTTGATTTACTAACACAAAGCATCCTTATCCTATGACTATATCAGCCTGAAATAAGCAGGGACAGAACTCGGCATGAACAAGCTGGGAGTTGACATCTTGTGAACCATGTTTTTACCAAGTCAGATGGCTGATATTCATTCTGTGATCGCCGCAAGCATAAGTGTAATATCACTTCCCCTCTAACTTACAGTTATACCATTGCTAGTCATGCTACAAAAAGGAGATTATGTTAATGATGTGACAATTAAAACACAAAACAACCAGAGACTTTCACACAGGGGACCACGATCTGAATACCGTGAACTGAAAACAGACAGACACTTATATTAAGGATCAAAACACACAGGATAAATCATATGTAACAGAGAAATAAATGCTGGGGTTATCAAATACTTGCAAAGTAATCTGTTGCAAATAAGCACAAGAATGGCAAGTTAAATAGATCGTTCAAATGACAGGTGCTACAATTGCTCAGAGGAAGAAAAATTAGCTGCTCTCACTGACAGCTTTAAAATTACATCTCCACTACACAACTCCACTTCAGTTGTAGTAGTAGTAGTAGTAGTAGTAAAAACATTTTTATTTATACAGGCAAAAACAATTCTGACAATGAAAAAAGTTTACACCATAGGTCTAATTCAAGGCCTGCTTTCACTGTGATGTTTAAATACAATTACTAGGAAGTTCCAGATGTTATAAACATTACACATATTGCATAAAGTATACATATTTTATATCATTCTAAAATGATAGCAACAGCACTCAACAAGTTGACATAACAAACTATTACACATCACACTAGACAAAAACATGTACAGTATGTGCAAAAGCCATTTCAGTCTTATGTCCTTATTATTTACACTGTCAGTTCGTGCCTCATTAATCTATTAAGAACTAACAACAACAGGGTATTTACTCCAAACAAAGATATACATGTGCAAAATCTTGTTTAATTCTTTGTCCGGATTCCTTTACTGTTAAATTCGTTCCTCTTAAATTCTTTGATAATCTATTGCAAGAACTGGCAGCTCCATATTTAAATGTAAATGTGCTAGACTTATTTTGAATCCTAGGTAATTTCAAAGTGCTATCCATATTTCTCAAGCAATAATTATAATGTACCCATTCTAATTGTTTCACAATACTTTCAGGGGTTTCCAATTTCATGATTTTATACAATAAGGTATTCTATATTATTTCTCTTCAGAACTTCAAGAATCAGCATGTGGTTTGTGCTGCAGATGGACCCTGAACAGAAAGCCTCATAGCTGAAAAAACTACACAAGGGAAACTAATGAAATTTTACAGGGAGACAATAAAAAACATGCTGACCACAGTGAATGCCTTTATTTTCACTTGACTGGCAGTTTGCCATTTATCTGATTTTTAGATCATCCTCAAGTGAGTGAGTTAACTAAAACAAAGTGCTCATCAGTGGCAATGAGAAAAGGATCGCCAACAAATGCTTATAGGCAATATTTATAAATGCCAAAATGGGGGGCTTGATGTTGTGGAATAAAGCAGTTCAAGATCACACTGGTTCAAGTTTGTTCTGCATTGGCAGTTTGTGTGAGTGTCTTGCTCATCTCCCCTCCCCAAGACACATAACTGTGACACTAGGGGTGACTAATCCTCCAGTATCACGATCAGAGATCATCCGGTTTTTTTTGTGACTTACGGAGTGCCCAATCCCTCAGTGTCATGATTGGAGATCGTCGGTCTTTTGTTTTGCTTTCTGTTTCTTTCACCTGAAAAAAATGGTCCATTGATGTCTTCCCCCACATGACTGTGACACTGGGGGTGACCAATCCCCCAGTGTTTTAATCAGGATCATTGATCTCACTTTTGGTTTTTACCTGTAAAAACAAAAACCTGGTCAATCAATGTCTTTTGCAGCTGTTCCTTACCCCCACTGACCCTCCCACTCAGCATCAACCACCCTATACCACCCCCAAGCCCTTACCTTGGGGGGGGTCCAACTCCATAATCCTGTCTGGACCGCAGACACATTTTCATTCTTCAAAGCCTGACTGCAAATTGAAGACACAGGTATACAGTTCAATGTACTGTATTTCAATGGGGTCTTGAGCTTAGTGCCATACTTGAACATTGAAGTAAAAAAACAATGAGTTCTGGGAGCTGACGAAGCAGGGTAGAGCAAGGGAGCGCACTCTCAAATTTATATCAGATTTTAGTAGTATAACTAGACAGCAATGTTTATTCTTTTTATAGGGAATTGAGCTGTGGAGCTTTCATCTATGGAACCCTTGGGTTCAGGAAATGTTAGTGAATTAAGTAAAGATGGATATGAAAATGGGTGGCTTTTACTGTTGCAAAAATGAGAGAACAGTGTTGATTGGCTAAGCTTCCTTCTGTCCTCACTGTGTTATGCTCCCTCCATGTGTTCAGTAGCTTACAGTGTATTTGGAGTTGTTATACTTATGTTATTTCAATTACTATAAAAATACATTTTTGCTTAAAAATAAAAATGGTTCATTACATCGTAACTGTAACACAAACTCACTGGGCAGCCAGGAAGTTCACTGTAATTATCTGAAAATGCTTACTACAAATAAGACAGAAAAAGAATGAGCTTAGACTAGGCACTTGGCCCTCTCTGCAAAGTGGAAGGTTTAGAAATCAACAAAACAGAACCGAATAACTGAAGTGAGGATTTGACAGATATGGAACTGTTATTCTAAACATGGTTTCTCACTTGTTACATATTTTCTACATTTTTATAGGAATATATTTCCAAATGTCTCTGCAAAACATAAAGGAACAAATATTATCAGCAATGCCCACATTCTTGTTTTTCACAGTTTGCACAGAAATGTGAAATACATACTGTATATTTTGAAAAACTTTACAAGCCAGGCACTCACCACCTAATGAAAATAAACACTCCAACAAGTTGGTAAAACAGTGCTGCAAAATAGCCTTTATTCTAAAATAAAAAAAAAAACATGTTGAAAGACAGACATCCCTCTGTATGTTTAACATGTATTGGATCTATTATGATTCTTCCAAAGGTTCGTAATAGATCCGAAATGCATCAGCTGTACAGAGGGATGTCTGTCTTTTGACATTTTTTTTAATTTTAGAATAAAGGCTATTTTGCAGCACTGTTTTACCAACTTGTCGTTGGAGTGTCTATTTTCATTAGGTGGTGAGTGCCTAACCGTTACAGTTTTTCAGTAGATTTTGTTGTCATTGGCACCACTACCTTAGTGTGCACTATCATTGGTTTTATACTGTATATTTTCCAAAGCCTTTTTGGGGCTGCAGTGGGCATAACCCTGCAGTCCTTTTACAATCACTGAGAAAAGTGAAGCCATATTCCTTCAGAATGAAGAAGGGTTGGGATTATGTCTCAGTCACCTCCGTGTCTGTGAAGCAGTCCTCCCATGTTGTCTCTACTGATGACAGTACTACACTATTCCACAGTGCCAGCAGTCACAGAGGAACACTACACACTCTGTTATGTCCAGGATGGCCACTGCACTGTTCTGCGCATGAGCCAGTAGTCAGACGTGCGCAGTAGCATGCGGCAGCCATCTTAATCATGGCAGGGTGGGCCATGTTCCATCATGGCTGCAGGCACTAATTTATTTATATATTTTTTTTTGTTCTCTTGTATAAATACCTCCCACCATACCCTCTCTCTCAGCACCCACCACTCCACCCCTAGAAAAATAGAAATGACATTGTGGGTACCCAGTCCCCCAGTCTTGTGATCAGCCCCCACAATTTACCACCCCATCACCCCACAGAAACAGAAAAGACACTGGATGTGCCCAATCCCACAGTGTCATGATCAGGGATTGCTAGTCTTTTTTTCTGACACTGGGGGTGCCCCTGTAAAAAAAATGGCCCATCGATGTGTTCCCCCATATAACTGTGACACTGGGTGTGCCCAGTCCCCCAGTGTTGCAATCAGGGATTGTCAGTCTCTTTTTTTTTCCCACCTAAAAATAAAAACAGTCCATTAACATCTTTTGCAGCCATTCCTTGCCCCCACTCAACCCTCTCACTGACCATCCACCACCCCGCACCACCCCAAGCTCTTACTTACCCATCGGGGGTCCAATGTCACAATCCTCTCTGCTGTGAACTGATGACACATCTTCACTCTTCAAAGCCAGACCACAAACTGAGGAAACAGATATGCAGTTCCATTTATTTAAATGGGGTTTTGAACTCGGTGCCATAACTCATTCTAGTGGGCTTTCTGGTAGTTATAGCTGTTGTTCTTTACTTTGACATTCTGTGAAAGGGAAACCATCCTTAGTCACTTATTTTTTTTTTCAAATATTGCAGTGATTAGCTGTGCACATAATGTTTGACAATAGTCTGAGGCATTGTTTGCTCTAGATGTGACCATTATTTACATAAGGAATAGTACAAGTAAAGACTAGAATAATAACGTTTTACAAATACACCAGGTGAACTCATATTTGTTGCAGAACATGTTTAAAGAATCAGTACAGTCTAGTGGTTCAAAAAAAGAACTGTGGACCAGAAGATTCTGTTTGAATCCCAGCATGAATGTTATTTTTCTTTGTAACCTTGTGCAAGTTGTTACACTTTATCAGGATTTAGGTCCCAGAGATGCAGAACTAGGTTGAAGCAGTTATTCAGTGTTAACATCATTTTGCACCTCCATGGAACTATTCTGCATAAAACCATTTTCAGAAAAAACTGAAAGTCTAAGCCATAAATGAAATAATGCCATGATAACGTGTTATTAAGCCATTAAAAATACAGGCATATCTCCCCTGATACAACTATCTGTGTAACTGCATAAATGACACCATTGTCACTGAATTATTTTTCTCATGCTAGCAAAGATAATTCAGACTCTAAAAATATTTCAAGTGACAGCTTGCCTAATGAGTGGAAATATTTTGCTTCTACTCAGGAGACCAATGGAGAGCTATTTGTTCTCTGACAGATTTCGGTGAAGACTGCTGGCTTATTAATTCTTCTCTAGAATCACCTAAGGACTCATTCAGCTAAAGGTCTGCATGTGTACAGCTTACCATTTTGTGTCAATTTATTATGTTAATTCCCCAAAATGTAATTCCTATATTAGTTATTGATGCAGGCAGCATTTTAGAGATGTATTGAATGAATTTGTAAAACCTTGGATAGCTATGTAAGTATACGCAAGAGTGAACATTTTTTTACTTTCTCTTGCCCTTATGTCATAGTCAGGCTTCTGGATTGAGTTACAGTGCTAGCCATCACCACGATTACATAGGAACATAAAACTGACTGCAGATAAAGACCACAAGGCTCACCTAGTCTGTTCATTTCCCTACCTATTTTATAAACTGCAGATCCTATTTGATCTGCAGTTTAACTTCTCCTACCTGTCACTAGGGTTCCCTTCAGTCTGTCCTATGCATTCATAGAAACATAGAAGTTGATGGCAGATAAGGACCTCAAGGCCCATCCAGTCTGCCTATTTTTTCTACCTTATGAATGTGCCATAGGCATTTACTCTGCCAATGGCCTATCTATTCAAACGCATCTGTAATGCTCCCTTATGCCTATCCCATGCTTGTTTGCAGCCCTGCACTGTATTCATATCCACCACTTCCTGAGGTAGGTCATTCCATGCATCCACCACCCTTTCAGTGAAAATTAACTCCCTTACATTACCCCTTAATTGTCCTCCCTCTTATCTCATGCCGTGTCCTCTTGTCCTGCTATTTTTCTTATATTGAAACATGTTAGACTCTTTCACCTTGTTAATGCCCTTAAGATGTTTGAATGTTTTGATCATATCACCTGTCTCCCTCCTTTGCTCTGCAGTATACATATTGAGCTCCGTTAATCTGTCCTCATATGTTATCTGATGCAGTCCCTGCACCATTTTGGTTGCCTTTCTCTGGACTACTTCCATTTTGCTAATGTCCTTGTGCAAGTGCGGCCTCCAGTACTGCACACAGTACTCCAGAAGGGGCCTAACCAGTGTCTTGTAAAGAGGGATTATTACCTCCCTCTTACAACTTGCGATACCCCTACTAATACACCCCAACATCCCTCTAGCCTTACCTACTACTTTAGTGGTCTGCTTGGATGATTTCAGGTCATCTGTGATGATGATGCCCAAGTCTCTTTCTTCCCTTGTGACTGCCAGCAACTCCCCTCCCATGCTATAGGTGGTTTCAGGGTTTCTCTTCCCTATGTGCATGATCTTGCACTCTTTTGCATTAAACCCCAGTTGCCTCTCTTCTGCCCATTTTGCCAGTTTATCCATATCTCTTCTCATTCTGCCCACCCCATCTAGATTATCTAGTCTGTTGCAGATCTTGGTGTCATCTGCAAAGAGACAAACCTTACCCTCCAGTCCATCTGCAATGTCACTGATGAAGATATCAAAGAGGACTGGCCCCAGGACTGATCTCTGAGGTACCCCATTTGTGACTTGTATTTCTTCTCTGACTGCATACCATTTACCACCATTCTTTGTTTTCTGCCCACCAACCAGTTTGCCACCCAGTTGACCAACTTTTGACCCACCCAGAGCCTACCCAGTTTATTAATCAATCTTCTATATGGAACAGTATAGAAAGCGTTGCTGAAGTCAAGGTAGGCAACATCTACTACACCCCCTTGGTCAACCACTCTGGTTACCCAGTCAAAGAAATCTATGAGATTAGTTTGACAGGACCTTCCTGTTGTACAGTAAACCCAGCTGTCTTGGATCCTATGCTTCTATGGATTCCAGGTGTTGAACTATCCTTTCCTTAAGGAGTGCCTCCATAATCTTGCCCACTACTGAGATAAGACTGACTGGTCTGTAGTTCTCTTCCTCCTCCCTGCTACCACTCTTGTGCAGCGGGATCACATGAGCCCTTCTCCAGTCTTCTGGGACCTCTCCTGTGCTCAGAGACTCACTAAACAGTTCTGATAATGGCTCTGCTAGTTCCACCCTTAGCTCCTTTAGTACCCTGGGATGTATGCCATTAGGTCCTATTACCTTGTCCACCCTGAGCTTAGCGAGCTCTTGTAGGACCCTTTCTTTTGTAAAGGGATTTGTGCACACCTCCCTCCCCCCCCCGTGTCCATGGTGCTGAGCTGTGGGCCCTGTCCTGCCTTCTCCTCAGTAAATACTGAGCAGAAGTATCTATTAGGATATATGCTTTTCCTTGGTCCTCCTCCACACACTCCCCCTTATCCCCTTTTATCTTAGCAATACCCCCTCTGGACTTTCTCCTTTCACTAATGTATCTATAGAAAGCCTTGTCCCCTTCTTTTACTGTTTGTGCTAGTGTTTCCTAGGTTTGGGCCTTTGCCTGCCTTACTGCCTTCCCTGCTTCCCTTAGGGAAGTTTGGTATGCCTCCCTATCTTTGTCCCTCTGCATTCCCTTATATTTCCGGAAGGCCAGCCTTTTAGCTCTGAACTTTTCTACTACTGTTTTTGAGAACCACGGTGGTTTCCTCCTTCTTTTGCTCTTGTTTGTCTGTCTAACACAGTGGGATGTTGCTTCAAGTATTGCATTCTTAATGCTTGCCCACTTTGCCTGCATCCCATCGCCTGTGTTTCTTCTTGTCAGGGCTGGCTTAACTCTATTGGCCATCTTATCAAAGTCAGCTCCTCTGAAGTCCCATAGTTTTGCCTTGGAATGGCATGATTTAGTTCTTGAACTCACCTGTCATTTTGGCCCTTACTACCTCCTCAGGGAGGCTGTTCCATGCATCTACCATACTTTCTGTGAAAATATACTTTCTCACATTGCCCCTGAGTTTTCCCCCTGCAGCCTCATAATAATACTGACTGATTCAGTGTGATGTGGTGTGCTATAAGGCCATGGGCAGAACATCCAGTGTCGTAGCAATAAATACTGACAATTGAAATATGTCTGTCTGCCTCAAGGTAACTTTTGATCTGTTGTTCTGTTTGCTGTGCTTGCTGAACCTCTGACAACCTGGAATTCACATTACAAGCAACACCAAAAAGTCAGCTTCCTCACCTGCTGCCCTATCAGCTCTGGCCAGAACTTCTTTTTTTGCACAGAAATAATATTGAGGACCCAAGCAGGGTAAGAAACCAGACAAAAATGCACATGTACAGTACACAGCATAGGAAGCATCCAGAAAACCCAAATCAATAGTTCTACCACTATTTTACATAACCATAGCAGAAAATTAGCATTTTGAAATAACCTTTTTTAATTTCCTTGCTACTTTAACTAGCTGTATCAGCAGACAGCTATGGAATGCATTCAGCAAAACCTGGCTTTTGGTATTCCTGGCCATTGGAACATCTGGCATATTCAGATAACCCACCACAGCTAATTCTCCCTTAGCTATCCCTCTTTCCAGTTCTTCCCCAAGTTCTCTGTCCCTCTCCTCCCATTGCCCTACTGGTCTATAGATCACCCCAAGCACAGTTTGTTGCCTGAGGCTACTATGAGTTGCACCTACAGTGATATCATCTCTATGCTGTCCTTGACATAAAGGGTTATTCCTCCTCCTCCTCCTCCTCTATCTGTTCCTCTATCCCTCCTGAACATCGAGTACCCAGAGACCATCAGGTGTCGTGCATTATTACCACCTGCCACATAGAGATAATATGTGGGGGACTTGACCAGCAATTAAACCCCAGGAAAAGTGGATGTCAGGGCTGGGGGTCATTATGTGGTAAAGTGCACCACCACCATCTACTCCTTGGACTGGTTTGACACTCAAGTCAGGTGGCAGCTGGTAGCAGTAAGAGTAGATGGTCATATAGTCAGGATACAGATACACATAAAGTACAACAGTGCATGAGAAGCAGGCCTTGCCATATCCACTATGACAGTATTATCCACAGCAGTCAAAATCTTTCCCATTAGCTCTCAAGCTTGTGAGAGCAGACAAAGGCAGCCTGTTGCTGCTGCAAAGAGAAATGTGTAAACACAAAACTGGGTTCCTGTAAAACAAAGTCTCAAACAAATGCAGAAAGAAAGAAAGACACTCAAAGATAGTTCTAGGGGCCAATGGATAACCCAGCGAGTATCACATTGTTCTCCTGTGCTAGCAACCCAAGTTTAGAAGCTAGCTCAGGAAGCTGGTAGGATGGCTCAGTGCTGGGAGAATGGTGCTGCTGCTTGGCAGCACTCCCACTCTGGAGTGGGACAGGCATTGTGTACCACCAATTGATTGACTCCCTGTGGTTGGACAGGGGAATTATCTCAACATGGGATGCTAAGCATGTAGAGGCCATATCACAGCTGGGCACAATGGCCAGAAGGTTGGCAGGGTGAAAACACAAGATGGAACCCCCCTGTGAGGACAGGAGGATAGCGTACTGCTCCCTCAAAACCTGCATCACCCACTGGGCTCTACTGGCTACTCTAGCTGCATAACTGGGAGGGGGAGGATGGCCTTCACCACCTGGCCTTGCCATGTAGGGATAATTTGTGGGGAACCTGATCAGCAGGTAAGACCCAGGGAAGGTGGGTGTCGGGGCTGGGGTCAGATGTGAGCTGATGGAGTTCTTGCAGTGATAAGGGGAGCATGAAAATCTCTACATAAGAAGACGGTTCTATAACACTTTGCCTAAGATCAAGGTGAACTACTAATGTTGCTCATGCCCAAAATTCAGTGAATACTATGTACTCCATTTAGTGCATAAATGCATAAAATAAGAACACCAAACTGATCTGACCACCATTGCAAAAAGCCCCAGTTCTTTGAAGACCAAACCTCTTCCTCAGAGGCACCTGCAGGCCAGCAGGATAAAACAACAAGGTGGTCACTAAACAACTACCCTACTGCTTTTCTTCTTAGATTATTTGATGTAGCCTCAGGCTAGACTGGTCTGATGGACAGCATACTGTTATCTTGGTTGGGTGCTCCACTTATTGTGCTACTACGGGTGGGGTGGGAATGCAGCTAAGAGTTAATTTTTGAATGATTCTCCAGTGGCAGACCATTTGGGTAGATAGTAAGTCTCAAAGAAGAGGTTTCCCCACAACAGCAGCCAGCAGACACATAGGAGGATTATAATCTATCTGAAGGCTCCTTATAGGATGATAAAGAGCAGAGGTTCAAACAGTAGCCAATAGACAGCAGAGACAGATGGGCATGTCTCTCATGATTTGTTGGATGTAAAGACAAGTTTTAATCAACAAGTCAGTGCATATTTCAAGCATCATACTACCGATCCTGCCATGACATGTGCAGAGTGGGAATCTCATGAAAATACATGAAACATAGGCAACTTATATTATGTATTACCTTTGACTGAGCTTGGGGCATTTTTTCATATAAGTACTTATTGCAAATTAATTCACAAAGTTTGAAACTTTGCAAAGTGCTGACTTCACAAAGTTTTCAGCAGGTGAAATGTCACTTTTTCAAGCAAAGTGATACATATTTTCCAGTGACGTTGCCACATTGTGATGACTTTACCTAAAAATAGTGCAACTTTGTTAGAAAAAAACATTGTGAAGTGGTAATGTGCAAAGTTTGGGTACAATAGAAATTCTGTGACATGCTTCATGAAGACAAATTTTGCTGTTTCACCTGCAAATTAAAATGCAGCAACACCTCTGGCCATTTGAATCAGAATAAAGTGTTCAGTGGTGTTTAAGCTAATGGACAGAAAAGGCAAATCTGCAAACATTGTTATAGGCAACATCCCATGATAGAAGGATGTTTTTCTGTACTTGAACAAAGACCGGCAGTGCATAGCAAAGAGCAGGGAGCAGAAATCCTTGGGCAATGGAGATCCTAGCAGCAGGGATCAGGGCATGGCAGACATGATAAGCCAACCCAATTTTGGCATGAACAGACTTTCATACCACATTGACATGGACAGAGAAACTGAGACACAGATCCAGAGTGATCCCTAAGTATTTGAAGGAGTTGGTAACTTGTACCAGGGAGCCATCGAGACAAGAGACCAGAAATGAGGGGTTTAGGGCACTGAGCTTCCTGCAGGATCCAAAGAGCATGGCCTGGGTCTTGGCAACATTTAATATGAGGTGGTGAAATGTGAGCCATGTTTGGATTAATTGTAGGTCGGAAGAGAGGTGGGAATTAATGTCAGAGATGGAGCTAGAGGAGGCATAGAGGACCAAGTCATCAGCATAGAGTAAGGTGTGACAGTGGGAGGGACTGGTAGGTAGATTGTTTATAAATATAGAAAAGAGCAGGGGCCCAAGGATGGAACCTTGTGGAACACTAATGAATAGAGGATCAGGGGAGGTGTGGACTCTACAGTAGGAGACAGACTGGGTGCGATTGTGCAGGTAACTGGAGAACCAGGCAATAGTGGACTGGGAGGCACCCAGTGAATCTAGCTGATGCAAGAGCAGTAAATGGCTGACCGAGTCAAAAGCCTTCATTAAGTCAATAAAAACAGACCCCTTAAGTTAGCTTCTATCCATGGTGGTTGAGGTGTCGTTAGTAAATTGCGCGAGGCAGTCAAGGTGCTGTGGCCTGGTCTGAAGCCATGCAGGGCAGGAGATAGCAGGTCACAGTTGGCTACAAAGTCTGACACCTGATGATGAATAAGTTTCTCCAGAAGTTTACTAAGGGTAGATAGAAGTGCTATAGGGCAGTAGTTCAAACGGTTGTTAGGGTCACCCTTTTTAAAGACAAGTATAACCCTAACATGTTTCCAGGAGCAAGGCACAGTGCCAAACCTAATGGAGAGGTTGAAGAGGTGCAAGATAGTGGTGGCAAGAATGGAGGCACCAAGTTTGAGAAGTCTAGGTTCCAGACTATCAGTACCAGCACTGCCATGAGGAGACATTGTGTTGAGGATCCATAGAACATCAGTTCTAAAGACAGGGCTGAGAATAAGGGGGGGATGGGGCAGAGGGAGGCCTGGAGAGGGAGGGGAGGTTAGGGAGGGACAGAAGGAATGGCTGCGTTGGAGGTCGTCCAAGGAGGGGAGGTAAAGAGTGAGTTAAAGTAGTTGGCTATGGTGTTGGGGTTGTTACAAGAGACATTGTCAATTAACATGTCATGAGGGGCTTGAGAAGCACTGCGACCCAGAATGTGGTTGATATGTACCCAGTACCTTTTCGGGTAATGGGCAGAGGCATGGAGAAGACCTCTATAGTAATTGCTTTTGGCAGCGTGGATTGCTTTCTTGCATGAGTTCCTAAGGGAGTGATAGGCAACAAAGTCAGAAAGAAAGGAGGAGGCTTTTCACCTGGCCCAGAGCTTGTCATGAGATTTAAGCAAGTGGAGAAGGGGACTGATCAACCATTTGGTGGGAAGGCCCCTAACCCTGCGACTAATGTAAAGAAGGTACTTGGACTGCAGTAAGCGCAACATGGTGGAGAAATACTCCACCACCAGATCAGTGTTGTCTGTGGTGAAAAGGGGAGACCAGTCAACCTGTATAGATCAGATAGAAAAGCCAACAGATCAAAGGCAGAGAAGTCGGTCGCAGAGATGATTTTAAGTGGGTATGAAGGGGAGCAGGCATCCCAGACACAGATTACAGGAGAATGGTCACTAATTTAGTCAGACAACACAGTAACTAAGGATATCCCGTCTGGTCTATTGGTGAGTACCCAGTCAAGTAGGGTGTGACTAGTGCCACTGCTGGAGCACCTGGTAGGTTCAGTGACAAACTGAGCTGGATTGGCTTTGGCCATGTTAGTGTTGAGGATGGGGAGCTTGGGCCAAGCCAATCCTGACTGAAGTCACCTAGACAAAGTACTTCATTGTTTTTGGTGGTATGGGGTAGAAATTCCAGAAATTCCTCAAGTCCCCATTTACTGGATGCAGGAGGAATGTAGGCACATACAACATGCAGCTTCTTGTTATTACCTATTAAGAAGCAGGGCATGACGCACCTTGTAGGACACAGGTGTGGGGCAAGATTGAAGGGTCTGGTTTAGGTGGGACAGAAGAAAGTGCCAGGCCCAATCCCACCCCCCATGCTGGTGACCTGTGTTTGGGAATGGAGAGGGTAGTTCACTGGGCCAGCAGGGCAAGGGAGGTTTGAGCACCCAGTGGCAGCTCTCTGGCCTCAGGAAGGGGGGGAAGCCCTTCACAAAACATGACTATTTCCCAAGATGGGGCATTGCCAATCTCCTTCTGGGAGCCGCAATGCCTGGTGCAGACATGCTGGGTGGAATATTGCTTACACCCTCATTGATGTCGACAAAATGACTGCCACACCAATATGTGTGAACCCAGCACACGGACGGGAAGATTTGAAGCATAATGTACTGCTGTACACATCCCTGTGTTCCAAGCTCAGGGAGGAAAAATGGAGCAAAACAGCCTGGCTACTACATGATCGCACCTCCCACAGGCTATTGCACAACTGACGTGGCTCACCACTCATCACTTTGTGGTCCTTGGTAAATAGCTGATAACTGATAAGTTCTTGAGAAGGTCGATGATAGGGCTGAGGGGAGTGCACATGGGCAAACTCGGGGGTTGGAGCATAAAATACTGGTTAAAAAAATATCAACATGTGAACCAGGAACTTGCCTGCTCCCCACCTTCTGTTTTAGTGTAAATCAGGGAACAAGACCCCTCCCCATTTGTATTGTTGAAGAGTGAGATTGCTTTTGAAGTGAATGGCATGGAAGCAGATTTAGCATCTTTTGGCATGAAACAAGACAGTTTGGATTGGTGGACACCCCCACCTGCTGAACGGACATTTACTCTGAAGCCTTAAGGTACTGTTGAATTGTTTTTTTTCCTTTACAGGTGTCTGGAGCTGAGAGTGCTCCTGCAACCCAGTAAAAAGCCAATGGGAGTGGGGCCTGATTTGGTGTTGCAACATAATCAGGGACAGCAGAGAAGTAAGGAGTAGAGGGTAGGCACCTCAATTCAAAGTGACAGCGTGATAAAGGACACTATTATGAAGCACTTAGTTTACTTACGTTCGTTTGCGCGCATGCGCAAGGAATGTTTTGGGAGAGTAGCACACTTTGGAGGTGTGCCTCTCCCTTTCATTCCGCTGCTCCATTGAGCAGGCATGGCGGTCCTGCACCAATGGGTGCGGGAGCTGTGTATGACAGCGGTGATCTTCGCTTCAAAGAAAACCACCACTGTCATACAGAGCACCACGTCACGCTGCCCCCCCTGTCATGCTGCACCCCCAAAATCTTTGCTGCCACGCTGGGAGCCCACCCCAGCGTGGAAAACATCCCGCGTTGTTTGCCGACAGGGGTGCCCAATCCCCCGTCAGCTCCACGGCCCCCCTGCTGTCTTCTGCCACGCGCAGGGCCCACTGATGTGGCAAGCGATCTAGTTGTTTGCCGACAGGGTGCCCAATCCCCGTTGGCTCCTCGGCCCCCAGCCATCCTTGTGCCACGCTGGAGCCCACCCCAGCATAGCAAACATCCACGTAGTCTTTTTTTAAACCTGTAAGCCAAAAAGCGGTCCCAGGCGCTTCTCCCAGTCCCCCCACAACCCGCACCCATCCACTGCGCTTTTAGCCTCCCACACCCCTCACCCATGCCTCTGGAGCTCGGCGGCGATGATCTTCGGTGGACCGGGAACACGCCTGCACTCTTTAAAGCCGACCATCAACTGAGGAAATGCCGATAAGCTGCATAATGGGCTAGAGGGGTTTTCAACTTTATTGCATATCTCAGGCATTTTTGGAATTTTGCACCAAATTTTCAACATGGGGTTTTGGGACCCCTTCTCATGAATGATGTCACTGTCATGGTGTTATTCAGGCCTGAAGGGTGATTTGGCACAGTAAGTGCGCGGTGACTGCGAAATCACCCTTCGAGAACTGAACCTCTTACCATGTTTCATCGACATCGTCGTGAAGAAATGCTATTTAATATTGCAAATCAAAAAAGTAAACACTGTTACTGGCGTGTGTTGCGCGGTTCCTATGCAGGCTCGTGGTTTACGAATATTCAATATTTTCACTCCAGATTTTCAACATTGGCATTTTACCATACCTCCTTATGAGCAGTACGGCTGTCATTTTCACATCCTGCCCAAAACATGTTTCCCACCGATGTAAGCACAATGGTGCGAGTCGATTAGCTTGAAATCAATGTATGGGATGCATTAAGAAAATCATGGTGACACTGTTCATTAGCAGAGGTCTTAAAATGGCTATGTTGAAAATCTGGTGAAAAAATTCTTAAAAATGACTGTTTTACGAGTGTGCGTTGCGCAGTTCCTATGCACACTCGTAGGTTTGTGAATTTTCAATATTTCCACTCCAGATTTTCAACATTGCCATTTTACTACACCTTCTTATGAGTAGGAGAGCTGTCATTTTTCACATCTCACCCAAAACATGTTTCCACCCATGTAGCGCACAATGGCGCAGTCGGTGTGCGAAATCAATGTATGGGACACATTAAGAAAATCACAGTGTCACTGTTCATGAGCAGAGATCTTAAAATGGCTATGTTGAAAATTTGGTGAAAAAATTCCTACAAATAACTGTTTTACGAGCGTGCATTGTGCAGTTCCTACGCAAGCTCGTAACTTTGCGAATTTTTCAATATTTTCACTCCAGATTTTCAACATTGCCATTTACCACACCTCCTTATGAGCAGTGCAGCTGTCATTTTACATCTTGCCCAAAATGTGTTTCCGCCATGTACTATACACATTGGCACAGTCGGTGTGCAAAATCAATGTATGGGACACAGTAAGAAAATCACAGTGACACTGTTCATTAGCAGAGGTTTTAAAATGGCAATGTTGAAAATTTGGTGAAAAAAAATTCTAAAAATGACTTTTACGAGCGTGCGTTGCACAGTTCCCATGCACACTCGTAGGTTTGCGAATGTTCAATATTTCCACTCCAAATTTTCAACATTGGCATTTTGCCACACCTTCTCATGAGCAGTACAGCTGTCATTTTTCACATCCAGCCCAAAACGTGTTTCCACCCATGTAGCGCACAATGGCGCAGTCGGTGTGCAAAATCAATGTATGGGACACATTAAGAAAATCACAGTGACACTGTTCATGAGCAGAGGTCTTAAAACGTCTGTGTTGAAAATTTGGTGACAAAAATTCCTAAAAATGACTGTTTTATGAGTGTTCATTGCGCAGTTCCTATGCACGCTCGTAAGTTTGCGAATTTTCAATATTTTCACTCCAGATTTTCAACATTGCCATTTTACTACACCTCCTTATGAGCAGTGCAGCTGTCATTTTTTACATCTTGCCCAAAACATGTTTCCGCCCATGTAGCGCACATTGGCACAGTCGCTGTGCGAACTCAGTGCATGGGACACACTAAGAAAATCACAGTGTCACTGTTCATGAGCAGAGATCTTAAAATGGCTATGTTGAAAATTTGGTGAACAAATTCCTAAAAATAACTGTTTTACGAGCGTGCGTTGTGCAGTTCCTACGCACGCTCGTAAGTTTGCGAATTTTCAATATTTTCACTCCAGATTTTCAAAATTGCCATTTTACCACACTTCCATATGAGCAGTACAGCTGTCATTTTTCACATCCTGCCCAAAACGTGTTTCCACCTATGTAGCGAACAATGGAGGTAATAAAAAGGTCATGCTGAAAATTTATTGTGCAAATACCAGCAATCGCATAGGACATTAGGGTAAAACACCATACGTGCCAAACGCCACTGCAAATACCTGCAAGTGAACGTTCGGCATTGACAAATGCTTGTTTTGTAAGGGATGCCACTATAGCACAACAGTTTACTTTTGTTTTTTCATTTTCAGTTTTATACTTGAAAGAAGTAATGAAGAAACTGGGAAAACTGGGGCAAAGTTGGGAGACCATTATGAAGGGAGTGAGAAAAAATTACTGTTATTACCAGTTTGAACATTCTATTTCAGGAACAATAAGTCATACAGTAAAAAGGTGGGCAGGCACAGGGACTACTTATTTCCTGGTCTCTGTTACCTGATACCTGCCTGGGTCATGGGTGCTGTCAGCCAATCAGAAAAATGGGTTTCTCCACCCATTTTCTAAGAACCAGCACCATTAGTGTGTAAACAAACATTACTTGTGGAAACCAATGCAATTCAAACTCAGACCAGCAAATTTCTAGTACAACCTCAAACAGACACACACACACAGAGAACACTTTCAAAAAACAATATACTATTCAAACAAACTAGTATGTCTACTGCACACACCAATATATTCCACAAGCAAACAAACCAGTTATGCAAATAAACCAATACAGTCTGCATTATCCAATGCATGACAAGCACCATCTGTATACATTTTAGCCAGACTGGCACTTCATACTTCCTTCATTACTGTACTGTCTGTAGCTATATATTTAATGACAATGAAGAAATAAATACCTCAGGGCTAATAGCAACTCGCTCTTGGAAGAACTAATCAATAAGCACAGCACCACACCACAGCTGGTAACTAATGTAGTGGCAACTAAATGGTAAGCTGATGAGTTCATAGAATCACAAACGCGTGACGGCAGAAAAGGACCACACTAGCCAGTCTACACTGCCCTATTTCCCCCCCTACAGCCCCCCCGCCGGCCCTCACACTTCCCCACTACTCAGCCCCATATGTCTGTCCCATGCCCTCTTGAATCCCTCCACCGATTCAGCCCCTACCACCTCTTCAGGTAGTCTGTTCCATCGTCCTCTTACATTGCTTCTGTATCTTTCTTCCTGCAGTCTGAAGCTATGCCCTCTAGTTCTGGACCCCTCCTTCTTCTTCTTAAGTAAACATCCTTCCCTTACCCTGCTGAGCCCCTTTACATATTTAAAAGTTTCAGTTAAGTCTCCCCTTTTCCTTCTAGTCTCCAGCATGTACAGATCCAACTCCTCACACCTCTGCTTGTATATCTTCCCCTGCATACCCTGCACCATCTTAGTTGCCCTTCCCTGAACCATTTCCATCCCATCTATGTCCTTGTAGAGGTGTGGTCTCCAGAACTGGACCCCATGGTCCAGATGCTGCCTCGCCATGGCTTTGTAGATAAGGATTATTATCTCCCTCCTTCACCTAGTAATATCCCTGCCAATGCATGCCAACATTCCATTGGCCTTCCTCACTGCCCTGCTACATTGGTTTCCTACCTTAAAACTGGATGAGACTACGACCCCCAAATCCCTCTCCTGTTCTTTTACTTTGATTGCCTCCCCTCCTAGGGTGTGTCCTGCTCATTTATTTCTACTCCCCACGTGCATCACAGCATACTTTTGGCATTAAATTTCAGCTGCCAAGTCGCTGACCACAACTCAAGCGTCTTCAGGTCCTGCCTCATGTCCTCCACCTCCTTTTAGTGTCCATCCTATTGCATATCTTTGTATCATCAGCAAATAGGCACACACACACCCAGACCCTCCACTAATTCGCTGATGTAAGTGTTAAAAATGAGAGGTCCCAGAACTGACCCCTGGGGCACTCCACTCTTCACTCCTTCATCCTGGAGTACACCCATTTAGCACCACACTCTGGGTTCATCCCACCAACCAGGTCTCCACCCACCATGTCATTTTCCAACCCACCCACCCACCCATAGGCTTTCCAGCTTGCTCACCAGCCTTCAGTGAGGGATGGTGTTGAAGGCCTTACTGAAGTCCAGGTAGGCTCGCCCACCGCCTCCCCTGGTCGACTACCTGAGTCACCCAATAGAAGAACTTATACAGGTTTGTCTGGTATGACTCTCCCTTCATGAAGCTATGCTGTCTGCTGTCCTGCAAACTGCTCTACTCCAGGTAGTCCAGCACCCTGTCCTTGATTAGTACCTCTATTACCTTCCCCACCACTGAGCTGAGGCTGACAGGCCGATAGCTCTCCTTCACCTCCCTACTTTCTCATTTGTGCAAAGGCACCATGTCTGCCCTCTTTCAGTCTTCTGGCACCCTCCCCATATCTAGGGACAAGTTGAATAACTTTTGTCAATGGGGCAACCAACTTCTCCTTCAATTCCCTGATCACCCTGGGGTATAACCCCATCTGGCCCCATTGCCTTGTCCACCCTCAATCTTTCTAGTTCTTCCCTAACCCTATCCACAGTGAATGGGCTCTGAACCACCCATTTGCCCTCCCTCACCTTCGCCTTTAGCTCAGGTTTCCTCACTACTATGTATTACACAATTTGTATATGTCCTATGATAATGAAGAAAAAACTGAACAAGTGCTTACAGCAACTTGCCCTTGGGACAATAAACTATCAGGGCACAGTACTATACCATTGCTGGTAGCACATGAGTGGCAAATAACTGGCAAGCTGAGGGATTCCAAATCCCCACTGCTATGTACTGTACTATATGTGTGTGTGTGTGTATGTGTGTGTGTATATATATATATATTTATGCAATAGGGGTGGACATAAGTTGAGTGTGATAAATGCATTTATCTGAGTCACTGTACGTATAAATAAATTTATACATACAGTGACCATTTATACAGTGCCGGACTACTTCCTAGTCTAACGCATTTTCACTTTCTCACACACAGTCAATACTGCTGTCTACAAATCTTTCCCCAACCACAGGAACTCATCTAGTTCCAAAATCTGTTTTCTAATTTTTTTTAAACCTCTCCCCAGCATCATCCATCTAAATCTGTTCCTCACATCAAAAAAAATGGTACAATCACACACCAAGGAAAGTAGTATGTGCCACTCGCACTCTTCTTGCCACTGTCTCCTTCCTAACTGCATCCCACAATGCCTCAGTCCCTGACTTTCTAAAGAACTGCCGAATACACAAAACGCAGTTCTTTTTAAATTTCTCCCCTGCATCCATCACCCCAATGCAACAGAACTCCTAACCTGCTAACATTAAATTAAAATTATGTCTCTCCAAAACCGCAGTTGTTTTTTTCTCTCTCACCCGCTCGCTCGCTCACATTCGCAGTATGTGTCCATCAGCTCGGTCACCTCTTCTTCCTGACGCCACTCATTGCAGTCCACTGTAGTCCAAATTTCCACCTCTCCTACAGAAATGGCTTTAAAAAATAAAAACTTCATGACAGCGACTACTTTCCTGTTGGTGAGCGCTCACTAAACACACCCGATGTTTTCCTCTATTCACACCATCAGTGCTCGCTAAACTCAGCCGCCATTTTTTTCTTTTAAAAACTGTCAAGCCATACTATCAGCCAATCAGCTGTAACGAACCACAGAGTATGGCTCATCAATCTGGCAAAGCACAAAATAAACCCACAAAGATTTCCATATTTTTTTATTTAAAAAAAAATTATTTTAAAACTACACAGACACATGAGATCCTTCCCTATTGCATAAATGAAATATGCAGGGGGACTTTTGTGATATATGATTTATACTACTTGTGCTGTTTGCTCTTCCTACACCTCACCTCGTGGCTTACGCCACTGTGAGGTTACCTAAGGTCAAACAGCACTCATGTGCATAAATCATATATCACACAGGTACCCTCTGCATATCCTATATATATATATATATATATATATATATAATTGTATAGTATATATATTGTGTAGTATAGGATTTGTAATCCTAGATTGAATAAAAAAATAAATAAAATAAAAAATGAAAATATTTTTTTAATTGGAGAACTTTTTATGAATTTGGCTAATCTCAATTGAGTTACAAACTCATTTACAATGAGGTCCACAGTAGATTATAAGAATTCATAAAGAGAAAAAAGAAAAAAAGAAAAAAAGAAAAAAAAATATGTATATATATATCCCTGGCACCATTATATCATGGGCTACTACCCCTGCCTGCTTCCCTGACTGGAGGTTGAGGGTCCTGGGTTCACTCTAAATGGTCACTGCGGTGTCAATACCAACAGTAAAACTATGAATATAGTGCCTCCTCCCAGAGTAATGAATTAGTGGGTTAGAACTGGAATTGATACAGCCCTCTGGGAAGCTATACCTACCCACAGCCCCACCTAGTAGCCCCACACTTACAGTTTCCCAAAATACCTTACTTTACATTCATTTCACAATTAATGGAGTGTGCTAATAATATGCTCACAGTGACCATACTTAGCAGCAGGGTCTGAAACTCTTGAATGTACCATGTGTACCTGTAAAGAATAGTTACCATCAATAACACAGTACCTTTCAGCTATTTGCATTAAACCAGCACTTAGTAATAATATGCTCATGGACCAGGTTAACATTTAAACAACAAACTGATTTATTAAGGGGTTTAAATAAAGGGAAGGGAATGCAAATAAAAAACAGATTATTTAGTGTGTTGCTGTTGGCAATTGGTTGTATTTTTATAAAACATTTCAACATAATACACTCGCCCCCTGGACTATCCAGTTTAAGCTGCTCGGTACCTAGAATCTAATTAGGTGCAGGCTTGAAGCATTGCCACGGGTCGGCCAGTGTTGCAGCTGGTTGGGGCCCTTCAATAAAGAAATGGTTAAGTTTTCTTTTGTGCTTTGCTGTAGCAATTATAAAACAACTTTTGAAACAAAACAGAAATTGTAATTCACAGGTCCGATGGCATGCAAAGAACTATCTAACCCACAATGCAAACTTGAAAGGGAAATCAGATGGAAAAACAGGTTAATTAGTGTTGTAGGGTAGAACACTGTTCTACACACTAAATCTTGAATCTTGGGATCTGGGCTGATGTCCAGAATGGCTCTCCTCAAGGCAGGATGTGGCTGTAGGCTGCAGGACTTCATCCTTTCTGGCAAGGACCAGGATACAGGGACAGGAGCTGACTGACTTACCCCCTCATCAAGGCATAGCCCCCAAGAGTGGCCGTAACCTGCAATGATATTCTCTGCTGGAGCTGATTCCCTTCTCTGGTTGTCTGACAGCTTGGCTTTCACAGGCAGCAAGAGTCTCTCAGGTATATTACTTGGCATAACATGCTCAGCTTGGATACAGTTTGGTAATAGATCACACAGCTTACACATTTGCAAAGTGCAGTCTTGGAAATGTAAGATGGCACGCAACAATTCAGGTCTCCTTCTGGCAAACTGGCTGGAGATAATTTCGGTAACTCCAGGCATTAACTTTGGCACAATCAAGATGCAGATTTGGGATCTTTCAGTAACTCTGACCCCAATTTCAGTCTGACATTTCACTCTGGGGAAAATTTCTCCTTTCTCCCTTTCCTGGAGAATCTCAGCCTATTCTGCAGGCTTGGTAGTCCCAACAATTAAACAGCCAATGTTTTGGATGAGAAGAGCCAAAACAGGCCTCACCCCAAGTTCCCCAAGCTGCAGGGAGCCTCTTTACCCTTCAGGAGCTCTGGCCAGACTGACTCAAACTGTCCCAATTCAAACAGTCCCTCTAAAAATAAAGGGCAAAGTTCCTGAAATCTGATTGGCTGCCCAATCTGTCAGAATCAGTTTGAGTATTTTAATTAGACAGCATTTGGACACCCAAAATTGTAACTCCTTTTTCCCCCAAAATCCTTTGGCATAGTCCCAAGAGTCCCTTTGTTAAATGCTGGCCCCTGACTGCTTGATGACAGCAAACATGGCTGCTGTATACACCATTTCATAGTAGTTTGTACAGTCCTCCAAAGTTTCAAATCCTGGTACAGCCAGACAGACTGCTTTATTTTAATAATAGCCCCACAGACATATAGCTCCCAACAGTGCCCTCTTAAATACTTTCATTTATTTATTTAAATCCTTGTTAGTTTTGCTTTTACTGCCGCAGCAGTTCTGTGCCCCTAGGCGTCAGGCAGCTCTTTATTAAGATGTATGTGGGCTCATTAACCTTCATGAGCCCCACCTTATGCCTTGTTCAAAAACTTAATTTTTTTAACTCTTTTTGGCACTTCATGGACCCCTCAAGGTTACCTGTCCCCATTTAGCTTCAAGGGGCACCGGGACTAAGAGACAGTCTCCCAAATGACCGCAAACTGAGCGGTCAGCAGATTTAAGTGCTCATACATGGTCACCAGCATTCCACAAAATGCCGGCAACTCACAATTTAGATTTCTAAGCCCAAAATGGGCTAAAACAAAGGTTGGGGCTGCTTGGGGGACACAGGGAGAAACTGAGGACTTAGGCCAGGCAGCAGAATACGCCAGGGAAAACAGGTGGAAGCCAGCAGCAGAAACAGGAGAAAACCAGCAGGTCCTTAAGGTAAGCCCCATTTGGGGGGCCTCATATATATATATATATATATATATATATATATATATATATATATATATATATATATATATATATATATATATATATATATATACACACAACAGGGTGGGTGATAAACGTTGTGAATAAAAACACATATTCTCACTAGAGTGAGATAAATCATGGTGACATAGCAACTGTGAGATTATTTACATTTACACACACAGTTGCTACATCAGAACCCAATATTTCCAATCTGGTAACGTCTCCACATGCACCTCCCTAACCGGACTACTTCTCAATCCAAGTAAAAGAACACAACAAAAAAATACAAGAATATGCAGCCACATAGCAAGATGAGACACACACAACATTTAAACTCCTCAGAATATACAGAAATAAATGATATGCCTCAAATATATGTGCCAATGAAATAACAACCACAGTCACACTCAAACGTCTCACTTCAGAAACTGGAAAATAAAAGCATGTTTGTTATGCGCAGAGAGAGCATACATCTTTCCTTAATCTCCCACACTGCTTTGAATTAAAAATCAGAACACATACCTTCCATGTGTCTTCTGAAGTAGCCTGCATCCCTTCAAAATGCGAAGTACTGTTGAAAGTGAAACTACTAAACCCGTACCACTGGTGAAAGAAACTGCAACCAACACTGAACTTAAACACAGACATAGGATAGACAACCATGTTGCAGGACAAATACAGCAACTAAAACTAAAAAAAAGATGATAAACACATCAGAAACCATTAAAAAATAACACTATTCCACCAAACGCCATTGAAAATGGCTCCAAACAAACTCCAGCCGACTGGACAAAATCACCCAATGACATATCACAGAGAGACAGAACACAACCTATCACACAACAGAAACAAATCCCATTAATTCTTTCAACCAATCAAATTACCACAGTTACTGCCATTCAGATACACCTCACTGCCAAAAAAGAAAGCATACATTCAGAGGAAGAGTACCACAGAACAAAATAAAACCACTACATCAGACAAATAAAAATGCCATAAGGCTGTGCCCTATTGTATAATCGCGCACATGATGTGCGGATCATGGAATATGGAAAATACTCTCACTCCTGCATCGTGAGATATCCATGCCTCACTCTGCAGGACTGAGAATATTTTCCATATTCCACTCCTGCCCATCCTGTATCCTATATATATATATATATATATATATATATATATATATATATACACATACATATATGGGATACATGATGGGCATGAGTGTGATATGGCAAATATTATCACTCCTGCAGAGTGAGCTCTGGGTATCTTCAGCACTCATGAGATATCCAGAGGTCACGATGCAGGAGTGACAATATTTGCCATAGCACACAATCTGCACATCATGTAATCGATATATACAACAGGGCCAAGAATTTCAGAAGTTTTGTTATGCTGTCTTGTGTTCTGTTCCTGTTTATGTATTTGTTCATTCTGTGTGTGAGCTTTTCTGAATGGGCTGACAGTGTTATAAACTCTGGGAAACACATGAGTGTGTTTTGCAATGCTAAATGAGTTTGTTTTAGGTAGGAGTGAGAAACACACTTTCGTGAAGCTGTATTCTTTAGAAGTCTGGCTGAAGTGAAGCTGAGAGCATCACAGTAATTGTAATGGACTGAGAGGCAGAGTGTCAGAACAGCTGATGCTGTTTTTAGTGGTAATTGAGTTGGCTGAAGGCAGAGTGCAGAATGTTCTGTGAAATTGTGCTCTTTATGATTCTGGTTGCAATCAAGCTGAGAGTATCACAGTAATTGTAATGGGCTGAGAATCAGAGTTTGAGGAACAAGTGACAGTGTGTTTCAGTGGTAATTGAGTTAGCTGTAGGCAGCAGTTTAGACTGTTCTATGAAGCTGTGCCATTTAGAATTCTGGCTGCAGTCAAGCTGAGAGTATCACAGTAATGAGCTGTAAGATGGGATAGATGTGTTTTGTAATACTCACTGAATTAGCTGCAGGCAGCAGTGAGACCTCTGAAGTAGTTCTACATTTGTTTCTATGGTAACAGCACAGGTGCTTCTTGCATGCTGAGGGGAAAGCTGCCTAGAGTGATGATTTCAGTGACCTTTTGTGACCTGTGTGTGTAAATGGCTGATATCATCACAGTAGACCAGAGGGTAAAAATATCACACTGCAGTGGATGATACACTGTTTTGTCTCACTCATTTATCACTCACCCCTAGTGTGTGTGTGTGTGTGTGTGTGTGTGTGTACATATATATATATATATATATATATATATATATATATATATATGTATACTGTGTCTGTCTGTTGATTATAAGGAAACAATACTACAGTGATTTAATAGCAACTAGCCTTTGAGATCAGCTAGTTGGCAGGACGCAGCAGCACACTGTCGCTGGCAAATGAAGTGGTAAACTAATTGACAGGCAGACAGGCTGAGAGGCTCTCAACATTCATTATGTGCTACACTGTATATACTGTATCTGATGACAGAGAATAACAAAATGCACAAGTGCTTTAACAATGACTAGCCTTTAGGAGAACAAATACAGCAGTACCACACCACTGGCTGGTAATATCAAAGAGTAACGTTCTACTATAATAAAAAGCTTAAAACCAGTAGCTTTACACCAGATATGTTTTAATTTTAGTGTTTTCCTGTTTTTGTTATTTTGTTTTTACTTTTTCTTGCTGTTGGTCTACTAAATATTGCAGTCAATTAAGTACTTATTTCACTGAGTCTTCCCTGCTGATCTCACAATTGCTGTTTGCAACATCATAGTCTGTTGTCATAGTAAGCACTATGATGTCATAAACAAAAACACTGTGACGTTAATTGTGGACAGGCAAATGCTTTTTACATAGACATTTTAGATATACTACCAAGATGATCTATAAACCTTCATAAGGAAAACTGAAAATGAAAGAAGTATGTTTTAGTAAATTGTAATTGCTGAAATGCTGCATTTATGAACATACTTGCTGAAAACTGCAGAGCTGATCTTTAACAACTGCAGTGACAACTAACTGGCAGACTGAGCCATCTGAAAAGAGTTTATAATGGATATGATTGTCTTACAAATTGTCCTATATTTGACAACAGTGCAATTGTTCAGTATGATGCTTTCTACCATCAGTACTTACCATCCCATTCTTCACTACATAACATCTCAATATTTGCTACCATCTATCTCTCATAGGCCCCTCTCTCTTTTTCCCTCCCTAAACTACTATATCCTTTCTGCTCTCTGGTCCCTCCACCCCTCCAACTGTAATATCTCAGAGAGGGGCTTGATCTAAAGCTCCTTTGCATATCAGAATCCACTGTTGTGTTCCCCATTGCTGCTCTTCTTAATCTTTCTTTCCTCACTGGTCATATTACTGTGCCCAGAAGAGGGATAAAAATTCTTCCCCTCCAAAGAGGAAGAGGTCCCTTTGCTCCAGGAAACTATTGAATCATCTCCCTTACCCAGCACTGGCTAAAGATCAAGAGCAACTGGTGATGTCTCAGCTTCTCTTATTCCTGGATGACTACTCCTTCCTCAGCCCATACCAGCCTAGCTTCAGGAACATACCATACACCATTTCCTCCCTTTTTATACTTAGTGGCTTATCCTGAAGGAGATGGACCAGATGCTCTGTGTGTCTTCCTGGCCAAATATTTTATATTAACATCATTATAATAACTGGTGACCTCATATATCAACTCACTTCATTTAATTTTCAAAAGCTGTAATAACCCAGTCCGACATCACACCGAGTTACTACGACTTTTGCAGGCTCATGCTCTACTGTCTTGCTCACTCACTATAAGCAGGAAAAAAAAGCCATTCAAAAGCCAAACACCCTGTACCAGTCATTATTAAAAATAAAACATACGTAGGTGTGTGTGATGAGGTTTTCTTTTACACAACCTCAGTGTGTAACAATCGAATAAACCTCTCAATCATCGCTCTCGAGGTTTATGGATTATAAGCACCTTGGGTGTGTAAAAAAGCTCATACCACACCTGTATATGCATTATTCTTTATACATACTACCCCAAATATTATTTTATATGTTAATGTTACTTTTTAAAATCTAAATTTAAAAACTAAATGAAGAAGGATTTTACTCATTGTAAAGGAAGACATTTGTATTTTAATATCTGTTTCTGATGTTTTGAGGCTTTGAAGGGATCCATTTGTTAATACATAATCTTTTAGATGTCTACATATGGTAAAAGAAAAAGGCTTCAGAAAAAAAGCAAGATTTTTTATTTAAAACCTGAAAAGGCCTTCCCCCAGAGGAACAACCATATTAGTACAATAACAGAAACACATTAAAGTGTTGATGTATTTGTATTTTATTATTGTGTACCTCATTGTGGGGGTGTACGTGCTGCTTCTATAAACTACGCATTTAGTTTACTTTGATTTCAGCCTACATGTAGCCAATATCCTATAGACCACAGATTCCCATAGAATTCAGAGCATTATTCCTATATGACAAACTGTGATGACATTCCAAGGTCTCAGAGCTGAACTCTACAGTCTATTCTAATGTGAATAATCAATGGTATTTCCTTCTGTTTGGTGACCATGGATTTGATTTAGATGCTGAACATTCCATATTGCAATGAATAGAGCAGTGATAAAGGTGCTACATCATTTATCCTTGCAACATGGCAATCTTCCTTGACAATGTTGGCAGGAATAACTAGAAATATTCTTCTTTTTGTGATTGAGAAAATACATTCATGAAGGAAAAATTAAAGCAGCATCTATTACTACTCATGTAGAAGTTTAAATGGTAGTGATAGAAGTAGCAGAAGTATATAGAAAACTAACTGGGGAGTAATGTGTTGCAAGTGTATTTTTACACACCCAAAGTATGAGATGCCACTAAGACCATAAGAGCTGGTTTAACCAGGCATCACACATGGACGGTGTGTAAAAATCAAGTAACCATCCTCTCCCTTTTTTATTTTTTTATCACTTCTGATTTTAAAAATGGGCAGAAGTTAAGATGAACTGTATTGCTTTTACACCTGTCAGTGAGACAACAAAAGTTTTTTTCATTGATAAGCTATAGCAGTTTGTTGCTCCATCACACTTGTTTATAACAGAGAATTACAACCCGGTTTTCATGTTTTAAACACTGAACCAGTTATTATTCCGTAGTGGGTGTTGATGTCAGATAGCCTAATTCTGAGATTCCTGTTGGGGCAGCAGAAAACAGTTAGTTTGAAATCACAGCAATAAAATATCATCAGTAACTGACACACTAATGGCACAGACTGCATGGTGGAAGAGTCTTCCCTGTGAACATGAAGCAATGCAAATCACTGGTCCAGATATTGGCAGGTACAAATGGGGTTGTGCCTGTGAAAATCCTTGTATTTACCCCCAAAATGTGTCACAGTATGGCATTGCAACATGCACTTGGCACTAGAGCTGGGGGAATTTTGAAAGCCAGTTTGTCACAAAAGAGCATGTTTATCCAGTGAAAAGTTTACCAACATCTTAAGTTTTTTGGTCACACCTGGCAATGAGCTCCGGCTCAGTGTGCCTTTCCCAGTTACCAAAGTTTAAATAAATAAAGTTTTGTTGTCCCTGTTACTGTGCACCTTCCCCTATGCCTGTAGGCTGAGTCTTCATACCCTCTGTTCTCCTCCTCCTCGTATCCTTTTAATGTGTCTTTAGAAATGCACCAAAACACACCAATATGCACACTATGTGTTTGTGTCCTCCAGGGAATTGAGGTAAGTTATTCTGTGGCACATGTCACCTTTAGATGTCTCTGTGCCCCCACCCTTCTGTATGGCTACCCCCCCCACACATACACACACACACTCAAACTCTCCTTAAGAGATGGATTAAATTTGATCCCCCTCCCCAGTGTTTATGAGTGCAGTGATGTGTGTCTCTATCCATTGACATTAATCCCAGGGCTCAGCACTGCAGCAGAGCACACATCATTGGCTTCCTAGCAGGAAGGCTTCCCTTAGCTAGTTTTGCCCATCAGGATAGATACAGTGATGCAATACTGGTCTGGCAATATTTTTGTAAAAGCACCAGGAAAAACGTACTTAAGCAAACTCTGCCTAATCGCTAATATATTCCTGCTTTGGTTTGTAGTGGAGTGAGCTCAGTAAGGGAGCTTACCCACCTCAATGCTGTCATGCCTTGCACAATCATTCCTCCCCAGAATTAATGAGCAGGGTGGGGGTAGCAATGGATGGGGCACACCTCGGCTGCACAGTCATATAGTCAAAATTGTATCTCCCTCTCCCTATTCCCACCATGCTGTATCTCCAGATTGTCCAGTGGTTCCAACCTGCCTAACCACCTAGCTCCTGATGGCTCAATGTACACCCCTAGATTCTTCTTCAGTGGTCATACCCTATGGTGATCTAGCAGTGTCCCCATATCCTCATACTAGAATGTGCCTGTGCCTGAGGTCCATGTAGTCCTCACCAATACAGCTTCTGCCCACACAAAATTGATTCTTAGGTTTTCAGTTTTGGTAAATAGAAGGGGCACAGCTGGGTGTAGGCTGCTATGAAAGGGCAGCCACAACATTTTTAATGGCCCTATGTATCATTTGCATGGTGACTGCCACTTCTATTCCCAAGTGCCCTGGAAAGCAAGAAAGAGTTTTTTTTTATTTATTTTATCTACTTTATCTGGAAAATCTGCATTGAGCAATGCCCATTTCCATAAGGTCCTGGTTAGGACAGTTACAGACAGAAAAAAATGCAGTGATTATAAAAGATGCAAGACAAAAGATCATACAGAAATTTACAAGCAGTGAATATACTACAATATGAAATAATGATATAAAGCAGCAGTTTTGGGATGTAGTGTACTATGGGGATGATAGCACCCCTATAGTTAGGGTTGTGCGAGAGGTTCTGTGTTAAATCATTAAGTTTGCATCTTAACAGCTTTGGCAGCATTTAACAAAATTAGCTGAAATTGTGCATGTGTTGTCTAGAAGGCAAGATCTAAATCATAAATAAGTAAAGGCTTTGCAAATTTCAAGAGTTACTATGGCTGCACCCACACTTCAACAGAGAGACCAGAAACTTCCTTGCTTGTAGTTAAGTTATTTTAATGCAGCATAGTAAACACATTCACCATAATGAGAAATAAAGAGGAACAAAGCAGTGGAAACACCACCACTCCTTATGTATCACCCCTCCAACACGGGGGCTTTATTTATATCATGGTACCCAATCCCAGAGGCTCTGGGCGCCATTACAGATAAAAGTAGGGTTCAGGAAAAATAGACAATAACATTATTATTAGAACAATATCTACAAAGAAATCACATCATATTAAAATCTATTATAAAATGATTTACTAAAAAGATAGGTGTTCAGGCCCCCCTTAAAAACCGCCACCAAAGATCTTGGCAGTGAATTTCAGAGGGCTGGGCCAGCCACCTCGAAGGAGTGAGTCCCGAGGTTTTCAGCCTAGCCTTCAGAATTGCCAGGGGGCCTTCGGTGGAAGGAACATACCAGGGTAGCTGGAGTGAGGAGGTCAGACAGATAACCATGGCCCAGGCTGTATAGAACCTTGCAGGTGAGCAAGCCCACCTTGAAGATGTCCTTCCATCTGACCAGCAGCCAGTGCAGATCCCGCAGGACTGAGGTCAGATGGTAGGATTTTGGTAAGCCTGCCAGCAGCCTTACTGCCTTGTTCTGCACTAGCTGCATTCAGCAGAGGGTCCCTTCATTGACCCTGAAGGAGAGAGTGTTACAGTAATACAGCCTGGACATCACAAAGGCTTGTACCAGAGATGGCAGGTCTTCAGTCAAAATCAGGAATTTAATTCGGGTGACATTCCTTAAATGACAGAACCCACTTTTGATGACAGATGACACCTGGGCTTCCAGAGTCAATCTGTCATCAAGAATGAAGCCCAAATATTTCACCCTGGGAGAGGCCATCAATGGGGTGGATCCCAGGACCAATTCTGTTACCACTCTGGAGGCCTCCCCATCACGCCTTCGACCAGGCTCAATTGCTAGCACTTTGGTTTTGTCTGGATTTAGCCTCAGCCAGTTTGATGACATCCAATTCTAGATCTTTGACAGACATTTGTTAAGCACATTAACGGCACTCTCAGCTCCTGGTTCAAATGACAAATACAGCTGGGTGTCATCTACATAGCAGTGGAAACCCAGATTGTATTGTCTGATGAGTTCCCCCAGGGGCAGCATGTACATTGCAAACAACACCGGCAAAAGGATCAAGCCTTGAGGCACTCCACATGACAGGGGCTTCAAGAAGGTGAAGGAGAAATTCCCCAACACTACTCTTTGGTGCCTATCGTGATGTAATGTATTTCGTGATGGCAGCTTGTGCAGTTTCTGAGATCTGCATATGTCATTTTCCTGCAGATATCTATTTTTTCCTATACTTATCATGGGATTTGGATTTGCTGTTATCTACTTCGTATGCAGAATGGAATTTTTTTCCAAAACTTTCAGGGAAGAAGTATGATGTACCAATGTAGTGCCTTTGGAAAGTTCTGTGAAAAAATATAAAACTGATCCAGAGTTATAAGGTTTTAAAGTGTTCTTTTTCTTATAATTCTGAGCATGCTCAGTATTTTTTGGGATATCATTCTGATACAAAACCAAAACTTCTGTGTTGCAAGACCAATTTTAATTTCTCCCCATTTGCTTCTCACAGCACAAAATGTATTTATGCTGTGTGAGCCTCCATCTTGTTTTTCTCCTCAAACTAAAAAACATATGGGGCCAGATATTCAGAAATGCACCAAAGGCCAGCACAGTGAATGCGATATTCAAAGGTTCCACAACATAGCTGAATATCACAGGGCTGTGCTATGGTGCAACCAGAGGTGCGACAGGGAGCAACCAGACTTGCACCATAGTACAACCAGAGATGCACCAGGGAGGAAAGGGAGATGCGCCAAGGCACCGAAGGACCAGCCCCAGGCAATGGTGGGAGCAAAGCAGCAGAGGTAAAGTGCGGGGCAGGCAGTGGAACACAGCTGGGGACAGTGGCAGGGAGGCAAAATGGTGGGCCACAGGTGACCACCATCTGCAGGGCACAGACAGGCAGCCAGCCCCCCCAGCACCAGAGCACTGGATGCAGGAAACAGGTGGCACCAACAGCCAAGGGAAAGCTGCCATTAGAACCCCCCCACTGGATGCCAAGCCCCCACCCACCCAGACTACGGCCAGCCACACCCTGGTACATGGCGCACAACACACATGTTGCACATCCTGGACAGCCAGCCCATGGCCACCCCAAGGCACAGCCACCAACTAAGGGGCAGGATGCCACCATGCACAGCCCGCCCAACAACACAGGTGCACCACACAGACACCCACCACACCACTGCAGCATGGTTCCACTCACCAGCTGCAAAGCAGACACGGACACAGGCAGTTAAGCAAGAACTCTGTAATAAACAAAACTATTTACAATGGAATGGGGTGGGAAAGCGTAGGAGAGTGAGGGATGGGGACAGGGACTGTACAGTGGGACAGGGAAGGAAGGGGAAGGGATGGCAGGGGTAAGAGGGAAGCAGTGGGGACAACTATGGGCAGCCATGGGCTGCCGCTGCCTGATGCCTTCACTGCTGCCTGTCACACAGCACATCCACTTGGTCTGCTGGGCCACCTCCAAGGTTGTTGATGTTATCAGGATGATCTGTCTTAACAGTCAGCAATTTAGTGGCAACTGTGACCTCTTCCGGTTGCCTATGACAAAGGAATGGACAGGTGATCAGTGCAAGTCCCTAGGAAACATGCCTTCCCTCTGTGTGTAACAGGCAGTGGGAACATAAGCCCCTGGAGTGGCACCCTGGCCACACACAGTGGGTGGGCCAATGCCTGCCAGCATCCCAGCATGCCATGACAGTGCACAGTGGTGGACACTGCTGCCCAATGGCCACCTGACCGCGCAGTGGCAGGTAGGTGGTGCAGGGCTGCAGCAGCACCACAGCAGTACCGGTGACAGCCGGGTGCACACCCATCCCACCAACAGCTGGTACATGTGTGCAATGGTTGCCTCACAGTGGCATGCACACCACACAGTGTGCAGCACACAGCTGACACGGCACATGGCACAGGTGGCCATGGCCGCACCCTCACCCCCGCTGACCACCCGATAAGGAGTAGAGGAAAACAGTGCCTATCTGCCCACTGTGGCACCACTTCCTCCTGTCCCTCTGCCACTCCACCTCCACCAGTCGGGCCCACTCCACCTGCTGACTGTCCCACAGCAGCCTGTTGCAGCCCGCCAGGCACCCCGCCTCTCTGGCACAGCACCAATCCTCAAGCCCTAGGAATGAAACACAGACAGGCACACATCAGAGTACAGCCACAGCATGTGCCCACCACCCACACCCCTGTGCACAGTATGCGCCCCAGCCTGACATGACCCTCAGGGCAGTAGCCCAGTGCAGCCAGTGGCTGGCAATGCCACACTACATGGCACATGCTGACAGTGCCCCCCCACAGGGCATGTCAGGCAGCCCAGCCAACACCATGGTACAGCAGTTGGGCGCACATGCAGCATGTGCCAACTTGCCTGGCCATGGCACGGCCCCCCTTTGGACACGTGCCTGCAGCATCCTCAGCCTCTCAGGGTCCCACCACATCAGGTCATAGTACTGGTGGTGGCACTGCTCACCAGTCCAAGGCACCCCAGTATCCTGAACCAGGGCTGCAGCAATGGCCTGCCAGATGTCACTTCAGGCCTTCTGCAGGGGCTCCTGGCCAAACAGTACAGGTGCATGTGGCAGGTACATGTGCCACAAGGTTCACCTGCTCAAGGTCACTCCAATTGCAAGCATATCACACTCCTCACTGCACCATGCTTCTAGACAAATTGCTGAATGTAAATGGTGGCCAGTAGCACATGTGCACATCGTGCGCGAGATGTGCACCTCGTGGGGGTATGCGCATTGTCTTCCAATTGTGCATCGCCGTGGATGCGCAGCATGGGTGTGGCCCCCCAGCATGTGGTGGCAGAGTCCCAAGGGGCATAGGGTCAGATCAGATCAGGGGTCACCCAGTGCACAGTGTGCCTGAGTGCAATAGAGGCCATGGCGTATAGTGTGACATGGCCCCTATGGTGCTCTGAGTGCACAGTGCACGATAGGCAATAGCATGAGCCATGATGCATGCATACTGTGGGCAGTGCACTGCGCATGTCACAGCATTGTGCCACGACATGTGCTGGAGAAAGTCCATTGCGCAGGGAGCAAGTGTGCGATATTCAGCCACCACATGCTCATCAGCCAATGCTTGTTGCACCAGGGATATTAGCACGTCATTAATGTTGCACCACAGCTCATTTGCATGTGATGTGCTATAAAGGCACCGCAAAACAGCACAGGCCATGGACCAGTATTGCAATCATCTGAGGTAAATTGCACCTGCTGTGGTAACAGCCAGCACAGCAGGGTGGATGGGGTGGGCAGCTGCAGGCAGTGACACACATGTCCTTGTCCACAGGTAGCACCGTGTCTGAGCATAAGGAGACTGAGGAGAATAGGCCTGCCCACAAGCACAGGCCCAACTTTACGAAGGTAGAAACTGATGCCCTGTTCGAGGCCTACCTCGACAGGGAGCCAATGCTGTGTGCTGCCACTGGCACAACACAGGCCAGGGCTGTGGCCTGAGTGGAGGTAGCAGTGGCTGTAAACCAGCAGGACAGCCACCAGTGGTCATTGCAGGAGTGTAGAAAGAAGGTGGGCACTGACAAACACCACATTAAAGAGAAGGTGGCATCCATACGGGCTGCCAGGACAGCCACTGGTGGGGGCCATGCTGCTGTGTCATAGCTCACAGTGCAAGAGGAGCTGGTGGCGGCCACCATGTGGCACAGCACCATTGATGATGTGCCGGGTGGTGGCTTCCAAACAGGAAGGAGGCCATCACTGCATAGTACGTATGCCATGCCCGGGGGGGGATGCCAGTATTGTAGCACTAACACATCTGTTTTCTCTTACAGCACTGGTACACCAGCATGATGTGGCAGGGCTGCCAGCGGCACCTGTGGGGGCAGGCCCAGCCCTGGAGGACCAGCCATCCACCTCCACAGGCAGCCAAGAGCCTGATCGGCTGCAGCACACCACCGCCATCCAGACGGATGTCCTGGGCTTGGTGTCGGACGAGGCCCTTGCTGTGTTTCAGCAGGATGCCAGCCATGGTGTACTCTGCATGGAGACACAAATTGGGATGGGGTCTGACACTGATGACGATATGACCATCACCCTGGACAGCGTGGGTGGTGTCATGGGGGAGACACCCATACCTACTACCATCATTGGCAGTACTGCCAGTAGCCTGTCGGTGGTGGAACAGCTGCCCACCACCACCTCTGGTGCTGCTGTGTGCACAGCCACAGTGGCACTGTGTGGTGATGGTGCATCCGCTCAGGTGCTGGCCAGTGTGCAGGGGCTGCAGGGGTAGCAGTGGCAGATGGCTGGGGATGTTGGGAAGCCAGATGCAGAGTCCGCTGCCATGGCAACAGACAGTGACCTACCCCATGGGGACCCCACTGTGCAGCATCCACTTAAGCGGGGGGCCACACAGTGTGGCCGTACACCACCAGAGGGATGGCGGCATGCCCATGCACCCCTGGGCACTGACTCATTTTCAGAGTACACCCGATTGCTGTGGGCCTCCATGGAGCAACAGGTGCTGCTCATAGCTGAGGTGCATGCACTTCATGCAGAGGTGCACCAGGCAGTTGAGCTGCACAAGAGGGGCACCATGCAGGTCCTGGAAGCTATACAGCACCTGCAGGAGGACATGACATTGCCAATGAGATCTCAGTTGGCCTTGCACTGCTAGCTGCCACAGGGCATGGCCACCAGCCACAGACACCGTGGAGTGCACTGTCCACCCCATGGACCCAGTGTCGGGTGACTCCCTCCATGTTGACACTGGGCTCTGCTGTTGGCATCCCAGGAACACCTGGGGTGGGTCTGTTTGGGTGCCTACACATCGCTGCATAAATCCGGACACATTCCTGCAGTTCAACCCCTGGGAGGCAGTTGCAACCCCCCGTGGCCATTGAGCAGCCAGAGGCTGCCAACCAGCCCTGGTGCAGCTGTCCCCATGTCCGCGATGGCCATGGTTCTGTGTGGCAGACCTGATGTGCATGCCATCCTGTCTGCAGTCTGCTGCCACTGCTCTGAGTGCACATGGGTGATGTGTTTGGTGCATGCCACAGTCATGCCACCTGCTGCATGTGTTCGCACCCGCCCAGCCACTGGCCCGTGTGGCGTGTGTGTGTGATGAGAGCAGCAATGGTTGCGCCTGTGCACCGGCACCCTGCATATGATCCATGCCATGCGCTGGCACTTGGACACATGCTTGCGTGTATCTGTGTGTGTGTCTGTCTGTGTGTGTGTGTGTGTTGCTGTACGGTGCTGCGTGCTGTTGTGTGGTTGTGTGGCACTGCCACTATCACCCCTGCCCCAAGCCTGTGTGTGCATTCCCATTGCCATGCCTGTCCATGCCTATGCGCCATGCCATTGTGTGTGGTCACTGCATTGGTGTTGCTCCACCTACCTGCATGTGTCAAAGTGCTCCTGTGCAATTGTGTCCCAGTGCTGGTATGCCATCCTTAGGAGTCAGGGATCCCTACCCCCGGGGAGGCTGCCCATGGCCCCCCCAGCCCATTGCCCTCATCATCCCCACTGCTGTCCCCCTCTTCAGCCTCGACAGCTATCCCATGGCCAATGGCCATGTTGTGCAGTATGCAGCAGGCCAGGAATAGGCCACAGTCTTTCGAGGGGCTGTACTGTAGGGCACCACCAGACCTGTCAAGACAATAGAATCATGCCTTCAGCATCCCAAACACATGATCAATGATGTTCTGCATGCTGGCATGTGCCTCATTGTAATGGTCCTCTGCTTGGAATAATGGGCATCAGTAGGGGGTGAGCAGCCAGGGCCTGAGTGGGTAACTACTGTCACCTGTGTGGACAGATATATGGTTAGCCTAGTGTCCTCTGTCACTGTGCCCCTTGCCAATCCCTGGCACCCCCACCAGCACACCCACCCTGCCCGCCACCTTCCCATGCCCTGCTGTTCCCAGCTACCCATGGCCATCCCATACTCACCCACTAGGTGGCTCTTGGGGCTATCCCCACTCTAGAACCTGTGACATAGTGCAGAGCTGTGCCAGATGAATGAATCATGTGCACTTCCAGGGTGTGTGTCACAGACATTGGTTATGCACCCCCTGGCATCACACACCACCTGGCAGTTGACACTGGGGTAGCCCTTCCTGTTCACATATGCTACTCCCTCAGGGCCAGGTGGCATGTGGATGCCCATATGGGTGCAATCAATGGCCCCAAGCATGCCAGGCATCCGTGCTACCTTGTGGAAGCCCTGCATGGTTGCTGTATGCTCTGCCTGTGTGCTGGGGAACTGGATGTATTCCGCAGCATATGGCAGCACGGCATTGAGGAATTGTGTGAGGAGGTGTGACATGGCCAACTGGGTTATGCCTGTAGTGTCCCCTGTTGGTCTATGGAAGGTGCCCATGGCAAGCAGACACATGATGGCTGTCACCTTCATCTCCACTGTCAAGGTGTGGCTCTGTCTAGTGGGTGCTTGTATCTCCTCACTGCACAGCTCACAGAGCTGCCTCAGAATTGCCCAGTTCAGGTGATACTGGCCCACAATCTCCATATCAGAGTGGTTCTCACAGCTGATGCGGGCACGGTAGCACCTGTTCCAGGCATACTGCTCACAGGCCCTTCCACGGCCAATTCACTCTGCCTTCTGCCTCCTCACATCCCTCATTACGGCCTCCATATGGAAGGCTGTGCTGGTCATGGCCCCTGCTGTCCTGTCTCCCCCTTGGTGTTAGGATCCAGTGGTCTGCTTGCCACTGTGGGGATATGCCTGTCACTCTGCCTGGCTCCCTCTTGCAACCTCTGCCCCTGGCTCGCACTCCACTGCCACCTCTGTCCAACAAACCTGTGGCTGCCTGTTCCACTCCCTCGGTCCCTCACTGGCTCAGTCTCCCTTTTGCCTTCTGTTCCCTCCCTCCAGGGTCTGGTGGCTTTGGCTTTCTTCCTCTCTCTCTCTCTCTCTCGCTCTCTCTATCTGTCTCTCTCTCTCTCTTACTCCCCTCTGGTGCAAGTGTTGTCCCCCTGCTTGCTCCCTGTATTTATTGGCTCAAGTCTGCTCAGTGCATCTGGCCGTTGCTCCACACTTGTGCCATGGGTCAGGGGTTGAATATCACAGTGTGATGCATGTTCATGGGCATGCCCCCATGCCTTTACACATGCATTCATTAGAGTTGTGCATTGGCACACTGCTACTTTTGCTGTGCAGTGGCTCCTGCTGAATGTCACTCCATGGCGCAGTGCCGCAGTTCTGCATGCATAACCCAGTTGCGCCATGTGCAACTGCTTTGAATATCCTGGCCATTAAATACATATAAATGGTGCAACTTTAAAAAACAAACACCTGAACCTACTAAACAGGACCCATTTAGTTAGACTGTGATTAAAAAAAACAATGGACAGAAATACCTGTTCTGGGAACCGCAAAATCCAGGATGCCCAGCTTACTGATAAGAGTCATTCACCTGTGTTCTCTGTATGAGAACAGCAGGAGTTTCTTGAATGGTGAAGCTGCAGCAGGAGTCATGCTGCTGGCTTCAGTTAAAGATCTCTCTCTCTCTCTCTCTCTCTCTCTCTCTCTCTCTCACTAATTAGCACCCTGGTACTGCTTCTTTCTCCCCTCTCTCCTCTAGGTTGCCCAACCACCCTTCACAATCTTGATATACTTTTTTTACTATATAAGCAGACTGGGTTGCCCACCCCTGGTACTGCTTCTCTTGACTCCCTCCCCACTTGGTCATCCGGTCTAATTACCCTTATGTACATTGCGGCATCAGGATTCCCACCCCTGGCGCTCATAAATATGAGCCTGACACTGGTGTGCCCAACCTCCAGTGTTGGTAAATTCCTGAAATAAAGAAAACTGTATGCTCATAATATTTTTACCCCAAATTTTCAGAATAGCTTCCTTATGACCCCACCTCATGAACAGTGACTGAGAACATCTCCAAATCCCACCCAAAAGGTGATTTTATGCAGCAATCTCAAAATTACCTTTTGAAATGGACTTGAATAATTTCACCACCCATGTTCTTTAGGTGGGGTCACACAAAAGGTCAATATTCAAAAATGACAGTGTTATGAATGAAAGTTCAAACCCCTTCGAAATGCATTGCACTGGATTTACCTTATTTTCTCATATTGCTGACACCAATTCCATCAGCAAGATGTATGTTCAGTCTAAGAATGGATCTGTGTCATGGGACATGTTCAGGTGACTGAGAACTTGTGGGGGTATGTGGTCAGTACTGAGTGGGGGGTCAGGATGGGGGTGGAGAGGATTTGGAAAGGTCAGATCACCACTGGATCATTTTCTTTCTTTTTTTTTCAGGTTACATTGAAACAAAAAGATTAGTGAGATATGTTTTATTTTTATTTTAGGGAAACACAAGCAGACACTTGGGACTGGGCACCCCAGTGTCAGGATGACCTTTGTTGGTATTGGGGGTGGGGGCCCCGGTGCCACCATATATATTAAGGGAAGAGGGAAGGTGACCTGGAGGGAAGGGGGCAAGATAAGTGGTAATGGAAGTGGGCATTGCAGCCTTCATAATACTGTAAAAAAAATTGGGAAGTGGTGGTTGACCTTGAGGAGATGGGAAGAAAGGAGCAATAGCAGGGTGGAACCCCAGTCTGCTTAAAATATATTTCAAAAAAAGATATCTAGATGGATGGATGGATGGATGGATGAACAGATGGATGGATAGATGATGGATGGATAGATGATGGATGGATGGATAGACAGACAGACAGACAGACAGATAGGGACAGAAATAGCAAGTGTGAGAGAGACAGAGAGAGAGAGAGAGAGAGAGAGACAGATCAGGGGATTGGTGGCTCACTGCTCCAACTGAAGCCATCAGCATGACTCCAGCTGCGGCTTTACAATTCTCAAGGAAGTCCTGCTCAAACAGTTCATTTGTAAGATCTCACAAAGGAGCAGTGGTTCTTTTGTATGACCTCATGAAAGAACTGTGAAAAAAAGCTAAACCCACATTTTTCTTTCATGAAATAGGATTCCTCTTTCATGAGTTCTTTCATGACTCACAAAAGAAGATGTTCGGCTCACTAAAGAACTATGAAAATAACTATGTCCCACCCTCTTGTTTCATGGGCCATCCTTCTTTCATGAGACTCAAGAAAGAAGTTTGCCTTTTAAAAGAAGAACTAGAACCCATTCATAAGTCTTCCACCTAGGATTTTGGGGATGTCCCAAAACCATATTTTGGGGTCTTTTTTAAAACAAAACAAACACCAGGATCTATCTGGCATGTGTTTTTCTCCAGGGCATGATTTTTATGGGTTTTCAATTTATATTTCCTTAAAAAAAAAAGATGGCTGCCATGCAAAAGAAGATTCAGAAGAATTTCAGCTCACAACAGAAGATTCTTCTTTCGTGAGCTGTTCATATCAAACATATAAATTGAAATACCCTACTGAGAATGCTTAGAACTGAAATTTCAAATTCTTATAACTTGGGAGTGGATTAATGATATTTCACCAAATCAATTTCACCAGATCAATTCTGGGACAAGCCTCTTCTATCCTGAAACTTTTAGAACAAAATTCCAAACCATCTAGGCTATAGTTGAGAGCAAAAACCAGAAGAAAACTCTGAAATTTCTACTTTTTTCACTATCTGGATCTAGGAATCTGGATATTTAGCCATCACAAAATTTGCCAAATGAAGAGACCTTGCCCCCCTCCCACCACACCAAACCAAGCATGCAAACTTTCATGGAATGTCATGGAATGGCAGTGAAGCTATTAAGGTGCAAAGTTAGGGGTTTAACATTAAACAGCCTACTCATCCCAAACTACGGGGTGCTGTTGTACCCAATAATACACATGGATATGTATGTTTTGAAAAATACATGTACCCATCAGTTAGAGTTGAAGGACAAATCTATAAAGTAGAAAATGTGACATTAGTGTAAAATGGTGTCCTAACCCCTACTGAATATGTGTGGTGTCATGCTTCCTCAGTGTTTGAACACTTGCTCGAAGTAGTTCTGGCATTACCCTAACTTCAGCACTCTCTTTCATGGTAAAGACATTTACTTACACAACAGTGCTGTAAGAAAGGGTACCAACGTATGGGTAATGCCAGTGATGCCAGGGTTGGGATTGTGGGAGGGGGTTACCATTAGTATCAGAGAAACTATACATGATGCCAGGGGTGGGATAGGCAGGAGGTGAGTTACCACTAGCACCAGGGAAACTATACATGATGCCAGGGATCAGATCGGAAGGAGAGAGGGCATCGTCTAACACCAGGGATCCATTTATTGTATGGAAAAGGCCAGTGATCATAGGGGGAGGGAGTATGCCAGAGACCACAGGGAGCATTGTATGTTCCCCCAGAAGTCAACTGGCTAGGTGGCTGCAGTACCCCTGGCAGCTGCTAGGGTTGCCCAGAGTAAGTCTGGGTTTTGTTTGGCAATATTTGTGCTGCACAAAAGGACTGTGCTAAACTATTTTCTGCAGTGCAAAAACACTGAATATGGGGTTGCGTGCACATTCATGGTCACGCCCCTCCACTTGCCCACATGCATACATTATGTTTTTATGGGTGCTACTCCTCTTAGCCCATGCAATAGCCTCTTTTTAATATGGAGCTGCTGCGCAAACCCTGGTTTATGTAGGCAAAGACTCATTAGCACCCACACAAACTTTTGAATATCGGGCCCCAAATGTTTTGAAGTAATTGAGATTGTTCAAGGAATTTTTTTTTTGACATTTGCTGCTTATTATCCTTGTTGTGTCTTTCTTTTTCTGGTTTTGATCCTGTTCTCTTTTCTTGGTCTTATTTAGACAAATAAGAATGAATAAATCTGATCAAATTGGACATGATCAGACAATATAATGCCCTACAGTCATCAGGAAGTTACAGACAAGATCCACAGCAGAACTGACATGGTTTTGTGGCATGGTGAAGAAGCTTAGGAAACAGGGCACTCAGGAGACACAGTTTTCAATCCTGCAAGAGCCACTTACTTACTGTGTGACCATGAGCAAGTCTTTAACATTTCAATGCTTCAGTTTACCCAGTTATAAAAATGAGTAAAATCAGGACTCACTGAAAATGACATATTGCTTAGCTGGTCTATCCAGGGTAAAAGGATTTTAAAAAATAACTAGTGGTAGCTGACCCAGTGGCGCTGAGGGTTGAGATGCTGGACACCACATCTCACACCATGCCGGCAACCCGGGCTTGGCAGCAAGCTTGGATTGCGTGGGGTCGGCCGGGAAGGAGAAAATTGAGTATCCGGAGGACTGATCTCGTCTTTTCGGGAGGTTGGGCTAGTGGCTCCCAGCATCAGTGACTTCCAGTGGAGGCTGGGGGTGCTACATCTGGGGGTCACATTAGTACAGGGTGGAGGTTGTGGCACATGACCCTGGGAAGGGTGCAGGCATTGAATGTCTGTGCCTCTGTTGTCGGGGGGGGGTTACATTCACATAACACTAAGAGGAAACACTCCACTCTCTAGAAGGACAATGATGCACTGCGGCCCCATGCTCACCATTGGATCCCACCCCTTATGAATGGCACCAAAGAAGTTGAAAGTTTCTGTCACTGCACTAACAGCTCAGGCCCCAATATCCTTCAACCCTCACCCTGCCTGCAGCACAACTAAATTGAAGGAGCACCATGTGGTGGAGGTGGCCCTGCCCTGAGGGGGTACAAGCCAAGGGGCTGGTTGCAGGTAAGGAGTGGGGTGTTAGGAGCACTGGGGTGGGACTCATTGTGGGGGGATCTCAGACCGGGCAAGAGAAACTGGGTGACATTCAATGGAGGTCTCTGAGAGTGGTGACCAGAGTGCAAAAGAGTGGGAAAAAGAATAGAGGTGGACAAGCCAGAAATTCTTCTTCCAGAGGCAAGCAAGACCTGAGCCAAGGATCTGGCTTGACACTATGAGCCCAAACACAAACTGAGTCATGGCTGCAGGCTGTCCTCTACAAAATTAATAGGATCCCTTATGAACTGCACCAAGGAAGTTGAAAGATTCTGCCACTGCACTAACAGCTCAGGCTGGCAAAAGTATTTGCTTTGATCATATGTTGCTCAGCTTGACCTTGGCTGTCAGTTGTGAACATAGGTTGAGCTAAGCCAGAACCAGGCACTAGGCTCAAATCAGGCTTGAACCTGTCTTGGCTTGCCCACCTCTAATTGTAACTTTATTTCTCTACCTCTGGGAAGAGGAATGCACTGCTGAATAATCAAGCATTCTGAAAATCAGGCATCATCTGTAGTACTGCTGAGATCCTAGAAATATGAAAAATAGGACATAGATGATCCTGAGGATGATTAATTTAGACTGCTGGTATAGTATCCAACAATGTTCACATGCAGCTTATCAGAGCACCTATTAGTTTTAATTCAGTTGAACAAAAGAAGCAAGTCACAGTGAGTGGAAGTGTAAGGCAAGGCAAGGCAAATTTTATTTAAAAAACACCCAATCCCGGAGGCACTGGGTGCTGTACATAAAAAACAACCATAGAATAATCATCAACAAATAACAATATTCATAAACACTATAAACCTAATTAAATACAATTCAATAAATAAATAAAAATAAGATTATAAAAAATTTGAGACAGGTAATATAGCAGATCAGGATAGACTCTTGTAGTACAAACATTACTGGCATATGTCCTCATGAGCTCTGTCATTTTACATATTTCTTTTGGCAATACCCACTTTCAATTCCTAAGACTTACTGCAGCAGTGGGTGTAGACTCTGTGTTATTTGACTCGTATTCTGATTATGTGGGCAAAGAGATATCAAGAGGGACATTTTTGGCTAAAGTGAAATATATTTAAACAGTAGATTATAAACTAACCCAAAGCAGATAGCATTAGTTTTTGATTAAAATTAATTAGCTTTATTGCTCGATTATATCTGCATTCATTCAGTTGTTTGATCATACATGTTTACCCATTTTGTATTTAACCAATGTGCATCAATGCAAGATTATTTCAATTAGAAAGAAGGAAAAGAACATTGCATTCAAAACTGTTTTTGCATTCACTTGCACTTGTGCAAGGAACATCTTGGGACTATACGGCAAATGAGAGGTGTGTCACTGCCAAACCAATTAGAGGTGAAACTATAATGGGTTTGGCAGTGTACACCAATGACCAGGCACTCCGGTTATCACAGCAGTTCAGCTTTGCTGATGTGCCACTGGCTGGACTTGCAAGAAATGAAAGGCTCCAATGGGAGCACTTCATTTCTTTCTATAGCCTGAACTCCAGCCATGTGCATTAGAGTGCACACTAATGCGCATGGCCGGAGTTACGGCCGATGTATTCTCTCTTCCTGTCTTCACTCCTCTCACCCCCCCAAAGGCTTCAAGATTAGCCATGGTGTGACTTCCTCTCCTAGTGCTCACTTCTTGGCCCTCCCTCAACACTAGCCATGGTGCGGCTTTCTCTACCCTCTCCCGGTGTTCACTTCTCTGCCCCCCCATCTCAACATTAGCCGCAGTGTGGCTTTCTGTTAAAGCTGACATTGGGGTGCCAATCACAGTGTCAGCAATTCAAAAAAAAAAAAAACAGCATTGCCACTGAGGGACACTGGGAAGCCTACTCCTAGTGTCCCCATATCCTATACAATATTCTGGAATACAGGAGCCCACTCCAATGATCCCCATATCTATACCCCTTTAGAAATGGCCAGACTGGGTGGGCCAAGTGGTCCTTATCTGCTGTCATAGTCTATGTTTATGTTTCCTGTAAAAGAAAATGGTCCCCTGACATTTTGTTTTTATACCTGAAAAAGAAAAGCGGACCCTCATTGTCTCCCCACCCCCTCCCCATCCTGGCCCTCCCTGCTGCCCACCCCCCCTTACCCCATACTTACCTCCAGAGGGTGGTGGCTGTGATCTTCTCTGGACTGGGACACGTCTGCATTCTTCAAAGACAAACCATGGACTGAAGAATCAAGGTAAATACTGTATAATAGCTGTCAAATGGGGGTTCAACTCATGTTGATATCTCAGCCAGTTTTTGGAATTCTTGCCCAAAATTTTCAACATAGCCTTTTTGGGACCCTACCTCATGAACACTTACACTATCATGTTGTTACTTGGTCCCAAATGGTGATTTCCCAGTCACTACATGGAATCACCTTTTGGGACCGATTAACAAAATGACAGTGCCAGTGTTCATGAGGAGAGGTCCCAAAAAGCCCATATTGAAAATCTGGTGAAAAAAATCCCCAAAACTACCGCATTATGTGTTGTGCAGTTTCTACACATGCTCATAACTTCACCAATTTTTAATATTTTCACTCCAGATTTTCCACACCTCCTGATGAACAATATAGCTGTCATTTTTCACATGCTGCCCAAAAAGTGTTTTTGCACCTGTGGCACAGAATGGTGTGGTTGCTGTGTGAATGAAATCAACTTTCAGGATGGGTTAACAAAATCACAGTGTCACTGTTCATGAGGTGGGGTCCCAAAAAGGCCATGTTGAAAATTTGGTACAAAAATACCAAAAAAATGCCTGAGTTATGTGCAGTCATTGAAATTTTGCCATGCAAGTGCGTAACTTTGGCAAATTTTTATATTTTCACTCCAAATATTTGGCATTGCCAATTTTTCACACCACCTCATGAACAGTATAGTTGTAATTTTTCACATCCTGACCGAAATCTGTTTTTGCACCTGTGGCCCCGAATGGTACAGTCGCTGTTCGAAATCACCTTTCAGGATTGAATAATGAAATGACAGTGCCACTGTTTATGAGGTGGGGTCTCAAAAAGCCCATGTTGAAAATTTGGAGGGAAAATACCAGCAAACACCTAGGGCATTTGGGTTTCAAACTGTAACACACCCCCCACCCTGTAGAGACCGACAGGCATTGTGGGTGTGCCTTGGGGTTGTTGGTTGTAATGCTCATGCCATTCCAACCCCACCCCCACCATGCAGCCAGTGACATGCATCGGGGTGTGCCTGGGGTCTTTGGCCCTAAGGATCACCCCATTCTCCTATACTCTACCCATCTCAGCTTTTGTCTATGTAGAATGGGATTAGTGTTAGGGCCAAAGACCCAAAGGCACACTGCGACACCTGTCAGTGTCTGCAGGGTGGAGGTGGGGCTGGAATGGCATGAGTGTTACAGCCATCTACCCAAAGGCACACCCTAATGCCTGTCAGTCTCTGCAGGGTGGGGGTGGGGCGTTAGGGTTGGAAACCCTAACGCCTCATTAAGGAAGTAAATCAAGGAGGGATGGTTAATGTCACATACCTTGATTTCAGCAAAGCCTTTGACAATGTCCAACACAGAAGACTGATTAACAAGATGGGTAGTCTGGCCACGGGGCACAAGCTGATAAACTGGGTTAGAAACTGGGTGCCCGGACCAGAGGCAGAGTGTGGTGGTAATGGGATCCAATCCAGGAAGAGGGGGGTGACCAGTGGGGTACTTCAGGGATCAGTCCTTGAATCTTTTACGGTGCACCTTCCACCATGCAGCACCCACTACTCTCACTGCTGCCTCCTCTCTCCTCTGAAGCCAGTACCAGTACCAAACACCACTGCAAATACTTGCAAAGTGAACGTTCGCCATTGACAAATGCTTGTTTAACCTTGTGGTAGCAAACACACTGAACTTTGACTGATTCTGCAATAAGATGGTATCATCATTCTAGAGTGTTGCTGGACTTCTGGGGTCCTATACATCATTGCATTTTGTGGTACAACATGCTTAAAACTAACACTTTGCCCTTAACTTCTATTAGTGCTCCTTTGTGATTTACTGCCCATAAAGGAGTTGAATTCTTTCCTTATACCATTGCAATGTCGGTTGAGATGACACAGAGACATGGGCAGGGACCAGCATGCAAATGAAGCACTGTGCTATGAATGTTTGTTTTCTAGCCATTCAAATAGCCATCCACATTCCACAGTGTTGTTGACCCTGCAGAGCTGTGTGAAACAGTTCCACAGTGGTGGTGCAGGCATGAGATGATCTGAGAACTCAACATGGGCTGATATTGGTGAAGGATCATTAATGAACAATATGCATGCAGAAAAATGTGACTGGGGGTTCCACTGGAAACATGAATAGAGTTCAGTCATAGAACTGCTGGGTGGCTAGAACACCAGGGGAGACTTCAAAGGATGCAAAACTCAAAAAGTACATGGTGCACAAGTAAGTACAAAGGTACAGTCCAAGTGCATGTGGAGGATGATGGAGGTCATAGCACCTCATGTTATGACCTCTGGTCATGGCATGTTGCCATGTGACTGGCGCAATGCCATGTCCAGTCATCCATAATGGTCACTGTTCATGTCTGTGAAAAACATCTAGGGACCACCATTTGCACTGGGACTTAACACAGAGGGTGACTCTTGCCTTGGTAGCAAAGTATGAGCTTTGTGCATACCAGTTTTTGGGGTGGTGGGTGGGGTGTTTCTTTACATGCAATGTTATGCCACCCCAAACTGTGACTGTGTATCAAGCCTCAGAAGGCCTTTTGGAGACCTACATGCTACCCTTATTTAAGATTATGTCACAATTATTCATCTTTTGAGATGCTTAACATGTAGCTCAAGGAAAATACCAGCATCAAAAGTAAATAGCAATCATAGATTCAATGGAGGAACTCTGGTTGACATTTTATATAAAATAGTCTAATTATGTTGTTTACTACAAGTAGTAAAAAGTTGTGTAAACAAGGATGGATCCAGCCCAGCAAATAAAGCAAACAATCCATGGTAAGCTAAAAATAATGAATCCTGAGTGTTCTTTTATTTATTGTAGAAGGCAACGAACTTGATTTTTTAAATTGTCATTTCAGGTACACTGTATCCCAAAGTGTTTTACAGACTATTACCATTTGCTTCTGTAAACATGCAACAACAGTAGGGTTAAATAAAATAATGGGAGGTGGAAGACAGCTCAGAAAGATTAAGCAGCAAGAGATAGCACACGAGAGAGTAAAAAAGGGGGGAGCAAGAGAAAGAGAAGAGAGAGAATGAAGGTTGGGAAAACAGAAGTTACTTGATTTGTTTAAAGTTAAACAGTTAGAAACTAGTGGTGGTAAGATTCAAACCTAAGCCTTCCAGTCCCCAGCACTCTGCTCTAACCACTAGATTACACTGTGTAGCAAAACAAAAATGTAAGAAAGTATAGTTTCCAAAAATAATTGACTGCCTATACAGTTACACGGCAAACAACTACTTGGCTGAATCAAGATTCCAAGAAACCATAAAAGAATAAACAGACATTGAGTTTCAATGGTCTTTTTTGCTGAAGGCATTTGATCAGAAGTTTTGTTTACATCTGTCACTCACCTTTATATACTAAGGAATCACTTTGGATTAACTTTCTTCTCTAGAATGAGTTGAAATATATTGCAGTCATATAAAATGGATAAAGATTTGTTTGCCATATTGATCCAGCTTAGGCCCTTATTTTGCCATTAGAAATTAAAAAAATACTCCATGCTTACTTTCAACAACTTATGTTTTCCTGCCCAGGTCTTTAATATTTAAAACACATCTTAAACTAAAGCTGTAACTGTTTAAATCTGCTGTAAAAAGAGAATGTGTTCTGGTTCCATCTCAGTCTGCATCATTGAATAGACGCCCCTCTCTCCCAAGAGTTCGGGCCAGGGAGGCTGGTGAAATCTTTAATTTATAATATGATTTCACAAGGCATGTATTTTTGAATTTGCTGGGTCTATCTCAATGCATCTCAGCATAGAGATTTACATGTTATCATAATCACTCTCAGCATACAAGTCACTATTTCTTTAAAACAATTATTATGAAAGCAGTCACTACAGGGAATTAGGCCATCGAAAAGCAAATGACTGCTGAGGTTATGATTTGTTTTCCTTTTTTATTAGCATAGAATGTCCTAGTTGGTGATTCCTCTGAATGGTTGAAATAACTTAACACATACAGAACAGTACCAAAGGTATTAATATAGTGGATTGTGTATGAGCAGTCATACATAACAAGGATATTCTTGTATCAAGAGGTTTCCTTGGTAACTGATGACCTCGAGAGCACAGCTCGAGAGGTACTCTGTTACCAAAGGAACCTCAATTTCCTTGTTTGTGTATGACTGCACATACACAATATTTTATAGTGTATGGGCAGTCACAGCATAGAAAATCACACAAAACCAGCTGGAGAAGACAACAGAGAATAGAAATGTTGACGTTTTCTTTTTTTTTACTGACACAGTGTGCTGCAGATGTTTCTGCAAGTTCAATTTAAAAAAAAAATGCAACTTCCAGTTTAACCGGTTTGCGGAAAGCAACTACGTAGCAGCATTCCAAGTTGTTATGCTGCAGTAGTGACATAGCTAGTGCAGCATAACAGCTGTGTTGACATAGCTACTGCAGCATCATAACTCCATTCTAGTTATGGATTTCTATCCAAAACAACATTCTACCATACACTATATAGAGAATAATGGACGGGGAAGGGTTTGATATGATAATTTAATGCACACCTGAGTTGTAGGATGCTACATAAACCCCGAGGGTGAAGCCCGAGGGGTTTATCAAAGCATCCCACAACGAGGGTGTGCACTAAATTCTCATATGAAAAACCCTCCCCATCTTTTATTTTTTATAATAACAGACCAGCAATTTTTCTCCAGCAGTTTATGAGACTGTTTGGCCCTGCCCACGTACAGAATGTTGGCCAATGAGGCAGCAGCATAGTTTGACTGGCATGGCTCATGAATGTCATAATAACCAGCTGGTTGTTATGGAAAATATCAACCTGGTCAGTACATTGAGAGATATTGCTAACCAGTTATTATATGTCTATAATGCCTGTCAAGGCAACTGGCCATACTAGTCTAATGAACAGTACTTTATCTGACAAGCCTACATCAATCACAACAAATGTGGAGAAACAGAAACTGTGAAATTAATGTTCTCCCAGGAAGCAAATTACAAATGTAAGTCAGTTTTCACAGGAAGTCTTCCATTTTTAGAAATCAGCTGTTTCCTTAGAATATCACTCAGCCTCAGGTGGCCATTTTAAGTAAGGTTAAGCCTAGAAACTTTTGACTCATATTTACACTGTAGTGCTAAATGTTCAATATACATACTGCACACAATGAACGCATTTGTTCATAAATTACTAAAGTTGTGAACTCACTTTACAGTATAACCATACAGTATGTACCGTACTGTAGCACAGTTTACAAGTGGGCCATTTCAACAGACAGCCACTCATATTTATTCCAACAGCTCGGGGGGGGGGGCTATTTTATTATTTTAACTGGCCAAAATGTGTCAAATACATGGAAGCACAATAATAGCACTCAGATATCATGCATTCCCTCAAATCCTTGTGTTTTTAACATTCTTCAGGGCATCAGTAAAATCCTTATACTATATATAGTACCTGAAATAATGCTGATAACTTTAATTTGCCACTGGTTAGTTTATCTCTTTCTAAATTAGCAATCTTAAATTTAAAACAAAAAAGTTTAAAGTGTACCAAGGGCATGGACACATTTCCAGGGCTCTCAGATCTACAGGAATTCCACTATTTCATTGGGAAATGCAGCAATCTACAGGAAGATTGTTGCTATAAAGTTATACTACAGGAAAACAGAGAAATACATATTCAACTGGAAATGACAATGTTTTCCGGTTGTACTATAAGAGTTGATGCAGCAGTGCAATTAAATTAGGCAAACATTTGACACTACCTTTTTTCACTATAAATGATTCCAGGCATCTTCCAGTTTTATTTGGTGGTAACATTTTCTAGTTCCACCAAAATGTGAACATTTTATAAGTGTTTTAATAGATTTTTTTCTCAAGAAAAAAAGATGGCCACAACATTTTGCATAGAAACAGCATTGTAGACCTGGGAAGGGTTACGATCAAAAAATTAAAAAAGGCCTCATGGTGCACAGCAGAGGAGGTACCTAGATAAGAATATTTGACAAGTATGCTAATATTTTTCTTAATTGTAGCTGAAACTAGCTTTTAGGAAAAACATATTTCATTGTACTGCTGTTTAAGTACAAATGGTGCAGATGTGTATATAGGTAGCAAACCACTTTAAAGAGTGGTTTAAATGTTATAAGATGTGCATCCCAAGGGTGAATGGACATAAAGCTGTAGGCTATGTCTTTTTTTTGTTTTGTTTTGTTTTATTAATCTGTTTATCTGTACCACCAATGCAGATCCCCCTCCAGCCCATTCAACTCACTTCTTAGGAGCTTACCACAACCTCACATTTTCCCTCATGGCTTACCCCCCCCCCCAAAGTGGGGTGATAGATCTCCCTACATCCAAGTAATGGATCTGGTTTGCAGTAGAGGGCTCTGTTGCCAGTGCAATGCCTGTGTGGGGAACACCTCTCATGTTACATTACTTGCTATTTTCTACCACTTTTCCTCCCTGGGGGACACCAACACTCGGGGGTGTGGAAGTTCAGTGCTCTCAAGTTCCCCTACCCAGTAAGCTGCTCTAAGTGTGTTGCCTCCTGTAGTCATCTAGGTGGCAGCATTTTGCTGATGCTGACTACTCTTCCCTCTCCATATGAGGAGAGCATCCTCTGGGATGCTCCATCCTCCTTCTCTGGCCAGTCCCTCATGACCTAGGCTCACTTCCAAACCCAAGTCATTAGTGTTGTGAGTCCTGCTTACCATTTCACTGCTGGCAAGTTCATCTCAAACTCTCTAAACCACAGTCTGGTGGTTTGTTATACTTGTAAAATGGCCCAAATGGCCTGTGCAGAATCTTTGTAACTAGCAGGTTTAACAATTATAGGGCGTGGTCACACCCCTATAGTTAGGGTTGGTACAGCACTTCAGTTTTAAATCTTAATTTTTGCACCTTAATAACATTGGTATTTTTTTACGAAACAGCACAAAATCTGATTTGGCATGTGCAGTCATTCTGCCAGTGTCTCAAGATATAGAAAGTTCTGTTACAGCATCTTGTGTGGTTTTTGAGATATAAAGTGGTGAAAACAGAAAAAAATACTTATTTTCCCATAGGTTAACATGGGATTTTTTGTCATCATCTACAGCCCACATGGAATGAAAAAATCCTCTATAATTTTTAGGGATGATGGGGTGGGGGTGCAAGGGTGTGCCTTTGGATGGTTGGGTGAAAAAGTATATATCATTTTTGAATTATAATGGATTTTGTCATAGCTGCAAGACAGGCAGGTAAATGAAAACAGTTTGAACTGTAAATTTACTGGTCCTGCTCAGAGAAAATAGTGTCTGTGCTGTCGGCCAACTTTTTTTTCTAACAATTTTCAAAATAGTGTTGTACACAACTCTTGCACCCTAAGGACAGTACAGCACTTGTGTTTAGGTCTCAGTGATGTGCTTAGTTGCATGTTTGTCTTAAAATTATTATAGCTCCATGACATGTATGTGTTTTAACTGAAAATTCATGTCCCCGTCACTCACTAGCTAGTTACTGTTTAATTTGTTATTTGATTAAATTTGAACTTTAGTGTTCGAATGGTAAATAACCATTTACAATCATAATAGTTAGATCTTTACTGAGGGGTGCTGCAGTGATCCCTCCCCTGTGCTCCATTCTCTGATTGTCATCCCCAATGTTAACATTAGCCCTGGTAGTCTAGTGATCTCTCCCCCCCATTCTCTGATCGCCATCCCAGTAATAAAACATTAAACCCTGGTAGCCTAGTGGTCCCTCCCCCATTTTACGATTGCCATCTATAATGTCCCTGGTGTCTAGTGGCACCCCCATGCTCCGTCCATTCCTGCAAAAAAGAAAACCATCCCTTGATGCTTTTTTGGAGGAGGTGCAGTGGTCCTCCCTTTTCCCCCATTCTCCAATTGCCCTTAGCCCTGGTAGCCTAGTGATCCCACCCCCTCCTGTGTTCTCCAATTGTCATCCCCAGTAATGAAACACTGAACCCTGGTAGTCTAGTGGTCCCTACCCCTTCCTCATTCTCAGACAGCTATATATATCTATATATACCTGAACACAAAAGGAGAACACTCTAGAATAGTAGTGCTTCATATCAAAATGCTCAAATCTAAAACAAACTAAAGATAGAGCACACACCAACCTTAATAAAAACAAGGGCACAGGTCTCCATGTCAAAAATATTTATTATAAAAGATAAAAAAATGCCAGTAGCGATAGATAGATAGATAGATAGATAGATAGATAGATAGATAGATAGATAGATGATAGATAGATAGATAATACTGGTGCAGCAGAGTCAGTATATTAGGGTGGAGTTCAAATTTCTATGTTAAACCCACATTTTTGAACTTAAATAACATTGGAACCATTCAGCAGATTTATACAAAATTTGGCGTGCTAAATTAATAGTGGAAGATCTCTTGACTTGCCAAATATTGTGTAAATCTGTTTTGTGGTTTTTGAGATACAAAGCATCCAATAATCCTAAATTGACCACTTTTTTTGTTGTTTTTGTGTCCACCTATATCACATAAATGGCTTTAGGTTGTGGTTTGCAATTTTCGAGGTAGAAAGCCTTTGCCTCACAGATGTGCCTTTTGAAGGTTTGGTGTAAAAATATTAATCCATTCAAAAGTTATTTACATTTGTCATTTCCCATTATTTCCTAAGGGAAAATTTAAATGTCAGGAATGAAAGTTTTTTTATGATCACAGGAGCTATCATTTGTGCACATATTGTCAGAATATTTTTGCAGATGGCTCCTGTGTCTGCCATCTTGTTTTGCAGTTAGCGAGAAAATGAAAGTAATAAAAATGTATTAAAAATGAATTAAATTGAAAAAAGAAACATGAGAATCTAGCTAAATGGGAGCCGTTTAGCTAGATTCTTATGTTTCTTTCTTTAATGTGTGCTGAGAAACACTTTTTCTGGGCATCTGAAATCCCAGGTGCCCTGCTTAGTGAGAGAAGTGCTTCCTCACATTCTCTGTATGAGAACAGTGGGATTTTCTTGAGTTGTGCAGCCACAACTGGAACTTGTGCTGCCAGCTGCACTCTTTAGTGTGACCCACTGTTTTTCTTATATAGACACATCCACATATTTTTTCAGTTAGTCTTCTCTTTTTTTCTGTTCAGCATTGGTAGTTTAGTGGTCCCTTTGCCTCCCCCATTGTCCAATCACTGTCCCCAATGTCTCTGGTGTCTAGTGGCACAACCCCTACTCCATCCATTCCTGCAAAAAAGAAAACTGTCCCTTGATGTTAATTGTTTTGTTTTGTGCTGAAAAACAGGACCCTCGCCAATCAGCCCACCTGCAACCTCCCACTCAGTGCCCACTATCCCACACCCCCCAGTACACCCACACACACCCTCACTCACCTAAACAGATCCCAGGTTCGAGAGACATTCTCTGATCGAAGGCACGTATTGCTGCTGGAACCAGTGACTGCAATATGAGAAACTAAGGTAAATGCAGTTCAATGTATAGTATTTCAATAGGAGTTTCAACTTTAATGCATAACTCAGCCATTTCTTAACATTTTGATCCCAAATTTTCAACATAACCTTTTGGGGAGCCCACCTCATGAATAATGTATTTGTCATTATGCAAATCACACTTGAAAGGTAATTTCACAGTTGGCTCATGAAATCATCTTTCAGGTGGGATCTGACCATTTTTCTGGAGTTGTTCATGAGGTGGGGTTCTAAAAAGGCTATGTTGAAAATTTCGGGTCAAAATATGTAAAAATGGCAGCGATACGAACACTTGCTGCAATTTCCACACGAACGCTCGTAACTTCAGAAATTTTAAATATTTTGACCCCCAATTTTCAACCTAGACTTCTTATTACCCCAACTCATGTATGTCACAGCTGTAATTTTTCAAATCCTGGTCAAAATTTATTTTCACACCTGTGGTGCAAAATGACGCTGCAGTTGTATGGTGTGGTGCAGAATGATGTTGCAGTTTTGCAGAATTATGTTTTGGCCTGGATTCAAACATTTTCTGTACCAGGTACATGAGTTGGGATAATAAGATGCTTATGTTGACAATTTGGTCACTGGTATCCTTTAACTGGAAGTGCAGGGCCCTTCCACAGTTACATAAATATATGCATTAATGGAGGGATGGGCACGAAGTGTCAAAAAGGCCCTGTTCTCCCTCAGGCAACTAAGGATATGATTACTCTGTCTCAAGAACTCTACATGTGTGAGAACACAGGGGCCAGAGGACCCTGCACTCCCACAAGAAAATAAGTATACTATCTCAAAAAGTAAGGAAATTCTTTGCAAAAAACTATGTTACTGCATCAGTAAGGGTTGGTATTAAAGCATCAAAAGCTAGGAAATTAGATGTTAGGGTTTCCAACACTAACTCCCCACCCCACCCCCAAGCAGCAAAAGGACAAAACCACACAAGCAAGCAACCACAGACAGCCATCATCAGGTAAGACAAATGACATAGAACTGTTTCCATATGATACAAATGGAGTAGCACTGATGTGCTACCTTCATGGATTTGTATCTGTGGCATGCAAACTGCAAAATATACACACTCACTTGTTGCTGTAGATAGGAATCCGTAATTTTTTTATTTAGTTGTTTTAACCAGGTATAGCACACTAAGCTGAAAGCTTTTTTTACAGGAGCGACCTGGGAGCACAACGAGGTTAAGTGACTTGCTTAGGGTCACACAGTATGCAAGTGGAAGCTGTGAGATTCAAACCCAGGTCTGGTCTGCTGGATGTCACCAAATTTGCAGCTCAGAGTCTTAGACCACTGCACTACACTGCCTCCTTACTAATAATACTAGTGGATGCCTGGAACATCCTCCCAGGATAGGTGGTGAGGGCAAAAACGGTAATGGGAGCTATGAAATCATTGCGTAGGCATAAGGGAACTGTACTGGTAAGGAAAGGATGGGGGATCCAGAGATCATGTAGAGTCTGTGGTGTTAAGGTAAAATGGCAGACTAAATGGGCAAAGTGGTCCTTATCTGCCAATAAATTCTATGTTTCTGTGTTTCTATACTGAAATCACCACACTGCACCTTTACACATAAGAACAGGTGCTTCCAGCCAGATACTGTACAAACCCATGTATCCAAAGTACAAGACTTCTTTTCTCTATGCCCCTATGGGGCTAACCTTTCTGTAGCAAAGAGGGTCCTTGTCTCTTCAGCCAGAGGTGTAAAACGTACACCAACTTCTGGCTCCAGAAGAGCAGGTCCTTTGCATATAGGAAACCTCTGAAGAGACACAGGACCCTCAGGGGACTTTGCTTCTGCAGACAGAAGTACTGCTGCACTTTTCACATCATGGATGTTGTGGTATCTGTGCTTCTGCACCAGAGGTTGGTGTGTGTATCTTACACCCGCAGCTGCAGACACACAGGCCCATCAATTGTGTGTATGTTTTATGGTGTCCATGGCTACAAGAGACTACAGAAAGGCTGAAAAGACCGCTTTGCCCACCTAGTCTGCCATTTTCCTACCTACTGTAACACTGCAGACCCTACTTGATTTCCAGCTCCCCTTTTTCCTTACCGCTAAGGTTCCCTTATGCCTACCCCATGCATTCTTGAATCCCGTTACCATTTTTGCCCCTGCCACCTATGCTGAGAGGATGTTTTAAGCATCCTCCAGTTTTATGGATTTCTATCTGCAGTGACAACAGTTGTATGTTGTTTGTTATATACATATATATATATATATATATATATATATATATATATATATTATATGCCACAGTAGTGGCACTATAGTTTGGTTTGGGTAAGTACTTTAATGTTAAACCTCAAATTTTGCACCCTAATAACTTTGCCAACATATGACAGATTTGACAGAATTTTGCATGCATAGTGTGGTACCATAGATCTCTGGATCTGGCAAGTTGCTTTACAGTCAGATGTACAGTTGTGGAGCTGCAGAACAATAAAAAACACAAAAAAATTACTTTTGTGTGTTTCTTTGCTTGCACCTACAGCCCATATGATTTGTCCATTTGGTCTGAAATCTTCAGGAAGATGCAGACTGAGTCACCGATGTGCCTTTTGAAGATTTGGTGTAAAAATATTAAACCATTCAAAAGTTATTCAAAACACAAGTTTCCCATTATAGTCAATGGGGAAAAAATATATGTGTCTCACAAAAGTGTTGCAAGTACAGTTTTCCTTTTCCAATTGGCCTTTTTACTTTCCTGCTGCTGCCATCTTGTTTTCAGTTAGCGAGAAAGAAAAATGCCTGGTGTTTAAATTTGGGACCCTCTAGGTAAACACACTGATTGTTGAGTTTACCTAGTCAGGTCCTGAGGATGCCAGCCCTATTTTTATTTTGGGGTAACCCCAGAAATGCCATTTTAATACTCGGAGCCCCAGTACTTTTGAAAATCATGGAAGAATTATCTCATAAACTGTCACAAATGCAAATGTTTCATGCTGTTTTTAGAGCAGACGGTAATTTGCAAAATAACTTTGCCATTCCCCTGCAACAAAACGGCTCGGGCTTTTGGCCTAAAATTTTCAGGGTGGCAAGCCCTGGTCCCACAGATGTGCCTTTTCATGATTTGGTGCCAACTCATTCAATGTGCCTAAATTTACAGCATTCCGAAGTTGAGAAATTTCACATAGGATAACTTTGCTCCATCCGTAATGCCTTTCAGTGCTAGTATCTCAAAAACTAAGCGAGAGGCAGAGTTTTTGCTACCTACAGCTTAGAGCACCTTCAGGTGCTCTAATCCATAGAAACAAGTTTGGAAATCATAGATTACACCAGCAGTGGAATTTTTTTCCAACTTACTACAGTTACGGAGATACTGGCAAATTAGTGTGACAAGGGATTCAAGGGTACCTTTTCAGCGCATTTTAGTGTCCATATCTTGTAAATGATATGAGATAGAGATTTGGTTGATTCATCTCTTGTGGAGTACTCGCTGTTACGATTACAACAGCACTGGAATTTTTTTCCTAGCTGCTACGGTTGCTGAAATATTAGCAAATTAGTGTTGCAAAGCCTCCTTGCCCTGTAGGGCTGCTGTATTGCTCCGTAGTTAATTGTAAGTGGGAGTGCAGGGCCCAGAGGGCCCATGCTCCCACATATGCATACCATTATGCAAAAAATGGACAATATGAAGGGAGCCCTGGGCCTGAGGGCCTGCGCTCCCACTAACACATACCACTTACCAGTTACATTACACTTTCTCAAAAAGAAGGGAAATTCATGGCAAAAAACTCTGCTAATGCATCAATTAGGGTTCATAGCACAGCAAAAAAGCACGGAAATGTGGTGTTAGGGTGTTCCAAACTTATTACATTTTAAAATTCCGGGTTCTGAGCATGTTCAGTCCACCTAAAAAAATAGCTGTATGAAGTTTTCATATGGGGAATCCTTTTCGTGAGGAATTTCATATGCCGTCTTCTTGTTTTTTTTTTTAAAGAAAAAATTTAAAACCCCCAAAAATTGCACAGTACACTGAAACCAACACATGCAGCTTGCTTATCAGGACCCCCTTAGCTGGATTCTGTACGTAAGTGTTGGAGGAATGGCCTTGAAATCTTTTTTTAAGATTATAAATGTTTTTTCGTGACTCGTGATATGAAAAAAGATTTTTTGTTTATATCATGAGGCACCAAAAAGATCCTTTTTCATGAGGGGAAAATCCTTTTCCATTTGCCATCATCTGGTGTCTAGTGGCACCCCCTACTCTCTGATCACTGTTCCATAACAAATGTGTATTTCCCTGATGTCTAATGGGGCATGGAGTCATAATGTAGCAAGACATTATGTCGCATGCATTTATAGGGCTGTCAAAACAGTGTGATATAATGCATGCAGCATAAGTCTTTATTTATGCTGGGGGCTCCACCACCTCACACCTCCCATTACAGGGGACTGCACCCCAACCCCCCAACTAAAATATCTAACTTGGGGGGGTCAGTAAATATCACACAAAGTGCAAAAAAAAGAAAATTTTTCATGCATCTGGGACCGAGAATCAAACCTGGTCCCAAATGCTCTGTCTGCTTCTGTCCCTGCCAGTGGCTCATCCCTTCAAGCCACGGCAGCTGTGCAGCAGAAGCCCATCCAAACAGAAGTAATATCCCCTGCCTCCAACAGTATGAGGGTTCAGTACTGCATACAGAACCATTCATGGTATTGCACCCTCTCACTGTCCTATACTGCACTGTTACAGTTTCAGGGGTTTTGTAGTACGCTATTAAGTGTATGACATTTTGACCTGGTAGGGTCTACTAGTGGCACACCTACCCTTGAGTCACTGTCCCTTTATTTTTTATTATTTGTCCCTGGTGCCTAGTGATGCCCCCACCCTCCAGTCATTGCCCTCATAATTCTTTTCAATCTATATTTTTATTAAACACATTTTCCTTGTTGTCTAGTGGCATCCTGCACCCTTCCAGCACCATCCACATAATTATAATGTGTATCCCTCATGTCTAGTGGTGCCTCCCTCCATTCCCATGTATGATTCATCCCTGGTGTCTAGTGACAACCTCCACCCTCTGATGGCCATTCCCATAAGTGGGTGAGGTGTCACTGGTGATCTAGTGGCTCCCTCCTCCAGTGTTCATGTTTGCCTGCAGTAAAGAAAATGGTCTTTTGAGTTTTTTTTTACCTGAGGAAAAAAACAGTCTTTCGTCAATCATACCACCCCCCACCCTGTACTCCACTGATCCCCCCAAACACCCTCACTCACCTGAACAGGTCTTGGAGTGAAGATCCATGCTGATACAGGAGACACGTTTTGCTGCTGGAACCACCGACTGCAATATGACAAAGTAAAGTAATTGCTGTTCAATGTATTTCTATGAGGATTTCAACTTTGGTGCATAACTTTCTCAATTTTCAAGATTTTGACACCAAATTTTCAAGATACCCTTTCTGAGAACCCACTTCATGAACAATGTTGGTATCATTTCACAAATCCTGCCCAAAAGGTGATTTTGTGGTTAGTTGGCAAAATCACCTTTTGGCTGGGATTTCTAAATTTTCACCATAGTTGTTCATAAGTTGGGGTCATAGAAGAGATATGCTGAAAATGCAGTGTCAAAATATGTTAAAATATCACAGTTCTGCACATCCATTGACATTTTGCTAGCTCGCTCATAACTTTCGTAATTTCTATTATTTTCTTGCCAAATTTTCAACATTGCCATTTCTTCACATCACCTCATGAATGTCACAGCTGTCATTTTACAAATGTTACCCAAGATGCCTTTTCATGCCTCTGGCACAGAATGACACTGTGGTAGGTAGCACAAAATTATGTTTTTGTGGGAATTTGCCAATTTTTACTAACGGGTTAATGAGGTTGGGTAATAATAAGAAGGTTATATTGACAATTTGGTTCTTATGTCCTACAAATGGAAGGGCACAGCTGGGGGAGCCCTGCACTTCCACATAAACATGCATATACACACCTATGGAGGGATGGGAGTGCAGGGCCCAGATGGTCCTGCACTCTGTCACACGAATAAGGATATGATTACACTATCTGAAACAGTATGGATGGATGCGAGTGCAGGGCCCAGTAAGGATAGCATTATACTATCTAAAAAAATAAGGAAATTCTTTGCAAAAAACTGTGTTAATGCAACATTTAAGGTTCAGGCTACAACAACAAAAGTAGAGAAATGTGGCTTTGGGGTTTCTAACCCTAAAACCACACCCCATCCCTAAAACAAATCAGTGGTGGAGTTTTTCTTTGTGTTGTCAACCCTAAAGCTCAGCCCATAGGTGTGTATGTTTCTGGAGTGTATAGAATGGGGCGAGCTTTAGGGTTGACAATGCCAGTGAAGACTCCACCCCTGATTTGTTTTAGGTGGAGGTGTGGTTTTAGGGTTGGAAACCCTAAAGCCACATTTCCCTAATTTTTTTGCTATGGCCTGAACCCTAAATGTTGCATTAACACAGTTTTTGCAAAGAATATCTATAGATAGATAGATGGGGATACATGATGGGCATGAGTGTGTTATGGAAAATAGTTTCACTCCTCTAGCGTTACCTCTGGATATTCACTCATGGTGAAGCCATGAGTGAGTTTCCAGAGGTCGCTGCGCAGGAGTGAAATTTTTTCCATATCACAAAGTGCACATCATGTATTCCATTTATACAATGGGGTCCCTATTGTTGCAAAATTTACCATTTGCACGGGTTTTGCATGGTTTACGTGGGTATGATAAATGTAATTTATTATCAGAGTGTGATTTTTTCAGCAAGATTTATATCACTGTGTGCTGAATATATGGTTTTATCAACTACTCATTTTGCTCACCCTCATTGTATAAATATATCTATATATATATATATCTATATATATATATAATCACACGAGTGATAAATAAATTGGGTAAATAAATCCTGTTATTTGGGGATAAATATTTATTTTCACATAGAACACTATTTATTTCACTAAGAACACAATTTATTTAACTTAGAACATGTTATTTCCACTTAGAATCTGGAAACAGAACACAGAGAACAATGGGCCAGATAGAGAACTTACAAAGTTGATAAAGGCAGTTTTAAGCTAAGTAACCAATAAGAAATGATTGGGTGTTGGTAGTACTGAGCTACCCACTCACCCAGAGGCGAACTGGAGCATGAGGCCACAGGCTGAGTGCCTTTAGCCTCTGGGTGTGCAGGTATCTCAGTACTACCAGCACCCAGCCGTGTCTTATTGCTTATATAAAATGGGTGCGTAGGCAACTTTTAAAAAAATAACATCCTAAAATGTTTCAAAGCCACAAAAAAAATACTAAAATGTTGTTAAATAATGTAAAATAGTCCCTCCACAGATATTTTTCACCTGTCAGTCATCTGTCTTCCTTCACATTCAATACATTGCATAATTGTTTACCTTGGAATAGAAGAATTCAAAGTTCTGCATTATTCCAGTAGTAGAATGCCCCCCCCCAACACACACACAAAATGATAGCATGGAATACATGTATCATACACACAAAGATACACACACACACAGGCTTCAAGTAGATCCAGAACCTCAATTTTATCTGTTGCAGTTAAGGAGCAGGCAGTTCTCTGGCAAAGTGGTAGGGATAGGAGGGAGATTTGTCATGGCCATCAAAGAAACACCAGCAATGGAAACTCTGAATAGTAATTGATTTTTAAAATGTGTGTATGTGTGTAAGGGAGCTCATGAGTGTAAATAACATTATTTACTTACTTTATTTAATTTAATGGACTTTTATCTTTAGGGCCTAGTTGAGGTTTTTTATATGCAAGTAATATTTGTACACGGCCTATTATTTTGACAAGGCCTACGTGACTGCTCCAGTCCTCCCCTCATCCCCTCTCTTGGTCCCTCCTTCACTATCCTCTCCTCCCCTCACCCTCTGCCACCAGTCCCTTCCCATCCATGGTCCTCTCTCCTTCTCCTGCCTTGCATTATTAGTGCACTTATGTTACACGTGATTTTGTGGCTGCATATACTGTGCCATAATGTCTGTACTTTTATTATCCTACACGTTAAACGTCTGTATCTGAATTGCTTGTTTTCCTTGTTAACACTGTTTCAGCTTGTATAATTTAACTACTGTATCCCTGTTTTGTTATGACGTGGAACCTTTGTAAACGAGCTTCCAGGTCAAAGGTTGTAATCCTAGATTTCAGTAAATAAATAAATAAAGGCTGCAGCCATGTTTGTGATGGAAATTAGGAATTAAGTGGCTTATGAATTCTATGAGTTGCCCTGGTTGGCAGAGACTTGTTTTTAGCCATTGGTGGTACTTTCTTACTGCCATGGCTAGAACCAAGTCTGAGCCAATCAGGACAAAGGGGTTTCCTTACCCATTTTATATGACAAGGTAAAACACCGGTAAAACATTACAAATGGTGTAGTATATGTAAAATACATTATGGGTTGCAGTAGAATAACACATTTTTCTCCACATGAGTGGTAAGACCATTATAACTAGCTTGTGGCTTCACCGCTCATGAGATATGGGTCTTACCACTCACTAGTGGAGATAAACTTTGTATTCCACTGCAATCCATTATGTATTCCCTATATTCTGTATGAGTGCAATAGAACAGTTGGTTAATTTTTTACAGTGTTCAAAGTGATTGAATAGTCCATTGCAGTCCCATAAGGGAAAACTGGTGTGTGAGTGTAGTCGAACTGCTATGAACACATTCCTGTGTTTGGAGGGTGGGGGGTCTGTGATACATTCAAAAGACTGAGAGGAAGGAGGAGGAGGTTCATTTTTAAAATCTGGTATATGAGTGTACTGCTTTCCAGCACAGGTGTTTTTACAAATAGTACATCATAGGATACACCATGGTTCTCTACCAGACTGCAGGATTTTCTAAACCCACTTCACAAACATGTAATGTCATCTGTTTTGGTGTCATGCCCAGAGAATACTCACTTTTGGCTGTCAGTGCCTTCCCTTCCAGGGAAGAAAACAGGACCATGCTCTATACTCTTCTTGCACCATGGGACTCTATACTGCATTCCCCTTGCTGAAGTTCCTATGTGCTGTGCACTTGCCCAATATATTTTGGCAGATCTGCTATCTGTGTCCGGCCCGTCATTCCCAAATTCATTTCATTAATTTAAATATCAGTGTAGCACACTGTAATTTATATTCATTTTTCAGAGTACAACCAGAGGCCTTAAAAATAACAGAGAAACACTATACAAATACAAAAAAACTTGAAAATACAAAGTATCTCCTGTCATTCACAATGCACTGTACATACAAAACAATAACTCATCTGAAACAAGTGCAAATATTATACTCTTTAAAATACAGTACTGGAACATGGTGACTGAAAAGAACTTATAATGTATGGTAGAACGCTGTAATGTGGCAAAAATCATCTTTTTACAGCGTTGTTACACTATCGATGTGACGTCACGCTCCTGTTACAGTATCGTCGCTACATCCCATCGGTAGAGTAACAACATCGAACACAGAGCATTGTTGTTGCTAGGATACTGAAGACGCCCAACAAAAACCAGTTTAAACGGAAAAAGAAAACAATGCTTTTTAAAACATAAATTGTCCTGGCTGTGAAAATATGAAAAAATGTGTGATCCTTCACCACAAGGTAATAACAGCGTTTCATATATTGGCATTCTTTTACATGTTCTCTGCTGACCATACGTTTCACCATACACTATAAAAGAAAAAGTTTCAACACTAGGGAGTTTGAGGCGCTTAAGTCAAAGTTAGGACTGTAATCAGTTAACTGATCACTCAGTTTGCCAGTTATTAATCCAGTCAATTAAGATAGACTGGAGCACAGTATATGGACTATTTGCCTGAACTGCCCACCTATCCAATAAGAGCGTTGCCATTCCATGGGGAGGTCACCTGTACAACATCTCATGTGGCAAGAAACTCTTGGATACTGGAGTCATGTCCTGCATTATCTACATGAAGTATAACATTATGTTGTCCCAAATATTGATTTATTTTATTTTAAAACTGGTAACCAGGAAATGCACACTGAGCTGAGGCTCATTTCCAGGAGTGACCAGTGGAAGGGGAAAGGGGATACAATACTTTGTCTGCCATTATAAATTTGCACAGTATACTATTCAAATGTATAAGGCATCTTTCCACTGGTCCATTAGTTCTACTCTTTAGCAGGGTATCTATTTTTTTCATAACATCAGTATCCCTACCAGTTATAATGTTTTCAGGGACTTCTGCCATACTCTGCATCAGCCCTTCAAAGGGAGAGGGGTTTTCACCATATATTTTCACTTGGGCCCTTTTTACACTCTTTGAGGCAGCCATTTGATCTTCTGAACACAAGGGAGCCCTTTTTAACTATTTAGGCTACCCACATCACATTACATACAAGAGACAATAGTCAGCTTTGCTCCTGGATTCCCTTCCTTTCTAAACATTCTGCACTAGGAATCAGAGGCGCCTCTTTCTGGTTTCCAGGTAACATTCTAACCAACATTTGTCTCTGTTGTTTAGCGCCAGAGAAACCTCTTGTCTGCGGCCTTTCCATTACCTAATACCCTGCTATTTGTACTTGTGATACCTCTTCTTTTTTCTTTTTTTTTTTTTTTGAAATTTCTTTTTATCCCCTCCTGGTCACCCTCACCATTTCTCTCCTTCAGGCTTGCTCAATGCCACCCATGTCTCACTGAGTCTGCCCCTAGAGTGCCTCCGGTGAATCCTACCTACCTCTTTCCTCCACAGAGCACCTTGCACAGTGGGGTCTGCCCTTGATTGCAGACTGGGTGGCTGGAGTGGCCGTCATCCAGGAACGCTGAGTTTTTTTTTTCTGTTTTTCTGTCCCTTCCCCTCCATCCCGCTGAGGACGCCGGCTTGGGCAGAATGTACGTATGCACACCTGCCAAGTACCTGATGGCGTCCTCCCCTCCCCGGCTCCCCCCAATGGAAGCCGCCATTGCCCTGAGAGTCAGTGCTCCCACTGGCTCTCCCGGACGTCGGGTGTATTAAACACCCCCCTTGAGTCATGAGGACTGCCACTTTTGTGGTACTCTTCATGACCCTTTGGTAAGGGTAGTTTTGGACTCCTTTAAGGATTACCTATTTGTGAGAAATATGGGCATGAGTTAAACCGATTTTTTCTGACCAAAATTTTATAGACTCTTCATAACCCTTTGGTAAGGGTAGTTTTGGACTCCTTCAAGGACTACCTATTTTCTAGAAATATGGGCATGAGTTAAACCGATTTTTTTTATTACCAAAATTTTACAGACTCTCGAATCATTCTGGTGAAATTTCGGACTCTTCCTGCTTTATTCCCATCTGTTCCTGCCTGATATGGACATATTAATTTTATGGACTCTGCATTAGTTTGATTTGTTCTATTTTCGAGTTCTTTGATTATGGCTTTTGGACACGGGGGGTGAGAGGTCTTTGTGTCCTTTAGCCTTTTTTAGTTTTGTTTTCCTTTTTTCCTTTTGTGAGGCTAGAACAAATATCATCTTCCCCCTTGTTGTGAGAGAACTTGAGAGGAGTTCTGTTCTTGGCCCTTTGCTGTTATATCCCATAAGGGCTAGGCAGTGAGAGTGCCTTGTCCCTTTCCTCTCCGGTGGTGAGCAATCCGGGGCTAAACAGTTTAGGTTTAGATTTTCTTTTCTTTTTAAGCTTATTTTTATGATGTTGTTAAATTGATTTTTAATTAGTTCTGTTGTGGGTTTTGGGTTTCTTATCAGCTTCAACATGTGTTGGTTTTAACTCCACGGTGGTGCGCTTCTCATCCTCCTCCCTTCAGCCCTCCGCCCCTTTGTCACTTCTCCTCTACTTTTGATACTTACCAGCACTGTAGAGCTCTGGGTATTGTCCGAGGGGGGGTTGTCAACAGGTGGATGAATGAGCGGTCCATCGTATCGGGTAGTCAGGTTCAGGAGGCTCTGGGGCTTAAATGGAATCCAGATCGAGATTCTCCTTGTCTGGTAGCCATACCCAAGGGCTCCACAGAAATTAGTGGGCAGATAGGCTTGACAACCCCTGAAGTTTGTCCAACTCGGGTGGTGTTATGCAATGCCAGGTCTGTTAGGAATAAGACCGCTATCATTGCCGATCTTGTTGGTTCTTGACCTGCTACATCACGAGACCTGGCTGGATGAAAACTCTGGCCCACCTTGGAGGCCATGATTCGGCGGGTACTGTGATACACCGCCGAGATTGGACCGAAAGGGGGGGTTGCAGTCTGTTTTAAGACGGAATTGGGCCTCACGATGTGGTAGTTGGTGAGACTGGGTCTTTGAGTGTACAGTCATAGAGTGTAGGCGTTAATCGTCCTCCTCTACCGTCCACCCGGAGATGGGAGACGCTTCTTACAGGAAGTAGCAGACTTCCTCATCGACATGTCGTTTGAGTCGCCCAGGTTGATGGCCCTGGGTGACTTCAACGCCTGGGTCGACGATGAACTCTCAAATTTGGGTAATGACTTCCTCCAATTGATGTCTTCTTTGGGCCTTACACAGGTGGTTTCCACTGCAACGCACAAATCTGGACACTCTTTAGATCTAGTCTTCCTTCTAGGGATCAACGCATCCGACATGGGGGTGGAACCAGTCGCCTGGTCTGATCACCACATCGTGAGGTTCAATTTTTGCACCCCCCCTGAGAAGACCAGCCCCTGTGGAGATGGTCAGGTACCACCCATTATGGAATGTTACTCCACAAGGTCTAGCAGCGGTCCTTGACCTCTCATCCTTCGGTTCGGTGAGCAGTGGTCCAGAAGCACTAGTGTCGGCCTATAATAAGGCCGTCACGACGGCTCTGGATTCCATTGCTCCTGTTCATGAGCTCCCCAGATCCCTTCGCCCCAGAGCCCCATGGTTTGATGGGACCCTAAGGGAGATGCGGAGACAGGGGCAAAGGTTAGAGCATCACTGGCGCAGGTCCTCCCCTCGATGCCGACCACTCTAGATTGATGGAACATTATGTTAACTATCAATATGCAATCACCCATAGGAAGGCAGAATTCCTGTCCAGGGAGATTGCAGTTGCTCAGAATCGACCGGCTCAGCTGTTCCGAACTGTAGACAGACTGTGCAACCCAGCCTGCCTGCATGTTCGGAAAGCTTTTTCGCAAGCAGAATGCGATGAGCTCGCTCGATACTTTGCAGCTAAAGTGGCCAACATCAGGAAGAACCTGGGTCCGGCAAGTTCTATGGGCGAAGCTTTTGGTCAGCGTGAGATGACAGTGCCCCATTTCTCCTGGAGTTCCTTTCGATGACCTGAGTTCGTGGACATTATGAGGATCATCCATTCTATGCGCCCCACAAGTTGTGGTTTAGATCCTGGTCCGACTTCCCTTATTCTGGGTTGTTTGGATATCACTGGTCCGGTCTTGGCGCAAATAGTCTGGTGCTACTTGGAATTGGGTGAGTTTCCCTGTTCCTTGAAAGAGGCTGTGGTAACTCCTGTTTTGAAGAAAGCTTCCTTGGACCCGGACTCTTATTCTGGCTATCGACCTATCTCTAACCTCCCTTTATTGGGAAGGTTATCGAGGAAGGTCGAAGGCGGTTCAATTGGATGACCATTTAACCATCCATAACGTCTACGAATCCTTCCAGTCAGGCTTCCGTAAAAGACATAGCACCGAGACTGCGCTGGTTTGGGTGTTAAATGATCTTCTGATGGCGAGGGATCAGAAGAGATGCTCCATTCTTGTTCTTCTTGATCTCTCTGTAGCCTTTGATACGGTGGACCACATGGTGCTATTAGCTCGCCTGGGGCAAATTTGTGGAATGACTGGAACCGTTCTGCAATGGTTCACATCATTTCTTACCGGGAGATCGCAGAGAGTTGTGTCGGGGATTTTTTCCTCTGACCCGATCCCTCTGTTGTGTGGAGTGCCCAGGGATCCGTGCTGTTGCCCATGTTGTTTGCAGTGTATATGTTGCCCTCGAGGTATCATTAGATGATATGGGCTGAGGTTTCACTGTTATGCGGTTGACACCAGCTCTATCTGTCCTTTGCACCCGACCAGGATAGAGCTCTCTCGGTGTTTAACAGCTGTCTGAGGGAGATCCAAGACTGGATGGATTCTAGTTGGCAAAGTTGAACTCGGAGAAAACAGAGGTGCTGGTGGTGGATCCTGGTGGTAGGGTGGTGAGGTCAGATATCGATTGCTCCATCTGGAATTATTCTTGGTGGAGTATCTTTGCGTCCTCAGAACAGGTCGTGAGCCTTGAGTTATTCTTGACGATAGGCTGACTCTCAAAGCTCAGGTGTCAGCTGTTGTCAAGACTTCCTTTTATCATCTCAGGAACATTGCCAGGGTGAAGCATCTTGTTCCATCTGACTCCCTGCGTTCTTTGGTTCATACTTTTGTATCTTCATGCTTAGACTATTGCAACGCCCTTACTTTGGGCTTTTTGGGGTTGAAATCCGTCGCCTACAGCTGGTGCAGAACGCTGCAGCCCGGGTTCTGACTGGGACAAGTCGTTTTGTCACATCACTCCCGTGCTGCGCGAACTGCACTGGTTGCCTGTGTGGTGGCGGATCACCTTTAAAGTCATTTTGCTGACTTTCAAAGCCCTTCACGACCAGGGTCCAGCCTATCTGAAAGACCTCCTAGTGCCTTACTGCCCTGACCGATCACTCCGCTCGGCCGACATGGGGTTGTTAGAGATCCCAAGAGTGAGTTTGAAATCTTCTGGCAGCAGAGCATTTTCATATGCTGCACCCACTCTTTGGAACTCTCTACCATGTCAGCTACGGCAGTGCACCTCCGTGGAACTCTTTAAAAAAGAGCTGAAAACCTACTTATGGAACATGGCTTTTTTAGATAATTAGTTATCTATTAATGCTTTGGTTTTTATTATTATATATTTTATCTTGTGGTATGCTGATTTTATGTATATGTTTGTGTATGTTGTGTTTGAACTGTCAAATTGTTCAGCACCTTGATATGTTGAAAGGTGCTATATAAATAAACTATTATTATTATTAAACACCCCTGATATCCTTCCCCAAAGGAGGAGAGCATCTGTGGGGACTCTCGATCCTCCTTCCCCCTGCCGATCCCTGGCAGCCCGAGTCCGTACCCAAACCTGGGTCACCGGTGTGGTGCGAGGTGTGGCATCCGGCGCCTCAACCCTCAGCGCCACCGGGCTGGCTGTGATACTTCTTCTAGTGGCTTGTCATCTTTTTCAGTTTATAACAGATGAGTTTTTAAACCCAAATGGTCTGACCTCTGGGTAAGTCTCTTGGCCTTCTGTAGAAGGAGATGCATCTTTCTCATTAATGGTAATGATTGGAGTCTGTTTCTTAACTACTCTGGTTTACTTTTGACCTCCACATGCAAGAAGTCACATGACTTTATGGAGATGTGGACTAATTTTCATCATTTATGGCAATACCTTCTGTAGAGGTAAGCTAAGCCTCCTTATTTGTGGCACTGTTCTGTTCATGGTTCCTGCCTACATATAGTATGTCTGGTTTGACTTCTGCACAGGTCCAGTCCTGTGACCTTCTGTCTTTTCAAAACCATCTACCCAATCAGCATTTTTACATTCTGTCTCTACCTTGGTATTCTGCACCAGCTATATCACCTCTTCTAGTTTTTTTTGTTTTGTTATGTTTCAAGTTCAAGTTCAAGTTTATTGCAGGAAGACTCTGTTGAGTAAGCTCATTCACAAGGAGGTCCTGAAGCATGTGTACAGTCAAGGAGACATTACATAATAAGGCATCATTGAATAAAAATAAGCGAAGTGCAAATAAAGTTCATGAAAGGCATTACATAGAAAAATACATCATAGCAAAGTAATGTACAGTTAAGGAACATTTGGTACAAAGTGTTCAAGCAAGACAAGGTAGTGCTTATAAACATAAAACTGGTAAGAAGCAATACATATGGTCAGTGTACAATGACAGGAGAGAGAAATAGTAGATAATTAGGAGGGAAGGGTTGAAGATTAGTGAAGAGCAGGGATGAAGGAGGGTGAGAAAGAGTTGTGGGATTAAAATATAGGTAGGAAGCCTAGGGTAGGAGAGGGTCATAAGAGCAGGTAGAGAAATCATATAGTTTAGCCACAGTAGACATTTTGAAAGCTAAGAAGTTTCAGTCCTGACTAGAGCTAGTACCAGAGGGATAGGAGGGCATGGAACAAACATAAGGGTAGGGGAGAGGCTTAACAACAGCTACAAATATATTTTATTTTTGATGTTTACAGCAACCTTCTAATGTTTTGTCTGTGTCCTGGTGAGACTGTACTTTTCACTCAACTATTTTAACTTTGGATTTAAAAAGTTTTCAAGCTAACATCATCTTTTGCTGTAGTTTCATGGAATAGTCACTTTTACATTCTGTGAACTCTTCTCATTTCAATTGCACTACCTCACTATGGCTACCCTAAGGATATCAAGTTTCACTTCCAGTGATTTCCATTTGGTGATTTCCATTTCACCCCTCTACATTTCTTTTTGCTGTTTATTTTATTTATTTTTAATCCACAGTGGCAGCCAGGGATTCAGTTAACTCCATTTTGGAATATTTGACTTCCAAAAATAAGGCAAAAACTTCCAAAATAAAGGGTGAGGAAGTCATTGACTTCCTGATGTAAAATCAAAAATTAGATTACTTAGAAAATAGCAGGCAAGGAAGTCAGAAATTATTGATTTTTTTTCTGAAAGAAATTTTATTTTGCCACTAATATATAGTTATTATATTAAAATCCATACATTGATCCTTTCTGTAATATTGGCTTACAAAAGTGGGATCCTGGAAGTATTTTGACTTTCAAAGAATTAGAATGACATCTAGATTTTGACTCATGGGTGTTTTAGACTAGACATAAATTTAACTGAACCCCTAATGGTAGCCATTGTAATCTTCCATTTTACCACAGAAATTTTTATCGCATTAAGGTACTACATTACAACACTTCCACCTTGCCACAGTCTCATTCAACATACCACATTAACTGAAGTGTTACCTTACTGTCCCTTACTGTGCTGATTAAGCACAAAAAGGCAACACTTCAGCTAATGTGGTACCTTGAATGAAATTGCAGTAAGGGGGGCCATGCAACTGCAGATTGAAATTCTGAACACTAAAGGGTCCACTGGCAAGCTGTTCAATGGTAAAGCGGAAGATGAGGATAGCTAACACTGCATCTATAACTTTTTTATTAGAAAAGGCAAACTAACCTGAGATAGATTGCTTCCATGTGCAACTGGGTGAGGGGGGGTGTTACATGGACCTATATTGATGGAAAGAATGTTAGCCGTGACACAAGAGAAACACCCCTACTCTTCTTCAACAAGTGACATGGATATTTAACTTCCATCTAGACAGTGAAAATAGAAGGGCAGAAGGGACCTCAGTTTAACATTTCATCCAAAGGATGGCACCTCAGCAGTGCTGGAACTACAGTGTACTGCACTACAGTGTCAGTTATGGGGATTCCCCCAACTGCCTCATATTAAGCCAGAATCTATGACACTACACATAGATATACCTGGTATGCCCGCACAGCTGGGTGATGTGCATAATGAAATGGGTGCCTTCAGACAGGCTGTGGAATGAGACTTTAAAATGCTGTCTGGTGTGCTTGAACATAGCTTTGCAGCCCCTTACAAAGACTGCACAGAATGCCGTAGCTGGCCAAGGCTCTCATTTTTGTCCTTCTGGATCTCAAGGCCAACTGAACTATGTACTTACTGACACACCTGCCAAGACTGTGATGGACACACTGGCACAAGACACATGTGACACAGAGCCACCTAAGGGTGTCTAAGACATTGGGATGGACCAGTCCATTGGAAAGTGCATGGCCAAATGAGTTGGTGGGAGGAACCTCCATGTACAACTCCATTGACTTCCACTCATGAAGCAGTCACCACTCTGGTGGGATGACCACATACAGACCCTCTCTGGTAGGCATATGTATACTACATCATATCACGATATGTCAAAGCATAGTACAGTACAGGTGACACTGTATGTAACTGGTATGGATCACTTTAATTTGACACTATAGATGACAACATATCACTCATCATAGCTACTCTACAGCCTTCCTATCACTCACAGTCCTCAATCTGCAAGTCTTCACTACCTAGTATACCATAGCAAGTCAGCTTTATTCTGCAGAAGGACATGGAATGTCTGGATCATAGAGTAGGATGCCATCTATGGCATGGGCAGTGCCATCAGGTAAAATATTACCACAGAATGGGGTGGTGGTCTCATTGGACCTATTGGTCTTCTGCCTATAATCCTAGCAAACTCCAGTAATGGAATCTGTTTCTTCAAAGAAAGGTTGTAGAGCATGCAGCACACTACAAAATGGGTTCCCAGAAAGAGGAAGCTCTACCAAGCAAGGAGCTGGGGCAGTGCACCGTGGGCAACAGAGACCTTGCATTTTTGTTTATTGCAAATTTTGCAATTAAGCTTTTGTCTCCAAATAAATATTTCCAACCGTGGATGGATTATCTTTGCCTTCTTTGGAGTTACATTAAATGAGAACAGCTCTACTGTGCAGTTACTTCTGGTACTAGCACACTACAAAGACCATGGAAACCTTACACATGGGATAGCAGCAGTGTTCCACTTGTCTTATCCAGGCAATGGAAGTGCATTTTTAACATGCCAAACACATGTTCAGTGATGCCTTAGGCCTCTCTGTGGCTTTTGTTGTACTGTGCCTGTGCCTAATTCCATGGTTGCAGGTATAGTCAAGAGGAACACCCACAATGGATAATCACTGTCACCTGTGTAATAGAGAACACATCATCACCTATTGTGTGTACAACATACAGTATGTGTAGACACATTACATGTCTTCAATATGGCACACTTACCATTCAGCCAAACTTGTCTTGGTTGCATAGTATAGTGGCCACAGTCACAAATCCTCCAGTATGTAGGCAGCCTGTGTTGATCCAGGAAACAAGGCACACACCAGTGTGATGATGTCTGGGCATCCCATACCACCTGTCTGTTTTGCTGTGATATACCTTTCTGTTCTGATATGGCTTTCATACTCAACGGGTGCCATAATGGCTACATGCATACAGTCAATAGCACCAGTCACATTGGGTATTCCCACCACCAGATAGAAGCTAGATTTCATTATTCTCATTGCTGCCTCTGTTCAAAAAACTATTATGCTGTCTGTTCTCTGTGCCAGTAGCACTTTAATCATTTGCCATAGGCATCTGGACATGGTTAACTGGCTCATACTGGTCACACCTTTGGTGGTGCTATGGCATGGCATAATAAGCCAGTTCTGTGACCACATGGACAAGAACATCCAGGGCATGGCTCCAATATGTCCTAGTCTAGAAACAAGATGGCAGGAGTATGCAGAGCTCGTCAAGGGTGAAATTATCAAACCAGAAATCTCTGATGCAATCCAACTCAGTTAGTACAATATGTTAGGATTAAGTCTGGGTTTGAATGCACTTTGACCACAGGCTTAGCATCTGTCCTAATCCTACAACTCATGTTTCATCTCCAGTAGTATAAGATTCATTAGAAGACCAGAACAAATGTTCACACTTGATGGTACTTGCACTGTACCATACCATGCTGATGTGTTCTGTGGCTATGTGTTGTAAACTCCCTTTGGTTTAGTTCTGTGTCCTGCAGTACTGCTGCATGTTTCTACTTCAAATCTCAGCATAGTCCTGAGGCTTACCAATGGTCATGCAGCACATGTAATCCATGGACATATCACTGTATTTTGTTGGTCACACTTACATTTTGTTTGACCCATCACTGCTGTCAAGATGTGAAAAACAAAGCAGACAAAACCCAAGAGGCACTGTATTATGAAAATTAAATTTTGATTATAAAAATGGCACAAAGTCTGGAATCTCAAAATTAATGTTCACAATAGTATGATTCCCATTTAGATATTAATTGTTGTAAATTTAAAGCTAGTATTAAAAAAGGATATGGAATAAGATAGGAAGTACACAGAGATTTGTGTCTGGATTTGCAGTCATTTGTGTCATGATTTTTGTGCAGTTTCTCTACTTGCACCATGATGTTTAGACCACAAGAAAGGTGGTCTACTGTAGTTTTACATTTTGCAAGTGCAGTAAGTTCCACAACAAAAATAATATATGCATCAAATAAATTACAGCGGTATCATGTTTTTGCTGTAAAGTGTGAGAAGTGTTGCAAATGTGTCACAATTTTTGAAAATTAACCACACATTTTAATGCATTTGTAGTCATGGAGGCTGTGTCTGGAATTGAGAATTGTGCCTGCACCACTTCTTTTGAAAATCCTGCCTAAAGATTAATAATATGGAAATAGAATGTGATGGATTTAATAATTCACCCTGCTGTAAAGTCTGTCTCACCTTGTTTTCCATGCTCTTTAGATATGAACCTTGAACAATTGTGAACTTACTGTATGGATTTGAATCCTCAGTATGCAAAAACTCATTACCAGCATGAGATGATCAAGTCAGGCTACCTTGAGTAGGTGAAGATGAAAGAAATATATGTATTTAATATTTGTTTTTTTGTTATATTTGTTTTCTTTTTCTGCTATTACTTGCTCAGGAAAAGGATGTGTGATTATTGGTTTGCTAGTTTATTTTAATATTATCTTTTAACAGGAATGTTTGGAATTAAAAACTTGAGCACAATATTAAGATAAAAAAATGTTATAGCTAGGAGTCAATATGCAGTGAACAGAGGTATTCTTTAGTATTCATGGAATTTCAATAAGTACATTACAGCTACTGCCCAGACAATATTGTAGTTATTAAAAACTTAACCCAACATTATTGAGGGTTGTTTGGTGAGATCACCAATAATGCATGCTGATCCTGAATAATGCTTAATTTTTCCAGTAGTATCAAAGCACTGGGGTGTTTATGCCTGTGTGTCATCATGGTTTATGAAACCTATTGATTTTACTGTAGTGTGTATGCTACTTTTTGTTATTTTCCTTATTTCATGCCACAGATAATTGTACCAGTCACTAGGGATGGGCAAAACTAGCAAATTCTGATTCTGTGAAATTTTTTTGAATTTTCTAAACATCTTTAATACATCATAACTCGATCCGTATTATAGCTAGAGATGTGATGTTTGACACACCGATTGTCTGGGAGAGTGCCTAAAATGTTACCAAGTTTCATGACATTTGCTTGAGGGAAGGGGTACTTATATGGGTTAAACATCTGGCAGTTTATTCTTCATGTGAACATTTTGGAAAATATTTCTGTTTACAACTTAGCCACCTTTGGAGCTAGAGAATTGAACATTTATATTCATACTTTCTGGGAAGAATCATAGAAACTGCTAAACAGAGAGGTAATTGTTATGAAAACTGTATGTCAGAGGCATTCAAAATTTCACAATTTATTTGTGAAATTGTGTGAACTTTTCAAAATATTTGGATGCTTATAGTTCTACTGCTATTGCAGGCTTACACTTAAAATTTGGCATGCATACCAAAGTAAATATGTCCTTGAATCTAATTAAGCTGGATAAATGTGGTTTAGTAGGTTAAACTTTAATGTTGCTACTTTAGAAATTACTAATTGGCACAATTTGCTCAAACATTCATGGACGCATAATAGGTGATGCCACTAGAATTCCAGTTGTGGAATTTAACTTTTAAATGGCACTTATCACCATGGAATCACCTTCTCTGCACTAGCATCATGGCCCTGCAATACCTCTTCAACACTAACACAACAGTGATGCCCAGTGTCATGCTCCATTGTAACTAAAGATATCCTGATACTTGTGTCACAATGACCTAAGTTACAACTAGTTGTAAGGCATGGCATCACTTGGTACTGCTATTTTCAAATAGAAAAAATATACATCATTATCTACAGAGTTGTTAAAGAGTCAACAGGTGGCATTGTACAGAAACAATGCTGCACATGTATGTACTTCCACACATAATTAAGTCAGTGAGCTCTACTGGTTATTTGGCATATTCCAGGAATTCAGAGTAGTGCACAGTGATGTCCATGACTATTCTTCTTGATTCATCACTCAAGAGAGTGACCTGACACTTGGCACTACTGTACTTTCACTATGGAGCCTCCTGAGACTGCTACCTTATTGCTACTTTATCCAGCCTTTACCTTCCTCAACGATAGTAACTCAAGTGTATGACTGGGTAAAATACATGGACATGATTTTGACAAAAGTATCACAACATTCTACAATTTCACAAATGCTCATGAATTATAACTTTAATTACTGATGTTATTTTTAAATATTTTGCTGCTTAGAACTTGACCAGCCTTTAAGCAAGAAATTTCAGAGTTGTCACACACAGACTCTTTTTTTTTTTTTTGCATATTGTTTTTTCTCTGCATATTGTTTTTTTTTCTCCCAGGCAACAGCTCATTTCACAGGGATATACCCCATTCACAGGGATAATCCCTGATCAGGCTCAACAGCTGTCAGAGAGCTGTAGGTTCAGTCCCACACCTGGCAGAGGGGTGTCAGAGGGCTGTGGGCTCAGTTTCCACACCTGGCACTTGGGTTAATATCCCAATACTGACACTGTAGTGCAGCATGAGGAGGTGCTGCACTTCTGAGGTGCCATCTTTCAGATGACACATTAAACTGAGGTCCCATCTGCCTGTTCTGGTGGTAGTTCAGGAAGATGTTAAAGATCCCATGGCACTTTTCGAAAAGAGATGGGGAATTTTATTGTACAAAAACATAACATCATACAAGGAAAACATAAAATGGAAAAAAACAGTTTTTGTCATACAAAAGACTATGCAAAGAAATAGCAGAACCAAAATAAAAATAAACTCCACAAAATTCTGCTTATTCCACTTGAAAGAAACAGAAAGTATATTCCCCAGGATCAATTACAAATATAGAAAATTAACAAAAGAAAAAACTGATCATTCACAGTAAATCCTAATTAATATAAACAAAAGGAACTTTAGAAATGAGTTGCATAACCTAGAAACACATATCTGTATAATAGCATGCATTTGTTTTCACTTAGGACATCTCTTTTATAAGCAAGTACTGTACATGTTAAAGTCCAGTACCAAGAACTGATCTTTAAACAAATATACTCAGTTAATCCATACAATCCTACACCATAGAACATCGGCCCTACTCTTAGATGATAACCTATAGTATAATCCTGTGTTTTTGTCTAAGTAAAGTTTCAATCATGCCTGCAAAGGTACCTGGAAAGGTGTTTAGTTGCTGGGTCAGATATTGGCACCTTGCTTGTCACAAATAAAATTTTATACCAGCATATAATACATTGAGAGAGCTTGGATGAAAGATTTTTAACCCTTACACTGCCAAGGTTTTTCTGAAAATTGCATATCCCTGCTGCCAGAGGTTTTTTCACTGGGTTTGTACACTTATCGGTTATGACGTTATTACATAATTTTTCTTAATTCCCTGGTAAACTTTTTTTGTCAAGGTAGTAAGAAACTAACACAACTATAATTCAAAGTGAAAATATAACGTTTCCAACAAAGACATTTGGAGATATATATGTTTATTTAGTGAATTTCGATTGTTTTGCTAATTTGTATTTCAAAAAATATTGAAGTTTGTAAAAACGTTAAGATCGGTTGCATCACTGATAAAAATTGTTGTCTAAAATGTAACTAATTTTCACTTTCAGGCTACAAATTCTTTATATAAACACAAATTTCACATTGGTTTCTTACCTACAGATTATGAGAGTGACCAGAACGGACCACCTATGGTAGGGCCATGCTGGCCTATGAGGGGTACCTATTGGATTATGGGGTACACGTCACAAAATACATTAAGAAAAAGTAAGAAGTAGCCTGTTTCACATGATAGGGAAGTGAATGAGTAAATCAAGGGCCAGATTACACCTATAGCTACCTACCCAGGGTCACATGACCAAAAACAAGATGGCTGACACCATCCAGCCATTTTCTGTGTCAAAATGCTTGTGACTCATTTATTGAGATTACTAGATCATAAAAGTGGTAAATGTCAATGGATTACACCCTTTCTTATGGCAGCAGTGGCTTGGATGAAATTTCTGATCCCTAATTTCACATTACAGACCCACTTGCAGATAGCTGGGGTGCCATACCCAACCACCCCTGGTATGTCCATGCTGGCCAATGAAGTGACCACCTATTACATTATGGGGTGCATGCCAATAAATTCAAAAAGAAATAGTAAAAAGTAGCCTGTTTTACATGACAGAGAAGTGAATGAGTAAATCAGCTCCCAGACTGTACCCATAGCTACATCCGCGGGGTCACATGACCAAAAACAAGATGGCGGCTACCATTCAATCATTTTCTGTATCAAACTGCTTCTCTTACACATTTATTGTGATAACTACATTATAAAAGTGGTAAATGTCAATGGATTACACCTTTTCTTACATCTGCTGGGGCTTGGATGAAATTTATGATCACTAATTTTACTTTACAGACCCACCAGCATATAGCTGGGGTGCCATACCCAACCACCCGGTATACCCATGTTGACCAATGGGTGTCCACCTATTGCATTATGGGTTACATTCCAATAAATTGAGAAAGGAAAAGTAAGATGTAGCCTGTTTTACATGACGGGGAAGTGAATGAGTAAATCAAGGCACAGACTGTACCCATAGCTACATCCCCTGGGTCACATGACCAAAAACAAGATGGCTGACACCATTCAAACATTTTCTGTATCAAACTGCTTCTGTTGCACATTTGTAGGGATAACAACATCATAAAAGTGGTGAATGTCAATGGATTACACATTTTCTTACTTCTGCAGGGGCTTGGATGAATTTTCTGATCCCTAATTTCACATTACAGACCCACTTGCAGATAGCCGGGGTGCCATAACCAACCACCCCTGGTATGCCCATGCTGGCCAATGGGGTATCCACCTATTGCATTGTGGGGTGCATGCCAATAAATTCAAAAAGTAAAAGTAAAAAGTAGCCTGTTTTACATGACAGAGAAGTGAATGAGTAAATCAAGGCCCAGACTGTACCCATATCTACATCCCTGGGTCACATGACCAAAAACAAGATGGCAGCTACCATTTGATAATTTTCTGTATCAAACTGCTTCTGTTACATGTTTGTAGGAGAACTACATTATAAAACTGGTAAATCTCAATGGATTACAACTTTTCTTACATCTGCAGGGGCTTGGATGAAATTTCGATCCCTAATTTCACATTACAGACCCACCTGCAGACAGCTAGAATGTATCCAACCACCCCAGTTATGTCCATGTTGGCCAAGGGTGTCCACCTATTGCATTATGGGTTACATACCAATAAACTGAGAAAGGAAAAGTAAGATGTATCCTGTTTTACATGAAGGAGACGTTAATGAATAAATCAAAGATCGATTGTACTCATAGCTACATCCCCTGGGTCACATGACCAAAAACAAGATGGCTGACACCATTCAAACATTTTCTGTATCAAACTGCTTCTGTTACACGCTTGTGGGATAACAACATTATAAAAGTGGTAAATGTCAATGGATTACACATTTTCTTACATCTGCAGGGCTTGGATGAATTTTCTGATCCCTAATTTCACATTACAGACCCATTTGCAAATAGCCAGGTGCCATACCCAACCACCCTGTATGTCCATGTTGGCCACTGGGGTGTCCACCTATTGCATTATGTGGTGCATGCCAATAAATTCAAAAAGTAAAAGTAAAAGTAGCCTGTTTTACATGACAGGAAATGAATGAGTAAGTCAAGGCCCAGACTGTACCCATAGCTACATCCCCTGGGTCACATGACCAAAAACAAGATGGTGGCTACCGCTCAATCATTTTCTGTATCAAACTGCTTCTGTTACACATTTGTAGGATAACTACATTATAAAAGTAATAAATGTCAATGGATTACACCTTTTCTTACATCTGTTGGGGCTTGGATGAATTTTCTGATCCCTAATTTCACATTATTGACCAACCTGCAGATAGCCGGGTTGCCATACCCAACCACCCATGGTATGCCCATGCTGGCCAATGGGGTGTCCACCTATTGCATTATGGGGTGCATGACAATAAATTCAAAAAGTAAAAGTAAAAAGTAGCCCGTTTTACATGACAGAGAAGTGAATGAGTAAATCGAGGCCCGGACTGTACCCATAGCTACATCCCCTGGGTCACATGACCAAAAACAAGATGGTGGCTACTGTTCAATCATTTTCTGTATCAAACTGCTTCTGTTACACATTTATTGTGATAACTACATCATAAAAGTCATAAATGTCAATGGATTACACCTTTTCTTACATCTGCCGAGGCTTGGATGCAATTTATGATCACTAATTTTACTTTATAGACCCACCAGCATATAGCTGGGGTGCCATACCCAACCACCCCTGGTATACCCATGTTGACCAATGGGGTGTCCACCTATTGCATTATGGGTTATATTCCAATAAACTGAGAAAGCAAAAGTAAGATGTAGCCTGTTTTACATGACAGGTAAGTGAATGAGTAAATTAAGGCACAGACTGTACCCATAGCTACATCCCCTGGGTCACATGACCAAAAACAAGATGGCTGACACCATTCAAACATTTTCTGTATCAAACTGCTTCTGTTACATGTTTGTAGGATAACAACATTATACAATTGGTAAATGTCAATGGATTACTCATTTTCATACATCTGCAGGGGCTTGGATGAATTTTCTGATCCCTAATTTCACATTACAGACCCACTTGCAGATAGCAGGGTGCCATAACCAACCACCCTGGTATGCCCATGCTGGCCAATGGGTGTCCACCTATTGCATTATGGGGTGCATCCCAATAAATTCAAAAGTAAAAGTAAAAAGTAGTCCATTTTACATGACAGGAAGGGAATGAGTAAATCAAAGCCCAGATTGTACCCATAGCTACATCCGCTGGGTCACATGTCCAAAACAAGATGGCAGCTACGCTGCATCATTTTCTGTATCAAACTGCTTCTGTTACACATTTGTAGGGATAACTACATTATAAAAATGATAAATGTCAATGGATTACACCTTTTCTTACATCTGTTGGGGCTTGGATGAATTTTTCTGATCCCTAATTTCACATTACAGACCCACTCTGCAGATAGCCAGGTTGCCATACCCAACCACCCATGGTATGCCCATGCTGGCCAATGGGTGTCCACCTACTGCATTATGGGTGCATGCCAATAAATTCAAAAAGTAAAAGTAAAAAGTAGTCCATTTACATGACAGGAAGTGAATGAGTAAATCAAAGCCCAGATTGTACCCATAGCTATATCCCTGAGTCACATGACCAAAAACAAGATGGCAGCTACTGTTTCATCATTTTCTGTATCAAACTGCCTATCTTACACATTTATTGTGATAACTACATTATAAAAGTGGTAAATGTCAATGGATTACACCTTTTCTTACATCTGCCGGGGCTTGGATGAAATTTATGATCACTAATTTTACTTTATAGACCCACCAGCATATAGCTGGGGTGCCATACCCAACCACCCCTGGTATACCCATGCTGACCAATGGGTGTCCACCTATTGCATAATGGGTTGCATACCAATAAATTGAGAAAGGAAAGTAAGATGTAGCCTGTTTTACATGACGGGGTAGTGAATGGTAAATCAAGGCCCAGACTGTACCCATAGCTACATCCCCTGGGTCACACGACTAAAAACAAGATGGCGGCTACTGTTCAATCATTTTATGTATCAAACTGCTTCTGTTGCACATTTATTGTGATAACTACATTATAAAAGTGGTAAATGTCAATGGATTACACCTTTCTTACATCTGCCGGGGCTTGATGAAATTTATAATCACTAATTTTACTTTATAGACCCACCAGCATATAGCTGGGTGCCATACCCAACCACCCTCATATACCCATGTTGACCAATGGGGTGTCCACCTATTGCATTATGGATTATATTCCAATAAATTGAGAAAGGAAAAGTAAGATGTAGCCTGTTTTACATGACGGGGAAGTGAATGAGTAAATCAAGGCACAGACTGTACCCTTAGCTACATCCCTGGGTCACATGACCAAAACAAGATGGCTGACACCGTTCAAACATTTTCTGTATCAAACTGCTTCTGTTACACATTTGTAGGGATAACAACATTATAAAATTGGTAAATGTCAATGGATTACACATTTCATACATCTGTAGGGCATGGATGAATTTTCTGATCCCTAATTTCACATTACAGACCCACTTGCAGATAGCGAGGTGCCACAACCAACCACCCTGGTATGCCCATGCTGGCTAATGGGGTGTCGACCTATTGCATTATGGGGTGCATGCCAATAAATTCAAAAAGTAAAAGTAAAAAGTAGTCCATTTTACATGACAGGAAGGAATAGAGTAAATCAAAGCCCAGATTGTACCCGTTGCTACACTCCCTGGGTCACATGACAAAAACAACATGGCGGCTACCGTTTCATCATTTTCTGTACCAAACTGCCTATCTTACACATTTATTTTGATAACTACATTATAAAAGTGGTAAATGTCAATGGATTATACCTTTTCTTACATCTGCAGGGCCTGGTTGAATTTTCTGATCCTAATTTCACATTACAGACCCATTTGCAAATAGCCAGAGTGCCATACCCAACCACCCTGGTATATCCATGCTGGCCAATGGGGTGTCCACCTATTGCATTATGGGGTGCATGCCAATAAATTCAAAAAGTAAAGTAAAAGTAGCCTGTTTTACATGACAGGAAGTGAATGAGTAAGTCAAGGCCAGACTGTACCCATAGCTACATCCCTGGGTCACATGACCAAAAACAAGATGGCTGACACCATTCAAACATTTTCTGTATCAAACTGCTTCTGTTACATGTTTGTAGGATAACAACATTATAAAAGTGGTAAATGCCAATGGATTACACATTTTCTTACATCTGCAGGGCTTGGATGATTTTTCTGATCCTTAATTTTCATTACAGACCACACGCAGATAGGCTGGTGCTATACCCAACCTCCCATGGTATGTCCATGCTGTGACCGGGTGTCCACCTATTGCATTATGGGTGGATGCCAATAAATTCAAAAAATAAAAGTAAAAAGTAGCCTGTTTTACATGACAGGGAAGTGAATGAGTAAATCAATGCCCAGAATGTACCCAAAGCTACATCCCCTGGGTCACATGACCAAAAACAAGATGGTGGCTACCGTTCAATCATTTTCTGTATCAAACTGCTTCTGTTACACATTTGTAGGGAAAGCTACATTATAAAAGTGGTAAATGTCAATAGATTACACCTTTTCTTACATCTGTCGGGGCATGGATGAATTTTCTGATCCTAATCTCACATTACAGACCCACTTGCAGATAGTTGGGGTGCTATACCCAACCACCCATGGTATGCCCATGTTGGCCAATGGGTGTCCACCTATTGCATTATGGGTGCATGCCAATAAATTCAAAAAGTAAAAGTAAAAAGTAGCTCGTTTTACATGACAGGAAGAGAATGAGTAAATTAAGGCCCAGACTGTACCCATAGCTACATCCCCTGCGTCTACATGACCAAAAACAAGATGGCGGGTACCATTTGATCATTTTCTGTACCAAACTGCTTCTGTTATACATTTATTGTGATAACTACATTATAAAAGTGGTAAATGTCAATGGATTACACATTTTTTACATCTGCAGGGGCTTGGATGAAATTTATGATCACTTATTTCACATTATAGACCCACCACCATATAGCTGGGGAACATGCCAACCACCTAAGGAAGAGCCATGCTGGCACATGAGGGTCACACCTATTGCATTATGGGTTTATACAAAATAAATTCAGAAAGTAAAAGTAAGTTGTAGCCTGTTTTACATGATGAGGAAGCGAATGAGTAAATCAAGGCCCAGACTGTACCCATATCTACATCCCTTGATCACATGACCAAAACTAAGATGGCAGCTACCGTTCAATCATTTTCTGTCAAACTGCTTCTGTTACACATTTGTAGGGATAACTATATTATAAAAGGGTAAATGTCAAGGCATTACACCTTTTCTTACATCTACAGGTGCTTGGATGAAATTTCTGATCCCTAATTTCTCATTAAAGACCCAACTGCAGAAAGAAGGGTGCCATATCCAACCACCCATGGTATGCCCAATCATGTCAATGGGGTGTCCACCTATTGCATCATGAGGTACAAGCCAATAAATTCAAAAGGAAAAGGAAAAAGCAGCTTGTTTTGCATGTTAGGAAGTGAATGAGTAAATGAAGGCCCAGACTGTTACCATATCTCATCCCCTGGGTCACATGACCAAAATAAGATGGTGGCTACCGTTCAATCATATTCTGTATCAAATTGCTTCTATTCTAAAACCTGTGAAGAAAAACCCTACCCTTTTCCTATTCAAAATACCTGTGGAGAAAAACCCTATCCTTTCCCTATTCTAAAACCTGTGGAGACAACCCTACCCTTTCCCTGTTCTAAAATCTGTGGATAAAAAGCCTATCCTTTCCCTATTATATAACACATCATGAAGTCCACTATCCTTGACAGGACGGTGTCTAAAGTCTGGTAGGGAAACGTCCTGCCGAGTCTTCTCTGAGACATTGACAGTTGCAAGATAGCTGATCAGGGAAGGAGACATAGGAATCTGTAGTTGCAGGAGCCTAGTTTCCAGATCTGAAACCAGTTCTGACCTGGCCCCCTGCCACCAAGAGTGAATCAGGGTCTTGAAATCTGAAGTAGCCAGGGGTTTGGGAGGTGGATCCTGTTGAGACTGGGGGGAGGAGGAGGAGGGGTGTCCAGTGGAGGTTAATACCCTTGAAACTCATCATGAGATTAGAGCAGTGCAGGAGGACATTGCAAAGCTGGGGAGGGACCTAAGACGAGTAGCACACACAGTTTCCTTCTCAGAGGTGCTGCCTGTCAAAAGCATGGGGGAGGCGAGGGTAATTGGCACCAAGCAGTTTAATGAATGGTTGAAAAAATGGTGTGGAGCACAGGGGTTTGGCTTCATTGGGGACTGGGGTTCCACCTGGAGGGACACCAGCCTATACTGGCAGGATGGTCTGCATCTGTCCAGGAAGGGAACAAGTCTTTGAGCAATCGGTTTAAATGCTTCATTGACAAGATTTTAAACTAGTCAAGGGGAGGCACTGACAAGCAGCAGGAAAATCCCAGCCTCTCCCTACAAAACAGGGTACTAAATGAGAAAAGACAGAGGTAGAATGGTCAGTGAGGGATGCTGCACTGGAAGGTAAAGCCATCAAAAATGGAGAGCAATGAGTACTAATGCCCGTAGTCTGGGTAACAAGCTTCCTGAATTAGTGGCCTTGATGGAGGAAGACATCTGGATATCGTGGCAGTCACAGAAACATGGTACACACAAAACCATGACTGGGACATAAACATACCAGGATACACTGTGTACAGGAGGGACAGGGAGGGTAAAAAAGGAGGAGGAGGAGTTCTTTACATAAGGGAAGGAATAAAAGCAACAGAACAAAAAGGTACACAGGGTGGAGAAGATTCACTGTGGGTAAATTTGGAGACAGGCAATAGCACCACAATACGCGCAGGGGTTTTTATACAGACCCCCTTCTCAGGGGGAGGAAATGGACAGGGAAATGATAGAAAGTATACTTAGAATGGCAGAAAAAGGGGAGATATTGCTGATGGGTGATCTGAATATGCCAGATGTTAACTGGAGGCAGTTGCAGCTGCCACTCGAAGAGTGCAGTTATTCTAGATGCCCTACAGGGGGCATGCCTTTAGACAACTAGTACTGGAGCCCACTCGAGAGGAGCAATATTAGACTTGATTCTCTCAAATGGAGATGGTGAGAGGATTACAGATGTAGAAGTGGGCAGCCATCTGGGAACCAGCGACCATCGTGCAGTATGGTTCACAATAAACACAGCAATAGAGTCAAGCCATACAAAGACAAAAGTACTGCACTTTAGGAGGGCTGACTTTGCCAAAATGGGTGAGTGCCTAAGGAATGCACTAGCAAATGGGCAGGAAGGAGGGTGAAGAACAATGGGGAATAATAAAACTGCCATCACAGAGTATGAGCCTTTGTGTGAAGCAAATAAACAAAACAAGACGATGTAAGAAACCACTATGGTTCTCAAAGGAAGTGGCAGTGAAGGTTCAAGAGAAAGAAAGCATTCAGGAAGTACAAGGAATCTAGAAGGAGCAGGACAGAGAACTGTATCAGTTAAAGCAAAAGGAGGCTGGGAAGGCAGTCAGAACAGCAAAGGCCCAAACCGAGAAAAGATAGCCAACTCAGTTAAGAAGGAGGAAAAACCTTTTATAGGTACATCAGGGAGGCGAAGGAAGACCAAGGAGGGATAGTGAGGCTTAATAAAGGGGAGGGAGGGTGGGCAGAGGGAGACTGTGAAAAGGCAGAGATACTAAACAAATATTTTTGCTCAGTATTTACAAAGGAAGAGGGGAGGTATATAAACAAACAGTAGTAACACTCTGGATACAGAAGTTGATACCGCCCATTTACAGAACAAAGGGTTCTGAAAGAACTCTTAAAACTGAAGGTGGACAAAGCAATGGGGCCTGATGGGATTCATCCCAGAATTCTAAAGAACTAAGGGTAGAACTAGTGACACCACTGACTACCCTTTTAACAAATCATGGGAGGATGGGGTGGTACCCGAGGACTGGAGGAGGGCAGATGTGATTCCCTTCACAAAAGTGGGAGCAAGGCAGAAGCAGGAAACTATAGACCTGTTAGTTTAACCTCAGTGATAGGGAAAATGATGGAATCACTTCTAAAGGAAAGAATTGTCAAGTATCTAGAGGCCAGAGGGCACAGGACCCTAGGCAGCATGGATTCACAGCGGAAGGTCATGCCAGACGAATCTGATAGATTTCTTTGACTGGGTGACCAAAGTAGTAGATCAGGGAGGGCTGGACATGGCCTACCTAGACTTTAACAAGGCATTTGACACAGTCCCACACAAAAGATTAATATGCAAGTTAGCCAGCCTGGGAGTGGGTCCCAAGATGACAGCCTGGGTAAAGAATTGGCTGGAGAATAGGACACAGAGAGTAATAGTAAATGGAGTCCACTCAGAAGAAAGGAGGGTTACTAGTGGGGTACCGCAGGGTTCAGTATTAGGACCGGTCCTCTTCAATGTCTTAAAAGCGACATTGCAGAAGGACTGGAAGGAAAAGTATGTCTCTTTGCAGATGACACTAAGATCTGCAACAGAGTTGATGCACAGGGTGGGGTGGAAAGGATGAGAAAGGACTTGGCAAGGTTAGAGGAATGGTCAAATGTATGGCAGCTTAGATTCAATGCTAAGAAGTGCAAGGTAATGCACCTGGGAAACAAAACCCAGGGAAGAGTACACAATGGGGGTGAGATACTAACAACAACAAAAATGAAGGGACCTGGGGTAGTCATATCAGATGACCTAAAGACGGGCAAGCAATGTGAGAGGGCAGCAAGGAGGGTGGGGGATACTGGGATGCATAGGAGAGGCATCACCAGTAGAAAACAGGAAGTTATTATCCCTCTGTACAGACAGCTGGTGAGACCCCATCTGGAGTATTGTGTGCAGTTCTGGAGACCCAATCTCCGCAAAGACATAGACAGGATGGAAGCTGTCCAGAGGAGGTCAACTAAAATGGTGCAGGGTCTGCACCAGAAGACATATGAAGAGAGACTTAAGGAGCTTAATATGTATAGCCTCGAGGAAAGAAGGGAGAGGGGGGACATGATAGAAACGTTCAAGTACCTCAAGGGAATCAACAAAGTCCAAGAGGGTAGCATCTTTCAAAAAAAGAGGTGTGCAAGAACAAGAGGGCACAATTTGAAAATAGAGGGGGGGCGGCTCAGAGGTAATTTAAGGAAGTATTTTTTTACAGAGAGGGTTGTGGATGCATGGAACGGCCTTCCGGAGGAGGTTGTGGAGTCAAAATCAGTGGTGGAATTCAAGCATGCATGGGATAGTCATAAGGCAGTTCTGGGGGATGGGGGTAGGAAGAAGTAGGCTGCTGGTTAACTAGGATCTGCAGCTTATCCAGTAGGTAGGGAAATGGGCAGACTGGGTGGGCCAAGCGGTCCTTATCTGCCGTCAAATTCTATGTTTCTATGTTTCTATGTAAACCCCATGTAGTTGGAGTAAGGGAAAAATCCAGGGTAGAACTGCCCCAAATGACTCCATTCTGGAGTGGAGCACCCTAGGTAGGGATCCCTTGGATACCCAAAAGGGTAATGTGGGACAGTTCAGGGTTGATTATAAGCCCCCCAATGTCAGACCTGGCATCAGATGAATCCACGTTGGACCCGCCGTTGTGTAGATGGGGGAGGGTCCAGCACCAAGACAGCCCACTGCAGGGTCACTAACATTGTAACTGGCACAACCTAACCTGGCACTGGAAGGGGTTCTGTTGGTCAAGTGACGTTGGGCGGGTGGTCCCCCTTCAGGTATTGCTAGAAAAGTCTCGCAGTGCGCCATGCCAGGTGGTGCAAGTCCTATATGTGATGACCTACTGATGGAACCTCTCAAGTAAGATCTGTCTTTTCTATATCTATCTCCAGCCCTCCAGCCTTTATGCATGTGAACAGTGCAAAAACGTATCTAGTATTACCTTTTACTATTATGTTTTAGTTCACTGTAGCCCTTGGAAAATTAACACATTTTTTTATGTCACCCTATCCTACTATGCCTTAGTCCCATGTTTTGTGATATTTTTTTCCCCATACATTATATAAAATAGTTGGTGGTTGTCAATACACAGCAATGATACACCTTCACCCTAAGGTTCACAGATGAAATACAAGATATACGTCACCCATGAGTTTTATATAATTAATAGAAAATGGACCTAGTTTCTTCAGTATCTCACGGTTACAGTGAGGACAGCAAATTAAGTAAGGTGTTAACGAAAGTGGTGTGTATTTAGACCACCATACAGTATCTTATATAGTGTACTATACAGTATGAAAGAAACCAAAATAGTTTACTATTTTTTATTACCATTAGCATTTACCATCAGTGTTCCACATTTCACTGATGCGAAACTTTTTCAAGTGTATTCTAAATTCTATATATCGTCTTCAGGCTTGTGACCTGTAGATAAAAAACTGTCTGATCTTACCCTATGCTACACCATTGCATCAACATTTTACATACTCTGTGATATTTAATTTAACCAAAGTAATGTAGCTCACCCTCACATGAAGTCATCTCTTGGAGTGTTCAGAACTAGTCCATGCATTATAATTCATTCCAACTGATGAGACGGTGAAGGTGAAGTTTGTTGTGGTGCAATGCGTACTAGTAGGTCTACAAGGCTATTTATGTTAACACCGCAAGGTTTCCATAGCCTGTTAGACTGGTAAGAGAGTCGGTCCGTTGGATCTTGCTAGGAACACTCCCGGTCTTAAAACCAGCTTCCTTGGAAGACGAGCTAAGAGTCACAGCATTTTACTCATAAGATTCACTGTGCAGGAGCTCCCCACGATGTGAGTCATGAGGGCCAGGAGAACCACGACCCTCCCTCAAAGCAGCACTGCTGACTCTCCCACCCGGACTCACAGGCAGCAGCTACAAAAGATGTTGATTATGAGGGCCAAGAGAACCATGGCCCTTCACCAAAGCAGCACCATTGACTCCACTGCCAGACTCATGGTACAGCAGCTCCCCGAGGTCTTGGTCGAGAAGGCCAGGAGAGTCACAGCCCTCCCCTGAAGCATCACCACCGACTCCCTTACCCAGACCCACTGTGCAGGAGCTCCCCAAGGTCTTGGTCATGAGTTAAAGGAGGAGCATGGGACTACCCTGAAAGAGCACCCCCATATCTCATGCCTATACTGACTGTTCAGCAGCTCCCTTAGTGTTAGTTGTGAGGGCCAGGAGAACCAGGCCCTATCCTAAAGCACTGCTGCCAACTCCCCCCACCCAGACTCACTGTGCAGCAGCTCCCCGAGGTGTTGGTCGTGATGGCCAGGAGAACCTCATACCTCCCATGAAGCAGTGCTGCCAACTTCCCCAACTGGACTCACTCTGCAGCAGCTCTGGGAGGTGTTGGTTCTGAGGACAAGCAGCAGCAAGGCCCTCATCTGAATTAGCACCACTGACTCCCCCGCCAGGACTCACTGTGCAACAACTCGCTGTGGTGTTGGTCCTGAGGGCCAGGAGAACCAAGGCCCTCCCCCAAAGCAGCTCTGCATACTCACCCACCTGGGCTCACTGTGCAGCAGCTCCCCGAGGTGTTGGTCATGAGAGCCAGGAGAACAATGGCTCTTCCCCAAAGCAGTGTCGCCCGATTCACCACCTGGACTCATGTGCTGAAACTCCCAGAGGAGTTGTTCCTGATGGCTAGGAGAACCATGGCCTCACCCAGAAGAAGCGCCACCAACTTCCAAGCCAGGACTCACTGTGCAGCAGCTCCCTGAGATGTTGGTCATGATGGCCAAGAGAACCATGGCCCTCTGCTGAAGCAGCGCTGCCGACTCCCACACCCAGCTTCACTGTGCAGCAGCTCCTCAAGGTGTTGGTTGTGAGGGCCAGAGGTGGGGGGGCATAAGTACAACGGAATGCTTATCTGGGGTGGCAACAGAACATAGAATAGCACAGAAAAGAAGGAACTATTTTACAAGCAAATGACTTTCAATTAATTTATACTATACTTTTTTAGTTATTTCTTTTTTTTTTAATCTACATAAAACTGGCACAGATATCTCATTTTCTAAACGCAATAATGCCCTCCAGGGTGGGCGGTACTGGGCAATACCGGACCTTTCAGGGGCTATAAGGGCCTCCGCCTGTGGTATCGGGCCTCATTACGCCCCTAGGCGATGCAGTGCCAATACCACCCACCCTGTCTGGTATTATTGCTTACTTAGAAAAATGTGCTTTATTTGCTGGCCTCGATTGGCCAGTACCCCTGCCAAGGGGTACATTAACTTTCAATAGATGCCCATCAAATAAAAGTGCCAGCAAAGTGCCATTGACCACTCAGTCCTGGAGTGCATCCAATCTGCCAGCAGCTTGATCTTAACCCACTCAGCCCTGTGACTGCTTGATCCCAATGGTTCCCACACCTTGACCTCCCCCACACTGTGCCTATTTGTCAGGACCAGACCCCTTCCCTTCATGTACCCTCCAAATTTGTTTAAAAATGGGCCCCTTTTTTCCTACCTTACTATTGGCAAACAGCCTTTGTTTGTTGGTCACAGATATGGCCTGCCGTGACAAATCAGTTCCTGTGGCCCTGGAAAGGAAAAAAAAGATAAATACAAATTACCACAAGAAAGGTAAACTAATGTTGAAGCAAAAATGCTTCCTTGTCCTGCTCCTAGATCATTCAGTGTTCCTCCTCTGCCCCATCTGTACCTGGTCTGCTGAGCAATCTCTCTCAATGGCACATCATGTCTGCCTTTGATCTGCCTGATACACACCAAGTCATATTGCAATGACTGAATGAGTGGGTGGAAGCCAAATACACAAGTCAATCCTTTTTCTTTTATTGGTGCTTTATCAGGAACCAGAACTGTCTTCCTCTCCGGCAAAGTGTGAACTTGTCCAGAAGATGATCCTCCCAATATTTGCTTACTGTTGTGCCCAAGTCATCCCTGGCCAGATTGGATACCCTCTTCAATTCTTTCTGCCACTTCACACTTGAGTGTCCTCCTCTCCTCATCACTGGTCTCTCTCTATCACTCCCAACCCATGTACTCCCTGGAAGACAGGAGGGAGAGAGATGGGGACATGATTGGGACCTTCCAGTACTTGAAAAGGAATAAATAAGGTTGATAAGGAGAGTCTCTTTAAGCTGAGAGGCAACCATAATACTAGCGGGCACAGTCTTAAGCTGGAAGGTGGGAGGTTTAGGAGGGGGGTCAGGAAGCACTTCTTCACATACAGGGTAGTGGTACTTGGAATGCACTGCTGGAAGAGGTCATCTCATGTGAAGACGAGTAGGAAGCTTTACGAGAGGCTGAAATAAGCATAGGAGTAAAGTAAGGATCATGGGTAGGGAGGATGGGATGAGTGGGGAAAGGCAGGGACATTACCTCAAGATGTGGACCCTGCAATATGTGCAGACTTGATAGATGAAATGGCCTTCTCCTGCTGGCTTCTTTGTATGTTCATATAGAATTTGATGGCAGATGAGGACCACTTGGCTCATCTAGTCTGCCCATGTTCCTTACCTACACTGGGCAACCACCAAACTTTCAAGACCAGTCCAGTATCATGGCCACTCAACACCATGTGCACCCAACCACCCTCCCAAAGTTGCCCGCTCTAGCGATGCAGCATCCAAACCCCCTCAGAGTAGGCTTTCCTGGGTGAACCACCAGGATCCTCAGTGATTAGCAGCTCTTAAAGAGAGAGCACAGAGGCATTAAGACACTCTATCACAAACACTTTTAAAGCAATAAGACACAGGATACCAGCCTGGCAGTTGGCATTCAGGTACAGAGGTTACAAGTAAGATCAGGCTTTTAGTCTATGACACCAAGATCTGTGCAGCAGTTGATGGAGGGGGAAGTCAGTACAGTACTCCATGAGGAAAGTAGAGAGGGGGAATGTAGGAGATTTGATGGGCCAAGACGGGCCTTTTCTGCCATCACATTTTTACGATTATATGATGCACACCGCTGCCCCCCCATTCACTTCATCAACAAATCAAAGAAATTAATTAAGAAACATAGAACATTTTTTGCAGATGTGTACCGCCATGCCCATCTAGACTGACCATAATCCCTATGCAAGTTTGCACTGACCTCATGAACCCTTGGGCACTGTACATGTGTATGCAGTTCCTCTCACTGACTGACATGAACAGCCAAGTGGAATAACAGAATAGCAAGGTAAATGAATATGGGGTAATGGCCGAATAACATCAGTCTGCATTTTCACCACTCTTTCATGTGTGTTAATGCATCCTGATGTTACTCGCTCATAACTAAAACAGTGTTTTACCTTACTACAAAGACCAGAGACCTGCTCTGACCTCATGAACACTTGGGTACTGTACATGTGTATGCAGTTCTTGGCATCGCATAACATGAACAGCCATTTGGAATATCAGATTAGCAAGGAAAACGACTATGGTGTTATGTTTGGATAACATCAGTCAGCATTTTCACCACTCTTTCTGTGTGTTAATGCATCTTGATGTTACCCAGTCATGACCAGGTAGTGTTGTACCTTACTATAATGACCAGAAACCAGGCCTCATCTCATGAACACTTGGGTACTGTATAACTTATTGCAGTTCTAGACATCGGCTGACATGAACAGACAGGTAGAATAGCAGAATGTCATGGTAAATGACTATGGGGTTATCACCGGATAACATCAGTCTACATTTTCACCACCATCAAGTGTGTTGTAATGCCTCCTGGCGTTACCCAGTTATAAACGAATAGTGTTTTACCTTACTACTGAAGAAAATCACCAAATTGAAACCTTTCTTGTTTTGGAACTTGCAACTTTTATTAACCATACAATTTGCAATATCACTACATAGGAAGAACTTCACATATATCAAGTTAGGAACGAAAATTCAAAGTACAACTGATATCCATCAAAAGTCAAGTTTAAAATTCCAAAAGTGTCTGTGTGTCAGCGAACCAATAAATGTAAAAATTAACTATTGTTGTCTTCTGATTTTCAGGTGCTGTCCCAATGAAGATGATGCACGAAAAACTCTAAATGATGAAGCCAGGACAAGTGTTATTAAACTGACCTTAGACATTTGCAAGAACACATCATACATGTTAATTCAGTGATAAAATCAACCAATTTCATGTCTTATTAATAAAGCATATACATCCAAAGTCTTGTTTATAGTTTGTGAGTTCAATTGTCAGTTTTTCTGTTGTCTGGGCCACCCCCACCTTCAACCACAGAGAATAATCACAGAAAAATCATTCATTAGTGTCCAGTGGTTGCCCCCCTCCCTCCAGCACCCTGCACCATCACAAATAACGCATTCCTTCTTGTCCAGATCCCCCACACCCTCCAAGACCAGGCACCATCACACTAAAGCTATTCACTGCTTCTCCTCACCCTCCAAGACCCAGAAAAAACACACAAAACCCATTTCCTGGTGTCCAGCCCCCCCCACCATCGCCTCCAAAGACCGAAATCATCACACAAAAAGCATTACCTGGTGTAAGAGGGATTCCCTCACCCTCCAAAACAGTATCATCACAATTCATGTATTACTTTGTCTCCATCCCCCACTCTGATATCTAGCAACACCACACAAAACCCATCTTCTGATGTCCAGGGCCCACCACCACCTTCAATCACCCAGAACCATCACATATAATGTTTTCCCTATTGTCTGTCAGTCTCCCAAATCCCTCCCATACCAGGTACCACAAAATGTAATCAAATGAAGTTCGAAATTCTTCCAAAAACTGGTGACAAATGGCCCCCAACAAGCCCTCCCATATCAGTCACCACCACCACAAATGCATTCAGTGTTGTCCAGTGGTCATCCAATACCCTCCCATATCAGGCATCATCACAATTTAAGCATTCTATGGTGTCAAATTCACCAACACAAGCCCTCCCATATCAGGCTACACCATCAAATTTGCTTTGCCTTTTGTCAAGCAGTCCCCCAATTCCCTCCCATAACAGGCGCCACCCCAGGTTAAGCATTATCTGGTGTCCAATGGCCCACAACAAGCCCTCCCATGTCCCCCTCCAACCCCACATCCCCTCCTTCTCTTTCAGTTCTATATCATCTGTTTAGTACCGCGGTGGATGCTTGAGATGGGGGGCCTCAGGCAGGTAGGATCAGGTCAGGATGCCCGAGATAGGCCCTGCAGTCAGTGATCGGAGGGGAAAAAAAGTAAAAAAAAAAAAAATATATGCTTCATCGTTATCTTCCCCACTAATGAAGGAAGGAGGAAGAAGACGGCTGGCCTATTGTTCCCCACTTTCTCTCATGCACAACAAGAACTGCCACAGTAAACCTGAAACAAAAATCAAGTAATATGAGGGAGAGTCTCTTACCAATATACTAGGCAGTCAGAAGCAGTAATCTTAAGAGACATCTGTCAAAACTGTGAAATAAGAACATAGGAAGAGTCACAAAGGATCTGTAGTTCTTAGAGTAAATAGTAAATATATGTTATGGGTAGTCATTGAGTGATACTTATCTGCTGGAGGCAGAGTGAGTGTCCTATCAGACCTGTCAGAGAAAAACAAAATAAAAAGGTTAATATAGATATGAATTAGTGGCAATGGCAGAAACTGAGTGTGGAGATATGAATTAATGTAAACAAGGGTGCATTAGATACAAAGTTAGTCAAGCTAAGATTGAAACTAGAGATGTAGTACAATAAAATTAGTGAACTAATAAAAGAGAATAGAACTTTGATTGGGAGATGATGAGAAAGAACAATGATCTCCTCTCAGATAGCTTAGTTGCCAGCAAGTTGATGACCCAGGTGCACCAGAAAATATTCATTTCTGGATCAGTGGACTAGTATTACTTGGACGAGTAGTGAGGTCCCATCTTGCCATTAAAGTAAAGCACTTCCTGTTGTCCAATGGCCTCCCCATTCCCTCTCACAACAGGTCCTACTCCCAAAAAAACACATCCTCAGTTTTCCAGAGGACCCTCAATTCACTCCCATGCCAGACACCACCACAAGTTAATCATTCCTTGGTATCCAATGGCCCACCCACAAGCCCTCCCATACCAGGTCTCACCAACAAAATGATTTCTTTGTTGTCCACTGGCCCCAAACTCCTCCCATATGACATAACACCAATTAAAGCACTTTCTTTGTGTCAAATGTCCTCCATATGCTCACCCCAAGCAGGTGCCATCACAAAAAGCAACATTTCCAATTGGACAGCCGACCGCCAACTCATTACCATGTCAGGCACCACCACATTTAAAACTGCAAGGTGTCCAATGGCTCCCCACAAGCCTTCCCATGCCAGACCCCAGCAAAAAACAAAATTCTCTTTTTGTCCACTGGTTCCCAAATTCCCACCAGTGCTAGGTGCAGTAACAAGTAAACATTCCCCTAGTGTCATGTGTAGTCCACATGCCCTCTAAAAGCAGGCCAAAAACAAAAAGCCATTTCATAGTGTCCAGGAAAACCCCAACCCCTTTCCTGTCCTTCCTGTCTCTTCTAAGCATCCTTAAACCTGGTATAGCTGTCTCCCACATGTTATGAACAGTCCACCAAGTTTCAGTTACTGCTATGATGTCTAACTTGTCATGCTTGATGATGGTCATCAATTCCCCCATTTTATATGCCAGATTCCTGGCGTTCACTACCAACCTGGTGGCATAGACCCTGTGGACACCAGGGAATCACCATCCCAGGGTCCGGGAAGTCCACCCTACCCTCCAAGACTAAGTACCATCACACAAAACGCAATCACAGGAGACCAGGGGTCCACCCACCACTCCAGGACACAGCACCATCACACAAAATGCATTCCATGGCATATGGACCTTCACCGCACCAGAAAGAACTCAAATAAAACTAATTCTCAGATGTCGTGATGTTCATCCTACCATCTAAAACACGGCACCATAACATAAAAAACTTTCCCTGCCCCCGACCTATGAGACATGGCACAATCACACAAAACACATTCCCTGTTGTCTGTGATATCAACCCAACAGTCTGAAACCCAGAAACCATCTCACAAAACGAATTCCCAGATGTTCGTGGTGATCACATCACCCTCCAAAATCCATAACACCATAACAAATAAACATTTCCTGATCCCTCCCCACCTCTGATAACCAGCACTTTCACAGAAAACACACTCCCTAGACACAGCCCACTGGCACGGCAGTTAGATGTATACTTGCAAAGTCAATGGCCCAGGTTTGGGAACAGACCGGAAGTCGGACAGCCATCTGGTGGAGATGGAGAGAGTGACCTGTGGACTGCTGTCCTTCTCCTGGGGAGGGAGGGAGGTAGGCGTGTGGCGTTGACAAACCCTTGGCAGAGGTTGGTGCACTACAGCATTCAGCGCCAGTATGTCAAGTGGACACTGGATGTCATTGCATGTCAAGCCCACAGGAAGAAAAAGAAACAGAAAAATGCAGGCACCAACATGACAGCCCGGTCCATTGCACCATCCACTGCCTCCAAAGCCTGCCAGGGGATCCTGCTCTCATGGCCCCAACCAGTGTAATCTGGGGCTTAACCTCATTGTCCTAAGCGGAAGCTGCCTCAGCAGTCCCAGCTGGGGATAAGCATGGTATGGGAACAGTGGTGGATGAGAACAAAGGGAAGGAGTTCGGAAAGAAAAAAATTCCAAAGGTCTCCGTGGATCCATCCGACACTCAGGAGTCAACAAGTGTGGGGTCATCTCCCCACCCTCCACCCAGAGAATGTGAGCAGTCATCATATGCTCAAGCCTGTTCTCTCAGCCAGCAGTCCAGCTCACGGGTCACCAGCACCTAAAGCAGAAATCTACCGCTGCACCTAGAGGCAAACTATTTTCAAAAATAATCGTTAACTATATATTCCTCCTGCAACATCATCAAGTACAAGCTCCTCACGACAGGCTGCAGCTCATTTGATCTGCCTTCTGTTGCTGCTCTTGCATGTACAGAGCTGCTCCAGCCTCCACTTCCCAACCCGTCCCAACCATCCACCCTCACGGTACAGGGCTGGCATTCATAACATAGCCCATAACCAATATGGGAGAACAAAATCAACTCAAAAATTCTTTAATCAATTTTATCTGCAGTAACACATCAAAGGTATCTTTGTTCCATCCTTTAGACTCACTCACACCTGGATCACCTATCCGTCCCCACCCCTAAATATGACAGTGACAGGTCAGTGACAGACCGCACAGATAAATTCATCGTGAAACTTTTCAATAAAACAAATAAATACATATCAATTAATAATCCATGTGACCTTTGTTTATTACTACACTGTAAGCACAAACTGAACACACTCAAACACTACGCACACAGAGCACTCAGAAGCACAAGCACTGCACACACTAACCCACCCACAGACACAAACACACACAAGTGCAAGTAGACATGCTCACATGCACACTCAGTCACTCCTCACACAGTCCTCACTCACACACAAAACATACTCACACATGCATGCATATGCATGCGCACATCTAAACATACATCCTTTCTGTAACATGCACAAGAACAATCAAGAACTGCTACATGAAACCCTGACAAACTCAAGTAATATATGTAGAGTCTATTACCAAAGGTACCCAGTTGAGCCAGAAGCAGTAATCTTGAAGGGACGACTATCAAAACTGTAAATTAAAAATATAGCAAAGGAGTCACAAAGGATCTCTGTAGTTCTTGTAGAAAAAATAGTACATATAGCAATTGTAGTCACATAATAATACTTACAGTATCTGATGGTTAATAGTCCATATACTTTCAGACCTGTAAATCGAAAAAGTAAAAGCAGTTTACTATGGAGACAGATAGGTAGCAACATAATAAACAGAGTGTGGAGATATATGGAAATGGTTTAGTACAACAAACACTGGTGTGAACAGTGGCACATTACATAAAGGTTACACTGAAAGCTAAGATTGAAAACAGAGATATTGTACAATAAATTTGTAAACTGATAGAAAAGAAAAGAACAGCTTTTGTGGTTGGGAAGAGGTGAGAAGAAAAAATTACATCCTCAAGATGGCGTGGTTAGCAATATGTGATGACCAGGGTGGGCTTAGAAAAATTCATTTCTGGGTTAGTGAACCAGTATTGCTTGGGCAAGTGCGAGGCCCCACCTTGCCATCACTGATGATGCAATACATAGCTCTCTTCAGTATTACCATAATGAGGCAACTGAGGTGTGTGTGTGGGGGGAGGGTCTGTTTGACAGCTAGCTTTGAGAATATTACGTGCACAGTGTCAGAGCGGACAGATACATCTTTGGGGAGAAGGCAGCAATGTTGTTTTGGCACAGAGATGTGGAAGCAGATGCTGGTGCAATTATTATAAACTATAAGCCAGTGATCTGGTCATATAACACTCTCTCTTCCAGGTTGATTGACAAGATGACATTTAATAAATTAAATTTAGCCCCTATATCCTCTCCCAAGAACAGAGCGCAAAACATTGTCCCAATGTCTTGACACATTGCCCCATGCACCTCCATTCAGTCATTGTATTACATGTCTTACCCTGATTTTTTTTTTTTTTGGGGTGCCAGCCACTGTCAATTGTATGCTGCCTATGGCACAAATAAAACTAACAGCACACATCTCCTACACCATGTGCCAGCAGACACACGGCTGTGCCAAGAAAGGTGATTACTGATAAGCAGGGGATGGTTGGGGGCTGCAAATTCTATCACTACTGGTTCAATGCCACCTCCAGTCCTGTTATTATAACAAAAGTAGATCCACCAACCCCTCAGTCCAAGTCAAAAGATTTGTTGCCAGTCTGCTCTTGTCCTAAGGCCATGAATAAATGTTTCTTCTTTGGCCATAAAATGTCTCTTTACTCACCTCCCTTTGCCATGCCTGACATACACAGCTTCACTGAGTACGGAACAAATATTATTTATAATTTATCTATTTGATCCCAAGAAATCTCTCCCTCATCCCCCCTCCCCCACACACACATCCACGATATGGCAGAAGTCAAATAATTAATTTGACAGTCTACACGTGCCCTGCCAGTACACACACAGCCCACAGGACCAGGAATAAACAGATTGCAGTGCTCAGCAATTTACTTACTACTGAAACTGACTTGCAGTTAGGTCCTGCTTGTGATCAATATTTGAGGACTAATGCACAGGAGGGTAAAATAACTGGCACAAGGTGACAATGCACATATAAGATCTATGATGGGAACCCACCATCTCCACTGTTCTGTGCACTAATCTTTTTGTTTGGACCAAATATATAGTATTACATTCTGGGATGAGATACCGCAAATTTGGTGTAAAGAGGGCTGAGTTTGGAAGTAACTCCAACTGGGGGCACATTTTAGATCACGTTTTTTCCTGTGAAAGTCTGTGAGACTGTATGCTCATGCTACAACATCGTTATAATATAATTTATGCCTTACCTTGCACCACCAAGCTTGCTGTAGCCGTTGAGAGCCAGACCAGTACTGCCAAACTTTAGCGTAGGTACTAGGACCTAGACAGAAATCTTTCGAGGAGATGAACTTTCCCTTCACCAGTCTGACAGATCATGACTAAAACTCGGCTGAAGAAATATCATTACATTACAATCGTCTTTGTTGGCTGCTTGCTATGGTATGGGAACCGCATCACAATGATCACGACAGAGGTAGACCAAAACTGAAGCCAGCAAATGAGGACGAACTGGTCAGACAAATGAGCAAAAGTGCTTTGTTAATGAAATGAAGTCATCTTTCTTTTATTTAGGCGCATTTTCTTTTGTCCCCTTCAATGCAAACTACGTTATCCTAACCACCCGTTTATCCAAAGCGATATCACAGTCTGCACTGTGTTCAGATAAATGAGGTTGTACTTGGAAACAATCTACTAGGCAATTATAGCAGCTCAAACTTTTGAGAGAATTAATCTGAATACTAAATGTAGTGGTGTGTGTGTGTGGGGGGTCTGCAGCATCTAAATACTTGACTCGAATAAAAATTCACACAGCACAAGCCACCAAATACTTGTCTATTTCAAGATACATATCGTTTTCCCTAGTAACACCGTAGAATGCAGACAGACATACTCTACAGCCACAATAGTCCGTACACTGGGAGCTGCGGGTTTTGCAAATTACTGTTGTTTTATCATCATCATTATTTTGTATAACAAAATTACCATACTTATTTCCATAAATGTACCAACTTTACCATCTAAAAGGGTGGGCTCCTTTTGGTTCTTACTTTTAGCCCATGCCTGCACCGATTGACACAATTCAAATCGTAGCCAAATAAGTAAAGTCACCCAATCAAAAAATGCATGAAAAACTACACTAAACATGCACAATGATACAAAACAGTGAGATATTTATGACGATCAAAAAATGAAATCCTGCATCCATGAGTACACCCAAATTGTTTTACTTATATTGAATTTGATATAAAAAATAAGGAAATAAAGAAACAGAGACTCCCTGCAGAAATAGCGATGTAAAAAAAATCTAACTTGATCAGGGGAAGCACAATCATTCGTTGACTTATGTTCAGATCTACCTCATAATATACTGATTCACTTAGGGAGAAAAAAACGCGGCAAAACTCAACATGAACTGACGTGACTGAAAAAAATTATCCCGATACACAGTGGCCCTTTCCTTATCTATTTACATCATAAGCAGTAAAAATGAACAAGACCAGGTCCAGTTTCTAAAATATTGATGTTCTGAATAATTTATTTTGCTGTAGTTACAGTGCCCATAGTACACCATTGGAAAAAAAATCTGAGGATGCCGTTTTTATCAAATCATAAATAAATACTGACCAAACAAAGCTTGATTGCTGTCTTCACAAAGCTGTAGATTGACTTGCAGCTTCTGTCAGATCTGGCAGATTTCTGTTCGCTGAGAAACAATAGACGACGTTCTAGCAAGAACTGCGGTCTACACAGGAAAAAAGCAAGTGCGAGCAGGAACAGCAGGGTGTTGTATGAAAATGCCTCCTGAACGAACAGGATCATTGATTGGATGATTTGCTTGCCAAATGCAAGTAAGCCACTACTCCCTGCCTTGCATATCACTGGGCAGATTTCTCACACAGGCATTTATGCAAATAGTATACAGCTGAGGAAAAAAAGTGTGCAGATGGACGAGATAACTCGTCGGCGGCGCCAGTGACTGCATTTTGCAAGGACGAGATAACTCGTCGGTGGCAGGATGGGGGTTAAATAACTAGTATAGTCCCCCAATATTAAACTCTCATGAGAAAGTTGATTTAAATACAGCCAATGCCATTTGGTGGCTAAGCTTGCCAGCAGAGTTTGTGTAACTGGTTATTCCAAGAAAAAATGGGTTTGAGATTCCTCGATTTGGAAACACTCAGATCTGGAACAATATCTTTCATCTATGGATTTACGCTTCAGATTTCCTCTGACCCCCAGCCTGCCTAAACAGCTCATCCACACTACATCCCATGTTTTTACAGGTACTCTCTTATCATTCAATGAAGCCAGTGTCCTGCCCTGTTTGGTAGGTATACATTTAGGAAAATCAGCCTGACCGGGGCCCTGCATGGACATAATATGTATATATACCTGCTTTCTAGTATAAATGATAATGGATAGTTTGGATACTTTCCATTATTTTATTTTCCTAAAAGCAGAATCAGCATATTCAGGGATCCTACAAGTAGTTAATATTTTTGGAGCATATATGTCCCACTTGGAAAAATAATCCTGTAATAAATGCTGTGTCCATAATTGCCAGGAATAGAGGTTACTACCCCATCCCGGTTTTAATGCTGATATACAAAAAAAGTGTGAAAAAACATTAAAGGGTTCACCATACCCCCCCCCCCACAGATTTTACAGGTAAGTATGTATACTCCCTTTTAATGGGGTTTAACCTGCTACCACAGAACATCTGAAAAAAAAAAAACAGCAACATAAATAATCTGGTTTTGAAACATACTGGTGAAGGAAAAATAAAACTAAGATATGTAAATATGGGTAATAGAAATGTTTTAATGGTTGAAATTTGCTTTTTCTTTGAACATTTCCATTGTTTTCAAATTTGTACTTTAGCGTCACACAACTGCAATTCATGTTCCCTGTTTAAAATTTGTAAGTCCCCTTCACCAAAGTGTGTCCCTAAGATTTGAATAGTAGGTGCAACTATTGGGATACCTATGATATCAGATATTCTATTGTGTTCAGTAGTAGGTCCTATATGAATAACATTACTTTTATCTTTGTTAATTAATGCACCAGAGACCTGTGAATATAGGCCCAGTTCATTTTGTAACTTTTGTCCAGCTTCAGGGGAATTTAGAAAAAACAGAGGTCATCTGCATAAGTAGCAACTTTTTGTGCCTCCAAATTAGGAGAGGGCATAAGTCCTTTTATCGAATGATTATCTATTATATTGCAAATTAATGGATCCAGAGCAAAATTGTAGAGCAACGGACTCACTGGACATCCCTGTCTAATTCCTACTTTCATTTCTACCTGTTCTCCTAAGATACCATTAATATAGGGCATGAGGGTTGCTGCCCTATACAAAGTGGCAAGCCAGCTCATCATATTATTCGGTACCCCATAGGCTTCCAATGTCTTAAACAAATAGTTGTGGGATACTTTGTCAAATGCCTTAGCTTGGTCCACAGACATTAAATATCCTTGTAGTCTATGCTGCTTTCCATATTCTAAAACATCCCTCAGTAAAGTTAAGTTGGTTGTAATATTTCTTTTGGGATTGAGCAACTTTGTGCAGGGTGTATCAGTATGGAACAGACTTGCTGTAATCTGGAACATGCTAATTTTGACAAAATCGTGTAATCTGTATTAAGAAGGCTGATAGGTCTCCAATTATGCATCTGGTTCCTCTGTCCTGATTTATATAAAAATATCAAAATGGCCTCCCAAAATTTATTGTGATGCTCTGATACATTGTGTACCATTTCATTAAATATTTGTTGCAATGATTCCAGTAGTTCAGAAGAAAGGGATTTATAGAATGCTCTGGGTAACCCATCCAGCCCAGGCGATGCACCATCTTTTAAAGACTTAATAGCTACATCCACCTCTGTCTGGTGGATGGGGGCATTAAGTGCCTCTAATTGTTCAGTGGATAGTTTAGGAGGAAGGTGTTTCAAAAAATGTTGAATTAGGGTGGGTGTATGTGTATCAGTTCCAAAGGTTTTTTTCAGGTTGTTCTGAACTTCTTTAAGTATCTCCATATCTGAGACTTTTAATGACCCATCCTCATCCTGCAGCTCCATCACAATGGTAACATCACGTCTTTGCTTACATGCAGCGAAGGGGTGAGCACTCAGCTGAGTTGCTGTGCCATACTTCATTTCTGCCTCTAGAGATGATGCCCTGCTATATTGAAATTCAAACATTTTTTCTTTCAAATCCACTATTTGCGTATGGAACTGGTATCTAGAGGTGTTTGATAAAGACCTATATTTATATAATCTATTCCTATGTTCTAAGTATGTTAAATAATCAGAGTTGGATTTACACTTGCCAATGTGATTAACTAAGTTCCTGATGTCCATTTTGGTGTCCAACCACCACTCCCAAACATTGTTATATATACATTTCACAGAATGTCTAAGAAAAAATAGATGTTTAAGTTCAGCAACAATGTTAGCCTGCTCACATATGGAATCATTCATTCTCCATCTTTTAGGAGCTGTAAAAAAACGGGGAGACTAGACTTAGGTTAAAAATGCAGCAGAGTATCATATGGTCTGAAAACTCACATGGCACTAGAAAACTTTCCTGAGGAATTAATAACCTTGAACTAAAAATAAAATCAATCTGAGTAGCATATTTACTTTTATGATATGTATAGCCTGGGGTTTTATGCAATTTCCTATATACATCTGTTAAATTAGCCATCCTAACAATGTTCTGCAAAGAATGAGAGACACAGTAGACGTTTTTTTGTTCTGTATCTCGACCTTTGACATCAAGCCCACAGTTCATGTCAACTTCCCAAATAACATGTCTAGTCGTATATAGGAAGGGTCTAACAGCTTCAAACAATTCAATTCAGGCCAGCTTAGTTTGTGGGGCATATGTGTTTATCAAGCATAGGGAATAATGTTGGTAAGCACAATCCAGTAATAACGCTCTTCCTGGGCTGATGTCCACTAATCTATGTAGTGTGAATTTCTGAACAGTATACCACCCCATCCACTGAATTAGTACCAAAAGACCAAAAAGGATGGGTCACTTGTCTATCCTTTACTGGCCTGTTCTGTAAAAAATAAGGAATTGAGCCTTGTTTCTTGGAGGAAGATGATGTCAGAGACTGAGTGATAAAAATAGAAAAGTGTAGTCAACCTTTTCTTGAAGTTTTTTACACTCCATGCATTGACAGATGCAAGCTGTAAAGCTGCCATAAAATAGAAAAGAAAAAAGAACAACTGGGTCACCCAGGATCACCACTCTTGTCAAAGGTTTTTCTTTTTTTTATTTCTTTCTTTCCTTTTGTGAATAGAGAAAGGGACAGCTGATCCTCTTCCATCTCAGAGATGGCTCCTGATCTTGAAGAAACATTTGATTCAAGATCAGAGACCCCTTCTTTGTTGCTTGCAAGATTTGGTATGGGTTGCAAAGGGGCACGCTCAAAGATTTAGGAGGGTTTTTCAATGAAGCCCCGGTGACTCTTCTAGTTTTGGGAAGCTGAAATTCTGGAGATGGAGGCATGTCAGCTGAGCTTCAAGGACCTGCTACCTGTTGTGAGGGTTCCCTGTGAGTGTCTGTTATATCACCTTCATCCTGTGGCACCTCCTGTGTAATGATAGGCATGAGATTTGCTAGGTTTGAGTTCCTCTGTTCAGGTTGTGTGGTAGTAGGTGTAGTTTTTGGTGGGAGGGGGAGAGGGATTTCCATCCTGCGTATCTGTTCCCTGTTCTTCAGCCTGGGGTGGCCTGGCACCATCCTGTACAGTATGCATCAGATTTTCTTGATTTAGGCCTTCTGCTCTATTCTGCCCAGCCCAAGAACACTGGTGGCATGTGTGACCTAGCTCATCACAGAGGCTGCATTTATAAATATTAGTGCATGCCATGCTGACATGGCCAAAATCCCCACACAGGGCACAATGCAACCTATCACAGGAGCTGCTCAGATGGGTATGGGAGCCACACTTATAGCAGACCTTAGGTTGTCCTGCATAAAAACATACACCCCCGTCTCAGCCTAAAAAAAAACTGTTAGGAATATGTTGAACAATATCATTCATTTGGAAAAGCTTTACTTGGAATCGTTACCCCCCAGTCCATATCCCTTCAGTGTCTATGATCGGTTCTGGTCGCACTAGGACCAAACATAATTTTTGAAGCCGGAAAATAATGTCATTCACGTTCACCCCCTCATTACAGAATGTGACAGTGACAGTTTTCATGAGGGGTTTGGTTAATGGGATGGCCATAAAGTTGGCCCACAGCGGAGATGATCTGAGCATATGGTATTTAGTTCAAAACCTGTCCAAACCAGAGTGTTGCTGTAAACTAATATCAGAGACATCTTCACCCAAAATATGTATAAGGATGTAGATTTCTGCAGGCTGGAAAAGCATGAACTCCTTCAGAAGTCTGCGGGCTATGAACACCCTGTCAGGATGCTCAGGCAGTCCCCACCACCCCGTAACATAAATGGACTGTGTTTCACCTAGGAGCCTGTGTAAGTTTATTTCTGAAGAGATCCAAGAATGTTGGGCCCCTTCTAGAAGGAGTCACCCTGGTCCCGGTGGGGGTAAAGACTCCTCATCTGAGCCTTCGATTAATGAAGGGATTGGCCTATGCGAATCAGTACCTGAAGGCCCTGCTGCCCTGTCATCCTGTTCCAGATTGTCCCTGGAAACCTGCTGAGAGGTATTAGAAAGGACCCATCCTGCCCTATTCCCTTTCCCTGACCTCTCCTCAATATTCTGCCTCTCAGATGTTGGAGGCTGCTGTCCCATATTAGTATGCCTGTTGGTAGAAGAAAGGGCCTCCACACCCCAGCATCATTCTCCTGCATTGTGTCCAGTCCTGAAGTACATTCAGCAGATGCACTATGTATACCAGACTTTGTTTTTTTTTTTTTTTCCTCAGGCCCCTTTGACTGAGTGTCATCAAAAGACTTCCATTGGGAGTCAGGTAGCCAGTGACCCTCCACTGTCTGTCTCCAGCCAGCATTAGCAAGAGCTCTCTTGGGTGACCAGCTAGAGAAATCAATAGGTTGATCTTGCTCCTGCAGTTGGGATGAATCCTGGTCAGAGGGGTAATTCTTTAAATGCGAAGCAGCAGCACAGCTTGCCGTTTGTGAACCTGCCACAACTGTAGCCTCAAACAATTCATTAGCTGCTATGCCCTGCCTGTTCACAGCATTTCCCAAGGCAGTCGTCCCATTTATTAAGCCTTCCAATGCAGCACATCAGCTGCAACCTGCATCAAGGTAGAACTCTCAGACCTCCATTGAAAATATAAGCCGATCTCTGAACTAGCCATAGCAGTAATCTCAGGTACAGGATCACTCACCTGCGGCACATCCCTTGAGTGATCCAAGTCTTCAGCGTTTTTCTCATCAGTCTGCAGGGTAACATCCATTGCCAAATCCATTTCAGTGTCCTCAGCTAAGTGAAAGCTGCCCTCCTCTGAGTGAATGTCCGCCATCAGACTGGACTCCTCCAGCCTACCTAAAGGAAGTCAATCCCCCTGCTGGCAGGGTAGGGGAATTTTTTATTAAACAAAAAGAAAATTGTACAATCAAATCAATAATTCATTTCTCAATACACAATACATAAGCATCTGTCCAATGTGCAAGATCATAACAAAAGCTGATTTTCTATTTACAATCATATTTACAATACCGTGTAACAGAATAATTTTGGGGAAAGAAAAAAAAAATTAAAACAAACATAAAAGGTGTACATAAATTCATCACCTTCACCCTGAACCAAACCTTTTAACCCTTCAATCCTTGAATTAACAGACAACTAATCCAAAATCCACCCACAATTTTTCCAATATTTTTTGTGTATAACCCTTGGGAGCTTGAATTCTTCCGTGTGATAAATAGCTTGCAATTGTGTTTGAATTTGACCCAAAACTTGTTCTGCAGTATAAGATTTCTGCTGCAGCAAAAATGCACATCGTGCTTGCCATAAGTAAAACCTACAGAAAGCAAATATGAGTTGGAATGTGCTAGGATCATATGAGGATAGGTTATAATTAAAGGCACCATATGCTAAAGTCTCATAGTATATGGGGATCAGATGCTTGTCTTTCCATTTGTGCAGTAATAGGGTCCATACAGATGCACTGAGTGGGCATTCTATGAAACAATTTTACATTGTCTCCAAAGTTTCAGGTCAGGTATTTCGAGGACACATTCTCTCCTCCATGGATTTGTGTTTATGGTTGCCCTGAACACCAAGGTGCCCATGGCATGATAGCCATGTGACATCCCATAGTTTCCAGGGAACTCTATGGTCAATGAGCTGCTGAAACACTAAGTTAGGGTCTATACTATTTCCTTGTGGGTCTTTAATCGGGGGGGGGGTCTCACAAAAGTTGTTATCTAATATATAATGATACATCTGTTTTCTTGTTGATGTGAGTAACTTATCTGGGGAAATATGCCACTGGTGAATTTAAAAAAATGCTGGGATCATACACAGTAAAGGGACATATTTCCTGAAGTTTCTAGGGAGCTCAAAAGGCTCTTGATTCCATACCAAAAGTAGAGGGGCAGTTAGATGTTTAACTATAGAATACCAGAATGGCGAGGAGGCCTGTAAAATATGCAATATGCCATGTGAAAAAAATAAGGTATGAAAAAAAAACTATGGGATTTATCATCCTCACGCCCCCAAAACAATAGTCAGGGTAGGTACACTGCCATTTGACAGGGTTTAACCTGCTGCCCCAAAATCCGTGGAAGAACACATTGTAAACTTTGGCCTCTAGTACCAAAGTCAATGGGTATATTGAGGCCACGTATAAGAATTGAGGCAGAATGAGCGTTTTTATTAGAAATACTCTTTTTCTTTTGGATATGGATCTACCTTTCCAGGACATTATTGTCCTATTTCCTCTTTCAATGGCCAGCATCCAATTATGGGAAGAATCATCATTACTACCATAAAAGAGCCCCAATATTTTATTAGGGCCAGTAGCCACTGGTATCCCAGAGAACAGACTGGCTTGTGCAGGTGCTGACTCTGATGGCATGTATAATACAGAACTTTTGTTATAACTTAGCTTTGACCCAGATTGATTTTCAAAAGTAGTGATGATTGCTGTTAGATCAGAATCTCTGAGAGAGGGAGTGGTACAATAGGTATTAGACCATAGTTGTTGGTGTACCACATGGTGTCTTTTGTCCTATCTGAATGCATAATTTTCTTTCAGTTTTATATGCCATGTTACAAATGCATGTAGACCATGGTTTGTGATGGTATACCTTGGCAATCCACTACAGGCAAGACGCAGTACACAAGTGAAAGTAATATGCAAATAGTTTGCAGTTCGTAGTTGTTCCAGCTTGTATTTGCTAAGGTTTTTCCTGGCACAGGGTTTTTGACATTTTCAAGATTGTTCTATGTTGAAACTGTGACACAAGTTCATGAGTTACTAAAGATTATACATTTAAACTCCACATATACTGTTAATTACGCTGCAACAATATTTCTTTAGAAGTGAACATTTACATACTGTTACCATCCCTTCTGATCTACTGCTTTCTAAGCAACTGTGGGTGCAATGTATTGTGGATGACTGAATAATATTATCTGTCCTAGCCTTTTCTAGGTGAATACACAGTGGTAAAGATAAGCATGCAGCTTCTATAACCGAAAGCAAAAATAACAGATGGTGAGATAGACAAAGCAAAATCAAAGAGAGAGGATACTTTTATGGGTGAAAAGAAAAATAAATTGAGAGAAACAAAAAGAAATCAAAGAAACAGACTAACAATAGTAGCCAAAACAAGTATTTGAAAGGTGAAAGCAGTAAACGTTATGTTGTTCAATGTCCTGCTGAGTCAGATAGCTTAGAGAGGAAAAAAAAGTGAAAATAATATTCTGCAAAATAGTAGTTGTTCAATAAAGTGTTTTTCAGATTGGCTTAATTCAGTACATTTGGAGAAACAGTGCTTGTGCTACTAGGATTGTTTGACAGCCACCTATTGGTCTGCAAAGGAACTGCAGGAAGAAAACTAAAGTGAACCATAGCACACTCCCATCATGCAGTGCAGCCCATATCTTCTAATACACACAGAGGAAAATCAAAGCACCTAGAATAGAAAGTGAATTGCAAGTTTTTGAAAAGTTGTAAAATATGTTTTGATGTTAGAAAGCTTAAAGCTTGTATTGAAAGTTATTTTAACAAAAGTGAAATAGCAGCCACGATATTTCCAATAGGTGTGTTCCAATTGTTTTGAAGTATATGTACATCATGTTTAACAGCTCAACATACAGTATTCTGTAAGTAAATCAGTGTGATTGTTCTCATTTATTCAAAGATTATTAGTCATACACACATTGCCGTGTTACAAGCAGATTAAGCCACTCGAAAGGATGGGTCTACAGTGGAATTAATCCATGGTTGGTTAGTTGGATCCACTCGGCCTTCAGCCTCATGGACCAACCCCCCCAACCATGGATTAATTCCACAGTAGACCATCCTTTCTCATGGCTTAATCCTTACAGATCATCTGCATAGGCTGTAATGGCTGGCAGCAGTGCTCCTGTTGGTAAAAGTATGCGTGGCCTGGGTGCTGTAAAATCTTTCGTAGTAGGGGATCTATTTGAAATGCATATAGTATGCGGCTCAAAGGATAGCTTTGGCATACCCTTCTTTGCCCTAAAAATGGTGTCCCAGGGGAATTATTTATATGAGGGGTGATCCAGGCAGTGTGGTATAGTAGTTTAATCCACTGAATAAATGTTTGTGGAATATGGTAATGCTGCAAAACCCAAAATAAGTAGTTATGATTGACCTGGTCAAATGCTTTCTCTTGATCCAGGGAGATTAGTATTGCAGGATTTGCTGTAGAGGAAGAATATACAATGTCTCTTAATAAGGAAAGGTTTTGTTTAATAGATCTGAGTGGGACTGCACATGTTTGGGACTTTGGGCCAGAAGGAGAGGAGCCACTGCCAATATTCTGTTCAGTAAAATGGAAGCTAGGATTTTATAGTCAACATTGAGTAAACTAAGTGGTCTCCAGTTTTTTATGTCTGCCCTAGCTCCTTTTTTAAATAATAAAATCATAATAGCATCAGAAAAATACTTGGGAAGTTAGTGTGATAGCAATAAATTATTGAACACTATTGTCAGAATAGGAGCAACTATCTCTATGTAATGCTGGTAGAAGTCAGTTGTGAGGCCATCTTGTCCTGGGGAGGTAAGTTTCTTCAGACGGGAAATGGTCTGTTTAGTTTCTAACTCTGAAATAGAACAATAAGGGAAGATACTTGTTCCTGAGAGATATTTATTATGGTGATGTTTGTAAGAAGGTCAAAAGGTCCCATGGTGGGTGACACTTCCCCAAATATATGCTCCAAGCATTTCTGTGCTACTTTTTTTTTATATAAGGTAGTGTAGTATAATGAGCATTCATGTCTGGATCCACTAAACTCTGTATGTGGGTGGCTGCCACTCTGTCTGAGCATCGCTTGAAAAAATCCATGGAGGGTTTAGAGTTCTGAGTGCCACACTGTGCCTCCATTTTTAAAGACATGGCTCTATTATTATATTGGTGGGACTCCATTTGAGTTTTGACCTCTTTAATGGCCTGAGCATTTTCAACCTGATTTCCATATACATAAGAAATAAGATCTTGTAACTTTTGTCTTAGTTTTGAGTAAGTAAGGTATGCAGATAGAGTTTTGTACCTAGCCTTACTCTGAAAGAATTTCTTTAAGTCCAATTTTGTGTCCTCCCACCAACTTAGGGGAGAGGGAACAGTACACCAGGCCCTTAAAAGTTCTAAACATGCTGCATTTATACTAGAGTCTGCAAATAGGGTATTATTTAATTTCCATCAGGAGACAGGGATATAAGACAGAGGTCCCCCTGCAGGAGAGCAGGTTAAGGAGACTGCCATATGGTCAGAGGTATCACAAGAGATAACTGTCCCATGAGATACAGTAATGCTATTAGATAAAAAAGAGAGTCATTTCTCGTGGCATGTGTGCCCCTATAATGTTTTTTTTTTTCCTTTTGGATATATTGCACTCATTCCATCATTCATTTTAGCAGTAGCTAAAATTTTATTCAGAGCAGCAGAGTCTCCAAACATTTTTTTGTAGTACCCCCTCAATCACTCAGGGATAATCAACAGTTAAAGTCTCCTCCCAAGATTACTTGCCTGGAGGTATGCAGGTATGGTTGGATTAGGTAAAAAGCTCTAACCTGGCAGCAATACTCTGGGGGGGCATATACATTAATGATTCTTAATTTTAGTTTCCTAAAGAGGCAATCAAGAAGCATAGCCCACCTGGGGAGAATACCCAGCACTTTAGTTATGTGAAAGTGATATCCAGAAAAAGAATCCCTAATCCATCACATAAATCCTGCCCATGAGCCCAAAATGAGGGACCCCTTGACCATTTCAGTTTAGCTTGTGTGATTTCATGCCTTGTTTTCATTCTGGTATCCTGTAGCAGGTAGATGTCATGAGGCAAGTCTGCTAAAAATTGTATGGTGGTAAGTTGTTTGCTGAAGGTCTTCATACTGCATACATTTAAAGTGAGACACCTTATTTTAATGGCACTATGCATAAGGGGTTAGGCAGAGAGGAAAAAATAGAAGGAAAATTCACCTTTTAGGAGGGAGTCTTTTCTGAGCATTGGAAGTGTTATCCTGTTCCTCTAGTGGGACTTCCATTTTGGAACAAGATGGCCTGGAGAAGTCAGAGTCCTCTTCCTCTTCAGTACCCCCCCCCCCCATTGTTTATGCTTTTTTTTCTAGAGGCTGGAATTTGTTTCTGCTTAGGATAGTCTTCCTAGGGGTGCGGGCATCAGATTTCCTTTTCCCCTTCCCTCTCCTAGAGCTCTTCACCGAAGTAAATCCCTGTGCTGGGGAGGGGGTTGCATATAGCTCTGATCTGAAACAGCATCTTCTATTATGGGTGTTGATTCATTGTCAGTGAGGGAGTCATCTTGTTCTGTTTCCATGACTGCTACACGGGGGGGGGGGGTTGAGCCACAGGTTCAGAAGCCGGAAGTGCCAGGTGTCTCTGTGTCATGCTGGGCTGCAGGGGCTACAGTTAGAGATGCTATCTCTTCTCCGCATTTGAAGGCCCGTGTCTAAGAATCTGAGATGAAAGCCACTTGGTCCTGTGGGGGCCTGTCTAACCTGTTATGGTCAGCCCATGGGCATTGCTGATACATGTGGCCTTGCTCATCGCAGAGATTGCAGAGTAGGGGGTTAGGGCAGCCTAAACTAACATGTCCATAGGCCAAGCATAAAGTGCAATGGGGTTTGTGGCAGGAGTAATTAAGGTGAGTCCGAGACCCACACTTATGGCAAGTTCAGGGCTGTCCTGGGTAGAAACAAATGCCCTTATCCCTCCCAATGTAAAAACTACTGGGGAGATGTACAATGCCTCTCTCATTCTGATGCAGTTGGACCTTAATTTTTCACACACCCCTGGTCCACACAAAATCATCATCCAAAATAGGTTGGGGGTATCTAGAATTTCACACCTCTGGCATAGCCAGTACTGCACATCAGCAATGCTGACCCCTTCACTCCTAAACAACAGTGTGATAAATTTCACAGCAGGCTTTGTAAGGGGAATAAGGAGAAAAGCAGCCCATAAAGGAGAGGTTTTCACTAGCTCATACTTTGCCCAAAATGATTCCAAAGTTGTCACAGTTTTGAAACTAATATCACAAGTTAGTTTCCCATGTACATGAATAAAAGCGAACAGTTCAGATGGGCTAATACCTAACATGTCCTTCAGCATATTGTGGAGAACTGTTTTCCTGGTTGGAGTTGTGGACACATCTCCTAAATACTTCAGCCTTACAGCGTTATGCCACTGAACAGGCTGTCCTAAAGCTGTAAACAAGTCACTTAGTTTGAATGGTTTGTCTGTGTTCCCAGTACCTGCTTGAGGTAACGAGTCTCTCTGTGTACATTCAGGAGGCAGTTTATCTTCAGAAGAAGAAGATTGCAGTTGTGCACTGTTGGGGCCCATGGAAGATAAATCCTGAGACTGTAAATATCCTTCTGCTGTTTTAGGATAGTCCTGAGTGCTCCCGGGAGCCTTAGAGGGTTGTTGCGAAGAGGCTGCTGTCGAGTGAGAAGTTTGGCTGGCTGGTTGAGCTGCAGAGATTATCTCCGCAGTGCTGACAGGTCCTGCTGAGGACCAGGGATCGGTTTCACTAGGTCTCTGCCATCCAGCTGCTTTTAATGCAGCTGCAGGGGACCAAGCAGTAGAGAAGTCATGCTGATTCCTGCTCATCTGCCAAAGGTTTAAAGAGGCAGATCGATTAGAAGTCTCATCAGAAAGGTTTGTCTCAGCATTACAGGGTGAGAGAATAGTTTCAGCAGAGTGTCCTGCAGCAGCAGGATAAGTTGCTTCTGGTATATTAACATTTGAGGCATTTTCCTCTTGTACCAGTTGCTTCATAAACTCCTTATGCATATTGAAGACTTGTTTCAAGCTCTCTTGAGAAAGATCAGGTGAAGATACAGGACTTGAATTAAAGTCAGTACCTTGTACATCTCTTCTGTCCTGAATGAGAGGAGCCATGGGGGGGTTAGAGTTGTCTTCTGCACTAAAAGTAGCATTTCCAGCTTCAGATTCCATTCCATTAGGTCTTGCGGAGTTTGGCAAGTTAGCAGCAGCCATGCTAGATTATCCTAACACCTCACATCTGCCATCTTGGATGTCAGTCATATTCTGCTGTCTGGCCCCAAACCTGAGCTCCTCCACTCTGCAGGAAGTCAAGCCCACTGCTGGCAGAGTAGGGGAATTTTTTATTGAAAACTGAAAACAAAATATACAAAAATCGTATGACTTCATACAAAAGCATAAGAAAGGAATTCAAAAACAGAAATAAGTATTACAGCATACATGGATCACAAAACAAAAACAATCCACATGGGCACATAACCCCAATCCCATTCCCACTGAAAGAGTAGGGGAACTTGCATTGAAAACAAATTATTCTAAAACGTATTGCATCATACAAAAACATAATGAAGGAGGTAAAAAACAGAAATAAGTACTATAGCAGACATGAACTACAAACATAAATAACTCGTGGTTGTACCGAACCCCCATCCCATCCTATCCCCACTATAAGAGTAGGGGAATCGTCCAGTAAAAACTTAAGATAAAATATACAAAAGTGTATGGCATCATACAAAACCATAATAAATGAAATAAAAAAACAAAAATAAGTATTAAAGCATACATGAATAACAAGCAGTAAGAATCCGTATTAGTTTATAACCCCCATCCCTTCCCCACTAAAAGAGTAGGGGAGTATTGCATTGTATACAAACGTTGCAGGAACAGTAGTACATCATAAAAAATTGCAATGAAGAAAAGCAAAGAAAACACAAGAAAGTACTGCAACATTAGGAAAAAATCCAGGAACAGAAGTCTCAATAGCGTCGAAAAACTTTAGGCGATACGGAGGTTTTCTCAGAATTATAAACAGCCTGTAAGCCCTGTAAAATCTGAGTGACAATCTGAGTAGGACTGCACATTTTCTGTTGTAATAAAATTGCACATATGGCCTGCCACCTGGTGTCAGATGTAGTAGGGAAGGGGATCAGAGGAGTAATCTAAATGGAGGGAAGAGGCCTGTGAAGATTTAGAGTCATTTTCCTCATTCATTATATCACTCCACTGCTTCCATTTGGTCAGGGTTTTATAGCGATTCCTGGTCAAAATGATTTGTCTGGGGGAAAGGCTGGGAGCCTTAAGCTTACCTTTGGATTTACCCTTTTTTCCCTGAGAAACCTCCGTAAAGGTGTCCAAAGCAGGAGGGGGAGGGGGTGGCATGGGATCGGAGCGGGCAACAACCCCAGGCACTGGGTCCGTGCCGGGAGGGGTCGGGTCTTGTAATACAGGATCTTCCACTGGAGCGGGAAGAGCAGAGGGAAGATCATCACTGGGGGGGGCACTATGTTCTGGCCGTCCCCTTCATGCTGGCAAAGAACCTGAGTCTGAGAGTTCGTGATAAGATTAACCTGATCCTGAGGGGGACGGTCCAACCGATTATGGTCAGCCCATGGACATTGATAGTACGTATGACCGGACTCATCACAGAGATTACACCTCTGTGGGTTAGGGCAACCGAGACTCACATGACCATAGACCAAGCAAACAGTGCACCATGGCTCATTGCAGGTATGGCTCAAATGCATCCGAGAACCACATTTATGGCAGGTGTGGGGTTGACCAGGATAAAAACACAAACCTCTATCCCTACCTATATAAAAACTACCTGGCAAATGAGCTATACCCCTGTCATTCTGCTTCAATTGCACCTTAGCCTTCCAACCCCTGTCAGACAGGTCCTCGTCCAAAATAGGATGAGGGCCTCGAGAAGTCTCATAGCGCTGCTTAAGCCAGTATTGAACATCCACTATGCTCACTCCTTCATTACAAAAAAGAAGAGTAATCAATTTCACCGTAGGTTTAGTAAGAGGAATGAGCATAAAGGGGGTCCATAAAGGCTGTGACTTCACCACATCATATTTAATCCAAAATTTTGCTAGAGTAGAGACATTCTTAAAACTTAAATCATAAACTGATTCCCCTTTAATATGAATGAAAGCAAACAATTCACTTGCTGAAATACCCATAGAGTCACCCAACAGGGAATGCAGAACAGTTTTTCTATCAGGTACAGTAGAGAGGTCACCAAAATATTTCAGACGAACTGCATTCCTATGTCAGGCTGGTTCGCCCAAGTTCTGAAACAAGTCACTGGGCGAAAGGGATGGTCAGTCAAAGCCTCACCTGTACTTAGTGTAGGCAAAAGAAGGTTATCAAAGTGGGGAATAGAATCAGCTGTCAAAAAAGAGAGTACTGCCAGTGGAGGATGTGGTACTGAATCAGAATCCTTAGCTTGCATAGGGCCCGGAGTTTCAGGAGATGGTTAGCCAACAGCAGAAATCCATGTTGAAGTGGAAGGGAGTAGGTGCAATGAAGCTGATGAGGATGAATGAGGGAAGGAAGTGGATTCGGCAGTCTATTCAGGGACTGTGTTGCCCTGCATAATGTCCTGTGTGCTTACCGCTCGGGGAGAAGACCAGGGTGCACCAGGAAGCGGTTGAGTCCAACCCGCAGCACGCAGAGCGGAAGCAGGAGACCATGCAGAGTCTGGGAATGAAGTACCTCAGTGGGTATTCATAGAGGATAGCTTGCCTGCAGTAGCTGAAGTGGTACAGATAGGAGCTGTAAGGAAGTCCGTCGTTGATGTGTGTGATAGTTCAGAGTGTAAGTCAACCTGGTCAGAAATAGTAGGCAGGGCGGAGTGCAGTGCATCATCCTCCTGCACGAAACGCCTTAAGAGAGAATGGTTTTATTCATATAACAGTCTCAAATGCGATGGAGACATAGTGTGAGTACTGGTCCCAAGAACTGTAGGAGAATGCTGGTCCAAAATCTAGGTGGTAGTTCCAAAATCAGGAGGAGAATCAGGAGGAAGAACAACTAGGTGTGGCACTGGGTCTGGTTGATTATTACTGCAATCACTAGGCAAACCAACAGGCATAGCAGGCTGGAGATCCAGAGCAGAAACCATAAAACAGAGAGCTGCATCACCTCCACCTCCTCCAGGGTCCGGGACGGCAGCCATCTTAGTCCCGCAGGAAAAAGGGTCCCCCCTGCTCACAGGAAGCAAGAGTAGGGGAATTTCCCCAGTGTTCTGTCCAGATTTCCCCTATTCATTAGAAATACCACCAACAGCTTAATCTGGTTCGAGGTCAGTTGGCACTCATCTGTGTGGGGGGGGTCAAGGGGCAGTGGCAGCTGCAAGGGGGGTGCTAGCTGCACACTTGAGCAGACTTGATAGACCATGTGGCCTGTTTCTGCTGGCTAGTAGTAAGTAAATAAGCAAGTAACAAGGCCATCGTGATGGAAGAGGGATGCCTGGATATTGTAGCAGTCACAGAAACATGGTACACAGAGAACCATGACTGGGATGTTAACATACCAGGGTACATAACCTACAGGAGAGACAGGCAGGGGAGAAGAGGGGGAGGAGTAGCTCTCTGTGTAAAGGAAGGGATAAAAGCAACTGAATAAAAGAGTAAACAGGGAGGAGAGGAGGCACTGTGGGTCACCTTGGAGACTGGAAAGGGCACCATAATCTGCACAGGGGTTGTGTACAGACCCCCATGTCAGGGAGGGAATGGACAAGGATATGATAGAAGCATTCTTAGAATGGTAGAGAAAGGGGAGATACTGTTGATGGGAGACCTGGATATGCCAGATGTTAACTGGCGCACATTTGCTGCAGCCACATACAAGAACAGGGGCCATTCTTGATGCCCAACAGGTGGCAGGCCTCAGACAGCTAGTTCCGGAACCCACTCATGAGGGAGCAATCTTAGACCTCGTACTCTCAAACGGGGGCAGTGAGAGGATCTCAGATCTAGAAGTGGCTTGCCATCTGGGAACAACTGACCATCAAACATTGTGGTTCACGTTAAACTCAGCTACAGAGTCAAGCCACACAAAAGTGAGGGTACTGGACTTTAGGAGGGCTGACTTGGCAAGATGGGAGAGTGCCTCAGAAAAGCACTAGCAAACAGGCTAGAAGAGGTGTGGAACAACAATGGGGAATCATCAAACTGCCATCACAGAGGCAACAAGCCTTTGTGTGAAGCAAATAAACAAATCAAAATGAAAGAAAAAGCCACTATGGTTCTCAAAAGAGGTGGCTATGAAAGTCAGGAAGAAAATATAGCATTCTGAAGTATAAGTAAACACAGAAGGAGCAGGACAGAGAGCTGTACCAGTTAAGGCAGAAGGAAGCAGGGAGGGTAGTCAGAATAGAAAGGCCCAAACTGAGGAAAAGATAGCCAACTCAGTTAAGAAGGGATAAAACCTTTATAGGTACATCAGAGTGTAGAAAGACAAAGGGAGGATAAGTGAGGCTGAATAGAATGAATGGTGGGTGGGCAGAGGGGACAGTGAAAAGCAGGGATACTGAATGAATATTTCTGCTCAGTATTCACAAAAGAGGAGGGAAGTGCCTAATCCAATTAACAGAAGCACTCTTGAAAGGAGGTCGATCCCAGTCCTTTCACAGAAGAAAGGTTCTGCAAGAACTCCCTAAAACTGAAGGTGGACAAAGCAATGGGTCCTGATGGATCACCCCAGAATTCTAAAAGAATTATGAGGAACTAGTGAAACCACTGGCTACTCTTTAATAAATCAGGGAGGATGGTGTGGTACCCGAGGACTGGAGGAAGCGGATGTGATTCCCCTTCACAAAAGTGGGACCAAGACAAAGGCAGGAAACTGCAGACCTGTCAGTCTGACCTCTGTGGTAGGGAAAGTGATGGAGTCACTTCTGAAGGAAAGAATAGTTGAGTACCTAGAGGCCAGTGGGGCACAGGACCCAAGGCAGCATGGGTTCACAGCGGGAAGGTCATGTCAGATGAATTTAATAGATTTCTTTGACTGGGTGACCAAAGTAGTAGACTAGGGAGGGGCTGTGGATATGGCCTACCTAGACTTTAGAAAGGCATTTGACACAGTCCCACCAAAAGATTAACAGTCAAATTAACCAGCCTGGGGTGGGTCCCAGGGTGGTAGCCTAAAGTAAAACATTGGCTGCACAACAGGACACAGAAGGTAATTGTAAATGGAGTCCACTCTGAAGAAAGAGGGTTACTAGTGGGTATCGCAGGGTTCAGTATTGGGTCCAGTCCTTTTTAATGTCTTCATCAGTGACATTGCAGAGGGACTGGAAGGAAAAGTATGCCTTTTGGCAGATGACACAAAGATCTGCAACAGGGTTGATACACAAGGAGGCATGGAAAGGATGAGAAGGGACTTGGCAAGGTTGGAGAAATGGTCAGAAGTATGGTAGCTAGGATTCAATGCAAAGAAGTGCAAAATAATGCACCTGGGAAACAAGAACCCAGGGGAAGAATACACAATGGGGGGAGGTAGTAACAACAACAAAAAAGGAAAGGGACCTGGGGGTAATATCAGATGACCTTAAGGTTAGCAAACAATGTGAGACGGCAGTGGGGAGGGCTGGGGGGTATACTGGGATGCATAGGGAGAGGCATCAGCAGCAGAACACAGGAAGTTGTTATCCCTCTGTACAGACAGTTGGTGAGACCCCATCTGGAGTACTGTGTCCAGTTCTAGCGACCCCATCTCCGCAAGGACATAGACAGGATAGAGGCAGTCCAGAGGAGGGCAACTAATATGGTGCAGGGTCTACAAGAGAAGCCGTATGAGGAGAGACTAAAGGAGATTAATATGTATACCCTTGAGGAAAGAAGGGAGAGGGGGGACATGATAGAAACTTTTAAGTACCTCAGTGGACTCAACAAAGACCAAGAGGGTAGCATCTTTCAGAAAAAGAGACGTGCAAGAACAAGGGGACACAATTTAAAGGTAGAAGGGGGGTGGTTCAGGGGCAATGTGAGGAAGTATTTATTTCACAGCGAGGGTAGTGGATGCATGCAACAGCCTTCCTGAGGAGGTTGTGGGTCTAAAACTGAGGAAGAATTCAAGAATGTATGGGACAGACATAAGGCAATTCTTGTGGGGGGTAGGAAGAAATAGGCTGTTGGTTAACTAGGATCTGTGGCCTATCCTGTAGGTAGGGAAATGGGCAGACTAGATGGGCCAAGCGATCCTTATCTGCCATCAAAGTCTATGTTTCTATGTTTCTATCATTCAACTGGCTACCAGGTTTTTCTCCAACATTTTTTCCCTCCTATCTCCCCTGGTGGGGGTGGTGCCTCTGTCGGCCTCTCACAGCCACAGCTTTCCCATGTGGCACAGATAGGAGAAAGCTTCCGGGCCCAGCCACATGGGTTGCTGTGTTTGTGCAACCCACTGCCAAACCTACTGAACCAACATGCACTGCAAACCGGCAGCTGTTTCAGCCATGGCTTGCTCCCTGACTTGACTTCCCGGGCTTGATTCCAAACCAGAATTTTTAGCATGGTAGCTTGATGCACTGCTGCTGGGCTGTGGGTTCAGCCTGAAAGTTTAATACTGTATTTAGCGTCACTGAACCAAAGAAAATTGGTGATATTCCATTCTGTAGTTTTAAAGTTATAGAGGCTTAGAATTCTGCAGTTTACATAATTACAAAACGTAATTTTACAATTTCCAAAAGTTGGGAGGCTTATAACTCAGTCAGCTTTAAAGGGAGAGATAGAAAACTTGGTACACACATGTGTGGACCTTGTTGAAGTCAGCATAAGAAATGTAATGCAATTTGGACTAATACTTTGAAAGTCTGCAGTTTACATAATTGTGAAAATGTAGTTTTTAAAATTTCCAGAAGTTTGGAGGCTTATAACTCAGTCTTCTTTACAGATATAGATCTGAATCTTGGAACATGTCTGTATGGGTTTTTGAAAACTCAGAATGCCAAAGTCGGCAAAATTTGGACTAACACTTTTGAAACTAGATGGAAGTAACTAAAATCACAATTTTGGCAAAATGTTACAACATTTTCATGGCTGGTTCATGAAATTCCATGGAAGCAAAATGAGCATTTTATCAGAATTTTACTGGCAGAAGATAAATTTCACAAAGCCCTACCAGTGACACAAAGTGTGCATCACTGAGGTGGTACACTACCCCATACCCTTACCTTGGAGATAAATGGGGTCCATGACTAGGATAAGGTGCACAGGCAGGGGGTGGTACCAGTTCAGAAGAGTATACAATAGATGATATGAAGTTGGTGTTATTTGTTTGACTGCTTTACCACGTGTGTACAGATTATGGTGATGTGCCATGTATGGTAATGCCCACCTGTATTGTCTGTTGTCAATACAGAGCCCCACTCAACCGATAAGCATCCTGATGTGGCATTGCACCAGATCTACCCACCCTATATGACCCATTGTAGGACAGGGATAAAAGGGGACAGGCCCCCATCTGGGGATGATGGCAAAAGGAAGGGGCAGCAGGGACACCAGTGGCAGGGAGTGCAAAACAGGAGCCAGCTGTGGAGCTGTGGAGTTGCTGGATCAGGTTCTTTATACCCGTACATGACATTAATGATGCTCAAAGTGCCATGCAGGCAGTATCAGCATGTGCTGCTTCCTGGTAGCAGGGACAAACAACTCCTGTGATGTTTAGGCCAAGGTGCCATGTGAGCCATCCAGGGGTATGGCACATCTCAGTTACAGGGGGCAAACATCCCTGCCCAAGTTGCTGCAGGTACCTTGCACAAATAAATATGGATGTTTCTGACTCTACATGACCTGTGTATCTGGTTATTGAATGTGACAGTGTTTTCATATCCTAAGTGTGATATGTTGTTGGAGGGGCTCCTGGGATGTCACTGTGTGTCCTGCAGCAAGATGTGTTCATTATACGCACATGGATTGTTTGCTCTGTGGTGACTATTGTCTGGTTGTTTTGCATGCTGTTTATAGTCCAGCTGTATGTCTTTATTATGCATGTTTGAAAGATGAAGTGCTAACCACTATGGGATATGGGAGTCTACAGGAGTGACAGTGTCTACTGTGAATGATCAACTACCGTAGTGAAAAATTCCCCCAGGTACATTGAATCTAGGAATTTGAAATGACTAAATCCTGAAATTATTTATGAGGCAAGCATGGATGTGGATTGGGCCCAGCCTGATTCTATTAAAGATATGGACTTGTTATTGGAAAAATGTACTAATTTATATATATATATATATATATATATATATATACTGACAAGGTTGCACCAAAAAGGAAGATGAGGATTACAGGGATTACAGCTAATAAAAAAATGGATAACCCAGGACCAATTAAAGTTAATGAAATCCAGAGATAAATTATGGAAATTATATAAGATAAACAGGGATGCAAACTCCCTGCAGAAATATAAAATGCTAAGAAACAAATGTAAATCTGAAGTTAGAAAATCTAAAATTAAATATTGTCTGGTTGAACAGAAAAACACCTTTGGTAACCCTAAAAAAAACAGGCAGGCCCTTAATAATTTGATGGGCAGAGGTTCTAAGGAAAAAACTATTTCTTAACAGGATGGTGGTCAGTTAGTCAGTAATTCTGGACTTGTGCCCGAGTTGCTCAATGATTTCTTTGGAAACTTGGACAGGTATAGGATGAATCCTTCAGTTTCCCATCCCACAAATACACAGCGCTTATCTAGTACTGACATGCATCCCAAATTCTATTCCAAACAAGTGTCACCTGATCTAGTCAAAAATATGTCTTAAAACAGGATCCTAGGCTTTACTTGCTCATGACAATATCGATTTCAGAGTTATGAAACTGGGAATTAATTCCTTCTTACAGCCTTTAGCGACCATTTTTAATTTGTCATTGTGTCTTGGAGTTTTTCCAAGCCAATAGAAACAGGCCATTATTAAACCAGTCCTTAAAAGTGGTAATCCAGTGTGTGTTTCAAATTATAGTTTGATTTCTTAATTAGCTCCCTTTTCAAAGATACTGGAAAAAATAATCTTTGATCAGACAATTGAACACTTTGAAAAGTATAATTTACTTACAGAGCAAAAACATGGTTTCAGATCTAAGCACAATACAGAGACAGCCTTGGTGGGGTTCACTGGCTGCATTTGGTGTGCCCTAAATAAGGAGCACTCTGTTGCAGACATATTCATGGACCTCACCAAGGCCTTTGATCTGGCAGAACATCATTTACAGCATAAAATTCTTCATGATTTGCATTTCTCTCTTGATGTTTTCAAGTGGTACTCTATCTGAATAACAGATCTCATAGAACCAGAACTGAAGGAAATCTTTCTTATTCAAAAATGATCCAATGTGGGATGCCCCAGAGATCAATACTGGGCCCACTTATTTTATCCTTATTCATGAATTCAGTGCCCAATATTTGTACCCAAACCTCAATCACTTTATATGCTGATGATGCTGTTATTCACAGCATAGGTGTTAGGCTTAACATTGCCATGGATATGATACAAACTGATTTCCATCTTTTTCAATAATGGTTATTATCAAAGTGCATGGCATTAAACTAAAAACAAATAAAGTTGTGTTTTTCATGGGCCCAAGAAAAAAAACAGTAGATGTTAACCTTTTTGTAGATTTAAATGGAGAAATTATTGAACTTGTAGAACGATTTAGATATTTGGGGGATTACTCTTGATCCTAATCTTACTTTTCAACCACACATAGTTTAAAGAAATCTATACACCAAAGGCTTGGATTACTCTACAGAGCAAAACCCTTTCCTACTGTGGAATACAGGAAACTACTTTCTCATAGCTTTCTATTGTGTGTTCAATTATGGACTTACCATATACACAGGTACTGTACTAGTAAGAAACTTTTTGATAGACTAAGGGTTACATATAATTACATTCTAAGATTTATGACATGCTCACCAACCCACATTCACTGTAGTGAGCTGTTAAAGTTACCAAATTGTTCTTCCCTAGAAAACAGGGTAAAAGTAAGGATGGGTATTCTTCTGCTCAAAGGGATCATTGGTCTCCTCCCTTCATCTGTAAATGTAATTTTTCCTAGACTTCCTAATCTACGATATGTGGGACTAGATCCCAAAGTAAATTTGCTTTTCAATTGCCATTTTTTAAAAGGTAATGGGCCAAAGGTCTCTTTTTCATAGAGCTCCCCTCTTTTTAATTCCCTTCCCATGGAAATTACCAACTGTTCGATAGACCAAACTTTTAAAACAGGACTTAAAACTTGGCTTGATGCACAAAAAGAACGTACTTGTTTTGTAAAATAGAAGATATACTGCTCAGCTTTGAAATATTTTGTACTGTTGTGGTAAATTGTTTGTGTTTTAACCTGTTGTTTGTCTTTATTCACTTTTGATGTTTTTTGTAATACTTGCCACTTGTGAAAACAGGCAGTATTGCTCATCATGCCTACAAGTATAAAAAATGAAAAATGAAGTGAAATGAAATATAGGAGTCTCCAGGTTGCATAGTTTCAGACACTGCAATCCACATGAACAAATGATCTCGTGCTCTTGGTCACTATCCCCATGTGCAGTTATTTGAATGTGTAGAAACAACTACTTGTACGGTGGCACTGTTACACTGTGCAGATGTGTGTACACATAGCTTCTGCCCAGCACATAGTGTGCATCATGGTTTTATATCTGGTCAATTTACATGTTATTTGCATGGACACTTCTACGTACTGGAAGTCTGCCACCACACAAGTCTGTGGCACACAATGAGCCTTTCTGGATCAGATACTTAGTCATTTTTGATTCTTCACTCAGTCTTAGTCTACAGTGTTCATGGTGTTTCAGGGACTGGCACTATTGGATAGCTTTGCATACTGATACATGTAGAATCTATAGTCATTCTTTCAAAATACTTGTTTTAGGAAACATTGAACTATTTTGTTTTAGGAAATATTGAACTATTTCTCACTACACAGTACTGCAAATTACTGCTGCCCAGAAAAGATACATTTACTGTCATTTATTTTAGTAGATACCTGGGGTCCCACATACAGTCACTATACACTGTCATCAAGAGATCTCAATGACCACTTAGTGACAGTCCCTAGTTTGTGTCCCATTGTGCTTTGCACAGCAGGTGTCACAAGACTTCCCCACATGGTCATAAGACAAATTGGGACCATGCAGGAAATGGTAGCAAGGGTAGCTATGAAAATGGAATACAGGGTCATTAACAAAGCATGGCAGCCCTTGCAAGGTTACTTGTTGAGTTTATCAACACTTCCTGTCCATAACACCAATGTAGACAGGAGGTAGTAATGTTTTAATTCTGGACTCTGGGACCAAGGGTGGAAGCAGCACTGGGGGACAGAAATTGTCATGAAACCTAGGCTGCACCACAACACCATGGGCCAAAATGGCTGGGGGGGGGGTCACTGGACATCAGTGAGCGCTCATGAACAAGGGAGCGGGTGAGGGTCAGGAGGACATTCAACCACCATGGAGAAGATGTTGACAAAAGGAAACTATAAAGTCACCAATGCTCATAAGTGGGCATTAAGACACAGGAACTGTGGGTGGAGGGACTTCCAGTGGTACTGATGGTCATGGCAAAGCACCATTACACTTGTACTATTCCATGTTGTGTCTCCATGTGAGTCACTAACCAGCATGTTACAGGGTGCAAACTATGACTGCATGTATTAACATCTAGCAACCTCTTCAACATTGTGGCATAGCTACAGAGGATCTCATCCCATCTACAACTATTGACGCCATCCAGAAAAAACTGCGCCCCAAGCTTGGTGCCCTGTTCAGGAACCGTAGTTGTATTCTTCCTACGGCTAGGCGTGAACTTGTTCAGAAGATGATACTGCCCATTTTTGACTACTGTGATGTAGTCTATGGTGCTGCCACTAAGTCCTCCCTGGCCAGACTGAACACCCTCTTCAATTCCTTCTGCCCTTTTGTCCTGGATGCCCCTCTCACACCCATCACTGCAATAATGCCCTATTCTTCTCATCTTTTACAAACAGGCAGTTCTCCCACCGTGCTAAATTCATCTCCAAGCACTGGTTGGGTGAGCTCCCTTCCTACTTCACCTCCTCCTTTATTACACCCCCCACCCTCCCATTCCCTTAGATTGACAGATTCCCATACCCTGGTTGTCCCCTGAAGATCCACCCAAATTGGCCAATCCAGTTACTCTCACCACCTCCCAAAAATGTGGAATTCCCTTTCACCTCAAATCTAGCACTCATCATCCACCTACTCCATCAGCTCTGCCCTTAATAATTACCTTGCACTTAGCTGCTCCTACCATGTCCCTCCCTAATTCTCTCCTCTAAGCCCTGGATAAACCCTACCTCTCTACCCTCACCTACACCTACCACCCCAAGAGGCTTGTATCTCTGATCTACTCCCTTCCCCCACCGTCCTAAAGGGGTCTGTCTGGGACACTGCATTATCCCCTTTTCTCTGGTCCCACCAGTCCCCTTGCAGGATTCCTCACACCATGAGAAGGTCTCCAAGAACACAACTCTTCACCCTCCCCACCTCACCCTCCCTCCCCATCCCCTTTTCTTTCATGTAAGCGCTTGTTTAATTATTAACCCGGCACTTATTATTGTCCACTCTTTCTACATATTATGCACAATACTGCTGTAACACTGTTTGTAACACCTGCCTAACAACTGTATGCTAATGTTGATCTTAAAACTTGAATGTTTAATGTCTCATTCCTATTGTACCCCTTCCCCCCAGGTCGCACCAGGATACGAGTGACATGTTGCTCAGTGTGCCTTCCTGGTGAAACACTGCAATAAATAAAACAATGTTACTTCAGTGTATGTATAACACAAATGGGTGGTAGAAGATGGGGTGACTGTTTGCAACCCATTATGTGCCTCCTTCACATGACAACTGAGACTGGGGCCATTGCTCTTTAAATTCTCTTTGTTCCATTGTATGGAAGAATTTCCAGCCATTAATGTAACCCTTTAAAATGTGGTCAGCCAATCTGAATGCTCAATTTCCAACCATTATTTTATAATTAAGCAGTAATGTTTATTTATTTATTTAGCTTTTGTTGCTCAGGTAAGCACACAAGACAAATATATGTCTATTTTCAGGTACGACCCAGAAGGTTACAGGGACTAATACAGATAGTGCAAGATTTAACAAGGTTATACAGGCAGTGCAGGTACAGGCAAGGCAAGATTAACAGCACAATAAACAATGTATGCAGCTTAGTAAATTTAGCAAAGGCTATCTCAAAGCTAGGCCTAATATACAGAGCAGACAAAATGATAAAAGTGCAACATATGTAAGGGGGAGGGGGAGAATCACTACTAAGTACAGTTGCAGGCCAAGATTAAGCTCAGATGATCCCAGAGGGATCTTTTAAAACTAGTGTGGGGGTGTCACAGCAAACATGTGTGGGAAGGGAGTTCAACAGCCTAGGTGCACAGGCAGCAAATGCATGACCACCCATAAATGTACGGGTTTTGGGAATGAGGCATACCAATGACTCATTGGACATAAGAAGGTATAAAATTAGCAGTCTTAAAAGCTGCACTAGATCTGGGGGTAGCTGTTCTAACCACTTTGTTAGTAAAACAGGCCAATGTGAATGTACGATATTTTTCAGGGAAGAGACATTCAACTTTATTATATAATTCACAGTGATGAGTGAGTCAGGGTGCAGAATAAATAATTATAAATCTGGTGGTCCAGATGGGATTTACCCAACCTTTCTTAAAAACTTGGCTGTACAATTGGCTGAACCTTTGGCCATCCTTTGTAATAGATCTTTACAGAATGGAAGTGTGTGGGAGGACTGGAAGGTGGCATATATAACACCTCTTCATAAATCAGGGGATAAAGGGAGGGCGGAAAATAATAAGCCCATTAGTATTACCTCTGTAGCTAGTAAAATCTTGGAGGGTTTTATAAGGGAATTTTTAGATAAAGACCTACAAAGTTTAGGACATGCGGACATCTCACAACATGGATTTTCTTCGGGCAAATCATGTACCAGCAACCTAATGCATTTTTTGAACTGGTTAGTCTAGCCCTTGATCAAGGTTTTCCTGTTGATGTGATTTACCTTGATTTTTCCAAAGCGTTCGACTCCATATCACATAATACATTAATAAAAACATTGTTGGACCTGAGTGTAAATGTATTACTTGTGAAATGGATTAGAGCGTGCTTGATGGGTAGAAAACAGAGAGTACAACTAAGAGGTTACTTCTCAGACTGGGGAACTGTGACAAGTGGTGTGCCACAGGGATCCATTTTGGGTCCTGTGTTGTTCAATATCCTGGTGTCATCACTGCAGGTAACAAATGGGGTATGGATCTGCAAATACGTGGATGATAGCAAAATTGGTTCAATTGCGGACAACATGGACTCATAGTTTTTAATTTTCAGAAGCAACTTACTTTACTGGAAAAATGGGCATCAGAACACAAATTTAGATTTAATGAAATCAAATGCAAAGTCATGCACTTTGGAACAAAAAAAATGCAAGCTGAATATATCCTAAATAATAAATATAAACCATATATGGCTGTAGTAGCTAACTGGACCTGAATCCAACACTTATGCACCTATGCAGAAAGGGTAAAGTGACATACAGTATATTGTTGTAGGCAACATTCCATTTTGATAGGCTGGATTTGGTGGCATGGGTGAAGGTTATGAGCCCAAAAGAAAGCTTGGGGAGGAGTATACCTCTAGCCAGGGCAAGACATGTAGCAAGAGTGAGACTGCCTTTTGCTCTACAGGCCAAGCCCAGCTTACAGTTTGCTGCTTTGCTCACATTATGAATGTGCTTGGAGAATCAAGCTGAGGATCAAGAGTGACTCCCAGATATTTAATGGAGTCAGCGACCCTCACAAGTGATCCATCAGCACTAGTGACTCTCAGAAGCTCCGAACATATTTTAATTTTTACCAGGGATCCAAAGAGCATAGCCTGAGTTTTCATAAGATTAAGGGCTAGCTTGCTGGCCAGGAGCCAAGACTGAATATTGCAAAAGTCAGTCACTGGTCTAGCACTTATGATGCTGATGTCCTGTGAGTTAGCTAGAAGCATCAAGTTATCAGCGTATAAAGTATAAAGGTGCCAGACCATGCAATGCCAACGTGCTTTTTGTAGCAGAGCGCCTTCCTGGTTCAATGGTCTCCATAACAGTCTAACTAACCTTATTAATCTTAGAGAGTTCAAGCATAAACTCAGAACTCTCCTCCTAACTGAAACCTCCTGTGATTGCTCCACCTAACTTCCAGGTCCCTCTTCAGGACCTCCTCCATACCATCCTCCTCCCCCCTCTTTTTTCTCCTAGATCTCCCTTCACTGCTGCTACCTCTATCCCCTCTGTCCTACCACCCTCTTTCCTGCCTTTTCACCTCTCCCCCTTTCTCTCCCCCCTTTCTAGTCTCTTTCCTCCCCCCTATTGTTATTGCGATTTGACAAGGCTGCCTGGCTGCTCCTTTCCCTCCTGGGTCTTCCTCTACTACAATATTCCCCTGCCTCTGATCAAGTTTTTCTTGATGTGTATGTAATTGGAAGCTAATTGTTCTATACTATAATGTAAACACTACATGCTCTGAAATATTCTGTATAACTTGTCTGTTTCCCAGTATCTGTATGTAACCCTCCCTACTGAAGTGGAACCTTTGTAAATGAGCTGCCTGGTGCTCAAAGGTATTTGTAATCCTAGAATGAATGAATGAATGAATAAATCAATCAATAAATCAATCAATCAATCAATAAATAAATAAATAAAGTGGTACTGTCATGGTCAGGACCAGGGTCAAATCATTAACAAATAGGGAAAAGAGGATGGGTTCCAGAATGGACCCCTGTGGGACCCCAGTTTTGATGGAACTAGACTCAGAGAAAACATTATTAAACTTAACAACTTGGTGCCTTCCCTGTAGGTAGTTAATAATCCAGGCTAGGATAGGGATATACTGGCCAAAAGACTGGAGCTTTGAGCACAAAAGAGCATGGTCGACCAAATCAAAAGCCTTAGAGAGGTCGACAAAGATAGCTCGTCAGTTTGCCAAGATCCATGGCAACTCTGGTCTCTGATGTGACCTTAGCAAGGGCAGTAGAGGTACTGTAGCTCTTTCCAAAGCCATGTTGTACCAGGGATAGTAGTTTATGATTCTGGATATAATTTGTTAATTGGGATGCTACAACTTTCTCCAGTAGCTTACTAATAGTGGAAAGGATAGCTATTGGTCAGTAGTTTTCAAGGCTTTTTGAATCGCCTTGCTTAAATACTGGTACAAACTAGCAATTTTCCATAATGCAGGGATGGACCCTGTGGTAAGTGATGTGTTAAATATATGGGTAATTGTTGGGGCAAGGAAGGGAGCAACTAGGCAAATCAACTTAGGTTCCCTATTGTCATGCCCGGTGCTGACATGGGGAGAGACTTGCAAGGAGTTTATATGTCTCACTGACCAACATTGCTTTGAGGTAGAAAGGTGGGGGAGAGGCAGCTCCTAGCTGGGAGCTGGCAGGAGGGAGCCTAGTGAGCAACTCTCCCCAGTTATGAGTAAAGGCAGTGGTGAAGCGGCACAGGGAGGGATAAAGGGGAGGAAGAATAGGGGTAGGGAAAGGGTGGGGACAGGCTGGAGGGTGGCCTCACTGAATGCAAGAAGCCTAAGGAATAGAACAGTGGAGTTACAGGCTCTCTTGACAGTGGAGGGGGTGGACATTGCTGCCATCACGGAAATGTGGACCACCCAGTACCAGGACTGGGATATGATGATCCTGGGGTTCAGGTTATTCAGAAAGGATAGGGCTAAGGGGAATGGGGGGTTGGTGATCTATGTAAGGGAGGGGATAAAGTCCATAAGGGAGGGGAGGACAGAAGCACTATGGATGCAGTTCCAAGATGCAAAGAATAGGACACTGAGGATGGGGGTGGTGTACAGACTACCACCTCAGGGAAGTGACCTGAATAGGAAATTAGCTGAACAAATAAGGAGGGTCTGCAGGAAGGGGAGCACAGTGGTGGTGGGGGACTTCAACCAACCAGGGGTGGAGTGAGGCACCCCATCCACCATGAGTGCAAGGGAGGGGTTCCTGTTAGAAGCATTTCAAGACTGCTTCCTGACACAGCTGGTCCAGTGCCTGACTCATTTTTTTATTTTTTTTTGTCCCCCACCGTGCCGGAACCTCAGTCTGGTCACAGACCCCCACTCCGTTTCACATTGGTCACCCTCCTTAATACCTCCTGGCTCCCCCCCCAGGGTGGGGCCATGGCACTCGGCTCCCCCAATAAGTACTGTGGACACCGGAATAGGTCAAGGAGTTGGCCTGAAGCTATGGAAGCAGGGGCGGATGACATCTAGGTGTTGGTGGTGGAGTTTTTTCCCTTAGAGGGGCGGGGATGTGCAATGACATCCTGTGTCCACCCCATCCCCTAGCATTTGTTGGCACCTGGTCACTGCCATACCCTCGGCTTCACCAGGGGTCCGTTGAGTGCTGGAAACACTCCCCACCCTCCCCCCAGAGAATGAGAGCAGTCTATGGGATGCTCCATACTTCTCTCCCGGCCAGTCAGCAGGCAACCCGGGTCCGTTCCCAAACCCGGGTCACTGGCGTCGCAAGCAGAAATCCAACCACTGCACTGACAGGCCAGTGGGGCTGACTCAGAAAGGACTCTGGACCTTGTACTGAATAATGAGGAAGCTGTAAGGAATCTGGAAGTGGAGGAACCACTGACTGGGAGTGACCACTATTCGGTGTGGCTCACGATCAACATGGGAGAAAACCGCGGACGCGGGTACAAGGTGATTGAGTTTGGGGAGGCGGACTTCAAAATGGGGTTGCAGTGGGCAACATCCCTGACAACGACATCCTCGACAACGACAGACACAATGCTATGTCAGCATTGTACTGTCGGGGACGTGTGAGTGTTTCCTTCGGGGGGGGTTCACACCCTGAATCCCCCATGTGGGGGCTCCACCACCACATCCCCCCATTTCTATATATATAAATCTGAGTCAGAGTTGTCTTGGGGAGGGGGTGAAACACCGGATGATGCACTGCTAGTGCCTAGCAAAGACCATCACAGCAACCCAATGTTTTAGCTCGAAATCTGTCACTGTGATGGTCTTCGCGCTAGTGGTTTCGCTCTATGGTCGGCATACCAAGAAGATGGGGAAAATTTGGGGCAGGCACCTAGCAGATATGCAACCATACATGGATGCAGAGCAGAAATGGGACATCATAAAGGAAGGGCTGGTGGAGGCTAAGGAGTCTTGCTCTAGGAAGATTAACAAGAAGGGGAGGACAAAGAAATCCCTTTGACTGACACAGGAGGTTATGGAAGGGGTGAGGGCCAAGAGGACAGCATTTTAAAAGTACAGGAAATTGAGGAGGGGTGAAAATAAGCATACGTACATGGAGAAGTCCACGGAGGTTACCAGACTGGTCAGGGCAGCCAAGGCATCCAGGGAGCTGAGACTGGTGCAAGAAATCAAAAGTAGAGAAAAAGACTTCTTCCACTATATCAGAGAGAGAGAGAGAGAGAGAAAGAAGAAGGATCAGCTGGTGAAGATTAAGAAGGATAGAGGGTGGGTGGAGAAATGGGCTGTGCAGGCAGCGACACTGAATGAATACTTCTGCTCTGTATTCAAGCAGGGAAAAGGGGGGAAGATTCCCCAGGTGAGGGGTAGGTTGGTGGTGGGGAGATAACAGATGTAGGGATTACAGAGAGCAGGGTACTAGATGGGTTGAGGGCACTAAGGGTGGACAAAGCACATGAATCTGATAGCATTCACCCTAGAGTACTAAGGGAGTTGGCAGAGGTCCTGGTGGGGCCACTGGCCAACCTATTCAATTCCTCCCTGAAAATGGAATGTGTACCACAGGACTGGAAAATGGCCCATGTGGTGCCCATCCACAAAAGTGGCCCAAAGGATGAACCAGGGAACTATAGGCCAGTGAGCCTCACATTGATCATGGGAAAGCTCATGGAGACCTAAAAGAGAGGTTAGTTAGCTTCTTGGAGGAAAACAATCTCCAAGATGGTCAACAGCACAGGTTTGTAGTGGGAAGATCCTGCCAGACAAACCTTGTAGAGTACTACGATTGGGTGACATGGGAACTGGACAAGGGCCATGCAGTGGATGTCCTGCATTTAGACTTCAGTGAGGCCTTTGATTCAGTGCAGTATGGCAGGTTGGGGGAGAAACTAGAACATGTGGGGGTGGGACCAAAAATGGTGAAATGGATCACAAACTGTCTAAAGGGAAGGCAGCAAAGGGTGGTAGTGGTGGGGGGGACCTCTTGTCACCAGAAGCAGTGACAGCAGTGTACCACAGGGATTGGTACTGGGACTGGTGCTGTTTGGGATTTTTATTGCAGATATCTCACATGAGATCCGGAACAAGAGCAGTCTGTTCACAGATGATACCAAGATGGGAGCTGTGGTTGATGATGCAGAGGGGTGGAAGGGGTTGCAGAAAGACCTGACTAAGCTGCAGGAGTGGGCAGAAATATGGCAGTTGGGGTTCAACACCAAGAAGTGCAAGGTTCCGCACTTTGGATCCAGGAACCAGGGGGGATTATCACTTGAATGGGGTACAGTTGAGGAGCTCCACAGAGGAGAAGGACCTAGGAGTGATCATTATGGGGAGCATGAACAACTCTGCTCAATGCAAGAAGGTGGTGGCAAAAGCCAACAAAATACTGGGGTGTATTGCAAGAGGGATCTCCTCCAGAAGGAGGGAGGTTATCCTACCCCTGTATAGGTCATTGGTCAGGCCCCATCTGGAGTACTGCGTGCAGTACTGGCATCCATTCCTGAAGAAGGACATCAGATTTTTGGAGGGGGTGCAGCAAAGAGCCACAAAGATGATCCAGGGATTGGAGAGCAAGCCCTACAAGAACAGGATGTGAGAGATGAGTGTGCATTCACTGGAAGAGAGGAGGGATGGGGGGATATGATCAATATATTTAAGTATCTAAAAGGGATAAACAAGACCAGCACAGAAGGGATTTTCCAGATGAGAAAGGGGAGGGACATGAGAGGACATGGGCTGAGATTGTGGGGGTAGATTCAAGAGGGAGATGAGGAGATATTTTTTCACAGAAAGAGTGGTGGACAAATGGAACACCTTACCAGATGAGATAGTGTCCTGTAAGATGGTGGGTAGTTTCAAGAGGGGTTGGGACAGAGAAAGGGGAAGGGAAGGGATACTGGAAAAGGGGGTGGGAGGGGCAGCTGCAAGATGAGGTGCTAGCTGCACACTCGAGCAGACCAGCAGACTCGTGAGGCCTTTTTTTGGTGGCAATTTTGTATGTATATGTATCAGGGGTGGTAAGCAGGGAGGTAAAAGCAGACTGGTCAGACTACTGGGTATTTAAAGCATTCGCAACTGTCATGGCAGTATTGCAATTTATGCCATCAATAAGCATGTCAGAGGTGTTGCATTTTGAGGTGCCGCCGACTATATTTTTAATATTTTGCCAGAAACTCCTGGGGTCTCTGGAAGAGGTCAGCAGAGCAGACTTACAGAATTTGCTCTTGGCTGAACGCATGGCTTTTTTACAAACATTTCGGAGGTGCCTATATTAATGGAAGTCTGACATGTTTTGAGGAGCCTTAAACCTGGCCCAAAATTTATCTCTAGATGTCATGAGTGAGAACAGACCACCTTGCAGCCATTTTGTGGTGGTGCCTCTTACTCTTCTCTTTATAAGTGGAGCATGTTTGTCTTGGAGGGAAGAAAAAATCCTAAAGAAGTTATGAAGGGCAACTAAGACATCATTGGCAGATAGTACAGTAGTCCAGTCTGTGTGTGCAAGGTCTTCATGAGAGGATTCTAATCTAAATTTAGAGAAGTCTCTCATAAGGATGACCTCATGGGGGATTTTTGGGGTGGAGACTTTCCAGGTACAGTATGTAGGGGTATGATCAGAAATCGAGTCAGGGAAGGTTTTAGATAAAGCAATTCTCTCAGGCCTGCTTGTCAATGCCCAATCAAGAAGGGAATGTTGACCCCCTGATGTGGACAGCCTAGTAGGTTCCTTTATAAGCTGGCTAAGGCCAAGACCAGCTAACAGGTTCATATTGTTTGACATTGTTTCCTAACCAATTAAGGCTGAAGTCACCAAACAACAGTATTCATTGGAGCACACCTTGGCAGTAATGGTGTCGAGAAGATATCACAGATGTGAATGTTCTCCTTGACGCATAAAGTGACCACTCCCCTATTACCTGTAACTGGTCAAATAAATTCAATAAACCTTCCCCAAAATCAATTCTCAGCAGGGTGCTAAAGCAGAGACACCTGGAACCCCTGAAACAACACCTCTGTAGCATTGACTGGTTATTACTTGATGCCACAAAGGATATAAATATAGCTCTGGACCACTTCATCAAGCACTTTAATGAAGCTTGTGATATCCGTGCCCCCTTGAAAAGAATGAAAATCTAAGATTCCATCAATCCCTGGTTATCCGCTGACCTCATTAGTCAGATGAATCTCAGAGATCACCTCTGGTGTTGTGCAAAGGCTACTGGCAAGCATGCAGATATACAAGAAAATAAAACTGCCAGGAATAAGTGCATCCAGGCTATTCACATTGAAAAAAGCAAGTACCATCGGGAAGAGCTTGCTAACACTTAAGGTGACAATAAGAATTTTTGGGACAATATAAAATATGTAACAGGTAAAGATGCTAAGGTTGCACCCACCATGCTAAAAATTAATGGAGCCACCACCCTTGACCCATTGACCATAGCCAATGCTTTTAATAACACATTCACTGACCTAGACAGTGTCCTCCCATCAGACTTCTTCAATGACATCACTGAAGACACTGAACAGCGGGCAGATGATTCGCTTCCAGGACCACCACTTTTCTACTTCAAAGAGGTCCCACTGTATATGATCAGGAAATACCTAGTAAAAGTACTTGGGAAGTCAAGGCATAGCAGTGATTCCTTAGACCTCAAATTAGTTGCCCTTACCGTTGAAGTAATACTGGTGCCCACTGCAAAGATTCTAAACCTCTCACTGAGACTGGCACAATTCCTACAAATCTGGAAGTCAGCCCTTGTTACCCCTGTCCACAAAAGTGGAGACTGCACTATATACACAAATTATAGACCTATTTCTATACTTCCACCTCTGTCTAAGGAACTTAAGCTCATAGTTGCAGATCAGCTGGTAGAGTATATGGAAAAATACTTGTTCCAGTGCCCTCAGCAGCATGGATTCAGAAAGTGACATAGCACTACCACAACACTGCTAGAATTCACTGGTTTCATTCACCAGTCTCTGGATCAAGGTAGATTGGTTGGTGCGGCCTTCATAGACTTCACACAGGCCTTTGATACAGTGAACCACGCTCTACTTCTCAAGCAACTGTCCTCAGTTGGCCTCTCAGCAGATACAGTGTCCTGGTTCAAACGTTATCTTGTAGGCCGCTCTCAACGGGTGAAGATAGCTAATGTCACCTCTGACCATCAACATGTTCGCTCTGGATTACCACAGGGCTCTATACTGAGTCCACTTCTCTTTAGCATCTTTCTTAACATCTCCCTCGCTCCTGTCACCAGCAGATCATCCTCTATGCAGATGACTCGGTCATATACACTAGCAACACTGACCCTGAACCACTGGAACACCAACTTCAACTTAGCTTTGAGGAAGTGGGGACTGGTTCAGGAAACACAAGCTGATTCTGAACTACAAAAAAATTAAAGTCATATTGTTCAGCGGTGTTCACAGCAAACACAGATCCAGTGCCCTAACCATCAGGAACTCCTCCGGTGTCCCACTTGAACAAATTCAACATTTCAAGTAACTAGGGGTAACCGTGGACAGCTCACTATCATATGCCCAGCATGTTGAGAATTTTGCCTGGTCTGCCAGTATCAAGATAGGGTTACTCCATAGACATAAACACAGTCTAATGCCTGAATCCCTTATACTAGCTATTTATAGCTCCATAGTATCCATTACTGACTATGGTCTGGTTATCTATGGCTCAGCTTCCACCACTACCCTCCACAGAATATCAGTGGCACTCAGTAAAGCATGCCAACTTCTTAGTGAAGCAGCACGCCTTACCATTCATGTGAACTATATGTGCAAACAGGTTGGCTTCAGCTAAATGGGAGGATTCACTATCAAACCTGCTTGCAAACTAAAAAGGCACTTCTTGGGTGCCTGCCTTCTAGTGTTACAAACTTATTCAACCACTCTTGCAGCTCCCAGCACATGCGTAGCTCAGTCAACCAACTCTTTTCTGTCCCAAGATGCTGGACTACACAATGGCAGTGATCGTTTGCATATAGAGCACCACTGTGGTTTAATGCACTGCCCAGTGATATCTCTTTCTTACCAAAATTGGGACCATTTAAGGGCACTCTTCATCAGCATCTTACAGCTAACAGTTCTTGTGACTGTTTCAACTGACATGGCACTACCTCAGCAGTATTGACACATCCTTGTGTACCTACTTCTTCCCCTTTCTCTGCAAATGACCACTTTCACCCTAACTGCTGTACCCTATTCCCTGCCTCTTTCCCCAATCCTTCTTTCACCTCACCCCTCTCACCCTCCACCTTCTTTCCACTATTTATCTTCACTTACCTGAACTTTTGTTCACCCAAATTTACCTATACTTATTTGACAAAGCACCTTGGTCTGCCTCCTTTTATTAGGTTATTTTTGATTTCCTACTGATTCATAGTTTTAATTTTAGTTGCAATGTTAATGTCATATTGTCTTTTTAAATACTTTCTTGTCAAAATTTTATGTAATACCATCCGCTGTATGTCTGTCACCCTTCCCACTGACGTGGAACCTTTGTAAAAGAGCTGTTATGTGCTCAAAGGTATTGTAATCTGAGAATGAATAAATAAAAAATAAATAAATAAAAAGATATGTTAGTCCTTGTACCCCATCTTTGGGATGGCTATAGACGCAGACTAGATGAATCTTTTTTGTGTTGCCCAATAGGAGAAGTTTATGAAGGAATTCATGGGGGGGGGGAGGATGCATGTAGAGTATGAAGGATACATTGAGGTGGTTTTCATAATACAGTAACAGACCTCCACCACGTTTTTTTGCTGGTACAATCCAGTCTAATAAGACTGAAACCAGGTAGGGCACAGGCAAAGTCTGGGATAAAGGGTTTTAGCCACAATTCTTTAATGCCAAGTATGTCAGGTTTATAGTGAATAACCCAAGTGATAAGTTCTACATAGTTTGGCAGGAGGCTATGAACATTCAGGTGGGCTAGTTTAAGTACTTTTGTAGATAGCTGGGTCAAGGGGCCTGTGAACTGGGGAGAAGCAGGCCCAGAGTTAGATTCAATATAGCCTGCCAGGATAATCAGCAGGCATGAGAGTCAGACAAGACAAGGCAGGACAGCTCGCCACTTGGAGGTTTTTGGGCAGTAGAGGTTACGCTTAGCAAGGCGGACAGTAAAGGTGACAGACTTGTGTTTAAGACACCAAATGGGGTGAATGCAAGATTGTCTAGAGGCAATATCATTGGAAAATATATAATCATCTAGAGGGATATTTGACTGAAGGCCATGGGAATAAGAGGTAGTGGTAGATAGGCTGATTAAAGATGCAGCACCATCATGGAGATTATGACACAGACTGTATGATAACCTGCAGCAATCTTGTGAATGGGAGCAGCACAGGCAGAGTCGGGGAGTGCATAATATCAGTACAATTTTAGCTAGGCTGATGATATTACATGTAAAAGTGAGTTGGCAACACAAGGTAAACCTCCAGTGAAGGGCAAAAAAATGTCTGCAATATACTTTGCTGGAGAGGTAAACCACAAACTTGCAACTGGCAACACAGTTGTAGTTGAAAGCAATGGCAAACAGTCAAAGCAGTCCAATATGTAATGATACAGGTTTTATTTAGCACCTGATAAGTACTGAAGGAGTTAGGGGCATAACAGAAATAGATATCGAGTCACAGCACTATAACTAGCGGAAAAGCAACATTCTATTTAGGTGCAAAATATATATTTACCATTTTCATCAATACTTTTTTCACAGACCCTCTAACTCCTACAAAGCATTCACTTAGCTGGAGAACTCTATTTTCAAACAGTCTCTGTGGATTTTATTATGACCACTGGATAGAGTAACTGTCTGTTAATCACATCCTTGGGGCATAATGTGGTACGACGTGAAGCCAACAGCCATAATGGCTTAAGGGAGACAGTAACTGACTGTTAATCTATCCCCTAGCCATACGTTATTGCTATTACAATTTTTGGGCTGGCAACATTTTTTTATACCTTGAGCTGTAATCAAAAGGTGGTGAGAAATAATCATCTTCAATGTAAAACAATCCTTCTGCTATTTTTCCACTCTTATTCAGGGTCTGGAATGTGTTCAGTTGCCATGTCTGTTGCCAATCGCTACACAATGAAAGCACGTGATTGTGTTGTGCAGTTGCTGTGGGCACTTATTCCGATCAGTACTACCAATGTACTACAAATAATTGCTCAGAGTTGCATTACTGTGAAGTGCTCTCACAAATAACAGACAGAGCTGCACAGTGGAACTGTTAAACTATTGATTTATTTCGTCGACACTATTATCGAGTAAGCTGAATGTCAATGAACGGTGGCCATGGCAACACAATTAAAGCGCATCTCTGTGTAGCATCGACATCACACCATTTGTCTGTTACATGCAGTTGCAATGGATATGTAGTCTGGTTGCTATGGATGCACTGAAAGCAAAGTCCCAACTTTCTACAATATGAACAGCTCTCAGAAGTATTGCAAAGAGCTGTTTTTTTTTATTTTATTTAGTCTTTAGTAACTGCAAAAGGCCCACAAGGCACAAGTGCCTGTTTTCGGGGGTGACCTGGAAGCATTGATGAGGTTAAATGACTTGCTCAGAGTATGCAAGTGAAGGTTGTGGGAATCAAACCCAGGTCTGTTGACTGTACCAAGTTAATTCACAGCTCATTACTCTAACCTCTAGGCTATACTGCCAGACCCACAGAGCTCATGTTTGTACATGTTTATGCATATTCTGTTAACATCCATAGCATAACAGCATGAATTGTCTTCACAAACACTGTCTTTATTTTGAAAATCCTATTAAAGTGTTAATGGCAGCTATGCAAACAGTTATTGAGTGTGGGTGGTACAAATCCAGCCTTTTATCTTCGTGACCATGATCAGCTGTTCAGATCTGTTGTTAGCTATACCACTCATATATGTAAAATACTCAATGCATGATGAAGTTAATGCAAAAGTGACCAAACGGTATTATTGAGCCTATTTAGACAAGATTCAGTACCAAGTATTTTATATAATGTATAGTGGCAGGTAACGGCAAGCACAAACAGTTAATCATGAATGTGGCTCGGGAAAGCACAATACTTTGTGCATTTTTTTTTTGTTGCCAGTGTTATTATGTATTATCTATCTGACAGATTTCTTTGACTGGGTGACAAAGGAATTAGATCGGGGTGAAGTGGTGGACATGGCCTACCTAGACTTAGGTAAGGCTTTCAACATTGTTCCACATAGGATGCTAATAAGCAAGCTAGGTGGCTTAGGAGTGGGTCCAAAGGTGGTAAACTGGATAAGAAATTGATTAGGGGCTAGGCAACAAAGGGTGTTGATAAATGGAGTTCACTCTGAGAAAGGGAAGGTGACCAGTGGGGTGCCTCAGGAATATATGCTGAGACCAGTCCTCTTTAATATCTTTATAAGTGATATTGCAGAGGAGCTGAAAGGGAAGATCTGCCTCTTTGTGAATTACACCAAAATCTACAATAGGGTGGACACTCCAGGGAGGTGGGGCGGTGAAAAGGATGAGCAGAGACCTGAGAAAACTACAGGAGTGGTCAAGAATATGGCAGCTGGGTTTCAACATGAAAAAGTGCAAAATAATGCAATTAAGGCACAGAAAACCTGGGGCAGAATTCAAAATGGGTGGAGTGGTAGTGAAACCCACCAAGCAGGAAAGAGACCTGGGGCAATCATATCAGATGACCTAAAGGTGGCAAAGCAGTGCGACAAGGCAGTAGAAATTGCTAGTGGGATGCTGGGGTGCACAAGGAGAAGTATACCAACAGAAAGATGAAGGTGGTGTTGCCTCTGAATAGATCGCTGGCAAGACCCTGCCCAGAGTTTTGTATCCAGTTGTGGAGACCACATCTCTGGAGAACTTAGACAGAGTGGATGTGGCCCAGAGGTGGGCAACTAAAATGGTGCAGGGTCTGCATCAAAAGCTCTATGAGGAGAGACTACTGGACCTCAAATTAAATATGTACACCCTGGAACAGAGAAGGAAGATAGGGGATACGATTGGGATCTTTAAATCCCTCATGGGGGTAAATTAGGTACAGGAGGGAAGTATTTTCAGAACAAAAGGTGCTCAGGAACAAGGGGACATGCTATAAAGCTGGAGGGTGGTAGTACATATGACAATGCCAGCAGATTTAGGCAGTAAGGTCTATCTCATCTGCTTGAACACAGCTCACAGTTAAGTCACTGCAGCTGCCCCCCTCCCCTTTTACCTCCTTCCCTCCATAGGTTACCACACTGATCCCCCCCCCGTTCACCTCCCTCCCAACTTCCACCGTACCCTGAACCTATCCTATTCTTTCTTGAAACTCCCCACTGATTCCACTGTGATCATCTCCTCTGGTAGCGCGTTCCGCAGCACCACCACCCTTTCTGTGAGGTAGTGTTTCCTCAGTTCTCTTCTGTACTCCCAACCCCCACACCAGTTTCAGGCTAATGTCCCCTCATGGTCCCTTCCCCCTTCAATCTAAACAAACCCTCAGTGTTAACTCTGTTGATACCCTTCACATACTTAAAGGTCTCAATCATATCCCCTCTGTCCCTTCTGTCCTCCAGGGAGTACATGTTGAGCTCCCTCAGTCTCTCCTCATAAGGCTTCTCCCCATTCCACAGATCATCTTAGATGCCCTCCTCTGGACTCTCTCCAGGAGCATGACATGCCTCTTTAAGTATGGGTACCAGAACTGCACACAGTACTCCAAGTGAGACCTCACCAAGGATTTGTACAGTGGCAGGATAACATCCTCCCTGACCGAGGTAATCCCTCTAGCAATGCAACCCAGCATTCTATTTGCTCTTGCTGCTGCTTTCCTTCATTGTTCTGAGTGGTTCATTTTACCTGTGATCACCACCCCCAGATCCTTCTCCTCTTCCTCAGAGGTGGACAGCTGCTCCTCCCAATGGTAGCTTTGCCCTGGATTCCTAGCCCCTAAATGCAGTACACTACACTTCCTAGCATTGAACCGCAGCTGCCATGTTTTTGACCACTGTTCCAGTCTTTCCAAATCTTCCTGGAGTATCCTCCTCTCCTCCTCACAGTCCACTACCGCTTCTAGTTTGGAGTCGTCGGTGAACAGGCACATTTTACTCGCAACTCCCTCTGCAATGTCCACTATGAAAGCATTAAATAGCAGTGGACCCAGAACAGATCCCTGTGGGATCCCGCTAGTGACCCTCCTAGGTGTTGAGAGCTCCCCACCACCACCACACTCTGCTGCCTGTTAGTCAGCCAGTTCCCAATTCACTTAACCATCTTAACCCCACCCCCATGTTCCTCAGCTTGCCCAGCAGTCTCCCATGTGGCACTGAGTCAAACACCTTGCTGAAGTTCAGATACAGGACATCAACTGGCCGACCTCCATCTAGAGATCTTGTCACCCAGTCAAAACATTCAACCAGATTAGTTTGACAAGAACTCCCTTGATGAATCCATGTTGCTGGGCATCCTGAAGGCCATTTACTTCCAGGAAATCTACCAGCCTTTCCTTCAGGATGGTCTCTATTAATTTTCCCACTGTGGACGTAAGGCTGACTGGACTGTTATTTCCCAGCTCATCTCTATGTCCACTCTTATGGAGGGGCACCACATGTGCCATCCTCCAGTCCAGTGGTACATACCCCAATTTGAGTGATGTATTAAATAATTATGTCAAAGGTGCTGCCCGGTGTCTGTGCCTTATCTGTTCTCAAGGACTTAAGGCACACCCATACTTTCTTCACCAGGATTTCTCCCCCTGTTGGTATACCATGAGTATAGCAACCGAATATGGGTGCCACATCAAAACAGTGTCTCATATTGGGCCCTATACCCATGGGCTACCCTGTAAGGGTAGCAACTGCACACGACTGCTACAGTACTGGATGGCAACAGGAAGTGGGGAATAGCGAGGGGAAGGGGAGGGACTGGAAACAGCTTTTGGGGGATGGGTGTAGCTGCTGCTGCTGAGCTAGCTATGTGGTGTGGTGGTGTGGGTGGCTAGCTGTGGCACAGCAGGTACAGGGTTCGGGACTGGGAGCGTAAAACTTTTGCTGCTGCCTGTGGCTCCGGCACTTAATTTTTTGTGCAATGCAGGATTTTTCCTCCTCCCTGACCTGCACCCCCACCTTGGGGTTTATAATCCTTATTCAGTGGGGTGAGGGGAGTGCAGCTGCCCCCCACAAAAACACTTTTTTTGATTCTGGATGTTGGGTTGCCTGAAAGTGTATATCGCCGATTTGCTTTTTGGTGATATACACGCGCCATAATAGAGATCGCTATTATGATATGGAACCCATCTGTTAGTTTCCCCTCATCCCCCCCCTTGCCCTACCACCTCCCTGTTTCAGGAAAGATAGGTTCATAGGTAGTATACACGATTGAGGGACAAGCTCATGATGATCATGCCACTTATGCTAAGTGGGTAACATACTTGAATTCTCCCATATATATATCGAGTTGGGTTTTAAATTGATTTAAGTTTAAACTATTCACTACAACATGAGGCAAGGAATTCCATAGTGGAACTATACGTTGAGTAAAAAAATTAGCTCTTTTTGTTGTTCGATTAATGGATAAAATTAATTTTAAGTTATGCGAGCGGGTTTGAACTGTAGTAATATTCCATTTTAAGTGTAATGTTTCGAACAAATGTTCATCTCTGGTTGCTTCATAAAGTAAACAAAGATCTCCACGTATCGATCTGTATTCCATACTGTACAAGTTGAGCCATTTAAGTCTTTCTCCATAAGATAAGTTGCTCAAACCATTTATGTTCTTAACAAATCTCTTTTGGACCTTCTCCCTAGATACTATATCTCCCATCAGTGTTGGAGCACAAAATGAGGAGCAATACTCAAAATTTGCTCTTATAATACAAGAGTATAAGGGAATCATTATTGATGGTTCTCTGCTTTTAATGTTCCTAAATATGCAATTACTAAGACTAGAACTCTTTTTAATGGTGAGATTTAAGTGATCAGTAAACTTTAACTTATTATTTACAAGAACACCCAGGTATTTCTCATCTGTAATATGTTTCAAGGTATAGTTCTCAATAGAGTAATTAGCACATATATTGTTACTACCAAAATGCATAACCTTGCATTTATTGATGTTGAAATTCAATTTATGATGATTAACCCAACCAGATATATAATTCAAATTATCTTAGAGAATAGATATGGACTAGGAGTTAGTTAACAACCTCCAATTTAGCATCATCGGCATATTTAACAATCTAATTACACATTTTGATATCCATGCCGCAATTAGGATGTTAAACAGCACAGGCCTAAGACTGATCCTCGAGGACTCCACTAGTAACAGTGGTCCATGGGGGCAAGAAACCCTTTAGAATGACACGTTGTCGCCTATTGGATAACCAGTTCATTATCCATTGAATTATGTATTTGTTAAGGTCTAAATTTATTAAACAATTGTATAGTATATCATAAGATACAGAATCAAAGGCCTTTTCAAAATCTAGATAGATAACATCGACTGGTAAGCCATAATCCAGAGCTTCGCTCACAAGTTCAAAAAAATCGATCAAATTGTACTGACACGATCTACCAGGTTGAAAGTCATGTTGGGTTGTATCAGTTAGACCTTTATCCAAGATATGGGAACTAATTTTGCCTAAAATTAACCTTTCCATGATTTTACATATTGTGGAGGTAAGACTAATAGGTCTATAGTTATGCACATCCTTTTTGGATCCAGATTTGTGTATTGGAATGATCATGGCATCACACCAATCCTTAATCACTTATCCCTTATGCAGTGATTCATTAAACAAATAGGTTAATACACCAGCTAGTTCCCATGACAGATTTTTTATAAAGATGGCTGGTATTCCATCAGGCCCAAGTGATGTGAGGATTTTAAAGAATTTAGGATGTTAAAGGTTTCTGACACTGTAAATTCAATTAAAGGATTGGAATTAGATGGGTTAAGACAACTAAATTGTCCCTTTTTCTTGAATATACTAGTAAAATATCTATTAAATTCATTTGCCATATTGTGCTCATCACTAATGTCAACATTACTGACTCTTAGTGGTCCAACCGAAGTGGGAGAGTTTTTAAAGGAACCAATATAATTGAAAAATCTTTTCCTGTTGTCATGATGTAGATTAATTAGGCTACTTTCAACAACCTGCTTAGCCCTTCTAACAGAATTTTTAACCTGTTTTGATTTGTTCTTAAATTTAGACCAAATAAGTTCTGAGGTGTGTTTCTTGTATTTATTGTATTCTTTTTTTTAGCTAGAACTAACCTTCTAATTTCACTAGTGAACCAAGGTGGGGATCTCTTCTGTCCAATATACTTAATTCTAATTGGTACCCATTCAGAGATACAAAATGTAATTTCCTCTTTAATTCTTTCCCATATATTCTCTACTGGTAAGCCAGTAAGTTCATGTTGCCAATTCCACTTCAATAGGTAATCTTTAATTGCCTTATAATCAGCTTTATAAAAATTTTTAAATACTGTTTTCCCACAAGATTTTTTAACAATAAGATTAAATGACCATTTAATAATTAAATGATCACTATTACCTAACGGGGCCATTGTGCTAGCTACCTCATTAATGTTTTTAATATTTGAGAATATTAAGTCTAGAATATGATCATTCCTTGTAGGTGATCTGACATACTGGTCAAGTCCTAAATGTGATATGGTACTAATAAATCTTTTATCTTGTGTACCAAGACCAGTACCATTTGACCGATTTATATCCAGAAAATTAAAATTCCCCATGAAAGTAATATCAGTCTTGAATTTAATATTCTCAAGATAGTCACACATCATATCATTATTGGCACTATCCATAGATGGTGGTCTATAACATAGACCTAGCATTAATGGGAGTTGTTTAGTATTTATTTTAACCCATATAACATCTAGACTAGTAGGAGGTTCTAGATCGAGTTCAACTTCTGAACAAGTAATATTATTTCTAACATAAATTGCAACTCCTCCACCCTTGGAATATAGTCGATTTTTATTAAATAAGGAATATCCATCAATGTTATGACCCCAGTGGCCTTTTCTAAACCATGTTTCTGTAACACCACATATATCTATTTCCTCATTATCTAATATAACTTAAAGTTCGCTAATTTTATTATTCAAACTCCTAGCATTTAATAATAGTAATTTAACTTTTTGTTCACTACTTTTTAAGGAAATGTCAGGGTCTAAAGCTAAAGGTTCACTAACTGGCATAGGCATAACAGAACCTACATTGAGATTTTGCCTAAAAACATCAATATATGTATTGATTTTGAGGCCCGAAGTCTCTTTACCCAATCTATTTAGATGAAGGCCATCCCTGGCCTAGTATGCTTTGTTATCAACAAACTGTTCCCAATGTGTGAGGCATTTGATGTTTTGATTAAGACACCAGGCTCTGAGCCAGGAATTAATGTGTTTAATTTTATTAGTCAGAGTAATGTTAGCCCTAGGATCTGGAAGAATTTCAGAAAACACAAAATGTACCCCAATCTTGATCAAAATATTTGCCAATCCAACATATGCTTCTTTAATCATTTGGGATGACTGATGCTAAATATTGTTTACACCAATATGAATAATGACTAAGTCTTTTTCTTTACTTCCTACAAGAATCCTAGGACTCATTTTAGCAATATCCCTAATTGTAGTGCCTGAAAGCAAGATAAAGTGTAGGCAGCTAACCTGGATTACAAATGATTCTATCTAAATTGGATAATAAAGAATCTCCTAAAACAAAAATATCTGTGTACAGATACCATCCTGATTTATATTAATTCCTTCCACAGTGATGTTTCGTCCCCAATGTTTTCAGTAAAATTAATAAGGTCGCCATGTGCTAAATTGTTTATTGAACTAATTTGTGGAATAGTATTAGTTAGCTTATCTAAGGAACAAGATTCAGAAGCTACGTCAGTTTGCATATCAATATTCATAAAGTTCGTTAAAGAAGAGTATTTATTATAAGTTGGTAACACAAATGTATCTGCTTTCCTTCCCCTTTTAAAAGTTTTTCTGTGCTGAACTGTGAACCAATCATTATCAGAATCACTGACTTCATCTAGTCTAGGGCCAAGATATTCAAACTGCGCCAGTCTGAGGCGCAAGCCCTTGCGCCGCTCAAAATAGTTGCGCAGGGGTGTGGCCGGGGTGATATTCAAAGGAGTTGCGGTGTTGAGCAACTCCTTTGAATATCACCCCCGAGCCACAGCACTTGCACATGGCGCAGTGGAACTTGCGCTACCGCAAGTTGCCAGAGTTGAGCATTAAACTTGCGGTGGCGCAAGTACCATTGCGCCATGCGCAAATTTCCGATATTCAAAAGGTGACATGCAAATGGGGCCATAATTTATGCAAGGCGAGGGGGCCATTGCATCTATTTAGCCCCATTTGCATACCATTTGCATGTAGGTCTTGATCCCCGAGACTTGCTCTAGCCACCCTGCCAGGCAGCAGCCGTGGGGGACAGCGCACATAATGCAACCCGATCGCGGGCATCACAGTTACATGACACCCCACACATCTCCCACAGCCCGATCGCGGGCAGAACACGTACATGTCGCCCCACATCTCCACAGCCCGATCGCGGGCAGAACCTGATACCCCCAGTGCCCGATCGCGGGCGGGTATAACCCTCCCCAACCCGAATAACTCCCCTGGTGGTCCAGTGGACGTAAAAGCTCGATCGCGGGCAGAATATCACAGCACAACCCCCAAACATCTCCCTGGTGTCTAGTGTCCCCCACCCACCCGACCCCTCCACCCGCTCCCCCGCGGCCGTGGCGACAGCATCCACCGCCTGCGCCCGCCACCCGCCGACTGACTGTCCGGTAGGGCTGCCGCCCGTTGGTGCAGAGCTACAGACAATAGGCGTGCAGCCCATACGTATGACAGTCCAGATTTGCTGAATGATCATTCACAGATCTGGACTGTCGCTCTCTGACTGTAAAACTGCGCCCATTGGCTGTAACTGCAACATCTACCGAACAATCGATCGGCGAGGCGAAGCGGGGGATACTGTCGCCGCCAGCTGCGGGGGCGGGGTGGAGGGCTTTAGGGTGGGTGGGGGACACTAGACACCAGGGAGATGTTTGGAGAGGTTAGTGTGACATTCTGCCCGCGATCTGGCTTCTGGTCCACTGGACCACCAGGAGTTATTCGAGTTGGGGAGAGTTACATTCTGCCAGCGATCGGGCACTGGGGTTCATACAGGTTCTGCCCACGATCGGGCTGTGGGAGATGTGTGTGGGGGTTCATGTACGTGTACTGCCCGCGATCGGGCTGTGGGAGATGTGTGGGGGGGTTCATGTAACTGTGATGCCCGCGATCGGGCTGGTGGGGGGGCACAGGGACCGAGTTGGGGGCCAGCCAGGGGTGGCAGCTGCTGTGTTGCGCCCTGCAATACAGCAGCTCACCTGTGGGTGGCCCTCAACTTGATCCTTTTTTTTTTGGCTCAAGGTTGTGCAGGCGCAGGTTGGGGGTTGCGCATGCACAACTCTGCACAACCCGACTGAATATCAGGTTGCGCAGGTTATGCATGGTTCTTCCCCCTCCTGTTGAGCATGCATTCATTTGCATTGCTCTTTTGCGCAACCTGTTGCCAGTGGAGCAACTGCCTCCTGCTGAATATCGCAGAATGGCGCAATGTAGGACTTTCGCATGCGCAACCCTGTTGCGCATGGAGCAACCCTTTTGAATATCTGGGCCTAGGTCTTTTTCTGGAGACACATTCAGTTTGGTTAGACTCATAAGTCTTATTGATTCCAGATGTTCCAGAACAGAGTTGATCATCGGTAGATTGTGTTCTACATACCATTTCGCTATGATTTTGTATAACATCATAGGCTATATTATTACCAGGGCTATCTAAGCACGTTTGAATATCAGTAGTATACAGTCTTTTTGCTGTTTCTTGTTGACTGTTTTCCAAGGTACATAATCTTTTATCAAACAATATGACCTAATTTTCTAATTCTTTTATTCTGATGCATTTATTGCAAATAAAAGCGGTAATTATCTCAGGTCCCATATCAAAATCATACATATGGCAGAGTATGCATTGTGTACCCACCCTGCCATCAGTAGTAATAATGTTAGCCATATTAAAATGACAATTAAAATAAAGCTTACCCTATAAAGTAATATAATAAGACAACTGCTAGCGCTAATAAAAATACCAAATAATCAACACGCTAACCATATAACACATGCTGGCCTTGCGTGTCTTCTACGCGTCTTAGCGATGTGAAGAATCTTTGCAGAAAGAGTGATAGATTCCTGAACAGCCTTCCAGCGGAGGTGGTGGGGGTGAAAACAGTAGTGGGGTTCAAGAATGCATGGAATAAGCAAACGGAAATCATAGTACCTGGTACCTTCTGCAGTGAAGTCATTAACACTACCTCTACTCCACAGTGGCAGTCGCCCTCACTGCACGTTGGCTGTCACCCTCATCTTTTACTATAAGCAAAGAACCATGGGCACCAGCACTCTGCTACTAAGTCTTCTCACTTTTATCCTCCTGGTTCAGTCCTCCACCCGACTTGTGCATCTGCCCAACACGTCAGGCACCTCACCCCAGGCCACTCCTCAGGGACCCGGCCCCCCCCCCACTTTGACCACACACCCAACTCCCCAGCACCCCCCTGCCTGCACCCCCATTCCCACTGCCTTCCCGGGCCTGCCCTGGACCCACCTCTTCCTTGCCATACCCACCTTTCGTGCTCTATCTATCCCCTGCACCCTCACTATCAGGTCCTCGTCTGGGCACCGAACCACAGGCCTCTGTCACCACCATCCCATACTTAGAAGGATCACATTGCTATTGCTACTGCCTGAAAATGTACACCCCAACCCTGGACCTATAGCTGCTAGCCCTCCCAAATCCTGTACCACAACCAGTCTACGCTTTGCATCCCTGAACATATGCAGCTTCCTAAAGAAAACCACTGCTCTCCAATGCTGGGTCATTCAGCATCAACCTGACATTATTGCACTGGTAGAGACTTGGCTTTCAAAATCCACCCCTGATTCCATTATTTCCCCTCCCGGGATACACCTTTTTCAGGAAGACCGAATAGGCAAATGCAGTGGTGGGTGCACAATATTCATGTAAGACACCCTAATAGGTCATGCACTCCCTGCTCCCAAGCTTGACCATGGTACCCAAGCCCTTACACTAAAAATTACTCCTGACCCCACCAGAGGCCCACTCCTCCTCCTCACAGTCTCCTACATACCCCCGAGAAACCAGAAGCAAGCGGTCCAGTCCCTCACCGACTACCTCGCATCCTTACCGCACAAAGTTGAGCAAGTCATCCTAGGAGATCTTAATGTTAATTGGCTTGCTCCCACCACCTCCCAAACCAGGGACTCTTTCACTGCCCTGGACATGTCCCAGTTAGTCTCCCAGCCCACCAGATTCAACTGATCGAGTGGCACCAGCACCCTCCTAGACATTATATTATCTAACCGCCTCTATAAAATCTGGGATATCACAGTCCTCCCTGACTCGCTTAGTGATAACTCACCAGTTATCTGTCTCTGGTCATCCTCCACTCCAAAACCAGTGTCCCAGGCCACACTGCGCCAGCACATTCACCCTGGTGGCCTTAGAAAACTAAAACAGCTTCTAGCCCAACTAGACTGGTCCCCTATCCGACATGCTCCAGATATCGATTCAGCTCAAGACTTCTTCACAAGTGCCTTCTACAAGACTTGTGACCTTTTTGCCCTTCCCCCCACCAGGACCCACACTAAAAAACACAATGCCCCCTGGATCACCCCATCCCTCATCCAGAAACTTAAGAACAGGGATAATCTCTGCCACATCACTGTAGAATCTGGCAAGGCCTCTGACAGACAAGCCTACAACACGGAGTGCAATAAGTGTACCTGGGCCATTAGACAGGCCAAAGCGGAACACTACCAGGCCACCCTCACTTCCACCTGGAGCTCAGCCCAGACTTTCTGGGCTAGCATGAAAGAATTAAATGGGAAGACCCACTCCCACCCCCACCATCTCTGCTCTCCATCGATGGCACTGCTACCACAGACCCGCTACATGTAGTTGACTGCCTCTACACCACCTTCTCCGATCTAAGCTCTGTCTTCCCCAGCAGTTTTTTGATCCAATCCCCTCTCCCCCGATCCTGCATTGCCCCTTTCACCTGTGCAACCCTATCCCTCTTGAAGCCAGCCATGCCTGCTAAAAGTCCCTGGTCACAACCCCAGCAGTGACCCCTTGACTCCAGATCCTCTGCCTGGTACTGGACATTATCCTAGTCCCCCAGACAGACCCACTTAACTGGTCCCTCTGCCTTGGTCAGTTCCCCAGTGCTTGGAAAACTGCAGACATCACTCCTATACACAAGAACAGAGATCAATCCACCCCTAACAACTATCGGCCAATCCCCATCCTCCCCCTCCCCTAAAGCCCTTGAAAAAGTGGTGTCTAGCCAACTATCTGAGTACCTGGCCAAGTATGACATTATGTGCCCTGAGCATCACGGCTTCTGCCCAGAACACAGTACAACCACAGCTCTCCTGGAGTTTTCACAATACCTGCACTCTGCTCTTGACTTCAGCAACCTCACCTGTGCAGTGTTCATAGACCTTTCCAAGGCATTCGACACTGCCTGTCACCCCCTCCTACTTGACACTCTTCATCGACTCATTTTTTCTGCTGGTTCCCTTTCATTGTTTTCCAGCTACCTCTCGGCTAGATCCCAGCATGTGAAGATCAACGGCTCCCTCTCCAACACTCAACCATTCACTCTGGGGTCCCTCAGGACTCCATCCTGGGCCCCATACTTTTCAGCCTCTACCTCAACACTCTCCCCAGCTCCTGCTCTGGCAAAATGCTCCTCTATGCTGATGATGCAGTTCTCTTTGCCTCACACCCCGATTCCACCACTCTCCAATCATCCCTGCAGCACGCTTACAATCAAACTGAAAGGTGGTTTCTTGATCACAGATTAAGTCATAAACCTCAAAGACCAAGTCAATGTCTTCTCTCACCACCAAAATAAGGCTAAAAATGCCCTCCTGAGTTATCCCCAACACTCTCCACCGTTAGAGCAAGTGTCACATACAAGTACCTAGGACATCACCATTGATACTGCCCTCAACTTCCACACCCACATCAATGCCCTCTCCTCCACCATAAACTCTCAGATTGGCTTACTCTACTGCCATAGGGATTGCCTGCCCCAAGTTGCCCTCCACCTGGCCATCACTTCCTCTGTCCTATCCCTAGTGGACCATGGCCTGCCCATCTATGCTGCAGCGGACAACACCATCCTCTCTAAAATCCAACTCTCCATCAATAAGGCCTTCAGACTCCTGACTGGAGCCTCCAGCTGCACTCACACCTGTCTGTTCTACTCCTCCACCAACTTGCTCAACTTCGAGGGGCATCTGCAGTACCAGACCTGCCTACTCACTAAGAAGTCTCTGCTTGGACTCCCCCCCCGGTCTCTGCCTCCCTATGGCATGTGTCCCCATCTGTCGCAACATGCAACTCTGTCAAAGCCACCTTCCTGGTGCCCAGAACCAAGACATCCTTTGCCCAGAGATCTTTGTTCTACCAAGCCCCCCCCAGTTCAACTCCCTCCCAATCTGCATCTCCAGCACCGCCAAAATTGGTCCCTTAGAAACTTCCCTTAGGAACCATCTATTTAATGTCCGCTGCTGTAGATGCAACTAACCCTGCCCTCCTTTTTTTCCCCCAGTGGGACCTTCCTGCCTGGCCCCACCTGACTTGACAATGTCCCCTGGACATCCTATACATCTCGCCCTCCTACTTTACCTTCCCCCTCTAGGTTCATGTGAGGATGAACCCCTCTGCATCACTTGTGGATTTAGTACATCTATGACTGTAACCTGTACTATATAATAATATGTAACTAAGTGTTTTATATGTTCAGTGTTTCTCTTGCACCTGTAATGTTGTCCTCTGTTGTGTCTTGCACAATGCACTACTGTCTGCCCTCCCTGTGATGAGGTGCCTTTGTAAATGAGTCTATGACTCAAAGGTTGCAAATCTGACTTGGACAAATAAATAAATAGTGGAAAAAAAGGGGTGAGAGAGAAAGAGCTGTAGATCAGACACAGTCTACAATAATAGTGTAGGTAGTGAGAAATGGGATGATTGGTTGGGCCAAGCAGTCCTTATCTGCCATCAAATTCTATGTTTCTCTTTCTAATATTGATTGAGCTTTAGACAGTGGACCAGGTTTTCAGAGCCCTGTGTTCACTTTACATCCAGGATAATTTCAAGTGTCATTGGCCCTGATGCACCCTAAGGCAAATGCCATTCAGCAGATACAGAAGGCTCAGGACTAAATCTGTGCATCCAACCATGGATGCAGTGGTCATGAATTAAGTTAAGTAATGATGTGGGCTAGTGTGACTACATGTCACCTCCTGTTGTTTGACATGACCTCCCCTGTGAAACCATGCTGTCTCAGGTGTTGCAGCCCACTGAATTTAAAACATTTCACAATCCTTTCCTTCAGCAGTGATTCCATTAACTTTCCAACCACTGATGTCAGGATGACTGGCCTATAATTGCTAGCCTCCTCCCTGCTATTACTTTTGTTTAGTGGGACTACACCCACCCTCCTCCAGTCCTCCAGAACCACCTCTGTTTCCAGTGAGCTGTTAAATTGAACTGTCGGAGGTGCAGCTAGTATTTCTCTGAGTTCTCTTAGTGCCAAGGAGGAGCATGATGGCTGCTAGACTGGGCTGCCATCTGCAAGGGCTCTGAAGAAAGGCCAAGCTCTCCACTATTTTGACTATTTACTACCTTTCTACTTTCCTTTATGTTGCTATTTATTGCATGAGTTTAGGAGAATCCGGTCACTCTGGCACTAAAACACCTAATTATAGCATCCAGAGTGTATTTTAAGTTTGTCAAGTTATTTTATTTTACTCACTAAATTTAAGCCGAAGAGTAGGGCATAAGGCTAGGCAGAGTCAGGCAGTGAGTTACCGAAGGAGTCAGTTTCTTTTATTTTTAGGGAGGGACGTTTAATGTGCTGTGAAGGAGCTGAGAAGCTTTTATTAACTTGTTTTATTTCTAGCTGTCTGTTGCTACTGCCATTCTCCATTGATTGGGAATTAGACTATGGGAGAGCCCGCCTGGAGAATGGCGTGCTGTGCTACATGCAGGAAGAGAGTTCACCTAAGTGAAGTAATTGCTGTCCAGATTCACTGGGAAGCTGGTTGCTGAGACTACTGTTGCTGCTGTCTCTGGATTTGTTTCCTTGGCTGGATGTGCAGATAGTGTGTAGCAGATGTGTGGACTGTGCCGATGGTTGTGTCAATGATCCGTGGCTGCATGGCTGGAGACAACATAATGGGCAAAACAAAATTAGTGGACAGAGGGGTCGCTGTCAGCACGCTTGAGCCATTCTACAGCCCCAGGATCCTGAGGGTGAGAGCTCTGTCTCCTAGCAACCTTTGAACTACTTAAACATCAAATGGCCATGTTTCAACACTGGTGAGAGCAGTGTTGATAGGTTTTTAAGAAGCGTCTTCCTTGAACTCTCTGTGTGTCTGAGAACTTCATTAAAGCAGGTTATAACTTTGCACCCATTTACAGTCTCTGGATTATGCTGGTGAGAGAACCATTTTCCCAGGTATAAGTCACTATTCCTTTCCATGCATTGGTGAGATATCAGTGCTAGAAAGAACCTGCCAGTAAAGTGTTGGGACTTTAGCTCTGTGGCAGTTTGCTTTTGTGGACATTTATTTGCAGCTAAGTATGGACTTTGCTCCTCAATAGGAGATGAACTTTTTGAACAGTACTCTTCCACAGCACCTTATAAGGATTCTCCTGTCCTGTCATTTATTGTTTTATTATTATTTTAGTAAAAAAAATAATCTTCTGGGTGGGAGGGGGTTGGGAGTGGCGGGAATGTGGTTAGGCTTGTGTGGGTTAAGGTTCTATTTATATTACAGTGGTTGAGTGGTTGATTGTGTGTATGGTGGTTAGTGGTTTATGTTATTTATTTTGTTTTACTGTTGATTTTTGGAGGATGGGGGGTAATTTAACGTTTTAGGTCAACAGTTGTGGAAGAGAATGTGCATAGGGTTCAGACCCCATAGGATCACTTACTCGGGATTCTTGCTGTAGGACCTCCATCTTTTTTCAGATCCTCTTCTGCCACCTGCAGCTATTAGGCACTGTAGGAAGGTCAGGATTGTGCAAAGGCAGAACGGTGGGTGTCATGGTAACGAGGTAGCAGTGGGAGAGAATTGCATTGGGGTGGTCAAGACCAGGAGGCAGACTGGAGTGAAATGGGACATTGGGAGAGGCCAGATGTAGTTGGTTCCCATTCTCAGGGTTTCTGCTGGACCAAGTGGACAGGTGGCCATTGGGCTGGCAGTCTCTGCCGGTCCACTGCAGGCAGTGTTGTATAATGCGAGATCGATCACAAACAAGACTGCAGATATAGCGAACTTGATTTCCAAAGTTGATCTGGCTTGCATCATGGAGTTCTGGTTGGGAGATGATGCTGGTCCAGTTTTACAAGCATCCATCCTGGTCGGGTTCTCCATTGTACCCTGCCCAAGGAAGGAATGTAGGGCGGGGGTATGGCCATCTGTTTTAGATATGACCTGAACTTCTCTGGGACCTACTTCATTGTTTGGATGTGTGGCTATGCATCGGGGTCCAGGTGCACATTACAGAATCCTTCATGTGTACCAGCCTCAAGGGCACGAGAAGGAATTTCTGCAGGAAGTCACAGAATGTGTCACTGAGAGAGCATTGAAGTTGCTCAAATGGCTGGTCCTGGGTGACAGCAATGCTTGGATCGATGTGGAATCATCACAATTCAGACATGACTTCCTCCAGCTAATGACAACACTGGGCTTTCCGTAAGCAGTTGTTTCTGTAACCCATGGCCACAGGCACACCTTGGACTGAGTATTCTCACTTGGGTTTGAGATTTGTGATCTCAAGATTGATCCTGACTTTTGATTGGATCACTTCATGGTGCAGTTTTTGTTTGGGCCCTCCCCATGAGCCCTTCCCCTATGGAGCTGGTAGATTATCACATTTTAAAGGGCTTGTCCTCAGAGGGCCTAATTGTGGTAATGGACCTCTCGACAGTGAGTCGTGCCTGCTCGGTCAGCTTGAGGGAAGTGGTGACAGACTGTAGTAGAGCCGTCACCTCAGCACTCGAGTCTGTAGTGCTGCTCCATTTACAACCTAGGTCCTCTTGCTTGAGGTCTCCCTGGTTTGAAGGTGAGCTAAAGGAGATGAAGACCAAGAGTCAAAGATTGGAGCATTGCTGGTGTAATTCAAGGACAGAGGAGTACAAGCTGACTCTGAGAACTCACCACAGTGAGTAACAGAGGTTAGTCTCACATAAGAAGGCAGCTTACCTGTCCAGAGATATTGCTGCATGGAAGAACAGACCAGCTTGACTCTTCTGGATTGTGGACAGGCTACTTCATCTGGCCTGCCTGTAACTAGTTAGAGAAGTTTCAGTGGCAAAGTATGAGGGTTTTTTTCAGTTCTTCTCTGACAGAGTGTCCTCTACCAGGGCTGCAATTTCTCCAGCCAGGCTTTTTAGGCCTGGCAGTGGCATGTCAGATATTCCTGAGAGCACTCCTCTTGCCTGGAGTGAGTTCAGAATGGTAGGGGTGAAAGAGGTCTGTAAGGTGATTTTGAAACTGCAGCCCACATTTTGTGAACTGGACCTGGGCCCAACCCATCCCCTAGTGGGATGTGTGGAGTTTGTTGGCCCAGTGTTCGCCGAGATAGCCTGGTGCTCATTTTTGGAGAGGCTATTTTCTGATGCCTTGAAAGAGGCATTGGTAAAGCCCTTTCTGAAACAAAGTATTTGTCAATGCTGAACATTTGCTGATTGTTAATTTTTTTTTTTACCCCAACTTTTGAAGATACTGTACTTATTTTAGGATTTGCCTTATAGACATGACATGTACCTTTTATAGTATATTGGATGAAATGTCATTTTGCACCAGAGAGGCAAAAACACATCTCATCCAGGATTTAAAAAATGGCACATCATGTTTTTGAGGTGGTATGAAAAGATGGCAATGTTGAAAGTCTGGAATCAAAATATTGAAAATTAGTGAAGTTATGTGTAATCCCTCTACAAATGGGGGTTCCCAAAAGTCTTCCTTGGGCTTGCCTAAATGCCCTCTGTGAGGTTGACATTCTGTGTCCCTATGGGTTTGAAAGTGGCTCGCATGTGAGTGTCCTGTTAGCCTCCATGCCTGTCTCTTTAAGAGCTGCCTCTCTCATAGTGTGTAATTAATCTGGGTAGGAGCTGAGTAATTTCAGGCTTAAGTCCCGCCCGGGCTGCTGTATTATTTCTCCATTCTGACATCGCTATTTGTGCAGAGGGAGCCCTGCAAGGAACTGTGACTGTTTACTGTTTATCTGCACTAATAATAATAATATTGTAGTTTTTCTGACCTGCCTTCCTTTGCAGCATGGACATTTCCATTAATCACCACCATCCTGGTTCAGGACTGGTAGTTTGGACTAATCAGTACCTTTGAGGGCCTTAAAATGGAGTCTGTCCTGAGGGGTCATGTGGGAGTGAATTTCTGTAGGAATTGTAGTTTTTGCTTTTTGGCTCCTAAATGGACCTGGAGGGGGAGCCCTTGCTTTGACAGACAGATGGATCAACCAACTGAAGCCTTTGGGATCAGAAGGAAGTCCCAAGCTGCCTGCAGCAGTATGTCAGTGTGGAGTTAGAGCTGAAAGATTGAACAGTTCGAGAGATTTGAGCAGCTGCTCCTGCGTAGTATGTGGGGGGTATTGGCAGGAAGGCTGTGTTTGGCCTGCCTGCTACCATCTTCCAAAGTGAAGAAACCTTGAGCCTCAGATTGGATTTCATTTGAAATTGCAGCCTTTTTGATCAGAACCTGATCTGTGATGAATTTAATTCTCCTGAAGTGGACCGAAGATTTGCCTCAGTGCGATCAGCCTGTCAGGACTTGAGATTGCCTCAGAGTGTATGGTTTGCACAGAGACACTGTGAATTGCAACTGGACTGTCCTCCGAACTGTGGTATTTATGTTGCTTTTACTATAAGTGTGCTGAATGCTGATAGTGGGTCACGATTTGGCTCCCCAGTGCTTGAATGTGTCACGCTTGCTGGAAGCTGCATCCAGCACTTACCGGACTGTCATCTGAACTGTTTACCCGGTCTGGGCCTTGCCACCTCAGCCCAGATAGCCGCTCACGCCTTAGAGAATCAACCAACGAGAGACCCGCCTGGGGATTCGGCTCCCTGCTCAACACCAATGAACAGGATCGCCACCATGGTGTTTCGTGTGGGCCCTGCTTCTCCTGGCAATCCAGCACTTCATCCTGAGGTCTCCATTTCATCCATCCTGCATCCTGTACTGGGTAGTATGAGTAAACACCAGGTTAGATCCCTGCAACAAAGCTCAAATCAAAGTGTGTCAACTGATTTAATTGTTGTTGTTAATCAATTTGGACTGAGTCATCTGACTCTGGATTACAAATTGTGGGTTAAAGTGTATGCATGTTTTCTTTCCATCACAGGGCCCCAACCAGTTGCAATGTCGGCCTACCCTAGGCAACGCTTCTGGGTAGCCTGTAGTTCCAACTGGGCACCCAGAGTGTGTGTGACTGTGCTAAAGGGACCTTTAAGTGCATGCTTTATAGCCTGAACCTTTCAGATCTTGAATCAACTATTAGATTCTGCCCCTTCCTTGTTACTGCCCCTTAAATAAATCAGATATAAATCTATTTGCATTGAAACTGGTTGTGGTGTACCTCTGCACAAACAGCATTGAAATACTGTGGGTCGTTGTGCTAAATCTTATTTTACAGGGGGTCTCCAGGGCCAAGCCAGCTGAATCAGCCCTGGTGGTAAGTGCAACAAGTGTGGGGTTAAAATTGTTGTCAGATGTCAATTGCAATTGTGTATTCTGTGAACCATTTAGGCCACTAGAGGGAAAAGATGGGGGTAACAGTGTCCAGAGAGCTGTATCCAGGTTAGGTACGCTACCACCAACCTGTTTTCAGTACCCAGGCACCTCAACCTGCGCCTGATAACACAGGCAGGGATAGCATCCCTTGGGGTAGCACCTCCTAGGGGTTACATATACATGAATGCAGAAACAGTGTAACATTTAGTCATAACCTGGGCATTTTACTGTATCTGTACACCACATTTTCAGCATAGCCTTCTTATTACCCCACCTAATGAACCCGGTAGGTGAAAATTTTCAAATCCTTGCCAAAATGCCATTCCGCACCACCGAAATGTCATTCTGCACCTCCACAGGTACTGTATGAAAACACATTTTGGCCAGGATTTGAAAAATGACAGTTGTCACATTCATGATGTGCTGTGAAAATATGGCTATGTTGAAAATTTGGGGTCAAAATATTGAAAATTACCAAGTTTACAGGCCTACATAGGCTCATAACTTTGTTGTTTTTTTATATTTTTATGCTAAATTTTCAGCATAGCCTTTTTATGACCCACCTCATGAACAAGGGCAGAGAAATTTTTAAACTCCTGCACAAAAGGTGATTTCACACAGTGACCGCAGAATCACCTTTCAGGACAGTTTCGCCTAATTTCATTGTAATTGTTCTTGAGTTGTGGTCCTAAAAAAGGTATGTTAAAAATTTGAGGCAGAAATATTCAAAAATGGCCAAGTTATGCCACTAAGTTCAAAACTCCATTGAAATACATTGAACTGCATACGTGATTTCCTCAGTTCGCAGTCCAGCTTTGAAGACTGAAGACATGTCTGCGGTCCAGAGAGGATTACAGCATTGGACCCCTAGTGGGTAAGTAAGGGCTTGGGGTGTGTGAGGTAGTGGGTGCTGAGTGGGAGGATTGGGTGGGGGGAATAACGGCGCAACACACATTGATGGACGGCATTCTTTTTTACAGGGTTTAAAAAAGAAAAAGATTTGTGGGACGGTTGTCTTTATTTCATATACATATATGTCAACACTGGGATTGGGCACCCCAGTGTCGAGCTTGTTAGGGAATGGGGGTGGGTGACCTGGAGGGAAGGGGAGCAGGAGAAGAGGTATCAGAGGTGGACACCATGGAGCACTTACACACTGGATTCATACTGTGGATGTATTAAGTGGGTGCTAGCACATTTCTGACATTAAACAGCACGGCACCACACTTAAATATTTAATTCGTTCAAGTTTGGCATGGCCAGAGAACAGGTACTTTAAAACATTTTAAAACACCACCTCTCAGTTCAGATATGAAACACAATGAAAAGAAAAATGACTATATTGTTTTTATCAGAAATACCGTATTACTAAAATCACTGTATGATAAAATGTATTTTGCTAACAAATACAGCAGCTTTAACACCAAGTAATGAAAATAACATGCAGTTCTTAAAAAAAGCAAGCATATTCAAGGTGGTTGGTCCTACAAACAGTTGGTGGTGGTGTTCTGTCATTTGTGTCACTAATTGGCCTTGAGGATGCCATTTGCATTTGGAGCAGGATTCATTAAGTATGAGTATGTGGACTTTTGGAGGGTGACCAACGCCAGTGAGGGGGAATGTGGGCTGTGGGAGTGCAGTCTACTGCATCATCTGCACAGAACAAGAATTCAGTGTACAGCAGTTTACTCATGCCCGCCTTCCACTGGTGAGCTAAGCACAAATCTCCCTGAGATGCAGAAGTGCATGCACGACTGCCTCTGTTTGCGAGACCCTCTGCTGTGGCATGCATTATTCTGGCATGCTAATGCAATATGGAAAGAAGGAAATTATCAGCTTGGTGCTCTCCTGAATGAATTATAACGTGTGCAGGGTGTGCCTTGCACAAACAGATGATGGTCTAATTATTGCATGTATCAGGTGCTGTCCTGATTCATTGTGCTAGCCATGGCAGTATGAGGTTTGGGCACTGAATGCTCCTAGGAATTTGTGTTATTAATTTAAATATTTATAGCAAACACAAAGAGACATTACGCAAGGTTTTTTTTTCAAACTTATTTCAATTTATAGCAGTATGGAGCACAGAAACAAATCCCATCTTATACATTCAACAATGTCAGATACATCAGGGTGTACAAACAGTAATCCATCACCCATACAAGAAAGAAATCAGTAGTTACCAAACATTCTAGTACCTAATGGCAGCTAGTACCATGTCTAAGAAAAAGCTATGTCAAATAAGACAGGCAAAGTGGGGTTACCTGGCAGTAGAGATAAGGTGGGTTAACGCTGAATCATGTCCACTACTTTGCATTACAAGTACAATAAATCCTAAGTAGTATAAAAACATGATAATCTTGGACCTACAGTACAAAAAGGAACTGTCCCATAAATTGTTGTTCAGAGTAAACTATATAGTTCAGGTGAAATTGGAGAAGTGTGTTCAGTCATTCCCAACTTTGCCTATACCTTGGCATAGTATGTTGGAGACTAGCTATAGATTTTTTCATTCTAAGGATGGTGAGCATATCTGCATGACATTCCTTGTAAGATGGGAGTTGATTGTCAGCCCAGTGTTGAAAAATAACTAATTTAGCCACTGTCGAGATGAGGGCCATGCGATACCTTTGAGTGCCTAATAATCAGGAACTGCCAAGGTCAAGAAGGCAAGGTTCAGGTGTGAATGCCTCTTGCAGGCCTAGGAGAGGATCTAGGTGGGACCGAATTTGTGTTCTGAAGGGTTGTATGCTAATGCAGTCCCACAAAAGATGACAGAAAGTGCCATCCTGTGCATTGCATCTCCAACATAAGGGGCTGGGTATATTCCCAAATCTGAACATGCACTGTGGTGTACAATAAGCATTATGTAGAACCTTATATTGCATTAAGTGCAGTTTATCCAGTTTTACCTAGCTAGCAGATATGTTGCCATGGGGTGGCAGTCCAAAGAGATGCAGAACAAGCAGGAAACTCTTTTTCCCAATAAACACATCTCACCTGGGATTGTACCCCCATAATGTCTCTTAGTGCCTTATATAAGAGAGATATAGCATGCTGTTTAGTTACCAGGGTTGCCAAGGTATGATATACTGTACCATCTGCTAGACCCCAAGGGTGAGGGCCCAGAAAACTTTGTATTGAATAAATAAGTTGAGCAAATGAGGAAATGGAAGACTGTGGTAGGGCATAAATCTGCTGAAACTCACTTAACGTGATCAGGTGGTCTTCCTCCATTAGGCGAGAGACTATGTATTTCAGCTTGTGGGATAAAAGCCCTAGGTATCGGTTTATTAGCTATCCTTATATTAGAATTAAGTTGAAGAGGCTGTGTGGGATCTTTCTGAGCTACATAACTGAGAAGGTGACATAGCTGAGTATTGATCCTGACTAACCAGCCTATGGCAGTCTGCCATAAGGGGGACAGAAGCTTGGACCAAGGGATATAAGGTAAGGTTTGTGAAGAAATGCTGTGGAGTTTGCATAGGTACACCTCAATATCCTTCCAAAATGAATTGAGTTGTGCCAGTCCAGTCCCCATATCCAGAAGGCTCCAAGCCAAAAACTTACTGGCTTGAGCTGTTAAATAATACCAATAAAAGTTTGGCAATTGAGGCCCTCCATGCCCTTTCATCAAAAATAATTTAGAAAGCGCAATACAGGGCTTTTTATCATTCCACAAAAAAACTGAGATAGTCTGATACAGCTGCAAAAACCATGTCTGTGGGAGGGGGATGCCTAACATGCTAAGGGGATATAGTACTTGAGGCAACACATTCATGTAGATTAGGGAGATCCTTCCCCATAGGGGGAATGAAAGGGATTGCCATCTCATGAGATCAGCTGTTACAGTCTGAACTATAGAATTTAAATTGCATTCAATCAAAGTTTTAGTGCTCAACGTCAGGCGAATGCCAAGAAAAGTGAGGGCTGTAAGTTTAAAGGTAGGTCCCTTCTGTTAGTCCGCAGGTTGAGGGGCATAATAACCATTTTACTGACATAGTTTATATCCTGACAGCTGTCCAGAGTCTGCAAGCATTTGGAGGGCTGCAGGCAGTGAGGTGGAGGGGTTAGATACATGCAACAGGATGTCATCTGCATATGTAGAAAGTTTAAAGGAGTAAGGGCCTATCGATAAACCTGATATTAAAGGGTGGTGTATGATGTGTCTAATCAAGAGTTCAAAGTACAGATTAAACAGATAAGGAGATAAGGGGCACCCCTGCTTTCTTCCTCGTCAGAGGTCAGAGGTTGGTCAACTGGGTGGCAAATTTGTTGGTGGGCAGAAACCAGAGAGTGGTGGTAAACAGTATAGTCAGAAGAGATGCAAGTCACAAGTGGGGTACCTCAGGGATCAGTCCTGGGGCCAGTCCTCTTCAATATCTTCATCAGTGACATTGCAGATGGACTGAAGGGTAAGGATTGTCTGTTTGCAGATGACTCCAAGATCTGCAACAGAGTAGATGATCCAAATGGGGTGGACAGAATGAGAAGAGATCTGTATAAACTAGCAAAATGGTCAGAAAAGTGGCATCTGGGGTTTAACGCAAAGAAGTACAAGATCATGCACATAGGGAAGAGAAACCCAGAAGCTACCTATAGGTTGTGAGGGGAGTTGCTGGCAATTACAAGGGAAGAAAGAGACTTGGGCAACATCACCACAGATGGCCTGAAATCATCCATGCAGACCACTAAAGCAGTAGATAAAGCTAGAGGGATATTAGTAGGGGTATCACAAGTTGTAAGAGGGAGGTAATCTGTACAGTTGCCTGGCATGAAGTAACCTGACACCAGTATCCCAACATAGTCATTCACTGCTAAATATAAAACCACGTGACATTTCCCCAACATTGCCTGAAACACAGTGTGGCATTTAAGAAACATGCAAATTGACATTTCCCCAACATTACCTGAAACACAGTGTGGCATTTAAGAACAGTATAACAGTGTAGAAATTGGAAAGAATCCAAACAATCTGACTTGTAACTTGTACGTAAACATGTAAATTGAGCTTATTAATTAGGATACACAGTACAGATAGGAATTAAAAATGATGCTACCGATACTCACCGCAAGAGAACAAATCCAGAGAGATGGCAGCTCTCCAAGCCATGGGAAAGCCTGTAGAGGAGAGAAACAAGGAGCAGGAAGGATCTCCACAGATGAGAGCACCGGAGACATCCATACAGGTTCTGGTAAGGTACAGCCAACAATACGGGAACCAGGTAGGAGGCAGGAAATCCACAGTGGGGAGAAAACGATCATAGTGGGAGACAGGACTGGAGGGGGATGAAACAAGGGAAGCGGGAGAAAAGACGAGGCAGCTGCAGTGAGTAGCAGGTACCAAAGACAAAGCAAAGAGCCAGGAATTGAGCGAGGGAAGCAGGAGCCCAGGAGGTGCTGGAGCAAATCGGAGGGGAAAGCAGGAGAGATTATTTACTGAGCTTGCATATTTTAACAGAGTTCTGATATGTCTGCTACATGTTTGCTACATATTAAATCTGACAGTCGAGCAAACATTAATCGGGAAAACATCACATCGGCAAATTGCATTGCGGGAAACAGATTATGGGCAAAATGGTGTCGGGAAAACTTATACTAGACCCTTTAAGTCAGGCTGTGACGTGACTAGGCAGCAACCCTAAAGAGAGATTAAATACAGTAGTTTAGGGAGAAAACTGATGGAGTAGCAGTTATGAATTAACAAAGAAGAAACAAAAACCACAAAAGAATATGACAAACAAGGGAAAAATGAGGGGGGGTGGAGAGTAGACACAGGCAATGAGATGGGAAGGATGAGCAGGACAAGTGATCTGGAGGGGATAGGGAGAAAGAAGCAGTAGCGGGGTGGACATAAAGAAGTACTGCATTTGATTCCGCATTGCCCACATCTGAAAAGATGGCTCCCCTCAGTTCTCTCTCTGCCTATATTATGCTATTAGGCTGTTTAGCAGAATAAAAATTCTGGTCACTGCTGCAGTATGGCCCAGGTCAAAGGGTGCTTCTCAAAAACAAATGCAGCAGCCACACAGGGAACACACAGAACGGAACAATTCTGCTGTAAAAATAAAACATTCAGTCACTTTTGTTACAATTGGGGACCAAAACATTACTGGATGGAGCGCCAGAGAATGATGATTGGTGGGTTTATTGTATCAGAGGGGACAATTGATCTTAAGGGACTGAGGGGAGACAGACAGACTGTTGATGTTGACCGCTGATCAGCTGTTTGCTGACTGGCTTCACACATATCAAAGGACTGAAGCCCTCTCTGACTGGAGCAGCTTCAGTCCTTCAAAGTACACAGAGTTTCTGCCCAGCAGGCAGCCAGTGGTGTCGTGACCACAGAGTGTGGTCACTGGTCTAGACTGCTGAGCCCCTTGCAGTTTCAACTGCAATGGGCTTAGCAGTGACACCTCCCCCCAAAAATTCCACTTGTATTTGTCCCAAAACATTTGGTGCACAAGTGCAGTAAACATAAAAATATAAAAATACTGCAACACTCTATATCTCGGGGTCAGTGGAGGGGTCCCATGCTGCCTGCAGCTGTTGCAGAATGTGGCAGCCAGGTTGGTGATGAGCCTTCAGAGGTCCTGTCATGTGACCCCGGTGCTGCACAACCTGCACTGGCTGCTGTTAAGTTGTAGGATTTCCTTCAAGATGGGATTACTCACCTATAAGGCCCTATGTAATTCAGATCCAGGCTATCTGTGAGACCTCCTGACTCCTGCCCACCCCGTGTGCTCTCTCTGTTCTGCTGAGGAGGGCTTCCTAGCAGTTCCCAGGGAGCAGCTGAAAGCATCTTGCAACCGTACCTCTTGAGGTGGTGGCACCAGTCCTGTGGAACTTGCTTCCCAGATCCTTGAGGGAGGCCCCCCTTGGTGGAAGCCTTCAAACAGCATCTGAATGCATACCTTTTTAGACAAGCTTTTGGGTCTTATTACACTGTCCTTTTATTTGTTGATTTTATTGCTGATGTCTTTTATGTTTTGTGCAAATTATAATTTTCTCATTTGCCTGTATTCTGTACAGTGACCTGAGCCTCGGGGAAAGGACACTTAATAAATAAAACCTTGCTTGCTTGCTCCCTCAGTACCCTTGGATGCACCCCACTTGGCCCCATTGCCTTGTCCACCTTCAGATTAGCAAGTTCCTTCAGGACTCTTTACCTCCAAAAAAGGAATAGTATATACCTCCCTCCCTCCAAAGCTTCTGTTACTCTGTGATCCCTCCCCTCTCCTTCCTGTGTGAACACCGAACAAAAAGTATTTGTTCAGGATCTATGCCTTTTCCTGGTCCCCCCCCCTGCACTGACCCACCTTCCCTTTATAACCTTACAATACCACCCTTGGCCTTCTGCTTTTCACTTACATACCTAAGAAATGTATTTTCCACTTTAGTTACCTCCTGGTCTATTCTCTCTTCTGTTTGCACCTGTGAGCTCCTTTCTGCTTTCCCTGCTTCCCTCTGTTCCCCTGATACACTTCCCTATCCTTCTCCCTCTGTGTCTCCTTATACCTTCTGAATGCTACCCTTTTTGCCTTTACCTTTTCAGCCACCTAATTTGAGAATCATAGTGATCTCTTTTTCTCTTGCTTTTGCTCACTTGTTTGACACAAAGGTAATAATCTATGAGACATTTGAATAACATGATATAGTTTTGACTCCATTCTTATAAACTATTTTGGTTGAAATATTTTGAAATCACATGGCTGCATTGGCTCTCTAAAGTTCGCTATCACATTAAATATAGAAGAAGGTTTTTAGGCATGATCATTTTCAGCTGTTGCCAGCTAAGGAAAGATTGCTGTTAATTTAATGTTTTCTATATCAGAGATTGTCTTTCCATGTCATTGATCCTTGGACTGAATGTTGTTTTAATTTCAGAGATGTCAGGACAAAAATTGATTCTGCCAGCTATATCGTGTCCCTGTTATAGTATTTTAAAGATAAAGCAGGAGTTCTCATTTCAAAGATATATACTTCATTATGCACACCTTATCAACCCCTGATATTGATCTTTGATGTTCATTTTTGTTTCTAAATCCATTTAAATGGTGACAGATTTCATGTCATGCTCACCATGTTTACGAAATTAACTTTGATGGTCCCAGTAACCCATAAGACCAAGGAACAATGTTTGTTTCATGCTAACCTCAAGATGAGTGATGTTAAATAATGGTGTTCAAATATCAACAAACAGTAGTGATACAGATTTACCACAGTCAGCATTAAAACTTATGTTTATTCAATATTCATTGCAACAAACACTACATTAAAGCATCAGAGAGGGCTGAACCTTAATGCCCCTAAAATAAGGAAATGGTATGTGAGGGTAAAGAAAGTCCCAAGAGATGGTGAATCTGTGATGTGGTATTTCTCGGACTTTGAGCAATAATACAATACAGCATTTGCATTACTTTGACTTCAGTACTGCCTTTCCAAGCACAGCAAAATACTCACACACCAGTGTGTGGAGAGAGGGTACAGAAGTTAGGCAAAGCAAGTTAGTGCACTGTACATTATTCAAAGCCTGAGAAAGACCATGCCACAGATCTGCAAGGATCAGTGGAATCTGTTTAACCCAAGTGTCATACTGTATTTGCTTACTTTTGTGGTTTTATGGTTCATCCCTAACTGATGCTTCGGTGTAGGTTTTTTGGCAGTGAATTTACTTACTTTTGTTTGAAGGAAATTTAATAACAAATACACACCACTTTGCACTGACAAGGCCAAACTTCAGCCAAAATTGTCAATAATTTTGATGGCAAGCAGGACCTGGTCACAGTGAGCCTCACTACAGTCCCCCACCCTGTTCCAAACAATCCAGGTAATACCTTACCAGGCCCACCTTCACACCACCCCTGAAACAAGAAGTCTTTGGTTTCCAGCAGTACACCCTCCATCACTCTGCTCAGACAATAAACCCCTTGCATACAGTGCCACTGCCCTCCCACACCCTGCTCCAGTCCAAGCATCTCTGGCATCCAATGCCATTCCATCACCATCCCACACCCTACCCCATTCCAAGTATCTCTGGTGTCCAGTGCCACTAGCACCCCATCCCATTTCAAGCATCCAGTGGTACATCCCCATACTTAATGACCCATTTCAAATACAGTATCTCTGGTGTCCAGTGGCACCCCCATGCAACACCCTACCCATTTCCAGGTACTAGGGCAACTGTTTATGAAACCACAGCAGCACCCCTGCGATAACATCAGAAGCAGGAAATATTTTTCTGTAGAATACAGAGAAGACAAAAACACTGAGAAGTTTGAACAACTGTTTTACAGTGGTAACCATTTCCACTTTCAATGATTTTGCAACACGGTTCTGGGCAACAGATTCACATTGTTGGGTTCTGTTTCGATTTTGTTCCGACATTGACATTTTGGAGATATTGAAGTTCCTGCAGTGGCCTGCAGAAGTCACCATTCAGCATCTATACTGCCCATGCGTCACCCTTGAGCATGGTCTGGGGACAGCAGTGAGCAGACACAAAGTCATTGGTTTTCTAGGTCAATAAACACTCTAATACACAGTTTGTAACCATGCAATAATGTCCTATGCTTTAGCAATACTAATGTTTATCTGCAGGTTATACAGTACTGTAGGCCCCCTCTCATGTTTCCTGCCTTACTTGCGTAGTCCCTTAGTTCTTTCATGGGCATGTTACTGTGCTTTCACCTGATTCAGCAGGTATGGGGATACAGCTTTGACTGAGGAGAGGAGGCCCTTTGAAATACTCTATGACATGTCCAGTGGAATAAGTGAGGGGAGGGGGCCTTTCAAACCCTCTGTGCCATCCCCAAATTAATACTTAATGAATCAGCAGGACAGGGGATACAGCTTTGACTGAGGAAAGTGGGTGCTTTGAAACTGTGTTGCAGTCCCAATAGAATAAGTGGGGGAAGGTGGTCCTTTGGAACACTCTGTGCCATTCCCAAGGGGATACAACTTTGACTGAGGAGAGATGGCCCTATGAAACATTCTGTGACATTCCCAACTGAATATTTAATGATTCAGCAGGCCAGGGGATACAGCTTTTTTTTAGTAAGGTTTTTATGCTCCTGGGCTGACCGGGTAGCTTATTCACCCCTGCCCCCTGCTACCTCTCTCCATCTGTGGTTACATCCCTTGCAGATTTCCCTCCATGGTGAGGCCGGGGGGGGCCGTCCTCCTTCCCTGGACACTCTCATCCAGATGTCCCCAAATTGAGTGGCAGGGCTGGCTGCAGCACCTCAGGCTGAGCTTCACGAAGCTGGTCCCCCTTCCATTTTCCTCCTAGGTTTTCTCCCTCCCCAAGACTATGGAAAACATGGAAGATGCATGTGTATGGAGACATGCATGGACTCCAGAACCGCCAGCCCCATTCCACCCACCCAGCTTTCTGTCAGCCACCCATGCATTAATGCTACCAGCAGGCCTCCACCTGATGGCAGCCAAGAGCTGGGACAGCTCAACACCCCAACCCGGAAGAAGAGATCTGCCAGGTGGCCACTCAATCCTCTCCCAGTCCTCTCCTCCCACTGACCTCTGGCAACCCAAGCTCATTCCTGAACTCAGATCGCTGGTGTGAGAGAGGTAAGGCATACTACAGTGCCTCAGCCCTTTGCACCACCGGTCCGGCCATAGGGAATACAGCTTTGACTGAGGCGAGGAGGTCTTTTGAAACACTCTGAGACATTCCCAACAGAATACGTCAGGGAAGGGATCCCATCAAAACACTGCGCCTTTCCTAACTGATTACTTAATGAATCAGCAGACCAAGGAATACAGCTGAGACTGAGGAATGGGCACCCTCTGAAACACACATGCACATCCAAAATATACATTAATAATTTATCTGGCAGAAAGCTGTAGCATTCCAGTAATGCATAGCACTGAAATATGGTGTACTGTATGAAAAAGGGATACCACAAACTCAATAAGATAAACAAAATCCCCCTTCCTTAACACAGACAGAAGGTCCTCAAAACCCAGGTACAGTACTGTGAACATTACAGTAAGTCCCGTACTTCAATGCAGATGGCACACCTCCTAGTGCAATGTCCATACATGATGTCTATCGTTACTTGTCTGCCAAAAAATATTGTATGCAAAGAGTGATACTGTAAATACAACAAAAAGAACCCACCCAAACAAACCCACAAATTCACCAAAAATTAACTAAGTCCTTAGTTAAATCCTATCCTTCAGTACTACTGCATCCTTCCAGGTGCAGGGTCCAGACATGGTGAGTGTTGTTGCTCATCTGCAGAAAAAGAAAAGCACAACTTTAAGTCTTTGAACCTTACTGCTACTGTATATGGCATGCATATAGCAAGGTGCAACATGATGAGGCAGCACTTACAAAATAGCCATCAACTAGTCATGTCCTGCTGATGTTGTCCTGATAGGACTCCCCATTCAGGTAGAGTTCCAGTACCACTGGTAGTGGTGCCCCATCAGACAGGATTTGGTGGTGGTTGTGTTCACAGGGTATGCAAAAGTACCCTGACTCAATTACCTGCCTCATCGCCATTTTCAGCCTATTATTTTCACCCTGTAATGATACAAAAATTTAGAGAATGTTAAAACAAACATTCCTGTACAGTATCTATAGTACAGTAATGGCTGAAAGTTATTGCAATGTGCATTGCAGTGATGCAACTTTTTTTTTGTTTTGTACATATAGTGCCGGAAATTACCTCCCCATCTCTTGTATCCATCAGGTACATACACAAAAGCCTCTGCCTCATGTGTGTACTTGTGTATAACACAACTCTTAGGAGATACTAGTCATCTGGCTGGTCTTCTGCCTGCCACCACCCGTTGCTTCTATAGTAAATTTGTCAATATGACTTATTAAAGAATTAAAAAGTGATGACCCCAGCACCAGATTACCGCATGTCAAAAATCACACCAGTCTGATGTTCTTTCAGATTCCCATTATGGGGGGGTGTAATTTTTTTGGAAAATGGGGCAAACCTAGTCTTGCTAATAAAACATTATGCTATAGAAATTACAGTACATCATGTTGTGATGCTGTAAGTGGCACACTGTAGTATTAGTATCTCTTATACTGTTATCTGACAAACACACCTGTCCAAGCATCCCCCACTCCCCAAAACAAGTGGAACTGGAGTCAGCATCAGAATCATGATCCAACAGGTACTGCATCACTGGGCGTGGTGGTGCATGAGTTAGTAGTGTGCAACCCTAACAAACTCTTTCTACATCACAGTTGGAGTTCCATCACCCCTGTGTACCAGGTGCATACCCCTTTAAAGGCAAGAGACATCTGTGCAGCATCCCTATACCTGTCACAAATGTCGGGATGTTGAGGAGCAGATGGCCATGTACCAGACAGGCCATCATTCCTTCCAAGTCAACCATACAGGTGAACACCATCCACATGTATTTCCCCCACTCCCTGAGTATAAAAACAGGGTCAAACTGGGGTAAAGGTGGTCCACATGGAAAGTAGATAAAGGTGCTCACCTAGAAAATAAATAGGGGAGGGCCCAGGGTGATGCACTCATATCAGTATTCCATTTTAATTTGATACACTAGCTCTGTGTTTTCATTTTACATTGAGCAATAGTTTTATTTATTTATTTAATTAATTTTGGTAACTGGGTAGACCCACTGGAACCATTACAGTCCCTTTTTCAGGGGCAACCTGGAATTAATTACAGATAGTTCCCCACATACACTATTTAAATAAAAAAAAGATGATAAATGCAAAGAATTTCAGAGTTTAGAAGGTGTCCACATATCCTGGTGGGAGAGTCTGACTATGTAAAATGTAGTTTTACGGTGGGACACAGATACTGTAGTAAAGATAGACAAACAGCAGCTTCACTGCAGAGAACTTTGAAACACTTGTAACACTCCAAGGGGAAGGGGGCCTGGCCAAAAAGCAGTTTCTCTGCAGAAAACTTTGAAAACTTTTAACATTTTGAGGAAGAGGTGGCCCTGGCCAAACATTAGTTCACTTCAGAGAACTTTGAAATATTCTTAACACTCTGAGGGAGAAGCATCACATAGCATCTGGTCACAGGTGCAGCATAGAAATCCTAGGGATAACTCTATGCAGTTTTACAGTGAAACACTTGTAACATTCTGAGTTGGGGGGCTGACCAAACAACAGTTTCACAGCAGAGAATTTTGAAACACTTGTAACACTCCAGAGAGGAAGAGGCCCTGGCCAAACAACAATTTCACTACAAAGAACTTTGAAAAATGTGTAACACTCTGAAGTGGGTGAGGGGACTGGCCAAACAGCACTTTCACTGCAGAAAACTTTGTAACACGTGTAATACCCTAACCAAACAGCAGTTTCACTGCAAATACCGGTAACTTAGAACTACCATCCCCACACAGCATGGCAGACCAATCAGGAGGCATGTCATTGCCTACCGTAATAAAAATAAGACAAGTATAGTACAGTATACAACCATTTATTTCTATAATAAATCAGTGTATCCCATCAATGGACAGACAAATTAGATGGTGCCTGGTCTTCACTATCTTCCTCTGAATCCTTGCTAGAACCCTTGAGGGTGGTGACAGTGTACCCCCCCCCACCAACATCATACAGCAGAGAGGACCATGATACCACCAAAACAAGAACACAGATGACAGTCATGAGCGGGCTGCACATGCAAGGCTGCAGCTGCATACAGCTGGCACACAGTACTCCCCACCCCACGCCTACCTTTGATGACTCTTCTGGGGCCCACAACTCTCCCACATCATTTTTGTAGTGGGTATCCCTGCTGCCTACTCTCCAGGAGAGGAACGTAGTTATAAATAGTGGCCACAGCATCCTCCAGGCCACCACCACAAATGTGGCCCTATTGGGTTGATCCTACCTATCAAGGACTATCTGTTCTGGATGTCCATGGAAGTTCTGTGGAGCCATAAAGATGGAGACAACATCAGTGACAATGCACTCACACACAAACAGGGAAAGCATGAACCAGTAACTGGTGACAGATGTGTACTGTACACCCCCAAGGGGAGTCCTGGTAAGTAAAAAGGGACACCCTCTACAGCTTTCTAGGGTATACCCCAAATCTCCCCACATTCTCCATCAGCACACCTTCATTTGCTGCCATGATGCATTCAAGACAGGAATGTACCATATTGGACCAAGACAGCATGCTCAATGTCAAAAGTCATACAGGTGAGATGCTCTGTGAATTTCATGTTACAGGGGTGACATTGCTGCAAACATTTGTTGAATAAAGTTAAACACAACTTTAAATAAAAGAGGCACAGTAAGAGTATCAGCATCCAACAGAGTAGCACAGCAAACCAATACTTCTACTCCATTTACTGTACAAATGTTAGCACCCATCCAAGCACACACCCCCAAAAAAAAATATCAGGTGGAACTGGTGTCAGCATCAGCATCCAACAGGTAATGTATCACTGGGCATGGTGGTGCATGACTGCATAATGTGCAAATGTGGCAGGCTGCTTCTACATCACAGTTGGAGTTCTATCACCCCTGTGGCTTGATTCAGAAATTAAACTTGAGCTGGTGTCTGAGATACAGATTTGATACACTTGTTCTGTGTTTGCATCTTACATTTACCTACAGTACAGTATCCTACATCTCCATTAAATTAGGAAAAAAATGATAAATGCAAAAAATTTCAGAGTTTAGGAGGTATCCAACTGAGTGTGTTCCATATCTAAATTTCCAGGTACAGGTATCCTGGTGGGACAGTCTGACTCTGTGTTTGTTACTGAATGTGAATCCATAAGTACCTTTAGCACACAGTAGGTAGTCTAATGTAGCTATGAAAGTGTCAAACTCCATTCATGATAGCATGATGGCACAGCTTAGAATCAAACAAAAGCACTAAAGCAGAGCCATTCATAACAGAAATAAGGAGATTTACTGCATTTTGCAAAATGTTCAACTTCATTTCAGTTTTAGAGAAGATTGTGGGGCTATCCACATGCCGGTTGGAGCAAATTGGACAGAGTACTGTTAAAAGCATGGGTTCAGCTACTCTTTATTTTAAAATGACAGCCTTGGACAATCAATAAAGATTATTTCTTGGAGTCCTTTTTCCTTCAGTCTACTGCCTCCTTCATATTGACTCCTACAACCTTGGTTTTGTGAAACACCCAACCCCACAGCCAGGATTAGCAAACCTGACATCACATCTCAGGATGCTGTCCGACTAGGTGTTGGAACATGACACTGCAAAGGTATCCAGTGAGGACAGTGACTGAATATGAGTCACCATCAAAATGGTGACTCATATTCAGCGCTTTCTTAATGGGCTACCCTGCAAGGGTAGCGACCCTACGCAAAAGTGAGTATAAGGAAGGGCAACCAGAAGGAGGGGATAGTGAGGGGAAGGGGAGGGGGAAGAAGGTTTGTGAGTGGGTAGTGTACTTGCTGCAGCCGAGCTAGCTGTGTGGTGTAGTGGTGAGGGTGGCTAGCTCTGGCACAGCAGGTACTGGGTTCGGGACTGGGTCCAGGGAAGGATTTTGCCACTGGCTGCTGCTGCTTTTTTTTTTTCTTGGAATCCAGAGCATCGCCCCTTCCCTGACATGCACCTCTCTGGGATTGAGAATCCTTTAGCAGTAGGTGGAGGGGGACGAAGCCTCCCATGAGGGTGTGGGGGTGCAGCCCCCTCACATAAACACTTGTCTCCTTGCTGGATGTCTTTTTGCCGGCATATGTATATCGCCAATTTGCTTTTCTGTGATATACACTCACCATAATAGTGATTACTGTTTTGTGATCGCTATTATGACATGGAACCCACTGCAACACAACCTGTGGTACTACACAGTGCTGTAGTTCTTCAGAATTCGAAACTAACCTTGGATGTCTTTGACACCCAACCCCTATGGCTGCAATTAGCAAACCTGAGGTTACACCTGCCAGGCTAGGTGTTTGATCATGACACAGCAAAGAGGTGGGATGCAAACAAAGTAACAGAACACTTACTGTAGGAATAACAGAGTTTAATTTTATTAACTGGTCAAACTGAAAAAAGACTGTTCAATAATCATTATTTTTATATTGCAATGGTGCAACCATTGGCTGAACAGTGGCTGGTATCACTTTATCCAAGTGCTCAATATATCTGTTACAGTATGAAACTGCCAGCACTCTCCCCCAAGTGTCTTATGCCCCATATTAGCAGAGCATGGTTCCTTGGTTTAACATGTCTCCAAATGTAATTCTTCATCTGATGCCACACCATCTCTGCTGGGTTCAGATCTGGCAGTTCAAGTGGCATCCTGACTCAATTCATTCTTTTCTCTTTTATGTACAGTCCAGACACTGCATGCTTTGGGTCATTATCTGTGCATGAGAAAGAGAAAGAACACATTTGTAAGTAAACAAATTGACTAATGTGCTGAATTTTCCCACTATGAACACAGAGAAATTGTTGGTGTGAATTGCTCTGACAGTATCGAACCTTGGAAAAGCCCAAGCCTGTATGTAAACACTCACTTGATAAAGAGCGCCAGTGTATTGGATACTAGCTCCTCTCTGAATAAATCAACCTACATTGTGCCACTGAATAGTAGTATCAGCCTCGGCTCATGGTGTGAGATGGCACCCAGACATGTATTTTCAGGGGATGTTGGGGATGTGGTTTCTGTACAAGAAATCCTTTTTTTCCAGAAAGCCATAGGGGAAAAAAGACTGCAATACTATGATACTCTTATCAGAAAAAATAACATCTGAAAATTTTTCATTTTCTTCCATCCATGCCTTAGCCTGTTCCAACCATTTATGTTTCTTGGCTTCATGGATGAGAGGGCATACTATACACTGTTTGGTGAAAACAAAATGACCATCAGCATCTTGTTCTTTTTAAGTCCATTATCTGCAGCACATCCACCACCTACATTCTTATACAGTTCATTATATTCAACAGCCAACGGTCAGCATGATGGACTACACAAAACAGATGCAGATGGTGTAGTGGGCACAGTACTTACCGTGCTCTCCCATAACTCCATCTGTTTTGGCATCCCAGTCATCTGATTGATGATTCGGATGCTGAGTACCCTCATTCTGAAGGTTTCTGATGGACTTCTCTTGCACTGCTCTCAACATTCATCCTCCATTGTTAGCTAATCCACAATTTGAGAAACATCACTGCAAAAGACATTAATACACATTAGTTTATGAAAAGGCAGCACCAGATCCTCTCACTGCTTCATAATGTGGCTTGCTCAAGGCCACAAAGGAAGCACAGGACCATCTCACTGCCTTGTAGAGTTACTTGCTTGAGGCCACCGAGGCAGCTCCGGACCATTTAACTGCATTGAAATGTGGCCTCCTCAAGGCCACAAAGGCAGCACTGGATGATCTCATTACCTTTTAGTGTGGCTTCCTCAAGGTCACAGAGGCAGCATTGTGCCATCTAATTGCCTTGTAGTGTGGCTTGCTAAAGGCCACAAAGGCAGCACCGGACCATCTCACTGCTTTGAAGTGTAGCTTGCTCAAGGCCACAGAGACAGAACAGGCCATCTCACTGCCTTGTAAAGTGGCTTATTCAAGGCCTCAGGGGAAGCACTGGACCAGCTCACTGCATTGCTTATGGTGCTTATGGTGTCAAGGATGCCCAGTCAACGTACACTGTTGCCTTATGTGGATGTACTTTGCATGGTCAAAGGTGCTTGTAAAGAGCAGAGAGAGAAATTAGGATTTTGGCCACTGCAAGGTAGTTTTACATCACACAATTGGAATTCCATTTTTACGTATTTCCCAAACAGCATTGCTATGTCCTGCCTCCAGCTTCTTCATCTTAGTAATAATGTAAAGTTGGCAGTTTCTCAATATTGAATCTCCTCCAAAAGATGTGGTTATGTGCCACAAAAATGCACAGTATTTATACAGTAGAGTGACATATGCAATGGCAAATAAGCTCGGGATTAGTTTCAAGTTAAAATTTTATTTGGGATAAGTCATTGAGTTGAGGATAATTTACATGACACCCCTACACACATACACACCACAACTGCATCATAAAAAAGTGCATAATATTAAAGTAACTACAAAATATTGACAAATAATACAAAACATTGTCACATGACAAGCAATGTATAGTATCATTTAAATGCAATTAAGGGGGGCTACAGCAATAATATTTTGGAAAGTATTACATAATTCCATCTCTACATTAGGAAGCGGACAAATCAGATGTTGGGGAGCAGGAATGCATGACATAACTGTGACATGCTAGACGGTGTTACCCAATCTGCACCTGTCACCCGGCTGTCTCAAAGTTGGTGAACAGTATATAACCAGGGCTTTGTGGAGCTTAAAAATATGATTAGAGACATCAGGCTAAAAGGCAATACGCTGTACCACTATATACTAGACTGAAGATGATTACCAGATTTGGACCCACAAACCTTTATGAGAACCCAAATGTGAGACCTGACAGGAAGAGAAGAGAGTAATGCTACTGGAGATCAGCACACATTTAAGCAGAAAGAGAGGAGGGGATGGAAAGTGCTGCACCACCATTAAAATGCTGCATTTTCAGAAAGCAGCCCAAGAAATACAAAGTAGGATAATATTGTTTTTGTATTATTGTTTTAAATAATAGTAATAGCTATTCCAATAGCTCTCAACTGCTATGAATTTTGTATAGCGCGGTGAATTTAACATACAAATTTTCCCTTGTTCAGTAAACATTTTCTGATCTTCCTTATAATGTTAACACTATTTATGGACATACAAACTACCACAAATTTTAACTAACTTGATACAAACTGCCCTTATTACTAAACATATGGTGCCGACTATTTTTAAAAGTATTATCCTTTTAAGTGAAAATGTGCTGCTGTATGAATTCTGGCCATTTGGTCCTCATTTCAAAAGCTAGTGCTGCACATTTCAGTAATGCACTATTGACTATAACTGTTGTTTGCAGGCAATATTCTGTTTTAAAAATGTTTCAATCCTAACTGCATGTCTGTGTTTCAAACACTGTGATATCATCGCTAGGGATAATGAGCCCTCCTTTTATAAAGAACAGGAAGAAAACCTTATGTCGGTATCCCAGGCACAAGAGGAGGCACCAGCACAGAACAGGGCAGCACTCAAAACAGCTGGCACGTCCCACACAGAGGGAAGTACCTGAGCAGCAGGCTCATGCAGAGGAAAAGGAAGCACCTGAGCAGCAGGTCTGTCCAGAGGGCAAGAAGCACCTGAGCAGCAGTCAGAGATCACACAAGGGGAAAGGACAGCTACAGAGCACCATGGGACAGGGGCTGATGTAATAACAGCTAGAAAACAGAACAGAGTGGGACACTGAAATAAATTAGGGCATTTTATGTGGAAGAGCATGAAGGAAAGGCAGCAGGAATGCCTACAGATGAGAGATACGCTGGAACATCTAAAGGCAGGGCAACTCCATCTGCAGGTAATGCTTCGATACCTGAAAAGGGGAATGAGGGAGATGCAGCAGTAAATGTCAATGCCATGGACACCGTTACCACTGGAGAGGCACAGTTCAGCTAGTCTTTTCAAAGATAACCATATAGAGGAGGATGAAATGCAAGACTCAGTTCAGCACCGTGATACAGTGATGGAAGCTATGGCAAATGAAAGGGTTTCTGTGTTGGTTCAGGAACAGATACCAGTGACTGCTGTGTGTGAACTACTGAGAGAAGTCCATGGGCACACCATGGGTAGAATGAACATTCTGCCGAATATGGACATTGTGCCTCTTACAAGTGAAAAAGGAAAGGATCTGAGGTGCTGGGGCTCAAACAAACCAGAACTCTTTGCAGCCCTGATTTTTTGTGCCGTTGTCTTGTACAACATATATGTGCAATGGGCAAATAAACTACGACAGCACAAGGGGCAAAAAGAGGGCTGCCCGGGAACCTGACAAATGTTAACCTAACCCATGTCATGTAGAACTTAAATTTAATACCACCAATTCTAGCAAAATTAAGGGACAGAATAAACGAACAGCTAAGTACGGTGCATAAAGGTGAAGCACACCCACTAATAGAGTACTACACTTTCTGATTGTAAAGTGAATGTCTTCATATTACTGACATCCAATTATTTATTGTATGTTGCAGACTGTGCTGTCCTGTATACATATCAAAACGTGGAGTATTTGTGTGTTTCTATTTATGCTTTTGTCCCCTGCAATGTGTAATTGCATATTACATCCTTCAGAATATTTACATTTGCAATACACAGTAAATATTTATATTTACTGTATATTGCAAAATTGTAAATATAAAAACAACCCTGTGCTTCCCTGTGTAATATCCTGCTATCCCCTGCAGTTTTCACCAAAAAAGTTGTGTATTTATGAGTTTTTAATTTTGGTTTTGTTCCTTACTGTATACTGAAATATTCTGGTTGCACATTAGTATGCAATACAGCTCCATACAGTAACTTGTACACTAGTGTTTGGTTATTTTAAAATAAAAGCATTTAAAGGAACCTGACTTCCCGATTATTCTGTGAACATACAGTGGTTCTGAAGATAATAATGACTTGACACACCACAATTTAAAAGGGATGGAGTTAAAAATTACAGCAGTAGCAAAAACAGGGATGGGATCACATGAGATAGTGTTGTAAATGTACTTAATGATTTTTGGCTTGCCATTCTAGCTAGATGTGTTGGGGGGGGAATGGGGAAGTGGAGGAAGGTTGCAAGGGTGAACTAACACAAACTACAAAATCAAGTGCTATCAGACACATAAGTGTATTGGTTATTAGGTGTTGCATCTTAAATGCATACTCTGCATCACCAGAGGGCTATACAACCATGCCAAACTGAACAATGTATCACATGACTCATAGCAGCAGTCTAAAGAATTAAAAAAAACAGCATTTGCTCCTCTGACATCAGACAACATGTTGACAGTCTGGTAGCACACTGTACGTGCTATAACATATGATACAATTGAAAGTGGCAATGCAAGTGGAATGCCTACCACCGTAAGTTGGAAAAACTAATATTTATAAAAATAAACTGACATTATAACAGATTAACATTATAAAAGGGAGCATGGCCTTGGCTCAAAAGTTTGATGTCTTCATCACTAGCAATATAAACTAAAATGTAGGAGGATGAAACTGGGAATAAGCAAAATACTATATTGACTGAGGGAGAGCCAATGAGCATTCCCCCTTTAAATAATAAAAGATAAAAGACAAGTTCTTATCGAGACAGAGGTTAAAACTAATAATGGAATTGTAGAGGTGCAGGACCATTGGGCATAAAAAGATACACAGTAGTTATGGGGTGAACACAAACAATTTATTAGGTTGCTGTTTGGGAATAGTGTAAGTGTGCAAATTTTAAGTTTGACCTTTTTCTGTTCCCACAATCAGTAAAGGAGCCGGGAGGCATTATGGAAATAGAAGGCCCAACACTAAGGGTGAGAAGAGTGCCAGAGGAGGGTAAGATGGAGGATGTTCAAGACATGCTAAGCTTGGAGTGAGGGAGAAGTTGGCTTAAGTGTTAATGATGGGAAGAGTTATTTCCCCACATCAAACATCAGGCAAAGCCCTCCCATTCGATGTTTGGGAACAGTGTAAGTGTTTTTGTGAACTTTAACTTTGTCCTTTCTCCATTCTCACCCTCAGTAGAGAAGTCAGGTGGCATTATGGAAATAGAAGGCCTGAAAAAGAGAGATTCCTCTTCCAACTCATGGAGCGGGGAACAGTAGCACACAGGAGAGGAAAAAACCCTTTGAGGAGGAAACTCTGAGGAATCATGGCTACCAGAACTGCCCTTCCTCTGGGCATATTAAGAGCAGATAATCCTAAAAGCTTGTCTGAGTTATGCTTCAGAATTAGGGAAGTAGGTCTCGAAGCATGAAGAGGTCCACCTTCTAAGTCTCTTGATGATATGAGCAGGGACACTGTTCTTTGATGCAGAAGATGCAGCTTTGATCTGAAAAGAGTGGCCTGTGGAGTCACGTGATGCTGTTTCCTTGCTAGCTGCACTCGCTGGAAGCTCCGCTAATCTCCTGCCTAATTTGGGTGTATTTAGCTCACCTCTGTATCAGTATACACCTAGACGAACCCGCTAAGGCTGTGGACATTAGGAGGAAAGTGTCGGTGTCGCCAATGGAGGAGGAGATGCCGAAGACTCTGCCAAAACGCACACCGCCCACAACTCCCGAGAAGGCCGTGAAGAAGTCGCGGGCCTTGATAGCACAAACCTCCCAGCCCCAGTAGCCCAGGTAACGGAGGGGAAGGAGCTGCTAACCGTGTCGCGCTTCTTAGAGAATTCCGTCCCTTTAAGGTGGAAATAGCAGATCTGGCTCTAGAAATTAAGAATATCACCAGTGCCTTAGCGACCTGTCCAGAAGAACTACGGATGGTGAAGCCAGGTGAAATCGTTGGAGAGCAAATGTGGACAAGCTGGAGGCTCACTCGATTAATCAGCGTATTGTCAAGCTGGACAGGAAGACCGAAGATCTAGAAGGCAGAAGCCGGCGCAATAATGTTGTTTTAATCGGTCTGCCTGAGAGAGAGGAGGAAGGGGATCCAGTAAAGTTTTTTCAGCGGTTGGTGGAGAAACTTGCCGGTCCTTCGCCCTACGGGTCTTGTTATAACATCGAGAGAGCACATAGGGCTCTGCGACCTACCCCCCCTCCTGGTGCACCTCCTCGTATTTTCCTGGCCAAATTTTTAAATTATCAAGAAAGGCAGCTATTCCTCCAAAAGGTCAAAGAGGTCAAATCGCTGCAGTGGGAGGGAGCGAGCCTCAGGGTGACACCAGATTTGCCGCTGTCAGTGCGGCAGCGAGGTCTACGTTTCACCCGGTGGTGTCCAAATTAATTGCAGCGGGCATTAAGTACAGGATGACTTACCCTGCAAAGCTCTTAATCCTCGTGGATGACACCTGGCAAGCGTTCGAGGAAGTGGAGTTGGCTAGAGAGGTGCTGCAGAAAATACGGCCAAATTTTTTTAAGCCCAAGTGAGCCTGTCAACGGGCCCCCATTGAGGGATGGACTCAGCCGGATGTGATTCGGGGAAAGTATGGTGTGGTATGTCGTTTGTAGGGGCGCAGACATTCTCATGCCCAGCTCTGTGCCGCTTCACTGAAGGGATTACTGAAACGTTTTATTGACACTGCATTTCGTTTTACGCAGTGATATGGGAGTTTTTTATGCTTAAGGTTTTGCTGGCTGCCTGACAAACCGGAAGAAGAAAGTGGACTGTTTGGATGCTGGGAGGGTGGTGCAACTCCCTTTTGGGTGGTGGGGATTTCTTGGCAGTAATGGGAGTGGCTCATGGTGGACGCTGGACTCTTCTGGAGAGGACTTATTATTTGGCCCTTGTGATATGGGGTCTTTCTTTTACTGTCTCCTACTGGGAATATGTTATTCAGGCTACAGCAATGGGGGTTTGCTGGGCAGTGGGGCTAAATAAAGCTCTTGGTTTTATTTTGGTGCTCCTGTATTGCAGACATTCTAGGGCGATGGAGCTCAGGTGCATATGGGTGAAGTTTTGCACGGGGGGTCTCTGGCTCTCTTTCTCTGCACCTGAGTAGCTCTAATTAATTTTGGGAGGAGGGAGGTTTTGGGGTAGTTCGATTCGTTGAATGGTTACAGACACTTTCGTTGAGGAGTTAAGACATATTAGAATAGTGGTTTGATTTTTTTTTTTTTCTGGACAGAAGGATGATTCATTTGGTGAGGGGTTCGATTGGGATGACCTACAGTCAGGTAATCATGTCCAGGGTAGGAATAGTTTATTTAGGTATTGGTTTTGTTATGGAGGGTGTGGTGGTTCGACATGGTCTAAATGGATATTGGGCTAGGGGGGTGGTGGGGCAGTGGATGATGCGGCTGAGCGAGCTGTCATCATGGGCCGTGATGCTGTGGGAGGTTTATAGGGGTGCGTCCCTAGGGTCTGGGGGTTTAATGTTGTTGTGGGAAGGTCTAATGGGGATTTCTGGGGTATGTGGGGTTTAGTTTCTTGGTCTGGAGGGTTGGTGGGGAGCAGGGGGCGGTTTACAAGGCTCTGAGGTAATAGGTGAGGGAAAGTGTTCGGAATATGTTAAGGTTGATTTCGGGTTCTATGTCTGGATTCATGATATCTCATAAAGTTTTTAAGTGTTTAAGTTGGAATGTTAAGGGGGCAAGACAGAAATCCAAACAATATAAAATTTTGAAGTATTTAAATGCTTTAGGAGCAGACATAATGTTTTTGCAAGAGACACACTTGTTGGATGCCGAGTGTAACAATATGAGGCATCTCCAGATTGGACAAGTTTCAGCCTCCTGAGTAGCTCCCAGAGTAGAGGTCATGGTCTTAATTCACAGGGCTGTGCCTTCACTCCCCTTCAAGTTCTGCAGGATAGGCGGGTAGATATATTTTGGTTCTTGGGAAACTGCAGACTTTAGAATTTTGATTAGCTCAGTTTATGGTCCCAACTCGGATACTCAGGATTTTTTGTACAGTTAGGGAAGTTTTGGCACCTTTGTTAATGTCCCTATTATTATTGGTGGGGATTTTAATTTGGTAATGGATTCTACACTGGATAGGTCCAACCACAATTTCAAGACTCTCACCTGCTCAAAAAGCCATGAGGGATTAGGTAGATCAATTTGGTTTATCGGATGTGTGAGGGTTTTCACCCCAGGGACCGTGAATATACTTTTATTTCTTCCTCCTTGGCTATTGCTTCGTATGTCGACTATATTTGGCTCTCTCATACCCTCCTCTAAGGGTACTAGGTTCTGAGATACAGTCGGGACCTCCCTCGGATCATGCAGTAGTGTAGGTATTGGTTACCTTTGCCTCCCTTCCTAAAGGTAGTAACAGATGGAAACTCAATAACCAAATCCTGAGAAACCATAATATAGTTAAACATATTTCCTCCCAAATAGAGGAGTTTGTACATAACAATGTGAGAGAGGATGCTCGTCCTGATATGGTTTGGGGGGCGTTCAAGGCGTTCATCGGGGGTTCTGATAGGGCAGACAGTTAGAAGGAAAGAGATGAGAGAGGCTCATAATGGATGTACTAGCGGATACGGAATTATGGAGAACAGCCTGTCCCATGATCCTTCAGAAAGATAAGCAGGAGTTAATTAAATTGAAAGATTTTATCTCATTATTAGGAGAACAAGCTGAACTGGCGCTAATCAAAACTAAAGCTAATTCGTGGATCAGGGGAGAAGGCGGGGAAACTTCTGGCAAGACGTGTCAAACAATTAGAGGCCTCCCGTATAATTCAGGCAGTTCAGTCCGAAAAGGATGGTCAGATTAAAACTTCCCCAAAGGAGATAGCGAAGGAATTTAGAAGTTATTTTGAATCCCTTTATAGCACAACGGTGAATCCCCCCTCAGAGGAGGAAATACTGGCCTCTTTTGAGGAGTTAAACCTTCCTTCTCTAGTGGAGCATCAGAGGGTGGCTCTTACTTCTGGTATTTCCCAAGAGGAGGTGGAAAGGGTTATCAAAGGGCTCCCTTTGGACAAAACTCTGGGGCCGGACGGCTTCTCGCCCAATTTTTATAAGGTATTCTCCAAACAACTGTCACCACTCCTGGTGTTCTTGTTTCAGTATGTTCTTGGTGGTCAGGTGCTAGATTAATCTCTGTTTGAGGCAATTATTGTTTTAATCCCGAAACCTGATAAACCGCTCGAGCAGCTGGCTAGTTATAGGCCTATTTCTCTGCTCAATTACGATATAAAAATTCTGGCGAAGGTGCTAGCAGATCGCTTAAATAAGGTTATACCTGACTTGATTGGTGCGGAGCAGGTTGGTTTTATGTAGGGGAGGTCGATAAATGATCATTTGAGAACAGTGGCACATGTCTTCTCCGCGTCCGAGGAGGGCAGTGACCCTATGGTGCTGGTCTCGTTGGACGCGGAGAAGGCATTCGATAGGGTACACTGGCGGTATTTAATAATGGCAATGAAAAAATTGGGTTTCCCGGAGCTATTTTTGCATTGGATTAGATCTCTGTACCTCAATCCCACAGCAAGGATTTCGTGTAATGGAGTGACATCTGACCCTTTTAGGTTATATGTGGGTACACGTCAGGGATGCCCGCTGTCCCCTCTTCTTTTTAATTTATACCTTGAACCCTTGATTAAAAGTATACTTTATAATCATGAAATAAAGGGGATTAAGGTTCAGGAAAGTACTGTAAAGGTAACAGCTTATGCGGATGATCTTTTGGTATATATTTCATACCCGAATGACTCTATCCCTGCTCTTTTGAAAACGATACAAGATTACAGCTCTCTGGCTAACTATAAACTAAATTTGGGGAAAACAGTGGTTTATCCACTTAATAGGAGAGTATTTACGTGGGAGATAGCGGAGCTGGGCCTGACGTGGAACTCGGAAGCTATTAGATATCTGGGTCTTACCTTATCTAGAAATGCGGGGCGTATTAGGCAGCTAAATCTGGATTCTCTGGTTCATACAATTGACCTAGAGTTTAAAAGGTGGGCTAAACTTCCGATCTCGTTGTGGGGGAGGATAAGTTTGGTCAAAATGAATGTGTTCCCCAGGCTGCTCTACCCCCTTAGTGCATTGAATATTTCACTTCCGCTTTCATGGTTTAAAAAGATTCATGGGCTTATCGCCAATTTTGTGTGGGGGTACAAGAGGGCTAGAATGGCCTATTACAAGCTGGCAGCCCCCAAATTATTGGGTGGACTTAGACTACCGCACCTGGGACTCTATTTTTGTGCAGGTCAAGCTAACAAGTATCTGAGGTGGGTGCAGGACACGGTGACTTTGTATACCCCTTTATGGTTACCGATTGAACTGGCTCTTATTAGGGGGGCAGGTCTTGCTCCTGAAGCTCTATTGTACGTTAATCCCAATCTCTTGCCAGGGGCTCTCAGGAAGTCTCCGATTGGGGTCTCTGTAAGGGCGCACACGCAGCTTTGTGGTTTCCTGAAATATTCTCATGTTACCGACCTGTCCCAGCCCATAAGGGGCAATCCTAGGTTTCGTATTGAAGGTAGACTCATGAAGGCCACCTGGCTGGTGCAGGAAGGGGAGTGTTGTGTAAGGGATTTAATCTCAGTGGATGGATATGTGCTTCCTGCATCTGAGATTATGAGTAAGTTTAAGTTGCCATCCTCGGTGATTTTTCAGGTTTATCAGCTTCGTCATCTCGTTGTCAGTAAATTTGGTAATAGGGCAATACAGAATCCAAAATTGGAGTTTTCCGAGACTTTGCGGCCTCTGGCAGGTCTACCACATGCTGTCTCCAATATTTATGCCATGTTATTTAACTGGGCCTACTCCCAGAATTTAGCCCCATCTTCCTATTGGGCTTCAGTGTTTCCCAATAGGGACATGGACTGGACAGGACTGTGGCACAGTTGTCATAAGTTGATCTCCCAAGATTGGCTAAGATTGATTCAGTTCAAAATACTCCATAATATTTACTACTCCCCTCAGAAGTTGGTGAATTTAAAGATATCTACGGACGCATCCTGTGTGAGGTGTCAGCAGGGGGTGGGAGATTTGTTGCACATATTTTGGAACTGTCCAAAGATTGTGCCACTCTGGAAATGTATCAAAAATGGGGTAGACCCGTTATTAGGGTTGGGAGACCTTTTCACTCCCGAAGTTTGTTTGATGGGAGATGTAGCTTCTATTCCTTTTAAAAATAGGAGGTTTCATATATTTGTTGATCTGGCATCCCTCAAGAGTGGTACTCAGACACTGGAAGGATTCCGTTGTGATTAGCTATCGGAATGGTTGGAAGAACTTCTGGCTAACCTCCGGATTGAGAGAATGATTGCCATTCTTCAGAATAAGCTCCTAGGTTTAATAAAATATGGGGTCCTCTATACTTGTTACACGATATAGAGATGTTTTTCTTCTCTTCCTTTTCTCTTCTCTGTTTGCAGGGTTGGGTAGGCACCTCAGAGCCTTTGGGGGGTGTTGGGGGTGGTGGTTTGGGGGGGCAGAGGATGTATCTTATGTTATATGTTTTTGCGCATGTATGTACTTTTCACATGGAGGTTTTGTGTGTTAAAAGATACATTCTCTGTATAAAAATTGTTAATAAAATCTTAATAGAAAAAAAAAATGAAAAGAGTGACCAGTGAAGGCAAAAGGATTAAGTCCAAGTCTTTGTAATAGGATTCTTAAGTGTTCCATGAAACATTTGGTTGATAGTGGCATGAGGTTGTTGCTAGACTAGAGAGGTTGTGAAGAACTGGAGCAAACATGATAGTGCATGAGTTGATCCCTAGCTACTGGACATCAATTATTCTGACTGGGGTAGTATTAGATCTGAACTCCTTAGTGGAGTCTATCAGATTTTGAGGTTGGAAGAAAGAGAATATAATGATCATCTTGCTTTCTTGAACTGGCGACTGTAAGAAATGTAGCTGAAGAGGCCAAAGAAGTAGTAAAGTCTCCAGGGTGCACAAAGCCATAGAATGCTAAGCAAATGGCTGATGAGATCATGATGTTTGTGGTAGGGTCCAATGGACTAGTGCACAGTAAAGCCAACAATTTGTAAAATATAGATCCTTTGACAGGTAGTTATTTAGGAGCATTTGATGTTCTATGGATTCTGAGTAGGAGCAGTTTTACCGAAGCATGGGATAAGATTGAAGACATGGGTGGATTTGACTGATACAGGAAAAATTGTATTCCAGATAGGCATTGTTTTGTGATCCCAAATGATAACATAAAGACTTGGTGGCAGAAGATTATAAATGCCAGTACATGAGCTATAGAGAAGGGACTTTGATGAACTGATTGATAAGCACAAAATGAGGAAACTTTCTTGCAAGGGGTGACATAAGTTGCTCAAGTAGTAGGTGCTAGGGCTGACCACATGCTGACTTCAGCTAGTTGATGATAGAATACTAAGTCATGATGAGATTGGTAAATAGAGGAGGAGAGGTCATGGTTGAATCTGCTGAAAGACAGATGTGACGGAATTCCTGTAATTGAAATTGGGACAGATAATTAGCAGCTTCATTTGCATAGCTAGGAATATGAAAACATTTCATGTTAAAATTGTAGTACAGTGATAACAAAGTCAGCCTCTGCATGAAGAACATGATGGAATGGGATGAAGAACTGCTTTTATTTACAATGTCCACAGTGGGTTGATTATCAGAGAAGATCAAGATGGTCTTCAAAGACCAAAGATGGCCCCATATGAATGCAGTGGCTAATATAGGGTAAATTTCAAATAAAGGAGATGTGTTGAAAAAGTTTTGAAGAGTGTATGTCAGGAGGCCAGGGAGCCGCAAACCAGGAATTCTCAAAGATAGCTGCAAAACCATGATTAAGACATGCACTGGTGTATATTCTTAGATGGAAATTAGGAGATGATTCTTTGTAGAACATAAATCATCCATTCCAGTAGGCTAGAAAGTGGGACCACTTGATTAAATCAGATTTTTTTCTCATTTATTTTATTTTTTATTTATTTAAGTTTCGGAAATCATACCTTTGAGCCAAAGGCTCTTTTACAAAGGTTCCACGTCATAGAAACAGGACAGGTTACAACAAGACTGGCACACCAATAATTACATAGGTAAAAAATATAAAACAATACATGGGAGATTAAGCAACATCTTTAACTTACATTAGACAACAGTAAGAGAGCTGCCAGTATATGAGCTGTCAGAGACTTTGTCAACAGTAACACATGGGAGAAACAAGTGTGGCTCATGTGTGAGAGGAGAGGAGAGGGATTAGGGTGGAAGGTAAAAAAGTGTGTTCCATGAAAAAGCAGAGTTTTTATTTTACAAGGTACAGTCACAGCTGGCATTGGCCACCAAGTGCTGATGAAGAGTTTGCTTAAAGGGGTTTAGATTCAGGGTGTTAGTGATGTGCCGAGGAAGTGAACTGTACCAGTATGGGGCCCTTGCCTTGAAGGAGCGTTGCTCTAGAGAGGTCCGACAATGGAGGACAAAGAAGGCTTGCTTTTCAGAACTCTTGGTAATCCACATGGGGCAGTGAGGGGAGAGTATTGACTGGACCCCAGAGGGCAGGAGGCCAAGGGATGCCTTCTTTGCAAGAATGCATGATTGATACTCCATTTGCCAAGTCAATGGGAGCCAGTTTGCTTGTTCATATAAGTCACAGGTGTGTGTGAGTCATGGGGCTGAGGTGAGGAGTCGATAGGTTTTGTTCATGGCAAGGGTTACGTGCCAGAGGGCGGTGTTTGTGGTGGAGTCATAGATTATGAGCCCATAGTCAATAAGAATGATAACAGAGCACTGAATTGCAAGCTTTAACACTTCAGTAGTTAGGCAGTGCCTGTATCTATAGAGCATACTGATATGGGTATTATCAGTTTTGGCAATGTTATGTATATGAAGGGCATATGACAATGTGCTATTGAGGGTCACAGCTAGGTATTTGAAATGGTCAACCTGCTACAGTGTGGTGGCGATACTGTTTTTGATATTGAGTTGTTGGCACTTGTGTTTGCTGTGGGTTCCATGAAAAAGCAGTGTTTTAGTTTTTGTGTAGTTTAGAACAAGTTTGTGGCACCTGAACCAGGTTTCAACCTCTGTCAAACTACACTGCAGTTGATTTTGGAGGAGAGAGGTGTCTGAGTGGCTAGCAAACATGATGGCATTGTCGGCATATAAGAGTATTCTGTCACAGCAGGAGGCTGGGAGCCAATTGATGAAGATGCTAAATAATAAGGGGCCCAGGATAGATCCTTGGGGAACACCTGACCAGACAGGGCTGGATGACGAGATGATATCACTGATTCTGACCTGCTGGGACCGGTTACCAAGGTAGTTCTGGAACCGATTAGTGGCATCAGGTGACAAACCTAAGGATGAGAGCTGTTTGGTTAGTAGGGTGTGGTTGACTGTATAAAACACCTATGTAAAGTCAATAAAAGTGGCTCCAACTGAGAGGTTTTGATCTAGCACTTGATGAATGTAGGATGTGAAATCTAAGAGGGCTTCAGTGGTACTGTGACCTTTATAAAAACAATGTTGTTGGGGACTTAGTAGGTCGTATTTTTCAAAGTAGTCGTTAAGTTGGTTCCGCTACTATCCTTTCCAGTGCCTGGGGGGGTGGCAAGACTGAGATTGGTCTGTATTTGCAAGGGAGAGATAGGTCACCACTTTTGTGGATAGGGGTCTCCACTGTGGATTTCTACTTAATCAGGAATTGCGACAGCATTAAGGACCAGTTAAGAATTTTGGTTAGGGGTGGTAGAATTACATCAATGGTGAGGGCAATAAGTTTTAAATCCAGGGAGTGGCCACTGTGCCTGGATTTACCGAGTACCTCAAGTATGTGCTTTTTGGCTAATCCCTCCAAGATTATCTTAAAATAAAGGGAGGCCATTTCATAGGACCAGGTGGACTGTCTGAGTGGGTGTTGGTTGGGAGTGGGTCAAAAAAGTTGGGTTAGAGCACATGGCTGAAGTCTGAGAAGGTGGTGTTAAAGGCATCAGCAATGGCTATTTTATCAAGGGTGATCAAGCCATTTATGTAGAGCATACTGGGAGTGGTTTTGGAGCATTTTTTGGTAACCTCAGGGAGATTGTCCCAGACCTTTCTTCCATCTTTCCAGGAGCAAGCAAAGGCGTTCCTGTAATAGGTGGCTTTTGCTTGCTGAATGGCTCTTGTGCATGCATTCCATGCATCTTTGTAGGCCGGAGTATCTGCAGGTGTATTTGTAGTCTTTGCTCGATAGCAAAGCAAGTCACGAGATTTCATCTGTTTGAGTTGGTTATGTGTCAACCACGGGTTATTTGTTCCACAGATCATATGTTTTTTGGGTGAGGCATGAACATCACATATAGCGTTGAAGGTTGTAATAAAGTATTCAAGGGCTGAATCAATGTCCTGGGCTGTGTCGATTGAGGACCAGTCGAGAGTTTGCAGGTATTTCTCTAAGGGGCCAAGGTGACCAGGTAGTAGGACCCAGCTCTCAGTAAATTTGGGGGGGTTGTTAAATTTGTTTCACCAGTGGGACAGGATAGGGGAGTGGTCACTGATGGAGTCTGGGAGATTTCGGCTTTCGAGATGTGATAAGGATGACTGGTAAGAACCCAGTCCAGGAGGGTGGAGGTCCCCGTCTTGTAATTTATCCGAGTGGGTGAATGTACCAATTGTTTAAAGTTGGCAGCTGCAATCGCTTCTTTGAAGTTATTTGTACTTGGGGCCAACCAGCTGACATTAAAGTCACCCAGTACTGCCGAGGTGGCTAGTGAAGTTGATAAAGGGGTAGAGACAGTGTTTAGCTAATTTAGGAGGGATATATGCTGAAACAATGGCTAGAGCCTTGCTGAGGGCACTAAGATGAACCTTGATTGCTAGCATCTGGAAGTCGTTCGCAGGGGTAGTGGGGGGATAACATGGCTGTTGAGAGTGTCTTTTAAGTAGAGAGCACATCCACCACCTTTCTTGTTAAGTCTGTCTAGCCTAAAGACTGTGTAGCCAGGAAAAGATATGGCAGAGTCTGGGATCTTTGGGGATAGCCAGGTTTCAACCACTGAAAGTATGTCAGGGTTATGTTGTGAGAGCCAGGCAGACAGGGAGTCTATTTTGGGGAGTAGGCTGCAGATCTTGATGGAGACAAGAGAGAGAGTGGCTGCACAAGTGGGTTTAACAGGCGTCAGTTGGGTAGGACCAGGGTTTGGGTGTATGTTGCCCGAGATAAGTAACATGAGCAGAACAAAATGTTTAAGTAAGGCTTTAAGGTTAAGCACTTGGTGGCAGCGGTGTGGGCACGCTTTTGATTTTCTTTCCCCAGCATGGTGTTTAGGGGTGATGATAAGGAAAAGAGGTATGAGGCATTATCATTTTTGAGTAAAAGGAGCTGCCAGGGGTTGTGTGGGCCTGGAGGGGGTCCATAGTTATAATGCAGGTCATAATTTCGAGTGTAGGTGCCATATACGGACAGCTGGTTGTCAATTATTGAAGGAGTAGATGGGCAGAATTTGGGTTATCCTAACGAGCCATTACCAGCAAGTGAGCATAGTATGGAGAGCAGGCACAGAAGTAGGTTGGCAGGAGTCATTGCAAGTAGTCTAGATTGTTATTGGCTGCAGCAGTAATGGATACTGTATATGACGGTATAGTTCAGAGAGTGAAGGCCAATGACAGAAGGTAGGAAATGAATGTATGGCCTTGCAAAATAATTTGCATTGCAAAACTGAGATATCCCAGAAGTATAAGGTGTTTGCATTTGGTACAAGAGAAATGAATGGAAAAAGATTCCATGAGTGCATGAACCCTGAACAGTTTATCAGGAGGTAATCTGGCTTCCATTTATATCATATCTAGTTCAATACCTAAAGATTTAATAGATGTACATGGTGCTGATATCTTCTCTTCAGACAGAGGAACCGCTGACTCCTGGAAGACATGGATGAGTGCAGTAATGCCAGCAGCTGGAGGAGAATCCGAAGGGCCAATTAGCAAGAAATCATCTAGAATATGAATGACAGCTGGACAATGACAAATATTGAGCAATAGCCAATAAAAAGCTCAGAAAACACGTCGAATAACTTCAGGCTGCTTTTATAAACAAAAGTCAGACAAACAGTGAAGTAGTAATGATCTTCCCATTTAAAGCTGTATAAGTGCCACAGAGAAGGATGGATGGGCAGCAATTTAAATGTGTCTGAAATGTCTGCTTTTGAGAGCTAGGGGCCGGGGGCAAATCATTTGATTATTATAATAGCATTGTCTATGCAAGCATAGAAGAGAGAGTACTCATCAGATGGAAATCAATAAATTGATACTAGGAATGGACTTCAGTCATAGTTGTGATAAGTTGAAGATTAGTCACCTCATGCCCGAAAATTTTCTAATGGCCACACCAATAGGACTGATCCAATAGGCAGGAAATGTAGTATGCAGAAAAGGACCAATGAAGAATCCTTTTTGAAGTTCTTTTTGTAATGGTTGCTGCATGACTTGGGGTTCTTTTAAGGGGTACTGCAAGTTAAGTCATACAAAGGTGTCAGAGGGAAGCACAGCAATGCCGGTATGGAATCCTTCAGAAATACAAGGCAGAAGATATTACATGAATGAGTGAGAAAGATGAGAAGCTAGTGCTTGAGCTAAAGCACGTAGGTTGGAGGAGTGCAATAACTGTCATTGTTTAGACTGAGGCTCTTTTGGACAAATGAATCAAGCATGAGCTTCACCAAAGAAATTACAAATATGGAGAAACTGGCAACCAGAACCCAAGCATCCATTATTATTGAAGTCATTGCAAATTGGTTTACCTCCTATATATTTAATTTGCCTCCCATGTCTGTCTAAGTTGGGGCAAACATTGGCATTAGGATTAGAGATTGTGTGGGTCAACCATGAAGAGGAAAAGGATGATGGAGCCAGACCAGCTAGTAAATCCCTCATAGCCGCCATGAAAGATGAGGCAATATCAGACACTGTTATAGTGCACAGAGAGGCGAAGTGGGCAAAGGAACTGCATAGCGGGCAGAAATATGCAGGATAGCCCAATTCAGGCTTGCATTAAAATGAGCAAATGCAGCTGCAGCTTTTGCAGAAAAAGACCAATGATACTCATAAAAGTGTATTCCTCCATATTGAATGCCTAGGTTGACCAACAGATAGAGATAGGAATCCAGTTCTTCGCATCGAGAGGGAAATATGGAGCAAATGATGTCAGGGTATAAGATGAAAGAAAGGATGAATTCAGGTATAGTCAGTTTCTTTAGGAGTCTTGATCTTTTGACCTCAGGATGTCAGAAATGTTCCTGCAGAATACTATTCTGTTTTCTAAGGTATCATGGGATAAGATAAGGGGAGATATCAGGTTTATGTCATTCCCCATCTAAAATATCTTTGTGGAGGTGACCTGGGATGAGATGAATAGGAAATATAAATGGTGGAAGAGTGGCTGGAGAAGAAGTACCTGAATCTTGATGGGGCAGTAGACCAGAGGTAGATGTAGTACTGATAGATAGTGCAGTACTAGCTGAAGCAGCATGTTCATGAATATGAGTAGCGGTTGGAGGATTAGTGGAAGTTGCTGAGCTGCTGAAGTGAGTTGTGAGTGAATGCGAGCTTCAAGGAAAGAGATGCAGGATTATAGCTCTGATACTGAGGTAGCCAGCTGAGCCATGAATTCTCTAATTTCAGAGAGAGTGTAAGCTGGTTGGTGAACAGGCTGGCTAGGAGTACATCCCTAGCAGGTTGAGACTTAGCTGCTATGAATAAATCAAATAGTTCCTGTTTCTGAGCAGATGCTGAATGGAAATACCCAGTTTTTGCAAATCAGAATTCAGGCATGGAACAGTCCAGTCCTTTATAGAAATTGTTGATATTGCCAATCTTTTGTGAGGTGCTGGTGAATCTAAAGAAGCCAGAGGGAGCACTGAAGGACCTTCTTTGACATTTGGAGATGAAGCACCAGATGAAACAGTTTTGCAGATAGCTGATAATTAATGGTTTGATGCACGAAGACAGAAACTCCCATCTCTGGTGGACGACTCGAACCCTACCTATACTTGTCGATCTCTCTAAGATATTAGTTAAGGAGATAGAGTCTGGTCAGGCTGCTGGTGGGGGCTGCTAGAGTAGAGAGAGGAACAAGAAAGTGTAGAGAAGGCTGAAAAGAACAGGTAATTGAAATGAACAGGAGAGAATGGAACAAATAATGCATGATGAAAAAGTAGGAGCTAAAGCAGGATATACACAGCCGATATCTGAGATCTGACAGAAATACCAAAGGGAATGGTAGTGTAGAACAGAAATAATGGTGTTGTAGCTTTAAGGTGGGTGGTGTGTCACCACGTGTCACAGACCCAGAGGAATGGTGGCTCTGCAAACGCAAGCCACAGGGAAATGAATCAGAATGAGCAAGCAAAAAAAACTCCACCAAAAGAAGACAGACAAGATGGAAAACAGACCCAAACAGTGAAACGAGACAGGAAGCATGAGAGGGAAAAGGGGTGGGGGTAGGAGAGACCCACCGAAGCCACAAGTCAGCTAGCAGAGATGGGGAAGAAGAAGGGAGCACAGGTGACTGGAGAGAGACAGGAGCAGGAGAAAAATGCAACCAGAGAAAGGGGGGGCAGCGAGGCGGCAAGGGAGCAGAAAGAGCAAGGATAGCATAGGGAACAGATGAGGGGAACAAGCAGGGAGAACAGCACAGCCACATGTACCACACAGAGCTCAACATTTGAGACATGCTAAGCGTGGAGTGAGGGGATAAGCTGGCTTAAGTGTGAATGGTGGGAGGAGTTATTCACCTACATCAAACCCTCCCAGAATAAAAGCTAAAACTAAAAAGTCATGATTTTAGGAAATGTGTAGTAAATAAAAAATCAGGATTACAGTACAACAGAAAGTGACTTACAAAAGAATATGGTTGTGAGAATGGAGGGGATAATGGGGTCGGGGAAGATAAAGGACCTAAACACTGTTGGGGAAGGGGCAAAAAAGGCAAGGGACATCAAAAACAGACATACTGGGTAAGAAACGTAAGCACTTGTTATCGTTGTGCATTAATGCCAGGAACCTGGGGAATAAGATCAGTGTTCTGAAAACATGCCAGCCAGGACATCAGCAGCAGGGGTTGTGAGTGGGGTCTACACTGTTTGCCTCCCCCTCCCCCAACGATCACTGCAGGATCACCGGGAACAGCTCTGCATGGCACCTAACTCTGCCATACCTCCTCCTTTCTGGTTCTATCCAATTGGAGAATGTCTAGTGGTTACAGCTGCGGTGGGCAGAGCCCTGAAAACCTCATGCTATGAGAAAAAGGACGCGTGCAACACTCTGCGCTCGCACTATTTTTTTTTTTTCGGCAGTCTGTGACCACAGATATACATAACCCCCATCCGACCCCTCCCTCTAGCACCCACCTCCCACCCCCAGAAACATAATAGTGACACTGGGGTGACAATCCCAGTGTTCCGATCACAAATCCCCTTCACTAATGTGCAAGCGAGGTTGTGCTTTTTTTCTTTATAAACATATATTATTATAGTTTCCCCTACCTGACCCTCCCTCTCAGCAACCACCACCCCCCTTCCCTCCCAGAAATGTGACAGTGGCATTGGAGGGGTGTCCAATCCCCTAATGCAGGAATCCTCCTGCCCCCCTGCACCACACATGGCAGGCTATTTATTATTTTTTTTAACCTTTCTCCCCCCCACCCAACACTCCCTCTCAGCATGCACCACTCCACCCTGCCAGAAACATGACAGTGACACTGGGAGTGCCTATTCCCCCAGTGTTGCGATCGGCATCTCGGTCCTGTTTTCTTTCTTTTTTTTAACCTGTAACAAGAAAAACACCCATTGATGTCTTTTGCACCATTTCTGACATCCCCATCTGACCCTCCCACTCAGAACCCGCCACCTACACCCCCCCAAACCCTTACTTACCCATCGGGGTCCACTGCCATTATCCTCTTTGGACCACAGAGACATTTTCACTTTTCATAGCCGGACTACGAATTGAAGAAAAAGGTATGCCGTTCAATGCATTTTTCATATCCTGGCCAAAATGTTTTTGTTTACATCCCGACAGGTGATTTCATAGTCCCTGCATGAAATCATCTTTCAGGCAGGAGTTAGCAATTTCTCTGACCTTGTTCATGAGGTGGGGTCATAAAAAGGCTTTTTTGAAAATTTGGTGTAAAAATATTAAAATACAACAAAGTTATACACCTACTTTGAATTTTGAGAGGGCAGCCTCGTAACTTTGGTAATTTTCAATATTTTTACCCCAAATTTACAACATAGCCATATCTTTCCAGCACCTCATGAATGTGGCTGCTGTCATTTTTCGTTTTTGAAAATAGTAAACTTAATTTCTATTTTTAGTAAACTACAGGATGATGTCACAAAAAAGAGAAGAAAACAAACAACTAGTGCTACAACTGCATGCAATGCACAGAAAAGAATTGCCAGCGGCCCCTTCAATTTATTTATTTATTTGTTTATTTATTTATTTATTTTGTCAGTGTCAGTGGCTCAGTAGGTAGCACACTCGCCTCTGAGGCCGGGAGATCAGAGGGCTGTGGGTGCAGTTCCCACATCTGGCACTTGGGTTAATATCCCAGTACTGACACTGTAGTGCAGCATGAGAGGGGTGCTGCACTTCTGAGGTGCCGTCTTTTGGATGAGACGTTAAACCGAGGTCCCATCTGCCTGGATAGGTGGTAGTTCAGGTGGATGTTAAAGATCCCATGGCACTTATCGAAAAGAGTAGGGGAATTTCCCCGGTGTCCTGGCCAAATTTCCCTCATTCACTAAAAATACCACCAACAGCTTAATCTGGTTCAAGGTCAGTTGGTATTCATCTGTATCCCCTTCCCCCGGGTCGTGCCTGAAAATAGGCAGGATTTGTCTAGTGCACTTACCCAGTCAACAAAAGCTAAATAAATAAATTTAGCTTTTGTTAACCAGGTAAGTACACTAGACAAGACAATTTGCCTATTTTCAGGTACGACCCGGGATAGTACAGGAAATTACATACTTATACACTTGGGACAACATGGTACATAATTAGGAACAGGTTACATATCATGAGACTACAAGGTAAGATTACACATCACAATAATTAGGAACAGGTTTCACATCATGAGACTACAGGGTAAGATTATACATCACATGATTAGGAACAGGTTACACGTCATGAGACTATAGGTAAGATTACACACCTTGAGATAAGCGGAGCATCAATTATGGAGCAGTACAGAAATACTACATCTTAAGAGCCGGCAGTTTTGTATGGGTGCAAGTGCTGACATGTGTCACGGGGGGTTTTGACACCCACAGGCTGATGCCATTTTAAGATGGCTCCATAGGGAAGAGCGCTGGCTGCCCTGCGAGGGGGCAGCACGGACCTGGGTTGGGAAGGTGTTCCAGAGTTTAGGGGCACATGCTGCGAAGTCCCTTTCACCCATTTGGGTCCTAGTCACAGGCGCCTTGAGTGTGGCAGACCCCTGAGACCTAAGGTGATATGATGAGGGGGCAGTTTGAGCCAGCAAGCTTGCCACCCTTGGGGGGGTACCTGTGTTGAGGACCTTACCAGTGAAGCAGCCTAATACAAAGTCAATGTGCTTTGTAGGCGAGAGCCAGTTTAGCTTACTGTAGAGCTCACAGTGATGAGTGAGCCGGGGGGCCGATGGCAGATATTGTTATAAGCCGTTGACCACCTTGAGAGATGGGCCTTAATGGTGCAGGCAAACAGCAGGAGCCCATAACACAAAGAGGGGAGAAGCATCCCTCTCGCAAGGGCAACACGTGTGGCTGGTATGAGGTTGTTTTTTGCCCTGTGGGTCAGACCCAGTTTACAGTTGACTGTTTTACATATCCTCTGAATATGAAGGCCAAGGTCAAGCTGTGGGTCCAGCGTTACTCCCAGGTATTTGAAGTTGTCCATGATAGGGATCGGGACATCTCCCTTACCGGACACACAGAACAGCACACGGGCGGCCTTAATCTTAGCCCAGGACCCAAAGAGCATAACCTGGGTTTTTTTTAGGATAAGGACAAACTTGTGGTTCAGGATCCATGCCTGAATGTTTCTAAGGTCTACACTCAGGTGTTGATTGATGACCACCACCTCATGGGAGTGAGACAGGATAACTAGATCATCTGCGTAGAGAAGTAGTTTACAGTGGGCAACGGTTTCAGGGAGATTATTAATAAAAATGGAGAAGAGCATTGGTCTAAGGACGGAGCCTTGTGGGACCCCCATTGTTACTGGGATGGGACCCAAAAGCTCTTTGCCAAATTTGACTCGCTGCGTTCTGCCATATTGGTAGTTGTCGAACCAGCTAAGAGCAGTAGTGGAAAGACCAATTGCTCTAAGCTGAGTCGACAGCATGGCATGGTCGACCAGGTCAAATGACTTCGAGAGGTCAATGAAGACGGCCCCCGAGAGTTTACCCTGGTCCATGGCCTCCCTAATCCATGGTGTAACAGTAACTAGGGCTGATGAGGTACCATGCCCCTTCCTGAACCCATGCTGTACAGGAGTCATTATGTCATGCGCCTGTAAGTACTCTGAGAGTTGCCCTGCAACAACTTTCTCCAGAAGTTTGCTAGCTGCCGACAGGATGGATATGGGACGATAGTTCTCTATCAGCTTAGGGTTCCCCTGTTTAAGGATAGGGACTACCCTGGCAACCTTGCATATGTCTGGAATAACTCCAGTTGCCAGGGACAGATTGAAAATGTGCACCACCAAAGGTGCCAGCCAGGGTGCACCAAGACTGAGGAGCTTAGGTTCTAAGCCATCTTGTCCGGCACTTGAGTAGGGGGAGAGTCCCGCTAGCAGTTTCTGCACCTCTTGAACCACCACTGCCCTGAACAGAAAGGGTGGGCAGAGTGAAGAAGGTGCTGTGGGCTGATTGCCACTGCCACCATCATCATTTGGGAATGAAGAGGTGTCCTCTGACAGATCCGCAAAGTAATGGTTGAAGGAGTTGGCGATGGTTTCCGAGTTGTTACAGCTGGAACCATCAATTATCATATCAGTGGACTCAGTGCTCTGTGTACTACTCACAACTTATTTAATGTTCCTCCAGAACCTTCAAGGATCCCTAGCCGAGTTCAGTATAAAGCAGATTTGCAAAATTCACTCTTGGCAATCCTAATGTTCTTTTTGCATTGATTTCTGAGCTGCCTATATCTCAGAAAGATAGCTTGGTCAGCCATGGCCTTGAACTTGGCCCAGCACTTATCTCTAGTGTTGAGGAGTGCAAGGAGGCTACCATGAAGCCATTTAGTAGCCATTCCCCTCACCCTCCGTCAGATGAGGGGGGCATGTTTCTCCTGCAGGGCCCTTAATGAGCTAAGAAAGTGACTGACAGCGGATGCGAGGTCATTAGCATTCCAAACTGCCACCCAATCTGTGTACTTGATGTCATTTTGAAAGGAGGTCAGATCAAACTTGGAGTAGTCTCTGACCTGGATAATTTTATGGGGAATTTTTTGGTGTGGTACCCTCCAGACACAGTACACCAGGGAGTGATCAGAGATAGAGTCCGGTGGGATACCCGACGAGCTGATCCTATCCGGTCTGTTTGTCAGGATCCAGTCCAGGAGTGAGCCCTTGCCACCACCAGTAGGGCATCTGGTAGGATCCTTGACAAGTTGAGTCAGAGAAAGACTGGCAAGTGACGGTTCAAAGGCCTTAGTGTTGCCACCCAGACAATTTAGGTTGAGATCACTCAGAATGATTAACTCATTCTGCCGTGTTACTGCACCAACTGCACCAAGGAGACCAGTCAGTCCCTCTACGCCTCCTTTTGGCAGATTGTATGCGTATACAATGTGAATCTTTTTTGTCATCCCTAGTAACAGTACCATATGCAGAGCCTCACAGGGGGACTGCATGGTCTGTTGATCAGGGAGGGCGGACAGGTTTAAATGGTTCCTGTAGTAGACCAGGATACCACCACCTCTCTTACTTCCTGGACGATCACGCCGGATAATGTCATAACCAGGGAAGGCACATGCTGAGCTGGAGGTGAAAGGCTTCAGCCAGGTTTCAGTAATTCCAAGGATGTCAGGACTGTATCAAGTTACCCAAACATGGAGTTCCATTAGGTTTGGGAGCAGGCTTCTGATATTTAGATGGGCCAGTTTCAGCCCTTTTACCACTGACCAGCCCGCCTGTGTGGGTATGTTCGGGGATGACGGTCCTGGGTTTAGTTCAATGTCCCCTGCCAGCACAGGAGCCAGAGTAGATGCCTTAAAGGGGGAGGTCTCTCCTTGTTCTGTGACCTGTGGTCATGGCACCTGACCTTTTGAGAGGGTCTCAGAAGGTACCTTAGCTTAAGACCACCGAGGACCACGGTCAGGGGAGAGCCCTTTGCTAGAGTGTTCGAGAAAGTAAAATCCGACTCCTCAGGTTGGACACATGTACACCATGGAGCTATTTTTAGGGGGTCGACCACCCCATAGGTCCAGGAGATCCAGGAGACAGTAAGACACACAGTGGCTATAGTGGCTAGTGCGCCCAGGAATAGCTGGCACCAGACTAGCTTTGATGGGAGCTCAATGAGTCCCATGATTTCTCCGGTACAATTGTCCCACTGGAACGTTACCACCTTGGGTCACCAGTGGACACCTGGCAGTGCACTGGTGCTAGTTGCCTGACAAGTGACACCAGACAGTGGCACGGGTGTTTATTCAGCAACAGATAAAATAAGGCATGCTTCAGCGATATACAAGGAGACAGCTGTCTTTATGAGGAAAGGAATAAGTACCTTACCTTACCACTTATCCCACGTGTCTCCAGTATACTTTTGTGAGAAGGACTGTTATCCGGCTAATAGGGCATAGAGCTAATGCCTTTCCTATGTGTGGTGTCAGCCTTATATTTGGGTAAAGCTGCCAGAAACAAGTGGACTCCGTACTACCTGTAGGGCATGTGTCCAGTTTGCCCCCAGGGTCCAGAGATATACCCTGTGAGTAGAATAACTTGCAGGGTGGCAGTCTAGATTAACCCTCCAATTAGAATTACTATGTAGGTGGGCAGTCTAGGATGCGACTAGATGTAAAGCCTGTAACAGTATACTGGCAGTCTAGAAATTAACCCTACAAGTTGAATTACCATGCAGGTTGGCAGTCTTGAATGCAACTAGAATATAAGGGTTAGGCATGAACAGAGTACAAAGGTTATTCCCTTACACAACAGACAGTCTGTAATGATGAAGTAGCAGCTGACAGATAGTGCAATAGCCGTGGATCCTTAGACCGCAGCCCCCTACCACCCTACTCAGCCAGATTGGACAGACTGACACTGGCGGCATGGCTACTACATATTTAATGGGAGGAGGGAACGGGGTGGGCAGGTGGGCCAAAATTCAAACAAAGAGATTGCAGGGGTCTCGAGATTCCAACGGCAGGCAGGGGGGGTCGCTCTGCAGGTAAGTGACTCATGATTTAACCACAGTCCCACATAAAGTCATTAATTCAAGTCCACCTTTGCTTTGCGATTTGTTTCCCAGCTCCTAGTCCCTCCACAACTCCTTCTGGATCAACGGGTGCTTCAAGCGGTTACAGTCTGCAGGAGAGGTCCGTCTGGTTTCAGGGATAGGCCAGCACTTACAACTACTGGTATGATACAGTTACAGAGTAAATCTATAATGGAGATAAGAGTTACTTGGCCCGGTCATTTATACTTAGGCCATCGTGGCTCGGGTAAGTCAGATCCAAGTGATGGCTATGCGTTTAGTAAGAGAGCTTTAAGTGTTCCCTATCTTTTTAGATTGAGTTTAGGTTTGTGTCTTACAGTGGCGTGAAAAAGTATTTGCCCCCTTCCTGATTTTCTCTATTATTGCATATTTGTCACACTGGATGTTTTCAGGTCTTTAGACAAAATATAATATTAGATAAAGGGAACCTGAGTGAACAAATAACACTTTTTTTTTTTAGTTATTTCATTTATTTAACGAAAAAAGTTAACCAACACCAACTGGCACTGTGTGAAAAAGTAATTGCCCCTAGTTAAATCAACCTAATTAAAGGGATAATTAGAGTCAGCAGGTTAAACACAGCCAGGCTTGATTACAGCCAGCCCTGCTCAATATAAACCTCACTTATTTTGACCCTACCATCAGAGTCACGTTGCCTGCACAAAGATTCAACAAGCACAGTATGCCATGATCAAAGAAGTTCCTGAAAAGATCAGAAAAAATTTGTTGCCCTCTATCAGTCTGGAAAGGGTTACAAAGCTATTTCTAAAGCTCTGGGACTCCATCGAACCACAGTGAGCCATAATCTCAAATGGAGAACACTTGGAACAGTAGTGAATCTTCCCAGGAGTGGCGGCCTGCAAAAATTACTCCAAGGGTGCAGCGTAAAATCATCCAGGAAGTCTCAAAGGATCCTAAAACAACATCTAAAGAACTGCAGGCTTCTCTTGCCTCAGCTAAGGTCAGTGTTCATGACTCCACAATCAGAAAGAGACTGGGCAAAAATGGGCTTCATGTGAGAGTAGCAAGGCGGAAACCACTGCTAACCAAGAAGAACATAAACGCTCGTCTCTCATTTGCCAAGAAGCACCTGGATGATCCACAAGCCTTTTGGGAAAATGCTCTATGGACAGATGAGTCCAAAGTGGAACTTTTTGGATGACATGGATCCCATAATGTCTCGCGTAAAGCAAACACAGCATTCCACAATAAGAACACCATACCAACAGTCAAACATGGTGGTGGTAATGTGATGGTGTGGGGATGCTTTGCTGCCTAAGGACCTGGATGACTTGTCATAATTAAAGGAACCATGAATTCTGCTCTGTACCAGAAAATTCTTAAGGAGAATGTCCGGTCATCCTTCTCAGCTGAAGCTGAAGCGTAGTTGGGTCATGCAGCAAGACAATGATCAAAACACAAAAGCAAGTCCACATCAGAATGGCTAAAAGAAGTAAAATTAAAGTTTTGGAGTGGCCTAGTCAAAGTCAGACTTAAACCCAATAGAGATGCTGTGGCAGGACCAAGCGAGCAGTTCATGCTTGAAAACCTACCAAATGTTACTGAATTAAAGCAGTTCTGCGAGGAAGAGTGGGTTAAATTTCCTCCACAGCGATGTGAAAGACTGATATTGAATTATAGGAAGTGTTTGGTTGTAGTCATTGCAGCTAAATGTGGCGTAACCAGTTATTAAGTGTAAGGGGGCAATTACTTTTTCACACAGTGCCAGTTGGTGTTGGTTAACTTTTTTTCATTAAATAAGTGAAATTAAAAAAAAAAACAAGTGTTATTTGTTCACTCAGGTTCCCTTTATCTAATATTACATTTTCTGTAAAGACCTGAAAACATCCAGTGTGCCAAATATGCAATAATAGAGAAAATCAGGAAGGGGGCAAATACTTTTTCACGCCACTGTATATGGCTGATCATTTTCTCCATGTGAAGTGCTTCTAACATGGAGTCATGCCATTCCTAGTAGGTTGAGGTTGTCTCATCCATCCAGTGTTTAAGGATCAATTTCATGATCATGGCTGAGAAGCGAGAGATATGATATTTTCTAACCCCCAGAATCCCATTCATGTTAAGTCCCAGTAGGCAAATTTTGGGGGAAAATGCTTCCTCTAGAATCGACCAAGCATGGGGTCCAGGTGTGACTGAAGCACTTCCCACAATGTCTAGCCTTTGGGCAGTCCCATAAGATGTGTTTGAGGGAGCCTTTGTCTCGTTTGCATCAGGAACAGAGATCCAAGCTGAGTTTGCCCATCTTGAAGAGCTTGACTGTGGTGTAGTACATGTTATGGTTAATTTGGTACTGCATCAGTCTGAGACCATCAAACTTTAGGAATTTGTGCGTGCCCTTTCAAAGATCAACCAAAGTGTCAGGGGACCTCAGTTCTGGGAATTCCTTTTGCCAATATTTACACTGGGCAGTATTTGGGGTGGTCGTCAAAGACTGCAGATGTTTGTATAAGAGGGAGACTGCATTTCTTTGGCTTGCTAGTGTACAGAGCTCATCCAATTTATTAAAGTCCCCTATGTCCCAGGGTTTGGGGCCTAGGATTGAGGCAAGCATGTGCTGTAGCTGTAGGAAGGGGAAGGCTGGAATTTGGCTCAGGGCATAGCGTTGCTGGAACTTGCAGGGTGAGAGCAGTGAGTTGCCATTGAAAAAAGCACTGATATTTGGGAGGTCTATTTTCCAAAGGAAGTTTATAGGTATTGTTTAATTCTGTATTCTGAAGTTGGGGTTCCTGGCTAGCGGCTGAGCTGGATCTTATTTGGGGAGTGTGCCCGGCAAACAATGAAGCTGCTTGATTACTTGAACCGAGGCCCCATTGGAGAGGTTTTCAACATTGTGGGCAGGGCTGTGTGGAGGGCATAGATACATAGACAGTGTCAGCAGATAAGGGCCTACGGCCCACCCAGTCTGCCCATTTGAGCTTGTACGTTCACTTTATGTTTTCCTAGGTTTGTCCCTTACCCCTGACCTCCAGAATTCCTTTATGTCTATCCCATGCATTCTTAAATCCCATGATTGTTTCAGCCCCCACCACTTCCTCTGGCAGGGTGTTCCACTTGTCCACCACCCATTCTGTGAAGAAATTCTTCCTCACGTTTCCTCTGAATCATCCTCCCTCCAACTTCAACCCATGCCCTCTAGTCCTGGAACATCTTTTTCACTTAAAAATAGTGTATTCCTGCACCCTATTCCTCCCTGTAAGATACTTGTATGTCTCTATCATATCCCCTCTCCCCCTCTTCTCCTCCTGGCAGTACATATTCAAGTCCTTCAACCTGTTCTCATAGGACATGTGATGCAATCCATGTACCATCTTTGTTGCCCTCTTCTGAACTTTCTCTACCGTGTCTATGTCCTTACGTAGGTAAAGTTTCCAGAACTGTACACTATACTCCAGGTGAGGCTTCACTAGTGTCTTTTATAGTGGAATTATGAACTCCCTTTTTCTGCTAGTGATGCCCTGCCTATGCACTCCAGCACCCTATTTGCTTTACCTGCTGCCTTGTCTCACTGTTTCCCTACCTTGAGGTCATCAGAGATGATAACCCCAATGTCCCTTTCCTGCTTGGTGCATGCTATATCCTCAATCCCCAACTGATATATTGTGCCAGGTTTTTTGTGACCCAGATGCATTATCTTGCACTTCGTTGCATTGAATTTCAGCTGCCAAACCCCTGACCATTCTTCAAGTTTCTGTAGGTCCCTTCTTATTCCGTCTACACCCTCTGGTGTGTCTACTCTGTTGCAGAGCTTTGTATCATGAGCGAACAGTGAAATTCTGCCTTCTAGGTCCTGCGCCATGTCACTGATGAAGATGTTGAATAGGACCGGTCCCAGCACTGATCCCTGTGGTACCCCACTGGTCACTCTTCCCTCTGTGGAGTAACAGCCATTTATCACCACCCTCTGTGTCCTGCCACCCAGCCAGTTTCCTACCCACCACACTACTGTCCTACCCACACCCATATTCCCCAGTTTGTGTAATAGTCTTCTATGTGGCACAGTGTCAAAGAGCTTGCTGAAGTCCAGATAGGCCATGCCCACTGCCCTCCCCTGATCCACCTCCTGTCGGCTGCCATTTTTCAAATTCTGGCCAAAATGGTTTTTTTTTACATCCCAAAAGGTGATTTCATGGTCCCTGCACAAAATCACCTTTCAGGCAGTAGATGATAATTTTCTTTATTGTTCATGAGGTGGGGTCATAAGAAGACTATGTTGGAAATTTGGTGTAAAAATACTAAAACTCAACAATGTTATCAGCCTATGTTAAATTTTACGAAGACAGGCTCATACATTTGGTAATATTTGCCCCAAATCACCTTTAAGCCAGGAGTTGAGCATTTTCTCTGCCCATCTTCGTGAGGCAGGGTCATAACAAGGCTATGTTGAAAATTTGATGTAAAAATATTAAAAAACAACTCTACAATATTTTTACCCCAAATTCCTCAACTGCAGCCCTACTGGCTCTGGCCATAGTCTGTTTTTAACTAGCTGCCCCTAGTGATCCTTCCATACTGCAGTCCTCACTCTAAGGCCCCACACAAAGGACTTTGGGAGTTTACCTGGAGTCAGCCATGGAGGCTGCTAGCTACCCTACACACTGGTCATTTTAAGAACACTTTTTGCTACCACGGTAATTTAAAACTGCTACGTTATTGTCATAATGTTCAGCTGTGAATACGGTACAATAAGTGATCTACTGTGAGATGCTGTTTCTTGTGCAAACAGCCAGGTGACCACTTCAACTGGCATTCGTTGTTGTAGTGCTAGCCTGTATCTCACACCTGTTAATACAACTGTTTGACTGCCTAAGGTTATTGGTAACAGAGTTTCTGTGCCGTAATATCCACTTTCTTTGCCCACTGAAATTTAATTGTACCTAGGGCATTACATAATGGGTTGCATATTGTTCTCGGTAGTTGTTAATTCATGACTCCTTATTTGCCTGTTGCTTATTGATTTTATGCCATTAATTTACCCTTATCCAGAGCCAGCACAGGATGCATCTAACTATCTTATGTTGACTCATCTGCTGTATAGTGATAAGAATAGGAATACTGTTTGCATCCTAATGTACAGTGTCTGCACCAACCTGCCCATTTTCTCAAAAGGTCCTGCTGGTCTTATGTATCCTCAGCCTCCTACCCCAGGCCATATACCATAGTAATATTGGCCCTCTCCCTTCTACTTATTGCTAGGGATATTGAACCTAACCTTGGCCCCCCACCAGCTTCCTCTATAAATACAAATATGCATGTTTGGCAAGACCACAACGACAAAAAAATTGCCCAGATAGACATTAGAAGCCGTATCACAGACCATGCTGATCTCATTGCATGGGTTAACCACTTCACCACTGATATGCTTGTGGTCACAGAAACATGGCTGAAACCTTCTATCCATGACCATTTATGCATTGTGCCTGGATATAGCTTTCTCAGAAATGATCATCCTGGATCAAAAAGAGGCAGTGGGATCATGGTATACATTAAATCCCACCTTAACCTCAATGTTTCAGGCACTCCAGCCCCATTGACAAAGGCTTTGAACTTTTTCATGCTGTTCTCATGCTAGGTGGAACAAAAATTTTACATCTGTTTTGTACCTATAACCCCCCAGCTGGTAGTCAACAATACACCAACCTCTCCTGAGTACTGTAGAACCCATAGCCAAAAATAATGAGTTTTTACTATTTGGTGACTGTAATATTAATTGGCTCAGTGCCAAAAGTAAAATATTGACCTATATCTCAGTAAGCTGCACCTTACTCAAATCATATCTGAACTGACTAGAACTGCATTAAATGAGAACAAAGCCTTATTAATAGATTGGAGCCTAACACCCAGGGCTGATAGAATCATCTCCCTTGGAGAGCTGCCTGATGTAATCAGTGACCATTTGCCAGTATTCTGTCTGTGGAGAGATAAATCTCCTAAATCTTCTCGAGACTTCTCCACTTTTGTGACTCCACACACTTTTACCCAACTATGTTAAAGCAAGATGTCAAGGGTAATGACTGGTCATGCCTCTGGAGCACAAATTATATTAATCTGGCTGTGTCTCACATCAATTAAATTTTCTCTGGTTTACAGGACAAATGTTCCACTTAATAGTAGGAGGGTTCAGGGCTCTGTAACCAAATGGCTTGATCATCCACTCCTTACCTTGATCAAGGCTAGGGATAAATCCTAGTCTGTATATCAGGCCTCTAGGCTTGCATCTGACTAGTCAAATTATCATACCCTTAGAAATAAATGTAAAATATAATTTGCCATAATAAGAGTACTTACTCTAGCTCACTCATTGTCTCCTCTGCATGTAATCAAAACACTTTTGGAAGTGTATTAAACTGGCTGTGCACCAATCTACCAACTCTCCCCCCTTGACATGAGTATAAACAATGTCAATTGTAACAATCCCCAAACCACAGCCGATACTTTTAATGGCTTCTTCTCAGACCTCTCGTCTTGCATGGGGACCTTCCCACCTTCACCACTGACAGCACTCCCTGTCAAAGACCCATGCTCTGACACCCTGAGTTACCCTGAAGTTTACTTCTGTGTGATTAAAGTGTCTGAAGTGCATAAAATACTGCAGAGAATCTCTACAGCCAAATCTGCAGGCGCTGATGGTATCAGTCCAAAGTTACTAAAGGTTGCTGCTGCTGAATTGCCTTCACCTATCACCAGAATTATTAACCTGTCCCTTGTGTCCATGGCTGTACCTGAACTATGGAAACTCTCCCATATAACCCAAGTTTTTAAGAAGGGTGTCACAGAATTTGTCATGAACTACAGACCGATTGACATACTTCCTCTACTCAACAAAATACTGGAAAAGTTTGTTGCCTCACAGTTATCTGAGTTCCTAACCTAGCATAACCTTTTGTCTCCAGCACAACACAGTTTCTGTAAAAATTATATCAATATAACTCCTCTCCTCTCCTTCATTTCCCAGGTTGAAAATGCTATGGACAGGGGTTAGTACACAGGGGCAGTATTCACTGGTCTTATTAAAGCATTTGATCGGGTAGGCCACCATCTGCTTTGTACCAAACTAAGCAACTTGGGGGTCTCCTCCCTTGCCCCACCATGGTTTAGGAGGTATCTTGAGGGAAGGAGTAAACAGGTAAAAGTTGGAACTGCTTTCTCTGATCCTGCCCCTATCATGGTGGGAGTGCCACAAGGTTCAATACTTAGACTCCTCCTATTCTCCCTTTCTATAAACAACATTCACCAGACCCTGGCCCATTGTACCACTGTCCTATATGCAGAAGCCCTTGTTCTGCATCTAAACTCATGTAGCATGTCTGATATTAACACAGTTTTTTTTCTGCTGACCTCAATGGAGTGCAGCATTGACTCTTATCTAACACACTCCTCTTAAATACACAAAGTCACAGATCATGCTGCAGTGCTCTGCTCCTAAAATTAAAAGTTGTACTACTCCTGTAACAGTACTGTGTAGAGATAGAACACCCCCTGTAAGAGTGGCTACATTCAATGACCTTGACCTTGGTGTCACCCTCAACACATCCCTTGATTTCTCCCTGCATATAATGGGCATCTGTGAATCGGTAAACACTAAACTGGGTCTTCTGTATGAGCTAAAACAAAACCTTACCCCTTTAGCCTGCCTATCCACAGCCCATGGAGCCCTGCTTCCTAAGCTTAGTTAGAGGGTATAATATATGCATCTTCCAAAACCAATTAGCAAAAATGGGACATTACATATAACATCTGTCTATTCACCATGTTCCTAAGCTGCCAAACCCATCATTGCACTTTATATGCTAAACTATAATGGCTTACTCCTGCTGCCCTGTGTGACCTAACACTTGGAGGGGTGATTTACAATATCTTACAAAACCGGTCTACTTTTTCACTGACCATTTGTTTCCATTCTCCAGCTGGTACCAACCCACTATGGTCTGCTGTTCATGAATAATTACCTATTCTGAGGACCTGGACGTAACTGGGAGACATTCCAGGACATGTCTGGGAGACACTTCTTTCTCTGTTGTTACCCCAAGGCTATGGAATTCTATACCACTTAGCCTATGCCAGTGCCAGACAGCTACTACATTCAAAAAGGGACATGGCAGCCACCTCCTTAAGTGACATGTATGCTCTTGTGTCTACAGCTCTATGCCTTGAATTGGTTGTTACATTTTAGTCCATTATGTTAGTCTGCCCGTTGCTAACAAGACTTGCCTTACAGTGTCTCATTAGACTATTAATATTGTCTGGTTTCATTAACAAGTAGTTGGCCTGCTTCTCCAGTGCCTTGCAATTTTGACCTTTTTGTGCTTATCTATGTACTACCTTTGCTATGTAATATGTTATATATGCTGTTTATTTATTTAGCTTTTGTTGACCGGGTAAGTGCACTAGACAAATCCTGCCTATTTTCAGGCACGACCCGGGGGAGGGGGATACAGATGAATGCCAACTGACCTTGAACCAGATTAAGCTGTTGGTGGTATTTTTAGTGAATGAGGGAAATTTGGCCAGGACACCGGGGAAATTCCCTACTCTTTTCGATAAGTGCCATGGGATCTTTAACATCCATCTGAACTACTACCAATCCAGGCAGATGGGACCTTGGTTTAACGTCTCATCGGAAAAACGGCACCTCAGAAGTGCAGCACCCCTCTCATGCTGCACTACAGTGTCAGTACTGGGATATTAACCCAAGTGCCAGATGTGGGAACTGAACCCACAGCCCTCTGATCTCCCGGCCTCAGAGGCGAGTGTGCTACCTACTGAGCCACTGACACTGACTTACTGACATTGACACTATTGTCAATGTCACTTACATTTTCTGTACCGTACTGTACTTTGTTGTTTACGGACCCTGTCCCTATGTAACCTCCTGGTTCATGTCTAAAAATAGGCACTTATTTGTCTGGTGCACTTACCTGGTCAAAAAAAATCTAAATAAACAAATAATAGCAGACAATTAGATGTGGTAGCTGCGACAATGACAAGGGTTACACATTATTACTACTGGGAACTATCAGTTCCTACTAACTCACAATTTAGGAAAGATAGTGGAGAAGAAGGGAGAAGAAGGGCTTTCATATATGACGGTTAGCATAAACACCCCAGAGATTAAGGACGGGGAAGAGTACATGGAAGTGAAAACACTGAAGGTTCAGGTAGTCATATGAGGGGAGGGTTACCAGAGTAGATGTGGTACGGTATATAGACTGCTTTACGAAATGAGGAGGCAGACAAGAATATAGATGAGGAAATCATGAGTGTAACAGGGAAGGGTATGGTACTGCTAGTAGGGGACTTTAGCATGCCTAATGTAGATTGGCGTGCCCCAAAGGCAGCGAATGCTAGGAACCAGAAGGTGGCTGAGGCCTTACAAAAGTTCTTTTTGGTACAGATGGTAGAGGAACCTACATGGGAGGGGGGCTATTCTGGATTTAGAGGAAAGGGTGCTGAAAGGTCTTAAACTTCTCAAATTTGATAGATCAAAAGGGTCTGGAAGGGATGTATGATAGTATTCTAAAGGAAATGGGAAAGGAGCTTGTAGCATCTGTAACAGATCCATTTAACTGCATGATGGAATCAGGGGTGGTACAAGAGGATTGGAGAATAGCAGATGTGGAACCCTTACATGAGACTGGGAAGAAGGATAAGCCAAGAAATTACAGACCTGTAAGCCTGACACCCATTGTTTGTGAAATTCTGGAGGTCGTTATAAAGAAAACAAGCATTTGTCAACGCCGAATGTTGTCGTGCTGGCATTGGCAATGGAAGTGGTGTAGCTAGAGACGCATAGTGCTGTGATTTTGTGAATGTGTCTCAAAAGGTGATTTTGCACAGCAAGCACACCATTGTGTGCCACAGCTGTGGAAACACGTTTTGGGCAGGCTGTGAAAAATGGCAGCTAGACTGTTGATAAGGAGATGTGCACAAATGCCAGTGGTGAGAATGTGGCATGAAAATATTGCAGATTGATGACGTTACAAGGGTGCATGGAAACTGCGCAATCCACTCTTGCAACACAGTCATTGTATCGAGTTTCGGCACCAAATTTGCAACATAGGCATTTTAGGACCTCTGCTCATGAATAGTGTCACCATCATTTTCTCAAACTGTCCCAAAAACTGATTTCGCACAGCGGCCGTGCAATTCTGTGCCGGCCGGGCGAAAACACATTTCAGGCAGCTGCAGTGTTCATAAGGAGGTATGGAAAAATGCCAATGTGAACAGCTGGAGTGAAAGTATTACAAATTCACAAAGTCATGAGCGTGCGTGCAAACTGTGCAACGCACGCTCATAAAACACTCATTTTATTAACTTTCATTCCCAAATTTTCAACATAGGCATTTTAGGGCATCTGCTAATAAACAGTGTCACTGTCATTTTCATCATGTCTCTAACACGGACTTTCCACAGCGACCATGCTATTCTGCGCCAGAACTGCGAAAACAGATTTTGGTCAGGATGTGAAAAATGACAGCTGTACTGTTCATTAGGAGGTGCAGAACCATGGCACTGTAGAAAATCTGGAGTGAGAATATTAGAAGTTTGCGAACGTATGAGAGTGCATGCAAACTGCTCAATGCACGCATGTAACACAGTCATGTTATGGAATATTGTCACCAAATTTTCAACATAGGCATTTTAGGATGTCTGCTCATGAACAGTGTCATTGTCATTTTTGTAATGTGTCCGAACACTGATTTCGCTCAGCGAACACGCTATTCTGCGTCGAAAGTGCAAAAACACATTTTGGCAAGGATGTGAAAATGACAGCTATACAGTTCACAAGAAGGTGTAGTAAAATGCCAAATTTGAGAATCTGGCGTGAAAATATTACGAATGCCCTAAGTTATGAGCGTGCATTGCGCAGTTGCTATGCACCTCGTAAAACAGTCACTTTATTGAGTATTGTCACCAAATATTCAACACAGACATTTTAGGATCTCTGCTCATGAACAGTGTCACTGTCATTTTCATAATGTGTCCCGAACACTGATTTCACACCATGACCACGCTATTCTGCACCGGAAGTGCGAAAACACATTTCGGCCAGGATGTGAAAAATGACAGCTGTACGGTTCACAAGAAGGTGTGGTAAAATGCCAATGTTGAGAATCTGGCATAAAATTATTGTGAATTCGCTAACTTACGAGCGTGCATTGCGCAGTTGCTGCGCATGCTAGTAAACAGTCATGTTTTGGATTTTTCCACAAATTTGCAACATAGGGTTTTTGAGAGCCCCCTCATGAGCAGTGGCACTGCCATTTTCATTATGCAGTACCCGAAGGTGATTTGGCGCAGTGACTGTGAAATCTGCTTTTGGGTTTCGAATCTTCCATGACAGTGCAAGAATTCAGAGAAGGGGTCCCAAAACCCCATGTTGAAAATTTGAGCAAAATTCACAAAAATGCCTGAGATATGCAGCAAAGTTGCAAAACCCTATCTATCACATTATACAGCTTACCAGCATTTCCTTAGTTCGTGGTCGGCTTTTGAAGAGTGCAGACCCGTTCCAGTCCACCGAAGATCGTCGCGCTGGACTCCGGAGGTAAGTATGGGGTGAGGGGGGGTGTGGGGAGGCAGGGTGCACAGAAGGTGGGTGTGGGTGGGGGGAGAGGGGCATGGAGACTACGAGGGACCGTTTTAGTTTTACAGGTTAAAAACCAGAAAAAAAACATTGTGGGACAGTTTTTGTTTTGCAGGGCATTTGGCATGCTGGGGTGGGCTCCCACCATGCCACCTAACTGTTTGGGGGGGTATCTGTAGCCAATGGGGGATTGGGTACCCTCTTGACAAACAACAGGGAAATTCATGCTGATGGGGATTGGGCACCCCGTTGGCACACAAAGAAAGGGTGGGGGGTGCAGAGCGGGGATTGGGCACCTCGGCATTAAATAATTGAGGGTGCTTTTATGCCGATGGGGAGTGGGCTCCCCCATTGGCACATTCACAGGGGGCAGGGACAGCTAACAGGGTGATTGGGCACCCCCAAAGTCGGCAGTTCTACGGTCAGTGTCCCGCAATGTACATAATGGCGGCGAGCATGGCAAGAAAAGGATCACTGCATCTCATGAGCTTTGCTCAGATTGCAGCGGACCTTTTCTTAGATGTGCTCGCCACATTATGTATGCATTGTGTGGCACCGGCATGGAGGCTGATTGGGGAATGCGGGACACACCTACTGGTGCATGCCCTGCATTAGCCCAACAGCGACCGCTAATCTAAAGCTGCACTGTCCCACGATGTTGGTTGCGCAAGCGCACCAACATAAATACTAGAATATTTCCTGGAGGCAAATTGGTTACACTACAAAAGGCAATCAATCAATCATCAATCATTCTTTATTTGTATAAGGCACCTTTCTTGAACCAAGGCGCCTGTACAGGTTACATAAAACAATAAATAATTAAAACAACATTAAGATAATCAACAATCATTAAAAGCTTTACTAAAAAGGTAGGTTTTCAAGGCTCCTTTAAAGCTTTGGACAGTCAGGCAGTTTCACACCTGACGAGGTAGAGAATTCCACAGGGTCGGGACAATGAAACTAAAAGATCTTGCCCCTGAAGTTTTTAAGTGAACCCTGGGAATCTCTAGCAATCACTCGTCAGTGGATCGGAGACAGTGGGAGGGACAGTAGGGACAAAGGAGCTCTTTCAGATAAGCAGGTCCCTGATCGTGTAGGGCCTTATATGTCAGCAAACCGACCTTGAAGGTGATTTGTCAGCAAACTGGCAGCCAGTGCAGTCTGCGGAGCACAGGCGTTATATGACTGGACCTAGAAGAACCAGCCAACAGCCTGGCTGCCGCATTCTGCACTAGCTGCAAATGGCGAAGTTCAACCCCCAGTAGCCCCAGGTAAAGGGCACTGCAGTAGTCCTGGTGGGAGGTAATGAAGGCATGGACCAAAGTTGGAAGATCCTCTGGAGGAACCAGGTACTTCACCCAGGCAATGTTCCTCAGATGGTAAAAAGAGATTTTGACAACCGCTGACACCTGAGATTTAAAAGTCAGACAGTCGTCAAATACAACACCCAGGTTCTGCACCCGGTCTGAGGTAGTCAGCTGGACACCCCCAAGCCATAAGCCCGAGGGTGATCCAGCTAACAAACCCGCCTCCCAGTGACCCTGGTCCACAGCCAACACCTCAGTTTTTTTCAGGGTTCAACTGCAGCCAACTCACATTCATCCAGTCTTGGATTTTGGCAAGACAGTTGTTAAAGACCGAAATGGCAGCATCCTGGCCGGGCACAAAGGACATGTACAGCTGGGTATCATCTGCATAGCAATGAAAACCCAAGCCATACTGCCTAATGATCATTCCTAATGGCAGCATATACACTGCAAACAACATGGGTGCTAAAATGGAACCCTACGGTACCCCGCAGGATAGGGAGATTGATGTCGAGGAAAAGATTCCAGACACCACCCTCTGAGTCCTACCCTCGAGGTAAGATTGAAACCATCTGAGGACTGTATCAGACAGTCCACAGATAGATCACAAATGTTCCAGTAGCACACCATGGTCCACAGTGTCAAACGCTGCAGAGAGATCAAGAAGGACCAAGATGGAACAGGTCCTTCAATCTCTCGCTACTAGGAGGTCATTTAGTACCCGAACAAGTGCTGTCTCGGTACTATACCTTTTCCTAAATCCAGACTGGAGAGAATCATAGACATTGTTGCTGGTCAGATGATCATCCAACTGCGATGCAACCACCTTCTCAATAACTTTACCCACAATGGGTAAGTTAGAGGCAGGCCTGTAATTTGCCAGACAGTCCAGCTCCAAGGAGGACTTCTTAAGAAGGGGCTTAACTACAGCCTCCTTAAGAGGATCTGGAAAATTCCCCCTCTCCAAGGACCTCCAGACTATCTCAGCAAGGACTGGGCCAATTTTATCCACACAATCCACTAAGAGACATACGGGGCCTGTGTCCAAATTACAGTTGGTCGGACGCAGTGATTGGATGACCATCACAATGTCACTGATTGTGGGGAGGCTGAAGTCAGACCACACAAACTGGGTGTCCGACATCTCCTGCCGACCATCACAACTCCCATTTGAGAGGGTCAAGTGGACATCCGATCTGATTTTGGCAACCTTATCTGCAAAGAACAGAGCAAACTCCTCACACCGTTCTTGAGAAAAGACTCTTCCAGGCTGAAGACAGATTGGATTGCACAATCTGTCCACTGTCCGGAAGAGCTGTGCTGGTCTATTCTGTGCAGCCGAATCTCTCTGTACAAGAATTCTGCCTTCTTATGAGAGATTGCGGATTGATAGACCACATAGTGGTCCATCAAACTAAGTTTGTCACCATCCAGACCCGACCTCCGCCAGCACCTCTCCAACCTTCATCCAACTCTCCTCAACTCCCTCAGAGTATCATCAAACCAAGGAGACCTGGGGCAAAGAGTGAGAGGACAAACACGAACAGGAGCAATGGAATCCAGGGCTCCTGCCACCACCTTATTATAGGCAAGTACCAACTCTCCTGGATCCATGCAATCTCTCAGTAAGCCCGATAGGTCCAGCACCGCCATCAGGTCATCTGGGGAGACACCCCTTAATGGGTGGTACCAGACCATTTCCATAGGGGCTGACCTACTAAGGGTGGCCTCAAAACTGAACCCAATGGAGTGATGGTCCGACTATCCGACCGGTTCCACCATCAAGTCGGATATCTCCATCCCCAGAAGGAGCACCAAATCCAATGAATGACCACCAATATGGATAGAGGAGGAAATAACCTGTGTGAAGCCCAGTGAAATCATTAACTGGAGGAAGTCTTGAACAAAATGCAAGAGTTCATCATCGACCAAGGCATTGAAGTCCCCCAGAACCAACCATCTGGGGGACCCCAAAGTCAGGTCGACAATGAAGTCTGCGACTTCCCACAGGAAAACATTCTCATCACCTGGTGGATGGTATATGAGAAGTATCCTGCGCCCCACACCCTCGGCTAGAATACATTCAAAGGATCTGGTAGTTCCCACTGGCACCTCCACTAGGCCCAGTTCTGTTGTAAAGCAGATAGCAACACCCCACCCCTACGATCCACCCTCGGGTGGTGTATCACCGAGTACCCGGCAGGAACTGCTGCCGACAAAACTGGTCCAGCATTTTCATCAAGCCAGGTCTCAGTGATGCACACCAGGTCAGATGACCCAACAAAATCAGCTATAATAGCCATCTTGTTTTTAATAGACCTGGCATTGCACAACACCGCCCGAGTAGGATGAGCCTCCGAGGATGACCGTGCTACCTGCTGACTATAATCAGAACCCTTGGGTATGGGCACCAGACAGGGAGGTCCCCTTTCCTAGGCCCATTTTGCCCCAGGGCATCTCATTGTCCCCACTGTCCCTATCAGCTCACTCCTTTCCATTCCCCCTCTAGACCCAGCCCCCATCCTCCTCCTTCTCCTCTCCACAATCCCCAAAGCCCTACATCATCTATAGACTTCTGGCGTTAAGGGGGGACAAGAAAAGGGACGAAGATCCCTGAGCCTGGAGGGGGAATAATACCCGACTATTCTAGTGTTGTCCCAGCACATAATTATCACACCAAATAAACAATCCAAAGAATTAACCAACCTCTAAAACTTAAGTAAATACAAAGCTCTATAATGAAAGTAAAATACAATTTAACCAAACCCCAGACTATTAATTTTAAAAACTCTTACCCCCCAAACCCAAACAAAAGAATAAAAACAAATACAAAACATTAACTAAATTCCCCTTCCCCACACTATCCTCTCATCACTGGGGAAACACTATACCCTACAATCAACAATTAAATTAATTTAATTTAATTCCCTCCCCACGCAGTCCTCTCACCACTGGAGAGAAAGGAAAATACTACCAATATCAAACAATAATATAAACTAAAAATCTAAAAAACAAAATAACTAAATAACTGGATATAGAGTCCTCTCACCACCCAAATATCCAGATAAAATAAAATGTTATAAATCAATTCCTTCAAACCAAACAATCTATAACTTAAAAATAAAAGATTAAACATGGGTAACATGGGTTTACCAGTGGTAGCACTTGTCAGATGAATCTGATAGTATTTTACAACTGTGTCACAAAGTCAGCTGATAAAAGCCAGGCAGTGGATGTGCTGCATCTGGACTTTAGCAAAGACATTGACTTTGTCCCACATTGATGGCTGATTAAAACCATTAATTGACTTACTCCAGGGGTGAAAAACAAAATCACAGGGCGGGTCAGAGGTTGGCTAAGAGGAAGAAACATAGAAGGTTCTCTTGAATGGGGAATGTTCATAGGTTAGAAAGACCATGACAGGTGTTCCACAGGGATCGGCCATGGGCCCAGTCCTTTTTAATATTTTTCACTTATGACATTGGGGAGGCAATTCAGAGAAAGTTCTGCCCCTTTGTAGGTGGCACAAAAAAATCTGCAGAAGAGTGAACACAGAGGAAGGTATGAGGGTAAGGAGGGATGTGCTAGGAAAGAAGAAGAAATGGTCCAAGGTCTGGCAGCCGAAATGTAATACAAAAATATATAAGTCAATGCACGGTAGGGTCAGGAGCCCCAGAACAGAGAATATGATGGGAAGTGTGAAGATGGAAATCACTGCTGAAGAGCAAGACTTGGGATGACAGTTGCAGAAAACATTGCAGACAACATGAAATGACCAGCACTGATTAAGAGAGCAGTAGGAAAGGCAACTAGAATGCTGAGGTGCTTAAGTAGAGGAATCAGCAGCAGATGAAAGGAGATGATCCTGCACCTGTATAGATCTCTGGTGTGGCCAATTTTAGAGTATTGTCCCCTGTTCTGGAGTCTGCATTTGAGGAGGGACAGTGTTAAGAAAGAGGCAGTCTAGAGAAGTATTACCAAAATTATTCAGGATCATCAAGGAAAAACCTATGAGGAGAGGATGTTGGACCTCAACATGCACACGCCTAATGCTAGCACAGAGATGGATCATATGATACCATCATACAAGTTTATACATAGGTTAAATGGGGTGGATAGCAAGGAATGTTTCACAATGAGTGTAAACACAGGCATCAGGGGAGTTCATTTAAACTGACTGGGGGAGATTTAAAAAGAAAGTCTGAAAGTAGTTCTCTACAGAGAGGGTTATAGAAAAGTTGAACAAGTTACCAAAGAGGTGGTCAGTGCCTAATGGGTATTTGGATTTAAACATGGGTACCATAGGCACATGGGGATGCTAAATGTTGGTGGTAGAACTATATTGAATTTTCAAATTTCGCTTCCACCAGAATTCATAGAATTTCAGAAATTCCACCTAATTCTGCAGAATTCTGTCCAAAGCAGAATTTTGAAATTAGAAAAGTAAAATGTTAACCACAAAATTGTATCTGCAGTTTGTGTAAACCATAGATTCATATTCTACATTTATTCTGTGGCTCACATAATCCAGGGAATATTATTTCATGGTTTAAATAGAAAGGCTTTTCAGAATTCCGTAGAATTAAAAAAGAAATTCCCAAAAGCATTTCAGAAATGGAATTGCCATTCTGCATGAATTCCACTGGGGAAGTTTCACACTCTGCACAGCTCTAGTTAGTGGAGAAGACAGCAAAAGAACATGGAAACATAGAAACAGAATTTGACAGCAGATAAGGACTGCTTGGCCTACCTAGTATGCTCATTTTCCCTACCTACTGTGATACCGTAGACCTTACTTGATCTCTGGCTTTACCCCCCCTCTTTCCTAACTGACCACTAAGATTCCCTTATGCCTATCTACCAGGGAGAGGGGAATGAGTAACTTAAAGGGTACTCATGACATACAGCAGACTAGATTGGTTGTGAGGCTTTATTGTGCCACCTTTGTCTATTTCTAAATTTCTATAAAGCATACATTTAAAGTCCAATGCGAGTGAATGCTGAGTGAATTTTCAGGGGAGTAATACATATTTGATTGCTCAAGGCTCTGAGTGTAATAAAGAAACACTTGTGGGAATTATTGAAGTAGGAAATGATCCTACAGAGCACTAATGACCCGAGGACTTCAGTTAAGCTTTACGCAAGTTTGAAAGGCAGTGATGACATGAGCTGACTGCTTGCTGTTGTCCTCTGTTGGTAATCAAGCAGAGTGTCAGTCAACATGGGCTTACAAGCTAGAAAATGGAATGAAGGAATATAATGCAAAATTAGAAAGCAGTTTTACTCATCTCTCAGCACCTTTTAAACTCTAAATAATAATAGTTCATAACTTAATGTACACTTTGTGCAGATTTTAAAGATTATTATTACAATTAGTGTGTGTTGGCTGTGGCAAGGTCTGAGCAGGGAAATGGCAAGCAGAATTTGGTGCCTGTTGACGATATTTCATACAGCTCCCCTGAAGGCTTTGCATAGCCATGTTACTTTGCACTTGTTTTTTATCCTTTAGAATATGCACAAATGAACTGGAGAGTTAAAAACACTGAACAAACTGGAAATTATCAGCCTTACAGTATTGTTTATCCATTTAACATACTGTCCTCTTTGCCAACTTGACATTGTCCTTTTATGCTGCCATCAAAAGAACCTTTCCTGAGGTTCTGTACCTGCGGTTACAAGATCTACAAGGATGACACACAGTTTGTGTTTACTGTTTGGGTCTGCCCACAACATCATGGCCTGCAAGATCTGCTAGGTATTTAACCAGGCCACAAGGAGACACCGAAAGAAGGCTCTAGAAACCTTCATTGCTATTAAGGCCATGGAAGTTCATGCCAAGACAACAGGCTCCAAGCTGACTTTTCTCTCTCACTCAACAGCTTCTGAAAAGGGGAAATCCCCAGCATTTGGTGACATTGTCACAACCATGGTCATCAAGGACTAAGGACAAAGACAAGGATAAGTAATTTTCAAAGTTCTCACTATTCTGGCCATCACAAGCATATGGTAAAGTTCCTGCTTCACTGGTGAGGTCAAGGTCTCCACTGAAGGAGGGTAAGTTCTTGTCATTGTCCTCTTTCGCAGCAATGACTACAGCACCCGACCATCGATGAGACACGAAAGTCAGGATCTGGCTCTGGCTATGCCATACCTACTATGGGCGGTATGCAGCCCCCATCATCAGGTTCTACCATTTTGAAATGAGTTACTCTGGGCTTTTACAGGGTGCCATCGGCTATCAGGTTGTGCTGGCATCGTTCTCTGAAATATTTTGATGCCTGTTACAATTGCTCCCTCCGATGACAACAGGTCTCCTATCAACTGAGCCTCCCTTGTCAGCACATTGGTGTCTCAGGGATCCAGAAGAACACCTTTCATTCATCTGTTGCAGCTGCCCCCTTCATTTATTGCTTCTGTCATTATTTCAGATGACAATGAGGTGGAACATAATCCTGATCTCTTTAATATGGAGGAGGATTTGGAGGATAATGATCCCTATTAGAGGTGTGCTGAACATCTGTGGGTGAAATAGAGCCATGCTGAACACATACGGCTTGGTTTCCATGAGAACTGAGCTGAGCCTTGCTAGCTCGGATCTCTGACGTTTTCTTTTTCCTTCTTGTTGAGCTCCTGCCTGTCATGTGACAGGTGAGAGCTTGTCAGTTGGTAGTTCAAGTGAAGATACTCTAGTTTATGCTTGCACAAACTGGAGTATAAGCTGGAAAAGCTCTCCTCCTGGCACCATTTGAGCTGAGCCACCAAGGAGAGAGGAGCTCTTTCAGTCGAGTAAGCAGTCGGGTGGAAAGGGTAGGGTCTACAACCATGATCAGAGTAGGTGGAGGAGTCAGACACTTTAGCAGCACAAAAAGAAAAAAAGGAGCATAAAAAACAACCAACCAACCAAACAGTGAGAGGGTTGGGTGAGGACTCGGGAGGGATGTGAGTCAGGGACTGGAGAGCAGGGGAGCGAGGCTCTGAGCTGCCATGCAGGAAGGAAGGGAAGGGTCTTGCCTGGACCAGTTTCCACCCACACAACCAACGAAACAGAGAGAAAACTTCATAAAAAAAATGAGAAGGTTAGGACGTGGGCCAGGGACTGACTCTGTGTGTGTGTGTGTGTGTGTGTGTGTGTGTGTGTGTGTGTGTGGTGTGTGTGTGTGTGTGCGTGCGTGTGCGTGTACATGTGTATGTGTGGCAGGGGGGCAGGAAGTGCTACAGACTTGCAAGAATTATGTGTTGTGAATGCACTTGATGTGACACCCAGCAGCAGACAATTCCAAATTGCCCAGTGCCTCCACTTGCATACTGTATGGCTCTGAGCAAGACTGTTAACCTTCTCAGTACTCCTGGGTCACCCTTGAAAACAAGCATGTGTGCCTAGTGGGCCTAAGCTGTGAGAGCATTGACTGAGCTTATTCACCTCAGCAGGGATACTGGGCTGGCATACTATGAGACACTGGCCAAGGAAGTCACATTGTAACCACCCCAAAGAGCAGTGTCACTAGCCATTTCCCACATAAACAGGAGTCAGATAGGATGGACCACATGTATCTATATGTTTTTTTTTGTGTAGTCCTGTCCAATGAAGGCCTGCATGTTACATTACATGTGAAACATTTTGGAGGGAGGGTGCAGCCCAGCAGTTGAGTAGCCTCTATCTGCACACTGTCACCAGCCATTTCCCACACAAGCAGAAGTCAGGCAGGAGGACCATATCTTTTTTGTGTAGTCGTATCAAACAAAGGCTTGCTTTACATGTCAAACATTTAGGAGGGAGGGGGCAGCCCAGCAGGAGTAGCCTCTGTTTGCACAGTGTCACTAACCATTTCCCACACAAGCAGGAGTCGGGACAGGAGGACCATATTTTTTTGTGTAGTCCTGTCAAATAAAGGCTTGTGCCATGTGTGAAATACTCTGAGGTGGAGGCAGCCCGGCAGTTGAGTAGCCTCTGTCTGCACAGTGTTACCATTTCCCACAAAAGCAGGAGTCTGGAGAGGAGGACCATTTTTTTTTTTGTGTAGTCCTGTCAAATAAAGGTTTGCAACATGTGTGAAACATTTTGGAAGGAGTCACCAAATCACTTTTGTTAGCGGTGCACACTTTGCTTAACAGACTAAACAAGGTAGCCAGGGGCTGTTTTTATGTGTATCTGTGTGTGTGTGTGTTATTCTTTGATAACCAGGTAAGACCCACTAGGCACAAGTGCCTGTTTTTAGGGGTGACCCAGGAGCAGTGGGGTGGGCAAATGACTTGCTCAGAGTCACACAGTATGCAAGCATAGGTTATGGGAAATAAAACCCAGGTCTGCTGGACCAAGTTCAGTGACAGCTAGTTACTCTAACCTCTAGGCTAGACTGCCAAGCTATACTGCTATACTCAACTGTTACATTGCCTCAGCCTATGTCTCTGTATTCAACGCATCATGTCTCCTGTCATTTATTGCTAGGAATTTAGACTGCAAGGAAATGATACTTTAAAATGAAGGTACAGGCCACATTTTATGTTGAATGATTATTGGCTGTAAATCTAAAACCAAAACCAGAACTAATACCAGGGGTGATTTGGGAAAACCAAAACCTCCCGGTTTTGCACACCTCCAATCCCTAATATGGGGGCTTGCCTTCCAGCTCTACCCCCTCAATATATAGTAAGAACTCTATGATATGCACTCCCAGACTTCTTCTTGAGGATCCGTCTTTTCAGGCTTTGCTCAGACAAATCCAAAATGTCATGGAATTTGAAGCTGAAGAGGAAGACTCCAATAAGACAAATTTAATGGAGATGTTAGAGATTCCCATTGTACCTACCACTGTGGTCCCTCCTGTGCATCCTGCCTTAGAGGATGCCACCTTTGCTTCCTGGTGTAAGCTTAATACCTTGCCTGCAATGCCTAGGAAGGCTGAAAAACCATACCCTGCTCCATCTGTTATGCTTCCCAGCCTGAGACTGAGCCTGTCATTATAATGGCTATCCATGACCATTGTACAGCCCCTAGACATGTGACCACTTTGCCTACTAACAAAGAATCCAGGAGGTGGGACATTATTGTCAAATCATGCATCTGTGTCCTTAGGCCGAAGAATTACAAAATACCAGCCATACATTATTAAATAGCAGAATGGACTATGGAAATCTGCTATGTCTACCATTCAGGCTCTGTGTGATGGTCCTGCCAAGACTGACTTGCTTAAAGCCACTTCATCTGTGACCCGATATAAAAAAATGGGATAAGCAGAACACAATGTTTTGTGCTGTGCTTTGCCATTGCCCAGGACTGAAGGAAATAGGACCACCAGACCCAATGGCATCGGTAGCCCTAATTGCGATATTCAGATGACCCCATGCGAATTAGCCCACTGGGCATGCAAGGCACTAAGGGACCATTTGCATGCCCATTATGGGCTCATTTGCATGGGAAGCAGTGGGAGGTCTGCATGTTGCTGTCCTCACCCTGATTGGCCAGTCCTGTACAAGCAAGGAATTCCCTGTTATCCAGTGGTCCCTCATCCTCCAGTCACCATTGTGACATATAAAAACAAAATAGCCTGGTGCCTACTGGTCCCCCCACCCTCTGATTGCCATCCCAACATAGAAAAAGAAAATTCTCTGGTGTCTAGTTGTCCCTCCCCCACCCTCTGATTGCCATCCTGACATATAAAATAAAAACACCCTGGTGCCTAGTGGTCACCCCACTTTCCAATCGCCATCCCAACATATAAAAACAAAATATCCTGGTGCCAAGTGGTCCTCCCATCCTCCAGTCTCTGGTCTGTATATTTAATATGCAGTCCCTTGTGCCTTGTGGATCCCTATCCCCACTGGTCATTGGCCTGTATATTCAATGTACAGTCCCTTGTGCCTAGTGGACCCCCACTTGCCAACCGCTGGCCTGTATATTCAATATATAGTCCCTGGTGCCTAGTGGTCCCCCTGACATATGGGATTGCCAGCCTGTATATAAAAAGTGATGTACCAGACATCCAGTGGTCCCCCCAGTCTCCGATCACCATCCCATAACTCGACAAAGATGTCCCTGGTGGTCCATGGATACCCGGTCTCCGACTGCAATCCTGTAACTCAACAAAAGTGTCCCTGGTGGTCCATGGATCTGACTGCCATCCCATATCATCCACAATATCACCCTGGAGCTTAGTGGTCCTCCCAACCCGATCACAAGCCTTGTTATGTTCAAGAACACTCCATGGTGCCTAGCAGACTCCCTACCTACTGATTGCCAGCGATGAAGAAAAATGAATGCCCTGGTGTCTAGAGGTCTCCCCCCCACCACCACCTTCTGATAGCTGGCTTATAGGCAGAACACATATTCCCCAATGGTCCATGCTGCCCCTTGGTTTTTCATCACCATCCCTGCCTGAGATCACTGAAGGTAATCATAGGTAATCTCTGAAGAGTGTAATAAATAAATAAAATCCAAGAAAATAACTCATAGTCCCTGGCGTCTAATGGTACACCCCCACTCAGTGATCCCTGCCCTTGTTCCAATGAATCCTTCCCTGACATCTAGCTGCTGAAATCTAGCTACCCTCTCCTGAACCACAGGCACCAGCTACCCACCACGCCACCCTCACACCTGTTGGGCCAGTGCCGCAGAATGACACACGGTGACCAGCACAGCCCTCCTCTCATCTCAATGGCCAGTCACCATAAGGAAATTCAGAGAGCACGGTGAGGTTCAAGAGGGAAGTGAGAAAGTTTTATTTTACAGAAAGGATAGTGGAGATGTGGAACAATCTGCCATATGATGTGGTGGGTACCAAAACCATCAATGGTTTTGAATGGCTGGCACAGAGTGAAGGACTTAGTGGCTGCTCAGGGTAGTAGCAGTGGGGCAGGGAGCATGAGGGTGGGCAGTGTGGATTAGAACCCAGTCTGGGCAACAGATCTAGGGTTTGTTAGGTTTTATGGGCAGACTGACTAGACCAATAGTGTTTTTCTGCCATCATAGTCTATGTTTCTATGCAAAAGACTTTCACAAAAAATTGACACAAGTAATGCATACCTTCAAATTATTTTGGATGAAGAATCCAAACACTCTATAGCAGAGGTGTCCAACCTCTTTGGGTCGTGAGCCACATTTAAATTTAAATAGAGTCTATATAATTATCACCACCTCAGCATTGTCTCAATACAACAATTTGCCTTTTGAAGTTTCTGCTGCATCAGGTATTTTTCAAGGAGAAATTCACAGTAGAACATATTTCATGGTATACCACATGTGTGTCCCTTCATGATATCCTGATTACAGGAGAAACTGAAGTAGAACATTTATAAAACCTGGGCACAATCCTACAAAGACTATCGGATGCTGGCATGTGCCTAAAAAGGAGCAAGTGTGTTATCCAGGCCCCAGAAGTTATATACCTGGCACTCATAATAGATGCAAACAGTTTGCATCGAGTTGAAGAAAAGGTGCCAACTGTTGTGCAGGTGCCGTCATCAAAGGTGGTGTCAGAACTCAAAAATCTTTTCTGGACCTGCTAAACTATTATGGAAGAATCTCATCTAGCTTTGCCTAAGTACCGGTACCACTGCATAAACCACTGCACAAACATGTCAGATGTTGGTGTGACAAGAAAAAAAGCACGACTTTACAAAGGCTAAAAAAACTGTTAGAGTCTTCTAACCTTTTGGTTTAGTTATGACAGTTGGAAATAACTGCTACAGTCCAGTGATGCCTGTTCTATGTACTGGGAGCAGTGCTAGGTCACTGAATGCCAGATGGATCTGAATGTCATAGCTGCTATGACGCATGCTCTCTAGCCAAAGAAGAAAGAGAAGGATTAGCTGTGATTTTTGGGGTGAAACGTTAAATTCTTACCTTTCTGTGTAGTGCCAGCCATACTGGGGCCCTTGGGGTCACCTCTCCCGAGGAGGCCGGCCTGAGCTACCGGAGGATTGCTACACTGGCCTAATGTGGCATGAAGCCTCCACTTTGGAGTAATGATATAGAGTACCTGGATGAGAAAACAGTAGGCATTACCCCCAGGAAACAGTGCAGAACCTGACCACACAGTTCTGCCCCCCCAAACAAGTGACACGGTAAGCAATGACAATCCCCAAACTATAAAATGCAATTCAAACAAATGACTAATTAAAAAGGAAGAGGAAAGAAAGAACAAGGGAGCAGCAAGGCAAAATAGGAAAAATGGGTCTGGCAGTAACTCCATCATCTAAGCAATATATTATTACTGTATGTAGGCATTAAAATAATCAACATATTGCCCCATATATTCTCGCCAGCTCCTGCTAGTCCTCACACTCCAATGTGGATGCACCTGTCTTTATTTCCCCCAAAAGACAATGGCTAAGAGCTCTCTTTAATGTTGCAATAGGTGCCACACTGGAGGCACTGATGCTGCTAGCAGGGTGGAACTGAGTGGTGTGTTTTAAAAGGTGTCAGGTAAAACACTGAAACACAATGCCTGATTGGCCAAGCTTGTTCCCAGGCAAACTGTTTCTGGCATCAGCTGCCTCCTGACTGGCCGAGATTTATTGTCAAAGTTGTTCCTGACCTCTGACCCCTTCCCATGATGCTTTGCCATTAGAGGAGTCATGGGGGTGCCATCTTTGTGTACTTTACAGTTCAAACTTTGGCAGCTTCATTTAATGTTCCACACTTCTGCTTTAGGTCTGCCCTGGTCCTGCTTACTATCCAGGGGTCAGGGATGTGCTTATTGCCTAGGGCACATCGCTAATTGCAAAGTTGGGTACTGTTTTATGAGAGGTAGCCATCAGCAGTGCTATCTGGCTATAGTGTGTATGTACACAGTGTCCCCTTTCTCTTCTCTTCCCAGCCTGCTGCCTGCCCTGGGCTGGGAAACCTAGTAATGTGCCTGCTGGTATGGTTGTTTTTGGATCCAGGCTCTGCTTCTTGATCTGGAGCCATGATCGTGGTTGGGAGCTGGCACATTGCCCGGTGCAGCTGTCAAAGCTCTGGCTCCATTATTTCACACTTCTGCACATGTGCAGCAGCCCAACATGCTGCTGTGCTCCTCCTGCTTTGTTACCTGGCCTCACAAATCTTCCTGGCTCAGGGAACTTCCACACTGCTGACACATGTCTTCCTCCCACTGCTTTGGCTCCAGAGACACTGAACAGGACCCAAGGACAGGGTGTGTGTGCTGCAATGGCTGTGGAAATACCCGGAGGAGCCCTAGTTTTAATCCCACCAGGGCTCCTGGCTGCACATCTATTGGCCATGCCAGTCTCTACCTTGGCAGCCCTCAGGGGACCGGAGGTTGAAAACAGGCATCTCTGAAGTTGGAGGAGGCAGCAGGGTAAATCCAGTCTACTTTTGTATGAAGTGTTGTCTACTGTAAGCAAAAGTGTCCTCTGTGTCCAGGACCATCTTGAAAATGAGCTTGCTCAATGATGTAACTGCCTGGTTAAATAAACTTTGATTGATTGATTGATTGATTGATTGAAGTCCCAATTTGGGGGAGAACCTTACATTTCAAAGACATTTCACCACGAACTCTGATCACAAGCCACTGAAATTTATTTTATGAAAGTAAACCTGTGCCTCCAAAGGCTTCTGTCCACTCTGGGCTCTCATCTTGGCAGCTAATGGTTACATTTTTGAATGTAAACCTCAGAAAGAATTAGAAAATGCAAATGCGCTAAGCAGACTTTCAATACCTGACAGCCAAGCAAATGTGCCTCAACAAGCTGAGGTCCTTCTGCTTTTTGAGTTTTATTTAGGAATGGACTACCCATCAGGTAGCTGGAGTTGGTAGGTTGGGTATTGGCATTTTTTGGCCAGATAGGATAGTTTGGGTAATTTACTACCGAACCAAGCAAATCAGTGTACTTCATGGATCGGGTACTGTTGACACGGGTAACGGGTCAGGTAATGAGTAATTTTTTTAAAAACAGGCATTACAGGCAGCCTGTAGGGTCCTGGAACTTGTCTGACGTTGGAAACAGGCATGAAAAGGCAGCCTATGGGGTCCTGACAGTGGAAAGGAGTACATGACACCAGCCTGACAATCCAATTGGTCAGTGCTGATGTCTGTGCTCAGTGTCTGCTGTGTGAGCACACAGATTGCAGCAGACTTTCTCAGGAGGAGGAATCAGCATTTGCTCCAAGTGCAGCCATGGCAAACGAAAAAAAGTTAACTTAAAAAATAAAACAAAGCACAATAAGTTTACTCCACAAACGAATGGGTGGTGGGGATGACTGAAGGGGAAATAATCAGGGGATCCAGTGAGAAGCTCAGGAAAGGAGAAAGGTGGATTGGTTTTTTTTTACTAGGAGAGACACACTAAGCTGAAAGCTTGTTTACAGACGCGACCTGGGAGCACAACGAAGTTAAGTGACTTGCTCAGGGTCACACAATATGTAAGTGGGAGCTGTGGGATTCAAACCCAGGTCTCCAAGTTTGAAGCTCAGAGCCTTAAACCACTGCACTATACTGCCTCCTAAATTGAAGGTGTGCACTGCTGGCAGCAGCTGTATTTTACTTTTACACACTGTCTGTTAGGTGCCCTGTCTGTGACATAGTAGCTACTCTGTGTGTCTCATCTCTATAGTATATGAAAGTCATTTTTAGGTTGCATTAGTAGATTTTATTTATTTAAGGCGCCCTTCCCCGAAGACTCAGGGTGCCTTTACAAAATATAAAGAACAAACAACATATAACAATATAATCATAAAACCAATATCAAATAAATATAACATAATAAAATCTAATAAATAACAAATACCCTACAATTCTAAAACAGTAAAACTGCTTATCATTGCTTAATCATTACTTAATCCCCAAAGGCTTGTTGAAAGGGAAAAGACTTCAACTTTCTTTTAAATATTCCTAGGGAGGGGCATCCCTCAGGTGTAGTGAGTTCCAGAGGATCAGTGCGGTCACCTCGAAAGCCTGATCCCCCTGAAGACTTCAGTCTCACTCCAGGCACCTCCAGCAGACCCTCCCCCACTGACCAGAGAGAACATCCAGGGGCGTAGGGATGCAGAAGCTCTCTCAGGTAACCTGGACCCAGCTCATGCAGGGCCTTATAGGTCAATAGACCTATTTTAAAGGAGATGTTCCAGCGCACCAGCAGCCAGTGCAGTTTGCACAGCACCGGCGTAATATGACAGGATCTCAGGAGACCCATTAACAGCTGGGCTGCAGTGTTCTGTAACAGCTACAATTGCCACATCGCACCCCCTCTGACCCCGAGGTAGAGTGTGTTACAGTAGTCAGGCCTTGAGGTAACAAACACATGTATCAGTGTGGCCAGGTCATCAGGGGGATAAGGGATCTTATTCGGGTGATATTTTGGGTTCCATGTGATAATGGCGATCGTGGAATAGTGATCGCTGTTTGGGCGAGTGTACATCGATGAAAATTAATTACAGTGATGTACACTCACAGTGAACTGCAATGTTGATAAATTGTGGCCAGCAGGGGCAGGTCATGGAAAGAGTGCAAGGCCTTAAGGAGAGATGGGGAATAACAAAGCCCAGGGGACTGCACTAAAAAACCATCACAGACTCTATGCAATGAATTTACTACTCATGACTAAATTTAATATTAATAAAACACAATTAAAACATAACCCACCCCAACAAAACCTTATTCACTCCAGCTCCACCAAATAACTACAGAATAACAATCTCCCCCACCCTCACCACCCTTAAAACGTTATTTAATACCACACTTTACAAAAATCCAGCAAAATTAACAAAGATAATTAGAAAGGGAGTCAAGTGGCCACAGAACAGTAACCAGAGTTCACACAGAGATATTAAGTCCCACAAAAAGAACTCTGCAACCAGGAATACACCTCTCCTCTCTTTGGAGGTGCTCTATCCTGGATCCAAAATCCAGTCAAATAGGCAGCTGATTAACTCCGACCAGACCCAACGACGTTAGTCCTCAGAAGAATGTCAGACCCCAGAGCACAATTCAGGTCTCAGCAGTACAGGGGTCTCTCACCCCCCCATGCTGCAACAACCAAGGCAGTCCTAGTTCCAGTTAACATTAACTGCCCTTTCTCTGCCCCGTGCTCACCTCCAGGCTCCAGTCCTCAGAATCCCGAATGAGTACTCCACCTGCACAGTATTACACAGTGTCTGTTAGGTGCCCTGAGCCTTGTCTGTGACATAACAACTCTGTGTGTCTCTGCAGTATAGTGAGCTATTTAGGATGTATTAAACACCGTCTTTTAGGTGACCTGAGCCCTGTTTGTGCAATAGCTACTCTGTGTCTCTCTGCAGCATAGTGAAAGCCATTTAGGCTGTACAATACTCACTGTCTTTTAGATACCCTGAGCCCTTCAGTTACTCTGTGTGTCTCTGCAATATAGAATCATAGAATCATGATGGCAGAAAAGTACCCCAATGGCCCATTGATTCTGCCCCTTCCTGCTCTTTAATCATCTCCCCCCTACCACTGGCCCATCCATTCCTCCTCCTCTGCTCAACCCCATGAGTCTGACCCATGCCCTCTTGAAACCCCCGCCATATTAACCCCCACAACCTCCTCCAGCAGCCTATTCCAGGCCTCCACCAACCTTTCCATAAAAAATGTCCCCTCATATTGCTTCTGTATCTTCTTCCCTCCAGTTTTAGGCTGTGCCCTGTAGTTATAGCCCCCACCTTCCATTTAAGTAGGCTCCCCTCCTTCACTTTGTTGATCCCTTTCACATATGTAAAAGTTTCAGTCATGTCCCCCACTCCCTTCTAGACTCCAATGTGTACAGGTCCAGTTCCTTACACCTCTGCTCGTATTGTTTTCCCAATATACCTTGCACCATTTTGGTTGCCCTTCTCTGAACTTTCTCTGTTGCATCAATATCCTTGTGTGGGTGTGGTCTCCAGAATTGGACCCCGTACTCCAGGTGTGGCGTCACCATGGCTTTGTAGGAAGGCATCAGTATATCCCCCCTTCTGCTAGTAATGCCCCTCCCAATGCATTCCAGCATTCCATTTGCCTTCCCCACTGCTTTGCTGCACTGGATACCCACCTTTAGGTTGCTTGATATTATAACCCCCCAGATCCCTCTCCTATTCTGTTTTTGTAATTTCCTTCCCCCCTAGAGTGTATACTGTCCATGGGTTCTTGCACCCCAAGTGCACCACAGTACACTTCTTGGCACTGAATTTCAGCTGCCAAGTTTGTGACCATCCCTACAGAATCCTCAGGTCCAGCCTCATGGTCTCCACCCCAGCCAGGTGTATACCATATCGCAGATTTTCACATTATCTGCAAATAGGCATACCCTTCCTTCCAGCTCTTCTATATCATCACTGATGTAGATATTGAAAAGGATGCCATTCAGTGAAAGTCATTTGTTACACACTGTCTGTTAGGTGCCCTGTCTGTGATATATAGCTACTCTGTGTGTCTCTGCAGTATAGAGAAAGCAATTTAGTCTGTATTACAGTGTCTGTTAGGTGCCCCGAGCCCTGTCTGTAACATAGCTACTCTGTGTCTCTCTGCAGTATAGCAAAAATCATTTAGTCTGTATTACAGTGTCTGTTAGGTGCCCTGAACCCTGTCTGTAACACTGCTACTCTGTGTCTCTTTGTGGTATAGTAAAAGCCATTTAGGCTGTATATTTTACAAACTGTATGTTACTGTAGGTGCCCTGTGCCCACAACAAAGCCATGCTGTCTACTGTCCTGCAGCCCATTGTACTCCAACAGGGACACCAGCCTCTCCTTAAGGATCTTTTCCATTAGCTTCCCCACGATGGACATGAGGCTCACCAGTCTATAGTTCCCTGGTTCACCTTTATGACATTTTTACACACTGTCTTTTATGTGCCCTGTTTGTGACATATAGCTACTCTATGTGTCTCTGCAGTATAGTGAAAGCCATTTGGGCTGTGTTACATACTATCTGTTAGGTGCCCCAAGCCCTGTCTGAGACATAGCTACTCTGTGTATCTCTGCAGTGTAACAAAAGCCATTTAGGCTGTATTACACAGTGTCTGTTTGGTGCTCTGAGCCCTGTCTGTGACATAGCTACTCTGTGTCTCTCTGCAGTATAGAAAAAGTCATTTAGTCTGTATTACAGTGTTTATTAGGTGCCCTGAGCCCTGTCTGTGACATAGCTACTCTGTGTGTCTCTGCAATATAGCAAAAGCCATGTAGGCTATATTACACAGTGTCTGTTAGGTGCACAGAGCCATGTCTGCAACATAGCTACTCTGTGTCTCTCTGCAGTATAGAAAAAATAATTTAGTCTGTATAACAGTGTCTATTCGGTGTCCTGAGCCCTGTCTGTGGCATAGCTACTCTGTGCATCTCTGCAGTGTAATAAAAGCCATTTAGGCAGTATTGCACAGTGTATGTTAGGTGCCCTGAGCCCTGTCTGTGACATAGCTACTCTGTGTGTCTCTGCAGTACAGTGAAAGCCATTTAGGCTGTATTGCACAGTGTCTGTTAGGTGCCCAGAGCCCTGTCTGTGAAATAGCTACTCTGTGTCTCTCTGTGGTATAGTGAAAGCCATTTAGGCTGTATATTTTACTCACTGTCTGTTACTGTAAGTGCCCTGTGCCCTGTCTGTGACATATTGGTACTCTGTGTATGTCTCTGCAGTCCGGTTAAAGTAATTTGGGCTGTATATTTTGCACACTGTCTGTAAGGTCTCCTGTGGCCTGTCTGGGACATATAGCTACTCTGTGTGTCTCTGCAGTACAGTGAAAGTCATTTGGGCTGTATTACGCTCTGTCGGTTAGGTTCCCCGAGCCCTGTCTGTGACGTAGTTACTTTGTGTCTCTCTGCAGTATAGCAAAAGTAATTTAGGCTCTATTACACTGTCTGTTTGCCCGTTAGGTGCCCTGAGCCCTGTCATAGCTAAACTGCATGTGACATCTCTCTGTGGCATTGCAAAAGCCACAGCTGTGTCTACTATGTCTTGTATTTACCAGACTAAGTCTACTAAAAGGAAGCACAGTACTACTGCACATGCAATGGAAAATGATTTGGACAATATGAATCATAGCACTAATGAACAACATAGTGACAATAATAACAATAACATCACAAGGACTGGCACTAAATGGCCTTCTGAACCAAAAAAGCATGCTACCAATAAAATTGTAGTAGAGTTTTGGAAAAAAACTGACAGGAGTAACTCCTAGAGGTACTGAACATTTTGCCACATGTGCCAGGAGACTTCCAACTGCTGAAGCAGCATGCAAGGAGTGGGAGGCATCCTCTTCAAATATAAGCTTAGAGCTGAGGCAGGGAATGCTGGTAAAAATGGTGGTGATATTGGGGACTGGGAATGAGATAATCCAGGCTATGTCCCATCTGATGATGACAGCACTTTCAGTTCTGAATCTTGTGGCAATGAGGTCAGTACTAGTTTCGATGAAGGGGTTGGAGAGGATGCCACTAAAGGGCATGAGAGCCAAGTGCAGGAAAAAAAATCATATACTAAACATAAGAATAAAAAGAAGGAAGTGGCAGTATAGGGTTTCCTCCCGGTCCTTTGACTGTACAAGAAATGCTGCAAGGTACTGCAGTGCAAAGCACAAAGGGTAAATCTTTAGTGTGCAATATATTTTATATGGGCCCTGCAGACAGCTTTAGAGCTGTATGCAGTCTGTACAAAAAGAGTGTCGGTCATGGTGGCAAAGGGGGATATTTTGGAACATCAGTAATGATACGACATGCAAAGGCAAAACACCCAATTGAGTGGGGCAGGACAAAGAACAGTGTGGTTGGTATGGGTGGTAGTGGAGGTGGTGGTGATGGTGACCATAGTGACAATGAGCTGGAAGCAGGAACTGACATTGAATCACTTGAAGTCTACTTGCAGTCTTCCCAGATAAACATACTGTGGATTGCTTTCTTCTGACACCATCAAGTACTGCAAAATCCTACAGTAGTACTCTACCTGAAAATGGTGTGAAAAGTGCAGTTCCCCCCCAAAATTTAAAATATCTCATCACTCTTGTCAACTAACATTAAAAGAAAGTGTTGCGAGGACATCAAAATTTACCTGCAAGCATCCAACGTGCCAGCTGTTAAACAGAGCCATTGCAGAGCTGTTGGCTGATTGTCAGCCCCCTATTGTTGCCCAGAAAGATTTCCTCAAGTTCATGAACTGGATTAAACCATGGTACACCGTTCCCTCTTGAACATATTTCTCAGAAAAGGCTGTTCCACAATTGTATGACTTGATGGGTTGCATGGTCACTAAACAGTTGAAACTCTCTGAGGTGAAGCAGGTTCACATAACATGGATATATAGACCAGCAACCAAACAATTGACTACATGACTGTTACAGCTCATTGAGCAAGTTTTCAGTCAGAAAATAATAATTCATGTACTACCATAAGTAGTAGGAAGCAGCCTGTATTAAGTGTCACCACTTATGAAGACATCCACACTGCTGTGAATGTTTTGTAGGAGCTGCAAAATCAATTCCCGAAATGGCTTACTCCATATTCCTCTCCAGGGTTCATAGTATCACATAATGGTGCCAAAATAGCCTGACTGTTAGAGATGGCAACTACCAACACATACCTTGTTTTGCACATTATTTAAATCTTCTCATCCATGGTTTCTTAAATGGAAACAAAAATATTGAAAACCCGTTAGGTCTTGCTAGGAAAATATCTGGGCATTTCAGCCACCCTGTGAAAGCTCAAAAAATTCTAAAACGGCTGCAGAGGTTGAACAACTTACCCTTGCACATTAAAGCAGGAGGTTCCAACCCACTGGAATTCAACATTTTACATGTTGGAAAGGCTTTCTAAATAGAAAAAATGTTGTTCATGGCTACACCATGCAGAATCAAATAGGTAAAGTAGACATGATGTTCAGTTCCAGCAGCTGGACCATGCTGGAATCTTTGGTCACTTTATTGGAGCCATTTCGAGGCTGCCATACCCCTTACAGCAATATAAGTGTGCTGCCTACATGCAGAATGCATGCCACATGCTTAATTGTGCAATGTTTGCATGCAGTTTGCATACACAACGTGAACCTACGTGATCCAGGTCTAAAAAGCACATAAGGTTTGCATGCTGAAAGATTGACATGTGTGCAGCAGGTAAGCTGGTACGAACGTCTTCTAAAAATCACATCAGGTTCACGTGTTGCATGCTTGGCCTGGGTGCAGCAGTTAAGCTGGTGTGAACATCATTTAAAATCACATCAGGTTCACATGTTGCATGCTTGCCACGTGTACAGCCACTAAGCTGGTGCAAATCTCATCTAGAAAACACATCAGTTTCTATTGTTCATACTACTGCTAGCAATCAGAACCATTAAAACACAATTTTCATTGATTTCCCATTAAAATTAGGTAAATTCATTAAATCTGATCCTTTTGCAAGTTTTTTTAATGGCTTTTGAATTTTTTTCATTAAATTGTCATTAATGTGTAAAGTATTGTTTACTTACTGCATTAAATGCCTAGGATATAGTCTGCCAACATCTCCCATTCCAGATGTGTGAAGAGGGGCCTCTGTGTTCTGAAGTCTGACCTTTTTGTTTTGGGCCATGCAAATCCCCTTATGCATATTTAATGCTACAAATGTGTTTCTTCATGACTGTAACTGCTCACTTACTTTCCCTTTGTCATTCTGAATGGAGCATGTACACTACAGCCATGCTCAGCACTCTTTGTGCTGAGTGGAATCTTGGAAGCATGCACCATACCGAACATTTTGTCACTGAAATGAGGGACATGGACACTCAAAATGAGGGACAATGAGGGACACTAACCCTCATGATGATCAGAACACATCCTGAAACATGGAGATACAATACCTCAGAATACAGTAAAAATCATTATATTTACTTATACTGATGTTAGCCCCTGAGAATTAATATCTACCATTAAGCAGGGGTGCCATTTAGGTTGGGCAGAGGGGGGCAGTTGCCCCTTCCCCCCACATTTATGCCTAAGTTGTTCATATGGTGTGGCAATAATGGCATTAAATTTAGATTTAATCTTTCACACAATAAGTGTCCCCGTGGCCTGTGTTGCACTCATGCTGCAGGTGCACTCCTGACTCGACTGTGTCTATATTGTGTTGTCCACTCTCTCCACCTATTAGCAGTGGTGCCATCACACATAACATGGTGGAACTCCAGCCAAGCAAGAGCACATGAGTCATGTGAGTGGGACACTGTCTTTCCTGCCACAGAGTAGACAGGCTACACACTACAGCTTGGAGGAGTCGGTGAACACTGAACTCTCAACAGCAGTGTTGTGGTGGCATATTTTTGTTTGTCTACTCTTAGTGCATCTCCATCTTCTTTGGTGGCTAAAGGGGCTGGGGGTGAGCTAGAAGCAAACTCAAAACTAGGCTACCTACTTACTCTATTAGACTCACCTCACAAAAAAAAAACAGTGCTGGCCCCCTGCAGCAGCAAGCTAGGCCTCAAAGCAGCAGTGACAGCAGTGTGGAGAGCCTTCATAGGCCTTGATCAGTGCAGTGTGGCAGCAGCCAAGCAAGGAGCAAGCAACACTGGTTGTTGGTTCCCCCCTGCTGAAATTTGAAATGGCACCCCTTCCATAAAGTCTAAATTTACAGGACATCCTCTGTGTGAGCAGCATGTTTTCCATAAGGGATGGATGAGGGGCAGAGCAGTTTTCAGGGGTACAATAAGGGCAGACTCTTGCACTCAGGGACAGTTTGAGCAGTATGATATGTACAGACTATTGGAGCCCCACTATAGTCAGTCTTATGCCTCCCCCAGTGGAGCTGACCTCCACGTCCCCACATAGGCACATTATGACATAAGGCAGGGGTGTGCCCCATTAAAATAAATGAGGGTATTTTTTATTACTATTTTATAAATTATTGATGGAGAGTTGGAGATTAATGAAGGCCACCACTCAGCTAACAAGGGTCTTATATGTAGAACAGTAGCCTTCATTATTCTCCAGCTCACCATCATAATGTGTAAAATAGTAATAAAAAATAACTCCATTCATTTCAAGGGAGTACACCCCAGCACTCTGACCCATGGACATCATCTCTTAAAGACTCCTACCTCTGGCTCCCTAGTGCTCAGGTAAGAGACTCTCGACTTATATCTATACTGAGTGGGTTGTCTGTAGTAGCATGGCAGCACCGTTACTGTGTGTGTGCATGGAAGGGAGGACTAACCGTGTGGGTGGGTGTTGAGTTATTGCTACTTTTGTGTTTGCTCCTTAAAGCCTGTTTGTGTGGAAGCATTCAAAACTATGGAGAGAAAATAGTAGGAGTACAAGCCAGACAGAAGTAATTAAGTAGTTTTGTGGATAAGTGTGTATTAGGGGTGGGAAGAACCACATGTGTTTCCATTGTATGTGTGCTACAGTTCAGCTATGCAGCTAAAAACACTAAAGTGTGTATCAGTGGCTATAAGCATGCCGCATGTGTGTATATATGCATGTAGATATGTACTGAAGTACAAGAGAGCCATATTTATGCAAGCAGTATAGCTTAGTGTTTATAGACACTGAACTGCAAACCAGGAGACCTGCAGACCTAGGTTTGAATCTTATCGACCCCCACTTGTATAATGTGTGATCCTGAGCAAGTCAGAGTGCTGGGATGTACTCCCTTGAAATGAATGGATTTATTTTTTATTACACAGTCCCACACAAAAGATTAATAAACAAGTTAACCAGCCTGGGAGTGGGTCCTAGGGTGATAACCTGGGAAAAAAATTGGCTGAACAACAGGACACAGAGGGTAATAGTAAACAGAGTCCACTCTGAGGAAAGGGGAGTTACTAGTGGGGTACTGCAGGGTTCAGTACTGGGACTAGTCCTCTTTAATGTCTTTATAGGCGACATTGCAAAGGGGCTGGAAGGAAAAGTAAGCCTCTTTGGAGATGACACAGAGATCTGCCACACAGTTGATACATGGGGGGGTGGAAAGGATGAGAAGGGACTTGGTAAGGTTGGAGGAATGGTCAAAAGTATGGCAGATTAGATTCAATGCAAAAAATTGCAAAGTAATGAACCTGGAAAACAAAATCCCAGGGGAAGAATACACAATTGGGGGTTAACAACAACAAAATGGAATTGGACCTGGGGGTAGTCATATCAGATGACCTAAAGGTAGGCAAGCAATGTGAGAAAACAATAAGGGGGGCTGGGGGATGTTGGGATGCATATAAAGAGGCATCACCAGTAGAAAACAGGAAGTTGTTAACCCTCTGTACAGACAGTTTGTGAGACCCCATCTGGAGTACTACATGCAGTTCTGGAGACCCCATCTCCACAAGGACATAGACAGGATGGAGGCAGTCCAGAAGAGGGCAATTAAAATGGTGCAGGGTCTGCACCAGAAGCCATATAAAGAGAGAGTAAAGGAGCTTAATATGTATACCCTAGAGGAAAAGAGGGAGAGTGGGGGATATGATAGAAACATTCAAGTACCTCGGGAATCAACGAAATCCAAGAGGGTAGCATCTTTTAGAAAAAGAGATGTACAAGAACAAGGGGGCACAATTTGAAGATTGAGGGAGGACAGCTCAAGGGCAACTTGAGGAAGTATTTTGTCACAGAGAGGGTGGTGGATGCATGGAACAGCCTTCCAGAGGAGGTCATGGGGTCAAAAACAGTGGGGGAGTTCAAGAATGCATAGGACAGACATAAGGGCAATGCTAGTGGAGGGGTAGGAGGAAGTATGCTGTTGATTAACTAGGATCTGCAGCTTATCCAAAAGATAGGGAAATGGGCAGACTGGGTGGGCCAAGCAGTCCTTATCTGCCGTCAAAGTCTATGTTTCTGTGTTTCCAATCAGTGACCACTTGCTTTTTGCGTGCATGCCACATGCATGCAGTCTGTAAGTAAGTAAGTAAGTAAAAATTTATTTTTTAAGCTCTTTTCAAAGTCAAAGCGCTGTACAGTAATTAAATACATAAGACATACATGTAACATAATAAACAACAATAAAATACAGTTCCAATTTCATGTCAGTGCAATAACTACTCCCCATAGGCCTTTTGGAATAAATATGTTTTTAACTCTGATTTAAAGCTTTTACGTGGTCAGGCAGCCGTATCCGGCCGAGGTAGAGAATTCCACAAGGTCGGGCAGCATGAAAAGCGCTCATGCCCCAGATGTTTTTAAACGAACCCTGGGAACCTCTGTAATCCCTCGTCGGTGGATCTAGTGGCAGGAGGGATTGGGGACAAATAGATCTTGCAGAAATTGCGGTCCCTGTTCGTGTAGGGCTTTATAGGTCAGTAAACCGACCTTAAAGGTGATCCGCCACTGAACCGGCAGCCAGTGCAGTTTGCGCAGCACAGGCATAATGTGATTCCTAATTGATGTCCCCGTCAAAAGCCTGGCTGCAGCGTTCTGCACCAGCTGCAAGCGGCGGATATCAACCCCCAGCAACCCTAGGTACAGGGCATTGCAGTAATCAAGGCGAGAAGTAACAAAGGCGTGGACTAAAGTCTGTTCCAATTTAACATAAAAAGCATGTTTTCCACTCTTGCTTGCTGTACACATACCACATGTATGCAGTCAGTTCCAGTTTAACATTTAACTCATGCTTGCAGTACGCTTATCACATGGGTAGTTTTATGTGTGCCTCATGAAAACATTTCATATGATTATTTATGTATAGGGACGTGATGTCAGGGCAGGCAGTGCAACTCAGAGTCAAATTCTTCCTCAAATCAGATTTTTTCACATTTTCCTTGATGATATAAAGACTTTCAGTCAAAAGATGACACCACTGCTGTTATGCTGCCAGATGAGTTGAGTCTCAGGCTGTTGACTGATCAGAGAATAAAAGCCATGTTTAAGAATGACACGTATGTGTTGGCTACTTTGCTAGATCCCCACTTTAAGTGGAACATTGAAGCCATCCTTCCTGCAGGGAAAGACACTGAGTATTGAAGAGATCTTCTACTAACCAAATGTGACATTGCCCTACAAACACCATTAACTGATGTACAGCAGTCAAACCCTGCCAAATCATCACAGTGCACTTCTGGAGCAGACAATAGCATATCTGTCAATTCTTCACAGTCTGAAGTGTTATTAGTGAGGGAAAGGACATGTACAGCTACAGTACTTCTTGGGCATCCTATGTCCAGGGTCAGAAAGGCAAATCACATCTGAATCACCTGCAACAACATGGACTGATATCCTGTAATGAAAGTGCCATAGGTCCATGAGCTAGACTGGTGACCATCTTACGCAGCACAATGATCCTGGAGTGCTTTGCAGACCATACTGTGATTGGTCTTGAAGAAGATCCATTACTCTACTCGAAACAAAAGAGAACAATATGGTCAGATCTAGCAAACATTGCAATAATGTACCTCAGTTGTCCACATTCAAGCATATATTCAGAAGACATATTTAGTGTAGCTGGTGTAATAGTCACTGACCACAGAACACTTCTAAGTCCTGCAAATGTGGAACAACTTACAGTTACCAAAATGAATGCTGACAATTTCCAAATTGTCAAAAATACTGATTTATGTGAATCTGATCCTGAAAATGAACAGCAGCCTGCAAACAGTGATACTGAATATGATGACTAGGTTGTGTCCAAAATGAATGGAACCATCACCACTGCCACCATGCCAGTCACGCCACATGTGCCACACTAGTAATACTCCTAGTTTTCTTTTGTCAGTCATCACTTTATAAATTTGATCAATGCCAACCATGGGTATAATTTTCTGAAACAGAAGCATGCTCAATCAGAGCAGCTGTGCCTCTCGTATCTACCTCAGCAGTGCCCGCCATGGGTATAATTTTTGGAAACAGCAGCAGACTCGCTTAGAGCAGCTGCACCTCTCATACCTACCTCAGCAATGCCTGCCATGGGTATAATTTTTGGAAACAGCAGCAGACTCGCTTAGAGCAGCTGCGCCTCTCATATCTACCTCAGCAATGCCTGCCATGGGTGTAATTTTTGGAAACAGCAGCAGACTCGCTTAGAGCAGCTGCACCTCCCATAACTACCTCAGCAATGCCTGCCATGGGTATAATTTTTGGAAACAGCAGTAGACTCACTTAGAAGAGAACCTGTGCCCCTGGTACCTGCCTCAGCAATGCCACAATGGTTATAACAGATCGGGGCACCTAACTGACAATTTAATAGTCAAATAAAGCAGTCTTTACATGATTTTTGTTATGGTCAGGCTTGGGTAATTGGGTAGTCGAATGGGTCAAGTATTGACTACCCGACCCAACTACTTGGTTTTCATCTGGGTTTCCGTGACCAAACAGCAGGGGTTGTAAGCACAAAATAATGTTAAACATTAAAATTACAGACTTGTTCTTTCTTAGAAAATGCATTTTACACTAATCCCCTTATTCTACCAGCTTCCTAAGCTTATATCTCCAATTTTGAAGATGTGTCCCTGATTTTGGTCCTTTGTCCCTGATTATTTTAAGCCTTGTCCCTGATTTATAAGGTAAGATGTTGAGAGGTATGATCAGCATCTTTAGTGAATATGAAGCATAAAACGTGGAAATAGAGACAGACCCTGTACTATCCAGAGTGTGTTGGTTTGTTACACATAGTTGGACTGAGACAGCAGGTGGAGCACTCAGACAATATAATTCTCAACAGAAAGCCTTATGAATTCAGGATAGATGCTTACTATGGGGTTCTAGAGTGATCATGCCCCCTTCAGGAAGAACAAATGTACTGCAGTTACTGTATGGAGCACACCCTGAACTAATGCTCATGGACAGTCTTGCACACAGTTATGTGTGGTGGCCAGGTATGTTCCAGGGCATAGAGTGGTTACAAAGTCAGTGAGGTATGTCAGTCAGATCAGCACACATCACCAAAAGCTCCTCCTTACCCTTGGGAGAGGCAATAGTGACCATGGGCAAGACTTCTTGTAGACTATACTGGTTCATTTACTAGTATGATGTGCTTACTGATAGTTGATGCATATTTAAAATGGACTGAGGTGCATGCCATAACCACCTCCACTGCAGAAGCAATAGTTGATAAAATCAGACTTGGTTTTCTACTTTTGGATTGCCAAATGTCCTTGTAACAGACAATGTTATGCAGTTTTCAGGGGCTATGTTTTAGGAATCTAGAGCCTGTGTGGCTGGCTGTTTGTGTTTGTCTCTTGTCAGTAGTTTAGTTTTTGTGGATTTTCATGTGTTTCTGCTTGGAGGAACTAGACCATTCTTGGACATAACATCTATGAACATTTCCTGGACTAAGAAACTGCAAAACATCAACACCAGGTATTGGCATTCTCATCAAAAATCAACTTATTTGGAAGCCATCAAAGCCAAAAGTAAGGTCAGTAAATCTGTTATACAAGCACTGAGTTGTGGAGTACTGCATTGAATCCACATTTCCGTCTGACTTGTTCTTAAAAGATTGTACTTGTCTTTGAGGTCTATTCAAAACCATTTTGGAGAACAAAGGGAAGAGACTAACAAAGGATTTTTACATCCTGCATATGCCCCAGGCCAATGTTCATCACCTTCAGGAATTTAACCCCTTCAGGAATTTATCACATTCTGGGTCTTTGAGCTACAATAACAGTTTTCTGGTCACAGGTAGTTCACCATTTCCTGTGGATTTGATTACTTTTCATCAATCACGTGGCACCTCTGAGAACATGACTTTATATATTGTGCTCTGCAATATCACAGGGCAAACGCAGACCAGCAAGGCCAAGAGGACTAGATGTCCTACAACAAAACTAGTCTGTAAAATGATTAAAGCGTACCTTCTTAGGATACTACTTATGCTACTTCTGATATCTGGAAATGTTCATCTTAACCCGTGGCCTACCGGCCTAGCACCCTATGCCACAAAAAGGTGGGAGGGGTCCCTCACATTAGCCTCAATCAATGTCTGCAGCCTCCTTAACAAACTTGACATCTTGCAAACCTGGGTCCAGCAACATAACCCTGATGTACTCTCTGTTGTCGAAACATGGCTTAACCCCAAGATACCAGACGCTGCAGTCACCATCCCTGGATACTCTCTATTCAGGCAGGACAGGGTTTCCAAATGAGGTGGGGGCTGTGCCATCTACCTGAGGAATTCCTATCTGGGTCAAGTCTTCCTGTTCTCAAACCCTAGACCACCCTCGCAAGTTCTCGCTATTAAAGTTCTACTCGGGGCGCACAACAAGGAGCTCACCATTGCCTCTGTGTACCTACCCCCTAAAGATCAGCACAATGGATTTATGAGCATATTATAAAGCCTACAGGGATTACACCATAACTCTGAACTTATAGTACTAGGTGACTTCAATATAGATTGGCTATCGCTGGAGGCCAGAAACTACAAGGATGCTGTCACATCACAGAACCTCACCCAGCTTGTTACCACCCCCACCAGATGCAACTATAGGACAGGGTCGTGAACACTTCTGGACTGGATCCTAACTAATCACCCTGAATGAATCTCAAAAGTCTCAGTGCTCCCTGATGGGATCAGTGACCACTCACCGGTCACATGTACCTGGACAAACAAATTCATTAAGCCCCCTCCTAAAATAATCCACACTAGAGTGTTAAAGCAGGGGTACCTTGATCTACTAAAGACACACCTAAGCCACCTGGACTGGACACCAATCGACTCTGCCATTGATGTAAACCAAGCCTTAGACCTTTTCATCAGCCACTTCACTGTGGCCTGCAATATCTTTGCACCTCTCAAAAAGCTGAAGGTCAGGGGCAGAGCTAACCCTTGGATAACCGCCGATCTAATCACTTTACTCAAACATAGGGGTCATCTCTGGCACTGTGCCCATGCAACATCCAAACCTGGGGATATTCATAAATATAAAGCTGCCAGAAATGAGTGCACGCGGGCAGTTAGGAGAGCTAAAAGCAAATACTTCAAGGAAGCTCTCTCCAACTCCTGGGGTGATGGAAAAAAATTTTGGAGTAACTTGAAAGACCTTACAGGCAAGGACCCTAAGTCACCACCCACCATACTCAACATAAATGGAACACCAACAACTGACCTGTAAACCATCACCAAGACCTTTAACAATGCGTTCTCCAACTTGGATAGTGTCCTCCCTTCTAATTTCTATGATGCCCCCTCTGGTAATAACCCTCCTGCAACTACTCCTCTAGTATACCCTGCTCCACAATTCTACTTCAAGGAGATCCCAGTGCATGAAGCCAGAACCTATATTCGGAAGGCCATTCACAATGCAGGCTACAGCGGTGACTCCCTTGTCCTGAAGTTGTTAGCACTTGTCCTTAAAGAAGTCCTTGAACCCTTGACAAAGGTCCTCAACCTATCACGAAGGATGTCCCAGTTCCCATCTCGCTGGAAACAGGCAACCATCACACTGGTACACAAAAGTGGAGACAAATCACTGCACTCCAACTACAGACCTATCTCCATCCTCCCTCCATTGTCTAAGGCCCTGGAGCACATCGCCTCAGACCAATTAGTCAAGTACCTGGAAAAATATGACATCCAGTGTCCTGAGCAACATGGTTTCCGAAAAGGACACAGTACCACCACTGCACTATTAGAACTCACGGGTTTCATCCATACCACACTTGATCAAGGAAACTGTGTAGGGGCAGTATTCATCGACCTTATGAAAGCCTTTGATACTGTGAATCACCCACTCCTACTCAAGCAATTATCAAACATTGGGCTCTCCAATGAAGCACTGCTCTGGTTTTCAAGCTACCTTGGGGAGAAGGTCCAGCGGGTTAGGATTGGCGGTGTCACCTCAGAAGAAAAAACAGTCCTTTCAAGGGTCCCACAGGGGTCCATCCTGGGGCCACTACTCTTCAGCCTCTTCCTCAATGACCTTCCCAGTGTCTGCCACCAGAAATTACTGCTCTACGTCGACGACGCAGTCATGTTCACCAACCACCAAAACGCAGAGCTCCTCAAGAAACAATTACAGCTTGAATTCATGCGCCTTGAAGAATGGTTCAAGTAACACAAACTGGTCATGAACTACAGCAAAACAAAGGTTATGACCTTCTACAATGCCAGGAGCAAGTACAAATCCTGTGACCACACCATCCTAAACCAAACAGGGACCTTACTTGAACACATTCCTGATTTTAAATACCTAGGTGTCACATTGGACAGCTCACTGTCCTACCATCGGCACATAGATTCTGTTGCCAAAGCCACCAACATCCATATAGGCCTGCTCTACAGGCACAAACACTGCATGACTCCTGACACTTTCCAGTTGGCTATCAACAGCTCTGTCACCTCCATCATTGATTACGGGCTAGCAATTTATGGCTCTGCCTCCGCCTCTGCCCTCCGCAGAATTACAGTTGCACTCAACAAAGCATGCAGGCTGCTAACTGGGGCTGATCAACTTACACACACTTGTGACCTGTACACTCAGGCAGGATGGCTACCTCTCATCAGCCGGATACAGTATCAAACCTGCCTCTTAGCCAGAAAAGTCCTCCTCTGGGTCATGCCCCCGGGCATTGAAAAGCTACTCATTGACCACCACAGCACCCAGAGAACTAGAAGTTCACAACAACTAACCTTCCTTGTCTCCAGATGCCGGACTACCATGGGTCAGAGGACCTTTGCCCACAGAGCACCACAGTGGTACAATACTTTCAACAAAGAAACTCTTACTGCTGCTGCTCTTGGCCCTTTTAAGAGACAACTCTGACTTCATCTCACTTCAACTATTCGTTGTGAGTGCCTCGCCTAATCAGGGACCCACCGTTCACTGCCCTCCACTTCAGTCTTGACAGCTATCTCTTCCCGCCTTGCCCCCTTCTACCTGCCTACCCCCTTGTCCACTCTCCCTTTCCTCCCCAAGGGAATTTCCTGACTTTTATCCCTCCTCTCCCTTCCCTTTAGAGCTCTTAACCTCAGCCTCTACCTTCCGACAATGGCCTTCCTGCCTGCATACCCCCGTCCCTCTCACCTGCAGTGCTTATTTCCAAGATTGCCCTTGGCTGGTATGTCATGCTACCTAACATTTGGCACTTTTTGAATTACTGGAATTTCCTAAGCTTCAGTCTCTTACTTCTTGTTATTGTGAAACTATGTATTATTATGTTGACCTTTGTATGTATGAATACCCCCATTCCTTCGACGTGGAACCTTTGTAAATGAGCAGTTCCTGCTCAAAGGTATTTGTAATCCTAGATTTCAACAAACTAAATAAATAAATAAAAAATTTATGCACAAAAACTGAATCAAGTGTGTTAAAACTGCACCTTATAATCCTGCTTCTAATTTTTGGGCTGAGTGGATAGTATAGAAACACGGATGAAGAAAATGATGGAAAGCAGTACAGAAGCCAAATTAGCAATGTCGATTTTCAAGTATCCAGTGCTGACACACACTACCACAGGGATATCACCTGCTTAGCTACTTATGGCTAGAAAACTAAGGACACACATTGACTTGATGCACCAGATCCCATTAGATACCAGGGCTCAATTTTTCAAAGCCCCTGGGACTAATGCAAGCTCCTGGTATGACGATCATATGGTGCACAGGGCTTGCAGTAGTCTCCCGGCAGGCGATTGGGATTTTCACTCCCATGAGCCAAATGCTGCAAGTTAGACCAGATCCCCCCAGTCTAGTCTGTAGCTTTCCATGGACAATTTTTACAGGACTTGCACCAATTATTTGGTGGAAGCTGCCGTAAAGTGAGGAAAGTGTCACAATTGCACCCGAGAATGTAAAATCGGGTGCAGCTGCGGCAAAGGTGTTTGGCACAGCTGCATCAAAAAATGAGTTAGACGCAGGGCTTGATGTAAGCCCTGTGTCAATCATTGAAAATCGAGCCCCAGGAGTGACTGCAGCCAAGACAGAACTACCCTCTTATGTGATACAGTGTCTTGATAGTAGGTCTTTTCTGAGACTTCAAGATCAACTTGACTCAGTACAGTGTGGAATTTTCTGTTAATAATGAGCCTGTTAGCTCATCTTAGTCATCAGTAGCAGAAATGTCACAGCCTTTCCAAATTACCTGGTACCCACTGAGACTGCTTAGGATTCTTCACAAAACAACACCATAGAGCAGGACACACAGGTTATAGAGACTGTTGCTAAACCTGATTGCTAGACAACACCAGCTAGTGACAAATGATTATTGAGAAGACCTCTATGCCTTACTAAATGTATTCCTAAGCAAAACATCTAACTGGACTTATAGTTAGGGTAACAATAATGAAAAAAAAACACAAAGGAAGGATAATCCTTTATAATTGCCTGGAGTTTCGGGTGGTCTACCCCAACCTCTGCTTATGATGTTTCTGTCACAAACTCAGTTTCCTGAATTATATGTTTTATTATAACATTCTGGAATATTTACATACTAAAATGGAAGATGTGTAATATTGTGAGCAGAGAATCTGAATTATAGTAACAAGGAGATGCCACCTTGTGGCCGTAGTGGGGATAAATACTTGTGCCTTTAATAATGCTATGCTTTTGCTGTAGTTAGCATATTCCCTGGCATAAGGCAGAATCAAGATGGTGACCACATAGCTGTACATGTGCAGCTGATCTAGAATAAAATGCCTATCTCCCAACTTCTGGACTCCTCTGTTTCAGTATATTAAACTCTGCTAAATCTTGAGCATGGAAATACTGTATAGTTTCTCAATAATCTAGAAATGCTTTCAAGCAGTTAGCATGGCAACAGTGACCTTAGTGCATGAGAAACTCTTCATAATACAGTTACAGCCAACAGCGTGTTGTTTTCCACTTCAAGACCAATCAGCAGATCACATCACAGGTGACACAGCAATTAAATGAAAAGATACAAGGAAACAAGTGATCTTGTTCTTTTAATTGCACTGTGTCACAGCATGTCATAATTGGCAATGTGATGGAAAACTAAATGCTGTTTACCTTAACTGTATGTGTTTCTCTGTACTACGTAACCAGCACATCTGCTTGGCTAAAGTGAGTCTGAGGATTTTTACTACAGAATCGTTGGTTATTGCTCCATAAACACACTGCTTCAGAATCCGCTCAATCAATCAGGATGCAGGACATTCCGTATCCATTTTAAAGCAGCAGTACAAGGAAACATGATTTTCCAAAAAAGTTAGTTTCAGCTACAATTAAGCATATCTGTCAAATCAATATTTCTAGGTACCTTCCATGCTGTGCACATAAGCATTTTTATTTTAAATCTTAAGACAGTTACAATAGGGATGCGCCTACAAGGGGCACAACTTGCGTCTGGTGGGAGGCAGGTTCAAAAGCACTCTCAGGAAGTACTTCTTTACAGAAAAGGTCATAGACCTATGGAACAGCCTACCTCATTAGGTGGTGGAATCCAAGACAATACACGAGTTCAAACTTGCATGGGACAGACATTGTGGAAACATCAGGGAGCAGTCTAAATAGGGAGGGGGCAGAAACACAGGCAGACTAGAAGGATCATGCAGTCCCCATCTGCCGACATGATTCCTATGTTCCTAATTTATTTTTATTTTCTTGATCCTATCCCATAGCAGGTTTACAATGGTAATTCTAAGCAAAATGTGGTGGCCATAGGAACGTACGAAATTTACCATCAGAAAAAGGCCATTAGGTCTATCGAGTCTGCTCGATTATGTAGCTAGCAGCTCTATTCTGCAGCTGTCCCTCCTTCCCTCCTCACCCCCCTTCCTTTATCCTCACTCGTGCCTTGTCCCAGACCCTTTTGAAGCAGCCCACCTTTTTACAGGCTACTACCTCCACTGGTAATGCATTCCACCCTGCCACCACCCTCTCCATAAAAAAGTGTCTTCTCATTTACCTTCTGAACCTTTCCCACTCCAATCTCATGTCATGACCTCGAGTGTCCCTCCCCACCCTTGCCCTGAATAGCCCCTCCATACCAGGCTTGTTTATCTCTCTCATGTACTTGAATGTCTCGATCATATCTCCTGTGTCCCTCTTCTCTTCCAGCGAGTACATGCATAAATTCTTTAGCCTACTCTCATACAGTAAGTCCCTCAGCCCCTGGATCTTGGTTGCTCTGCACTGCACCCCTTCCAGTAATTTGATTTCCCTTTTCAGGTACGGGTGTCAGTACTGCATGCAGTATTTGAGGTGAGGTCTAACCAGTGATCTATACAGCATTTTATTGCCCATTGCTCCTGCCTTCCTACACTGTGCTGAGTTGTTCATTGAGCCCATGATGACCATCCCCAGATCTTTCTCCTCCTCAGTCTCCACCAGCTGCAACCCCCCCCCCAGTTGGTAGTTCCTCCTTGGATTCCAAAATACAGTACCTCTCATTTTTTGGCATTGAACCCCAGCTACCTAGTGTCTGACCAAGTCTCCAGCTTATTCATATCTTCCTGCAGACCTCGCCACCCCTCTATGTTGCCCACCGCTGCCCCTGTCTAGGTGTCATTGGCAAACAGGCTGATCCTGTTCTTGATGCCCATGGAAATGTCTACAATAAACATCCCAAATAACACTGGTCCCAGCACCAAGCCCTGTGGAGCCCTGCTCATTACTGCCCTTGGGGATGAGAATTCCCCTTCCACCACCACCCTCTGCTGCCTTCCCTTCAGCCAGTTTGTCACCCATCCCACCATTTTTGGTCCCGCTCCGGTGCCTTCAAGTTTTATTCCAAGTCTCTCATGTGGCACCGAATTGAATGCCTTGCTGAAGTTCAGGTACAGGACATCCACTGCATGGTCCTTGTCCATCTGCCAAGTCACCTACTCATAGTACTCTACCAGGTTGGTTTGGCAGGATCTGCCCATGACAGAGACGTGCTGTCTACTGTCCTGCAGTCCACTGTACTCCAGCAGGGACACCAGCCTCTCCTTAAGGATCTTTTCCATTAGCTTCCCCATGATGGATGCAAGGCTCATCAGTCTATAGTTCCCTGGTTCATCTTTGGGGCCGCTCTTATGCAGGGAAACCACATGAGCCAGCCTCCAATCCCTGGGTATGCATCCTGAATTTAGTGAGGCATTGAATAGGCCTGCTGCCAAGGGCCCTGCCAGGATCTCTGCCATGTTCTTCAGTACCCTGGGGTGAATACCATCTGGCCCTGGTGCCTTGTCCACCTTCAGCGCTCTCAAGCCCTCCAGGACTCTAGCTTCTGTGATCTCCTCGTCCACTACTCCCTTCCCAGCCTTTACTGCCCCCTACCCCTTTTGGGTTGCACTCCCCTTCTCTCCTTCATAAATACCAAGCAGAAGTAGTCATTGAGTGCTTCTGCCTTTTCTCTCCCTTCTCTACCCATCCCCTGTCCTTCATAATCCTTACTATGTATTCTTTATAGCTCCTTTTCTCCCTGATGAACCTGAAGAAGACTTTCTCCCCCTCCTTTATGCCTTGCGCCAGCCTGAGCTCTTTGGTGGCTTTTGCCCTTATTACTGACCTTGTCACCTCTCTTGCCTCCTGCAGGTACTCCTCCCAATCTTCTCCCCCCTCCCTAATTTCTTGTATCTCCTAAAGGCCACCATTTTTCTCCTCACCTTTTCCACAACCCCCCTGCACATCCAGTTTGTATTTTTTGCCCTGGCCTTTTCACTCAGAGTCTTGCTACAGGAATTGGTAGCATCTAGTATCCCCTCCTTTATGATCTCCCATCTCTGTTCATTGCCCATACTAAGCTGAATCCCAGACAGGTACACCCTTACTACCTCCCCATCTTTGCAAAATCCGCCCGCCTGAAATCCAGCACTTTTGTGTTGGATGCCACCCCCTGTTTGCCCATCACCAACCTGAACCATACCGAGGGATGGTCACTCCCCGGTAATGGTTCATCCACCTTGATATCCCTCACAAATTCCCCATTTGTGAGCACTAGGTCTAGGGTGCCCCTCCCCCCTGGTTGGTTCACTGACCAACTGTGTCAGGAAGCTTTCCTGAAAGGTGTCCAGGAGTATCTGCTCCCTTGTACTGCTGGTAGCTGGGGTTCCCCAGTCTACCCCCAGCAGGTTGAAGTTTCCCACAATCACTGCACTCCACTTATTGCATGTCTTTTTAATCTGCATTGCAAGTTCCTTGTCAAACTCCTCCGTTTGGGAGGGTGGCATGTACACCACTCCCATCCAGAGTGTCCTATTCCTGAAATCCTGGATTAGCAGCAATAATGACTCTGTCTCCCCCTTCTCCCCCTCCTCCCTAATGCACTTTAACCCCTCCCTCATGTATAATGCCACTCTCCCCCTCTCCTGTTTTCCCTTATCCCTGTGGAATATTCTGTACCCTGGGACCACCAGGTCCCAGTCATGGTATTCGGTGGCCCATATTTCCATGATTGCTGCCATGTCCACCTAACTTTCCACCATAAGGGCCTGTAGATCATTCATTTTATCCCTCAGGCTCCTCGCATTCATAGTGACCATCTTCCATCCCTTTACCTTTCCTTCCCTATCCCTCTGCCCTCCACTTCCAGCATCCTCTCTATTGCTTCTACCTAGTACATCACCCATGCTCTGGGGGGGTAAGCCTGCTCCGCTTCTCATCTTTTTTCTTGAGAAAAAAACAAATTAAAACATTTATAAAATACTCCAATTGTGGTGGAGCTACAAAATTGTACTTCCAAATAAAAATTGGAAGCTGCCTGGAATCTTTTATAGTGAAGACAAGGTAGGATAAAATGTTTTGCCAGAATTTATTACGCTGCTGCTTTAAAATGTACTTTATATGTATAAGACGTAATGCAGAGTGGTAGCACAGCTTGGTTAGAGCATTCTACAAGCACTGTAAAAAAAACTGTATTTTCTGCTAAAAGCACAATTGCACTGAGAGAAGGTGATTTTCCTAGTTTTAGCACCAAGCATATCTGGAGGTAGAAGTGGAACAACCACTTGCAGCAAAAGACTAGCATACTTGAAAAACAGGTTGTGACCTGCTACAGTAAGTGGGAGAACAGGGAAAAGGCACTAGCAGGGTGTCTCTACCACAATAGACATCACAGCACTGCAAGTAAGCATTAAGCCATGATGAAGGTGGCATCTAATGGGGAAATAATGCATGGTTGGGACCGTTGTGGCATGAGGCCGCAGGCCAAGTGCCTACAATGGCCTAACCATGCATTATTTCCCCATTAGATGCCACCTTCTTTGTGGCTTAATGCACTTGTAACATGGCAAGTGCAAGGCAAGTATTACTTGGATACTGTTTTCCTTTCTTTGACACAGAAATGATGACTACAACTACTTTGACTCTACATTCATGGTTCACATCTCTTACTTTTAAGCCTCTGTCTAACTAGAATCATGCGTGTGCACGTTGCACAGCCCACAGTCAGTAATGTGGTGTGTACCAGTTTCTGCACTGTTACAACTTTGCTTTACGTTCTTACATTCCGATGTAATAATGATCACACCTGCAAAGTTGGTGGTTGTAATCGGCTGCTCTGTTGCTGACCATCTGTTTTCACCTAGCATTCATACCGTGCTGCATTGTGGGGAGACTGTACTCAGTACATGATTTACTATGCCAGAATGGTCACTGCAGTTGTCTGAGCTGTGTGTGTCTTCTACAGCGCTGACTATGACGACCAATAGGTGGCACTTTTCACATGGCATAGGACTTTTCTTTTCCATTATATGTCACTCTCTGTGCTCCGCTCCTACTTTTACAATGGAGTTCTGCTGAGGGTACTATTGGATCACTGGTTTGTGTCGTTGCAGGGAAAACAGGACTTTTCTTATGTGCATGTCTATTCTCTGTGATCACCATTCTGTGCAGTGCTTCACTATTGCAGTGCAATAGAAGACAGCGGGTTTTGCCACACCAGTTCTTCATTTTGCTGACCAATAGGTGGCACTTTTACAGACAAAGGAAAATTTTCTTTTGTTTCCACATCGTTTGTTTTCCTGTTAGGCTTCCCACTCCATGTGTTCCACTGTAGTACTAGTGTTACACTTTCCAGTGACTGGGTGGGACCGGGTGGATGGCAACACGGAGAAGTTCCACCTCTCTGCTCTCTCTAGTTCTTCATGCCTCCAGGACCGGAAACCAGCCCGCTCCACTAACTGTCTTGGTTCCATCACTTGTAATTGATGGTCTCTGTTGCTGGCACCACCTATTGGTTGACATCATGCTACAATACTTGCTTTTCACTTTCTAAGCGTGTTCACGAGCTCAACACAGCATTATCATCTCATAATGCCATGTTGCTCTTCTACCACCTGACACCCTTGCACCTATCATCTTTCTTCCCTGCAGTCCTGGTATTTTTGCCATAATACAATATGGCTTAGAAGGAGGCTGGGGCCTCAATTTTCTTTAAGGAAATAACCAGTAGTACATAAGGCACTAGGGGCCAGCCCACAACTAATCTAAAAACAAAGACTGGCCAGAGCCGATAGGGCTGCAGCTACAGAATCTGGGGTAAAATATACTGAAAGTTTGTTTTGTAATATTTTTACACCAAATTTTCAACATAGTCTTGTTATGACATTGCCTTACTATGAAGGGCAGAAATAACGTTCTGCTCCTGCCTGAAAGGTGATTTCATACAGGGACCATAAAAGCACCTTTTGGAATGTAAAAAAAAAACATTTTGGCCAGAGTTTGAAAACTGACAGCTGTCACATTCACGAGGTGCTGTAAAGATATGGTTATGTTGTAAATGTGGGTTAAAAATATTGAAAATTACCAAAGTTACATGCTTGAATTCACAAAATTCAATGTAGGCTCATAACTGTATTATTATCTAATATTTGTACACCACATTTTCAACATAGCCTTCTTATGACCCTACCTCATGAACACGGGCAGAGGAAATGTTCAGCTCTGGCCTGAAGGGTGATTTTGTGCAGGGACTGTGGAAGCACCTTTTGGGATGTAAAAAACATTTTGGTCAGGATCTGAAAAAATGACAGCTGTCGCATTCATGAAGTGCTGTAAAGATATGGCTATGTTGTGAATTTAGGGGAAAAAATATTGAGAATTACCAAAGTTACGAGCCTGCGTTCACAAAATTCAATGTAGGCTCATAACTTTATTGTTTTTTTAATATTTTTACACAAAAATTTTCAACATAGTCTTCTTATGATGCCACCTCATGAACAAAAGTAGAGAGCATTTTCAGCTCCTGCCTGAAAGGTGATTTCACACAGGGACTGCAAAATAACATTTCAGGATGTAAAAAAACATGCTGACCAGGATTTGAAAAATGACAGCTGTCACATTCATGAGGTGCCATAAAGATATGGCTATGCTATGAATTTGGGGGAAAAATATTGAAAATTACCAAAGTTACGAGCCTGCATTTGCAAAATTCAACGAAGGTGCATAATGACAGAGGCTAAACTGGACATAGTAGCAATTAGCGAGACATGGTTTACCAGTAACCACACTTGGGAGATTTCAGTACCTGGCTATGTACTGTTCAGAAGAGACCGAGGTGCAAAAAGGGGGAGGGATGGAGTGGCCCTTAATGTCAATAAAAATATCAAATCTACAGAAATTCAGAATACATATAAGGAGACAGAAGAACTGTAGGTCACCCTGGAAACAGGAAATGGGACAGCCATACGAACTGGGGTTGTGTACAGGCCTCCAGACCAGGCGGAGGACATAGACACATTACTGTTGGAAGATATACAAAACATGACAGCTAATGGGGAAGTTCTGATAATGGGAGACTTCAACATGCCAGACACAGATTGGTCAATACCAGCAGGAACATCTGCCAGAACTAGACACATGGTGGATTCCCTGTAGGGGGAGGGACTCAGACAACTGGTACAACACCACACAAGAGACAGGGCTATCCTAGATCTAGTACTGACTAACAGGGAAAGGTTCACAGATCTCCAGGTAGAAGGTCACCTGGGAGCCAGTGGCCATCACATGGTATGGTTCAAATTGGCCACTAGAACTAAATATGGGACTTCAGAGGAGCTGACTTTGATAAGATGGCCAACAGAGTTAAGCTAGCCCTGGCAAAAAGAAATACAGGTGAGGGGGTACAGGCAAAGTGGGCTATCATTAAATATGCCATACTTAAAGCAACATCTCATTATGTTACAGAGAAAAGGAAATGCAAAAAAAGAAAGAAACCACTTTGGTTCTCAAAAACAGTAGCAGAAAAAGTCAGAGCCAAAAAGCTGGCCTTCAGGAAATATAAGGGAGCACAGCAGGATGAAGATAGGGAGGCATACCAAATTTCCCTAGTGGAAGCAGGGAAGGCAGTAAGGCAGGCAAAGGCCCAAACCGAGGAAACACTAGCTCAAACAGTAAAAGAAGGTGACAAGACTTTCTACAGATACATTAGTGAAAGGAGAAAGTCCAGAGGTGGTATTGCTAAGATCAAAGGGGGTAAGGGGGCATGTGAGGAGGAGGACCATGTAAAGGCATCTATCCTAAACAGATACTTCTGCTCAGTATTTACTGAAGAGAAGGTAGGGCAGGGCCCACAGCTCAGCACCATGGACACAGGGGGAGGGAGGTGTGCACTAGTCCCTTCACAAAAGAAAGGGTCCTACAAAAACTTGATAAGCTCAGGGTGGACAAGGCAATGGGATCTGATGGCATACATCCAAGGGTACTAAAGGAGCTAAGGTTGGAACTAATAGAGTCATTATCAGAACTGTTTAGTGAGTCTCTGAGCACAGGAGAGGTCCCAGAAGACTGGAGAAGAGCTCATGTGATCCTGCTCCACAAGAGTGGTAGTAGGGAGGAGGCAGGGAACTACAGACCAGTCAGTCTTACCTCAGTAGTGGGCAAGATTATGGAGGCACTCCTTAAGGAGAGGATAGTGCAACACCTGGAATCCATAGGAGGACAGGATCCAAGACAGCACGGGTTTACGAAAGGAAGATGCTGTCAAACTAATCTCATAGATTTCTTTGACTGGGTAACCAGAGTGGTAGACCTAGGGAGAGCAGTTGATGACACCTACCTTGACTTCAGCAAAGCTTTCAATACTGTTCCACATAGAAGATGGATTAATAAGCTGCTGGGTAGGCTCAGGGTGGGTCAGAAGTTGGTCAACTGGGTGACAAACTGGTTGATGGGCAGAAAACAGAGTGGTGGTAAACGGTATACAGTCAGAAGAGATGCAAGTCACAAGTGGGGGTACCTCAGGGATCAGTCCTGGGGCCAGTCCTCTTCAATATCTGCATCAGTGACATTGCAGATGGACTGAAGGGCAATGTTTGTCTGTTTGCAGATGACACCAAGATCTGCAACAGAGTAGATGATCCAGATGGGGTGGGTAGAATGAGAAGAGATCTGGAAAAACTAGCAAAATGGTCGGAAGAGTGACAACTGAGGTTTAATGCAAAGAAGTGCAAGATCATGCACATAGGGAAGAGAAACCCTGAAGCCACCTATAGGCTGGGAGGGGAGCTGCTGGCAGTCACAAGGGAAGAAAGAGACTTGGGCGACATCATTACAGATAGCCTGAAATCATCCAAGCAGACCAATAAAGCAGTAGGTAAGGCTAGAGGGATGTTGGGGTGTATTAGTAGGGGTATCACAAGTCGGAAGAGGGAGGTAATATTTATTTATTTATTTATTGAATTTTGATGACCACATAGGCCCACTGAGCCTCGAAGTTCCCTTTTTCAGGGGCAACCCAGGATACAGTGCAGTATCAGACAGTCAGGTACAACAGGTTACAGAGAAAATAAAGATAGTAACAGGGTTACAATACAAACAATAATTCAGGTTCAGTAAGACATAAGTGCACTGATTGTATGAGTCAAGGCATGACCTAAGGTCTGTTTGGGTAAGAGAGAGAGAGGGTTGGTATTGATTAGTTAGGCAGGGGGAGACTATCCTATACCCTGACAGTGACAAGAGCTGGAGTCTAACATGTGGGTCTTAAGCTTTGTGCGAAAGTTTAGAAGAGATGTGGCTTCCTGTACTGAAGGTGGGAGATTGTTCCACAAGTAGGGGGCAGTATAAGAGAAGGGTTTGCCACCCATGTTTGTCCTGACTCTGGGGATTGCAAGTAGAGTCCCTCTTTACAAGACACTGGTTAGGCCCCATCTGGAGTACTGCATGCAGTACTGGAGGCCACATCTTCACAAGGACATTAACCAAATTGAGGCAGTCTAGAGAAGGGCAACCAAATGGTGCAGGGACTGCATCGGAAAACATATGAGGACAGATTAACAGAGCTCAATATGCATACCCTAGAGCAAAGGAGGGAGAGAGGTAATATGATCGAAACATTCAAACACCTTAAGGGCAATAACAAGGTGAAAGAGTCTAACATGTTTCAATATAAGAAAAATAGCAGGACAAGAGAACACAGCATGAGATTAGAGGGAGGCCGATTAAGGGGTAATGTGAGGAAGTTCTTTTTCACAGAAAGGGTGGTGGATGCATGGAAATACCTACCTCAGGAAGTGGTGGATATGAATACAGTGCAGGGCTTCAAACAGGCATGGGATAGGCATAAGGGAGCAATACAGATGAGTATGAATAGATAGGCCATTGACAGAGCAATGGCCGATGGCACATTCATAAGGCAGAAAAAGAAATGGGCAGACTGGATGGGCCTTGCGGTCCTTATCTGCCATCAACTTCTATGTTTCTATGTTTCTATAACGTAGTTGTTTTTTAATATTTTTTCTCCAAATTTTCGACATAGACTTCTTATGATCTCAACTCATGAATAAGGGCAGAGAAAATTTTCAACTCCTGCCCAAAAGGTGATTTCATGTAGGGGTTGCTGAATCGCCTTTTGGGACAGAGCTACCTAATGACACTGCAATTGTTCAAGAGGTAGGGTCCTAAATAAAGCATGTTAAAAATTTGGGCCAAAAATATGCAAAAATGCCCAAGTTATGACACTAAGTTCAAAACCCCATTGAAATACATTAAATTGCATACCTGTTTCTTCATTGCACCATCCGACTTTAAAGACTGAAGATGTGTCTGCGGTCCAGACAGGATTAAGGCATTGGACCCCTGATCAGTAAGTAAGGACTTGGGAGTCTGTGGGTGGTGGGTGCTGAGTGGGAGGGTCAGTTAGGGGGCAGTGTAATGGGGCAAAGGGCACCGATGGACTTTTTTTTTAAGGGAAAAAAAAGAAACAAATTCTGATTCTTGTCACGAGGATTAGGCACCCCCAGTGCCAAGTACTTTTTTTGGGGGTGGGAGTTGGGTGGTGGGTGCTGAGAGGGAGGGTCAGGTGGGGAGAGTAAACTACATATTTTAAAAAAGCAGAAATTATTGCGCATGTGCGGTACTGAATGAGGGGGACGGGGCAGTGGGAGGAGTTGTGATCGAGACACTGGGGGATTGGGTACCCACAATGTCACTATTATGTTTCTGGGGGTGTGGAGTGGTGGGTGCTGAGAGGGAGGGTCAGGTCGGGGGTTATGTATTTCAGTGGTCATAGACAGCCCAAAATAAAAAAAAAATAGTGCGAGCGAGCACAGAGTGTTCCAAAGACACAGAGGAGAATTTTGTCGCTTCATCATGCTGTTCATTTGCAAAGAATGCAGGAGTGCTTTACTCATAGCAAGAGGTCTGCAGGGTTCCGCCCACTGAAGCCCTAATAAATATATGCCTGACCATGAAGATCTGAAATGCAAGTGGGAGTGGAGGTCACCCTGAGAAGGGAATGGAGCTTGAGGATTCAGCAGCTACTGGGAGCATTGGAAAATAATGTTTCATAAGAACAAAGTACATTTGCAGACTGCTACTAGTATGAGGGACCAGGCTAGGCAAGTAGCAACAGTCCACAGACCAAAACAGGGAAAATGGATTGATCGCAAAGCACAGTAATGCGGGGGAGAGCCCACTAGGTAGTGCTGTGCCCCTGAGATTACAGTCAAAATTTTTCCTGGCATCAAAGGATAAAACATAATGGATTTGCATAGAACTTGCTGCACATGTAGAGGACAGAGTAATAAGCATACTATAAAGATAGAAGGGTTGAAAAGTGACTGGAAGCTGTGTTGCACTCCTGCTCGATTGTTCCCTAAGCACAGACCCAGGATCAGTGTGACACATGGTCAGTTTAATGCTAGCACTGATCCAGACTCAACGTACCATGAGAACAGCACAGCATAGTGTTTCCTGTACTTAACTCCCCTAAGTGTGACTTACTATTTCAACAACAGCTTTACTACAGTGTTTCAACAACATGGAGTCATGTATCACCATTTTGGTGACATTTCAGGGTAGGAAAAATAAAAATTAGGTATTTAGCCCCATATCTTCCAACATCTATATCAACACAGTGGGCTTGATTTTCAAAACGATAACTTTGACGCAAGATGCCTGCGCCAAATGGTTAGGATGCAAGGAGCACCTTGCATCAAAGTTTATGGCTATCCTGATTTTTGAATGCAGCCTGCATCAAAATCTGAAAGCCATGCCACAAAGCCACCTTGCACCACCATTGTGGCAGAAGTGCCTGTGCACCAGGTCACAAGGGTGGTTGTGCCATGGCAGGGTTGCACCATCCCCTTTTTTGCAATTCCAGAAGCCCCTCCATGGTCACAACAGAGGGCTGACTTTAGACCAGCTAGAAGGTGGTATAAGGGCCATGCACCACAGTCAGGCAGGGTGACAATTTGGGTGACCTGCAAGGAGGGGACAGGGTACAGAAGGAGCAGGGGGGTGCCCTAGGGAGTGAGGGGGCACAGTGGCAATGGGGGCAGCATGCACATTTCAGCTGAGCTGATCAGCCTGGGTAGAGGAGGGGTTGGCAGGGATGGACCATGACCCTGCCCCAGCTGGACACAGCCCTGGCACCTGCCCCATAGGAGCACCAGTCCCCAACACTATCGGTGGGCAGAAGTGATCGTAGGTTGCATGTTGCAGGTGATGGAGAAGAACATTCCCCAGGCAGTGTGACAGTCCCCTGATACTGATGCCCTTATGTGGAGGAAGACTGGTGCCCACCTATGGTGTTTGGGACTGGTGCACCTATGGGGCAGGTGCCAGGACTGTGTCCAACTGGGGCTGGGTGACAGACAGCCCATCCCTGCCAATGCCCCTCTATGCCAGTCATTCAGCTCAATGGAAGTGCACATAACACCCCCACTGGGTGCCACCTCAGCACCCGGACATTGCCACCATGCCCCCTCTCTCCCAAGGGTAGTCCCCATGTTCCTTCTTCCACTGGTCCTCTCTTTGCCAGCATACTCGCCCCCAACCTTTGCAGCACCTCCTCGGTTGTGTTGGGTGGGGGGAGGGTCACGAACCCCTCAGTCAAACCCCACATGTGCATTACATGTTTGGCGCAATCCTATGGCTGCAGAAACTCTTGGGTCTTTGGTGCAGAGACCCCAATTTTTATAAAATAAGGTGCAGGATCCCTGAGACACCCAGAGTTTGCCACAGCCGTAGATCACTGCAAATTGCAGCAATCTAAGGGCTGTCTGAAAATCGAGCCGTGTATCTTGGATTTAAAAGAGACTGTATGTTCATCAGCCTCCCACTTACCTCATAAGCAGGGAAAAATAAGTAGGCTCTGCAAACATGCATTAATTTAAGAAGATTCCCCACCCCTTCTATCCAGGGGAACCTGTAGTTTCCTTGGCATGCAGAAATTTGCCAAGGCTTACACTGAACAATTTCTGGGGTTACAGTCCTGTGGCCCAACCATGCTCCGCCCATTCAGAATAGCCCTGCCACATGTTTGGTTGATGTTCATGTAGGCAGTTTCCATCTTTGTGGCAATTCTGGTGATTGGTGAGAGGGATGAAGGTGGATACAGCAGGAAGCCCTTCCTCCCTCCCTCCCTCTATACCCCTACAGCTTTTATGGTACTGATTCTGGTGTTGTTGGGCCCAGAAGATCTGCAGCATTTGTTGGGAGGGGGGCAAGTTACTGTAGGATGCCCTCCCTAATGATCCCTACAGGATTCCTGCTTCTTGCAGTGTGGTGCAAGCTTAGCTGGCGAGGTGCTAGGGTTTTTTAAATTAATTGGCTGCAGAATGCTCTGCCCATTCAGGGTAGCCCTGCCAGCTGGTTGACTGATGTTCATGTGGGAACTCTCTGTCTTTGTGGCAATTCCAGCAGTCATAGGGAGGAGGTGGAAGCAATAGGATGCCTCCATCTTGACCCCTAATGATTTTGTGATTCTTTGTTCTTGTGTGGCTGGGCCGGAGGATCATCAGTGTTCACGTGGGGGGGGGGGGTTACAGGAGAATGCCCTCCTCATGACCCCAACAAGAATCCTCCTGTGCTAAGTCATTGGCAAAGTTCAGTAAACCATGGATAGTTTATGACCTGTATATGTAGGAACTTCATAGAAACATTGACAGAGAATTCAATATTTGCAACATCCCCACTAGTTTTATTTAAAGTAACAACTCTTTGTATGTATAGCCCTACAAACAACCCAACTGTGGCATTGATTTTGAAGCATGACTGTGCTTCATGATTATAACAGATTGTTCATCTGACCACTGACTCAGGGTTAGGGTTTGTGTGTCTTAATGGGTGCAGTGTTCTGCAGCCGCCAACTTCCTGAAATCCTAGCTGCTGAAAGTGATCCTCTGCACTGTATTCTGGAACATGAAGTACCACATCCCTAAGGATGACAAGGGAGTTTGCAACAGCGAGTCAGCCACAGCAGGCAGTCAGTGGTCGGCAATTTTCCTCATCCATGGGGAGCTCTACTCTTATTTGTAAGTACTCTTGCCTTGGTATGCTTGAACATTTGTACTCTTGTGCTTCTGAGAGTTATAATGGGACTTATAAATAATACTCTTTGGCTGCTAGTACTGAGTTCTCTTTCATAAGTATCATAAGTAGTTTCAAGCTCAGGGACTTACGTCCATAATGCTTGCCAGTCCTATTTATCAGAATACAACAGTTTTACCAGAATGAAAACTATCAGGTCTTGTCTTAAACATATCCATGCTAGTACTTTCAATCACCAATACCGCCAGACTATTCCAGGCAGTAACCACCCTGATCGTAAACCAGTGCTCCCTTAAATTTGTGTTTCATTTAGGCAGAGCAAGTTGTAATTTATGTCTTCTGCCACTAGTCCATCCAGATCTAAAAGTTATTCCTAGATCTTCCCTTAGTGTTGTATCCCTGACAGTTTTGAACATCATGCATAAGTCACCTCTTAATCTTCTGTAATGTAGTGAATAAAGATTTGATTTTTCCAGTCTTTCATCATTTGCAAAATATTTCAGCTCAGTCACAGATTTTGTGGCTCTACACTCTCTTTGCCTCCAGAATTAGAAATTACCCTCATATGCTTGTTAATGTACTTGTATTATTACTGTTATTCCTGAGACTATTCCTCAACTTGCCTGGCAGTCACCTGCCGTATATGCCTCTGGTTTTGTAGTTACCTGGACTAGCATTTGGTTGTATCTTGGTGGTACCATGCACATATTTCACTAGGTTCAAGTTTCAAGTTTAAGTTTATTGATCGACAAAGTTGCCATTACAAATGAGAAAATAAATAAAACTTTAAAAACATTTAAATAATAAAAGAATTCCATATGCAGTGTTTCATAAGGATTTATTGTACATTAAAATTGATACTAACGGATTATTTCATAAAAAGTAACTGCGATCTTGTAATTAATTTAATTGCATGAACATTTGAATAAAACAAGATTCACAGCAAGAAATTAGCCATTTCAATAATGGCCATAACAGAATAGTTTGAACAGGATTGTTCTTAATGAATCATAAAAGAGAATTAATTTATACAGAAATAAAATGTAATGAATTGTGCCAGATAGTGCAGTTACTAGCATCATAGTCGAGTCATAAATAGACATCATACAAATCTTATTAAAACCTATTAAAAATTATGTCAAGGATTGCTCTCAGAAGCTGACCATTTTGGTATTCAATCCAAAGCTATCCAGTTAAATGGAACCTTCTTTGATCAATTATGTTGAGGAGTGAGACCACGGAACTCAATATTGCGAGGTCAGCTGTTGTAAATAGATACATCAATAATTGCACTGGCTGGTAGGATTGTGAGCTTATTATTTTTCCCAACCAAAAGGTCCTATATTTCTCATAAAGAGGGCATAAAATCACTAGGTGCAATATATTATCTTCACCCATACCACATTTGCACCTATAATCCTTATTTTTTCCCCTAGATATATTTCGCTTGTCCTATTGCTCTCAAATACCTCAAAGCGAAATCTAGTTAGAAGGATCCTAGATATGAAGATGTCTTTCAAGTTTGTGTTCCCTTTTATTTTTGGCCAGCCACAAACAAGCTTTGGATAGTCGGCAAGCCTCTAAGTCTTTTTGAGGAAAATGATCCTTTATTTTATGATTTATTGTTAATTTGATGTAGTCAATAGGAAGCCTTAGACAGTCAGCAACTTAATATAAGAGCCCATACGGTTTAATAAGTTCTTCCAGAACCTTCATGCATTGGAAAATAGTATTAGAGTGAGAGTAAAGAATGGCCTCTTCCAAACACAAACGTGGAAATCTATCAGGGGACATCCTAAAGATCCTGATCCAGTAACTGATTTGTCTCTGCACACAGGCACACTATTGATAGCTCTCCAATCTCCGCCCTGACCAAGGCAGAAGGGGCACTATTCAGGAGTCCCAATATCTTTTTGTAAAATTTGTTTAGTCCAAAATCCATAGACCCTTTTAGTTCCTGTCCCCATAATTCAGCTCCATAGAGAATTTGACTTTTAATTTTAGCTCTTGCAACTCTTAGTATTCCATCAATTGATCGCCCCCATATTTATATGAAAATGCTAATATAATTGGATAAAAACCCTCCAACTTGCTTTTAACACTTTTTAGGTGAGTTTTTCAGGATCCAGTTTGTCTCTCCATAAGTCCTGGGTAACAGAAATCATTTACCACCTCAATCTTGGAGGTGTTCATATAATAATTGTGACCTCTCTTATTGCCCCCAAACGCAAGTACCTTAGTTTTGTCATGGTTAACCAATAAATCAGCATTTTTGCATTTGAGATGGAATTTCCCAATACTTCTGCACATAGCCAGATGGCTAAGTGAAAAAAGTACAATGTCTTCTGCATAAGCTAGGAACTAGACCATTCTCTACTCAATTTTTGGTAGGTGAAAATCAGGATTGTACATGTCTTTCAAAATGGTACCAAAATAAAGATTAAACAGTAGTGGGGCCAATGTACAGCCTTGTTTGACCCCAATATTGTTTATAAACCAAGGGCTTAATTCCCCAGAGTCACCATACCTGATACTAGTGTAGTTATCTTGATGCATAAGTCTGATCATCTCCAGTAGAGATAGATCAACCCCCAGTTCACCAAGTCTATCCCATAATACTGGTCTGTTAACCTGGTCAAAAGCGGTTTTAAGGTCCATAAAAGTGCAGAATATTTTTTTGCTTTTTAACAATCCTATGTTTATGGATCAACTGAGTTAGAACAAAGATTTGATCTATTGTGGAGTGATTTCTGTGAAATCCTGCCTGGGCTTCATCTATGATATTATTTGTCTCTGTCCATAACATCAAACTATTATTCAAAATTTTAGTGAAAATCTTTCCTAGGGTGTCTAAAAGGCTAATGGGTCTATAACAACTGGCGTCCTTTTTGTCACCTTTCTTAAAGATTGGTACAACAATATTTAGTTTCCAGCTTTTGGGAATGTCCCCTGATTTCCAAATATAATTGAAGAGTTTGAGTAAAGAAGGAATCCAAAATAGTTTAGTTCTGGCTATTACATCCAATGGTACCCCATCTGGCCCTGGTGCTTTTCTTTTATGAAATGATTTAAAAGCTCCCTCTAGCTCAAATTGTGTAATCTCAACATCTGGGCAGTATTTCCTACCATCGTATTTGAGATCTATCAGACCAGAGAGATAGTCAGGGTCTTCCCTGCAGAACAGATACTTGTAATGCTTTACCCAAATGTCTGGTTCAATGTGTGTATTAATTTGGGAGTAATGATCCATTCCAGTACTTACGATGCCCCAGAAAGTTTTATTGTTTCTATTGAGAATCGCATTATGGAGTTCCTTCCATAACTGCTTAGTGTATTCCCGCTTATTTCTATCTAAGATCTCCCTATACTCTTTTCTAGCTTTATTCATTAATTTGTTATTACTCTTACTTGGAAACTATTTTAAAATTCTAAACGTTTTGTTTAGTGTTTTTCTTGCAGCCTGGCAATCTTTGTTATACCATTTTTGGCCATTAGATTATTTTATAACTACCTCTTTTGTTATTATATTGGCTGTCAAATTTATGATGGAGTTAAATTCAGGGATTAGTGAAGGGCCCATGGGTTGGTTGGCCAATAAGACTAATTTTAACAGTATACCTCCACTCTCTAGTAGATCCGTAAAATTTTCACTCGTAATTGAGCTCCATTCAATGCCCATTCTCTTAGATATCACTCAAGGGGCCTTGATTCCATTGTCGGTATTGAAGTACCCATGCCCAATTTCTAATTCCAAGGCCTTAAGTTCACTTTCTGCTTTAGATACTAATTTTAAAGACATACTCCTGTTAAATAGATTATAATTGATCCACATATAGTCAATTAGAGAGAACCCCTTCACTCCTATAAAGGAATATTCTCCTTCAAAATCAGTATTGGACCGACCATTCAAGAGCAGCATAGTATTCCTACACATTGTTCTGTGTAGTGCTACTCCTCTTTTGTTGGTAAGTTAATCTCTAGAATTCCTTTTTATGTTCAGGGACGAGTGCGGGAGAGTTGTCAGAACCTCTGACAGGTCCTCCGAGCAGCCTTGTAACAAACCCAACCTTGTGTTAAAATCACCAAAAGTCACTATATTGGCTGTTGGGTGATCTGTTTGAATATCACTGATTAATTTGTCTAAGGAGCATAGATAATTGGGATCTCTGTATTGGCTTCCTAATGGGTGAGAATAAACATGTATCATGAACCATGTTTGTCTGGATGATTTTCCTGTTAGTTTCACTACTAAAATACCAGAACTGGGGTAATGATTTCTTCTGTTGCGATGTTATTATTTAGCCTTATAAATATGGCAACTCCTCCAATTTCCCTCCCAAAATTGTTGTTTTTTATTGCTTTTTTACAGTAAGCTGTGTAACCACTTAAAAGGAGATTTCCTAATGTCCAGGTTTCCTGAATACCAATTATGTGAAATTGGTTCAGGTAATTGCATGTTTCTGCGTCTCCTGTTTTTACCCCAAACCCTGAGGAATTCCAAGGTAATATTTTAAATAGATTATTATCCGAAGTTATTGCATTGATGGAGCCATCATCAGTATTTCTGTCTCCATCAGCTATCCAGGTCCTACCATGAATCTGTGGTCCCCCCCCCCCAGCTGTCCAACTTGGGCTGTCATTGATCTGGAGTAGCTAAAAGCTCAAATTTATTCGATGTCTCAATCAGAGATTCCCAATTCTTTGAAGTTGTGTAAACTCTACCAGGATTTATCTGAACATGAGCATCCTCATTTTCTATAACAAAATGCATTCCAAGATTATCCAATGTACTCTGTTTCTTCACTAGCTCCTTGATTATAAAAGTTTCATTAACATAAAACATGATTTGTCCATCAGGCTCCAGTCATATGGTTTTCCCTATATTATGGTTGCTTATATTAATATCCAAGCAAATATTGAGAAAGTCAATCAGTTTACCCCTTAGATTGGTTCTGGAATCTCTTAATGATAATTTCAGCCTGAAGACAGAAATTGCTAGGTCCTTTTGACTGACCCCAGGACAATTTTGATTTATGTAGAATTCTGGAAAAAGGTCCCTTAGTGTGGTGACTTCACCCACCATAATACCCATACCCTCTAAATTTGCTGTTGCTTTAAATGCTATTGCTTTTAAAATGTAAAATTGATCAGTCACCACCAAAACTAGCTTGGTTTCCAACAGATGTCCTATAATACTGATTGAGTCTTTCAGGATACTACAACCTTTCAATAGAGAAGACAGTAATGCAGGTAATGTTTCTGTTAGATTTTCTTGTGATTCATTTGGCATACAAGATACCCCAAAGAGGGGCAGTACAAAATCAGAGCCCAGAGTTTTTACCAGAAAAGGATCAAAATTAGCATTATGGCTAAATGAATTATTTCCGTTCTTGGAACAATCACTTTTTACAAAACTTGCCACCACCTTTGAGTCAGTGCCAGTACTACCCTCCTTTAGATCATTTGAATCAGCTGATTCTAAGTTTTTATGTTTTTGTGTCAGGTTTTCTATATTTACTTTTCTTGGTACTTCCTCTGATTTTTGTTTATCTAAGTTGTTTAGGTCTTTGGGCTTATTTTCCTTTGGTTTTCTATTCTTATTGGTCTTTTTCTCCATTTTCCTCTGATTTGTGATGGTATGTCTTGATTTAAATTTAGATTGCATATTAATAGAATTCTTGCTCTAATCGACTGACACCTCATTAATTAGTTTACTTTTGATCTTTTTATTTCTATCCTTTTTTCCCATGAGAGGGTAAGGGGTATCCAAAACCTTATCTGTTCTGGTGTTTCCCATTTTCTTTGACTTTTTAGAAGTGCTAGTCTCCCTGGGACTCTTATCCTCACTGTCAAGTATTTCCTGAAGTTCTCCCTTATGCCACAAATATGAGTGATTAAGGGCTAATTTCCTACGGATGCTACTGTCTATTAATTCAGCGGCTGGTAGCATAATGCATTCAGTATCACTGCTAAGGCTGTAGTGATCTACTCCAAATGAGTCCCCTGGGGCTTCAACTTTGTATTCCATAGATTTTATTTAGCAGTTCAATTTGCTCACCTCCATGTTAGCCTGTAAAATACAATAGTCATTAGGGGCCCTTCCATTGTTACCAAGGCGACTATATTGGGTATCTAATTCCTTATTTGAGATATCTGTTCCATGGTCTCTGTTTATCAATTTATTCTCAATTGACTCCAATTTCAACCTGTTCTCTAGGCACACCCCTTTAATAAATGAAACATCATACTTAGATTCTAATAACTGTTTGAACAGCAAGACATTGGCATTAACTGGGTCCCTTAGTGCTACTAAGAGTTCCCTTGAGATCCCCTCAATGTCTCTTCAGAATGAATCTTCCTGACCCTCATTGTCCAAGAATTTGTGCTATAATTTCTGGAATGTGGCCCCTAAGAGACATTCTGAGACTTCTGGTGTTTCAGCTTTGCACTACTCCCACTATGAGGACTATTGTTGTTACCGGAGTTATAGTTATAGTTCGAATTTAGTTTAGGCTGAATGCTTTTGTTACAACCAGGGTTATCCTCATGAAACTCAGGTCTTACCAAAGTGTTGGCTTTTTTATGGGATAATGAGACATCAATTCTGGGGGTTTCCTCTGATGGCCTCCTCTGTTAGTAGAGATTCTGTTATAGATTGAACCTCCAAATCCAGCACTGAGAGGTTATGGCATATTTGGGAAAAGTCTCTTTGCATCCCTGCTATCTCCTTCATTATATCCTTTAAGTCCATATGAATCAATTTTATCTTCTTTTGGCCCTTGAGGATGAATCGGCTCTGAATTAAATATACCTTTCCTTTTAATTTCCGTGGTTTCCTTTAATTTAGATTTGTTGTTTTTATTAAAGGTGTTAGAAGCTGACTTGAGAGCTAATGGGCTAAAGAATTTTCTAATGTCAACCCCATTTGTAATGGCCAGATTAGGTGTGGAAAACAGCTGTAAATCTTCATTTTCGGTGACTAATTCATCTATTAGATGCTTATCAGTCTTTTTCAGACTGCAACCCTTTTTATTCATTCTTTTTTTGTTTTTACCCAGCTGTTTCATAGCCAAAGATTTTACTGACAGAAGCCCTTTAGACACCCCCCCCCCATCTGTAATTTGGATTGCTCAAGTCCATTCTATCATGTATACTTGTAGGGCCTGGGTTCTTACTGTGAGTTATGACTAGCTTTTCACACAGTATTGTAATATAAGTGATGCAGAGAAAAAAGCAGTTCAGGAAAACAGATAACTAACTAACTGGTCTGTTAGTCCTTTAATTCACCACAGACCTCCTGTTGTGTCTATACTTATGGTGCAACAAAATGATAACAAGGGCTTCTTCCACCAAATTGTTCAGAGCCAGAGAAGAAGAAATTATACGGCCACCATGCACACTCTATCAGTTTAGACTACTTCCTCGGTTTACAAATATTTATAATTTCTTAGACATTGGCAGAGGAGAATTCTCAAATATTCCAAAAAAGTAGACATTAACATGCAGCCATAGACAAAATGAGGGGATCAGCTAGAATCAACAAGGATAGCAATTCTCAACAAGGCAGTTAAAATATGCACTGTATGTCAGCAACAGGAACTTCAAATAGCTACTGTGCTTTTATTTTGCAGGATTTTGCAGGGTTGTACCTATGCCCCCCTCTGTCCCTTTGAAAAGGTAAATGAAAAAGGAGATGCTTGCTTATATCACTTACTTGTATCATCAATACTAGGTTCAAAGTTAAATAGTACATTTAAAAAAAGCCTACGCCACAGCAGCTGGCTTACAGCTGAAACCAGAGTGCCTTTTGCTTTTGGACAGCCGGATATGAACGATAGTACAGGAAAAATAATGATATCGGGCCACAGTGCCAGGCTTATTAAAGCAAACCCAACCACACTAAAGAGTGCTACAAGTATGGCTCGGCTTACTTTCTAGCAATTACTGATGAGCAGAAACGAGCAAAAAACATTAAGTCTTTCACCAAACTGTTGTAGCAATGCGATGGCTAGACAATTTGATAATTTAGCAATGCGCACTAGATAAACAGCATCAGAAAGCCAACTGTTGGCACTAACACCGACTCCATTCCTTACCCTATCAAACCAGCGTGTTCACTACAAGTGTGCATACATACGTGCTATATATTGCCCAATCATGTAATAGCTTGCGGTGCGAAAAAGTGCCAAAAAGTAACAAAACAGGGACTTATGTTTTAAAAAAGCTGATTTGAACAAAAGATCTTAGATCGGTGTTTTCTCCAAATAAACCCCAACTTCCGATCGTGAGTAGAAAGAATGCACAAGAACAAGCAGGGAGTACACTGAAATAGATACAATTCTTAAAAGAATAGGACTAATTATGTTAATTACATTAAATACTGGACTGAGTACATAAATAAAATAACGAGAGTCCACAGCCTTCATAGAGCAAACAGACAGACCATTGAAAACTTTCAGCAGAAGAGCAGCTCAGAATCGATCAGCCAGTGCAGCCCTTCAATAACCTCCTCAGACAGTCTCCTGAAGCAATGAGGAGCTTCTCTCAGTTGTTTCCACAGCTCCACAACCCTCCGCAGGATGGCTCGTCCACCACAGGTACCGGGGCTCCCTGCCCATTACTAGGACTCCTTTCCAGTTCCACTGCAGGAGAAATAAGCAAAAGAAGGGGGAAACACTGGAACCAGATACCACAAGATAGATTGGAAAGTGCTGAGAGTGTAAAACCTATTGCGGCAATGGTGGCATACCTTTACTAAAAAATATAAAACCTTCTCTCTGCTCCTGCTTGTGAGACTCCTTCACAGCCTCCTAGCGTGCACCCATCTTGGTTCCTCTCCTCACTCTGTTTCACTAGGTTATAAAAATATGCCTACCAAATAAAACTTTGCTGCTTTTTCCTACTCATGTATTCTTTTCTGGGCAGTTCTTATCTGGGTGGCCTTTGCTAGAGTGTTTATGTTTGCAACTATGGCTGCTACTTATCTAATAAATAATAATAAGCTTATTTGTATAGCGCCTTTCAGCATACCAAGGCGCTGAACGTATTAAAACCACAACATCAAATATAAATCAGTAATACATATAAATAAAATCATATCATAGTAACATCAAATATTAAAATCAATTATTAAATACAAATTAAGATCTCAGCAGAATAAATTAATTTAACTGGGGGGGCCTTGCAAGTCTGTTTAGTTTGTAACTGATTTTACTTCCTAGTTGGGTGGCCTCTGCAAGTGTGTTTTAAGTTTGAAACTGTACTACATAACTGGGTGGCCTTTGCAAATGTGCTTGTTTACCTTTTTTACTCCCTCCTTAGGTAGACCATACCTGTTTTAGGATTGCCAAATTAGCTTGTCACCACTCTAGGTCTGTTGTCCCTTGACCCTTAATAATGTACCTTACTGTCAATATTACTTTGACACTGTTTGCACTGCAGGCAGCTTTTGTTTGCCTCCCTGCACCTCCAGTTTCTCTTAGTCCCTTGCTCCATGCCCTTCTGTGGACTTTACATTCTACAACCTTATTGCTGCTAGCGAAGTGTGTCTAAAGCCACACTGCCTTCTTAAGAGAAGGATGACTAAGACAGTACAGACCAGTTTTTCATCAGTATTCCCAGCTGTTTTTGAACACCTGCTGTTCCATAAGGTCAGGGAGCATTTCCTGCTGCGTGCTAGTTCATTCTAGTCACAGTAGAAGTGATTTTAGATAATTGATGTACAAAAACGGACAAGAAAACTGATGAAAACATGATCCACGCTATATTAAAAGGAGAGCTCCTTTTATTATTTCAGATGCAAAAATAAAAGTACTAAAGCAGACTCAAATTATGGAAAGAAGGGTATCATACAAGTCAGTAGATAAGGGGCAATATAAAATAGAATAAAAAAGTATAGGTCAAAATTTTCATTATTTTCTTGCACTGCTGCTTAAAGGGATCTCATTATGTACTCGTTGGAGGAGAGGATGGATCGGGGGGACATGATAGAAACATTCAAGTACCTCAAGAGCATGAACAAGGTGAGGGGGGGAGACAACTTCCAATACAGGAGGAGCACAAGAACGAGGGGGCATGACATGAAATTGTAAGGTGGCAGGTTAAGACGGAATGTGAGGACATTTTTCTTCACAGAGAGGGTGGTGGATGCACAGAATGGTCTGCCACAGGAGGTGGTGGGAGCAAGCACTGTGGTTGGATTTAAACATGCATGGTACAGGTGTAGGAGAACTATAGAGGTAAAGCAGCGAGGGGGTCAGAAGCCGTAATCACGTGCAGGGCTTACAGATGGACTAAATGGGCCTAGCGGTCCTTATCTGCCGACAATTTCTATATTTCTGTGTTGAGCATCTGATAATTTTACACTTAGTCACTTTGTTAAGTGCAATCTCTGCTGCTCTAGGGTCTGTCTGGGTGGATGGCCCCTTTATGGCCATGCTGGCTGTCCTTGCTACCTGTTTCTCTGGTAGGGGATGTTGAACAGTACCCTGGTCCTACTGCCCCACCCCGTACATAGGAACACCTGAGTGATCTAAAGCAAAAGGCATTAAAATAGCTCACTTCAATGTCAGAAGTCTCTTATAGGGAAAGGTGAAATTGTTTAACCAGGAAAGGCACACTAAGCTGAAGCTTGTTTCCAGGTGTGAGCTAGAAGCACAAGGAAATTAAATAACTTGCATAGGGTCACACAGTATGCAAGTGGAGGATCTGGGATTCAAATCCAGGTTTCCAGGTTTGCTTCTCAGAGCCCTAAACAAAGCCTGTGACATTTTTGCACCTCTAACTGTACTCCGTTCCAAAGTGCAGAATGCACCCTGGGTTACCCTTCCCCTGCTTCAACTACTTAAGCACAGGGACAATTTATGGCACCTGGCCACTGAAACTGGCCGGCCCGCAGACAGGCAGGCATATGCAGCTGCTAGAAACAAATGTACCTGGGCCATCCGAAAGGCTAAGGCTGATCACTATCAGTCCTCACTCACCTCCTCTTGGGGGAATGCTAGAACCTTCTGGGACAATATCAAGTAACTAAATGGGAGCACACGCCCTCCCCCACCCTCCCAGATCAACATTGATGGCTCTATCTCCACTGGCCAAGCCCTCATTGCCAACTTCCTCAATACATCCTTCACTGACCTTAGCCCAGTCCTCACTAATGACTTTTTTGACCCTCCCCCCTCCCTACCTGCCCCTGACCTCACCGCCCTTGCTTCCATTTATGCCGGGTTACTGCCCAAGAAGTCAGACCTCACCTAATCAATGCCTTAAAGAGCAATACTACTGGCAGTGACTCCATGGACCCCTGTCTCCTCTGCCGGGTACTGGATCTGGTCATTGCCCCAATCACTAGTCTCCTCAATAAATCCCTCTGCCTGGGGCAATTTCCCTCAGCTTGGAAAATTGCCACAGTCATACCCATACACAAGGGTGGTGACAGGTCCCTAGCCGGTAATTACCGGCCTATCTCCATTCTCTCACCTCTCTCAAAAGCCTTAGAAAAAGTGGTGTCCACTCAAACTATGGATTACCTAACCAAATACAACATCCTCTGCCCTGAACAGCAGAGCTTCCATACAGGTCACAGTACCAGCACTGCCCTCCTTAAGTTTTCAAATTTTCTACACTGTTCTCTGGACTTCGGCTCTCTGGCGGGGGCAGTGTCCGTTGACTTATCAAAAGCCTTTGACACTGTTTCCCATCCCCTCCTGCTGGAAGCCCTCAGCCACACAGGCTTTGCCACTGGGCCTGTCTCCTGGTGCTCCAGCTACCTGTCTGCCCACTCTCAGTGTGTTAGAATTAATGGGACACTCTCCAACACCTGCCCTATCTGCTCTGGTGTTCCCCAGGGCTCCATTCTTGGACCCTTGCTCTATTCACTATACCTCAATACTCTGCCAGGTGCATGTACTGGTAAAATTTTGCTGTATACAGATGATGCCATCATCTTTGCCTCTGACCGTAACCCTATCGTCCTCCAGGACTCCTTGCAATTATCTTATAATGATGCTGAAGCCTGGTTCAAAGAGCATAGACTTGTAATAAATCTCAAAAAAACAAAAAACATGCTCTTCGCTTACCCCCAAAACAAAGCCAGCAACTTCCTACTCCAGGTCCTCTCTAGCACCAAGTTTCTACTCGAGCAAGTCTACTCGTATAAGTACCTTGGGATCTCTTTTGACCCTGCCCTCACATTTCATGACCACATCGCTGCCCTAGCCTCAGCCTCCAATATTCAGCTGGGTATCCTATACCGCCACAAAAATTGTCTCCCCCCTGACGCCCTCCGACTTGCGGTCACGTCCTCTATACTGTCCCTTGTTGATTATGGTTTACCAGTTTATGGTGCTGCAGATCAGACCACCATAAACAAAATCCGCCTCACGTTAAATAAGGCCTGTAGGCTAATTACAGGTGCTCCCAGGTTAACCCATACCTGTCATCTATATGCTAAGGTTATGCTGCTCAACCTAGATGAATGTCTCAGATATCAAACCTGTCTCATAACAAAAAAAACCTCCTTGGACTATCCTCACCAGGGTTGACAGTCTCCATCCACCAAGCAAATTCACTAGTACAAACACGAACCTCCTGCAAAACCACACCGTTATTCCCCTGGGCAAGAACCACTCATGGTTAAAGGACCTATTGCTACAGAGCCCCATCTTGGTACAACACATTCCCCACCACTATCACTGGTGCCTCCACGATCTCCTGTTTCAACACCTCCCTTCGTAATCACCTACTTAATACGCGCAGTTGTGACTGTTACTAAGTTGCTCTTGCTCAATTGCTCTGACAAAGCTCCCTGAGTGGCTGCACCCAACCTACTACCAACCACTTCCTATTGTCCTATTTTTTTCTCATCTCCTCTGGTCTCTACACCCCTCAGCCTGTATGATCTTACCACTGTTTGTTTTGCTGTACTAAATATCTGTACCAACCTGTGCTCTGCTAATCCTGTAACCTTAAAATTGTAGCCAATATATGTCTTCATGTTGTACCAATTCTTGTACTCTGTTATGATGTAACAAAATTGTTTTACCGTATTTGTCCTCTTTGTGACGAGGTACCTTTGAAAATGAGCCTCTGGCTCAAAGGTTGTAAACTGATGAACAAATAAAATAAAAAAAATAAATAAATATAAACCACTGCACTGCATTGCCTCTTACATAATTTAGCTGAATTTTCTGCCTGGATAGCTCACAACAGTCCTGACATTGTCTGCCTGACTGAGACCTGGCTTAAATCCTCAATCCCATATTCTGCTTGCATCCTCACTGGCATAAATGTTTGGGGGCTTGATTATCCTTCCAAGAAACAAGGAGGTGGCCTGCTGTTACACTATAAAATTCATCTAAATGTCTCCATATACAGCATTTTTACCCTCCCTCCCCAGCCTATGAGTTCCTGCACTCGTTACTCTTCCAGCATAATACTAAGAAAATCCACTTGGCTTGTGCCTATATCCCACCACCACCACCACCACCACCTCCACCATCACACTGGTGGCCTAAGTGGCCTATCCTATTTACTGGATAATTTAAGTCACAAGGCCAGCTCAAATGAGCTGCTGATTCTGAGTGACTTTAACCTAAACTGGATTGGCAGAAATGCAAAGCAATGTGAATCCCTGCTTGCTGGACTTGATCTTGAGCAGCTTATCTCTAATCCTACCAGACTTTTACCTCTGGTGTCAGCACACTCTCATTGATTGGATCCAGACAAATAGGGCTGAGAGGATTTCACTGCCTGGAATCTTCCCAGATCCTATCTCTGGCCATACCACCACCTTTTGTATATGGAGAGTTACTGCACCAAGAATCACCCCAAGCAGGTTATTCTCCTTGGAGACTAATTCAAGTTTACCCCTGGTCCCTTTCATGGTGAGCTTGTACTTACTGAATGGTCTACTGTATTGCTGGCAGTGGATGCCTCTGTTGCCCTGGCTAACTGCCTAACTATCGTCTCCTCCCTGCAGGATAAGTATGCCCCATTCACTAAAATGAGAGTCAGGGGCACTGTCAATAAATGGCTCCAAAGTGACCTGTCTTACAAAATCTAGAGATAAGTGCTGGGCCAGATATGGGTCCCCCCTGGCATCATCTAACCTTGTTGACTACTGGCTTCACGCAGATGCTTGTAAAAGAGCCAGTAATGAACTCTGTAGATCCACCCCCTTGGCCTCTGTCAGAGACCCCAGGAGTTTCTGATGCTATAGCAAAAGTGTAGTTGGTGGCTCTCTCAGACATCAGATCAGGGACATGCTCATTGGTGGGGTAAATTGTAATAATCCCAGTACAGTTGCGAATGCATTTAATAGAGATTTCTTTGACCTGACTGCTCTCATCTCCTTGTTTTCAGGTTCTGCATCCCAGGATGAGGTGAGGCCTACCTTGCCTGCTCCTTCTCCTCACTTCACCTTCTAACTTAAAACTGTAACTGTAGTGAAACTGTTAGACTACTGACTACACTCACTCAGTGCAAAATAAATAAAATGACAAAATTCTAGCCACATTATGGTAACTATCAGCTTGTTTATTGTAAGATAGCTGAAATGAAGACATCAAGGTAAAGATGCTGCTGAAAAAGACAGATTCAACATCTTTCTGTAAATACACTAGCAAATAAGGCTATGATTACTCTATCTCAAAAAGTAAGGAAATTCTTTGCAAAAAACTACATTAACGCATCAGTTAGAGTTGAGGATAAAGTGACAAAAGTTGGGAAATATGACGTTAGGGTTTACAACCCTAAAACCCCTACCCCACCTCTGAAGCAAATGAGGGGTGAAGTCTCCCTTGGGGTTGTCAACCCTAACACTCAATCCATTTCAGTAACAGAAAAGCTAAGATGTGATGGAGACAGGTGTGTATGTTTCATGAGTGCATATAACAGGATGAGCATTAGGGTCGACAACTCCAGGGAGACTCAGCTCTCATTCGTTCAGTGATAGAAGAATGATTGCCTAACCTTCTAGTTCCCTACTTTTGTCACTTTATCCTCAGCCTGTACATATTCAGACAAATCAAACACCGCAATATGTACCCTGGAACTCCACACAGTAGAGCTTCATCGGGTTGGATACCGGAACAGACAGAAGTCCCTTTGTACTGACCTAATCAGAAACTGAGCCAATCAATGGCTTGGTTATATTATTACACTTCGTTAAGAGGTGTCAGGTCAGTGGTTCCAAAGGGATCTAGACAATGCCACCTTATGAACTAATAAATACAAGATACAGAGAGAATTGTTAAACTGAACACATATTTACAGGAAGGTGGTAGATCTGTCTTTTTTTATCAGCATCTCTACTTTTATGTCTTGAATGCAGCCATATTGCAATAAATGTGCTTATGTACATTTTAATGCAGCTGGCATTTTATCATTTTATTTATTTTGCACCGCATGAGTGCAGGCCATCTCTTTACTTGTATCATTACTGTTGAGGGGACAGCAGTCCCCTGGGCTTGCACCAAGTCTTGCACTGGAGAGTATGGAACTATCACCTGTTCGGATAAACCGCTGACTAATCTCTCCCATTATACAGGTGCTTCCAATGACAATATGGAACCAAAGCTCATTTGACTGGGTGCTCCTTTCCTGGCATTACCTATCTCCCATAGCTTTAATACATCCCTACTCACTGGTTTGGTTCCTGATGCTTCAGAAGAAGCTCGAATTGTCCCTTTATTTAAGCAAGGGGACCTAAAGTGTATTGAGAATGATGGCCCAATAGCCATTCTGTCTGCACTCAGCAAGCTTTTAAAGAAAACAGTAGCTTCCCAACTTACAGAATACTACTGCAAATTTGATCTGCTATCCCTGGCACAGCATATCTTCCGGAGGAGTCATGTTACCTCTACTGCCCTTGCTAACATCACCTCCGAGATCAGGGTTGCTATAGACCATAGTAAGCTAACCGAAGCAGTCTTCATAGATCTCTCCATAGCTTTTAACTTGGTGAACAATAAAGTTCTTTGAGCCAAGTTACAATCCTTTGGGCTGTACAACCAGGCACTAGCCTGGTTTGCCAACTGTCTACACAACCGTCAAGGCTGCTCACTAGAAGACCAACAGTGCAGTCATGTAAAGTCAAAACCATGTATTCTTAGTTGGGCTTCATGTTGCTGAGAGACAGAATGATTAAAACTCATGTAGTCAGACTGAAATACACTCATTTTTGTGAAGAATTATAAAAACAACAAACAGAACTTAAAAGCAGATGCTCCCTCTTGCCTAATGTTTTGTACATGCTACGTCCACTTTTTCAAAGGCCTTTGAAAAAGTGCACGGAGCATGCACAAAACGCCTGGCAAGTGGATGTATCTGCTTTTAAGTCCTGCTTGCTGTTTCTACAGTTCTTCACAATAAATGTGTATTTTTTAGCCTGAATACCTGAGTTTTGATCACTCTGTCTCTCAGCACCCTTAGAGCCAAACTTAGAGTATGTGGTTTTGCCAACTAGCTGCAGGATAGACAACAAATGGTCAAATACAGTAGAACGCTCTCAGAGCTGACTACTGTTGAAGCTGGTGTCCCTCAGGTTTCCATCCTGGGACCCATCCTATTTTCTCTGTTTATAAACAACCCCCCAAAAGTGCCTGCTTATTGCAGTCATATCCTTTATGTTGATGTTACGGTGTTATTAGCTAGGTCAGGAATATAAGGGCCATAAACTCCCAGCTGAATGATGACGTCCCCCAAATTCAATCCTAGCTCAGTATGCTTAAGATGGTCCTTAACCTAAAGAAGACAAAGTATGAACACTGGCTCCTGAGCCAAAATGAGTTCATGCTGTGAGCCCATGGCTGTGACTAGTATGGATAGTTCTCCCATTGTTACTGCCCACTCCTTTAAGTATCTTGGAGTTACCTTGATCCCCAGTTTGATTTCTCTCTGCACATCCTTAATTTGTGAAGGGCAGTAAATAATAAGCATATCATGGCTTATAGGGCAAAACACATCCTTACCCCTGCAGCACATCTTGCCATTGCTAAAGGAGTGCTCCTACCCAACCTAAACTATGGGATTCTTACCTTCACTCATATTGCTAAAACTTCTTTGGTTAAGTGGGACGTTATCTACAATAACGTCTGCAGTTTTGCCCTCACAGCGGCCTACCTCATGCACAACTGTGAGCTTTACAATTAATTGGGATGGTTGCCCCCAGCAAATAGTCATGCATTTGCCTTGGGTTGTTGAAGTGTTCAGAACTGCCTCTCCTCCTACCTGGCTGAGCAACTAAAGGTTGACAATCTGAGTTACCCCCTGAGGTCTAATGATATGCCCCTGCTTACTGTCCCAAAAACCCATACAGCTATGGGGGATCATGCCTTTGCTGCTTGCACACCTAGGCTTGGAACTCCTTCCAACTTGCTGTTCGTAGTGCCTCCTCTCACTACCTGTTCAGAAGGTCCTTGTGGAAATACCTGAAAGATAACTCAGCAGGCACTAACATGAAGTGACTAGTACTCCTCTCATATCACTGTTGTGGACTGTAGCCCCACCCTGGTTTACTTTCCTGAGCTTTGATTGTGCCTTTTATGCTATGTGCCTCTACCATATTTGTTGTACTATTTCTATTGTTAGATTCATGTTGCATTCTATTGTTTTTTCTGAGCTGTAGCACTTCATGTTGTGTTATACCGTATACCTCTACTTTGTATATTGAACTATTAATCATAATAATATTGTAGCTGATAAGCTCCTGTCCTCATAGTATGTACTGTTGTAATGTAAACAAACAGAAGACAGAAATAAATAAGTGCCTTAGTTGGGATTTGAACCCAAGCCACCTAGAATACTGTTCTGGTTGTGCTACCAGCTGCTCCACCAAGGCAACTAGGAACCTAGGCCTCCCAGAAGCATCTTACTCTTTCTCTAATGCACAGTCTGGTGCTGCACAGACAATTACATTTTCATTCACAAGGGTGTAATGTGCACATATGTAGAATCCAAACAAACAGAAGGGAGAAAGAAAGAAATAAGTGCTTTAGCTGAGATTTGAACCCAAACCACCCAGAATACCATTTGGGTTGCGCTCCCAAGTGCACCACCATGGCAACTGGAAATGTAGAACTCCCAGAAGCACCTTACTCTTTCTCTAATGCACAGCCAAATGTAACCCCTTTGCAAATGGGGGTTCCTAGAAATGCCTGCCTGGGCTTACCTTAGCCGTTTAGTTCTGTCCTTCTCCTGCTGTCTCTTGGGCATCTCCCGATTTGGGCCATAATTTTTCTGGTTCCCTCAGGTTCTGCTTTGCCCTTCTGTGTGCCCCAGCCTGTAGCCCAATTGAAATTCAGCCCCTTGGGGCTTAAAATGCTGACTGCAATCTCCTGTTGCAAAAGTGCTGCCTCCAGGGCAGTGGGAGTCACGTTGGCGCTCAAAGTGCCTTTGATGTGGAGTCGCTTGTTTTGCAGTCACTTCGAGACTGTGCTGTGGGTCCCAGGATCCCTTTCACTTATTTGGGGCCCGGTGACCATGGACAGCCTGCTGGGGGACAGCTCAGATGGGAATTAAAGGAGTTCTGACTGGGGCTCATTTGAGTATACCTGTTTAGGGCACCAGTCATCTGTATAATGAATAATTGTGTGCCTGGCTGCCTCCAGGGTAGCTGTGTTCAGCTTCAGCTGAAAAGTAAAAAAAGTTACATGTTTGAACAATAAAACTGTTACAGCATATTGGGGATTGACTGTGTATGTGGGGGAGAATGTTAACAAACTGAAATAGATACTTTTCCCTGGCAATTCCAGTATTTAGGATTCTTATGTGTCAGCCTGTCAGCTGCTGCTGGGGGAGCTTGCTAAGTGCAGTAGCGACTGGAAAACTAGAGGAGCCACCCCTTTCCTCTGTGTAGCTACTGCAAGTACAGCCTTTAAGCTATAGAACTGTGGGGCATTTGGGGCAAATAATTATTTCTTTCTGGCTGCACTAGGACATTGTTCAGGACTGTATCTACTCTGCTATAAGGGACAGTGGGTTAAGCAGCCATTGTCAGCAGTACAGCCAATTGGAAGCAAGAAATAAAATGCCAGGACTTGTGAGACATTTACTGCACTTCATGGGTAAGCACTCACGAGGTTATGGGGACTTACAGGGACATTATTTTAGGTGCCAATTCTACAACCCAATTGTGCCTCGAGCGATCTGATTTACCGCTCCCTCAGCCACTTGGAGACATGTCACCCCATCTCTGCTGCCAATCAGGAGTTGAGCTAGGAGCTCGATAAAGAGACAGTGTTGTCAGTTTGGAGATTCAGAGATTCAGAGCTTGGAGAGACAGCAGCCAGGGCAGGCTCCAGCCTGCTGGGAGCCCCCACAGGGGTGTGGGCTCAGGCCTCAGCTTTGCCACCAAGCCTGTGCCACTTAATCCAAGCTCCTTCAGCTTTATGGGGACATTTATTATTTTCTTAAGTTAAAAGCTTACCAGTTACAGTAATTGGACTTTCTGCAACCACTAATCTGGAGGTTGTCAGTACTGTCCTCCAGAGGCTAGCCTTCCCTCCCACGTCGGGGAAAGATGTGGACCGAAGATCAGGTGTCCAGCAGCGGTGACAGTGCTGACCAGACCAGATGACTTCATGTAGCGGTGAGAGCACTGACCGAGTACCTCAGCAGTGAGAGAGCTGAAGAAGTCTTCAGGATACCTTCGATTGCGGATGAGACCCATGGAGGACCTGAGTGAGTACCCTTGTACCCCCCCCCGGGGCAAGGGAGAAGCTAAGCAGGTAATCTTGGGGGCCTCAAGCCCCACTAACAGATATGTGTTGTTAAGTCTAAAGTATTGAAGTTATCAGTCTGGGCTACTAACCCCATAAGAGAATGCCTAGTTCAGGTAAATGGATGCATCTTGTCTGTGGCCCAAATGGCTAAGTTGCAGGTGCAGCAAGATGCCTGGCATAGTGAATCATGTAAATGTGTTGCAAGTTGTGTAGCTATGGGTTAGAGTCCTGCCGTCATGGAGCTGACTGCCAAGATGTGTTTGCCACTTCATTAAACAGGGGGCCCAAGAGCATATTATGTCTAAGTTACCCTGAAGAGAATTTACCTGTGTCTCACCAGAATTTTGTCTGAGAGCGCTTGGTATAAGTGTACAATGTCTAGACGTGCTGGATAAGACTCTGCTTGTGAATAATGTTCTTGGTATATGGAACATACTGGATGTGACTGCCTGAAGCTAAAATATGGGATGCTTGGTAAAAGTGTTGCTGCCAGCTTACTCTAGATGGATGGATGCATTTTGGTATATAAAGTACTGGATGTGACTGTGTTTAAACTGCATAAAGGATGCTTGACAAAAGCATCACCCTCATTGCATTTGGATGGGACTTTCAAATATTGTGCTGAATGTTCTGGATGTAAGATCCACATAGCTTGTCCTGGAATGTTCAGAAGTCTGCAAGTACAGGGCAATCCCTGCCATGTCTGCTAAAGTGCAGCGCAATCCCTGCTGTGGCTGTAAATAGTAATCTTTAGCTGTGCAACAATCTGTTTCCAAGTTGCCCCTACCATCAAATTAATAGCTGGCCACCTCAACCAGCTGCAACTCACACCAGGCCTGCAGCATCTTGGATTGTGGTATCTGTTTAACCAGTATGGTATGAGATTGCAGGGTTTCTGCTGCATCTGGAACTGGTACCAGTGTGGGTATTAATAATAATCTTGTTTAACATCAGATTTGTCAGCAGCTAGATAGCCAGGGAGCTGGATGTCTTAAGTCAAATGGTAAAATGTGATTTATGTCTGCCTTTAATAAGTAGTCACCCAGCTAGAGGGTTCACCAGCAAAATCCAAATAATCTCTGTACATTTTGTAATTAGGATAAGATAACCTCTACTCCTCCTGTTTCCCTTTCCTAGCTCCTATACTATCCTCTAAATAAATATCTTATTTGTTGTTTGAAATTCTGATGTGAGCATATTATTAGAGAGAGCCTTTAAATCAAAATGTGGAAATGTGGGGAACTGTGCATTGGAGCATATCTGGGGAAGGTAAATGGTCACCGTGGGTGATGTAGTTGCTCAGGGGACTTCACCCAGTACCATCTCACCCACGTAAAGCACCCTGAGTGGAGGCACTGTGTAAAGGTTTTTAAAAATGTTATTAACTAGGAAACCCAACCCCCTCAGCCTAGGTCCAGGTTAGTGCTGCAGGGGTGTAACACTGGGAATACTGCCACCCAGGGGTTACACAAGTACTGCACAGATAATTGTATTTGCATTCAAACAGGTGTGGTGTGCACATATGAGGAATCCAAGCAAACAGAAGAGAGAAACAAAATAAGTGCCTTAGCTGGGATTTGAACCCAAGCTGCCCAGAATACCGTTCCAGCTACACTACCAGCTGCACTACCAAAGCAACTGGAAATGTGAGACTCCCAGGAAGCACCTTACCCCTTCTCTAATGCACAACCTGGTGCTGCACAGGTAATTACATTTTCATTCACAAGGCTTCGGTGTGCACACATATGGAATCCAAACAAACAGAAGAGAAAAAACAAGTGCCTTAGCTGGGATTTGAACCCAGGCTTCCCAGAATAGATAATGGGTGTCTACTGTGCCCCAGGAAAACATTCTGATGTGGTGCTGGACATCCTTCATAAAGTGCTTGATCCCCTACCCAAAGGGGAACATATCATGCTTGGTGGCTTCAATACAAACTGGTCATCCAGAACCAAGCTGCTGTCTTCCTCCAACCCTCACTCCAAAATTAAAGCGCAGAACCTGCATCAATTGATTTCTTTTCCTACCCATTTCTACCCCAATTTCAACTAATCACAGCATGATTGACTGGGTGTCAGTAACTCATCCACAGAGAACCCTAACGTCTGTCACCCTGTCAGATGTTTTTAGTGATCACTGCATGACTCACTGTGTTCAGAAAATTAAACCCACAAACCCCTCCCCAAAAAAATAACCTTTGCCAGATCCTTTAAAACATTCTGCCCAGATTAATTCATACAGGATCTCCTTGCAGCTAACTGGGCCCTAGTCCTATCAGCCCTCAACCTGGAAGAGGCTCAGGCACATTTCTCTGCAACTTCCTTAGCTATTTGCGATAAACACACCCAAGTCAAATGTCAAGACTCCGGGGTCATCACCACTCCTGATCTAACTGAACTCTTCCAGTGAAGAGACATGGATTGGGCTACAGGCAAGCCTATGCTGCCCTCCGGCATCACTGTGCCAGGAGTATATGACTAGCCAAGGCCAATTACTTCCAGAACAGGCTGTCTTCCAATATCCTTAAGCATTCTAAATTCTGGAAGACAGTTAATACCCTAGTGAACTCTTTTAGCAGAGCACAGTCTACCCCCATTCCTTCCTAATCTCAGAAGCCCTCAACTAATTTTTCACTGAAGGCCCTAGGGCCCTCATCCCCAACTGTCCCCACTCCCTGCAATCCAGCTCAATCACAAGTAGCTAGTTCTGCCTTCAGGAGATCTTAGTTAACACCATCCAACAAGAATTATTGGCACTAAATGTTGCATCCAGCTATGGATATGATGGCATCTCACACAAATTTTCAAAATTGATGCTCTGGTAATAGCTGTTTCTTTTGCTCACATTCTCATTCAGTCCCTCTGCATTGGTTCTTTCCCGTGCAACTGGAAGCATCCACTGGTGGCACTGATCCACACAGGTGGCCATTTGACTCTTATTCCAATTACCGCCCAATTACACTTTGACCCAGCCTCTCCAAAATTCTTGAGAGGCTTGTCAGCAGACAGCTATCCAACTTCTATGTGCAATCCAACTTCCTAACACCATACCAATCAGGCTCTTTCCCCAACGTCTCAGTCTCCACCTCCCTACTCAGGGTTTCCAACCACATACACTCCAGTTTATATAAGGGTTTGGTAGCCGGCCAGGTGGCGCTGAGGGTTGAGGTGCTGGACGCCACACCTTGTGCCATGCTGACGACCTGGGTTCAGGAATGGACTCCAGCCACTGGGAGTCAGCAGGGGAGGGAAGGGATTGACCATACAGAGGACTACTCTCCCTTCCCTGGGGAGGGATCTGGGTTAGCGCCATTAATGGATGGCCCCCTGGTGGAAACTGGGAATAGCACAAGGAACATGCGGTGCTGAGACTGGAGGGGCAGAGTGGCAGCATACATTGGAATGTTAGTGCCTGGATGTCACTGTATGTCCTCACTCTGCAGGGGGAAAACCACCATCATGGAAAAAGACCCCTGGAGGATTGGGGAGGTGACGAGGGCTCTGGGGACCCAGCCCACATCCCCAGTGCTGTGTTATCCTTCCTACTGCTCAGTACGAGCCTCAGCCAGGATGGACCATCTAACTTCAGAAGGGCCACCAGGTAGGAGAGGCAGGCCCTCCCAAGGGGAGGTGATCTGGGGGGGCTGGAAAGTCCTGGTAGGGATGCTGGAGGAGGGATAACCACGGTGGGGAGTAGAGGCGTAGGGTCACATGGGCACCTCTGAGAGATGCCTCGGTCCACAGGAGAATAAATAGAGTTTTAAAAAAAAAATAGATAAGAGTTTGGGCACAGGGGCTATATTTATAGATTTAGAAAAGGCTTTCGACACTGTGGTCCACCCTCTACTCCTACACAAACTAGCAAACTCTAGTGTCTCCCCAGCAGCCCTGACATGGTTCTAATTCTACATGGCCAACTGCACCTAATCCATTAAGCTAGGCCCAACCCCGCCCCCCCACTGTCTACCTCAAACTAGTTCCCCAAGGTTTGGTCTTGGGGCCCCTACCTTGTCCATTTCAACCAGCAGCATACACATGAATGCAGACAACACCATAGTCTACTCATCAGGTACATCTGCCCCCTCAATTGTGGAATCCCTCCAACAGGACTTCATGGCATTCCAAAAATGGTTTCTTGACAATGGTCTTCTCACGAACCAAAAGAAGGCAGCATCTATGCTGTTTTGCTCCAAGCAATGGATCAGCTCCTCCTCCCCATCTCTGATCGTACATTCCCTGGATGGAACTTGTCTAGTCTCAATGATCAACTACATGTACCTTGACCTCCACTTGGGCCAACACCTGGATTACTCCAAGCTCATCTCCCAGGTCACAGCCATTGCTTCACTAAGCTTGACACCCTATACAGAGTAAAGAGTTGTCTCCAACTAAAACTAAGGAAATAGGTTGTGGAACAATCAAAACTTCCCATTCTAGACTACAGGGACTAGTATACGCAAAAGCTAACTCCACCCCTCTTGACAAAATTACCACTCTGTTCAGTGCATTGTGCAGATTTGTACTGGTCAGCCCCCCACACACACACATCACTGTACTACATATGATGAATGGGGCTGGGTCCCCCCAATGTGCGATAATGTGCACTGCTCTCATGGGAACAAACTATTGAACTGGCAAACTACCCAAATATGTATCTAACCTATTCTCACACTCAGCTAACTCCACCTAGTCACTCAGATCTGAGGCTAGCTGCCATCTCCATGTCCCTTGATGCAAACGCAACCTAGGCCAAGCCTCCATTAGCTATAGGCTCACCAACATTTGGAACAATCTACCCTCCAAAGTTACTGCTCCTTCCTTCCCCAAATCAAGCAAGGCCCTGATAAAGCCTTAGTTAACATCTCCATCGACCTACTCTTGCTACAAGACTTGCCCCCCCCACCCCGTGCCAAGAGCCCCCAAGACTCCTTGCAGACCACTCCTAGAAGTGAACCCCTCACCTAGAGCCATGGCAGGGCAGTGCTCTGCAATTTGCAACTAACAAGCTGACTCTTTCATTTAGAACCCTGCTGTATCACTCCAGTACTACTTGTGCAGGCAAACTCTGCACCCTCTATGAGGGACCACAGTGGCTTTAGACTTGATATCTACTTGGGTCTGAGTCATGTATATCTTGCTATGTGAATTGTATGAACTTTGAAACTGTATGTTCTCTGTATTGTACCCTTTAGTGGCTTTCACTTTGATTTCTACTTAGAATTGTATCATTTGAATGTTGCATTGGGTATTGTATGTCTGTACTGTATGCACTTTGTAATTGTACCCTTTTATCCCAATCCCCCCAGTCACAACTGGAAGTGAGTCCCAATCTCTGTGTGCTTACCCTGGTAAATTAAATAAAATAAAATACAAATACCGTTCAGGTTGTTTTACGAGCTGCTCCACCAAGGCAACAGGAAACCTGGGACTCCCAGAAGCACCTTCCTCTTTCTTTATGCACAAACTGGTGCTACACAGATAATTACATTTGTGTACATATATGGAGTCCAGACAAGCAAAGCAGTGAAAGAAACAAATTCCTTATCTAGGATTTGAACCCAGACTGCTCAGAATACCACAGATAATGATTTTTGCATTCTCAGGGATACGTGTGTACATACTTGGTGGTGCAGCTGGTAGTGCTACTGGAATGGTATTTTGTGTGGCCTGGGTTCAAATCCCAGCTACGGCACTTATTTCTTTCTCTCTTCTTTTTGTTTAGATTCCATATATGCGAATGCGGTTCCACTATGCTGTGGCAACAAGAATGTTGGCAACTTCCCCTACAATGACACATGGTTGCCGACATACCAAGAATATCATTGTGCTTGACCAGAATTTTAAAAAGTAACAGATGGCCATTTTTCACCTTGTATAACAATTTTCCCATTTGTCAAACTGTCTACCCCTAGCTTTTCTCCAGCTACAAAACATGGAAAAAACTAGTAATGCAAGTTTTGGCCACATAACCAGTAAATAGTTACAGGAATAAATCAAATGTAAAGCAAGCACTAACAACACATTCACTCCCGCTCCCGCCTGAACCACAGCCAGGCCCGCATCCACACTGATCAAGCTGCTAATTTCACCATCTCAGCAGTGCCATCAGTCCCTTTGTCATCCACCATATTCTCCTCAGCGCTACTGATGGAGCATCACCTGAAATGGCTGCTTTTCCGACGAGTCTCTCATGATCACGCTCTTACCACTTGTCATCACACTCAGCACTACTACAGGAAAATGTAAACTAAAGAAATACCTAAAAAGAAAACACGCAAAAAAAAATAAAAAGAAAATGGGTCTCACAGCCCAATACAGCATCATAAATCTGGTACTAAAGGTGCAAAAGAAGCTTTATAAAGTGTAAAATAATTATGTGACCAGAAAGAAGGCTGACAGGTTTCCTCTGTCAATGTGAGGGAAATGGCTTGGGACTTGGGGTCAGAAACACAGCAACTATTAGGACTCATGGCTAAAGGAAATGGAAATACAGAGATATGCTCCTAGTAATTAAAATAATTTGTAAGGGGGCAATGGCAAACAACAGGGTTGATTTGTCCACTGCACACATAGAGTCACCCTTACACCTCAAGATTCCCCTAACAAAATATTTTATTGATCCCCCAATATTAAATACTTTAAATGCCGTACAAAAGCACAAATCAGTTCAATAATTTCTTAAATTAGAGGGTGGCTGTGGTAGTTAGATTTATGTTTTTTAATATCACTACTCAATATCTACTGATACTAGTGGAGAATCTTCATGGAAGCCTCTTCATTCATTACTCTAGACAGTGCCTGCCTGTCCCACAGTGTTGGTCTGGAAGATATCTGGAGTCCAGGACATAGGAAAGGGGTGCCATCTTCAACTATTTTGTTTATTTTCTCAAGTTCTAGATGTTCTACAGCCTCCTCAAAACCACTCAGTCACTCAGTCACTGCTCAAGCCAGTTTTGCCTGGTTTTCCATTCCCACTCCTGCATGGAACACTAGGAGAGGCCCATTATGCAGGTAGATATCAGGTTTTCCATTCCTGCTTGTGTGTAACACTGGAAGAGGCCTGCTGTGCTGATGGATGCTGGGTTTTCTGTTCCAACTCCTACAGGACAACATGAGTGGCCCACCAGGCCTGTGGATGCTTGATTTTCTGTTTCTGCTTGACACCAGGAGAGGCCTGCCATGTACAATAGGTGGGAACTGGGTTTTAAATTTTTTCTTATGCCGAAGACCAGGAGAAGCCTGCTGAGCCAGTGGATGCTGGGATTTCTGTTCCTACTCCAGCATGCCATAAGGAGAGGTGCCTTGCAGAGACTGCTAGGCATCCAGGTCCATGAGAAGGGGTGGTACTCTGCCCTATTTTCATCTTGAAGTTCTGTGGAGTTCACAGGGGTTGAATTTCTTTTGTATTTTCGTGCACAATTTACAAAACAAAACTATTTTAGGGCCTCATTGCTCAAAACTGTTACATGTAGCATGCCCTAAGCCAGGAATCAACCCAGACAAAGTGATTGAGAATTGTTTTTAACAGCCATTAGTCATTCATGAACAATTCATGAACTGAGTCCATGAATCCACATTAAAGTTCAGCTATCAAGTTCATAAATGTTCTTGAATCGTGAAGAACAACAAATGGGCAGACAGCAGTCATGAACATTCTTGAACATAACAGTTCATAAAGGTCCATAAAAAAAGTGAGACAGACCTATTCAGTTCTTTAGTTGTTTTATCACACAACATAAGCAGTTCACAATTACTATTTTTTACTTTATCAAACTCAACATTTTTGAATGAATGACTTCTTACAATGCATTTTAGAATTAGTAACTTACCTTATACTTATTTTTTATCTTGTTCTTCAGTCAAATTAAATCATTACTCATTTCCCTTTTAAAGGTAGAAAAGCCCAAGTGCTATTTATATCATCAGAATCTGCAACTCTTTTAACAAGCTCTGGCAGAGCCACTACAACTGTAAATGCATTAACTAGATAAGGGTGTTTCCTGGGCTTAAACATAAACATGAATTGCTGTTGCATACATTAATTGAATCAAAGTACAGTGCATTGAGAAAAGGCAGATATAAAAAATAATGCCACCATCTGTATTACAGTTACCTATATGTTTCACATTTTATTCTATGCACTATTATAGCAATCATCTCAATAGAACCGGGCCATCATAGACATGAAGGTACTATATCTTAATTGCAAACACTGCTGAGACAACTATATGTTTGACAAGGTGGAAGATAAACATAATGTTGAGACATGTTTGTGAAGACATTTGATGTGTTTTATTTTTTTAGAGATTGCTATACAGTTCACACACATAATTAGTATAATATAAATATGTGTATACTAAAATGTCAATGTAAATCTTACACATTTCATTACAAGTTGTTCTCTTGAAGGAAGATCTTACTGTACAAGGCCTAAAAATGGGCATTCGGTAAAAGTAAACAGGAGTAGGTGTGTTATTGAGCGTATTGCATAGATTATCTTTTATTGCTGCTCCACCCCAGGCACACACAATATGAAAATCAACAACCCCTAGGTATGAGGCAACAGGATTTAGCTAGTACAAGGACAGAAACAAGTAGGTGACTGAGTAAGTTGGTAGACAAGCATGAGTATGGGATTTATTCCACATATATCCATGGGTGCCAAGCATGTAGGAGGAGGGATTTGAGGCCCAGATATACCAGTCTGCCCTGATCCTGAGTCAGAAGATCTTGGCGGAGAGGCAGAGGTACTTGGGGTTTCATTCTTAGCTGCTGAAGCAGAGGGAACCAAATCTGTTGAGGCCTAAGAGGGGCTATTAGAATTATCTGAGACCCTTCCACCTGTAGCTTCAGGAGAACCCCCTGAAGCATTGGGAAGAGAGGAAAGGCATACAAGAACCTCCCTGTCAAGCAAAGAGACAGTGTGTCTCACCAGAAAATGCTATGCCCGGGAACCAGTGAGCAACAATTGGGTAATTTTGCGATGGATGGGGAGATGAAGAGGTCTATCTCCAGCCGACCCGACAGGTCAAATAAGCTTTCAACCACTTCTTGATTTAGCTACCACTCATGAACCCTGACAGTGGAGTGGCTGAGACTGTCTGCCAGGATGTTTCTGATGCCCGGCACATGGATAGCAGTCAGGCGGAGATCATGCTGGACTGCCAGTACCACACTCACATCACCTCCCAGCATCAAGAGTACGAGCGAGTGCCTCCCTGTTTGTTCAGGTACCAGACCACAGACGTATTGTTGGTCTGAATAAGGAGTGTCCCCAGACATAGAAGAGGCTGGATGGCCTGGAGGGCATACAGTACTGTCCTCATTTCTAACACATTGATGGGTAGAGATGCTTCCAGCTAAGACCATGTTCCCTAGGTCTGATGGTCTCCTAGGTGGGTTCCCCAGCCTTGACATGCATCATCTATTGTAAGGGTCATGGTAAGAGGAGGGGGTTGAAAGGGGAACCTCAGTCGAGAGATTGGACAACTCCTGCCCCCAAAGAAGATCCTTCTTTATGTACCCAGACACTAGGGCCCTGTGGTCCAGGTTGTCCAGCTGCTGATCCTATTGAACATGAAAAGTCCATTGGGTCACCCTCATATGCAGTCTGGCTAGAGGAACTGTAGGGATAGCAGCTGCCATCAGCCTGAGAAGATGGAGAATTGAACAGGCTGTGGTGCAGTATGAGTTGGACAATAATCTGGCCTGTTACTGCAGGGTCTCCGCTCTGTCCAATGGAAGGAAGGCCCTGCCCTGGACCGTATCTAGCACCACCCCAAATTAATTGTAAGTGCTGGAAGGGGAAGAGGTGGGACTTGGAATAGTTGATTGTTATTCCAAGTCTGGAAAAGAGGTCCAGGGTGAAGGAGAGTGTCTCCCTCAGACTGCTCTGTGATGGGGCTAATAGAAGCCAATCATACAGATACAGGCACAATTAGATCCCACTGTGGCATAGGGCTGCAGCCACCACTGCTAGACACTTGGCAAAAACTGAGATGTTGAGGATAGACCAAGAGGGAGAGCCTTGAACTGGTAACGTCCCCTCTGGAAGGCAAACTGAAGAAAGTGGTGGTGAGCCTGGAAGACAGGGATGTGCAGGTAAGCATCCTGCATGTCCAGCACACAAAGCCAATGGCTCTTGTGGAGTGAGGTAGAACTCCCTGGATGATGAACATCCGGAACCTCTTGTACTTGATGTACTGGTTGAGCATGCTGAGGTCCAAGCTGGGTCTTAGGTCACCCATCTTTTGGGGCACAAGGAAGGAATGGAAGTAGTACCCTCTTCCTATCTGTGCCGGAACCAAGGGCTCTATGGCTGACTTTTGCAGAAGAGCCTGGATCTCATCCCCTATCAGAGACAGGTGCCACGGACGATAATGAAAGAGGCCTGGGGGTTGTCCAGAGACCTGTCTAGGAACTCTATGGTGTGACCTCTTGCTATTAACTGAAGGACCCAAGAGTCCATGGTTATGTCCTGTGACCCCGGAAAGTGGAGGGCAAAGCCCCCCCTACTGGTTCCCCTACAGGATCTGGAGAAGGTGGGGGGTCCCTCACAAGTCAGGAGGCCAAAGGGAGGAAGTCAGAAGCTCCTCTGGGAGGCTTCTAGGACTTGGCAAGGAGGAGTAGGGATTCCTGATGCTGGATACCAGCATTTGGCCTGGTGTTTGAAAGGGGCCTCTTTGGTCTGGTGTCTCAGTTGCTGAAGAAAAGGCTGTTTGCCTTTGTAACCCCCCTCAGTACATGAAGCGGACATCATGGATGGATTTACCTCAGTCCTCCAATTCAGTAATAATATCCTTCCTTAGCATCATCTCCGAATAACACGGAGGCCATGAAAGGGGCATCCAGGATGGAGGTCTGAATGTCTTGTGCCAGACCGGCAATCCTGAGCCACAAATGTCACCTAATACAGACAGCAGTGGTTGTGGTGTGAGCAACTGAGTCTACTGTGTCATAAGTGGCCTGGAGGGCATGACAACAGAAGATTTTAGCCATTCTCACTGTCTTGGCAATCTCGGTCTTAAGTTCCTGGTCCTGGATAGCTTCCATTTTTGACTCGAGTGAGGCCTTTGAAGATTTCTGATAGGAAACCAAATGAGCCACATAATTAAGGGACCTGAGGGTGCAAGTGGAGGAGGAATGGATCTTGTGACCAAAATTGTCCTGCTGCTTAGACTCCTTATATGAGGAGACATGCTCAAATGTTAGGTTTAGAGGACCGGTCGTGGGCAGCCGTGATAACAACTGAGTCTGCATTAGGATGGCCAGTAAGGTGTATGACCCCATCTGGGGGGGGTGGTACTCCATGTCTGCCTTTTTTGAAACATCCAGAATGGAGGAAGGCTGTTGCCAGACAGTGGACATCAGGTTTTCAAGGGGCCCAGTCCAAGGCAGTATGGGATAGGAGCTGTGCCAGTCATGTCTAGATGCTCTGCAAGCCTTTTCCTCTTTGGATACTGTTCCTGGACAGCCCAGCCACAGGCATTTTGTATAGTTATGAGGAGCTCTACAAAGGAAGTATCCTCCAGAGGGGACTTTGGGGACTCTTAGGCTGAGGCTGTCTAGGTTTATGTATACCAGGGATGGAGGACAAATCAGAGTCAGTGTCCAAAGAGTGCCTGCTGGGGGTCTGAACTCTTTTTAGAGGAGTGTTCTGGGTTTTATCCCTGACCTGGTGTCAAGAGAAGTCTTCTCTAGAAAGGTGGGAATCCACAGGAGAGGCTTATCTAGGGGTCAGAAAGGAGGAGGGAGTAGAGGCAGCCACTGGTTTCCGACGGTCAAGCTCTGAGGCTAGTTAAGTCCTGTCCTTCTGAATCAGGGTCTGAAACACTGCCTGGATGTCAGCCTGAGTCTGCTGTGAAGGCAGAAGCTGAGGCTAAGGAGGAGGCAGTGGAGGAGGAGGCTGGTATAATGGATAGCCCTGGGTTTGATATTGAGGATATCCATGAGCCTCTCCCTATGCTTCCCAGTATCCCCCAGCCCTCCTTATTGCCCTCTCATATTGCTTACCCACCTTTAAGTCATCTGATATGACTACCCCCAGGTCCCCTTCCATTTTGTTGTTGTTAGTATCTCACCCCCCATTGTGTACTCATCCCCTAGGGTTTTTGTTTCCCAGGTGCATTACCTTGCACTTCTTAGCATTGAATCTAAGCTGCCATATATTTGACCATTCCTCTAACCTTGCCAAGTCCTTCTCATCCTTTCCACCCACCTTGTGCATCAACTCTGTTGCAGATCTTTGTGTCATCTGCAAAGAGACATACTTTCCTTCCAGTCCCTCTGCAATGTAAACATAAAGACATTGAGAGGACAGTCTAATACTGAACTCTGCGGTACCCCACTAGTAGCTCCCCTTTCTTCAGAGTGGACTCCATTTACGATTACCCTCTCTGTCCTATTCTCCAGCCAATTCTTTACCCAGGCTATCATCTTGGGACACACTCCCAGGCTGGCTAACTTGTATATTAATCTTTTGTGTGGGACTGTGTCAAATGCCTTGCTGAAGTCTAGGTAGGCAATGTCCACAGCCCCTCCCTGATCTACTACTTTGGCCACCCAGTCAAATAAATCTATTAGATTCATCTGGCATGACCTTCCCGCTGTGAATCCATACTGCCTTGTGTCCTGTGCCCTTCTGGCCTCTAGGTACTCGACAATTCTTTCCTTCAGAAGTGATTCCATCATTGTCCGTATCACTGAGGTTAAACTAACAGGACTGTAGTTTCCTTCTTCAGCCCTGCTCCCACTTTTGTGAAGGGGAATCACATCTGCCCTCCTCCAGTCCTCAGGTACCACCCCATCCTCCCATGATTTGTTAAAGAGGGTAGTCAGTGGTGTCACTAGTTCTACCCTTAGTTATTTTAGAATTCTGGGATGAACCCCATCAGGCCTCATTGCTTTGTCTACCTTCAGTTTTAAGAGTTCTTTCAGAACCCTTTCTTCTGTAAATGGGCTGGTATCAACTTCTGCATCCAGAGTGTTTCTATTGTTTGTTTTAGGTACCTCCCCCTCTTCATTTCTAAATACTGAGCAAAAACATTTGTTTAGTATCTCTGCCTTTTCACCGTCACCCTCTGCCCACCTCCCTCCCCTTTATTAAGCCTCACTATCCCTCCCTTGGTCTTCCTTCACTCCCTGATGTACCTAAAAAAGGTTTTATCTCCCTTCTTAACTGAGTTGGCTATCTTTTCATCAGTTCAGGCCTTTGCTGTTCTGACTGCCTTCTCAGCTTCCTTCTGCTTTAACTGATACAATTCTCTGTCCTGCTCCTTCTGTGATTCCTTTTACTTTCTGAATGCTTACTTTTTCTCTTGAACCTTCACTGCCACCTCCTTTGAGAACCATAGTGGTTTCTTACATCATTTTGTTTTGTTTATTTGCTTCACACAAAGGCTTGTTGCCTCTGTAATGGCAGTTTTTATTATTCCCCATTGTTCTTCCACCCCTCCTTCCTGCCCATTTGCTAGTGCATTCCTTAGGCACTCACCCATTTTGGCAAAGTCAGCCCTCCTGAAGTCCAATACTTTTGCCTTTGTGTGGCTTGACTCTATTGCTGTGTTTATTGTGAACCATACTGTTCGATGGTCGCTAGTTCCCAGATGGCTACCCACTTCTACATCTGTGATCCTCTCTCCATCTCCATTTGAGAGAACCAGGTCTAAGATTGCTCCCTCTCGAGTGGGTTCCAATACTAGTTGTCTAAGGCATGCCCCCTGTAGGGCATCTAGAATAACTCCACTCTTAGAATTGGCTGCTGCAGCTGCACTCCAGTTAACATCTGGCATATTCAGATCACCCATCAGCAATATCTCCCCTTTTTCTGCCATTCTAAGTATACTTTCAATCATTTCCTTGTCCATTTCCTCCCCCTGAAAGAGGGGTCTGTATACAACCCCTGTGTAGATTGTGGTGCCATTGCCTGTCTCCAAATTGTCCCACAGTGCTTCTTCTCCTCCCTGTTTACCCTTTTGTTCTGTTGCTTTGATTCCTTACCTTGTGTAGAGAGCTACTCCTTTGAGAACCATACTGGCAACATATATAACCTAAATAGATAATACTACATTCCTATTTTGTCCATATTTTTAATATATTATTTTTATTATTACTTTTTAAATTGTTATACATTTTAACTTCATGGATTACTTTATTTTTCTTGTGTTATCAATAGAATGCAACCTAAACCAAGAAAAATCTCACCATGATATATTTGTCTAGGTGATAGTCTTATTTCTTCTTTTCTTATATCATCATTGTCCAGTGTTAAGCACTATAAAACATATATGAGATGGACTTTCTTATTATTGCTATACACTCCTTTCTGAATTTAATAAGCATATTATTTAAAAAAAAATATTTACATGATTTTTTTTATTAATCACTCCTATCCCCTCCTTTAGTAACCGGTCTCATTTCTCATTTCCTACTGAAGCATAAAATATATAATTGGTTTCTTTATAATGTAAAAATCACTCATAATATAATATTTCAGAATAAATCAGATGCTTACTATTGTGGGATTTTATGCCCTTAAATCCTCACTAGGATTGGGGATGCATTTACCTTGTTTCACACATGCTTGTAGTCAAACACAACATTACTCCTCAATATTGTAAACCTAAAGCCCTAATTCATTCATAATATTTCTGAAGCATGTTGAACCTATGCATCAACCCTCTGCACCCAGCCCTTATGAGAAAATTTCTAGATATATATATCATGTTATTTTTAATTTTTATACTTTCTGTTTATATGGGATTGTACAGTATCTGTCAACATAAAACAACATATCTCTTGCTTCATACAAGACTATTATAATCCTGTTGTCCTTGAACATGTCCTTTCTTAATATTTTCTGTTACCATTTTGGAGCAGGCTTCTTAGGTCAGACATCAAGAGTGTAAGCGGTCCTGACTCCTGCTGAGCTGACAGACATATGCCTTGAAGGTTGCCTATGACAGTGACCCTGTTTGGTGTAAAAAGTATGCTCTCATTTTGCTATGAACAGGGAAGCACTTGAAAAACACTAAGAGGTTTAATTTTTTAAACTGAGCTTGAGTAAAGATGAAAATTGTGGTATGGAGTGAAGCAAAAGAAAAAGAGTATAATAGTTAATGGATAATGTGAATCAAGTTTTTATATATGGTGACACATAAAGTAAAATGAAAATAATTGTGTTATACTTTTATTTTTGTCAATAATCTACATAACTGTTGATTGTTCCTCTACTTTCCTTTATGCACTTCATGTAGTATGCACCTCACAGTTGTGTAGATTATTTACAATGTAGACAGTAATGGGATTCAGTCTTGATATGTAATTTCCTTTCTCTCTTTTCACCCCCACCCCGTGATTTTTCTGTTTCTCATTTATGTGACTTTTTACTATTACTATTAGATCTGACACACACATAAAAAAACATTTTGGAGTGCTTGGGAATTTTCTTTCTGCTCAGGAATGCTCCAGTGATGGAATATGATGCAAGTCTTATTTTGCTGACATGAGATATCCTTTGCTGGGGCATGTTTTAAATAATAATATATTATTACTGATCACACTTTTAGCAGATCATCATTACTTTATTTAACTAGCCATACACTTATCCTTATTGCTTAACTGAACCATCTTTGGTCATTGCAGTTTCTACACTCTAAAAGAAAGGCACTGAGGGTGGGGATAGTGTACAGACCACCAGCTCAGGGGGATGACCGGGATGCGGAGTAGGTCGAGCAGATCAGAAGGGTCTGTAGAAAGAGGAACACTGTGGTGGTGGGGGACTTCTACCTCCCTGGGGTGGACTGGAACACCCAACCACCACATGTGCAAGGCAGCAGAGAATATTAGATGCATTTCAGGACTGCTTCCTGGTGCAATTGATCTGCGAGCACACTAAGTATGGTAGGACTCTGGACCTGGTATTAACAAAGGAGGAGGCTGAAAGGGATCTGGGAGTAAAGGACTCCCTGGCTCAGAGTGAACACCATACAGTGTGGTTCACTCTCAATATGAGAAGGGTAACAGCAGGAACAGGTACCAGGGCGATTGATTTTAAGGGAGCAGATTTTAAAAGGATGGGGGGGGGGAATATTGGTTGAGCATCTGAAGGGAATTTAGACATGCATGAGTGCCAGCCAAAAATGAAATATCATTAAGTAAGGGCTAACAGAGGCAACTGAGACCTGCACCAGGATACAGAGCAAGAAGGGAAGGGCAAAGAAGCCAAGCTGGCTGACTCAGGAGATCATAGAAGGGGTGAGGGCTGAAAGAAAAGCATTCCAGAGGCTTAGGAAATCAGGAGGGAAAGGGGACAAAGATGAGTACATGAAGAAGTCCAGGGAGGTAAGCAGGCTAGTCAGAGTGGACAAGGCTTCCAGAGAGCTGAGACTGGCACAGGGAATGAAGTACTGGGAAAAGGACTTCTTCAGATACATTGGCGAGAAAAGAAGAAACAAAAATCAGATAGTGAGGATTAAGAAAGATGGGGGGTGAATAGAGAAAGGGGAGGACCAGGCAGAGGCACTGAATGAGTACTTCTGCTTTGTGGTCACGAAGGAAAGGGGGGGCAGATACCCCACAGGAAGGGTGGAATTGGCAGAGGGGGTGCGGGGGTGACTAATAACAGGATTACTGAGGACAGGGTGCTGGAGGGACTAAGGGCACTGAGGGTGGACAATGCACTGGGGCCAGATGGCATTCATCCTGGGGTACTTAGGGAGCTAGCAGAGATCCTGGCAGGACCACTGGCAGGCCTGTTCAGTACATCACTGGACACAGGATGCATGACACAGGACTGGAGGATGGCCCATGTGGTGCCCATTCATAAAAGTGGCCCAAATGATGATCCAGGCAACTACAGACTGGTGAGTCTCACTTCAATTGTGGGGAAACTCATGGAGTCAATCCTGAAAGAGAAGCTGGTGATCTTTCTGGAAGACAATGGGCTTCAAGACAGCCATTAGCATGTTTTTGTCTCATGCAGATCCTGCCAGATGAACCTAGTTAAGTACTATGACTGAGTTACCAGGGAACTGGATGGGGGCCATGCAGTGGACATCCTGTATTTGGACTTCAGCAAGGCCTTTGACTCAGTGCTGCATGGGAGACTGGGGAGGAAACTGGAATACACTGGGGTGAGGACAAAAATTGTCAACTGGATCACCAACTGGCTGAGGGGTAGACAGCAAAGGGTGGTGGGGGGGGGGATCTCATCACTAAGAGACATTACAAGTGGGGTGCCCCAGGGTTCGGTACTGGGACCGGTGCTGCTCAGAATATTCATAGCTGATATCTCAAACAGGATCCAGAGTAGTATTAGTCTGTTAGCAGATGATACTAAGATCAGTGCTGTGGTAGATGACATAGACAGGAGGAGGGTGCTGCGGGAAGACCTGACCAGACTACAGGAATGGTCAGAGACATAGCAGTTGGGGTTCAATGCTAAGAAATGCAAGGTACTGCACTTCAGAGCAAGGAACCAGGGGAAGAAATATCAGGTGGGAGGGGTACAGTTGGAAAGCACAGAGGAGGAAAAGGATCTAGAGGTACTAATAACAGGGAGTATGAACCACTCAGCTCAGTGCAGGAAGGCAGCTGCAAAGGCAAACAAGATGCTGGGGTGCATTGTGAGGGGAATCTCCTCCAGGCACAGAAAAGTGATCCTACCCTGTACAGGTCACTGGTCAGGCCACACCTGGAATACTGCGTGCAGTACTGGCATCCATTCCTGAAGAGTGACATCAGATTGCTGGAGGGGGTGCAGCATAGTGCAACGAAGATGATCCAGGGACTTGAGGGAAAATCCTATGATGAGCAGCTGGGAGAGCTGCAAATGTAATCCCTGGAAGAGAGGAGGGATGGGGGGGATATGATTGAAACCTCTAAGTACCTAAAGGGTATTAACAGGATTAATACAGAAGGGCTTCTTCAGATCAGAAGGGGGAGGGACATGAGAGGGCATCAGCTGAGATTGGGGGGGAGATTCCGGATGGAAATTGGGAGACACTTTTTCATGGAAAGGGTAGTAGACAAGTGGAATACTCTGCCCAAGGAGGTGGTATCGTGTGGAACCATGAGAGGATTTAAGAGAGGGTGGGGCAGAGTGAGGAGGGGGTGGCTATCAGGAGGAGAGGGGAGGGTGTCGCAGCTGCAAGTTGAGGGGCTAGTTGCACAGTCGAGCAGACTCAATAGAGCATGAGGCCTGTTTCTGCTGGCATTTCATATGTTCATATCTATTCAACAACTCACTGGAACTGGGCATGGTTCTTGGGGAGTGGAAGAGAGCAGACATAGTCCCTTTATCTTTTCTGCCAGCAAGCTCTATGTTTCTATGCTTCTGTATTGGCACAGAAAGACAGAAGACCCAATTTAGAAAGAGCCCTTATATCAGCACAAGATGCGCTATGGTGCATCTTGTGCCAAATCACCCTGCGGCAAACCGCCAGTGGCAAATTCATGAAGATTTGTGATTTGCATTGACATTACCAGAAATGAACACAAACCACAGTCTTCACCATAAAAGACACCACAATCAGCGGGTTTGATGGAGATTGCATCAAAAATCCAAAATGGCACAAGCAGTGGCACAAGACGGCATACAACCCAGGAGGCAGAGAATGACCAGCAGGTGGAGAAAAAAGAACTTCACAGAAGAGGAGACAGACATCCTCATTAAGGAGGTTGATGCTCAAGTGAACCTACTACTGTTCTGAGGCAGCAATAAGGAGCTCTGAGACCTAGGACAAAAGGCCTGGGACACTGTTTCCACCAAAGTGAATGTAGTGGAACCAATCAAGTGGTGTTACGTGAGCTCCAGAAGAGATACCATGACAATAGGAGGCATTCGAAAGAAAAGATGGCACACAACAGGTGGTGTGCAAGAAAAACCGGAGGTGGGCCAAGCCAGTAATTACTGCTGAGCAGAAAGGAGGAGCAGGTGGCAGCACATCTGAGTACCCACACCATAGAAGGGTACAGCTACCTGGACATGTTCCACCTGCAGTGCACTGTAGGTATATAAAAGGACACAGTACCACTATTAGGGGGTGCACTAAGGCAACACCATAGGGCCAGCAAATGTGGCCAATGTCTGAGGGGTGCACAGCAAAGTACGCAGTGCGGGGCATGTCATACCTGGAAAGATGTACTAAAGGTGTAACAGGTTCTCAACGGTGGCATATACAGAATGGGTGAGACATGCAGATCAGTGGAGCATGTGGGAGGGACTGTGACCCACAGTACACATACACATCTCCAAAACTAGGCAGGAGCAGATGGGTGAAAGGCCTGACCCATGGCAAGCAGAGCCCCAACAGCAGTAGTTGGCACATGAGCAAGGTGCCAGAGGGATGTGGTGGGTGTAGCACCCAGCTGTGCAAGACCGCAACAAAGCCTAACTGGAGGCAGCTGTGTAGACCGGTGTGGTGGAGCCTACACAGGGATGTACACAACATGTGTCAACACACAAGGCCTATGTGGATGTGGCTGGCATATAGGTGATATATGTAGGCCAATGGCACTGCATGCATACCTGCATGATCAAAAAAACACATTGGGACAGGAAAACAGGACACACACTGAAAGCAGGACATGGCAGGGTGGCATGTGGGAATGTACACAACAGTACACAGTAGCAAGGGTGTAGCCAGGAATTTTAAACTTGTACTTGAGAGATGACAGAACTGTTGCCCCCTCCATAAACACAAACCAAAAAAGGAGCTGTCCCTCCACACAAACATTGCCCCACCCCATTTCAGTCATCAATATGTAGTAAGCTAATGATCCAAATAGATTCATAATTTTTTTTATCTAACACACATTTACTGAATTGTATTTGTAGTTATTCTCCCTATAACCACTTCTCTGGGTCATACCTGGAAATGAGCTATGGCTCAGTGTGCCTTTCCCAGTGACCAACTTTTAAACAAACAAACAAACAAATAAATACTACCAATTAGGCAGAAGTTGGCTGGCTTTTAGTTACGTTGTTTAGGATACATTGTGATAAACCTCTGTACCACATCGAGGTAGCTAGCCTTATAGAAGTCCTAGGGACGACAGCAGGACAGAGGTACAGGACAAGGTGGCATAGCATATCAAGGGGTGGGGCATACATGGTTGAGATGCCATATAGAGCCAGGCAGGCGCCCTTTGTGGGCCATGTGTATGGTATTGTGTTGTGTTGAGTGACAGCACCATGGCGGCACAGACAGCCACCAGATGATGCACATGTGAGCCCTGCAGTCCCACACCACCACCGGATATGTGGCAGAGTAGCCAACACAGTGGTTTGGCTAACACACATATGTAGCAAACACCAAAGGTACTGTGTGCCACACATGCCACAGTGCACTGGGATATGCCACAGGCTGTATACCACCAGTGTGTGATACCGAATGGAAGTTAGCATATGCCAGCAAGCAGTCCATTGCCATGGTGCGCAATGCACACCACACAACTGTGCATGATGACAAGGCAACAGGGGTAGCAAGCATGCCTATGTCTTGTGAGAAGAAGGGCATGCCACCTGTAACCTAACAGCAGAACACATGCAGGCTTGTGTTTCCAACACATGCAAGGTGGTGCACACTAAACAGGACAGTAGTCTGTCTATACAAACAGTACAGGAATGCAGCTGTGGCACGACACAGACCTCACTTTGTGCAGGTGTGCACAGCACCTAAAGAGTGAGATACAGACAAGTACATTATAAAGCAATGCAACTGACACCAAGGATGTGCATGCACAGTACAGCAACTAACAGTAAATATCTATTCCCACCCCATAGCAATCACCACTGCAAACAGGGATGATGAAAGGCCTGGACCAAGTGGGCTACAAACAGAGAGAGCAGCACATGGAGAGGGGCCATCCTCAATAGACACAGAGGGCACAGACAGCATAGGTTCCATGGACACAGAGGAAAGGACGGTGCAAGAAACCAGTAGCCAAGTGGGACTGCAACAAAAATCATAGGTCCACTGTGACAGGGCAGGGGAAATGGAGACTGCCCAGGATGACTCAGACCTCTGGGACACAGACATTCCAGAGTCCATCCTTGACAACACAGCCCAGGAGCTGAATCCACTGCAACTGGAGGAGGATGACAGCACTGTGCAGTTCCCCCACCTGTGAAATACTCCCAGACCATAATGTGGATGAGGAGGTAGGGCGATACTGCCAGAACATCCTGGACTACCAGGAAGCCAACTCCAGGGCAGTCACAGCCATCCCAACTGCCATCAAAAACCACCAGAGCCAAATGGCCGATGCCATGATAGGGGTCACGGGTATACTCCAGAAAGGCCTATGTCAGTCCAAAGCCCAACACAAGGACACATTGGCAGTACTGCAAGGGCTACAGTTGAGCACACAGTGGCACAGTGATGCAGGCTCACCACTGTAACAGAATAACATATGGAGGCCCAGCAGCAACAAACAGTAGTATTCACGGCCATCCTGCACCAGCTCACCCAGGCCAGCAGTGACAGACACCTCAGCACTGCAATGTGCAGACATCATCAAGGCCCCAATGTGCATGTGACCCACCAGAGAACCCTAACAGCAAGCCCTGTCTGATCCACCCACACCAGCCAACCAGTGCACCAGCAACAGTACACACCATCTGCCACAATGTCCACCAGCACAGCAGAACAGTCAGCAGCATGAGGATCCACATCCACACAGAACCCAGACAACCACCCACCAGCAACCAAGAACCCTGCTAATGAACAATCTGCAAGTGGCTCCTCACAGCAGGATACTAGCACAGCTGTGCAGACCACAAAAGTCCCACACCAAAAAAAGAGGGTAGGAAGCAGAAACATGCAGAGGTTAGAAATCAGAAACATACAGAGATACAGGAGACACAGGGGGCACAAGCACCCACTGTGGCGCAACTTACAATGCGTAGGACACAGTGCACTGCATTCCAGTGCACATGTCCCAGCAGTGGTAGAAACCAGTACACAGACATGGGTGGGGCAGTGCACCCACATCCACAACAAAAAAAGGCAGGGTACCCTAAGACAAAATGAAGGGTGTTGTGTGGTGGAACAGAGGTACCTGGAGGACTTGTGGGACATAAGTACTGGAACAGCCAAACAGCACCATCCAGGCACTATGCACATAGGGCACTGTAAATATGTAAACACAGGATGGGGTGGGTGGGAGGGCAGCCAAGAGAAATCTCTGTATGCACATCTGTTTTGTTGTTGGGGTAGGGTGACTCCATTTCATACTGTTACATCACAATAAATACTTTCACAGGGAGTCATGTGTCTGTGTGTCATTCTGTCCAAATGTGCAATGGCTGATAAAACACTGCCAGTACCCACATAGCACAACCTTCCCAGGCATGTGCCATGCAGTAACTGTGTGTCCATGGTGACCAAATAACTGTGTATGATGTAATTCACTAACTGGACACATCACAGGTCCATAATGAAATTGTAGATACAACAGCAAAATACCGCCACTCCACTCCCAACACCTGTGCCTGGCTGAACAACGTAATGCAGAGGCAGGAAAACAGCTGGCACCAGGATCCAGTACAAACAATGAGTACGTTTATTTAAATACATATAACACCTCGGTGGTGCAGTAAAAACAGGAACACTATGAATCTTCTTGTTTTTACTGCACCACCGAGATGTCACATGTATTTAAATAAACTTCTTCATTGTTTGTAATGGATCCTGGTGCCGGCTGTTTTCCTGCCTCTACACAATGAAATTGTGCAGACTTCCATAACATCCAGGACAGTAGTGGCATGACTGTTCCAGCTATGTGTGCGACTATCACAAATGTACGCAGCTGGACATTGTTTTTGTTATAATTCAATAAATTTTATTAAACTTTTTTTGTTAACATAGTACCTACAATAACATGGGTGACAATTGGGCAACCAAGAGGTTCACCCCATAATACAATATGGTCTAACCTCATAAAGGAAACATCAACAATGTAAATACCATAAAATGCAAAAATGGAATAAAACACATGTTGGAGGTGAAACCCCTGTCTCCCCCACTCCCCATTCATCCTCCCCCCCCCCATTAACCTTCCCTATCCCACCCCTTGCCAAGTGTATTCCTCATCTATCAAGCTGGGACACCTATGAAGAAGGATCTTCAGCTTAATTATTTAGGGTTTCCATGTAGTGAGCAGGGCATCTAGAGGTCCCCATCTGAACTGGTAAATGTTAGACCTATTACACATTGTGGAAATGTGTTTCTCCAATTGGAGAGCAAGTAGTATTTCCTTATGCCATTCCAAAACTGATGGGGATGTGCTTTCTTTCCAGTGTCTCATAATTATTAATTCAGCCATGGCAGAAATCAGTGGCAGGTGTGTTTTTCTAACTCTGGGAGTACCCTGGGGAAAATAATATAGTAAGCAGGCTTCTGGGATAAATAGGGGATCAAGACCTAAAACTGGGTCTAGGGCTTTCCTAATGGCTTGCCGAAAGGCCTGAACTTTTGTACAGGTCCACAGTATGTGGTATAAAATTCCAGGGGAACTCCCACATCGTGAGTAGTTGGGAGAGGGAAAACGACCCAATTTTTGGAGTTTCACTGGAGTAAAATATAGATTGTACATGATATTAAATTGAATTAAGTGCAATCTGTCTTGTTTAACAAATTTATATGTATTGTGCCATAATTTCCTCCAGAAATCTACTTCACTACCAAGGGATAATTCCTGGGATGAATAATAACAGACCCCTTGAAGCAAGTTGCGGTCTAGTGACTGCAACTCTTTACAAACTTTAGAGACCATATGGGGTTCCCTGGCCAGTTGTAGGATCATGGATAGACCATCAGTGGGCAACAGCTGCATCAAACCTTTCCCCCGGTGAGCTATAATAGCCTCTTTGAGTTGTCTGTATTTGAAAATAGTTTCTGCAGGTGTATTAAACCAGAGCCAAAATATGGGGAAGGAGATTATTTTGCCATCAGTGAATAGGTCTGAAACTTTCTTCCCTAACAAGGGAGGCCAGAAAGAGGCTAGGATGGGTTTATGTCCAATTTTGAAGTGGGGGTTGCCCAGGATTGGCTGGTCCAATGATGTGTGCCATTTATGGGAGATATGTACTTGCGGTTGGTGCAGAGCTCTGATGGACCACCCTAATGGGGTATTCCACAACGGCTTAGGAAGTGCCCTGGGTGTGACAAATACTAAAGATGGGAGGGTACAGTGGTGTTGAGCAGCCAGGAACCTCTCAATATCCAACCATAGGGGAGCATAGGTCTGCAGGCCATCAGCCAGTGCCTCCTGTGTTCAGTATGCCAGCCGACTGACATGGTGAGCACACAAATATGTGAAAAAGGAGGGTACAGAAAATCCACCCTGTGGTTTTGGCACTGTGAGTTTAGAATAGGACTGCCTGATTCCCTTACCTTTCCACATAAAAGCAGTCAGCATGCTTTGAAGTTTAGAGAATAATTTTTTAGGGAGGAAAAAGCCAAACATTCCCATAGGGTACAGCAGACGGGGTAAGACATTCATTTTAACAGTGTTTATTCTCCCCTACGATGAGAGGGGAAGAGCTCCCCATCTATCAAGGTCAGTTTTAAGTGTACTTAACAGATCTGAGAGATTAGCTTTAAGCATAGTGGGTATATCTCTGGTAACCTTGATTCCTAAGTAAGTACAGTAGTTAGGTTCCCACGAAATAGCAGATTGAGTCATCTCTGCCTGGGGAGTTCTATTATTCAAGGAGAAAACTTTGGTTTGCAGGGGTTGAGTTTATAATGGGACACCACAGAGAAGTTGCCAATTTCGTCCAGTAGAGAAGGGATACCTGTCTGGTGCTCCTCTAGGTGCAAAAGTAGATCATCTGCATATGCAGAGAGGGTGTAACGTTGGTCTCCTATTTTAATCCCCTGGAGCCACGGGGAGGTTACCAGTTTCTTGATCAGAGGCTCCAAGTAGATATTAAACAGGAGGGGGGATAGGGAGCAGCCTTGTCTGGTCCCCTGTTGGAGCAGAAAGGGGTCAGAAAGTATACCAGTACACCAGATTTGGGCAGATGGGGAAGAATATAGTAGTCTGACCCATTTAAAGAATCCCTCAGGGAGACCAAAATGGGCCAAAGTCACAAAAATAAAGTCCCAAGAGACCCTGTCAAATGCTTTCTTGGCATCCGGGGAGACGAGAACTGCAGGAAGGGCTGAGTCCCTGGATGCCAATAGCAGGTGCAGTAGTTTATGCATGTGGTTCCCTTACGATCTGCCTATCATGAAACCAATTTGCTCTCTACTAATGAGGTTAGTCAAGAGAGGCCCTAGCCTGTTTGCTAGAATTTTGGCAAGTACTTTGACATTGGTGTTGATCAATGATATAGGTCAATAACTTTTGGGATATTGGGAGTCCTTACTCTCCTTAGGGATGAGGGAGATTAGAGCATTAAGGAAATTTGATTCTGAGAGCCGCTTTGCATACCAGAAGTTGTATACCTCTGTTAGAAGAGGGGCAGGTTCTGATAGGCATGCCTTATATAAGTTGTTAAATAGACCATTGTTCCTAAGGGATTTATTGAGTGGGAGCTGCTGAACTGCATTTTTAACTTCCTGAATATTGATAAGACTACCAAGGGACATAACCTGGAGGGGTGACAATCTGGGGAGGGTAATTGAATTGAGATACTCAGTAATAGCTGTATTGGTGGGATGTTCGATCCAGTCCTCAGAATAAAGTTTCTGATAGTAGGATCTTAAAACATCTACAATATCTCTGGGGAAGTGACTACCAGACTATCTTTGTGTGACCTAATACCCGGAATAAATCGAGAGGCTTCGGCTTCCATAGGCCGAATTGCCAATAGCTTGCTTGCCTTCTCCCCATATCAAGATATTTAAGTTTTGTACATTAGCTTGCAAACCATGCAACTTGGCCCAATCCATCTCCGGGGATTGGCGACTGAGTGTGTGTCCCAGCTGACGGATACCAAGAAGTAGAGAGTCTTGCTGTTGTTTAAACTGACGGAACTTGGTAGTAGACAATTGGAGGCATTCCCTCCTAAGGGAGCCTTTCATGGCCACCTTAACCATATCTATTCTGGTCACTGAGTTCCTATTACTCTCTAGGAAGCTGGAAACAAAATCTTTAACCTGTTGTAAGGAGTCCAGTTTTTGAAGCAGTTGAATGTTCAACAACCAGAGGGCATCCTTTTAATTCCAGGTCCCAGGAGATATGTGAGGGATATAGGTGAGTGGTCAGAAATTACCCTTGCCTGTATATCTGTGTTTATTATGCCTGAGAGGGCAAACGAGCTCAGTAAAAGGAAGTCAATTTTAGAGAATGACTTATGTGGAGGGGAGAAAAAAGTGTATTGGCGTTCCTCAGGGTTTAATACTCTCTAAACATCTATGAGGTCTGCACCCCTCATAAGGTCGTGTAAGGCCATTTGTCTAGGAGATAAACATTGTCTTCAGGAGTCAGATCTATCTAAATGTGGATATGGGGCGGTAGTCCAGTCTCCACCTAAAATAGTCAATGTGGGAGGATTGGTAACAACTAATCCTGTCAATTGTGTGAAGAACTGGGGGGAGTCACTGTTCGGACCATATATGGCTCCCAATGTAACTTGCTGTGTTTCCAGGAGGCCATGAAGAATAATATACTGACCATTGGGGTCCCAGATTTCTTGTTCCAGTTTTTTTTTTTCCTCCAACTCTAGGAGAACTCCTTCCAGCCACCGCGTGCTACCGGCCTCTACCTCCCGCCGTGACCATTCCCTCTCCCTGTGCTGCTGAGTACCACCTCCAGGTCTGAACCCTCCGGAGGTAGGGCCACCCCATCCACCCGGGGCACTCTATCTGGTAGGGCAAAGTGCCCAGCACACATGCACCCAGTCAGGAGTAGGGAGATGGTCCGGATTTGGGAGTGTGGGAAGTGAAGGCCGCAGCACCTTCATCTATCTCCAGATTGGAATATTTTAACTCTTTTTCCCTTCCCGTCCCTCCAGAGCATGGCTAGCAAGGCAACGTGATGCCGTGACTCCGCCCACCCCTGGCGTTCACCATGCTGCTCAATCGGCGCACCCCTGGCCACCACCAGAGGTCGCTCGATGAGCGAGCAACTCCCCCACCCTCTCCAGGGAAGAGAGAGCAGTCCTCCGGACGCTCAATCTCTTCCCCCTCCAATGACCCCCAGCGACTCCCGACTCATTCTCGAACCCGGGTCGCCGGCATGGCACGAGGTGTGGCATCCAGCGCCTCAACCCTCAGTGCCACTGGGCCTGATTCTTGTTCCAGTTTAAAGGGGATTTTTTTATCTATCAGTATTGCTATTCCCCCACCATTTGTGAATTTCCCTGACCCGAATGCCTGTCCCACCCAGGTCCAGCACAACAGTCACATCTTTTCGTTGGAAATGTGTCTCTTGAAGACATGCAATCCCTGCTTTTAAGTGATGGAGGTGCCGAAGAATGACTTGCTTCTTGCATCTACCTTGGGCACCTCTCACATTCCAGCTTATGATGTTATAGGGGCCACTCATAATGAGTAATTAGGGGGAAACAGCAAGCCGACCCGGTCTATCAAGGTTGAAATAGCACACAATATTTACTGACCTGCTCATCATGGTATTTTCTTCAAAGGTGGGTTCATCTAACATACTTGGTCTCCCTTTCCCACAAACCATTCTAACAAAGTATAGAAAAAACTTCCTCTCAATAGAACTTATTCCCTGTTACCCTCCCTTTATCTAATAAAACCCTAACAAAACACCCTTCCATGCTTTACAACACTTAACCCCAGTTCAATTCAACCACAATACTTAATATATTCCAGCTGGTGATGTCTTTGACAGACCTGAATCGCACTAGAAGAACCCACCCCACTCCCGCCCTTCCCCTGCTGCACAAATAGTGTTGCATATGTTTAAAAAAACATAATCGAACAGAACAATGCAATAAGTCAAATGAGCTTAGATAACTGGGTAACAGCCAAAGTAACCAACATAATGTTCCATTTGTTATCCTGCAGAATGTCAAAAGGGTTTTTTGCTGTTATAAAAGAGGACACAAAAAGAAACAAAAAAAAGAGTAAAGCTGTCCCCAATCTTCCTCGGGGGTGTTCGTGGGGTAAAAAAAGAAAGTGACCCAGGGATTGTGAAGGTTCAAGGGACTGTCGCAGGCCACCACGGCCGAAAATAACAGCATTAAGGGTCATCAGACGAAAGTCAGGATAAGGCGAAAATTAAGAAAGTGCTGCCTTCCATCATGGTCTGGGATTCCCTGAAGGTCTGTAGCCTTCACCCAGCTTCAGTCAAGCGTTAATACTGCTAAAAGAATGGTAATGGTTCTAGCTTGTGAGTCCATAGATAGATGAAAGTAAAAGGAGGCGTACTCTGACTAGCGGGGTAAATTCCATTTATGCAATATATGTGGGCGGATAAACAGTGGAATAAATTAATTTATTCTCACTGCTGTGGGATAAATGGTGGTTCTAATATTTATCCCACACCCTGCCATCAATCAACCACCAGTTTGAAATCCAAAAGCATTCCCCAGCCTACTCACCTCAGCTCCCACATTAGGAATCACTTCTGCAAGCCTCCATAGCCTCTCTCCTGCTGATTCCATCAAAACTGTCTGCTTTCCCTACACACAGCAAATATAGGATGAAAAAAATCCAAATCATACAGACTTCAGGCTCTTCCTGCTGCCCCAAATCCACCAAAGAACGAAAAGAGTCATCCAGTTCCTTCACAAAGCTCCGCTCACAATCCTTACTACACAGCCAACATCCACTGAAATCTTCACCACAGCTCCTCTAACTACATCCCTGAATACTCCCTCGCACACTGTCACCATATAACTCCTCCATCTGCTCCTTGAACTACAAACTAGGCCGAATCCACCACAAAGAGCCATTCCACAACATTCCCTCTCAGACGCACCTCGCCGACTGCATTGAAATGGCACCATAATGGGAAACCCCACCCACAAGTCTCACATCATGCCCCTCGACCAATCACAGCCATGTTCCAATGCTCCAACCGGCCAATGAAATACCATTACCTCCTTCATTCACACAAATCAACCAATCACAAATTACACACCACCTAACAACTCATAAAGTAAACTTCCTCGAAACCAAGCAACAGCATCACAAATACTCACTCTTAAAACTTTTAAAAAACATAAAATAAAACATGAAAAAAATGCAAACTGAGCCTATTGCATAATAGGACAGTGATGGTAGCAGGATACATGATTTATTTGAACTCGCAGTGTGTGACCTCGGTACCTCACGAGTGGCGGCCGAGGTCACACACTGCTCGTTCAAATAAATCATGTATCCCACTGAAGCCCATCACATATCCCCTATATCTGGCTCCTCAGCAGGACCCCACCGTGAAAGACCAAATTGCAGAAGTAGGCTTCATGGCAAAGTCTGGGTTGCCATAACCATCACTACTCAGAGGGTCCCAAATACAATTAAGCTGCTGGTGGAAGTTAGGTCCGACCTATCAATTAGCAGGTCGCCACCTCAAGGGAATCAACAAAATCACTCGAAATTACAATATAGTCAGTTCTTGAGAAAAATGAGGTAAACACCTACCATTAGGGGTATCCTCACTTGAATAAATCTGGAAATAAGACTCTGAGTTCTTGCACAGCTTGCTCGTGTGATTCAAAAGAAAGCTACTGATCTCCAGATTTTAGTTGAAGCACCACCGGGTATCTCATACAAAACGGTGTGCCCACGGCAATTAGCTTTGAGACAGTCGGGTGTATTTCTTGCCTTTTCGCCCTGACCGACTGATGAAGATCTTGGGTGATTCGGATTCTGCGCCCCTCCCAGAAGACATCTTGCAGCTCTCTGACTTTGGCAAGTATATGTTGTTTGTCCAGAAAGTTTAACAATTTAAAGATGAGGGGCCAAGGTGGAGGAGCCAGGAGGTGGGGGAGGTGGGATGGAGAGCCTGATGTGCCTGTTCAGTAACATAGGTGGTGCTGTTCGGGGATGGTCCTGCAATCCTCTCACACAATTTTTGGAGGAATAATATGGAAGCACTTCCTTCTTCTTTTTTGGGCCCTTCCGATAACAAGGAGGTTATTCCTCCTGCTCCTTCCCTCCAGATCTTCTAGTTTTTCCTCAAGTTTCTTAAGTCTCCAGCTGATATGTATAGTTTCTTGCTCATTTTTATCTTGTTTTTTTCTCTAGGGAGATTATTTTGGCTTCTGAGTTACCCACTTGGATGGTTAGGGACTGCACTGATGTCTTTATTTGCTGCAAGTCCTCCGATATGTCTGCTATCTTCTCCTGCAGTGGCTGCATGATTTCAAGGAATCGTTCTTCTGAGAGGACAACTACCGAGGTAGGAGGCTTAGGTGAGCTGGCAGGTTGGTGCTTGTGGCACTTTGCGGCCTTGTCCTTTTCCGGAGTTGGCAGAGGGGAATGCCGCGGAGGTGCTTTTTTCTAATAAATTTCCATGTTGTTTGATATTGTTGAGATCGGAAGACCATCCGAAATTAATAAATGTTGCTTGTAAGTCGCTATTTGATGTAGAAACTTGGCAAAAAAGCTGAATTAAATAGCAGGAGTGCAGAACTGTGGAAGGTTGCTACTGCTCTTCAAGCTGCCGTCACTTGACCCCAAGCAGCCAGACATTGTGACTGAGACATGGTTGTGGCAGCAAAGCCAAAAAGGACACAGTAACACAGGGTAACACACCAACACCCCTGACCCATGCACAGCAACATATTCCACATGACCACTGTATACATGTGGCGACACAGTAATCTATGCACAGACTTCCCCATGCAATGATGCAGGTAATGGTCTACATAACAAACACTGCAAAAGATGGTCTACATAGCCAATCAACATGTCTGGCCAAACTGAGTCACAGTTAACATCCTCAAAGGCTGTTGTGGCACACTGTACAATTCCCATAACATGTACAGTACATATGACAACACGTCCACAACATTAGAGTGTGTACAGTCCATCCATAGGCACCTGTAAAGTGCTGCTCATGCAAGGGCACACATGATGTGTATTGCTGCACAGGCCCGTACTATTGTCATGTTCTATGACATGACAGGACAGTGTGGGAACACTGACCCTGGCTAACACACAGCCTGGTTGTCATGTAGCATTGCTGTGGTCATGTAGCAATACTCTGCCATCTCAGGGCACAGAGAGTCACAAGGACCGGAACCACCATACGTCCGTGGCCACTGGCAAGGGTCTGCAGTCCTGCACAATGGCAGCATGCCCCTACAGGGACACCAAATGGTGGGCATGAAATGCAAGTTCTTTTGCTGTGTGCTGCAACCAGCCACACTGAGACATTGCACACAGTGCCATGCCACAGTCCTGGCTATGTAACACATGGGGATGTACTGCACATGTGCTGAGAATGTAACACAGAGCAACACTAAAAGGACACATGTAACACAGGTACTACCAAAACAATGTAGATGTATTTCACAAACCAAGAACATTAGTACAGTAAACCATATCTCACAGAAAACAGGTGGAATGTAATAATCAAAAAACCTAATAAACAACACTATAACCTAACAAACTGGTGGTACCTCACATGACATCCCATGGCACCTGTGGTACTCCTCCCACACATCTACAGTACAGTAGTATCCCTCACTGCCCCTTAAAGCTATCAATATGCCTCACAAGGGCCTGCAGGGAGCCTTGTAGGCAGTCAATATCCCTCAACATGGTATATAGGTGTGTAGACATACCCTGCAAATAGATCTTCATCCTCCTCCTCCTCCCCCTCCTCCTGTTGCTGCATGGACTGCACCGACTGCACATTCCTGTCTCATGCAGCCTCAGTGAGACTCTGACCACTCTCCTCCTTCTCATTGTCCCATGTACTGGCATGCTGTCCAGTGGTGTCACCCTGCTGGTCAGCCACATCTTGCATGTCCTTAGGTTGGGTAGCCTCTTTGCCATTGTGGTGCTGTTTCTGTAGGGGCAGTTTCAGTCAGTGGGCAGTTCTCCCACTATTGCTGCTACATCCTCTCTGTTAAGGCCCTTGCCCCCTGTCTCTTCAGCCTCCTCCTCATCCGCTCCAGGGCAAAGAGGTGGGGGCATTGGTTCAGGGTGGCTATGTGGACTCTTGTGTCCTGCACCTATAATGACACAGGTTACATATACTCGGCAGGGATACTAGCATGGGGCCTTTTCTACATGTGTCCACAGTGTGCATTGTACAACAGCCTCATATGTAGTGCTAACTACACATCAGTCAATCTCGGAGTACATACACAGTCCCTACAGCTGGTAGAGAACACCATGGTACACATTTGTTGATTGCACCCACAGTCTATGTCCCGCAGACATGGCCATGGCTGTGGGGCTGGCTGACACATACAAGTCTGTGTCACAGGTCAACACATTACAATGTGCATGCCTACAGACTCCCACAAACATTCATGACAGGGATGTGAGTGTATGGTCTTACCTGCAGCAAATGGCCAACTGTCCTGACAGGAGTGTGTCAGCGTGTTAAGTACCATGTGTCCTGGCACAGACTGCCACTACAGTGGTGTTGAGGGTGCTGTTGGGATCCAACACACTTCCCGGGGGCATGGCTGCAACCATGGGGGTGGGTGATGGTCCAGTCCCCCTCAACACTTGAGACCATATACAATGACCAATGCGATGTGGTAGGTTTGTTACAGCTATGTCGTTTACGTCATGGTTGTTCCCCTGTGTGTAACTATGCTACAACACTGCATCCATGATACCATGTGACAGCACACCACTGGCCATGTGTGACAGCACAACAGTCCATTGGGGTGACCTGCATGTGTCGTGTCCATCATTTCATGTCTAACTGGCCTGCTTAACATGGCACATTAGTATTAATCACCATGGCAGAACACTGTGCCATGCCTAACCAGTGTTTCCTCGTTGTGCCTCCATGACATGGTGGATGTAGCCTGATTTATTGGATGACCGGGGTTGGGCCTGTAATGAGCTTCTGCATTAAGGACTATAATGACACTTACTTGCAAACTGTGCTATGTAGCATGTAGGACTTGGACAACTGTATGTTATGCCCAGTCTGCCAAGGGTGGCACAGTGTAATGGTTCAATATACACGTGTGTGGTGTGTATACAGTGTCACACCTGCCATTCAGTGTTCCAATATCTCGGACACTGCACAAACTCATGTTGCCACACTGTGTTGTCCAATACCCATTACCCGTCTTCTACATGTGTACCTGACATGGTACGTACAAAGACCTTGCGTAGGTACACCCTCCCCCAACACAGTGGTGCATCAATGCGTGGACATATAACTTACCATGTCAGCTGGGCCCAGGGTCATCCTGTGGTCCACTCCCTCTGTTGGCATCCCTTCCCTCCTTGCCTGCAGTGCCTCCACACTGTCCCTGTGGCTGGCCATCCTGGAAACATTACAGTGGGACATGCAATTTACTATTTGTTTGGTACAGTGCCATGGCACAAGTACAGATACTGTGATGGACGGTGCGTGTGAGTACTCATCTGTACCACGGTGGTGCCTACCCCTCATGAACACATCTGCCTCTCTCACCATGGTCTGCAGGTGGTCCAGTAGCTCTGGCTCCATGAGGGACAGGTCATTCCACCTCTGTCTTGTCTGGCAGGTGTTCCTGAACACCCCTCTCACCCTGTGCAGCCTGTGGCCTATTAAGCACCACACGCTGTCCCTCTCCCTAGGGGTGTGGCAGCTGCTGCCTGGGGGCAGAAAAATCCTGGACCACTGCTCCACGAGGTTGAGTAACATGACAGTCTCATCATCATTAAAATTCGGGGCGCGAGTGGCAGACATTTTTAATTGACACTGGGTTCTACACAACTGTGCCTCTCTTCCTAAAGTGGCCGTACAGCATGTGCTCTTACAGCCATACTGTGAAGCATATAGGCCTTGTGTAGCTTATTTCATGTGTCTTGGAATGCAGGGGGTGTCCTATTCAGGCTGATTGAATGAACCAGATAGTGACGTGGCTTGTGGCATTTTCATTGCTTGCCACGCTTTGCAACAAAATCCTGCCAGTTTCTGATGCAGACTGCGACATTTTGCAGAATTTAGCTAGTAATAATGAGATTGATGTTTTATCACGCATGTCATCTTTGCTTACTTTGTGCCAGGGGGGTGAGAGGGATAGAGAAGGAGGGCTAGAGAAAGGGGGGTAGAAGGGTACCATCATTGTCAGGTCACTGGAGGTTATTCAGAATGTAGATATGTTATGGAACCTTTCTTTGTATGAAAAACTTCAATAAACTTTGAATTTGAAATAAAAAAAAGAATTTAGCTAGGCACACTGTGTAACCATTTGTGGCCAGTGGGCATGACATCTGTGTAATGAACCCATGTCTCTGTCACTATACAATGCATTGTATGGTACATTGTGTCCTGTGAGCATACTGGTGTACCCTCTGGTGTGTGTGGCTGCTGTGGCAATGGGGTATGCTGCCTATGCCTTCTCACAGTGGGGGAACCCACACCCATGTCTCACAGTCACCTACAGCTACCCAATGACAGTCCCACCTAGCGTGTCCATCACACATACATGTTCCACCCCACCCCGTCATCACCCCAACATGGTGTCTCAGATGGCAGGCTAGAAGGCTGTGGGTACATGAGCATCCTGGTATCCCTGGTTACATTTTGCTGGTATAGACACAGTTTGTTGCCCTCCGTAATGTGCACCCCATAAATGATGCCACACATCACTTGCAGTTTCCGTCCTCAGTCTGGTCTGCTGGATCCCTGTGTGTTCATGTGCTGCCTAGGACCATAGACAGGGTACAGGTACAGGACTATCTGCAGTGCTGACATTTCCTGTTGGAAACACCAGGCAATCACACGTCCACCTTTGTTGTTCCTGTTCCATGCCCATTTCAGTGTTGCTGGTGTCCGCCTGCATTGTGTTGTGTCACACATGTCCTCAGGAGTGCCTGTGACATCTTCACCTGGTGCATGTGTTCTGGTCACAGTTTTTTCACTGGTTTGTCATTCTAGTCTGTCTAAGGGTGTGCTGCCTGGTGTTGCTCTGGGCTCCTCAGCTGAAGTGATTGTTTATCATTTGGGCCCTGGCACGTTGCCCTGCATCTGCAGTAGTTGCTCTTCTGGGTACAGGCATGGGTCTTGCAGCCTGCTCTTCATTGTCACCATCTTCCTCATCCTCACCCTGTGTGACATCCATCTGTGGCATGGTTATGTTGTGTGCTAGGGCAATATCGTGCAATATACAGCATGCCACAAATATTTTACAAGCCATGACCGGTGTGTATTGCAGAGCCCCCAATCTGTCCAGGCAGTGGAAAAGTGTTTATAGGAAGCCAAAAATCCTTTCTATTGCTGACTGTGCCATGGTGAGTACTTCGTTATAATGTAGCTCAGTCTCAGTCTGTGGATGCTTTAGTGGTGTCATGAGCCACAGCATCTGTAGACACCCGCTGTCCCCTGTGGAAGTAAAACACTTAGACCACTGTTGGTGTCCTGTGTGTTCCCACTCATCCCTGGCAGTGTGTGCTGGGATGTTGGCAGCAGCACAGCATGCTAGCAGACTGTTGATGCTGCTACAGTGAGCCCTTTGCCCATCACACTCACCCATGGTTGCAAATGTGCCCCACCCACCACCACCACATGACACACAGGGTGGCTGTTGTTCATAAACACTGACACATTGCCTATTGTGTGGCCACATTGCCTGCAGGCCTCTCCTCCATGTTACCATGGCATGTCACATATTGCCATTGCACACTGTGCCCATGTGGCCACATGCTGCCCCATACAGTGGCATGCCATCTGCACTTGTCATGTATGTACACCTTCTGACATGCACAACAGAACACATACTGTACTGGTGTGTAGCACAGACCTGCCTATCAGCCATCCTCCATGTATGTCTCCATGTTCAAATGCTTCACAAAGCCCACTGTGACCAAAGATGTAGGCACCATGGCAGGATCCAGGGTACTGGGTGATCATGTCTAGAATGCAGCACTGGCCATCACACACCACCTGCATGTTCATAGAGTGAAAGCCTTTTTGGTTGACATATGCCTCCTCTTTTGCTGCAGGTGCTCAGATGGCAACATGTGTACAGTCAATGGTACCCAATACCTGTGGAAATTGTGCAGTGGTGTAGATCCCTTGCTCCACAGCCTGCTGGCCCTGGACATCTCTTGGGAAGCTGATGTACCTGCAAGTCTGGTGTAACAGTGCCTCCAGGAATTATTTAAGGCACATGGACATTGATGTGTGTGATATGCACACAGTGTTGCCAATTGGGGTCTGGAAGCTTCTCATTACAAGGAAGCATAGTGCCGCACTTACCTTGATTTCCACAGGTATTGGGTGCCCTCTTTGTGTGGTACTCTGTAGGTCACCTCTGAGCTCCTAGCACAGCTCTGCTATCACAACCTTATTGAGGCGATAGTGTGCCAGGCACTGTTCCTCTGTCAGGTCCCGGTATGACAGCCTCCTCAGGTACATGCATTCCACATGTCTCCTGATGTGTCTGCACTGTCTTCATGCATATTGTTCCTTTGGATCCTTCTGGCCTGTTGGATGGCTCATCTCTGTCACCTCTCCCTTGCTAGCCTAATGTCCCATATTGCCACTGAACCACTCATGTCACACTGTCACTCTTGTGTTCCTTTTCAGCAGCCTAACAAGTGACTCAGTTCAGCCTGCCTGCTATGTTCCTATTTCTATGCTCTAGTGTCTGTTAGATCAGCTCCTCCTTGGTCTAACAGATGCATGCAATCTTTGGTGCAAATTGCGTTGGTTCCTCCTTTCAGAATACCATAAAAGCAGATATTGTGGCAAATTTGTAGTGCAGGATGTGTTGCATCATGGTGCATCTGAATTTTTGACTAAACCACAGGGCAAGCCACTTTGGTGCAGACTGCACCGATTTTGATGCAAGCTGCCTTCTTGAATTGGGATTGACACATGTTGCACTTTGCATCAATTTATTTGATGCACACAGTTTGCACCATTCCCAGAGCTTTCTGAATTGAGCCTAGGAGCTTTTTGATATCAGTTGGTAAGGTACTTGTGGAAGACATCTTCAAGATGGCAAATAAGGGGGAGGTGTTGCTACTTGGTGACTTCAATCTTCCAGATGTGAACTGGGGCCTTCCAATTGCAGCTTCAGCAAGGATCAGGGCTTGACTCCCTACAAGGGGCTTTTCTCAGGCAGCTAGTCAATGAACTCACCATGGATGGGGCAGTGCTGAACCTGGTGCTTACAAACAGGGGAAGCTTTACTGACATCACAGTGGACAGTCCCCTAGGTGCTGGTGATCACCATTCAGTGTGATTTAACATTAAGAAAGGAGCAGAGGCAGACCACATGAGGATGCGAGTCCAGAACCTTAGGCTGGCAGATTTTAAAGGAATGGAAGACTACCTCAGAAACTGTCTGGTAGGGGTGGATTGCCAAGGAGGGGTAGAGAAATAGTGGGGAAAAATAAGGGAGAGCATAATTAAGGCAACCAGCCTCTGTGTAAAGGAAATTAGTAAAATCAAAGGGAAAAAGAGATTGCTATGGTACTATAGGGAAGTGGCCATGGTGGTGGAGGAAAAAAGGATGGCATTCAGAAGGTATAAGGAAATAAAGAGGGGGGAATGACAGGGAGATATACCAGGAAAAAAAACGAGGGAAGCAGATAAGGCAGTGAAGGGACAAAGGTGCAAATAGAGGAAAAGATGGACAAATGGGTAGCAAATAGGGTACAATTTTTTCAAGTATATAAGTGAGAAGAGGAAAACAAAGGGATGGGTAATGAAGATATGGAGGGTGGCAGAGGGAGACTGCACAGAAGGGGGCCAAGAAAAAGCAGACATCCTGAACAGGTTCTTCTACTCAGTCTTCACAGTGGTGGAAGAAGGGTATGGACCACCGTGGAGCAGCAGGAAGAAAGGAAAGGGGAAGTGGATGGACATCAGTAAATTTTTAGAGGAAAGAGTCCCGAAGGGACTTGTAGCTCTGAAAGCAGAGAAAGCAATGGGACAGGGTGGGATGCACCTAAGGGTACTAAAAGAACTCAGGGAGGTGCTGGCTGTCCTGCTGATGGCCTTATTCAACAGCTCACTGGAACTGGGTATGGTTCCAGAGGACTGGAAGAGAGCAAGCATGGTTTCTATACATTAGAGCGGCAGCTGGGAAGAGGCTAGAAACTCTAGGCTGGTGATCCTCATCTTAGTTATAGGGACATTAATGGAAACACTGATAAAGGAAAGGTTGGTAGAGTATCTTGAATCCCATGAGTTGCAAGACCAAAGACAGCATGGATTCATGGGGGGGGGGTCATGCCAGATGACCTTATTGTTTTCTTTGATTGGGTGACCAGAAAAATAGATCGGGGGGTAATGGGCATGTCCTATCTCAATTTTAGCAAGGTCTTCGACACTGTACTGCACAGGAGACTGATTTAAAATTGGGCAGCCTAGGAGTGGGATCCAGAGTGGTGAACTGGGTTAAAAACAGGTTAATAGATAGGCAACAGAGGGTGGTGGTTAACCATGCTCATGCTACAGATGGAAGAGTGACCAGCAGGGTGCCACAGGGCTCAGTGCTGGGACCTGTCCTCTTCAGGGTCTTCATCAGTGACATTGAACATCATTGCACATCATCTAGAAGGGAAAGTATACTTTTTTGCAGATGATAACAAAATATGCAATAGGGTGGACAATCAGGAGGGGTGGAAAGAATGTGTAGGGATCTTGGGAAACTCAAGGAATGGTCAAGAACATGGCAGTTGGGGTCCAATGCCAAAAGTGTAAAATTATGCACCTAGGGCATAGGAACCCAGGAACAGAGTATAGAATTGGAGGGGTACTGTCAGTCACTAAGCAGAAAAGGGACATTGGGTTTATCATATTTGATGACCTCAAAGTGGCAAGGTGGTGTTACAAAGCAGTAGATAGGGTCAGTGGGATGCTGGGATGCATTGGGAGAGGTATCTCTGGCAGGAGAGAGGAGGTGGTGTTGCACTGTATTGCTCACTAGTGAGACACAGCCTGCCATATTATGTCCTCTTCTGGAGACCACACCTCAGAAAGGACATAGACAGGATGGAGACAATCCAGAGGAGGGCAACTAAAATGGTACAGGGGTTGCACCAAAATCTCTTTGAGGACAGACTGAAGAATCCCATCATTGGCCCTGAAGTCGCAATATGTCAACTATCAAGGGGCAATCTCCCAAATCAAGGCTGAATTTTTGTCTAGAGAGATTGCTGCAGCAGAGAACAGACCAGCTCTGCTTTTCCGCATGGTGGGCAGGCTTTTACATCCTACCTGTCTCTGTCTTGGGGGGTTAGATTCTAGCACTGGGTGCAAGCAGCTGGCTCTGTTCTTCGTCGACAAGGAGTCCTCTGTCAGAGCCGAGGACTTTTCGAGTATTTCTCAAAAGGGCTTTAGAGTCCAGCCTGAGTTGTTCCAGAATACTTCCCTGTCTGGGATGAGTTTGAGTTGGTTGGGGTGGAGGAGGAGGTGGTGGGGATAATCTCAAAGCTGTGGCCAGCACAATGTGATCTGGACTCAGGACCGACCTAACTTTTGGTTGAATGTCTTGACCTGATTGGAACTGTGGTTGCTGAGGTTGTCTGGAGTTCCTTGAGGAGTGGGGTCTTCCCATTAGCCTTGAAAGAGGCCTTGGTTAGACACCTTTTGAAGAAACCCTCTTTAGACCCAGACTGCCTCAGTAATTACAGGCTGATCTCTAACCTCCCATTCTTAGGGAAGGTTATTGAGAAGGTGCTGGCTGTTCAGCTTGAGAGACATCTTGTCTCTTCCTCTAACTATGTATCTTTCCAGTCTGGCTTCCATGTGGGTCATAGTACGGAGACTGCCCTGATGAGGGTACTAAATGATTTCCTGATGGCGAGGGACAGGAAAGACCATACCATCTTGATCCTCCTGGACCTCTCTGCGGTGTCTGACACCATGGACTATGAGGTGTTACTTGACTATCTGCGGTTCTGGTGTGGCCTGTCTGGTAATGTCATCAACTGGATCAGGTCATACCTAACAGACAGAGTGCAAAGGGTAACAATGGGATTAGTCTCATCTAATCCAAAGCCTATGTGCTGTGTGGTTCCACAGGATTTGGTCTTGTCACCCTTCTTATTCACGGTGTATATGCTGCCATTGGGAGACATTATCAGGCTGTACAGGCTGGGTTTTCACTGCTATGCAGATGATACCCAGCTGTACCTGTCCTGTGTACCTGATATCCAGGTCTTGGCTTTTATATTTAACAGCTGCCTAGAGGAAATCCAGTCATGGATGACTCAAAACTGCGTTAAGCTTTACCCAGACAAGACTGAGGTACTGGCTGTGAATCCAGGTGGTCGGGGTGGTGGGGGAAGTGTGGGGTTATCCCCTGGCCAATTATTGGGGGTGTTCCCCTTGCCCCGTCTAGACATGTGAAGGATTTGGGTGTGATCCTAGATGATGGCCCGACGTATGATGCTCACGTTTCAGCCGTGGTCAAGAATGGATTTTATCATCTTAGGAATATCACCCAAATCTGAGCCCTGATCCCGCCTGAGGACCAGACCATGCTAGTACACACTTTTGTCACTTCCAGGTTGGACTACTGTAATGCCTTGTACCTAGGGTTATCTGGCGGCAACCTCCGCAGGCTGCAGCTGGTGCAGAATGCAGTGGCAAGATTGCTGACAGCGGTGAGAAGGTGTGAGCATATCCCCCTGGTCCTCGGTGAACTGCACTGGCTGCCGGTCAGGCGAAGGATTGTCTTCAAGTAGGGCTCCTGACCTACAAGACCCTGGACAAAGGGTGACCTGTCTATCTATCTCCAAAATCTCCTTGTCCCCTACCGTCCGCCCCAGGCACTCTGTTCTGCCGGTGGAGGCCTCCTTGGAGTTCTCAAGGTTAGGCTGTAGCATTCCAGGGACAGGGCATTCTCAGTGGCTGTGCCTACCCTATGGAACTCCTTGCCTGCTTATTTAAAGGAGGCTTCCTCAGTAGAAGCCTTTAAGAAGGGCCTGAAGATGTATTTGTTCCAGCAAGCATTTATTGATTAACTATATGGTTTTAACGGGATAGATAGATTAATTGTATGCTCCCAGTTGAATTTACATATATATATATATATATATATATATATGTATATATATATAGTGTACAATTCTAAATAATTGTACTGTTGTTGTTTTGTACAGCACTCAGAGTCTCTGGAAATGGGTGCTTTTATATCTATCTATCTATCTATCTATCTCTCTCTCTCTCTATCTATCTACACCCTGTAGGAGAGAAGAGTGAGAGAGGACATGATGGAGACCTACATGTACCACATAGGGATGAACAGAGTGCAGGAGAGGAGTCTCTTTCAAATGAGGATGAACACCAGAACCAGTAGGCACGTTATGAAGCTGAGAAAGAGGGAGTTTAAGAGAGATGTGAGGAAGTACTACTTCACTGAAAGAGTGGTAGACACCTAGAATACTCAACACATCCTGACTACAGGGCCATCCAGCATGAGGTGCACCTGCCCTCAGTGCTGTGCTCACTTTACCATCTACTTTCAACAGGCAATTAATTGAAGGAGGATGCAGTGAGGAACAGGCAAGCATGTTATGGCTGCTAGTTCTCTGTTAATGACCTAGCATGCTATTTTCATTATTAACCCCTCCCTGTTTCCCAGTTGCTCACAATGACCTTTGTGGGTACACTGGAAGGGGTTGTGGCCTCCTTTGAGCATGGGTCAATGGGTTTATCAGGGAGGACCAGCATTAAATGGTCTTTGTGACCTCTTACTACTGTACATTGCAGCCAAGAACCAGGATTTATTTTTCTGTAGGAGGATGGAGGTGGTTCTGTGCATGAGTGTATGAGTGTGTGTGCATTTGGGGGGGGAAGGGGGACTGTAAATGAACTAGTTCTTATAATTATAATAACTGCCAGGCTAAATGATTATAACTTTATAGATAAATTATCTACCTTATATGTATAGCTGCAGGTTGTTTTTCCAAGGTAAACAAACAAATAAATACATACATATATATACATAAATAAATAAATAAATAATCTACCTATGTCTTGCCATAGTTAGAGTGATCTCTCATAAGAACCAGACTATTAAAATCTAGCACAGCCGGCCCGGTGGTGCAGAGGGCTGAGGCGCTGGATGCCACACCTCGAACCACACCAGCGACCTGGGTTCGGGAACAGACTTGGGTGCCTGGGGTCGGCAGGGGAAGGGGTAGGATTGAGCATCCATGGGACTGCTCTCCTCCCTTGGGGAGGGTTAGGGATGCATGATCACTCTGCAGCGGCCCCCAGTGGAGACCAGGGGCACAACAGAGGGATTGCATGAAGGGGAACACCAGAAAATGGAAATACCACTCGCTGGCCCCTGGATGATGGTTCTCTATCCCCGGTTGCCTCCAGTGCCTTCCCGGGGCCTCCTTCTCCACGGCAGCATCCCCGGGCCCTAAGAACAGTGTGCTGGGGTCATCCCTCTCCCCATGGGTGCCTTCCCCCTCGGAGGAGGGGGGTCCGCCTGGCGAAGGGATATACTGGGATATCCTGGGGATCAGCTGCAATACGAGGAGTAAGAGGAGGGCCAGGTTAGGACAGGAGGGGCTATTGGGAAACATGCAGAGCCTGAAGGATTGGGGGCCTGCGAGCATGAGGAGCGTGAAAAAAAGAATATACAAAAAAAAATAAAACATCTAGCACAAGATCATGAGCTACTGCTTCTGTTAAAAGTCTGACCTGAATTACAGAAACCTAGATTTAAATAAACTTTTAAAGAGATAATAAATTGAAACACAAATAACATGCTTTTAATGCTCAAAAACTGCTTTCCTTTCTTCCCAGAATCAACTTCATTTGATGCAAGGCATAGCTTAATTCATGCTAAATCACTCTGAAAAATGTTAACGTCTCTGGTACCTCTGTTTCTTACCACTTGACTGGCCAGGAAGAGGTTTTTCAAATGATAACTGCAGTGTAATTCAAAGTTTGTTGATGCATAGCTGCAGTTTGAGAAAATACCAACTAACCTCTTTGTATCTGTATCAGAAAATCACTACAAAATTCTTAATGCTAGTAGAAACAGCAAACACCTGAATGTCCTTTAAAACTTTTGTGGCTTAAAAAAATCGACACCTTTACCTCTGACAAAGGAAAGTCACTCATGCTACGCCTGTATTCCTGTTAATTGTATTGGCACATTAGATAACTCGGTACTCTTCATGTTGTGTGTCACAGATGGATTGTGTACATACAGAGCTGACATTTAGGTCTTTGCGTGTCAGCAGCATGGGATCCTTGCACAACTGTTACTTACTTTAAGTCAGCAGTTATTAGTCACTGTTTCTTAGTACAGGAAGGTAATCATTTAGAACATCTTCACTGTTGTTGTTCTTGTCTTCCTTCAGATACTGGCATGTTTGAAATACAATGTCATACTTCTAAAGGATGAACTCAGTATATGGGTGCAAAATACTCCATGTTTCCACATATCACATACCACACCTTAATATGTTTACTGTATGTCCTATTGGAAAAAATAAATGCATATACAGAAGCATGCTGTATTTACAGTACAATAGGAGTGATTGGTCTGTACCCAGCATGATATGTAGGTGGACAAGAAAATCACTTGTTTCAACTAGTGGGCATGACAATTCATCATTGTTTGAGTCATCCAAACATCCCACAACACATTTTTAAAAAAACAAACTGTAGGAATAAGTGTATGTATTGGAAACAAAAACAAGGGTTAATATTCTGTGTCATAAATATTATGTAATGCTAGACACAAAAGTGGCAATTACATTGCTATAGTAAACATTCAATGCTGATTATTTAAAGGAATAACTCTGCATAATGGGACATTTCCTAAGCTCTTTTGTAATGTAAATAATGTGCTCCATGTTCTTGGCACTCACACACTTTCTGTCAAATGCAATTTACTTATTCACTTTCAGTACATGACAATATGAATACATTGTATAGGATAACGCCAATACTTTGCAGCTACTAAAATTAACAATGCTGTTTAAGTATGTTTCATCAATAGACAACAGCAGTAGGCATAACACAAAAGGATAAAAATAACTACTTATATTAATTGAACACATACAAACAAAATAACCTATGGCAATGACTAAATATGTCACTTACAAACTGCTTAGGGCAGTCTAATGTTCATAAACATAGAAGCAGAATCCCAACACAGATAAGGACCGCTTGGCCCTCCAAGCATATTTGTCCCTACCTATACTGGCACTGTAGACCCCACCTGATCTCTGGCTACCAGACGTATGTGATAACGGTGATCACTGATGGGCAACTGCCATTAGGGTGATGGCACATCACCGAAAAAATATTTTGGTGATGTACTCCCCAGAGCACAGCAAAACGGCACCAGGGAACTGGGATTTTCACTTTATGCAGGGGGCTGTGCTCCCCACACAGCCCCATGGGGGGCTTTGCCCTTTGCACCTCCTAGTTAAGGATTCTCAACACCAGGGCGGTGCATGTGGGGGGTGCAAATGTGGAATAAATAAAAAATTGGGCCGAGTGCAACAAAAAGTACCTGCGCCCGGACCTGAACCCAGCACCATTCCCATCTGAGCCCTGAACCCACCCACCATGCCATGGAAGCAGCACAGCAGCTCACCCTGATGCCACCTCCTACAACCCCTCTGTTCCCTCCCAACCCATGCTCAGCATGCTCGTTCCCCCCACATGTGTAGGCGTGTAGCGATAGGATGTCACTATTTCACACACACCCTCATCTGGTCGCCCCACTGACAGGTGCAGCGATTGAGTTACCCTTTCAGTGGGCACCCAATCGCAGTCGCCAAAGTCACGGGGTACCCTGGCAACCTCGATCACAGCTTCCCAACCAAGATTCCCTTGTGCTTATCCCATATGTTTGAAGCCCACCACTGTTTTTGCCACCACTACCTCTGCTCTTCTTGGCATCCATCACTCTTTCAGCAAAGAAATACTTCTTCACAACCCTCCTAAATGTTCCCCCTTCCAGCTTCATTGCATGTCCCCTTGTTCTGGTGCACTTTCTCCTCTGAAAATATCCTCATCCTGTACCATGTTCAACCCCATGAGGTATTTACTGGTCTCTATCATAGCCCCTTTCCCTCCTCTCTTTCTAGGTGTACATATTGAGATCTCTCAGTCTCTACTCATAGGTCTTCTGATGAAGCCCCTGCACCATTTTAGTTGCCATCCTCTGGACAGCCTCCACCCTGTCTATGTTCTTCCAGATATTTGGTCTCCAGAGCTGGACACAGTACTCAAGGTGGGATTTCACCAACGATCTATATATACAGTGGCAATACCACCTCCTTTCTTCTGTTGGTAATTCACAAATGTTGTTGAAAAGGGGAGTAATGGAGAGTATTCCAGAGTTTGGCTTCAAAAACAAAGAAGGAAACATGGTAGCACCTTAATGGCAAAAAAGGATGAAAAGTGGCACTAGCAAGTCTGAGATTCAGTTTGGGTTGACTTTACAACTACATCAGATGTAAATATTATTTTTATATCTGACATAAATAAGACCTATTTCTATGTGGGATTCAGTCTTTAACATGCCTCTGACATTGCAGGAAAACTTTGGAAAACATAATATTTAAACACAAATCAATGTAGAATTCATATAGTTCTTGTATTTATGGCCTTTTTTTATTGCTACAGACATTTGCGTAATAGAAACATAGAAACATAGACTTTGACGGCAGATAAGGACTGATTGGCCCACCTAGTCTGCCAATTTCCCTACCTACAGGATAGGCCACAGATCCTAGTTAACCAACAGCCTATTTTTTCCTACCCCCCACAAGAATTGCCTTGTGTCTGTCCCATGCATTCTTGAATTCTCCCACAGTTTTAGACCCCACAACCTCCTCAGGAAGGCTGTTCCATGCATCCACTACCCTCTCTGTGAAAAAAATACTTCCTCACATTGCCTCGGAACCCCCCCATCTTTAAATTGTGTCCCCTTGTTCTTGTACTTCTCTTTTTCTGAAAGATGCTACCCTCTTTGACTTTGTTGATCCCACTGAGGTACTTTAAAGTTTCTATCATGTCCCCCCTCTCCCTTCTTTCCTCAAGGGTATACATATTAAGCAGAATACTGTCACTTGTTAGTAAACATAGATAATAATTGCAGACAATGACAGCAGAAAAAGACAGTCTAGTCTGCCATTTTATACCCTATTATTTCCTTAGACCTATTGTCTAGACAGGATTTCTGCCCTTGCCTCTACCCCGCTTATCTCCTGTCTTACTGTTTCCCCCCTGAGTAACTACTTAGCACCAGGGACCCTGGTTTTCCATTTTAACCGGTAACACCGGTAACAATCACGGAATCCTGCTAGGTTTGCGGATTTTTAGTTCTTGTACCGGTGCCTCACGGAAATTGCATGTCACTGCACAGAATTTCTAAGATTTCAGCATCTTTTAATTTTTTTTATTTCTTCATGTTCCCTTCTCACAGCATCAGTCTTCACTTTTCAGAGATCCCTAGGCTGGCTACCCTTAGCTTCACCCCAGCTAATGCTCAGGAGCTCCTGTGGTCCTGCCCCTATCCTGCCTGGATTGTACCCCCAGGTGGAAGGAGGGGACCCCAGGCCACCCCCTCCACACCTTGTGTGTGTCAGGCAGCTCAGTGGGTCCCTCATGCAGCCTGGTTATGAAGTCTGGGGCACCTGCGTCCCTTCAGCCAGTGGCCAATGTGTGGTGATTGTTCCTGGTTTTCTGGCCTTTGTCCCTGAGGGCACCAGCACTACAGGAGATCCAAGGAGGTAGGTCACATAGAAACAGGCCACTGCTCCAGATCCTCGCTAGCGTCCTCCCCTCCTAATCACTCTGCAGCGCCATTGCACCACCACCCTTGGTCACACAGGTGGTGGTAAAGCAGCAGGACCTTCAGCCCACCCTCCCTGGAGGAGGAGGGCAGTCCTCCAGGTGCTCGATCCTACTCCTCTGGCCAGACTTCCAGCAACTCAAGTTTGCTTCTGACCCTGGGTCGCTGGCATTGCAAGCAATTGTGCTACTGCAGTGCCAGCGGGCTGACCCAGATTTCAGCACCTTAAAATGAATGCTGCTGTGCTTTGCATTCTTTCTGCTTTGCTGCATATAGAGTCAGTAAGAAATCACCCGACTGCTTTGTTGTAATCAGCCATTCAGTTTAACCACCCATGTCTAGCGGTTAGAGTAACAAACAGTGAATGAACTAGGTACATCCAGCAGACCTGGGTTTGATTCCTACAACCTCCACTTGCATACTGTGTGACTCCAAGCAAGTCATTTGACCTCCCCAGTGCTTCTAGGTCACTCCTGAAAACAGGCAGTTGTACCTACTGGGCCTTACCTGCTTTACAAAGAATATAAAAAAAATACCAATATATGTTTACTACATCATAGACTAGTAGTCAGAGTACCATGCAATTTACCTGAGTTTTACTTGGGCTGCAATGATTTTGTGTATGTAAAGATAAATGTTTAGATACATTTTATGTGTTTTATAAGCTTGTTTTTAGATTTTAGTCAGGTTTTTATTGTATTCTTTGCATATAAGCATCTAGGTTGTAGATTGCTAAATACAGGATCACTGTTACCAAGTAGCTTATTCAAGTTTATAACCAGTAGGGCCATCCACAATCCTCAGTTGTTTGAATGAAAACTAGTCTGAATGAAAGTATGTTCACAAAGAAGAAACTGCCTTACTACTTATGAAATAACTTCGCAGTTAGCACCCCATTTTAGGTGAGCAGGATAATTTGCACCTTTTCTCCCACCTGCTGTTTCAGTCTCTGTGACAACAAAAGGTTTTCTGATAGACTGCTTCAACAAAAAGCAAATGCTAAGTATTTAAGTGTACTTATGTTTGACCAGTGGATTTTGAAAGCACATTCAATGACATACAGAAGGTAAGATCCCAGGGGCTGTATGATGCTGGTGGGCAGAGTGGAGCTCAATTCACATCTGAACAAAGACATGAAAACTGGGAGACACCCATTTCATGGACACCAAGTAAAAAACAAAACATCCACATGTCTGGGAGATGCATAAATCCATTTGAACGTCCTCCACTAATCACTTATGGACTTTTTAGGTGAAGACACTGTATTTCAAAGAAGCAAATTCAAGCAGTTTTGTTTTGCTCCTCCTAGCCCCTGGCCATTCATTCCTTCAGGCCTGCCAAGGTTGCTGAGTCCCAACTACCATCCACTGCCCCTTACTGCTGTGCTACCAGGTAACCCAAAGTAACCCTTCATTGAGTGGGCCCCTACCCCTGTGGGAGGCTACCAGGGGAGGAGAATTGCCGTAAAGAGCTTTCTGTGCATCCTGGGCATGGCAGGGTCAGAACAGACACATGTCTGGGGCTTTCGGCTTATGGAGGGACCAGCAGCTGCCCTTCAGTTGGTCAGCAGGTGTTTTCCTATTTTCTTGGGAGTATGACAGGCCACATGATGTCAAGGCACAAGCTGACATCCATCACGCTCCCTCCTACAGTGAGGGCTGACATGTTGTCATGCCTCTGACCTCCATCAGGGGCCAGCAAATGCTGAGCTGTGAACCCACCCTCCCTCCCAGGAGAAGGTGAGTGGTCACTGGACATTCAAACCTTCACCCACCAGCTGGCCCTCCAACACCCAAGTCTGTTCCCTAAACCTGGTCAGCGGTGTCACAGGTAGAAATCAAATTCAGGCAGTTAAATTATAGATAGGAAAAACAAAGGTAGTCCACCTTAGCGGTGATGGTTCCGATTAATTCACATCTGAGTTCTGCAAGCAAAGAGACCAAGTCATTTGTAACTTGTGCATGTCGGGTGTGGGTGTTGAAGAAAAGGGATCATGGTGCTGTCACTACTGCCATCACCCCAGAGGGATGTGGACTGCATTGTTGCTACTGCCATTACACCAAAAGGGTGGGGACTGTAGAGCTTCTGCCATCACACCTGAGGAATGGTGAATGTAGTACTGCTGCCATCACACCTAAGGGATGGGGGCTACAGTGCTGCTGTTTCTGTCACACCTGGGGGGGAGGTCATAGTGCTGTTGCTGCTGCCATCACACTACAGGGATGGGGGCCATAGTGCTGTTGGTGCTGCCATTGCACCTGAGGGATGGGGCCGTAGTGCTGCTTCCATCACACCAGAGGGAACAGGCCATAGTGCTGCTTCCATCACACCTTAGGTATGGGGCTATAGTGCTGCTGCTGACATCACATCTTGTACCTAAACTAACTTTAAATTGGTACAAGGATGGAAGGATGTGCAATAGTGGAGGTCAAAATTGCTAAAATGCATGTTAGCAGAGTTAAAAATTGTTAAATAAAGTACACAAAACCAAACAACGGTAAAACCGGATTTAGGCTTTACAGACACCAGTGACAATACCGTTTTTTACAATGTGCAAAACGGAATATGCCCTTTCTCAATCCCGGTAAACCAGTGTCCCTGCTTAGTACTTAACTCTGTCCCATGCATGCTTGAAACCCACCACTTCAGCAGGTAGGCTATTCCACGGTTCAACCACCCTCTCTGCAAATTAACATTTTCTCACCACTCTCTCACATCCCCCTCCCCATCAGCATCTACTCATGCCCCCATGTTATTGACTCACCCCTTCTGCTGAATAGCTTCTTACAGTTATTCCTGTTAATTTCTTTCAGGAGCTTGAAGGTCTCTATCATGACGCCACTCTCCTGTCTGACATCCAACAAGTACATGTTCGGAGCACTAGGCTGATCCTCATAGGATCGGCCCTGTTCGCCCTGAGTCATTTCGGTTACTGAATGCTGCACCACCTCTTTGTCTTTCTTTAAGTGGTTACTCCAAAACTTGTTACAGAACTCCAGATGGGACTACACTGGTGATCTGGTGAGAGGTAGTATTACATCCTTCCGGCTTCTGTCAAAGCCCCTCCTAATGCACCCCAACATTTTGGTCCCCTTGCTGCAGGCTTTGTTAGTTGACTAGATTGTTTTAGGGAGTCTTCTTACAGAGACTCCTAGATATTGTTCCCCAAAATTAGGGCCTAGCTTAACTCATACCATCCAATACTCTATCCTGGAATTCATGTTCCTTAAGTGCATTACCTTCCACTTTGTGGCACTGAATTTAAACTGCCAAACCTTTGACCACCTCTCTAACCTTTGCAGCTCCTTCTGCATCTCCCTCACCCCCTCCTCTCTGTCTACTGTGTTACAGCGCTTTGTGACATGTGTGAAAAGACACATCTTGCCCTGCATTTCTTTAACTATATCACTGATAAACATATAGAAAAGACTGGTCCCAGGACTGACCCCTGTGGCAGCCCACTGATGATCACCCTCTCCCCTGACTTCACTCTGTTTACCAACACCCTCTACTTTATCCCTCCTACTCAATTTCCAACCCATCTAACTAGCTCCTTTGCTACACCAAGATCATCTAACTTCTTCAGCAACCTTCTGTGTGACACCAAATTGAATGCCTTGCTGAAGTCAAAGTAGAGTGAATCAATGCTTGTTCCTTTTTCACTTCCTGCCTTGAACCCATGCTGCTTACTATCTTTAGGCCCATTTTTCTCCAGGTAGTTCACTAAATCCTTTTTAACTAGTGACTGCATCAATTTACCCACAATGGAGGTATGACAAATAGGCCTGTATTTACGCAGTTGCTCTTTGTCCCCTCCATTCTGGAGCAGAGCTATATCCTCCAAACTTTTAAAACCACCCCTGACTGTAGTGAGTGCCTGTTGTCTGCTGTGGATGTGTGTCTACATGTATCATCCTAATCCTCTGCTTGTTTCATCCTAATTATTTTGACAGCCACCAGTTATGTTGCAAGCGGAGGATCATGATGTCACTTGTAGATGAGCAATAAGAACAAATGAAGTCCATGTGAACCAGAACTCTGTTTTTATGAAAATGTTAAAAGTACTGTAATAAAATACTGCTCAAAGATAAAAACAGAAGATATTGCATAAGCTAATGTTTGTGTAAATACTATATTTTTTTCAAGTTGTCCCTGTGGTATCTGAAACTGTTTAATGGCAATATTCAGAAAAATAATCATCATACAAATGTATTTTCTTCCAGTAGCCACAGATACCTTTTGATGCATCTGTGACTAATTAAAGTGTTTTAATTCAGCTTTCCTGGTAGCATTCTGGATGCAGGAATTAACCTCTACAATTTGATGAACAAAGAGAAAAATAAAACCTAAACTGAACACCTGGTAAATGACTCAATAGTCAGTCTGCCTGTAACTTTCTTACAGTTCTGAATGGAATGTTGAGACTAGATACTGTGTGTGTGTTGATTCTTCTGACCCTGAGCAGCATTCAGTCGAAAATGAAAGAGTTGACCTAACACCTTAAAAATAGAAAGTCAGAATTGACATCTCAATCACCAGGTTGTCATCAAGTGTGATCTGTAAAGAAAAGTAGTCACAATGTAATTTTAAATGGAAATCTCAATGTTAGGGACAATATTTATTTATTTATTTGAAAGTTGGTAACTGGGAGAGGCACACTGAGCCAGTACTCATTTCCAGGTGTAACCCAGGGAAGGGGAAGCAGAAGAGGAAAAGCAGCACAAAACAAAGTAGCAAAACAAGAGGAGGTGGTTTCTACCCCCAAAGCACTGGGGCTCATCAGTTTGGTGGTTTTGATGACAGTATAGTTGTTGTTTTACAATGTACTCATTTTTTTCTGAATTAAAATTATTTCCCAATACAGAGGAGTGCTTGTCTTGTGGTTGTTTTTAGCAAACCATTAACACAGCATTAGTAATGAGATAGAATAAATAACAAATACAAAAACAAAGTTGTGTGTAAAGAAAATAAGTGTGTTATAGCTTATAAAGAACATGTTACAACAAATATGCAGCAATGGCAGCAACTGCCAGTTAATAAAAATAGTATTATAGAAATGGCAATGAGCTGAACTGGAAAGTAAGCTGCTTGAGCATGTAAAGGATGGAAAAGCTGAGGTGGCATGGAAGTGAAACCAAGACAGGTACAGGGAACCAAATGGATGCTTCCAGAATGGTTATGGATAGGCCAGGAAGGTATCAAGAGGGTGGGTGACAGGAACAGGTGGGGAGTGTCAGAAGTTTCAACTGGTGCCTTAAGGAACTGGGGAAGAGAAGAGGAGGAGGGAAGCTGGTTGCAGAGTGAGGAAAAGTTGATTGGAGAAGGCAGATTGTCCAGCAGAAAAGTGGGGGTGAGGAGCTGCAAAAGTGCAATGGTCCCTGGAATGGAAGGAGTATGAAGCCAGAGGGAGTTGGGAGTGAGAGAGGAGAGATAAGAGGGAAAGGACGTGAACCAATATTTGGATATGAAGGAGGTGCAATGAGACAGATGTCATAAAGGCACAGACAGGATGGATAGGGATGTGTAGAGTGAACAGCGGTGGGTGCGGGGGGGGGGGAGTTTGTAGCAAAGGGACAGAAGGAATTGCAGAGAATGTCCAGTCTGGTGAGGGAAGTGGAAGAGGCGGTGCTGTAGACCACATCCACATAGTCAAAAACAGGGAGAACCATCTTGGTAACAGACTGCCTGCAAACGTGCAGTGATAAGCAGTCCTTGTTGTGGTAAAGGGCACTGAGCTTGGGATGCAGTTTTGCATGGATGGTATTGAAGTGGGCTAAGAAAGTTAGCTTACTATCAAGACACACACCAAAGTACTTGAAAGATTGAACAGTATCAAGTGGCATGCCATCCAAAGTGGTAAAAATAGGGGGACAGTGAGTCTGGTCATTCTGACTGGCATCAAAGATCATAGAAACTATTTTTTGTGCATGTGTGTTGACTTTCAGTTGATTAAACTGGAGCCATAGCAGAACATTATTGAAGTCCTGCTGGAGTAGGTCTTCTACAACTGCAGTGGATAGACTGGAGGTGAAGATGACTGTGTCATCTGCATACATGTGGGTATATGTGAGATGGCACAGGCAGAGGGAAGGTCAATCAGGAAAATGGAGAAAAGGATGCGACTCATGATGGAGCCTTGTAGAACCCCAGCCAGAATAGGAAGTGGAGGGGACAGGATGCCTCCTACCTGTACCGATTGTTGTCAGCCCATTAGATAGGAGCAGAACCAAGCAACAGCAGGAGGTGAGAGGCTAGTAGATCTCAGCTTGTCAAGAAGAAGTAGATGGGAAACAGAATTGAAGGCTTTTGGCCAGATGTGCCCCATATCCATCCTGGAGAAAATGTATTTATTTATTTATTTGAGTTTTGATGACCAGGTAGGACCACTGAGACAATTATAGTCCCTTTTTCAGGGTCAACCCAGGGACATACATGGTACAGTATAGCAGAGCATTTGTACAGGGAGTCGGTACATTACAGTATCAAATTTGACATACATTGTACAATGGATACAATAACGTAGAGCTAGTTATGTTCACCATATTTACATATCTATAAATTCTATATACATTAGGATTTTTAACTATACATGTGCAATAGAATGTCACATTTTGAGCACAAAAAGAATGGGGAGAGTAGGCTGATGAAGAGGGGGTGGGGAGGGAAGGGGAGAGGTGGTATGGGTCAGAGGTCAGGCGAAGGGGGAGGTTAAGAACTTTAGTGGAAGCAGAGGCAGGAGGGAGAGGCAGCGAGAAAGACAATCAGATTGGACTTGAAAAGAGGAAGAGGAAGAGAAGGACAAGTCAGGATGTGGGGAGGGAGGGTGTTCCAATCAGAGACAGCAGCAAATGAAAAGGACCTCCTGGAGAGGGATAGACATAGATTGAGGGGGACTAGCAGGGGAGGAAGGAGGAGTGTAGGTTGCGAGGTGCCTGCCGGAGGTGAATCAAATCTCTAAGCAGGGTGGAGTAAAGAGGTGGACAAATTTAAACTTTAAGCACATGGAGAAATACTACAATTTAGCTTCGTAAGGCAACCAGCCTTGAAAGGAGAGGATGTCACAGTGGTGTGATCATGAGTTAGCCCCCAACGCGAACCTACCAATCCTGTGGTAAGCCTGGGAGAGGATGGAGAGAGATGAGGTATTAGCAGAGAGTAGCGGGGGGGCACTGTATGTTAGGAGGGGAGTAAGAGACGAGGAGGCAATTTTTAGGCAGGAAGCAGAGGTGAGATATTGGCGTATTCGGTAGAGCAGACCAAGCTTCTGCTGCATATGTTTAACTATATTGGAGATGTGAATGTTGAAAGAGAGCGATGGGTCCAGGGTGAATCCCAAGTATCTGAAGGATGGGACTGTCTCCAAGGTATCTCCCATGATTGAAGTTATGTTAAGAGTAAGAGGAGCAAACTTGGAGGTAGAACGGGGGTAGAAGAGCATACATTTAGTTTTCCTGGCATTGAGAATGAGCTGTTTGCAATTGAACCAGTCCTTGAGGGAGGTGAAGTCAGTGGCAAGTTCTTGATTGATTTGATCAAAGTCAGGTGATGACTGACAGATAATTGCATCGTCTGCATAAAGATGTACCGTGGCACCACCACAAAAACAAGGGAGGTTGTTTATGAAGAGTGAGAACAATAATGGTCCCAGAATGGATCTCTGTGGCATGCCATGGGTTATCGGCCTATGTTCTGAAAGGAAGTCATCCCATTTAACTCTTTGGGAGTGGCCAGATAGGTAGCTTCTTGCCCAATTTAGGGTACATTTATCCAGACCTAAGACATGTAGTTGGGGGAGCAGGAGATCATGGTTTACCAGATGAAATGCTTTAGTGAGGTCGACAAAGATGGCACCAGTGGCACAACCCTTGTCCATAGCATGAAATATATCCATTGTCACTTTTATCAGTGATGTTAGAGTGCTGTGATTCCTTCTGAAACCGTGTTGATGGCGGGATAGTGACATGAAATAGGGAGCCAGTGGAATGGTGCTTTTGGAAACCAAACTGGAAGGGTAAGAGGAATTTAAAGGATGAAAGAAATCAGGGAGTCTAGAATGGATCACTTTCATTTGCAGCTTAGAGACGGAAGAGAGGAAGGAGCTAGGACAGAAGTTATCAGGGGAGAAGAGGTCACCACCTTTGTGAAGTGAAATAACTTTGGCCTGCTTCTAAGATTGAGGAACTGCACTGAGGGAGAAGGAAAGATTGAGTAGGTGAGTGAGGGGGCTGCAATGGCAGGGGCTGAGAAATGTAGCAGCTTGGGGTCCAGACCATCAGGTCTGGACTTTGACGGGTTGAGGGAGGAAAGGCAAAGTAGGGTTTCCTGGATGGTGATCAGTTGGAAGTGGAAACCCGGTGAGTGGTGAAGGAGAACAAGAGGGAAAGGAGAGGGACCAGAAGGGGGAGAGGAAGTGAGTGAACAGATTGTGAAGAACTTATTGAAATGAGCAGCAAGAGAGGTGGGGTCAGACACAGGTGAACCATTAATCATGAGGATTGGGGAGTAGACCAGGCAGGGGGTCAAAAAGGGAGAAGATGGCCGTCCAGAACTTTGCTGGGAAGTTGTGGTTTTTCCTACAGGTTGACCTTGAAATATTGCAAATTTCCAGCCCAGGCAGCCTTTGTACAGTGGCTCCTTGGTGCCCTGTGAGAGACGAGCTCAGAAAAGGAGTGGGATGATTTGTGGCAGGACCATGTGAGGGCTTTGGACTTGCACAGATCGATGATTTCAGTGGTAATCTAGGGGTGGTGGGAAGTTTTTACTCTGGATTTCCTGGCAGGGGGCATGCTTGTCCCAGATGGAGAAAAATTGGGAGTGGAAAAGCACAGGGGCCACATCAATATCTGAAGCACGGAAGATGATTGACCAATCTGCAGCAGCAAAGTTGCTCAGTAAAGCATTGACATTTAGAAACCAGAGAGACCTGGACCAGATGTATTTTGGTAAAAATGGGGGATGCTAGATTTTTTATGACACAGTATATCATGCAATGGTTGCTAAATGAATCTGGTAAAGTACCTGCAGCAACAATACAGTGAGGGTGGGAGGTTAGAATCCAGTCTAAAATGATATGGCTGGTAGAGTGGGGATTGCACTAGGTGGGTTCTGAAATAACCTGTGACAGATTAAGGGAATCAGTCCTATGAATGGCAGGTTTGCAGGATGGGGAAAGCCAATTTACATTGAAATCCCCGAGAAATATGAGTTCACCTGTGGAAGAGTGAGAGGCAAGGAGAAAAGACAGTCAACCAGGGATGAGTGTGAGATCTTAAGGAAGGCATATAAAACCCCAATGAAGATAGGTATGGAGGTATGGGATAGTCTGGCTAGGAGACATTCATGGGAGGAGAGTGTGGCCTCCCTGAAGGCCATAGAACGGGGAGGCTCTGGCAAACATATATGTCAACCTCTTTTTCACATTTTCCCCATCCTGCCTGAAAAGATGGTAATCAGGAAGGGACAGGCTAGAGTCATGAGTTCTGGAGGAGAACCAGGTCTCAGAGATACAAAGGACATCAGGAGAGTGTAACTGAACCCAGATAGAGAGGAGGTTGACTTTTGGTAGGAGGCTCCTAGCATTCAGATAGCATTCACTAAGACCTTTGGCAGGAGAGAGAATGGGAGGGAAGAAGAGGAGGAGGGACCAAGTTTGAGCTCCACATCACTACACAGGAGGAGGAGGAGGAGGAGGCAGATGGACCCGGGTTTCCTACCCTTGCCACAGGTTGGAGAGCAGGGACAGGAGGGACGGTGAGGGGAGAAGAGGGCATGGTGGAAAAAGTACAGGTTGAAGGAAGGGGACTGTAGAAAACCAGGATGAATAATAGAGGGAAGAGAGGTGAAAGGTAAGAAGAGTTGGGGTGAAAGGGGGGGGGAAGAAGGGTAGGAGAGTTGGGTAGGGATGAGTTGGAAGGGGTAGGAGAAGGAGTGGGAAATGGAGCAGGATGAGGAAAACAAGGAACATTTTAACCGGAGGGAGCAAGAATGGCAAGCAGAAAACAACAGTTGACCAAACAGTTAACAATAGCAGGTAAAATAACAGCAATGTACATTATCACTTTCATTATGTACACTCCATTGATCTGGTCTTCTTCCTGGGGTCGAGGCCTCCGATTTAGAGGTGAGACCAGTCGGCTGTTCTGATCACTACACTGTGAGGTTCAATTTTTGCGCCCCCCCCCCCCCAGAAGGCCTGCTCCTGTGGATATGGTCAGTTACCGCCCTTTGCGGGAAGTGAGTCCTGAAGGCCTTGCAACTGTGATTGATCTCTCGGAGTTTCCTATGGCCAGCTCAGGTCCAGAGACTTTAGTGGTGGCTTATAATAGGGCCATTTCTGTAGCCCTGGACTTGATTGCTCCTGTCTATGTTTGTCCTCTCCCCCTTTGCACTTGGGCCCTGTGGTTTGAATGGTCCTTAAGGGAGTTGCGGTTAGTTGGATGTAGGTTAGAGCAGCATTGGCTGAAATCCGCCTTTGATGCCGACCATCTTAGATTGTTGAACACTATCAGATCTACCAATCAGCTATCTCCCATAAGAAGGCAGAATTCTTGTCTGGGGAGATAGCTGCCGCTCAGAACCGACCAGCTCAGCTCTTCTGTACAGTGGACAGGCTGTGTAACCCAGCCTGTCTTCAGCTCCGAAGACCTTTTTCGCAGTTAGAGTGCGATGAACTTGCTCGGTTCTTTGCAGATAAGGTGACCGACATCAGGTCTGAAATTCTTTCGACCTGCTCTATGGGGGTTGTGGATGATCGGTGCTTAGTTGCCTCACTTCCGATTTCGTGGAGTTCCTTTGCCTTGCCCGAACTTGTGGATGTCATGCAGATTGTCCAGGGTATGCACCCTATGACCCGTAGTTTGGATCCGGGCCCAGCTTCCTTAATTATGGGTTGTTGGGATTTGATCAGCCCGGTCCTGGTGCAGATAGTCTGGTGCTCCTTGGAATCTGATGAGTTTCCAAGGTCCCTGAAGGAGGCAGTGGTTATTCCCCTCCTAAAGAAAGCTTCTTTGGACCTGGATATTTCTGCTAACTACAGACTAGTCTCAAACATTCCCTTTATAGGGAATGTGATTGAGAAAGTAGTTGCGGTACAGCTGGACGACCACCTGACCATCCATAACATCTACGAACCTCTTCAGTCTGGTTTTCAAAAGAGGCACAGTACTGAGACAGCAATGGTTCTGGTGCTCAATGATCTCCTGATGGCGAGAGATTGGAGAAGCCATTCTATCTTGGTGCTCCTTGATCTTTCTTCAGCCTTTGATAATGTAGACCATGAGGTACTGCTTGGATGCCTGAGGTCTGTCTGTGGACTAACGGATTTGGTTCTCAGATGGTTTACATCTTTCCTCTCTGGCAGGACTCAGAGTGGTGTCTGGGGTTTTTTCCTCGGACCTATATTCCCTGCCATGTGGGGTCCCTCAGGGTTCAGTTCTATCCCCCATGTTGTTTGCAGTGTATATGCTGCCCCTCGGAGACATTGTAAGATGGTACAGGCTGAGGTTTCACTGCTATGCTGATGATACCCAGCTCTACCTGTCTTTTGCCCCTGACCTGGATAGAGCTGTCTCTGTATTTAATTCCTGCCTCACTGATATCCAAGACTGGATAACTTCGAGCTGGTTAAAGTTGAACTCCGGAAAGACGGAGGTGATGGTAGTGGACCCGGGTCACCGGATAGAGGGGTTGAGGGCTGGTCATCCCTCTGGACTTGTTCTGGAGGGTTTGCAACTTCCTTCCTCTGAACAGGTGCGAAACCTGGGGTAATGCTTGATGATCAGCTGACATTATGGGCTCAGGTGTCGGCCGTCATCAAGTCTTCCTTTTAGCATCTTAGGGATATCTCCAGGATTAAGCACCTTGTTCTGTCTGAGGATCTACCTACCCAGGTCTATGCTTTTGTGACTTTGTGCCTAAATTATTGCAATTCTCTGTACTTAAGGCTGGCTGGGATTGATATCCACCACCTGCAGCTCGTGCAGAATGCAGCAGCACGATTGGTGACAGGAGTTCCTCAATCCTCTCATATTACACCGGTGCTGCATGATCTGCACTGGCTGCTGATTAGGTGGCGGATCACCTTTAAAGTTGGTTTACTGACTTATAAAGCCGTACATGAACAGGGCCCTGACTACTTGAAAGAGCTCCTTGTTCCTTGCCGCCCAGTGCGACAGTTGTGCTCGTCTGTCGAGGGGTTTCTAGAGATTCCAAGGGTGTTTTTGAAATCTTCAGGGGCCCGTGCATTTGTGCACGTGGCCCCAGCCCTCTGGAATTCTCTACCCCGCCAGCTTTGGGAGTGCATGACCATGGGGGGTTTCAAGCAGGCAATGAAACTGTATTTGTGGTGCCATGCTTTTGGTGGCACAGTGTCAGTGGCTCAGTAGGTAGCACATTCGCCTCTGAGGTCGGGAGATCAGAGGGCTGTGGGTTCAGTTCCCACATCTGGCACTTGGGTTAATATCCCAGTGCTGACACTGTAGTGCAGCATGAGAGGGGTGCTGCACTTCTGAGGGCCGTCTTTCAGATGAGACGTTAAACCGAGGTCCCATCTGCCTGGATTGGTGGTAGTTCAGGTGGATGTTAAAGATCCTTGCACTTATCGAAAAGAGTAGGGGAATTTCCTGGTGTCCTGGCCAAATTTCCCTCATTCACTCAAAATACCACCAACAGCTTAATCTGGTTCAAGGTCAGCTGGCATTCATCTATATCCCCCTCCCCCTGGGTCGTGCCTGAAAATAGGCAGGATTTGTCTAGTGCACTTACTCAGTCAACAAAAGCTAAATAAATAAATAAAATTTTGGATCCTTTGATTATATTATTTCATTGTGACGCTGTGTTTTATTATGATTTCTTATTTTTTTTTTGTACAGCGCCTTGATAACTGAAAAGCACTTTTGAGAAATAAAATGTATTATTATTATCAGTAGATGTTCTAGGCAGCTTGTCAGCAGCAATAGTGATCAGCTGGAAACAGACTGACAACACAACAGGTGAGCAGCAACAGGTGAGAACTGCAACACAGATGTACACTCCAGTATACAGACTGCTGAAGGTGTTGGAGAGCAGACCCAGGTACAATTAAGCAATAATGGATATACTCAGCACAGGTAAAATATAGTGTGTAACCTCACATTGACAATAATAACAGACAAGGAGTATAAAAAAAAAACTGCAGAAACAGGATGCTTCCAGATAGAAATGCTTCTAGGACACAGGACATGAGTGACTATTTGACAAGAGGCAGCAACTACACAAATATATATTAGAAGACTACCATACAACTGTAAAACTATGTATTACAAAAGTATAAAATATGGCCGACTAGAGCAGATGTTCTCCTTTTTAGAATAAGAGGTTACAAGAGCTATGTAAAAACAAGTTGAATTAAATAAAATGTACTGACTAGTAAAACTGTGAACTCAATGATCGACAAAAGAAAAGATCAATTTAACTCATCATCTGAAGAATATCAGTCCCCAAAGATTTAGCTATCCAAAAAGTACTTTCAAACAGCACCTAGCCCCAGCAGTTGGGAGGGCCAGACTGCAAGTCAGCTTTCCTGCCTGTGGGACAGCTTCTCTCACTTCTCAACTCCTACCAAGCACCACTAGGAGTAACGACCTGCAAAGGAGCCAAATAAAGAAATTTTCCTGACTGCCAAGTGCTAGTAACAGAGACTTTCTTAGTGCCCATCCAGTCACTAACCTGATTAAATGGATAGACCTGCAAGAAACACCTGCTGCAATGGTCGCAATGACAAATCCTGTTGTTTTTGAGACAGAAGAGATAAACAGTAAATCCACAGGAATGGCACTGCACCCGAGCAGTTCAGGAGAGCAGTTGTCTTTTCAGCATAAGTCTGCAATGTCCAAACAACTAAAACAACATACTTTTGACTCCCTCGGTAGTTCAGTTAACCAGATCGTGGACTTATCTATTGTTTTGACAGGAGCTTTGAAGTGCTCAGTGCAAAAGTAGACTATTTACAACTGGACAGTAAGATGAACTGGGAAAACATTAACATTATATCTGCACAAGTAAAAACCAACACAGAAAATAATGCCAGCATCTCTGATAAACTAAAAGGTATGGAAGCAACAACATATGGCATTGTCAAAGAAAATTAAAGCATTATAACAGAAAAATAGAAAGTTTGAAAAATTGACCACTGTATCAGAATATGAGAATTGTGGGAGTGCCATGCAAATTTGATGTTGATTTTGTCAATACACTAGAGCTTGTAAAAGATATCCTGGTCTAGGTGTACAAGTTTTATGTTGATAATCTGCCTTTTGTATATAAGGCTTTTTGTGTGCCCAAAAAGACACAAAAAGTAGCAAATGGAACCATACCTGCAGCTAAGGATGATCTAGATATTCAGAAAGACCCTGATCCTGCCTATTACTGTCTCCATGTGTGTTGCAGAGGCTGATGGAAGGTAGAAGGATTACTGATTCTTACTCCCAGTCTGTGGTTTGTACAGTATTGGGCAAGGTCCTGAGGGACCATTTTAGCATCTATTGCCCCCATGCCTGGTGTTAGGTGCATTAAATAGCCTGTTTGAAGTGTTAGAATTGCTGATTTTGGTAGTAGTGTGAAACTGGCAGTAGTGATTGAGCAGTTCCAGTCCCATTCTATATAGCCCCCTCCCACATTGAGATTCTTGAGCACTGAGCAAGGGCAATGTGCCAGCAGAAGCAACAAGTGTTTGCCTGTGTCCAGCAGGGAAGACAGGGGAAGGGCCAAACACTTTGCATTAGTGCTGTGTGGAATTTTCAAATTCTGGCCAAACGAAATTCCACAGAATATTCAAAATTTCACCGATATTCCACTGTATTCTGCCGGAAATGGAATGGCTGAATTCCACAGCATAAAATAGTTGAAGAATGATTTTCTGCTGAAAAAAAAATCACTGTTCATGAATCTCAATATATTCCACAGAAATTGTTGTGGAATAATTTTCCAGGGAAAAAATACTGGTTTGCAGAATATTATTCCATGGATCACAGTAGGCAGAATTCCACAGGCAAACAAGTGAAATTCCAGCACAAATTCCTCCCTCAGAATGGTCATTTAACACCAATTCCACTGGCGGAATTCCACATTCCATACAGCACTACTTTACATCTAACAGCTTACATAAAAGTAAGATTTATTATTGGGGTAAAATAAAGTGGACCCAATAGGGGACTTGCTATCATTCTTGTGTAAAGAAGGTTCAATAACTGTTCTCAGACTAGCATATCCAGTAATAGAAGACTTCACATGTGGCAAATATATACTGTGTTACCATAGACATCCATACAGTTAAAGAGGAATTTAGAAGAGCTTTAGAAATAAATAAAATTGGAAGTTTCATAAATACTTTAGCGGCAACAAAATAAATGCTAGCACATTGCCATCAAGGTCCCTTGGTTACAGGAGGGAAAAAGGGGCACAGAGAGGAAGAGGGAATCTCATTTATCTCTGAACAGGAAAACAGAGTAGGGATGATATTTGCAATCCTATAGAAAATGAATGGTGCATTGTACAACACAAAAATAGGACAAAAAAGGGACCCAGGGCAATTAATAGTAATAAGACTGAAATCCTACAGGAAAATAGATTTGACACTCTATACCAGGAGGAGAATACAAGCAACAACAGAATCCAATTAGATGTAGATGAGGCTTCCTGGGGAAAATCAGATGAAAAAACAATGCATTGTATTAGGGGACTCCATTATATTCTATATTGACTCAGTTATTTGGGATAAAAAAAATACAGTGGGAACTTGATTTCCAGGATGTGGGGCAGAAGACCCAAGACCTAAACTTACCAACATCTGAATAAAAGTGGCAAAAATCCAGTTGTGACACTATGTGTTGGCACCAATAATATGACAAACACCATTGAGGAGTACATGTATCATGAAATTATGTGCAGGAAAATGAACTAAAAAATAATAGAGGTTGTGAGACAATCATTTCTGAAATACTACCAATACCTAGAGAATTGAAAAACAATCAAACTGTAGTGTGTATTAATGTAAGATTGAAAAATCGATGTACTAGGAAAGGGATAACATTTATTGACAACTGGAAGGAGTTCAATGATAATATAAATCTCTTCACAAGGGACAGACTGCATTTAAATAAAATGGATGCACAAAGACTGGGACATAAAACTAAAATAGAGCTATATAGTGAACATTTAAACTAATGTGGAAGGGGGAAACTGAGGGGAAGGTACATTACAAGGAGAAATTAAAGGAAAAAAGGGAGAAAGGCCAGGACAGTATGAAAAGGAAAAGGGCTACTCCAAAAGATGCAGTATGGACAGTTTACACCTTATTGTAGGAACCCAAAAAATAAAAGAGAAGAATTATTAGCCATGAAGAATAAAAGCATTATCAAATTGTTGCAATCACCACAACCCTGTGGTCCCAAAATGAAATATGGGACAAGGCTATAAATGGTTATAACTTGTTTAATTGTGCTCCTAATAATAGACAGGGTGGAGTGATTGCATTATAGGTTAGGGAAGGTATAAAAACAATTGATATGACCAATAAGATAACACAAAAAAATAAAATTTCAACAAAAACATTATGGGTAAAAATAAAAATAAGTAGAATTTCATAATAGGAGTTTGTTACAGACCCGCAGACTCTCCAGATGAAATATATTTATTTATTTTATTTTATTTTTATTTATTTGGAAATCTTGGCTAGCACCAGTGAGTGGATGTTCATTAAATGGTTCTATGTCAGTTAACAAGTACAGAGTGATACATAAACATTCAAATACAGAGTGGTTCAGTAGCAAATATACAAACTCATGTTACGGTACAACAGTGCAGATTAAGTTCATGGTTAAACTATACTGAGGCATTGTACAATGTATGCCCGTGTCAAGGAGAGACAAAAATCAGTAGAGTAGACAGAGGGAGGGGAAGAGGGAGAAGATGGAGGTAATGGTAAGAGGAAGGGGGTGGTGGGGAGAGGAGGTGTAGGGATAGGGAAGAGAGGTGTGGGGGTATGGCAGCACCATGGGACAGGATGGTGGGTCAGTGAAGTGCAAGGTCAGGACTACCCAATGGAACAGTGACAAGGTTAAGAAGTGCTAGAGGGTAAGTGCAGACTATGGCAATGGGATTACTGACTTGAGGCGGGATTTAGTAGGGGCAGGCACAGGTACCCATGGTGAGAAGGTGTTGGTGCAGTTTGTGTTTAAAAGAGCCAATCGTTGCTGCATCACAGATGTCCTGAGGTAGTGTATTTGTCGAGAGGGGGGCCCAGTATGAGAAACCCCTCTGAGCCAAGGTAGTGCAGCACCTTGGCACATGGAATACTAGAGAGGCAGTGCTTCTGGTTTGCATTGTGCTTCATGAAGGGATCAGTAGGTTCTGTACTCCTAGTGGTAGATGGCTTAAGGAGGCTTTTTTGGCAAGGAGGCAGGTTTGGTACCTGATTCTTCCACTGAGCTGTAGCCAGCTAGTCATGGTATAGAGATCACAGGTGTGCATGAGTCTAGCAGCACCTGTGAGGAGATGGCTGGCTTTATTCATTGAGGTTGAGATGCAGTGGAGGGCTGTGTCTGTTGCAGATCTTCGGATCACCAGCCCATAATCAATGAGTGAGACGATTGAGCTATTGATGGCAATGCTCAGGGCTTCATGTGTGAGACAGTGCCTGTGCCAATACAGGATCCCAATTCTGGTATTCATGGCCCTTACAGTAATGTCGATGTGCTCGGCGTATGATAGGGTGGAGTCGATAGTGATGTCCAGGTATTTGAAGTATCGAACAAGTTCGAGAGTGACACCCCCAACGTACAGAATTGCAAGTGGGAAGGCTCTGTGTTTGCTTTGTGGGGTGGAGAACATCATGGTCTTGGTCTTTTTATAATTCAAGACCAGTCTATGGTCCTTAAACCACTGCTCCATGGATACAAAGTCACTTTGTAGACCTGCCTCCAGATGTTCAAGGTGTTGACTGCTGGCGAATAAAACCGCATCATCTGCGTAAAGAGCATTTGACATGAGCCAGAGGTTGGGAGGTTATTTAAGAATAAGCTGAACAGCAGTGGTCATAGGTTCATAGGTTAGTACAAGTTTGAGGGACTAACCCATAATGAACTCACCACCCTTAACCAAAGTGGAATTTATATTTGTTATCACCCATATATTGATCTAAGTTCATCTTAAACTGCTGTAGATTAGCATTTTGTACCACATCTGACAGGAGGGTATTCCAAATTGGTACTGTTCTCTGAATAAAGAATCAATTTCTTTTAACTGTCTTGTTAATATTAGATCTTAGTTTTAACTTATGAGACCTAGTATTATTTACAGAAGGATACCAATCCAAGCAGATGGTCTCAAATAAAGCAGCATCTCTTGAAGCTTTGAAAATCATGCATAAATCTCCTCTTAGTGAACAATATTCTAGGGAATAAAGTCTCAAGGCTTTCAATCTATTGCCATATGAAAGGAATTTCAAATTAATAATGTTTCTAGTTAGTCTCCGTTGTACTTTTTCAACCAACACCTTATCCTGTGCTTATGTTGGGGCACAGAATGATGAACAGTAGTCTAGAATAGATCTAACTATACTACAATATATAGATAGATATAAGCACCTCTGGCTCTCTACTTTTAATATTTTTCAAAATACAACTGATTAATCTGTGACATTTTTTTACTGTTTTATTTGTATGCTCAGTAAATTTAAAATCATTTGTGACATATACTCCCAAATCTCTCTCAGAAGTTCTGTTTTTAGTAAAATATTATTCATATAATAATCAGTTAACCTATTTATCTTACCAAAATGCATGACTTTACATTTGGCAATATTAAAAATTAATGTATTTTCCTTAGCCCAATTTGATAGACTGTTCAAATTAACTTGTAACAAATGTGCAGCATTAGAGTCGTTCACTATACACCCCAATTTACTATCATCTGCACATTTATTAAGCCATACTCCCTGTGTGGTATTCATACTAGAAATAACTATGTTAAACAAAACTGGACCAAGTACTGAGCCTTAAGGTACTCCACTAGTCACCAAGCTCCAGGTGGATTTATAACCCTGAACACTGACTTGTTGCCTTCTATCTGACAACCAGGACGAAATCCACATTATAATATTATAGTGGAGCCCTATGCGTACAAGACATTCAATTAAGATCTTGTGAGATACAGAGTCAAAGGCTTTTTCATAATCCAGAAAGTTAACATCTACCAGAAGGCCCGCGTCCAAAGCTTCACTAATGGGTTCAAAAAAATTAATCAAGTTGTTATGGCATGATCTACCTGGTGTAAAGCCATATTGAGTAATATCACTCAATCCATGATTTACGGTATGACTGCTTATTCTTTGTAGTAGAAGTTTCTCCATAATTTTCCCAATACAGGAAGTCAGACTAATTGGTCAGTAATGCTTTACATCTTGCTGATTACCCCATTTGTGAATAGGAATAACCAAAGCCTCTTTCCATTCCAGTATACCCACCACTTCCGTAAGAGATTTATTGTACAGCAGGGTAAGGGCACCAGCATGCTCATAAGAGACTTCTTTCAAGAAAACAAAGGGGATGTTATCTGGTCCTGCTGAGGCTGTTGATTTTAAGAAATTAATAGCTGAATAAGTTTCAGCAACTGTGAATTCCACACTTGAGTCCTGGATACTATGTCCTAATATGGATCCTTGCGGTACACCAGATCTGACAATTCTGCTGTCAGAGATCACATCCCGATCCTAACCTGCTGATAGCTTTTGCTCAGTAGCTAGTGAACCAGCCCAAAGCTTCAGAGGAGAGCCCAATGTCAGTCAGTTGTTTGAGGAGGAGCCCATGATGCACCGTATCAAATGCCTTTGATAGGTCAATGAATGTGGCTCCTACCAGGAGGCCTTGGTCTAATGCATGGTGGATGTATCCCGTAAATTCTAGCAAGGCCGTGATGGTGCTGTGGCCACCCTTGAACCCGTGCTCTTTGGGACACAGTAGTTGATGAGGGTTGAGGTACTCCACAAGTTGATCAGCCACAATCCACTCTAGGGCCTTGGAGAGTGGGGGTAGTATTGGGCTTGGTCTATAGTTATTGAGCAGAGTCCAATCACCACTTTTGTGCACCGATCTAACTGTTGCAGATTTCCAGTGTTGAGGGAATTGTGAGTGACAGAGCAAGAGGTTTATAATTTGTGTCAGTGGGCTAAGAACTTCGTCAAGTGCCAGGCTAAAAAATTTTAGGTCTGGGGAGTCCCCACTGTGTCTTGACTTACATAGTACCTTTTCCAGATATTTTCTGGCATCGGCTTCAGAGACTACTTTGAAGTGAAAGAGTGGTTGGTCATGGGGAGGCAGTTGTTTCCCTTGTGGGTCATTTGTGGTGAGGGGATTGAAGTAGTTAGTAGGGAGTATGCTGCTTAGGTCTATGAAGGAATGATTCAGGGAGCTGGCAATGAGAAGACGGTCTAAGGATGGCACCCCATCTATTGTGAGCATAGCTGGAGCATTTTGGGGGTCTTTCCTTGTGATGTCATTGAGGTTGTCCCAAAAGGATTTGCTGCTATTCCATGAACTGTTGAGGGCTTCTTTGTAGTAGGTGCTTTTTGCACAATGGATGGCTTTTGTGCAGTCATTTTGTGCTTGTTTGTACCATTGGATGTTTGCTGCTGAGCCATGTGCTTGTGCCACTTGCCAGAGAAGATCACTCCAGGAGAGCTGCTCTAGCAGATACAGAGTAATCCTGGGGCTCATATTCGCAATAAAGATGGGCACTTGGTTGGTGGTGCTAATAGCACAAAAATATACTCAGTTAAACAAAATAGGTGCAGCACACACCCTTGCAGTGAGGAGAAGAGACAAAAATCTAGTTCAAATGAATGTAGTTTTTGTTCCAGCATCATAGCAGTAGCAGTACAAGCGTTCTTACGTTTCATCCCTTGCCTCAGGGGCTTCCTCAGAGAATTAATTCATTCAATGACATAGCTTCTTTTTATATGTATAAGAACTAATCAAATACATCCTTCTTTTAACACATCACCATGCGGGTTACTTTAATTAAAAAGAACATAACATCACTCAGTGCATCATTTAAAGACCGAGTATAAACAAAAAATTTTTATTATTATTTTTTGATCTCATCTTGTTTCCTTGGTTCTTGCAGCTGCAGTATCAGCCATCCACCAGATGTCTTTAATCCTGGGGTTGTAGTGTCCTTTGACCGATCTTGTTTTTATTGGGGCATGCTTGTCACATACAAAATTGAATTTGATTATGAAGAAGAGGTAAATGGCTACATCCACGTACTAGCATCATACAGGTCAGATCAGTCTTGGAACTTGAGGTCTGTTTTGAGTTGTTGTAGATGGCCTGTTAGGAGGACACGGCTTGATATATTTCTGGCAGGAGGTTTGCTGTAGTTGTTATTCCAGGTGCATGTGATGGGAGTGGTCACTCAGAGAGTCTGGGAGTACAGTAATATCGTCAATATGTGCAGGACGGTTAACGAGTATCCAGTCCAGCAGGGTGCTCATGCCAGTCTTGTTGGAGATTCTATCATTTGGGAGAATTGGATGCCAGATAAGGTGTCCTTGATACTGGCAGATGATGGGGAGAGCCAGTTAATTGAAGTCACCTAGAAATATAATTTCTGTGTTGAGGCTGAGGGTACTGATATAATCCATAAGATTGCTGGTGCCAGCTGTGATCTGTTTAGGTGGGATGTACATTGAGAGCAGGGTGAGCACTCTATTGTGTGCACCTAGGATCAGTTTGATGGCCAGTGCTTGTAGGTTGTCACACATGCTGGGGGGGGAGGGGGCTGATCATGCCCCTACAGATAGTCTTTAAATCAATATATCATGGAGGAAACTGAAATGGCCAGTGACGGCAGCAGAAAAGCCAGCCCAACTGTGCCTCCTTGTTTTGCCGGAGATCCCTCTACTCATAACAGGTACTGAATTCAAGCTTACCAGGACTTTCGAGCTGGACACCGATTGGTCCTTTCTCCTTGCTCTGCCTGCTATTGGTTACTACACAATACGGCTTTGCAAGTGATTGGACAGAAACTGGATGCAGTCGGTCTGAGTGTTGCTGCTTTGGCTTGCCCAGAGTGCAGCTGCATTCATATTTTAAACTTCATATTTTTGTCCCGCCTGCCCTCTCTGACCCCGGCCTCTATTAAATACATCTTAGGCCACTCCCTCCTCGTCCTTCCCTTCTGATCATTGGCTCAGCATCACCCTTGAAAATGAAAAAGTGTACTTAGACAAACAATCCCTTTACTACATCCCAACGTGCCCACCCCCATCTGCTTCTAAGTGACCTATCCTCAGGTTTTCTCAGCCCACCAAGCTTGCTGCTCCTATTTGGCAGTGTGTCACTTCTGCTTAATTTTTCTTGCTTCCTACGATCCCTCCCCATTCAACTGTTAAGCAGCATATTCATAAGCCTTTTTGGTCATCATAGCTTGCTGCTGCTATTGACAGCACCAGCTTCACTGATTCCAATCCCTCCCTGCCTTTTTGCCTACCCTAACTGTAGGTGTCTTCCCTCATTTCCAATCATGTCCTTCCCTCACTCCCTGCTTCCAATCTTTTTAATTCTTCTTTCCATCATCTTAACCCTTGCCCCTCAAGCCCTCCAACCTAATAGTACTACCTCACCCCCGCCCCCGCTCCCCTTGCACATACCTTCATTCTTACTATAACTCCTTCCTCCCAACTAATGTTCTGGATTCATTCCCCCCTCAAACCCATAGCCTCCTTAATCACAATATCTAGCCACCTTGCTTTTCTACACTTCCTGTTTAGTCACTCACCTCCCCCCACTCCACTCACTCCCTCCCCCCAAAGGCTCTGCCTGCCACAAATGTCTCAGACTTCACTTCCTTATACTCACACTCCTTTTACTTGCCGAAGGGAAATGTTCACCCTAACCCTGGCCCCTCCCCAAAAATCGCTATCCAACCATTAACACAAATCCTTCCTGCACCTTCTCTGCCCTCCCTAAAGGTCTAAAGATCCTTCCCTTAAATATCTGTAGCCTCATCTCAAAAATCAGCCTTCTGCAACCGCTGGTAACTTCCCTTAAGCCAGATATCATAATCCTAACCGAAACTTGTTTAATGTCAAAATATCAGATCCCTCCATCAATATCCCAGGCTACTCCCTACTCAGGCAGGACAGAGCCAGTAGGGGAGGTGGAGTAGCCTTCTATATCTTATCCCCACTGCAGTTTACTACCATCCTCTTATCCTCCTTAACATTCAGCTTTGAAGCCCTAGTTGTAAATATTACATTGCTCTATTCCTCTCCCATCTTTATTTCTGGAATATATTGCTGCCCTGGTACCAAGCCCTCTGCTACTTTGGACCTCATTACATCTATAACTTACTTCTCACACAAAGGCAAACTATACTTACTAGATGATGTAAACCTAAACTGGTTATCACCAATTACCTCCAAGATGAGAAACAACATCTCCACCCTCAGTCTTTCCCAACTCATCCAAGAACCCACCTCTAAATCACAAAACCCTAAATCACTCACTCTTGGACTAGGCCCCTCCCACCCTCACGAATCATAAAGTCAGGCACCCTCCCAGATGCCCTCAGTGATCACCATCCAGTATTCATGGTCAGGAAGGTCTATAAACCAAATACGCCACACAAAACCTTGTAGCTCCAGTTCCCTAAACTTAAACCTCATCCTTTCTATATTAACCAACACTGACTGGTTCCCAATAGTCTCTACCTCAACTGTCAACCAAGCACTTGATTACTTCAAAGCTAAATTTCTAGCCACCTGGAACTCCTATGCCCCTCTCAAACAAACAAGAATTCATGGAAATCACCACCCCTGGATCACCCCTGAGTTAATGACCTGCCTCAGGGAGCATGATAAAGCTTAGGGAAAACACAAGGCCTTCCAACTCCCATCAGACTACACTCTATACCGCAGGTTAAGAAATGTCTGCACAAAACCTACCAGGTTAGCCAAGTCCAAATATTTCCAGTCTTCCTTCCTAAAAAATATTAACTCCCCCTCTAAATTCTGGAAAGTGGTCCATTCTCTTCCCCCCCCCTTCACAGCCCCCAACCCCAACTCTTAACATAAACAACACTATAGTGTCTGAACCATATCTAGTGGCTCAGGAGTTTAACTCCTACTACACCTCCTGTACCTCAACCCTTCTAAAGTCCCTTCCCTCTGCCTCCTCTTCCACGCTCCATCCCTCCCCAATCCTACATCCCTCCTGTGCCCACCCCTCTTTCTCTTCTGTCTCTCCTGCAGAGACACTAACTGCCCTACTCTCTCTCTCAACCCTTCCAATGGCTCCTCAATGGACTATCTTGACCCAAAACTCCTCTACCTCTCTGCTTCTGCTATTGCCTACCCACTTTCCCTAATTCTAAACCTCTCCTTTAAGACCTCCTCCATCCCCTCACCCTGGAAACATGTGGTGGTCCTCCCCCTCCCTAAGAGTGGTAACCCCACCTCTCCTGCAAACTACCATTCTATTCCCCCCTCCTCCCTACCCTTGCTAAGCTCCAAGAACACTTGGCCCTCTCTCAACTAACCTCCTTTCTAGCTGACTCCTCCTTTTTCACTTTGTTCCAGTCTGGTTTTTGGAAGAACCACTCCACCACCCCCTCCCTCCTAAGGATCACTGACTCCATACTCACTGGGATGGACAATGGCCTCATCACTTCTGCTATCTTTTTCGACCTCACCAAGGCGTTTGACACAGTTTCTCATATCCTTCTCCTTGACTCCATTACAGTTGTTGGCCTGTCTGCTCCTGCTCATAACTGGTTTAGAGCCTACCTCACAGGCAGAATGCAATCCATCAAGATCCTTGATAAAATCTCTCCCCCCTCCCAATCTGAACAGGAGTCTCCCAGGGTGCAGTACCTGACCCCATCCTCTTCTCCGTCTTCCTAAATGACCTCCCCACAGCCTGTTCCCCCTCATCTTCTATTCATATGTACTTCAATGACACTGTCCTGTACACCTCTGGTAATTGCCCTATCAATGTAGCAACCATCCTTCAGCAAGACTTCCACCAGGTTCAGCTATGGTTTGCTTCATATCAGCTATTCCTAAATGCCAAAAACACAGACTCCATGACCTTTGGCACAAGGCAGAGACTCTCTAGGCTTCATTCCCTTCCCTCTTTCCATACTATTGATGGGACAACCAATGAGGACACCTCCTCTTTCAGATACCTTGGGGTCTGGCTGGACCAACACCTCAGTTTCTCTGGACACATCGATGCCATTCTGAAAAAACTGCACTCCAAGCTTGGTGCCCTATTTAGAAACCATAGTTGCATCCCTCCTACGGCATGGTACAAATTAGTCCACAAGATGATCCTCCCCATTTTTGACTACTGCGATGTAGTCTATGGTGCCACTCCCAAATCCTCCCTGACCAGAGTGGACTCTCTCTTTAACTCCTTCTGTCACTTTGCCCTTGATGCTCCACCATGTACTCATCACTGTGACCTATACTATGCCCTGTCCTTTCCCCCCTTGGCTAACAGACACCTTGCTCACTGTGCCAAACTCACTTCTAGATTCGGGCTAGGGAACTTCCCCCCTCCTTCTCCCCTCCTCCCTTCCACTCCTTCAGATCTGCTGAAACTTGTACTCTGATGACCCCCCATCATACCACCCTTATCAGTCAATCAGGCTTTTCCCATCATTTTCCTAAAATTTGGACCCCCCACAAATATGTCATTCTTCCTCCCCCCACTCCCTAGCCTCTGTTATTCATAACATTCTTGCTGTCAACTACTCCTGCTTTAACCCTCCTTAACTAAGTTCCTCCTACTAAATACCCCCTCTTGCCTACTCTGATAATCACTTACCTTGTCTCCCCCCTTCTTTCTACTGCTACCCTCCCCTCCTTCCTCCCCCCTGCACTTTCTGCGTCCTCTGTGCCTACCAATATTCAGCCCCTGGCAGGGTTCTCTACACCCTGAAGGGGCTAGCTTTTAGGCCATTTCTCCCCCTCTTCCCAAATGTCCCCCTCTGACTCCTTACTACTTAGCACTTACATTGGTCTCAGTTTACTTATACCTGAACTCCTGCACTTTTAGTCCTGTCTGGGTAGTGTTTATTACTGTATACAGAAATTCTCAGCCATGTTAAAAAAAAAATTAATTCTGTTAACCACCTTTCAAATGTATAAAATATGCGCCATTTTAACTGCTTATGTTGTACTGTTACACATTGCTGTCTAATGCTATTGTATGTCAATATTGCCACTTCCTATTGCATTCCTCCCCCCAGGTCACACTGGGAGATGAACAACTTGTTGTTCTGTGTGCCTTCCTGGCAAAACATTTCAATAAATAAAAAAATAAAACCTTAGAAGGATCATGCATGGGAGACTTTAATTAAGGGGATGTAAACTGGGAATATAAACCTACAAGGACAATAGCAAGTAAATTATTCCTATGTAATACCGAACAACTAAATTTATCACAACATATATGTAAACCAACAACGGGAGATAGAATTTAAGACCTTGGCATTAGTTCAGCTGATATAGAAAATTGCAGTGGTACTGTGGGAATACTGTTGGTAAAAAGTGATCATAACAGTATCATCTATGCAGTGAAAGATATGTTATACATTAAAACTGGGGTGACTGAACTATTTCAATATAACAAAGCTAACATATCGGTAATAATATCAGCAATTAAGGAAGTAAAGTGGAGTACAAAGTTCAAAAATTGAAACCTGAATAAAATATACCCAGTGTAAAAAATATAATAAAAAGGGGGTGACACCAAATAGCTGAATAGAACGGTGAAGAATTTAATAAACCAGAAAACTAAAGCATACAGTATATTAAATACTTACATTGCAAAATTACAGAAACATGGGAAAATACAAAACATGCATAAAAAAATCAAAATACTATAAGGAAAGCAAAAAAAAAAACAAAACAGTGGAATTAAAATTGGATAATAATGCCAGGAAATATATTAGCAAAAAATTGTACAATTATATAAATTCATTAAATTTAAATAATAGAAGTGTGGTGTTGACAGACGTTGAAGGTGAACATTCAATAACCCAATAGATATGGTAAATACTCTAAACTCTTAATTTTATTCTGTCTTTACTCCATCAATGAACACGCTCAGGAACAGATCAGTCGGCAGCTGGCCATGGTTGTGAGAGGAGGACTGTGCCAGTTACAGCTCGGGGTTTGGGATGGGGAGTGGGGTGGTGGGCACTACCTGCCAGGGTGGGGGGGCACTTGACCACCAGTGAAGGGGGAAATGTTTTATACATCAAATACCGGTGACATTGAGGATCAGACAGGGAGCCACTATACCAGCAGGGAAAGTGGGACTCATTGAATACTTCAACTACCGGCGACATCGGGAATCAGGGTGAAGGGCCACTATGCCACCAGGGAAAGTAGGACTAATTGAATACTTCAACTACTGGTGACAATGGGGATCGGGGTGGAGAGCCACTAGACCTTAGGTATAATTAAATATAACATAATAGTGACATTGTGGATTGGGGAGGGGTGCCCCTAGATTATCAGGGCTATGTTGGGAGTGTTACTGGGTCTTGAGAGAGGGGACTACGGCAAGTGCTGTCTGTATTGTTTTATTTAACAGTGATAAACTGGACCTGTACACTGAGCAGGTACTGGTTTCACGGTGCTGCACGGTGCTACACTCTCCCACAGGGATATATCTATGTACCCTTAGACCACACTGGCTGGTCTAAGAGTACTTACAAATTCTCCCTCTGGGAGAGTTATGTAAATCCCACTTTTGGGGATATGGCAGTCTGCATCTGCCACAAGTCCCCTAGTGCCAAGCTGCAGCCCATTTTGTGGGGCACAGTGGTGCAAGTGCCCTTTTGCAGGCTGCTTTTGTGAATAGCTCGGGGGCACTGTGTGATACAAGGTGCCACTTGTGCCATTCATGTTTGACACAGGCATCTTGCATCATGCTCAAGGCTTTGAGCATCAAGCCCTAGGTGTTTAATTAGGGGTGTAAAAATAAAAGTGAATGTTTTTCTTAAAAAGAATGCTAATAGACATAAATTCAAAAAGCATTTAATGGGTTACTAAAGAATAAGAAAATGTAATAAATATGTCAGAAGGACAAAAGTTTAGTTTATTATATTCAATGTTTTTCTTAGACATTTTTTTCACTCAATATAATAATTATGATAATTTTTCACTTAATATAATAAGTATATAGGGAGGAGCTGCGCGGTGAGGGATAAAGAATGATACAAAATATTTTTACTAATTATGGTCTGTGTCACTCACATTTTTATGGCCTGCTTAGTCTATCACAGGTGACTGGGATATGCATCTGTATACCATTTACTGCCTCTTCTCCAATGTTTTGGACTTGTTTATGTAGGTACTACTTATGGTGTTTGCAGCGAGCAGCTGTACTGCTTTTATGTAAATATTTTTTCTTTAAAAAGCATTAAAGATTATAATTATAAAAAACATTAGGGCACACAGCATGTTTGTTAGACACTATTATAATAAATGATTTTAGAAAATGGGTTCTGAGAATCCCATACTCTGATTAGTTGATAACCATTGTTCAATCCTATAGAACCACACCCTTTTGCTGAGGTTCCTTGAAAGTTTCAAGGAACTCCAAGTAAAGTATAGAGGTCCTTAAAAATTTCAGAAACTTCAACTGAAGCTCACTTTAAAGCATTTCACCTGTTCCACAGCTCGTTACTTTTTCAAGAACCTAAAACTAAAGTACACTTGAAAGCACTTCACCTGTGCCACTCTTTCAAGAACCCCTAGTCCCAGTAACAAGAAAATGGTTGCACTTTTATGTTTCAAACAGTAGTTCACATTTTTTTTCATTTTCTGTCACTTTTTCTTATCTTTTACTTGAAAATAACAGTTTGCATTTTGTAAGTGCAACAACACACCTAGGTTTTTTTGGGTGTGCTCAGTATACCATGGTCATAGACAATTGAAGTCACTTGGCATGGCTTCATGGCTCCAACACCCATAATCATAGCATACTGAGCCCACACCTTGTTGTTTTTCCTCTTACACAGTGGCATGGAATTGCTACTATAATCAGGACTGAGTAGATATGCTAATGTTAAATCATAGTTTTTGCTCGCTAAGGACCTGATCCACAGACATTGTGCATCTGCTCTGCACATGTGGAGGGATACTTGCATGGACCAATGGAATGCAGAGGACCCACTCTGCTTGTGGAGAAACCTCTGTGTATCCACAGTCCCATTCTTATAGCAAGACCCATGTTATGGAAGGCTGGCAGAGGCAGCAGAGGCTACCATGCCCTATGAGCATTAGTAGCAGCAATGCATCCCCCTCTACACAGCCTCAGGAAAGCCCTCAGGACCAGATCATACTAAGGATTATATTAAGGAATAGTGAGGAGTCAGAAGGCAAATTGTCTATAGATGATCCTAAAATATCTCACTCGGCATAGTACTCTAATTTCCCACCAGGCAAAATATGTATTTGTCCAATTTGTTTTTAAACTCCTCTTTTGTTGTACTAATTAAAATGGAAGTAGGTAATTTGTTCCAAAGATATACAATCCAAAGGATATAAAAGTATTTTCATTTGTTTGTTCTAAAAGCATAACCATTGATCTGTAATAGGTGTCCTGTAGTTTCCCTAGGGTTGTTTTTAAATTCTATGCCCATTTCCACCATTAGGTAAGGGTCATAAATGTTGTCAAATATCAACAGTAGGCCACCCCACATTCTTCTAATCTCCAGAGTCAATAAAATCAAGTGTTCTAGACGATCTTCATATGCTTTGTCTCTCAGATGAATTATAACCTTGGTGAATCTTCTTTGTATTTTCTCTAAGATTTTCCTTTCTCCCTTTTTGAATGGACACCACAGCTGTGATGCATACTCTAAATGAGGACAGACATAGGTCCTAAATAATGGCATTAAAACCCTTTCATCTCTGGAAATTATATATTTGGTTTTTAATTTACCATATTGTTTTCTTGATTTAGTAATAGTTTGGTTAATATCTTGCTTGCTTTCAAAATCATTGGCAGTACCAATCCCCAGATCTTGCTCTTTGTTAGATGGCATTAGTACCATCCCACTTAACCAGATTAGCCTCCCTTCACCAGACTCCAGTTCTCAGAGCTTCCATGGTTGGTGGGGAGCCATTTCAGCATCAGCTGGCAACAAAAGAAATGGTGTGCCATTCTGATGGGGATATGACAGTCCTTGAAGGACTGCTATATCCATCAGCCACTGCTCCATGTAGAGCCATGGATTCACCAGTGAGCTAGCCCAGACATCTGACTGGATGTCCTGTGTTCAACACAGTTCACACACCCCCGCCCTTTGCTTCTTGTCACTTAAAAAAAATAATCACATTTGAAACATTTAGTCATCAAAAAATGTAACTGCTAGGGCTGTGTGAATACTGAATATTACGTTCCGAATACCACAAATAATGGGCTATCCGAATATTCAGAACCGAATACCGAATAGTCCCCTATTTGGCTGGTATTTGGTATTCGGCAGTGCGCAAGGAAAAAAAAAGTAATTCCCACTCTCCTGGCCAACATTAAATAAATATTTTAGCCCTGGTGTCTAGTGGGCCCACCCCTCGGCCAAGCCTCAGTCCAAAATTAAGAATACCCCCTCTCCAAGACCCTCAGCAATACCCCCCAGTCCCCCGTCCCCAAATGTATACAAATAAAACAAATTTCCTAATTTCCCTGGTGTCTAGTGGACCCCCCACCATGTCAGGAAGTTCCTCCCACCCCTCCCCATCCATGACCCCAGCTGGCAGCTTCCACTCACTTTCTGCATGTCCAGCAGCCCAACCGAGTTTTCAGTGAAAGAATACTCAGTCGGGCTGCTGGCTGTGGAGGTGAGTGAAGGGTCAGCCAGGCCCACTAGGGGTCATGGGTAGGAGGAGAGGGGTGGAGGCACTTCCTGACAGGGTGGGGGGTCCACTAGACACCAGGGAAATTAGGAATTTTTTTTTATTTTTATACATTTGGGGACAGGGCTGGGGATAATGCTGAGAGTCTGGGCAGGGGTGGAGGGATTCTTTATTTTTCTGATTCTTCTTACTACTGCCCACAATCAAGCATATGGGATGGGGAGCTGCAATAACCCACCAGGGAACCAACCCCCGACATCAGCAGCTTGGCAGGGTGCCAGGTGCAATTTGCCGGGACGCCTAGCACATGGCATGCAAATGGGGCCATAATGATGTGCAAATGGCCCCATTTGCACCTTGCATAGATTATGGCCTCATCTGCATGCCCCCAGCTGAATATCGCGGGTGATGCATCTAGCACAACTGCACTTGCACTGGTGCATCCCTGTGCTCCCTCTCTTTCTTTTGCGCTGGCACAGTGCCACTGCGCCATGCGCAGTATGTGCACCAACCATGCCATATTCAATGGTGCCTAGCCATGGTGCATCACCATTGAATATCACCTGGTTCTGGCCCCAGCACAGCCCAGTTGCGCTACACTCAGGCTTGCGCCACTGCCAGGTCAGTCTGAATATCCAGCCCTATGTGTGTTTCCGGTTTTGTATCAAAGTTAACAAACTTGTAATTTTTTTGTGCCTTTTCAGTGTGGTTCATTTCTTTTCTGGGTTGCTGGATGCTGAGTCAGCCTTCCTCGCGGCTGCTGATGTCATTTGGGGTGCTAATCAACTGTGCCTTTTACAAAGTTGTATTACTACTAGTACTATAATGTTAGTAACTTCATTGCTGTTTGTCAGTATCTGCTTTAGAATAAGTTTTCATGCATCCATTACTCCTAGAGGGACCCTAATAGTCATTTTATACAACAAAAAATGCTGTTGTTTTGGTATCGCACCCCAGAACTATTGCATAGGAGAGGTTTGCTCAACCACAGCCTTTGTTGGCGATGTGCACAACCAAATGCCCACATTGAACATATGCTTTGGTCATGTTCTTCTCTTGCTCTCTTTTGGGCTATGGTGGCTAAAACCCTCTCTAAGGTATTGAAGGTTACGATCATTCTATCTGCCCCTCTGGTGGTTTTAGGTGATAGAAGCCAATTGGTGGCTGTCCCTAAATACCAGCAGTATCAGGTTCACTCCACCACACTAGAAGCCAAACGCCTCCTACTCATGCACTGGAGACAACCCATAACACCTAGCAGACCTGTGTGGCATGCAGCTATCGCATGCCTTTCCCAGTTCGAATGGCTCTCTTCATTGCAAGGATCAAACATGCATCCATACTATGCCAAATGGGGACCCTATCTTCAGCCTGACTTTTTGAAAATTCTAACCCAGCCCAGGAACCCTTTCTGAATTTCCAAGGGATTCTGAGATCTCCTCTCCCCCCCCCCGGGCCTAGCTATGTTGGCACGGGGATGTTTTAAGGTTGGGGTGAAAGCATTGACCTTCTCTGTTAAGTATGGAAAGAGGTGCACATTATGTACTTATGACTTGCATTTTATATATCAATATGCAGTTAGAGAATCTTTCACAGACCTATTGAGTTTATGTTTACTGCTGGTATATTAATGCATTGTGGATCTGACATGATTGTGTCTTTATACTTATCATGACACTGTGAATTGTAGTATGTATGTCAACAATCAATCAATCAAAGTCTTTATTTAACCAGGCGATCATCGTTGAGCAAGCTCATTTTCGAGGTGGACCTGGGTTTGTTAACAAGGAACAAGGAACAATATACATGGGATGCAACACACAAGAAAACAGTAATAATACAAATAAAGTGAAATACAATAATACAGTATATACAAAGTAACAAAAAGTAACAAAGTAACAAAAAATGAAACTCAATAAAAAATATCATATAATAAAAAAAAGAATAAGTTTTCATAGGGGCCTTATCTGTGTTAATTCCTACTAGGGATGGAAGTATTAGCCCTGGTAAACTGATCATTTTAATGAGGAGTAAAAAATAGATGAGTCTGAATGTAGATCAAGTAACAGCTTGCCAGGGAGAAAACACTTGGCTGGCAACTTCATAGAAACTCTTAGTAAGGTTTCAAAATGGTATTACCTCTCCCACCCCTATTACCATGGATATGGGATAATTGTTTTAAAGTGCTATTCTGAGAAATCACCCCAAATGAATGACAGCTGTGAATGATCACAGCCTTTCGGCACAGCAGACAGTTATCCAGTCTGCAAACCTCATAGCAATGTGCTACTCTCCCTGACAGTCCTCACAGGCTAAAATGATCAATTTAAATTATTGTGCATTACTGGCACTAAAACCTCAATCTAACAGCTGATTTCTCTCAGTGTATTGCAACGGGCATAGAGAATGAGATGTCTACTACAACTGCAGTTTTATTCAACATGGGAGAAATAAGTCATTTAAGCTAGCTTGCATGGAGGACTCGGCTGCAAGTTCAAGTTATAACATCAGTAGCAGCTCTTTCTTGAAACTGACTTGTTTTAACAGGCAGTGAGTTTAGGGTTATAAAATAACTTGTAACTTTTAAACAAAGTAACTTAGAGATCTAATTTTTGGCATGAGGCTGATTGGGGCTATGCTGATCCAAATTCTGAATTTATTGATGCCAGAAATGTGGACCGGAGTCCCTCTTTAATAACATTTATGCTGGACATCCTTAGCCACAAGATGGATGCTTCACATTGGCTTCTGGATGATGAAAATACTGTGGGACAAATTGCCACAGTATATCTGTTCACGTATGCACAAGTCGCACAGCAAATACTCACTATGGAATTCTGAGTTTATTCTGTTGGATGAGCCCGGAATGTGCACTAATCATGGCAGCGGTGCCATTAGCTTTGTTATTCCATCAGTCTGGAATAAAATGCAATCTAATCTTAGACTCACTGAGCTTGTCTCTGTGAACTGTTTTAAGGCTCTGGCCAGGAAAGACTCTAGTGTAGCATGCCATTGCCCCAAGAACCAACAGCCCTCCTGTGAAACTCATCAGTCCACCAGCTACCAGCTTCCCTGTCCCCTTCCCCTTTCCCACTCTTACCCTCCAAGTGTACCAATCCTTCCCCCAGCTACTAACTATCCTGTCCCCCTTCCCCATCCCCCCCCTACCTATCTCACTCATCCATCCCTTCACTATCTATCTTGACCTCCCTCCCCATCCCTCCTTACCTATTCCCACAAAGCCTACTTGACAGCCAGGGGCGTCATTTCAGCAAAATCATAGGGGTAGCAAGGTGGGGGAGGGGCACGATGTGGGCGTGGCCACAGTGTGGGCGGGCAAGAGAGGTGGCATTTGCAACTCCCAATTCTAATAAGTGTATCCTTCAGCTGTCCCCACCCTGGCCTGTCACCTACCATCTCTTAGGACTTATCTAGTCCCCAGTTGCTCCATGGTGCACCCCAGGGTGAGATCACTGGGTCTGGCTACACCCTGGCAGAGACCAAAACCTCAATTTGGGGAGCCTGATTGGTGGGTGTGGGGCCTGTAGGGTACCAGCATCATCCTGCTGCCCTGCCATTTTTTCCCATGATTTTTACTCGCTCATCTCAGAGTCAGTGGTGACAACTTCACATGCATGTGTGCAACAAACATGCAAAGCCGGCAACACACCCGCCGCAAGTGCTGGCCACTATGATGCCTTCCACGCTACCGTAGGAAGTACTTGTACGGTGGCACAGTCAAGTCCTCTCCTTCAGAGAAGGCCAGAGTCTGCTGGGATGCTGGAGCTGTCTCCCTCCGATTGTCCCTCCAGTCACCCGGGCTCAATCCTGAACCCTGGGCCACCAGCGTCGCAAGCGGCAGCCCTTCTACCGCTCTAATGGGATAGCTCCATGATTTTATCATACTTATTGTGTGCGTCTCACAACCTCTTGAAAGATGGGATAGAGAAACCAGCCCATTGGCAGAGTGCGACGCTGGGGGCCCGAGTTCAGGAGTGAGTTTGGATCCTCAGGGGCCAGTTGGAGGAAGGAGGAAGAGGAGGAGGCAGAGGATAGGAACATCCCAGAAGATGCTTCCCTCCAGGGAGAGAGGGTCGTTGCCTTGGCTACAGCGCTGCCTTCTAGGGGACCATGAGTGGCAGCGCAGTGATAGGCAGGAAGGAAAGGGAGGTTATCAGCAGGGTGCGTGGGTATCATGCCATTTTGTGCATCCCTGCTTTGCCCCCCCAGCATGCTGATAACCTGTGCAAGAAAGGGAATGAAAAAGCCACAGTGTTCAAGGCAAAGGACCCCGGGTACCTCTGCTCCTTGTTTGTCCATCAGTGACTACTCAATGAGACCTGGGATGTTTGAGGTATATCCCCTGTCTTCCACAAAACCCCAGTGAGGGGTAAGCCGGGCATCATTAAGGAGCAGTGGTGGCATAGAGACATGGGTGAATCAGCCTGTGCTTTCGGGCTCCTGACAGAGTGAGCACTGGAGTAGAAGTATGCAAAAACTTCCGCGAGGTGGAATGTAAGTGAAAATCTGACTTTGTGGAAATTCCACCTGCGCTGCCCAGTTGACCAAAATAAATACAATAAAATTAATCCTGGGTAGCTAGTGGTCCTCCCCCACCCGATCACCTACCTGCCGATGTGTATTAAAAAACAACCCTGGTGGTTAAAGGTCCCTCCCCTGCCCATTCAATGTGTATTTTAAACAAAACAATACTGGAGGCTAGTGGTCCCTCCCTCAACTGATCATCCGCCCCCTCCGTGTCCAGCAGTAGTCAATAGACATTTAACCCCCATCCCTATCCCTCATACATTAAAGAATATTTCTTCCTTGGTTGTCTGATCCCCAGTATGTAGTGGTTTTTATTTTTAGCTAATTCTTTGGTGGTCTAGTGGCCCCTACCCCCAACCCAGTAGGTAGTGTCTCACCCAGCTCCCCATCACAAAACAGAGGGGCCACGAACACAGTCCTCCACTTCCTCCATGGCTGGCAGCCTCTGAGATGTGAATGAATATGGGGGGTGGAGGAGATGGTGGACACTACCTGCCAGAAACAGGGGCATTTAAGTTTAAAAAAATAACACTATATACTGGGATCGATAGGAAGGAGGAGGGTTCATTAGACCACCAGGGAAAAATATTTTTAATATATGGGGATAGAGATGAGGGGTTACATGCCAGTTGACTACTGCTGGACATGGAGAGGGGCCGGTGGGGTTGGGATCATTAACTACCAGGGTTGTTTTGTCTAAAATACCAGCACTCTCTTAACCTTGGCCATCCCCTTTAACCTTATACTTCCATCCCATCTCACAGACTCTGACTCAGCAACAGCAAGCAGCGATGAAAGCACAGTTTTTTTTTCCTTTAGTGTTGCCTACTCACTGCTTACTGTTCTTCTCCTTCAATCCAGGCTTCTCTGGTCAATTCTCCAGATCCAACTGATCATCTGTCCTGTCCCAGACCAATCCCATGTCGCCGTCGTGTCTCCAACTCGCCCCGCGCTCCTGCTGCTCCAGTCCCAACTGTCCTCTCCAGCCTAGAGTACTGCGCCGCCGTGCCCGGCTGCCTGCCCCACCGATTAAAATAAAACCCTAAATCTGACACCAGCACCTCCTAGATCCACTTTCCTCATGCCTCCTCGTCATCTCAGCCTGCCTGCCTGCCGGGCAGGCCCTGCCCCCTGCGTTGACGACTCCTCTGACTGGAGAATTGGCGATGCGATCATGAACCGTCGACGAAGAAGTTGAAATTCTTCAAACTTAACTGTCTACCCCGATCTCCGCCTCAGAAGTGATACCCTGTCTGCTGTGTCAAGACTTGGAGGGTTCTCCGCTGTGACGCCCTCGCCCGCCCACCACGCCGTGACTAGTCCCACCCACTGCAATGGCCTTCCTGAACTTAGCCAATCGCGTACCAACCCCATCTCAATGCACACTGGGACTTGAGTTTTACAGCATCCTGGCGGCACATGGGGAGGCGGACACCGGGAGGCAAAAAAGAAGTTTTTTAAATTCGTCCAGCCAGCGCGCCAATGGCCAAGCATCCATAAGCCATGGTAATGGCAGGCAGGAGTCTAAGTTCCGTCATAGGGCCGCGGGTTTGCTATGGGGTCGCGAATGTACTGGCGCACTCTCAAATGACGCCTGTTGGGACAGCCAATCATTCTTCTCCCTGAACTCCTTCCTCCCTCACCTTAAGTGCCTGATGGCTATGTCCCTATCCACATCATGAAAAAATACCATGTAACAACGTAAGCCTTTTTCTATAGTCATCTCTTACTGTATGTACATCAGTGCCTTGAGTTATAGATTTATATACCTTCTGCACTAAGCTTCTTTGCGCTAGCAGTATGCTACTGATGTTAGCATTACCACATGGTGTGCTACTGCCTGTATCCCTACTGCATATGACTCGACAGGATCCTTGTGTATTTTAGTATATCATTCCCCTGTACCAAGCTATTCCCTTGTTTATATCTACCTTAATGTGTTGTTGTGCCTTGTAACTCTTGATTGTATCTACCTTAATGTGATTTTGTTGCCTTGTTACTCCTGCCAATATATGTTATGTATGTCTCAATCTGCTTATATAATTCAGGACCTCATTGTGAATGAGCTTGCTCAATGGAATTTCTCCTCCAATAAACTTGAACTTAAGCAGACCTGTACTCTTAGATACATATTTCTATTTATTTTTTTTTATTTAAAAATGTTTCACGAGGAGGGCACACTGAGCCGAGGCTCATTTCCAGGTGCGACCTGGAAGAAGTGGGAAAATACAGCAATAGATATACATACAAGTGAAACATATCAACAGTGTAACAATTAGATATACATACAGGTAAAACATATAAACAGTGCAGCAATCAGGAGAAGGGAAGGGGAAAACAGCAGTAACATTTATATACACAGGTAGAATTACAACAGTGCAACAATTGGTATGCTGTAGGAGTGGTACATTGATTGGTGTCTAGTAGACAGCAATGACAGTTAGTAAAAATGTAAAAGGAGAGTAGGGTGTGATATAGCTGGAAAAATGCAACTTAGAATTTGGGTCACCCTTAGAGAGGCTAGAGATACAGGGTAGGATTAAAATGGGGGTATATTAGATTGGATAGATAGGTGAGTCATGTGGGGAAAACTACTTGCAAGTGCAGCTGTGGGGAGGGAGTTTGCAAAGGAGAGAGGAAAAAACATTGGGTGAGAGGGCCTGCCAGAGGGGTAATGAGATGGAGTTCCACAATTTAGGAAGGCAGTAGCAGAATGCAGATTGGCCTTTGGAAGTGGATCTTCTGGGAATAGTAAGGGAGTGATGGTCATAACTAGAGAGAGAATGAGTGATGGAGGAGCAGTGAAAATGAGGAGAGATAGGATGAGAGGGAAACAAACCAGTATTTTGCTGTGAAGGAGATACAGTGGGAGCATCTCCTACTATCAAAAGAGAGAGAGAGAGAGAGAGGAAGGAGAGGGAGTTATAGAGGTCATAGTGATGGGAGAGAGGGGGGGGAAGCATCAAATGCAAAATGGCAGAAGGAGTTGTAGAGGGTGTCCAGTCTGGTAAGGGAGGTTTTGGGAGTGGTGACAATGATTGATTGCTACAAGGACTTTCAAATGGCTCATATATTCAACACAGACACTGAATAATACCCATTTTCCTGTTACGTGGTTTTACATGTTACATGGTGTTACACACATCTTTAACTTGGTAAATTACCACTTAAAAATGTAGCCCTATCAAAACTGCTGGAGAAATTAGTGAATTGCCAACTTAGAAACTACAATGATGCCTCAGATCTGCTAAACCCTGTGCAGTCAGGCTCTTGGCCATGCCATAGCACAATCACAGCTCTGGCTAAAGTCACAAACGACTGGCAGAGAGCCCTTGACTTAAAGAATCATGCATGCACGGTATTCCTCAACTTAAGCAAGGCCTTTGATACCATTGACCATGCATTGCTCTTAGTTACTCTCCGCAACATTGGTCTGGATGCACCTTCCCTAAAATGGTTCTCATGCTACCTGGAAGAGCAGATGCAGCAAGTAAAAGCAGTAGGAGATCTCTCCACTCTAAAGCAGATTACCAGAGGCTTCATCTTGGGGCCCTTACTTTTCTCACTTTATATCAACAACATTGACCATGGAATTAAACTTTCCAGTGTACATCTCTTTGCAGATGACACAGTCCTTTACACTGCCAGACCTACTCCGGAAAGTGCCTGCTCGGACTTGCAAACAGATTTCCTTACGCTGCAACAAAACCTCCTGAGTCAAAAGCTCCTATTGTATGCCAAAAAGACCAAGACTATGCTGTTATCCCCAATGACCAAGTCCATAAACTCCTTTAAGCACGACAATATTCCCACTATCACCACCCTGCTTGGCGAGTCACTTGACTATGTGACTAAGTTAAAGTACCTAGGTATGTGGATTGACAACAGACTTTCTTTTGCTGATCATATAGATGAGTTCTCAAAAAAACTTAGACAGAGGCTTGGACTTTTTTTTAGAATCAAGTATCTGCTTACCCAGGAGGCCAGAAAAAGACTTCCTCTATGGCCAAGTCCCAAAAATCACCCTCTCTAAGCTTGACACCCTTTATCATAGGGCCTTACGTTTCATCTCAGGTGTGGCATATAATACCCATCACTGTGTACTCTATTCCACGGTAGGATGGACCTCACTTACATTCAGGAGGCAAAAAAACGCTATACTATGGACCTATAGATCTGTATCCAAGATGCTACCCTCCTACATTTCTGACTGTCTGCCCTTCTGCACCTTACGAAACTTTGCCATGAGAAGCTGTTCATACATCTCACTAGCTGTGCCTAAAGTCTTTTCCCATTTTGGCAGAGCCTCCTTCAGCTATGTGTTGCCCCAGCTGTGGAACAACATCCAGAAATCCATAAAATTGGTGCATCCTATTGGTTTTTCGGAATTCAAGTCACTCTATTCAAGATACTTCTTGGAGCCTTATCAATGCCCTCCCTTTTGCTAAACTGTAGCTATATATTGCTATTCATACAGTCAGCCCTCTACACTTTCTATCCTCTCATTAGAATTACCCTAAGCCATGTGCCTGGATTCATCCTTGCGTTCTACTTGCTGCTGAGCCCCCAGCTTGCTCTGTCACTAGCATTAGTTCTGCTCTACTAAAGCTATCAGTGTCTAAAATCACTCTTATGGCACATTGGTGCTGACTTGCTTCCACCTCCCTGCTGCACTGTTTACTGGGATGAGGATTCACCTTACGACCAGGCCTCATTGATTATTCTTGTACCTTGCTGTTGTTGCTATGTATTGTATTACTATGCCCATTTGTGCTATATGTTCTATTGTGCTACTGTATTATTTATTCTGTACCTACCAGACCCTCCTTGAAAATGAGCTTGCTCAATGGAGTTTCACCTGACTAAATAAAGATTGATTGACTGATTGATTGATAGTCAAAGATCCAGCCATTAGCTTAGGTGCAGCCACTCAAATATAACCATATTTGTTTAAAGTATGATAACAGTGTTTCAGACACCTTCTACTCATAAAAACAGGGAAAATCCTAGAGTTGAATCTTGAAACCTTCAAGTTTTTGTGTAATGAAAATAAGGTGGTGCTTTTGGTGTTTGGGGAACAAAAGACTTTAAAATTAGAACGTTTAAATTGTTTAAAGGAGGCTGCAGTTGCACAGTGGAGCCCTCCAGCATGCAACACAGTATTACAGAGTTTTGCAGCAGAGTTACTGACAGAAACAAGGCAATTTCAGTGGCAGTTAAAGGAGTAGTCTACCCAGAATTTGCCAAAACCTATGTTGTACAGAGTGTTTTAATTTGTGTGAGAAATCCTAGTATGTCCTTCCCTCTGTCTGCTGTTAGGAGCTTTTCCTAAATTAGCCTGCATTGGAAGTTTTATGTCCCATGGGGATTTCCATCTGAGATAACTTTATTGCATTCCTTGTTCCTACAATGCATCCTGTCTCATATGAAAGAAAAATCCTAGTCCGTCAGAAATATTCTTTGTTCGCGAGCAGCCATCTTGTTTTTAGTTTTTCAAACAGAATGTCGTAGCTTTCTCCACGGGTGACTTTTGGGCTAAATGAGGCATGAGTTTTGTTCAGGGTGACCCCATCTACCAAGCTTTGCTTAATTTCTGTCACAAAAAAAGGTTTTGAAACATTAAAAATTCTTCTTTCGAGACTCGTAATGATCTTCTTTCATGAGCCTTCAAAATCCTGGTCCATGAGATGATCCTTGTCTGCGAGCTTTGTTCATGAAGAAATGACCAGCTAGCCAGAATTTCATGACCAGATGTCCCTGGAGATGACCAGATGGCCCTAGGGATGACCAGATAGCCCAGACTGGCATGACCAGATGTCCACCCGTGGATTAAGATTTGTTAGGTCGTGGACTAGGATTTTTCTCATGGCCAAGGATTTTGCTATCTCACGGCTGAAAATTTTTTAAAGTTGTAACTTTACCTTTCTGTGAATTAATCTCGAAGGACAACTTTGTAAATAATCTATAATATCTCAAGTTGGATTTCTTCACTTCCTATAGTAACACAGGTATACACCTCCTGCTGGATCTGTGTGATTGGTTGTGTTGCCTTGGTCCTTCCCCTACTTGCATGTATGTGTGTGTGTGTGGTGGTGGTGGTGGGGGGGGGAATGCACAGTTAGGGTTATCAACCCTAACACCAAATTTCCTCACTTTTGTTGCTGTGGAGCAACCCTAACTGATGCATTAAATGGATTTGTTTGCCATGAATTTCCCTTCTTTTTGAGAATGTGCACTATAAATAGTGAATGGAATGTGGTGGTGGAAGCGTGGGGCCCACCATGTGTTGTTTTGTCACTTCGCTGTGCAAAAACTGTATGACCGAGTGAAATGAAAATTGGGTATGCAAACAGAAATGCAAACAGTAACGGTAACGGCAATGGCGTTGCAGAAGGAAACAGTAATGCAATCAACAACGGAAAAGCTACCAAAAATGCAAATGCTAACGAACACACAAACAGTAATGGTAACGCAATTGGAAATGGAAACAGTTACGGTAACACCAATGATGATGCTGAACAGAACAGTAACAGAAACAGAAGCACAAATGCAAGCGCATATGCAAACGCAAATCGTAACGTGCACAGTCACGGTAGTGCAATTGGAAACGTTAACGCTTACAGTAACACCAATGATGATGCCAAAGGGAACAGAAATGAAAACGGAAGCGCAGATGCAAACACAAATGGTAATGCACACGGTGATGCAAATGGAAATGCAAATAAAACAGTAATGGAAATGCAAATGGTACCAGTTAAATAGCAGCATAAGCATAAAAGGGTAATGCAAATGGTGGCGTAAGCGTAGCGCTAACACAAATAATAGCGGAAGCATAGCGGAAATATTGACTGTAACAGCAAGGAAATGCACACCCTGTTTTTCCCCAAAAGGTGCATTCAGAAGCACAATGAATACAAAGAATGTATGCATAATAATAGGCCTCGGAGTAGAAAATGAACACTTGGAATACTAAATTGCTTAAATCTCAGGAACCGTACAACGTAGAAAAAAAATTTAAATGTCATATTATTTATGACTTTCCTGGCTAGTTTTGCACTTAGCCCTCTAGTGGGGGGCTAAACATTTTTCCAACGAAAAGTCTGTGTCTCCAAGTGTTTTCGAGGTACAGGCCCTGAAAGGCGCCACGGACGCCGTAATGTTAGCTTATGGGAAAATGGTCAAATTCAGAGTGATGTAACTTTGTAGCCCTCTAATATTTGGTCACCAAACCAGGAAAAGACACATCTGTGGGATCTTGGCTTTCTTCCCTCCAAATTTCAGCCCAAAAGACCAAACCGTTCTTTTGCAGTAGGGTGGCAAAGATTTCCTATTCTTTTGGGCATAGTGTCGCAAAGTAGTGTCATGATTTGTGACACTTTCGCAAAAAAAATCACAAATGTTTTGAATGTGCGACACTATTTTGTAACACTACTGTTTACAAAAATTTCAAAAAACATATTTCTGGGGTGTTTAACCTCCTAAAAAAGACATGGCTAGCATCCTCAGGACTCGACTAGGTGAATGCAGCAAGAATTGTGTCCCTAGAGGGTCCCAAATTTAAATACCAAGCATTTCTGTGACCACCAACTGAAAACAAGATGGCAGATTTTTGACACTACAGGGATCATTTGCGACACTAAAAACTACATTTGCAACACTGTTTAACGTTTTGTTAACTTTTCCCATTGACTACAGTATAATGGGAAACTTGTTTTTTGAATAACTTTTGAATCGTTTAATATTTTTTCATGAAATCTTCAAAAGGCACATTGGGATCCCCGGCTGCATATTCCCTGAAGGTCTCGGACTGGTCGTGCAGACCATGCGACCTGTAGGCACGAGCAAAGAATGAATAAAAATGCATAATTACCACACTCTACAGTGCTATGTAGCTCCACAACCGTAAATCTGACCATTACAAAACTTGGCAGATCCAGAGATCTATAGTATTGCTCCATACATGCAAAATTTTAGCTACATCTGTCATAGTGTGGCAAAGTTATTAAGCTTCCAGATTTCACAGTTTAACCTTAAATGGGGTATTCAATCCTAACTATAGTGGCACTACTATGCAGTATATATATATATATATATATATATATATATATATATATATATATATATATATATAAAAATATATATATAGCAATAGTATACAACCAACATGAGGGTTGGACACCCGGTGTCAGGTAGGGGTGATAGTAGAAAGAACTGGAAAGGGACAGGATCAGTTGTGTTCCAGGACAGTAGCTGCTGCTGTTGTTTTCACAGGGTTCTTGTGGATTTTACTTGGTAGGTTAGTTCTTCTTTTTCTTACTTCTAAGGGGATAGCAGGGTATTGTTTTGGGGGCTGCTGGATGTTTGTAAACTGATTTGGTGGCTGTAAGTGGGGCTCTTTTTGTGGATGTTTCACTGTGTAACAGGCTGCACTGGTAGAGGCCTATTTCGTCTGATTTAAAACCTATTCGGTGGGATTTGCTTGGAGATGGTTATTTGAATTGGAGACCTATATCTGTTAATTTCAAGCCTATTTTGATGTGGTGTTAGTGAAGCTGATTAAATTGGAGACCTGTTTCCTTTGGCAGCAAACATATTTTGGGGGCTTTGACTTGAATTTTGATTCCTTGTGCTGACTCCATTAGCTGTAAAGGTTAGTTCATAGTGGGGAAAGGGTGTTAATGGTCTGGCCAGGTCTCACTCAGCCAATTGAATGGAGGCAGAGCTGAATCAGGTTGAGGTGTTAGCTGCTTTGTCTTCTCAGAAAGAACTGGAAGGGGACTCGATCAGTTGTGTTCCAGGAGAGTAGCTGCTGCTGTTGTTTTCACAGGGTTCTTGTGGATTTTACTTTGGTAGGTTAGTTCTTTTCTTTCTTACTTCTAAGGGGCTAGCAGGGTATTGTTTTGGGGGCTGCTGGATGTTTGTAAACTGATTTGGTGGCTGTAAGTGGGGCTCTTTTTGTGGATGTTTCACTGTGTAACAGGCTGCGCTGGTAGAGGCCTATTTCTTCTGATTTAAAACCTATTTGGTGGGATTTGCTTGGGCCTGGTTCTTTAGCTGCAGGGCTTGGAGGGGAGACACAGGGCTGATACACTCTCTCTTGAGTCAGGTGTCTGCCCAAGACCTGCCCTCCCCACCCCTCCTCCCCAGAAGTCTGCAAATTTATAGGGGAACACCTGCCCTGCAATTGGAGGAAAAGGCAGCTGGTGCAGCTCATGTAGTTCTAGCCACTGGGGGTTGGATTTAAAGGCTGGGAGAGAGGAGCTTAGGGAGTTGTTTATTTCCCTTATAAGTTTAATGTGTTGTACTGCACCTAGTAACAGGGTTACTGGTGTACAGTGGGACTGTCTCTAAGATTAGTGGGTGACCTGATTAGGCAGTAGGGGTATCTTGGACTAGGGGGGAACCTGGTGGCTCACCCAAGGAAACCTATTTGGAAGGGGATGGAACCACACATCATTAGGGCCGGCATCTTTGGGAGGGTGGTGGGGTGCACAGGGTGTGAGCAGCCATGATACTGGACTGGGCTTGGAAGTTTGGTGGTTGCCCAGTGTGCTACCAGCTAGCACAACAAGGGAGGAAGTTAAGGGATGAGGAGAAAGCTGGGGGAAGGGGTGGTATGGTTGGGGAAGGGGGCTGGAATCTCCCACAGGGTTGCACCAAGCACTGGGGTGGGGTATAGGGAAAGGGTGGGAGAAGTACTCAGGATCACATAGAGACCCTGGCAGAGGGGTCAAGGACACTACCAAGGAAGCAGGCAGGTAACTGGGGACCCTCACAAAGGGGGGACGGAGGGACAACATTCTCAGGGAAGTAGGCAGATGGCCAGGGCTGGACAGAAGGAAGCAAGGCGGGGAGGTGGATCAGACCTTACACTCAGTAACCGCTTCAATTCTCTTCTTCTGCTCAAGGGTGAGGGGTGATGTAGCCACGACAGAGGTGGTTAGAGACGGAAGGGGTGGGAGTGGGAGGCAGGAGGCAGGGCCAGATAGCAGGAAGAACAGGGGGACCTGGAATGCAGGAGAATGGGGAGCAGTGAATCAGAGCAGGAGGGCAGGGAAGAGGGAGGGAAAGCGAGGAAGGACCAGTTGGGAGGAAGGTAAAGGAGAAGGACCAGAAGTACAAGGAGGATTCAGTAAAGGAGCTGAGGGTTTAGGCCAGGAGCACGACGAGCAAGGAGGAACTAAATGGAGACAGGAAGGAAGGGAGGATAAGCCAGGCTAGTTTAGCAGATGGGGAGAAGGACCAGTTGCGAGCAGTGAGGGGTGTAAGGTACAGAAGGATACTCAGGAGGAGGAGGCATAGGATTGGAGGAGGGGTGGCCATGGTAAATAAGGAGGGTGGCATGTGGCACCCAGATGGGGAGAACAAGGAGCCAGCTGGGTGGAGGGGCCTGTAGAAAGGATGAGAGACATGGAAGGGGAATGGAGGAAAGGAGTGGTCAGAGTGCTCCTGCTGGGGATTCTATGATCAGGGGGTATCAAATGGGATAGGAGGAGAAGCCTGGCCAGTTAGAACAAGATGCTTCCCTGGACTAACGGTGCACAGGGCTAAGCATGAGTATATCAGCTGGCAAAGATTGTGGGGTTCCCCAGACATACTGGTCCACCTGGGTACAAATGACATTGAGGAAATAGAGAGCTAGAGATACAGGCAAGATTCAGGGAGCTGCAGGGTCTGTCATGACATAGGATGCACAGTTTCCTTCTCAGAAATCCTGCCAGTGCCAAGGGCTATGTAGGAACACAAAGGAAAATTAGGAGATAAACCAGTGGCTCAGGGGTGGTGTGAGGCCAGAGGCATGGGTTGATGGGGGTTGGGGAGACCTGGGAGGATAGGGATCTGTATGCTAGAGATAGACTACATCTCAATTTGGAGGAGGGAATCCTTAAGTTGAAAATAGAGGTTCATTGGTGAAAAGTGGGGTTTAAACTTGTGAAGGGGTGGGATGGGAGAAAAGGCTGTCAAGGGTGCCGATAAAGGAGGGACTCTGTCTCCACCCCCTGGGGACCAGAGTATTGCAGGAAAGGCCAACTGGCAAAGTGCAGACCAGGGAAAACAGAATCCCATGGGAACACGAGCAGGGAAATGGAAATGGAACTATAGGAAAAGGGTGGAAGGTAGTCCTGCTAAATGCCAGAAGCTTGGGCAATAAAATGCCTGAGCTCCAGGTGATGTTAACTGAGGGAGCAGTGGATGTGGCAGCGGTCACTGAGACTTGGGCCACTGCAAGACATGACTGGGACCTGAACCTGGAGGGTTACACTATGTTCAGGAAGGACAGGGGAGGGGAGGGGAGGAGGGGTAGCAATGATAGTCAAAAACTGCATTGGCATAGGGGGAGTAGAGGAGGCGGAGGGAACTGTGGAGGCGATTTGGGTCACCTTGATAACAAGGGGGGGCAAGAGAGTAAAAAATAGGTGGTGTATAGACCCCCTGCCTGGCGGAGGAGCTAGATGACAGTCTGGTGGCAGATGTTAGGAGACACTGCAGACTGGGCAGAGGACAGTGGTGGTGTTGGGGACTTAAACATGCCAGGAACAGACTGGGAGACTATGACATCCTCTGTGACCAGGAACAGAGGTTGTTAGATCTCTTTCAAGATCGTTCCTAACTCAGCAGGTGAGGGAACCGACCAGGGAGGCACGGGTACTGGGTGTGGTCTGGCAGACAGTGACCAGATTGGGGGCCTGGAGGTAAGGGACCCATTGGCGGGGAGTGACCATGCCAAGGTCTTGTTCTGCCTGGACCTAGGAGGGTAGAAGGCTGCACAAAGGCGGAGTAACCGACTTCAGGTGGCGATTTTAAGAAATGGGAAGGATCCTTAAGGAGCATTTGGATGGGATTGGGTCAGAACATGGGCGCTGATAGTAGGTGGAAATCATCAGGAGAGGGTGCAGGATGCTACAGCACCTGTGCAAAGTAAAGCAATCACGGTAGGGCCCAAAAATCCTGTTGGTGGACCAGGGAGGTCCAGGATGTGGTGCGGGGAAAGAAAGCAGCCTACAAGATATTCAAGTGCTCAAGGAGTGAAAGGGATCGAGGAGAGTACGAGCTGATGGCTAGAAGGGCCACTAGAGTGGTGAGGGTGGCTAAGGCAAGGAAGGAGTAGAACCTGGCCAGGGAAATTAGGAGACGGAAAAAGGGGTTCTTTAGATACATTGGGGAAAGATGAAGAGTGAAGGAGCAGATTAGCAGGGATTAAATCAGGGGAGAGATGGGCACAAGACCCGGGGGAGCAGACTGAGGTACTAAATGAGTACTTCACCTCAGTTTTCACCAGGGAAAATGGGGGTGCTGCATCATACATGGGAGGAGACAGAGATAATGAGGAGGGGACCCTTACCGATCGGCAGGTCTGGGGAGGGAGGCATCACTGGCAGGTGGGGGAGGACTAAGCAGGAGAAGAGGTACCAGAAGTGGAAATCACAGCAGAGAGTGAGAGGTAATCCCTCAGCTCCCTTAAGACGGAGAAAGCACCAGGGCCGGATAAATTACATCCTAGAGTGCTGAGGAACTTGCAGATGTCCTGGTGAAACCCTGGCAGAGCTTTACCATCTCTCTGAGGACAGGGTGGGTGCCCAGGACTGGAAGGTGGCGCATATAGTGCCTATCCACAAGGGGGATCAAGGGAGGTGGCAGGGAACTACAGGCCTGTCAGCCTGACATCGGGTGGTGGGCAAGGTGATGGAGGGCATTGTCAAGGAGAGGCTGGGGGGACCTGGATAAGTCCAGGAGTGCCTGGACGATAGACAGCATGGATTCATCCCAGGAAATCGTGTCAGACAAACCTGGTGAGTTCTATGACTGGGTGACAAGTGCCTTGGACCTGGTTAGACCAGTGGATGTCCTCTTTCTAGACTTCAGCAAGGCATTTGACTCTGTTCCTCATCGGCCTGTTGGATAAGCTGGGAGAAATGGGGTGGGGAACCAGATGATCAGATGGATAGGCAATTGGCTCCAGGACCCGGACCCAGAGGGTGCGTAGTTAGTGGGATAGTCTCATCCCAAGGAGGTCATTAGTGGGGTCCCACAGGATCAGTCCTTAGGCCCCTTCTGTTCAGCACCTCGTATCTGACATAAGGACAGGAATCAGGAGTGAGATGAGTCTCTTGCAGATGACTCGAAACTGGAGGCGGTGGTGGATGGGGAGGAGGGAGGTGGCCCTGCAGGGGATCTGGAGGCTCTGGAAAGATGGTCTAGAAAGTGGAAGCTGAGGTTCAATGCAGGGAAATGCAAGGTACTCCACCTGGGGGCCAGAAACCCAGGCCAAGTGTACACCCTGGGGGAAATGCTACAAGTCTCAATGGCTGAGAGGGACCTGGGGGTGGTGGTGGATGTCAAGATGAACAACTCTGAGACTTGTAGGAGGGCAGCAGCCAAGGCCAACAGGATGCTGGGATGCATCGCTAGGGGGATCACCTCCAGAAGGAGGAAGTGATACTCCTCTGTATAACTGCTTGGTGAGGCCGCACCTGGAGTACTGCATGCAGTTTTGGAGGCCACACTAAAGAGGGACATTAACCTCCTGGAGAGGGTCCAGAGGAGGCCAACCAAAATGATTTGGGGCTTGGGGACAGGACCTATGAGGAGAGGCTCGAGAGCTAAATATGTACTCATTGGAGAGAAGGACCGGGGACATGATAGAGGTCTTCAGGTACATGAAGTCGGTAAATAGGGGAGGAACAGTCAGGGTGCTTCAAGGAAGGAGGGAAGGGCCACCAGAGGGCATGGGTGGAAGCTGAAGGGGGGAAGATTCAGGGGAGAAAGGAGGAGGTGCTACTTCACTGAGAGGGTGGTGGAGCCATGGAATGCACTACCTAGGGGGATGGTGGAGGCAGAGACAGTGGAGGGGTTCAAGAGAGGGTGGGACAGGTACAGGGGAAGGGTTCTGGAAGCAAAATCCAATGTAGGAAGAATATCTGGAACTGGGAAGGGAGAAGCCAGAGAAGGCGAGGGGGACAGCAAGGTCAGCACCCAGGTTGAGGGCTGACCAAACAAGCAGACACGAAAGACCGTTAGGCCTATTCTGCTGGCATTTTAGTATGTTAGTATGTTAGGTGTATAGGACCCTAGGATTGGGCACTCAGTGTCAAAAGAGGAGGTCATGGGGAGGTTTTGCTTTTTTCTTTTGTGACTGACGCAGAAGTCATTTATGAAAGAAAAAAGGTACATACAGTATGTGTTCATGTTTGTGCCAGTGGACAACACAATGGTTGAAAGTCAATCATGAAAGGGGAAAAAGTCTTTTTTTTTTCATATATATTTTTCCAGTGCTTTTTTTTCTGATTGTGTATGTGCAAGCTCTGGTGTTTTTTAAGCACTTATATTTTTTTAATTCAGTTTTTTACATTGCAAAACAAATGACAGGCCTTTGTCATGAGCCAAAGCTAATAAATCTGAGAGTTACAGGTTTAAATCAGAGAATTTTTTCATTTCTGGACACAAAAAAAGTCTTAATTTGGGGGTATTTTATGTAACTAGTGTATTCCACAGTGCCAAACTAATGGACTCATTGTTTTGAACTCAAGCATGCACCTAGTCTCAAGGCCTGTGAAGGTGCATAACAATTTTCAAAACCCAAATCCTAGCATGGCCAAGTTACCAGCTGTCAGAAATAGGGGTTTTGACACAGACACTAACTCATTCCTAACATAATGGTGATGTATCTGTTATACAGCCATAGTAGCACCTATAAGTAGGTTCAGATTAATGTTTTGTGTCAAAACAGTTTGACATAACTCCAATAATATTAATGGGACTGTATGCAATGATTAGTTTGGTGGTTCAAAAGTTATTTATTATTGCAGTTATATAAAAATTCCCATTTCTTGTCATTTTTTTTTTTTTGCTTACAGTTACTAAAAAATACCTTGATTTAAATTAAGAAACGTATTTGTCATGCTTCATTCTAAGGATGTGTATTTAAGGGGTTTCAAAGCAAAATCTGAATTTATTTTTAAATTTATGTATACTTTAAAGTTCATATGTGAGCACACCAAAAATAGACCACCAAAATAAATCGGTAGCTGAAAAAATGGCAAGCTTTTTCCTCAATAAAATTAATCATAAACAAAAATTTTTGAAGCTATGAAAAGAAACAAAACTAACATTAAAGGCAGAGAGTTGTATGGTTTATCAGAAGACAGCCTAACAAGATGTCTAAGCAGATTTGAAAAAAAATTAAGGTTATCATTTTAATTAGAAAAAAAAGTTTTTGTGAATGATTGGAAAAACTGTTGTGATAGACTTGAATGAACTCAGGACACAGGCATAACATACAGCATATGTGGTTTGTAGTTGTACACACTAACAAATGACAATATATGTCATGAAAAATGTTCTAAGTCCTACACAAACAAAATGCACCAAGAAATATGAAAATAGGTTAAGAACATAACTGAAAAAAAGTGGATGTATTTTGTACTACAATTAAAGTCCTGCACAGACAAAATAATGAGAAAATGATGTCTAATCTTCTGCTTTGTTCAATGCCTGCTGGTTAGGACTCATGCACAGGGTCCTGCGCAAAGCAAGTAAGACTCGCCTAAAGCATTGCACTGAGCTTCGTGCTTTGTATGGGGTCCAAAGGACTCAGTGCGAAGCAAGATAAAACTCATGTTCTGCTTTATGCAGGTCCTGAATGGCCTTGCACATCCTGAATCATCTGAACAGACAATAGGTGCACTCTATGAAGGTGGAACTATTCAAACGCTGCCAGCTATAATATCCAATAACAGAAAAAAAAAACAGCACTCACTTCAGATATTCCATAAAATGCTCAGTGCAAGTTTATTCAGAGTAGGTGCCTCACAACAATCAGCCCTGCACTTCAACCCTTCAGTGAACCTTCTAGGGGTATGTCTGAGGTATCAACAAACAGCTCTCATTTATATTTTGAATGCTTAAAGTGATACACATTAATTAGTGCAAAGTGAAATAAAATTAGAAAAAAATATTACACAAAGAATACAAAAGACAGCTTATTTGACTAAGTTCACAGTAATCAGTTCAATATTCCTTGTTATTGCTCAGTAGTATTTAAATTATAACTTGATGAAACCTTTGAACTTGTTCAGTTTTTTAGTTAGAGAATATATACAAAAAACAGATACCCTCAGTCTATCTCATACTCATTAGTGCTGGAAATAATTTAGAGAATATGAGGAGATTGCAAATCCTCCCAAAATTTAATTTAAAATAGGGGAGGTCAAACTGGCTGCAAAAGGTCAAATTAATTTATTAGTTTCAATCACTATAATTCAGGTTCCTTAGTTTATAATAGTGTGTTGTGACATGAACGAACCATACATTAACATTAACAGATGGGAGGTCAAGCTGAATGCACAAGGTCAACTTATAGTTATTAGTTCTAATCACTACAATTCAGGTTCCCATCTTATCATAATGTTTTATGACCTGAACAACCAGTAAATTGGCATGAGTAAAAACGAAAACAAAGGAGTGTTAGCCCAATGGGGGGGGGGGTATTCAGGCTTATAGCATGCTACAGGTAAATCCTTGAGCAAATAAAAGAAAAGTCTCATATGGTTGTTTTAGAAAAGAAGAGGAGTTGAAAAGGGGATGTTATAAATGTACAACAGCGAAGGGGGAGTTTCTAAGAAGGTGTATTTAGTTTTATTATTATTTTAAAGTCTAAAGATAAGTTCATGAATTTAAATATCTCCCTGTGAGGAGACACTCCATTTAGAATTTCTAACGGACACAGCAAAAGCCATAATTTGCATGAAAGAAAAGGGTTATATAAAAATTTCAATACGAAATGTTATTACAAAGGAAGGAAATATGGGCAAACAGCAGTTAAAGAAGGGCTTTCCCCAAGTTCATTTCAGTAAAGAGCTTTGTCTGAGCTCTGTGAGCATACAGTATTGCAGCCCTCACATTGCTTTTCACAGATAATGGGGAAGATGATTCCCATAGAAAGAAAAACAAGAGGAAAACAAAAATAGAATACAATCAGAATAATATCAAATGGTCCATATTAGTTCCAAGAACATCCAATTTACTTTTTTAAAGATAGGGAGAAAAATCAATTTCTTCATTAAGTCCTACAGGGATGACAGTATCTAAAGTCACTATCCACTTAGTTTATTTTAGGACAAAATGTTAGTTCTATTCCCACCTCTCGGTAATCTTTCCACATGTTACAAAATTAAAAAAAACTTAAAACAATCAGGGTTGCTATTATGGTATTCTAAGAAGTGGACCCCTTTGGCATTGTACACATTTCCATTTACTACTGCTCTCACATGTTCCTGAATCCTACATTTGGCAGGATGGGTGGTCCTACCTACATAATAGATGGGGCAGGTGCACCAGCAGATGTATACAACAAAGGGTGTTGTACATGCAACAAACTGTTTTACTTCTTATTTATTTCCACTCTGTTAAATTCTTGCCAGCATTAGCATACTGGCAAATGTTACATCTGCCACATCTAAAGAATCCATTTGTTTTTTTCTTTAGCTAATCAGTGCCTGTGGGTTTAGTATTACTCTCTTCAAAGTGACTATGGGTAATTATATCCCCAGTATTTCTCCCTTTGGAGAATGTTACTCTTGGTTTGTTAGAAATTTAATTTTTTAGCACATGGTCAGTTAAAAGCAGTGGCCAAAACCTGCGCATCAGGCCTCCCACCCTGCCTTCCAAAGGATCAAATTCAGTAACAAACGTGACTATTTCACCATCCACACTTTGTGATTGTAAAACATCCTGTGTTTTCTCAGATTTAGGTTTTAAAAGATCCTTTCTTTTAATTCTGTCTATCTTGTCCTTAGCTTCCCTAAGTATTTGTTCAGAATTACCCCTTTCTCTTAGTCTGCAAAAAAAGACTCTCCACCTGCTTCAGGTATTCATGTTCACTGCTACAGTACAATTTCTCTTCAGTCTCAAGGCATCCCCATAAAGTACTGATTGGATCAGTTTCCTAGTGTGAACTTTGTGAGTGCAGAATAATGTTGGCTGCTGTATTGTTTCTAAACCCTTTAGTTTCAATTGATCTTTCAGCACTGCCCACCAATTTCAGGTCTAAGAATCTAATACAGTAAAACCCCACTTATCTGAACCCCGCTTTCCCCAAACTCTCAGTTATCGGGAAACTGAGTCCTGTCCCCCATGTGTAACCTGCATTTCTGCCTGTAGCTGAGCAGTAAGTCGAGCGGCAATTAAATTGCGATTAGCGTTTGATTAAGGCATGCAGTTAGTACCTCATTTAGCACCATGTCAGACTAACCATCTCCATCCAGCTGCTAAAGTCCACTGGTGCTAACCCCTCTTCACTCTCACCTGTTAATGCCACTCAAGCTTGATCTCACAAACTAAGCTGTGCAGTGAGTCTTTTCCCTGAATGTTGTAAAAATGTAGCAGTGTAAGCAATCAATCGAGCACTGGCTGTGCACTCTCGATAGGTAGAGGAGACACCAGGAAGTAGGTGAATGCAGCTTATTATTGTGGGGGGTTTTCTGAGGAGGGCAATGGCAGAAGAAAGGTGTTGATTCACTGTTAAACCTCTGCTTCAAGGCCGACTGACCACCACAGTATGAGTAGGCAGCTTTGAGGGTCTGCGGAATTGAGAAAGTCAGAGGGTGAAACTGGTAGGAGGTAATCTTTTAATCCATTGTTTTTTTCTGTGCTTACCTATACAGTTTTCATGCTTCCCTAATCCCTAGACAGTTCCTAGAAGAGAGTTCATTGTGAGGGTGCAGGAGGACGCATCTTTTTCCCTACTAGTGAAAATGAATACTAAATGGTTATCGGCGATAACTTATCACTGTTTCACAAACTAGGAACAATTTGTATTGGTCATCTCATTCGATTATTTGCAGCTCTCATCTACATGTACTAAGGCTTGCTGCAGGTCCCCCTCCGTGTGTTGGATTTTAGTGTGAACCATCACCACCTTGTTTATCCAAAACCCTGTTTATCTGAATGTTTTTCATGTCCCCCAAGACATTCAGATAAATGGGGTTACACTGTACTGTTTTTGTTACACTCATGTGTAAATGACAAACCTAAATTGACATTATTCAGGTAGGTGATAAAATCCGGTATGTCTTTTTCTTCAGCTTCCCACATAACTATTATATCATCAATAAAACTATACCACATGGCTAAGTTCTCCCTGAAATTATTTATGTTCCTGTCAAAAATATATAGTTTTTCAAAGTACCCCATAAAAATATTAGCACATGAGGGGGCAAAAGCCACCCCCATTACTGTCCCACATGTTTGGAAATAATATTCTTTATTGAAACAAAAATAATTATGGGAGAGGGCAAAATTGATAGCCCAATGAAGGAAGTGACTGGAAATAATGTCATGTCCCTGAAAAAAATGGTCAATTGCTTTCAATCCCTTACTATGTTGAATAGAGATGTAAAGATTACTAACATCTATTGTCAACCAGCAAAAATCTGCACTCCATATTTTTTCTTCCGATTTTTATAAAAGATCCATACTGTTCCTCAAGTGAGATTCTAACAGGGTGACCCTGGGCTGGGGAAAACTATCAATAAAGTTGCTGAGATTATGGGTGAGAGAGCCAATTACTGAAATAATTGGCCTTCCCAGGGGATCCAAGGCAGTTTTATGGATCTTGGGTAAGATGTAAAAGGTAGCTACCACTGGGTAATCTATTTTAATATAATCTGCCTCTTGTTTAGAGAGCCACCCACAATGCAGTCCCAAGTTCAAGAATTCACAAAGTTCAGCGTGAACTTATTCAAATAAGCTGTCTTTTGTATTCTTTGTGTAACAATTTTTCTAATTTTATTTCGCTTTGCACTAATTAATGTGTATCACTTTAAGCATTCAAAACATAAATGAGAGCTGTTTGTTGATACCTCAGGCACTTCCTTAGAAGGCCCACTGAAGGGTTGAAGTGCAGGGCTGATTTTTGTGAGGCACCTACTCTGAATAAACTTGCACTGAGCATTTTGGGGGAACATTCTAAGTGAGTGCTGTCATTTTCTTTTATTGGACATCCTGCATCATGCAGAGCCCACAGGGCTCTGTGTGAAACAATCATGACTCATCTTCTGGTTTGCACAGTGGCTGAAGGGCCCTGAACATCTTGCTTCATGAAGGGCTCAAAGGGTCCTGCATGAAGAAAATTAGGATTCACTTCTGTTTCTTGCATGTCCTAAAGGGCCCAGTGCAAAGCATGTTATGACTCTGTTTTCTCAAAACGTAAGGCAATCCATTGAAACAAAAAAATATATGAATGCATCATTTGTGTTCTAAAGCCACAAAAGGAGAAATGTGGTATTAGAGTTTTCAGTCCCAATGTCCACCCCCTCCCCCAGACCCTAGCTTAAAGGTTTAGGTCATCTCCCATGGGTCTTCCTCTTCAAGCTATAGGTCTGGGGCCCTGTGCAAAGAAAGTCATGATTCATGTTGTGATTTAGGCATGACCTATTGGGCACTGCCTAAATAAAGTTATGGCCGGGCTTATACTTCATGGTCCTACATAAAGAAAGTTATTATGGATGTTGTGGGCCTTATGCATTGCAACAGATATGTCAGGTATGGACCAAGACCTGTAGCTTCAAGCAGCAGACCTGTGAGGAACACAGCCAGACCTGTAGCATGACTTTGGTCATGAGGCTAGGAGCTGGGGAAGGAGGTGGGCTTTAGGGTCAAAAAACAACTTAACATCACATTTCCCTCCTTCTGTGGCTTTGGAACCCTAATGATGCATTAATGTATTTTTTTGAAATCAATATGTGTATATATATATACATATATATATATATATATATATATATATACACACACACACAATAGGAGTGAGCTATATTTTTCACTGATAAAAGCATATATTACTACCACAGTGAGACAAATGCAAGCCCAGGTTAACACAATGATGATAAATGCTGTTTATACATACTGTGCTTACCTCACCAGCATTTATTCTCACTGTGGTAATGTCACTGACAAGCCCATTAACTCTCCTTTAGTGCTGCAACGTGTTTCAGCTAATTAAACAAATGAAATTCACCTGTCTTTCAAGTACCTGAAGCCCCAACAACAAGTTTACTGCATTCAGTCTCACAGACACTCACATGCTGAGAAGATCTCTAAATTTCCTACTAGAAAGAAAAAAAAAGGAAAGAGCACTGACTACTAAATACATCAAATCATGCAGACTCAAACAAACATGCTTTGATACAGCTGAACTATACTGGAAGAATAAATAAATTCTCCTTATAGAAGAAAACAAAATCAATGAATGTGGAAGAAGTTTTTCTATCTTGCACACAGTTTTAAAGCAGCACAGAACCACTTTAGAAAAGCCTGTTGTATAAATCGCACATGTTGTTCAGATCGTGAGATATGTGAAATATCTTCACTCGTGAACAGTGACATCTGGATACTCTCACTCGTTCCTTCTGCACTCGTGAGTATCCGGAGGTCACTGTTCACTCATGAAGATATTTCACATATCACACTCCTGCCCATCATGTATCCCCAGATATATATATATATTCATACAATGGGGGGGGGGGGTGACAGCAATATCAGTGTGATAAACTAGGTTATCTCCACTGGAGTGTGATATCTGACGATGGATCACTGGAGTTAAAATATCTGATAAATATACATACTCTGCTGATGTCACCACTCACTCCAACCTGCATTCTAAATTTAACTTCTTGACAAATCTGTTTCTTACTGCTACTTGCAAGTAACTCAATTAACATTGCAGAGGACATTCAGCTATTTCCCATAGTGTTGTAAAACTTCTAACCCATTACTATACTACTATCATTTTCAAGAAAGTCTGCATTCTAAATAACAGTGCCTCACAGTTTCTGTTTCTCACTGCTGCTTGCAAGTAACGCAATTAACATTGCAAAGGACATTTAGCTGTTTCCCATAGTGTTTGTAAAACCCCTAGCCCATTACTATGCTATTCTTATTTGCAAGAAAACCTGCAATCTAAATGACAGTGCCTCACAGTTTCTGTTTCTCACAGCTTGCTGAAACTAACTCAATTAGCATTGCCAAACACATTCACCTGTTTCTCATAGTGTGTGTAACACTCCCAGCCCATTCAGAAACACTTACACACACTCAGAACACACATAAATGGTGCTCTGAGTATAGCCTAGTGGTTAGAGTGATGAGCTTTTGAACAAGCTTGGTACATCCAGCTCACCAGTCCTGGGTTTGAGTCTCACAATCTCTACTTCCACACTATGTGACTCTGAACAAGTCACTTAAGTGCCTAGTACTCCCAAGTCACCTCTAAAAACTTACCCAGTTAACAAACAATAAAATAAAAGAGCAAACAGGAAAACATAACTATACTTTGTAAGCTTTCACCCCCATTGTATAAATAGCAATCATAATGGGCAGATTGTGTGCAATGGATAATATCCTTACTCCTGCATCATGAGCTCTGGATACCCTCTCTTGTGCCAGTATCCAGAGCTCATTCTGCAGAAGTGAGAATATTATCCATATCACACTCCTGCCCATTACATAGCCTCTCTCTTTCTATATATATATGTATATATATAGAGAGAAAGAGAATGAATATCTGATAGGTAAGTGTCAGACCCAAAGAAATATCACCATTTAGGGGACTTATTAGCTTAACCCGTTTGTACCAGTAGATGCCATATGGCATCAGAACCATCCACTGTTAGACCTGACCCAAAATGGCCACCGGGAGAGAATGAGTTAATAACCCACAAGCCTAAAGAGTAACTGGGATTACAAGCTTATTAGCCCCCCCCCCCCCAAAGATGGTGATATTTCTTTAGCATCTAGGACGTACCTATCAGATGTTTTATATATTTCGTGAAGTTTGGTGTGTTTGTGCTTTAAATTTGTGTTTTTTTTCCTTATGTAATGAATGTGTTTCACTAGCAACCTTTCATGCCTTGGTAGCTAATTCACAGTTTTGTTTCTAAACAGCACTGATGCAGTATAGTGTGCTGTATACATATTTTTGAAGGTATACATCAGTGACACCACATTTGTGTCATCTAGTAACAGTTGTATATTGTTTGTCTTATTTAACGATGACTGTCTGTGATTGCTTGCTGCATGATGAAGGCACCTGAGAGGTCCCAAAAGCTTGTGTAAAAACTCTTCAGTTAGTCTAATAAAAGGTATTACCAAAAGAAAGTGTACTGTGATTGTTTGTGTGGTCTTTTTCTTTTGCTGCTTGGATGGGGGAGGTAGGTTAAAAACCCTAACACCACATTTCCATTTTTTAGTGGCATTACAATGAGTGCTAACTGGTGGATTAACAAAGTTCTTTGCAATGAATTTCCTTTTTTTTTGAGAAAGTTAATTATACAGTATATATCTTATAGTGGTACAATAGTGGTGCAATAGCACCTCTATAGTTAGGGATGAGTAGGCAGTTTAATGTTAAACCTCAAATTTTGCACTTCAATAACTTTGTAACTGTTCAACGGATTTGCATGAAATTTGGTATGCACTGCACTGTGTCAAGTCAAGTCAAGTAATTTTTTATTTAAAAAGACACCCAATCCCAAAGGCTCTGGGCACCATACATTAAAAAGAGGTAAAGAAATTTTTACAGCATTTCATGCCATGTAAATACAAAACAAAAAGAAACATATATACATAATCATAATCAGACCCCAAAAGCATGTAAAAATAGGTGAGTCTTTAGGCAAACCTTGAAAGTAGTAAGGTTTGGGGCCTCCCTAACTGCAGCTGGCAATGAATTCCAAAAAGCGGGCTCGGCGACACTGAAAGCTCGGTCGTCCGCAGATTTTAACCTCGATCTTGGAACAGTTAGGAGGCCGGCACCAGAAGAACGGAGATTACGGGAAGAGGAGGATGGTATCAGGAGATCTAACAGGTAACCCGGGGCCCTGTCCGTGTAGGATCTTATAGGTGAAAAACCCCACCTTGAAGAGCACTCTCCACCTGACAGACAGCCAGTGCAGTTCGCATAGCACAGGTGTAATGTGACAAAATTTACTCTGCCCAGTTAAGAGCCAGGCAGCAGCATTCTGCACAAGCTGCAGTCTTCGGAGAGAGCCCCCAGAAATCCCGAGGTAGAGGGCATTACAGTAGTCAAGCCTCGAAGTGACTAAGGCATGTATCAAGGTAGGGAGGTCCAGAGGTGGAACAAGGGGCTTAATCCTGGTGATGTTATGAAGGTGGAAAAAACAGGAATGAACCACGGAAGAGATCTGAACCTCCATGGTCAAATTCCTGTCAAACATCACGCCAAGATTTCGCACCCAAGGGGAGGCCATCAATGACGCGGCCCCTAGCACAAGGCCAGTTGCCGAATCAGAGGCCATCCCATCACGAACTCTGTTCGACTCCACTACCAATACCTCAGTCTTATCAGGGTTCAATCTAAGCCAGCTGGAGGCCATCCAGTCGCTAATCTCAGCCAGGCAGATGTTCAGCACATCTACTGCGTTGGATGTTCCTGGAGCAAAAGATAAGTATAGCTGAGTATCATCAGCATAGCAATGAAAACTCAGTCCATACTTTCTAATGATCCCTCCCAGGGGCAGCATATATACTGCGAACAACATTGGGGCCAACACCGAACCCTGGGGGACTCCACACAAAGGAGACTGGGTGTTGATGAGAATTTCCCATCACAACCCGCTGTCTCCTATTTGTGAGAAAGGACTCAAACCACTTGATGCGACACGGTGAGTCCACATAACTCCCTCAGGTGGAAAGCAGCACACAATGGTCCACAGTATCAAATGCTGAAGAGAGATCGAGGAGAACAAGAATTGTCTTGTCTCCTCGGTCTCTAACCCTGAGAGATCATTTGCACGAACTAACGCCAGTTTCAGTACTATACTTGGGCCGAAAAGCTGACTGGAAGGGATCGTACAACTCGTGAGTCATGAGATGTTCCTCCGACTGAAGCGATACCACCTTCTCAACGATCTTCCCCAAAAATGGGAGATTCGAGATAGGATGGTAGTTTGCTCTGACCTCTGAGTCCAAAGAAGATTTCTTTAAAAGGGGTCTAACCAGAGCCTCCTTCAAGGCATTCGGGAAGACACCCTGATTTAAGGAGCACTGGACAATCAGGGCAAACACCGGGCCAACAGAGTCAATGCATGTCATTAAGAAACGCCTTGGCACTGGGTCCAGTTCACAAAAGGTATGCTTCAGATTGACCGCCACCTCAATTACCTCACGATCCTCCACTGGCCTAAACTCACCCCAGTCAGGCGGAGTGCACTTAGTACATAACTGGCGACCACTGACAGCAATAATATTACTGGCTGAAGAAACCTCCTGCTGGATCAAAGACACCCTGTCCAAGAAAAACCAAGCAAAATCCTCACAGTCCTCATTAGAGGAAACTACCGGGCTGGAGACAGATAGGATGTAAAAGTCTGTCAACAGTCCGGAAGAGCGAGGCTGGTCGGTCTCTCCCAGCAGCGATCTCCCGAGACAAAAACAATGTCTTCTTTCGGTCGATTTCCTCCTGATATGCACAATAATGTGCACGCAGGACCAGTTTGTCTGTCTCCAGGCGGGATTTCCTCCAGCAGCGCTCCAATCTCCGACCCGTCTTCTTCATTTCCTTGAGATCTCCATCAAACCATGGAGACCTCAAGTACGAAGTTCTGGGACGGACAGGTGCAAGGGAGTTTATGGTGTCAGATAGAACCTTATTATAGGTATCTACACTGACACCAACAGCTGCAACGCATACATCACCTAAACTAGATAGATCAGCATCCGCCATAAAACCCACAGGGGTAAGATCTCCTAAAGGGCGGCAGCAGATCATCTCAGCAGGGAGTAAACTTATGGCAGGAGCCCTAAGCATGAACCTCACCATGCTATGATCAGACCAAAGTACTTGATCAATCATGAAATCAAAGATCTCAATCCCCAGTGAGAACACCAGATCCAGTGTGTGGCCATCTCAATGAGTAGATGCATCAACGAACTGCAAAAGCCCTAATAAGGACATATTCTGCAAAAATCCGTCAATGCATCTCTGAGTTTTATCCTCAGCCCAGACGTTGAAGTCCCCCAGAATAACACATCTAGGGGAGTCCAACATCTCGCTGGCAACAAACTCGGCAAATTCCAGCAGGAACCCCTCCACCGGGCCCAGAGGGCGATAGATGAGGAGGATCCTGCAGCCAATGCCAAGTCCTCCACGGATGACCACACACTCAAATGAGTCTGGGGTTCCCACTGGGTGCACGGTGACGGTCAGGCTAGATTTAAAACAAATGGCAACACCGCGGCCCCTGCGATTTCCTCTGGGGCAGTGCACAACAGTATAACCTGGGGGGACTGCAGCCTCAAAAACAGGGCCAGCATCATCTCCCACCCAGGTCTCTGTTATGCAAGCCAGGTCGACTGAAGAAACCAAGGTGGCAATAATTGCCATCTTGTTTCTAATCGACCTGGCATTGCACAGAACTTCCGACAGAGGAATAGCAGGTGGTGTAACCCCTCGGTTTACCTGACCACTCGGTCTGGTAGTTTCCCTGAAAATGGGCACCAACCATGTCTGGCATCGCCTAGGTGCCCTAAATAAACCAGGGTGTCTCCTCGATCCAACCACCTCTATTTTACCTTCACCCCGCTTCTGGTCAGACCGCAGCTCGCAGGCTGAACAGTCCCTTATAATCCCCACCTCCCTGCAATGCCTGCTCATAGCATTAGATACACGGAGAGGAACAAAGGGACGCAGAGCATGCAACTGCGCCTTCCCGTAAACAATCCTAACCCCCACAGGTTGCTCTTCAGACCCCCTACAAATTCCTAAATTAAAGTAAAAAACAGATAAACTATAATTTAAACTAATTCAACAAATTTAAATTTGAAAACAATTCTAATTTAAAGACCTACTACAGTCTAAAACCCTTGATAAACAAACCTACTTCACAACTCTACATTACAGAACAGAGTAAATTTGTGTGGGTAGATCTCTCGAATTATCAAGATTTGTATTGATAGGATGTGCAGATTTCATACAGTGCAAAGTGAAAAAAGTTTAAAAGTCACTTTTTTCAATAGTTTTGGATGTTTTTTCCTCACCACGCTGTGGCCGCACCATTTGGAAATTTGGCCTGAAATTTTCAGGGTAGAAAGAGATTTCCTCAAAGAACAAACCAGCATTAGTTTGGTGAAAAAATATTAATCTGTACCAAAGTTATTCAAGTTTGACATTTTGGGTTCTGAGCATGCTCAGTTTAGTTTTTTGCCTAACTGCACAATTTCAAAGAGGGATTTGGGCTCACAAAAAGGGATTTTTGACAGCTCACAAAGAGGAGTTCATTAAATCCCTCTTTGTGATAAAAAATATCCCTTTTCGCAAGCCGCCATCTTGTTTTCCATTTTTGTGCCAAACAAAACATTATAACTTGCCCCAGGGATGTCTTCTGTAGACATCCAAGTATGAGTTTTGTTCAGGGGGATGCCCTGCACACTTTTGTGCCTTTGGTTTGTATTGCTTTAGTCACAAAACACTCGTTTTTAAAATTATAAATCCGTTTTCGTGACTCACTTCCGATCCCTTTTTGTGAGCTGTCAAAATCTAATTTCATGAGGGGACGACCTGATGGCCCTACCTCTCAAAAAGGGATTTCTCATGAACAGGGATTTTGACAGCTAACAAAAAGAATTTGGCTCTCAAAGGAATTTGACAGCTCATGAAAGGGAATATAAGTAATCGCTTTTCATGAGCATCTAATCCACTATCATGATGTCAAAATCCCTTTTCGTGAGGGGACGACCAGATGGTCCTACCTCGCGAAAAGGGTTTCGCTCATGAAAGGGATTTTGATAGCTCACAAAAAGAGATTTTTAAAGATGATTGTTTCCTTTGCCACTTCACTGCAAAGGATTTTGGCTTGAAATTTGCAGGGTACAAAGGCGTTGCCCAATGGCTGTGGGTTTTGCTGGTTTGGTGAAAAAATTTAAATTGGTTCCACACTTATAACATTACAAAGTTTATAAACTTCCCATACAATAACATTGTGATGTATGCAGTACCTTTTGGCACCTATATCTGGAAAATGGTTTGAGTTATGGTTTTTCCACTAAACGCAGCTTAGGTCACCTTTAGGTGTACTAAGCATGCATGCAGGTTGCCAGTCCTTGATTACAACTGCAGTGGAATATTTTCCAAAGTTGCTATGGTTACTGAGATATTGCACCATTTGCAGTTCAAGAGTTACTTGGAATGTCTCCAGACCTGCACTGTGTCTCTACAATTATAGGTAGATGGAAATGCAGGGCCCTCTGTGCTCCCACATATGGATACCATTATTCAGTAATGGGATCGCAGGGCCATCCATTATGCAATACTGTGAGTGCAGGGCCCAGAGAGCCCTGCACACCCACAGAGAGATGACAGTTCATTACAATGTCTCTACACTTATGGATAGATGGGAGCACAGGGCCCTACCAAAAACATATAAGGGTAACATTACACTTTCTCAAAAAGTAAGGAAATTCATTGCAAAAAACATTGTTGATGCATTAGTTAGGGTTGAAGCAACAAAAGTAGGGAAATGAGGCATTAGGGTTCCCAACCCTAACACCTTCCCCACCCTTACCACCCCACCCCCACCCTCCACACACCAACAGGCATCGGGGTGGCCTTGGGGTCATTGGGCCTAACTATCACACCATTCTCCTATACTATACCTTCTCAGATTCCTCACACATGGAATGGGATAAGAGTTAGGGCCTAAGACCCCAAGGCACACCCTAACTCCAGTTGATATGTGGAGGTTGGGGGTGGGGTGGTAGGGGTGGGGAAGGTATTAGAGTTGGAAACCTTAATGCCTCATTTCACTAGTTTTGTTGCTTCAACCCTAACTGATGCATTAACAAAGTTTTTTTTGCAATGAATATCTATATCTATATTTATATCTATATCGCCACTATAGTTAGGGTTGAGTAGGCACTTTAATGTTAAACCCCAAATTTTACACTTTAATAACTTTGTAAATGTTCAACAGATTTGCATGACAATTTGCTTTCCCAGTCTCTATGGGTAGCTCTCTGGATATGCCATGTTTTGTTCCAGTTGGATGTGTAGTTTCTGAGTTCCGGAGATGTAAAAAGTGATTTTTCTTTCATTGACTTTGCTGGGAAGGGGGTTCTTTGAAAGTGTCTACAGCCCAATCTGTTTGGAATCTTGGTCTGGAAATTTCAGAGTAGAAAGGGTCTAGTCCACAGATGTACCTTTTACTTGTTTGGTGAAAAAATACTAATTCATTTCAAAGTTATTTAAATTTTGACAAATTTGGTATTGAGCATGCTCAGTAAGCACTTCAAGATAGCTGTATGAAATGGAAAAGGAATGCAGTGTTGTACTGGAATAATCCTTTTTTGTTTGCCACCATCTTGTTTCCAAATTTATTTATTTTTTTTGTAAAAATAAAAATCAAAATCCTCAAAAATGACATCCTGTGGCTAGCCCAACACATCTGTTTGGGTTATCTGGATCACATTAGGTAGATGCAGCACTTAAACGTTGAATAAATTATCCCCAAATGTGTTTTTTGTTACATTTTACATCCTTTATCATGACTGTATGATACCAAAAATAATCTTTTTTTGTATCATGAGTCACAAAAGCAGATCCTTTTCCATTAAAGGAAAATCCTTCTCCCTTTGCTGCATCTTATTCCCAGGTGTCAAGTGGCACCCCTCATCCTCTGATCTCCTTGCCTGTTAACTGTATATAATGTATGTTAGAACACTGTTAACCTTAGGAAATCATCATTTCCTAAGGTTGTTAACCTATCGATGTGACGTAGATATGTGTTAACCTATCGATGCTCGTCACATCGATGGAATGTTAACAGATGTCTGCGCATGTGCGCTTTTTTCGACGGGGAATCGACGACGAACAGCAGCGTTAGGGAAGGACTGGAACGAACGGCTGCAGCGGTGACTACTAAAGAAAAAGTAAGCAGCCTTTTGAGGTGGGACCATACACTATAAAAAATAATGTATGGTCCCTCTATCGTCAACCGGTCAATTTTAACCGTCTCAAGGTTGCCATGGCGATGTAAACCTCTCGAGCTTTGCTCTTGAGGTTTACACAGTCGCCCTGGCAACCTCTCGACTGTTAACTGACCGGTTAATGATAGAGAACCATACATTATCCTCTATGTATTTCCCTGGTGTCTAGTGGTACCCCCCACCCTCTGATCTCCATCAGTGTTATTTTATTTTTCCTTTCCCTGGTGTCTAGTGGCACCCCCACCCTCCAATTGCTGTCCCCATTTTTCTTCCATTTCCCTGGCATCTAGTGGCACCCACAACCCTTTAACTGATGTCCCAATTTTAATCCCTGCTTTCCTGCGTCTAATGGTACCCCACCCTCCAGTTGCTGTCCCCATTTTATTTTCCTGTTTCCTTGGTGTCTAGAAGCACCCCTCCCACTCTCTGATTGCTGTCTCCATTTTATTTTCTTGTTTCCCTGGTATCTAGTGGCACCCCCCCACCTGCTGATTGCTGTCCGTGCCTGCAAAAAAGAAAATGGCCCTCATTGAGTTTTTTTTCTAGAAAACATAAAACAGTCCTTCGCCGATCTTATCCTCCCAACCCCACCTACCACTCAGCACCCACCACCCCACACTCCTCAGTGCACCCACACACACCCTCACTCACCTGAACAGGTGACAGGGCTACATCTACTCTCCGACTGAAGATACGTCTTGCTGCTGAAACCACAAGTGCAATATGAGAAACTGAAGTAAATGTGGTTCAATGTATTTCAATGGGGTTTTCAACTTCTGATGCATAACTTGGCCATTTTTGTATATTTTGACACCAAATTTTCAACATGGCCTTTTGTGGACCCCATCTCATGGACAATGTCACTGGAATTTCACAAATATGTCCTGAAGGGCAATTTCACAGTCGCTTGGTGAAATAGCCTTTTGGGCATGATTTGAAAATTGTCACTGCCTTTGTTCATGGGGTGGGGTCATAAGAAGGCTATATTGAAAACTTGGGGTCAAAATATGCAAAAATGGCAAAGTTATGCACGTGCATTTAAATTTAACAGCTCTGACTCGTAACTTCACTAATTTTTAAATATTTTCATGCCAAATTTTCCACATAGCCATTTTTTTACATCACCTCATGAACATGACAGCCGTCATTTTTCAAATCCTGGCCAATATGTGTTTTTTCACCTGTGCTGTTGAATGACGTTGCAGTGGCATGGAATGATGTTTCGGTGGGCATTTGAAAATTCTCAGCCCAGCATTTATGAGGTGGGGTAATGACAAGGCTATGCTGACAGTTTGGTTGCTGTTTTGGTTGAAATGATTCCATGACAACATACATGTACGTATCTATGAAGGGATGGGAGTGCAGGGCTTGGAGGGCACTCTGCTCCCATAGGCAAATGAGGATACAATTATAATATCTCTAAAAGTAAGGACATTCTTTGTGAAAAACTCAGTTAATGCATCAGTTAGGGTTAAAGAGACAAAAGTAGGGAAAAGTGGTGTTAGGGTTCCCAACCCTAACACCCCACCACCACCCTGCAGGAAGCAAACCAGGCATGGATGTGCCTTGGTGTTCGCAAGTCTAATGCTCACCCAATTTTCATACATTGTACACACCTCAGCTTCTTTACTGATGGAAGGGGGTGAGCGTTAGTCTTGAGAACCCCAAGGCAAACCCCATGCCTGTTTTGTTGCCTGTAGAGTGGAGGTGGTGTTAGGGTTGGGAACTCTAGCACCACATTCCATACTTTTGTCACTGTAACACTAACTGATGCATTATAAAGTATTTTTACAAAGATATCTATAAATATATATATATATATATATATATATATATATGTATATATATATGTGTGTGTGTATATATATATATATATATATATATATATAAGCCCTCCAGGATGAAGCACAGTGCCACAGGTTTACTGCATGACAAAGAGATTAACTCCGCTGAAATTGCATTGTTTGCTGCAGTAACTCTACTGCAGAATTCTGCAATACTGCGCTTTATCCTAGTGGGCTTCGCTGTGTGTGTGTGTGTATATGTGTGTGGTGTGTGTGTGTATATATATATATATATATATATATATATATATATACACATATGCAATTTGATGTTATGTTTTCCTATCAAACAGCTAATAGAAATATTAATTGATCCAGATCGTATGGCCTCTCCTGCTCCTGTTGTATCATTTTGCTTGATGTACCTTGTACGATTTCTACTTCATCAATGTTGTTTTGGAGGTGGGACTTCAAGAACTGTGCAAAGTCTTCAAGCTGGGAATGAAGCATTGATCTGTGCAATAATAATTTATTTTGTTCTTGGTCTAATAACCTTCACTATGCACCCAATGATGTCACTTGCCATGGCCACAGGCTTGCTGTACTGTGCTACTAGTTTTTATGTTCGCCCTTGCACTTGCACTTGCACAAAGTGAACATATCGGGAATGATAGTGGATTCTGTGAGGTGAGTCTCTGTTGGTCCAAAAGAGGGCAGTCAGCAAAGGGTTCAACAGTGTCAGACAATGCATCAGCCAGGCTGATCATAACACTCTTCTAGCCTTGCTGGGCAGGAAATTTGTGTCGTTCAAAGAAAAGAGCAGCCTGAATCATTGGGTGGCTCTTTCCTTTGATCTACATAATGCTGCTCAGTAAGTAGAGCTGATCAGCATCATGATCAGCCTGCTACAGTCCTCTCCCCATGAAAAAACAATTCCTCCCAGTCTCTACCAAGTATTCCACCTCTGCTTCCACCATTCTTCTTAATTTTCCAACATCAGGGTACCAATCCCGGTGCCAGCTTGTACCCCCCCACCCCACCTGTTTTCATTGAGTGATACTGGGCAGCCCACCCCCCCATGCCACTAAACATAACACCAACACTGGGGTGCCAAATTCCCAGTGTTGATACCTGAAATAAAGAAAACCATCCTTTGTAGTCTTTTTTATGTAACCTGTAAATAAGAAAAACATCCATCAATGTCTCCCAACCCGACCTTCCAATTCAGCACCCACAACTACACACCTCCCAACCCCTTACTTGACTACTAGAAGTCCAACACCTTAATCCTCTCTGGACCAAAGACACATCTTCTCACTTCAGCATTAGACCAGGAACTAAGGAAATCATACATACATACAATCTGATGGCAGATAAAGACTGCTTGGCCCATCCAGTCTACCCATTTCTTCCTACTTACACTATTACCGCAGACAGTGCCCTATCAACAGCTCCTTCTCCCTCTCCCCTTCCTTTCCACTATGATTCCCTTGTGCTTATCCCATACATTCTTGAACCCCACTACTGTTTTCACCCCAACCACCTCTGCTGAAAGGCTGTTCCAGGAATTCACCACGCTTTCTGTGAAGAAGTACTTCCTCACATCTCTCCTGAACTTACCTCCTCTAGCTTCATAGCATGTCCCTTTTTTCTTGAACACCTTTTCTTCTGAAAAAATATACCCCTCCTGTACCTTATTTACCCCTGTGAGGGATTACAAGGTCTCTATCATATCTCCCCTCTCCCTTCTCTGTTCCAGGGTGTAGATATTGGGGAACACGACAATTCACTCAAGACAATCTGGATAACATCAACTCGCTCCCGACATTTCACCCCGGTGGCTATTCGCTCCTCTGACACTCACTGCCCTACAACAGTTCACTCCCAGCTAGTAAAATTTGTGCAATGCAATGAAATCTTATGTAAAATGCTCTTACCAGGTTTTGGGTTCAAATCAGTCAGGCTCCATATTGTTTTCAACTCCACGGCGTGTCAGCGTGTGACGTTGTGTTAGTAGCCATGGTAACCACCCACAAGTTCATTGCCGAATATAAAACGTAACAAAATACTGTTAAAAGTCCAAACTTTATTATTAAATAAAAGAAATGCAATCCATTTAAATCAATACTCGAAGCTATGAGCCACTCCGCAGAAAAACTCCTCAGTAGTGCGATCAGCACATTTCTTCTTACGTAGAGCCAGCTCAGACTGCCAAATCACCTTGTTCATGTGTCCGAGTTTACGAAATGTGTAGATGAAGTTTTAATCATCAGCCAGCTTTTTGTTCCCTCTCTCAGACAAAATGAAGCAGCCAATCATTATTCACTCAGATTACTGAGGAGTGCATGCGGGGACTAGAAGTAATCATTAGTTAAAGATTCGTAATTACCCACAACCACTGACCAGCAGTTTTGTGTATTGGCAACAGTCAGTCAGGATTAGTAACAAGCTGAACTGTGATTTGAGCATACAACAGCTGACCAGCAGTGGACCAACAGTTACATGTATTGGCAACAAACTTTTTTAAAAGTGACAGTCGGGAGCCAGTTGTGGACCAGCAATTTAGTATTGGCAACATATTTTTTAAAACAGTGGAACAGCAGTTAACTGTACTGAAAACTAACATTTTTAAATTTGACAGACAGGAGTGAGTTGACATAGCTAGAGTTGACGTAGGAGCGGGATGACAGCAGTGTATACTATCGGGAGCGAGTAGTCACTGTTTGAATTGTCAGGAGCGAGTTGTCATGTACCCAGATATTGAGGTCCTTTAGTCTCACCTCATAGGGCTTTTTGATGCAGAGAAAACCAAAAAGGACTGGCACCAGTATAAGCTGCAATGACGTTTATTGAGTTAAAAAAAATGTTAAATCTCACACAAAGTTTACTCACACTATTAAGATCTAGCAGCAATGGGAACAAATGGGCACAACCCCCCCAACCGGTTTTGCCCTGAGGCTTCAACGGTGGGGGTTGATGCAGACCCTGCATCATTTTAGTTGCCCTCTTCTGGACTGCCTCCACTCTGCCTATGTCCTTTTGAAGATGTGGTCTCCAGAACTGGACACAACACTCTATGTGGGGTCTTATCAGTGATCTATACAGAGGCAACATCACCTCCCTCTTTCTGCTGGTGATACCCCTCCTAATAATAATAATAATAATAATCTTTATTTTTAGAGCACTTTCATAAACCAAGGTGCTGTACAACAGCAAATATATAAAAACAACAAAATACATAGCAATATAACCAGATAACAAAATAAATAAATATCTAAAAAGCTAAAATAATCAATCTGGGTAGGCGCTAAGCCACAACTGTGTCTTCAAGGCCTTCTTAAAGCTCTCCACAGTCATGCACTCACCTATCTGCTGGGGTAGAGAATTCCACAGGGTTGGAGCCGCATACATAAATGCACAGGTCCCTGATGTCTTAAGAAGTACCCTGGGAATCTCTAGCAACCCCTTGTCAGCTGAGCGGAGTGGTCACCCAGGGCAGTAGGGGCACAGGAGCTCTTGTAGATAGTCTGGACCCAGTCTGTGCATGGCCTTATAGGTAGGGAGTCTGACCTTGAAGGTGATCCGCCACTGAATAGGCAGCCAGTGCAGTTTGCGCAGCACCATCATGATGTGACTCAAACGGGGAGTCCCCATCAACAACCGTGCCACAGCGTTCTGCACTAGCTGCAAGCAGTAGATATCAACCCCTGGAAGCCTTAGGTAAAGGGAGTTGCAGTAGTCAAGGCACGAGATTACAAAGGCGTGGATCAGCGTTGGAAGGTCACCAGATGGAACAAGATGCTTAACCCTGGCAATGTTCCTCAGATGGTAAAAAGAGGACTTGATGACTGCCGACACCTGCAAATGCAGTGTCACCCTGTCATCAAGGATCACTCCCAAGTTTCTCACCCATTCAGAGGAAGGAAGCTGGATACTCTGAAGACAAAGTCCCTCTGTCCGGAAACCTGGATCCACTACCATCACCTCAGTCTTTCCAAAGTTCAACTTTAACCAATTGGATCTCATCCAGTCCTGGATTTCTGCGAAGCAGTTGTTAAATACCAAGCACGCACTATCCTGGTTGGGTGCAAAAGACAGATAGAGCTGGGTATCATCAGCATAGCAGGGAAACCTCAGCCTGTGCCATCTTACAATGTCTCTGAGGGGCAGCATGTACACCTCGAACAACATGGGGGACAACACCAAGCCCTGAGGGACCCCACATGGCAGAGAGAATGGGTCGGAGGAAAAAATCCCCGACACCACCCTCTGAGTTCTACCAGTGAGGAAGGACTTAAACCATCTGAGAACTGTACCAGAGATGAACCTCAGGCACTTGAGAAGCACCCCACATTCCACGGTGTCAAAAGCTGAGGAGAGATCAAGAAGTACCAAGCTAGAATGGCACTTCTGATCTCTCGCCATCAGGAGATCATTGAGCACCCATACCAGAGTGGTTTCCGGTACTATGCCTCTTATGAAAACTGGACTGGAGAGGTTCATAGATATGGATGGTCAGGTGGTTCTCCAGTTGTAGAACCACAACTTTCTCAATTACCTTCCCATCAAAGTGAAGGTTTGAGATCGGTCTGTAGTTTGCAAACAGCTTGGGTCTAGAGCAGCTTTCTTCAGGAGAGGTGTCTCCACGCCTCCTTCAGGGAGCTAGGAAACTCACCAGACTCTAAGGAACACCAAACTATCCTTGCTAGGACTGGGCCTACGATGTCACAGCAACCCATTATCAGGAAAGTTGGACCCGAGTCCAAACTACAGCACATTGGGCGCATACCCTGGGCAATCCGCACAACATCCACTATTTCTAGCCGGTCAAAGGAACTCCTGGTAAACCGAGGAGAAGTGACCGTGCACCAACCATTATCAGCTCCCATAGAGTAAGCCGGATGGATCTCCACCCTGATGCTGGCCACCTCATCTACAAACAAGCGAACAAGCTCATCGCACTCAGTCTGTGAAAAGGCTCTTGAGCTTGAAGACAGGTTGCGTTGCACAACCTGTCCATGGTTCAAAAGAGCTGAGCTGGCTGATTCTGAGCAGCAGCAATCTCCCCGGGCAGGAACTCTGCCTTCTTACAGGTGACTGCTGATTGATAGACTTGATAATGTTCCATCAATCTAAGGTGGTCAGCTGCCAGGGTGGATTTCCATCAGTGACACTCTAACCGTTGTCCAACTCGCCACAACTCCCTCAAGGTCTCATCGAACCATGGGGACTGAGGACAAAGGGAGAGAGGACGAACAAGGATGGGAGCGATGGAGTCCACAGCCATAGTAACATCCTTATTATAGGCCTGAACCAGGCTCTCTGGACTCCAGCTTGCCACCAGAATCACCGATAGGTCTAATACCACCGATACACCATTAGGGGTCACATCCCACAAAGGGTAGTATCTGACCATCTCCACAGGGGCAGATCTATAAGGGGGGGGGCATAGAAACTGAACCCCACAGTGTGATGATCCGACCACCTGACTGGTTCCACCACCAAGTCGGAGGTTTCAATCCCCAGGAGGAAAACCAGATCAAAAGAGTGAGAGAACTTCTAGGTAGCAGAGGTAACAACCTGTGCAAACCCAGTGATGTCATCAACTGAAGGAAGTCCTGCCCAAATTGCGAGAGTTCATCATTGTCCCAGGCGTTAAAGTCACCCAGGACCATCGACCTGGATGACTCAAATGTCATGTCGACCAAGAAGTCCGCAACTTCCTGGAGGAACCACTTCTCACCCCTGGGTGGACAGTAGATGAGAATGATCCTACAGCCTACACCTGCAACTATGGCACACTCAAATGAGCTGGCCTCCTCAACTGGCACACTTGTAAGGTCCAGTTCCATCTTGAAACAGATAGCTACCCCCCCGCCCCTGCGGTCTGATCTCAAGCACTGTATCACTGAGTACCTGGCCGGAACAGCGGCCTACAATATGGGACCAGCATTATCGTCCAGCCAGATCTTAATGATGCAAACCAGATCTGCTGTCCCAACAAGATCTGCAATTATTGCAGTCTTTTTCTTAATAGATCTGGCATTGCATAACACCGTTCAAGTCAGACGGGATTCCGGAGCCGCCTGAGCTATCGGCCCTCTAATAGTGGAGCCCTTGGGTATGGAGACCAGGCATGTCGGACCACGTTCCAGAATCCATTTCACCACAGGGTGTCCCCTGGGCTTCACTACCCCAATATGAGCACATTGCTCACTCACCCTCTGATGTTCGGAACATCCAGCCCATCCCCGCGTCCCACGAGCAATTCCCAATACTCTACAACATTGGTATAACTGTAAGGGGGGCATAAAATTGGTGGAGGTCCCAAAGTTCAGTGGATGAGTAGCGCACGACCGAGACAGCAGTCTGCCGACACATCTAAGCACCAAAATAACACGTCATGCACCCAAAAACCCAGAACACTCAAAACCACAAATAATGCAGCAAATAGCAGTAAAGTAACTCAAATTCTCCAAACCAAGATGATTCAGTCCTCCACTCTCTCTCACAGGTGGTGGACAGAACTAAAAACAAAACAAAACCCAGAAAAACTTAGATAAAACAAATTCCACCCCTACATAAACAGCCCAATGACACAATCCTCCACTCTCTCTCACAGGGTGGTGGACGCAATACACATAAATTAAAAATGAAATAAAAATGACAACAAAATAAAGACCCACCCCCTATCATATATGCAAATATTTCACTCCTCCACTCTCTCTCACAGAGTGGGGGTAGGAAGAGGGAGATCAACAGATAAAGATCCCACACACTGTCTCTCACACAATGGGGGGAAACAACTACATAAACAAATAAAATAGCACCAAACACCAACGATTATCGCACATTCAAGATCTGAAGAAAAATGAAAATAAAAATAAAATAATAAAAACAAAAAGTCACTTGACTTCTTAGTCCATTTGTAGGTCCTGAGTAGTCCAGCACTTCCTAATTGCATGCAACTTTTACAACTCCTATCATCAGTTCAGAAAGTACTCACAAATTTAAGCCACAAAAATAAAAGAAAGAGGTCTAACCAGGGTGTCCATAAAGAAATGGAGGCGGATAATAGTTCCCAACAGATGAAAAAACTTCCTGGGGATTGGTCTGCCCGTCTTCTGATTAAATATCCAAATCTCAACCTGAAAAAGAAAACCTCCAAGGTTTTTTGGCAGAGTTTACTTCACCCCAAGCAGGGGAAAAATAAGGGCACCAAATGAGGGTGGTACTAAGGGTGCTCCCCCAAAACTGAAGCCAATGAATAATCCCCATGGGGTAAGGAAGCCAGCACTTCAATACCCTGGTCTTGATGGCCTTCCAGACAGCCTCCCAGGTTATCTAGAGGAACCAGCGTTAATACCTGTCCTTCGACAGGCCCAAAGCAAACTCCTCTGCGCTGCCACCAACACCCTGGGGAACCACCACACTGGAGTGGGCCAAGAAGGAGCCCCCGCACCAACCCAGAATCCAAACAGAAACCCCTATCACTGGGGCTTACCACACATGGGTCGACAGTCCAACAGTCTGAGGCAGGGCAATAATATCCAGGTAATCCAGATGCCACAGTCCCTCTATAATAACCTAGGTCAGACGGTTCCAGACCAAAAGTGATAACGATATTCCTCCAGGACTCCTCCACTCTCTAGATGTCCATTCTCTGCTTCCACAGCTAAGCTGCCACAAATCACCACCGGTCAGATAAAATGCAAGCCAGTGTCATGTACTCTGATGCAGACAGGCAGGCAAGCGCTAAGAGGTTAAACAGCGCAAACACCTTCACTGTGGAGCAAATTTGCAACGCAAGTTTAGAGCTCACAATCGGAGCCTCTATTATGCTTCTGGCTACCCGAAAATGCTGCCTAGCCTAAACTAGCTCACTAGAGGTCCCTTACTAGTCTAATCATAGACCTACACTACCATAAGTAAATAAATAAGTGAGTGACTACAAAAATGAATAATTAAAATAAAACGAAGTAAAATAAAGTAAAAATAACTCGGCTACAAACACTGCATTCGGCTAGCCCAGTGTGGCCACAACCCATCATCCCACTCACCCTCCCTACTGCCTTTTCGCACTGCCTGACCACCTTTAGATTATCTGATATGATTACCCTTGGCCTTCTTTGGTAGTCCTCAATACCACTCAACCCAGTTTGTACTCCACCCCAGGTTTCTGTGCCCTAAGTGCATTATTTTGCACTTTTTTGCACTGAAACCCAGCTGCCATACCCTTGACCACTCCTCAAATCTTCTCAGGTCTCTGCTTATCCTTTCCACCCCCCCCCCCGAGTTTCCACCCTATTGTAGGATTTGGTGTCTTCTGCAAAGAGGCAGACCTTCCCTTAGAGCTCCTCTGCAATGTCACTTATAAAGACATTTAAGAGGACTGGTCCCAGCACTGATCCTTGATGTACCCCACTGGTCACCCTCCCTCCCTTCCTTGAAGTGAACTCTGTTTACCACCACCCTCTGTTACCTATCCCTTAAGCAATTTCTTATTCAGTTTACCACCTTTGGTCCCACTCCTGAACTACCCAGCTTGCTTAATAGTCTCCTGTGTGGAATGGAGGCAAATGCCTTATTGAAATCTAGGTTGGTCAAGTCTACTGCTCCACCATGATCTAGTTTCTTGGTCACCCAGTCAAAGAAATCTGTCAGATTCCTTTGACATGACCTCCCCCCTGTGAAACCATGCTGACTTGGATCTTGTATTCCACTCTACTCCATAACCACACCACTACCTCCAGTGCCTGTCCTTGAGTCATAGCACTTCCCCACTCCTCAGTATACCCTGTTTCCTCTTTCTTCATGACCACACCACTTCCTCCTGTGGCTGTCCTTGAGTCATAGCACTTCCCCACTCCTCAATTTACCATCTCCCCCTTTCTCCTCCTGCGCTTAGCCCCTCCATCCACCTCACCAACCCTTCTCCCTATCTTCTTCCTCCCTCACTTATCTGTACTCTCTCCCCCCCCCCCATCTGCACTCCTTCCTTCAACACCCTATCCCCTGGTGCCCTCACCATTGAAAAGTACTATTGCTTGTACCCAGGGGACAGATTCCCCCACTGTGTCCTTGTCAAAGTTTTGCCCATAATTTTACCTGTCTGATGAACCTTGTTCATGTTCATTTTGTGCTGTTTATTTTATATCTCGGTATGATGTTTTATTGTAGAAGTTATTGTTTTATGATGTTCTTGCACCTTTCATCCCCTTCCCCTCACAGGCTGCATCTGGAAATGAGCTATTTTTCAGCTCAGTATGTCTTTCCTGGTGAAACTTTTGAAATACATACATACATAAATAATATAAAAGTCCCACATTTACACCACAACAGTAGAAAAAAACATGAACAATATGGCAATGCAGTGAAAAGTGTTTTTGGTTCTGGACATACACACCCCTTGAAAATGGGTAACACACATACGCACACATGTAGCTGTTATAACAGTTGAGCACACACATAGGGTGTGCCATTAGTAGAATAGAGCAGCTACAATATTTTATTTTCAGTGGAGTCCTGCTTTTACACATTTTTCCAGTGTATTTAGAGTTAGCACAGGTAAAGGCAGTCTAATTTTTACTTGGGTCATGCTTTTATACATTTTTACGATGTAGTCACCAATGATAGGTCAGTTAACATGTAGTATCTCATTTTCAGTGGGGTCCTGATTATACCTATTGTAACACTAACAGGTCTGGGATGCCCTAAATGAGTTGGCTCCATCACAGCCTGTACGTTTTCAGTGACCACATACTGTATCTCTCTTTGGATTGCAGAAGGATGTGAATTCTGCTGAGTGCACATTTTAGTGTCTCATTTTTGCTTTGGGGGGCTATATTCAAACAGGTTGCGGGCACTCTCACTTTGCTCCAAACATGTTTGAGTATAGCAAATCTAGTGAACTGTGCTAATTTGCACTAATTGGCCAGCAGGGGGATGTGAATTGTGCTGAGTGCATGATTTAGGGCCTCATTTTTGCTTTGAAGGGCTATATTCAAATATGCTTGGGGCACTCGCACTTTGCTCCAAACATGTTTGAGTATAGTCAATTTATTGAACTGTGCTAATTTGCACTAAGGAAAGGAACTTTGCAAGGGCCAGCCTGATACCTTTTAAAATGGTGCCATTACTCTGTGTAGTTCTGGTTTCCAGTTCTAGGTTTGTCTACCTATTTCTGTTTCAAACTTTTAGCCACTGACTGAATTGTTTGTAGCCACTGACTACCATGCCAGCAACCCTGGTTCAAGAATGGACCTGGGTTGCTTGGGGACTGGCCGGGGAGGGAGAATGTACATCTGTAGGACAGGGAGAGGAATCTAGGTGGCAGCACCATGGGACAGCATGGGAAGGGACCCCACACCAAGATGTCTGAGGTGTCTCCATGGAGGCTGAGTACACACATGTCTGGGCCCAAAAGTGGAGAAAATAGGAGGAAAAGCCCTCTGACTGTAGAACAGTGATGGCCTGCCCTCTAGCAAGCCCCACACTGATGACTAGGCACCTCTGATCCAAGGTCCTGTGACAGAACCAGCAGAAACGGTAAGTCCCAGAGAAGATGAGTGACAGGGCTAGGGTGACTGGCACAAATGGGGGCAAGTCAGAGTGCTGAAGGAGATAAACAGCTTTTTCCCATGGCCACAATGGGGCAACATGCCACTCATCATGGCAGTGTACTGCGTGCTGGTGAACAGTAAGGGATTGCCTGCATGGCGGAGCAATGCTGAGAAGCAGTGCATGAACACAGTGGGGCAACATGGTGCCCATCAAGGTGGTGTACTGTGTGCTGGTGAAATATGAGGTACTGCCTGCACAGTGGAGTGATACTCAGAAGCACTATATGAATACAGTGGGGTGACATGGCACCCATTATGGTAGTGTACTGTGTGCTGGTGAAATGCAATGTACTGTCTACAGTGTAATGTGATGCTCAGAAGCACTGCATAAACGTAGTGGGGTGACATGGCACCCATTACACGGTATCCATCAAGGTGATGTACTGTGTGCTGGTGAAATGTGAGGTACTGCTGCACTGTGGGGTGATGCTCAGAAAGCACTGTATGAACACAGTGCTGGTACAGCTCGACCACTGCCTTGCTGTACTGCTCTCTGGACAATTTTTTATGCCCACCCCCCCTCCTTTATTAAGTACACTTCCCCAGTGATCCATGCCCCCTGAGGCCTCACACTAGTCAATTACAACAACTCCTTAAAGGGGCTCTCCTTTCTGTAACTTCTTAAAGGGGTGATCCTCTCTCGTGTTCAGATAACTTATCATTCTCAATGGATCTGGGATCAAGTGCATTGATACTAACTATGGTCCTCCTCCTACTTCCTACACCAGCCTCACCTTATTTAGGACCATCACCCTCTATGCATAGTACTCCCCCTCTTATCTGCAACTCCTCTTCCAGACCCCCCCGATGCTCGATCACCTCTCTCCCTTGGTAACCCCCCCACACTTCCACCCCTGCTACCTCTTACTTCCCACTCATACCTTGGTCTCTTCTCCTCAATGCCTTTCCCAACCTTCGTACTCTACCCACCAGTTGCACCCCAGCACCCGGCCCCGTGTCCAGTCGCAAGGGGAGATGCCACAATCACTACCACACTTTGGTGTGCCTAGTCACCCTCCTGTTGCTTCTATTAGGTAACATTCATCCAAACTCTGGCCCCATGCCCAACCTTATGAACAAGTCTGCCCAGGCTCAAGGACTCCGCATAGCTTCTATGAATATTTGCAGCCTCCTTAAGAAGGCTGCTGCATTCCAATGCTGGGTTGCTCAGCACCAACCGGAGATTGTCGCACTCGTCGAAACCTGGTTATCCAAATCCACCCCTGAGTCTTTCATCTCCCTCCCTGGTTACACCCTTTTCAGGGAAGATCGGGTGGGTAAGCGTGGAGGTGGTTGTGCTGTCTATATGCGTGACTCCCTCCTTGGACATGCACTTCCATCACCCAAGCTTGATAATGGGACACAAGCCCTCACACTAAAAAATCTCCCCCAAACCTGGTAAGGGCCCACTCTTTCTCACCGTTGCCTATATTCCTCCCAGAAAGCAAGACCTCGTCATACAGGCACTTGCTGACTACCTCTCTGGCCTACCACCAAAAATGGCCCAGATAATTGTTGGTGACCTGAATATCAACTGGCTCTCAGCCACAGCCTCCCAAACCAGAGATATCTTTGCCGTCCTTGACATGTCCCAGCTTGTCACCACCCCAACTATATTCAACCCCTCTACTGGCTCCAGCACCCTCCTGGATATCACCATTACCAACTGCCCCCAGAGGGTGCTCGATATCTGTGTACTTCCCAACTCACTTAGTGACCACTCCCCGGTCGCATTCTCTTGGTCCGCTGCCAACAGCAAACCTGCGCCACAAACCACCCAGTGACATTGCTTACTCCCAGGCGGCCTGCGTTGCCTTAAACTGTACCTCTCACAACTGGATTGGTCCCCAATCAGGCTTCCACCGTCCATAGATGAGGCTTTGGATTTTTTCACTCGCACTTTTAACACTGCCTGTGACCTCTATGCCCCCTTCGCTAGAAATTGCACCAAAAAGCAAAACATGCCCTGGGTTACCCCTTCCCTCCTTCACAAACTTAAAATGAAAGACAACCTATGGCACATTGCCATGGAATCTGACAAGCCAGCTGATAGGCAAGCGTACAATGCTGAGCGCAATAAGTGTACTTGGGCCATTCGACAGACCAAATCCAAGTACTACCAATCCGCTCTCGTCTCCTCCTGGGGGTCAGCTAGAAACTTTTGGAATAATATAAAGGAGCTGAGTGGGAAATCCTGATCCCAACCCCCCTCTTAACTTTCCTTTAATGGAACTGTCTGCTCTGACCCTCTTGGCATTGCAGACTGCCTAAACCACACTTTCTCAGACCTGAGTACAGTCCTGCCCAATAATTTCTTTGACCCCATCCCAGTAGCACCCCTGCCCACTCTTCAGCGACCTCCTTTCTACCTACGTACCATCTCCCCGTTGGAGGCTAGACCCCTGCTGCAAAAAGCCGTTAGTAGTAACAACCCTGGCACCGACCTACTGGACACTAGGCTACTTCATCTGATGTTAGATGCTCTCCTGGTCCCACTTACCAAGCTGCTTAACTGCTCTCTGTGCCTAGGGCAGTTCCCCAGCACATGGAAAATCACCATCATCACTCCCATCCTAAAGAGCAGCGATCGAGCGAGCCCAGGTAACTATAGACCTATCTCTATCATCCCCGCACTCTCTAAGGCCCTTGAAAAAGTAGTTGCCAACCAGCTTGCTGAATACCTGGCCATGCACAATATCCTGTCCCCTGAACAGCATGGCTTTCATGCTGGCCACAGCACCACAACCGTGATACTTGAATTCTCCAACTTCCTGCACTCTGCTCTTGATGCTGGAAGTCCTGCCGGTGCCGTGTTCATTGACCTCTCTAAGGCCTTTGACATGGTTTGCCATCCTCTCCTACTTGACTCCCTCACATGCCTTGGTTTCTCCCCTGGCCCCATTGCATGGTTCACCAGCTACCTCTCTGCCAGAACTCAGTGTGTAAAAATCAATAGCACCCTATCTGACACACAACCTCTCCGTCCTGGGGTTCCCCAGGGCTCCATTTTAGGCCTTCTCCTCTTCAGTCTCTACCTCAACTCCCTCCCCTTGGCCTGCCCAAGTAAGATCCTCCTCTACATGGATGACACTGTGCTCTTCGCCGCTGACTTCAACCCCAACACACTCCAGGCCACCCTCCAACAAGCTTTTGATAGAGCTGAGCATTGGTTCACATCATGAAGGCTAGTTCTGAACCTAAAAAAGACCAAAGCTATGCTCTTCTCGCATCGCCGAAGCAAAGCCAGTGGTGCCCCTATCGTGATACTGCCTAGCACACTAAATCCCATTGAGCAGGTTTCCTCCTACAAGTATCTGGGCATTACCTTTGATTCGGCACTTTCCTTCCATTCCCATATCAATGCCCTTTCTGCTGCCATCAATGTCAGGATTGGACTGTTATACTGCCATAGGGACTGCCTACCATAAGAGGCCCTTAGATTGGCAATCACCTCCTCAATCCTGTCGCTAATCGACTATGGGCTGCCGCACATGCCTGCTGTACTCAACCACCAACTTGCTCAACCTTGAAGAAAGACTCCGCTTCCAAACCTGCCTTCTTGTAAAAAAGACCCTGCTAGCGTTCTCCCCCTGGGGTCGCCTCCTCCCTGCAGTGTGCCTCCCCCTCAGTCTCCACCCGCAGCCCTGTCAAAACCTCCCTTATTGTCTTCAGGGTAAGGACCTCTATGGCCCAGAGATCCTTTTGCTATCAGGCTCCCTCCTGGTTCAATTCCCTCCCAGCAAATATAGCTGACTCCACTAAGCTTGGTCCTTTCAAGGTCTCCCTCAGAAGCCATCTGACAAGCACTCGCTGCTGCAACTGCACATAATCCCCCACATGTCCTTTACCTTCACCCCTAGGCTGGGTCTGCCCTGTCTACTTTTGCTGTATATACCTGGGGTCTCATGCAACATCTCCTGACTAATGTAATAAAATATCTCTGGTTGCTACCTGACGGGGTACTCGTGTACCTATATTATGACTACTGTGATCTACCTATTACCAGGGCCCCGAGTTTTTCGCGATTCCGCCGGTGAGGCAAACCGCGGAAATATCCGTAGAATTTGCCGTCGCCCGCGGAATTCGCGGCTGCCCGCGGAACAAACGTGCCCCCTCGCAAATGTTAGTATGCCGCGCTGGGAGCCCATCCCAGCATGGCAAAGCTTCATTGCCGACAGAATGCCCAATCCCTGTCAGCTTCACTGTCCCCTCCCCCAAGCTGCCTGGTGCCACGCTGAGCCCACCCAGCGTGGCAAAGCTAATTGCCGACCAGGGGTGCCCAATCCCCATTGGTTTCACTGGCCTCCAGATGTCTTTTATGCCACGCTGGGAGCCCACCCCAGCGCGGGCAAAATGTCCTTTGCCGACCGGGGTGCCTAACTCGCTGGCTTCACTGACCCCCCAAGCTGCCTGGTGCCACTCTGGGAGCCCACCCCAGCATGGCAAAAGTCCTTCCTTGTGGGAATCAAAAACAAAACAAAACCTGAAACAAAAACCTTCCATCGTTGATTCTTTTGCCCCCCCCCACCCGCACCCCACCCTCTACGTACCCACCTCCCACACCCCACCACACCCCCACCTCAACCCATACTTACCTCCGGAGCCCAGCGCGATGATCTTCTGTGGACCGGGAACACGTCTGCACTCTTCAAAGCCGACCGCGAACTGAAGAAATGCCGGTAAGCTGTATAATGGCATAAATGGATTTTTTTCAACTTTAGTGCATATCTCAGCCTTTTCTGGGAATTTTTTCACCAAATTTTCAACATGGGGTTTTTGGGACCCCACCTCATGAACTGTGACACTGTTATTTCATTAATCGGTTCTGAAAGGTGTTTTCGCAGTCACTGCGCGGAACCACCTTTCTGGAATGATAACGAAATGACAGTGTCTACATTCTGAAATGAACTCTAAACCCTATGTTGGAAAATTTGATAATCCCAAAAACAACTGTTTTACGAAGCGTTCGCTATGCAGTTCCTACGCCGCTCATAACTCGACATTTTAATATTTTCACTCCAGATTTTCAGTATTGCCATTTTACCACACCTCCTTATGAACAGTACAACTGTCATTTTCACATCTCACCTGAAATGTGTTTTCATGTAGCGCTACAATGGCGCGGTCGGTGTATCAAATCAATGTTCCGACAGATTAACAAAATCATAGTGATACTGTTCATGAGCAGAGGTCTTAAACTGGCTATGTTGAAAATTTGGTGACAAACCATAAATGACTGTATTCGGGCGTGCATTGTGTCAGATTTGGCAAAAAATACAAAAAGGAAAAAAAATTATGGTAAAACGTGCCGCAGAACTGCCGCAGAAATTGGTTTGAGTGTCGTAGAAGTTCCATGGCAAATAAGAACCCTGCAGCAGAACTTGCTCTGATGTGTCGCAGAAAAATCGGGGCCCTGCCTATTACCAAGTGTGTACTACCAGTGAATGCCTGTAACACTGGTTGCTTTCTTAATCTAAACATTATGTACTGTACTGTTTTGTTTGCTGTAATGTATTGCTCTCTTGACGAGGTGCCTTTGTAAATGAGTCTATGACTCAAAGGCCTGTAAACTGATGATCTAACAAATAAAGTAAAATAAATAAACATTGAGGGACAGCTTGAATGGAGGAGCAATACTGAGATGCACCGCATGAACACAGTGGAGCAACATGGCACCAATTACGGTTGCGTTCTGTGTGCTGGTGAATGGTGAGGGATTGCATGCACTGTGTAATGATGCTCAGAAGCACTATATGAACACTCTAGTGCAATAAGGCACACATCACTGTGGTGAAATGCTTGCTGGTGAAAGAGGATGGAATGCCTGCACAAATGAGTAATGTCAGAAGTACTGCATGAACACAGTTGGGTGACATGGCACCCATTTAGGTGGTGTACTGCTTGCTGGTGAAAGGTGAGGGACTGTCTGCACTGCAGAATGATGCTCAGAAGCACAGCTTGAACACAGTGGGGCAACATGGCACCAATCGCAGTAGTGTACTGTGTGCTGGTGAAAGCTGAGGGAGTGCTACTCTGTCGAGTGATGCTCAGAAGCACTGTGTGAACACTGTGGAACAACATGGCACCCATCACGGTGGTGTAATGTGGACTGATGAATGGGTAGGGATTGCCTGCACTGAGGAGTGATGCTCAGAAGCACTGCCTGAACGCAGTGGAGCAACATGGCACCAATTACGGTTGCGTTCTGTGTGCTGGTGAATGGTGAGGGATTGCATGCACTGTGTAATGATGCTCAGAAGCACAGTATGAACACTCTAGTGCAACACAGCACACATCACTGTGGTGAAATGCTTGCTGGTGAAAGAGGATGGAATGCCTGCAAAAAATGAGTAATGTCAGAAGTACTGCATGAACACAGTGGGGTGACATGGCACCCATCAAGGTGGTGTACTGTTTGCTGGTGAAAGGTGAGGGACTGTCTGCACTGCAGAATGATGCTCAGAAGCACAGCTCGAACACAGTGGAGCAACATGACACCCATCACGGTGATGTTATGTGGACTGGTGAATGGGTAGAGATTGCCTACACTGAGGAGTGATGCTCAAAAGCACTGGATGAACACAGTGGGGCATCATGGCTCCCATCCCTGTTGCATACTGTGTGCTAGTGAAAGGTAAAGGGACTGCCTGTACTGGGGAGCAATGATCAGAAGCAATGCATGAACACAAAGGGGTGACATGGCACCCATAAGAGCTGCATACTGCATGCTGGTGAAAGGTGAGGGACTGCCTGCACTGTGGAGTGATGCTCAGAAGCACTGTATTAACACAAGGGGGTGACATGGCACCGATCACAGTGGTGTACTGCATGCTGCTGAAAGGTAAGGGACTGCCTGCACAGGGGAGTAATAGTCAGACGTACAACTTGAACACAGTGGGATGACATGACACCTGTTACGGTGGTGTACTGTGTGCTGGTGAAATGTGAGGTACTGCTTACACTGTGCAGTGATGCTCAGAAGCACTGCATGAAAGCAGTGGGGGGCAACATGGCCCCCATTACATGGTAACCATCAAGGTGGTGTACTATGTGCTGATGAAATGTGAGGTAGTGCTGCACTGTGGAGTGATGCTCAGAAGCACTGTATGAACACAGTAAGGGACAGCTTGCATGGAGGAGCGATGCTGAGAAGCAATGCATGAACACAGTGGGATGACATGGCACCCATCAGGGTGGTGCAATGTGTGCTGGTGAATGGGTAGGATCTTCCTGCACTAAGGAACAATGCTCAGAAGCACAGCTTAAACACGGTGGGGGCAACATGGCACCAATCACAGTAGTGTACTGTGTGCTGGTGAAAGATGAGGAAGTGCCTACTATGTGCAGTGATGTTCAGAAGCATTGCATGAACACAGTGGTGCAACATGACACCCATCACAGTGATGTAGTGTAGACTGGTGAATGGGTAGAGATTGCCTGCACTGAGGAGTGATGCTCAAAAGCACTACATGAACACAGTGGGGCATCATGGCACCCATCCCTGTTGCATACTGTGTGCTGTGTCCTGGTGAAAGATAAGGGACTGCATGTACTGGGGAGCAATGCTCAGAAGCAATGCATGAACACAGAGAGGGGACATGGCACCCATAAGAGCTGCATACTACATGCTGGTAAAAGTTGAGGGACTGCCTGCATTGTGGAGTGATGCTCAGAAGCACTGCATTAACACAATGGGTTGACATGGCATCCATAACAGTGGTGTACTGTGTGCTGCTGAAAGGTGAGGGACTGCCTGCACAGAGGAGTAATGGTCAAACATGCAGCTTGAACACAGTGGGGCAACATGGCACCAATCATGGTAGTGTGCTGTGTGCTGGTGAAAGGTGAGGGACTGCCTGCACTTGGCAGTGATGCTCAGAAGCACTGTATGAACACTCTGGTGTGACAAGGCACACATCACTGTGGTGTACTGCTTGCTGATGAAAGATCAGGGAATGCCTGGACAAGGGAGTAATGTCAGAAGCACTGCATAAGGGCAGTGGGGTGACATGGCACCCACCAAGGTGATGTACTGCATGCTGGTGAAAGGGGAGGGACTGCCTGCACTGTGGAATGATGCTCAGAAGCACAGCTTGAAGACAGTGGGGCAACATGGCACCAATAAAAGTTGTTCGCTGTGTGCTGGTGAAAGGTGAAGGAGTGCCAGCTCTGTGCAGTGATGCTCAGAAGCACTGCATGAACACTGTGGAGTGAAATGACACCCATCATAGTGGTGTAATGTGGACTGGTGAATGGGTAGAGACTGCCTGCACTGAGGAACAATGTTCAGAAGCACAGCATGAACACAGCAGAGTGTCATGGCACACATTTCTGTTGTGTACTGTGTGCTTGTGAAAGGTAAGGGACTGCCTGTATGGGAATCAATGCTCAGAAGCAATGCATGAACACAGAGGGTCAATATGGCACCCATAAGAGCTGCATGCTGGTGAAAGGTTAGGGACTTCCTGCATTGCGGAGTGATGCTCAGAAGCTATGCATGAACACAATGGGGAAACATAGCAACCATCATGGTGGTGTACTGTGTGCTGGTGAAAGGCAAGGGACTGCCTGGATAGGGGAATGATGCTCAGAAGTACAGCCTGAACACAGTGGGCTGGCATGGCACAAATCATGGTGGTGTGCTGCATGCTGGTGAAAGATGAGGGGCTGCCTGCACTGGGGAGTGATGCTCAGAAGCACTGCATGGACAAAATTTTGCAACATGGCACCCAGCATGGTTGTGTACTATGTGCCGGCAAAAGGTCAGGGACTATCTGCACTGAGAAACGATGCCCAGTAGCACTGCATGAACACAGTGGTGCATCATGGCACCCATCCCTGTTGTGCACTGCACTCTGGTGAAAGGTAAGGATTTGCCTGCACTGGGGAGCAATGCTCAGAAGCACTGCTTGAACACAGTTGAGTGATATGGCACCCATAGGAGCCGTGTTCTGTGTGCCGGTGAAAGGTGAGGGACTGTTTGCCCTGTGGAGTGATACTCAGAAGGATGGCATGAACACAATGGTGCAAGATGCCACTCATCACAGTTGTGTACTCTGTGCTGGTGAAAGGTAAGGGACTGCCTGCACTGGGTAGCAATGCTCAGAAACACTGCTTGAACACAGTTGAGCAACATGGCACCCATAAGACCTGCGTCCTGTGTGCTGGTGAAAGGTGAGGGAGTGTGGAATAATACTCAGAAGGACAGCATGAACACAGTGGAGTAAGATGCCACTCATCATGGTTGTGTACTGCGTGCCGGTGAAAGGTAAGGGACTGCCTACACTGTGGAGTGATGCTCAGAAGCACTGCATGAACATAGCGGGGCAACATGGCACCCATCACCATGGCATACAGCGTACTGGTGAAACGTAAGGGACTGCCTGCACTGTGGAGTGATGCTCAGATGCACTGCATGAATACAGTGGGGTAACATGGCACCCGTCATGGTGGTGTACTGCATGCTGATGAAAGGTGAGGGGCTGCCTGTACAGGGAGTGATGAGCATAAGCTCTGTATGAACACAGTGGAGCAACATGGCATCCATCACAGTGGTGTACTCTGTGCTGATGAAAGATGAGGGACAGCCTAGACAGGGGAGTAATGCTCAGAAGCACTGCATGAATACAGTTGGGCAACATGGCACCAATCACGGTGGTGTACTGTGTGTTGTGGAAATGTCAGGGACTGCCTGCACTTTGGAGTGATGCTCAAAAGTACTACATGAACACAGTGGGGTAACATCACACTTATTACGGTGGTGTACTGCATGCTGGTGAAAGGTGACGGACTGCCTACCCTGTGGAGTGATGTTCAGAAGCATAGCTTGAACACAGTGGGGTGACATAGCACTAATCACAGTAGTGTATAGTGTGCTGGTGAAAGGTGAAGGGGTGCCTGCTCTGTGGAGTGATGCTCAGAAGCATTGCATGAACACCGTGGGGTGACATGACACCCATTACCATGGTATACTGTGTGCTGGTGCAAGGTGAGGGACTGCATGCACAGGGGAGTGATGCTCATAAGCACTGCATGGACACAAAGGGGCGACATGGCACCCATCATTGTATTGTGCTGTACTGCATTCTGGTGAAAGGTGAGGGACTGCCTGCATAGATGAGCAATGCTCAGAAGCACTGCATGAACACAGTAGGGCATCATGGCATCCATCCTTGTTGTGTACTGCATGCCACTGAAAGGTAAGGGACTGCCTGCATTGGGGAGCAGTGCTCAGCAGCACTGCTTGAACACAGTAGAGTGACATGGCACCCATAACAGCTGTGTACTGTGTGCTGGGGAAAGGTGAGGGACTGCTTGCCCATATTGAGTAATACTCAAAAGGATGGCATGAACACAGTGGAGCAAGATGCCACTCATCCCAGTTGTGTACTGTGTGCTGGTGAAAGGCAAGGGACTGCCTACACTGTGGAGTTATGCTCAGAAGTACTGCATAAACATGTTGGGGTGACATGGCAGCCATCAACATTATGTACTGCATGCTCATGAAAGGTAAGGGACTGCCTACACTGTGAAGTAATGCTCAGACACACTAAAAGAACACAGTGGGGTGACATGGCACCCGTCATGGTGGTGTGCTGCATGCTGGTGAAAGGTGAGGGCCTGCCTGCACAGGGGAGTGATACTCAGAATCACTGCATGAACACAGTTGGGCAACATGGCACCAATCACGGTGGTGTACTGTCTGCTGGTGAAAGATGAGGGACTGCCTGCATGGAGGAGCGATGCTCTGAAGCACTGCATGGACACAATGGGGTGGCATGGCACCCATTACAGTGGTGTACTGTGTGTTGGGGAAATGTCAGGGACTGCCCACACTTTGGAGTGATGCTCAGAAGCACTTCATGAACACAGTGGGGTGTCATTGCACCCATTACGGTGGTGTACTGCATGCTGTGAAAGGTGAGGGGCTGCCTGCCCTATGGAGTGATGCTGAGAAACTCAGCTTGAACACAGTGGGGCAACATGGCACCAATCACAGTAGTGTACTGCATGCTGGTGAAAGGTGAGGGACTGCCTGCACTATGGAGTGATGCTCAGAAGCACTGCATGGACACAGTGGTGCAACATGGCACCCATCACAGTTGTATAGTTGTATACTGTGTGCTGGTGAAAAGTGAGGGAGAGCCTGCTCTGTGGAGCGATGCTCAGAAGCACTGCATGAACACTGCCGGGTGACAGGGCACCCATTACCATGGTGTAGTGCATGCTGGTGCAAAGTGAGGGACTGCCTTCACTGGGGAGCGATGCTCAGAAGCACTGCATGAACACAGTAGGGCAACATGGCACCCACCCCTGTTGTATACTGCTTGTTGGTGAAAGGTGAGGGACTGCCCGCACAGAGGAGTGATGCTCAGAAGCACTGCATGAACACAGTAGGGCAACATGGCACCCATAACGGCTGTGTACTGCATGCTAGTATAAGGCGAGGGACTGCCTGCACTGTAGAGCAATGCTAAGAAGCACTGCATGAACACAGTGGGGAGACATGGCATCCATCATGGTGGGGTACTGTGAGTTGGTGAAAGTTGAGAGACTGCCTGCACAGGAGAGTGATGCTCAGAAGCACTGCTTGAACCCAGAGGGGTGATATGGCACCCATCACGGTTGTGTACTGCGTGCTTGTGAAAGGTGATGGACTGCCTGTGTTAATTTAACTGCTATATGAGAAATAACACATACACTGCCTTATGTGGCATTAATTTACTTATACATCCAACCCTAACTTTTATTGTATTTAGCATAAGCACTTTGACACACTAACAGACATGCACTACCTCATGTTCCAAACAGCACACACTATTCCAGTATAGCATTACATCCATTTCCAAAGTGACTAGGAAAATATTAATGTATCAGGAAAGGGTTAACAGAGTGTCACACAGGTGCAGGCACACACACACACACACACACACACACACACACACACTCACTCCTCTCTGAACATCCTTCCTCAACCTCAGTTACAGTTTATGGCTAGGAAAAGCTGATTGAGTTGACATGTTTATGAGCTATGAAAGTTTCTTGAAAGAGAATACTACCCAGATTGAAGCTAGTAAAAACAGTCCGGTGAAACATTGCTCAGCTGAATGAACACAGCAGACTGCTTCAATTAGCGATGTGATTCCAAAAAAACTGCAATTTTATCTAGTCCATTCGGAATCTGGAGAGCTCCTTTCTTCTACTGTCATAGCAAGATATCTGCGGGGCTCTGCCCACTGCAGCTGTAAAAATGCCAATTAAATCACCTGCTAAAACAAAAATTAGTAGCTGTTCTTGGAGAAGCTGAAAAATCAAGTACCAAAATGAAAAGGGAAAAAAAACATTGTTAACTGCAACATACAGTCATCTCTAATATGTACAAACATAGATAACTCTTTTTTTTTTATATATTTTAGTACTATATAGAACAACACAGTATATTTGGAAGATTCCTAACTCAACCCCTTAACTAAGGCAATCCATTGAAATAGCAGGAACAGTGCAACAGTGCATAACCAGCACACTAAGTTTACCTATAACACACCTGTCTATATACAAATGTATTTAAAGTAAAGTCACTAACATGGGCGGTAAAGCCCTATTGGTCGTGGCACCCCTGCTATGGAATGGGCTGCCTGCCCACCTCATAGCATCCAACAAGCCTCATGCCTTCAAACTTAACTTTAAATCTTGGCTCCTCACTAGGGACAGCTGCACCTGTCCGCCCAGGTAACACCCACCCTTCAACTCTCCTCAGTCCTGATGCCTGTCTGGATGGGGGGTAAGGAAACTTCCTTGTTGTACCTAAAGTTACAACTAATATTCTCACCACAGTATAGTATTCGTAAACTGCATTTGTATCTGTATACTGGCTTGTATTTGAATGTGGCTTGTATGTTTATAACTGTCTGCTGCCCATGCCTCTACTCTGTATATTGTGTTGTCACCAAGTGCTGTTGTTATACTTTTTATTATCTATAACTGTCATTTGCTCATGCCTACTTGGCCTGGGTCATGCTCGTAAATGGTCCTCTGGACCAGAGCACCTTATCCGGTCAACCAAGTCATAAATAAATAAATATATATCTTTCAAATTGTAGTGCTAAATAAATAATGTGACCTACTGGGAATTGAACCCTGGCCCTCAGAATACAATCCTGGTGCTCCAACCACTGAGCTACAGGCTCAAATGGTTGAACTTGATGTTTCTGGATACACTTCTGTGTCTGGAAACCTCAGGTCCAATCATGTGGATATGTAGCTCAGTGGTTAGAGCACTGGCATGGTATTCCGTGGGCCTGGGTTCTTTTCCCAGCGGGTCACATTATTTCTTTCTCACTACAACTTGTGAATTAATCACTAAGGAGTGGCTAATACTGCACCAACAATATCTAATTGTCAAGTAAATGTCTTCAAAGTAAAAGTTTTCTAAAAATAAGTTGACAGCATACATCTGTAAAGTGCTTGCTCCTGTGCTATGCCTGATTAAAGGGACACTGTCAACCTTTTTTGCATCAAATTATTTTTAGGTAAAACCCCACATTTTATGATTGCTTACTTCCTCTAAAATTCATTGATGTTGCTGGTTGTTTTAGCTGCCTCCTTGTTTATTAGAACTGACATGCATGGTAATGTATGGCTATACTCAGCCTTGTTTTGCTTCCAATCATTGAACTACTCTTACTGTGTGCTCCCTAAACATTATTATAAAAAGGGTCTGATAAATGGAGCTTTCTGATTGGCTGTAAACATTCTAACAGCCTTATGTTACTCTTTCATTAACATACATCTAGAGCTTAACCATATGCTGACCATGGTTTAACACTTTAAAAAAACATTTTTATTATAATAGCAATAAGGCACTCCCAGGGATTATGTTAATGGTCAGTTAATCACCCTCTAGGGTCATGTGGCACTCGGCTATGCCTCATGCCACATTACACCCCTAGAGGGTGATTAACAGACTATTAACATAACCCTTGGTCATGCCTTATTGCATAAGAAACATCCTCAAATAGTGCAGCCACTCATGATGCAATAGTATTCTCTACTCACGCTGCATAATGAATGGCTAGATTGTGTTGGGGATGTTCCTGACTCCATGAAAGATGCAGTGGGAGTTGGTCAAGAAATGTAAACAAACATGTTTTGGTGTGTTAACACCAGTATGGTGGGCATTCAGTTTCTCACTTTTTAAAAGAAGCTGCATCAACAGTCTCTATAGAACATAAACAATCATAAAATGCTTTTTTTAAACTAGGGTCACTTTGAGGCCTAAGTGGGTTGACAGTGTCCCTTTAATGCCCAAATCCCAAATTCAAAGGGCATTACTATGTGCACTAATAGCGCCAGCATAATAGTGCAGAGGTAATGTGTGCAGCACCCAAACTGGAGGGTGGCACCCTGCACAATGTGCGCAGTGTGATATTCAGCTTGGTAATGATGCTCAAATGGTATTCTGCAGGTCACATAGCACAGCACAAGTATGGCCTATAAAAAGGAAGTCTTAAGCTGGAGCAAACCACAGAGGCAGAGTGAGACACTGCATGCCACACACCAGGATAGCTCACATGGCAGCACACGTCATTTACCTGATGCAGCAGGTCATGAAGGATAAGGAGAGGGCCAATGCCCACCCTGGGCCCAGGCGCAAATCTTGGAGGCGCTATGCTGCAAACAGACAGTCCCATCCATAAGCCACATTCAAAATCCTCAGTGATAACCAGATTGTGGGCCAGTACAGGCTCAACAGGCCCATGCTCATGCAACATTGTGAGCTGCTGCATGATATGCTCCTGACAGACACCTGGTGCAGCCATGCGACGTCCATAGAGTTTAAGATGATTGCTGCACTGTTTTTCCTGGCCACTGGAACATTCCAGACACTTGTGGGGGACACCACCAGTATCTCTCAGTCAGCCACCTTGTGACTGTTGGGCCACTTACTAGATGCCCTGCTGGCCCCTGCTGGGGAGTTCATTGTATTCCCCACACACATGCCAAATGAACAGCAGCTATGAAGTAGTTCTATTGAGTTGCACACCTACCATCTGTACTCAGTGCCATTGGCTGCACCCATGTTGCCATACGGGCACCCACCTGTGTAGGAGTGGATGCCTATGTCAGTAGGAAGGTGTGCCACTCCATCAATTGTCAGGTTATGTGTGATGCAACAGGGTGCCTCATCAATGTGGCAGCACGGTACTGTGGCAATGCCCACGATGCCTTCATCTGGCACAACTCCATCTTGTGCCAGAGATTTGAAGGTGGAGACATTCCTAGTGGCCACCTCATTGATAAGCATACCCAAAGGCATCTCCTCCCTATGTTGCAGATGATGATACTAACCAATACCCTTTACCTACACAGGGGACAGTGCATATCCCCTACAGCCCTGTTAGCCCCCCCAGCCATGGCTCCAAGAGGTACTGACTCCAGCAAGGAGCAGACCATGTCCTGGTGTGTGCAGTGTTCTCTTTTTTTTTTTTTTTTTACCTTCTATTATGCGCCTCCTCTCACGTGCCCTTGGACTCTCTCCAGTGGGTATTTATGCACCTCCTCTCACTTGCCCTTGGACTCTCCCCAGTAGGACTCATGACAGGACCCTGTCCTGCCCACCTGAAGCTCCAGTCTCATCATTCAGTTGGTGCTGGCTCCATCTCGTTATCCTGACTCACTGGCCCCCAGCATCTAAGACCGCCGGGGTGACCGCCGACTCCTCCTTGTGACCTTTCTGCCACTCTAGACAGAATGCCAGGGTGCAAGAGGAGTACTGAAGGTGGACTGAAAACCCAGCATGGATGTGGAGGTTGGCTCCTGATCCCTACCATTGGGCGATGGCCATGCCAGAGCTGGGGTCATGGGGTGGCACAGTGGTGGTTATGCATGAGAGGCAGTGGCTGGGCCCTATTGGTATGGGGGCAGACAGGGAGTGGACAACCTCTCCTGATCTGGGTTGGACCCCTCTTGTCCAGAGTCCTCAATGAAGGTCTCATCATCATTATCCTCTTTACCCTTTTCACTGGTGTTGGTCAGCAATTGCATACAGGTGGACAGCAGGGGCAGCTGCCACCAAGATGGACCTGCAACATCCTCCACCATATCCAGTACAACAGGGTGAGCTGTTGCGAAAGGAGAGGAGAGATATGTAGCAATGTACCATACATACCTGTGCGTCAGCCGAGGCAGCATGCATGGCTGGCATACAGTGACACAACACCCATGCTATTTGTGTGGTGCACTGCCCATATCCCCCATGGCTGTACATACCACACATCCCTACACCAGTGAGCACATACCCCATCACCAGTGGGCACACATCCCAGCACCACTGAGCACACACATGCCATTACCAGTGAGCACACATCCCGGCACCAGTGATCACACACCCCAGCACCAGTGAGCATGCAGACAGTGATACACTGGACACAGTAGTGGATTACCACACAGATGACTACACACCAGGAGACATGGAAACAGTCAAGTGAGCTACACTCAATGTGTCACACAGCACTGGCATATACATGCGCCCATACATATGTACACACATGCCTGACAGGACTGGGCACAGTCGGTCACTCACATGGCTGGGCTGGCTCCACATGCCTTTCATAGCCACTTCCCAGCATTCCTATCACTTCCATGGGCCATAGATGGAGGCTATGGCCTCCTCTACAGGGGCTAGAGTATGCACAGCCGCCGATGCATGTGGATCCCCATCTGTCATATGCATCTCCCTGTGTGTAATCGACAGAACCACCTTTGTCTACCTCCTCATGTTTGTGAAGTAATTATGTACCACCTCCACTGACCTATTCCAGCTACCAATAGCGTTGACCACATCCATGATTTCCACCCAGACCTGCCATACCAGGGGATTTGTGCTCTGCCTCCGGGACATGACCTCATCCCAGCCAATGTAGGCATGTGCCAGCCCTTGTAACTCATCCTCAGAGAAGCAGTGGGCCTATAATCTTTCTGCTTCATCCATGGTACCTCCTAGACATGGGAGCAGAAAACAGGTGAGCAGTGCATACACCCAGCACAACACGAATGTAAGGTATCTTGAAATGAAACCCTCACCATCCCTGTTAGGGACATTTAGGTGTCCAGGCATTGCATGTCCTAACACTGCTGTCAATCTGCCTGACACAGGCCTGCCTATGTGTAGATACAGCAGTAGACAAGGGCACATACAGACAGGGGTTAAATTGGGCAGATACCTGAAGAAACTCAAGCTCACCACCTCCAAAGCAATATACGTAAGAGTGCAACAGCTTCTGTCATTTTTCTCCAGTGACTACTGTATAAGAAATCCTACACCTAGACATGACAGCACCATCACCAATACATCTAGATGTGAATGTACTACCACCTCAGCATTTCAGATTTAACCACTGCACACAACATACAATTCCATGATCAGCCATGTCTCTTTTTAACCCATTCCACAATATACCTACCACTAGCCACCTGCAGTTCTGCTGCAGAATCTAGGTGGTACACTTTGTTCCTTTTATATGGTCCAGGTGTAATTAGGCATGCTAATGAATGCATACAGTCCAGTAATGACATGCTAATATGTGTGTTTTTCCTTGGACTGTGAAATTAGCTCATTTGCATACATTGGTTGAAAACTGCAGTTTGCCTGCCCCCACCACCAGTGTTGTTGCACTAGCGCAACATCAGTATGCAGTGCAGAGTGCAGACATGGCATCACATGCAACAGATGACATCATCACAAAGTGCAGCCATGTGCACCATGCAGTTGTATAATGTCAGTGTGCAGCCCTGCATAGGACTGCACACACACACACACACACACACACACACACACACACACACACACACTGCACATGAATGTCCAGTGCACGTGTCCCCCTGTGCCTGGCACCAGCTCAAGGACCCGCTTCACCACGTGAAGAACTTATTGCACTGTGCAACTCAATGCTAGCACAGTGCTAACATAGATATGTGTAATGTAAGTGGACAGGACATACCCATGAAGCCCTGAAACTTGCAAGAGCTTCTTGTGAGAGCTAGGCCTAGGCAGAAGACCAAGAATGACTGGTAGAGGAAGCAGGACTGTGCTGCATCAGGACCCGAGGTGGTCTGCCGAAGAGCTGGCTAATCTGGTTGACCTGGTGGTGGCCAGGGAGGAACAACTACTGGGCAGGGAGGTGGAGTCTGACAGGCTAAGGTGTGAGGTGTGTGCATCAGTGGGGTGGTGCCTCATAAGATGCACAAGGTCACATACACCAGTGGTCAATGTTGCCACAGCTATAATGACCTGCAAAGGATGGAAATAGGCATGCCACCTGCAGCAACTGTAGGCAATGGTGTAGAGTGATAACATACCAAGGTCAGGTGACTACAGATGGCTCTATGCATGATTTGTGTAGTGTCCTGTGTGCAGTAATGACATATGGCTCTATGGTTTGGGTAGTGCCCTGTGTGCAGTAATGTTCTATGATAATATACCCCCAGTGTTCTGTTCCTGAGGGAATGTACACTGTACCTATGTTTCTCTGTTGTGTTCCATTCATCTTATGGGACCTGCTCCACTGTATGGCCTGATCTTACACATACAGGTGTATGGGCCCACTGTCCCAATTGATATCCCTACTGCACTGTATGTTAGAGGACCTGCTGTGGATCCCTGAGGCGTGCACCTGCCATGGCAGCACAGTTGTGTGCTACCACTGTGACATGGTTGCAGTGTCAGGGAGAATGGCAGGGAAATGCATAGTTTCACTGAATGCTACTCAGAGTTTCGTTACCGGGTATGGTTCACTGGGCATGTTAATGCCTATTGTCAGAAATGGCCCACCAGGATGTCAAATGTGTCTTACCTGTAGATATGCTGGTAGGTGTACCTAACTGCACATGAATGTGGCCACTGTCTGTTTCATGTGCACTGTCCGTGTTATGCCACATGGGTGCTGGTATGCATATGCCAGGTAATGCATGGGGTACTATCTACCAAGCCATCTAATAAGACCCTTAAAGAGAACGATACCCTGGACGTCTTTAAAAACTTAGTTTGTAAATAATGCCTTGTTGACCAAAACATATTGTGAATAGTTTGCATGATGTGGATAGCTCGCATGATGTATCTTGTTATTTTTATATTATTATCCTGTATGTTTGTACTTTGTACTTAAAGATGTGAAACAGTGTTATTTGTACCAGGGTCCCCATTGTAATTGAGCCTTGGCTCAATTGGACCATCCTTTTTTGGAAATACAGAATAAACTATTTTACTACTACCATTACTACTGCTACTATTATATTGCATAGGATGTGCCAGGCTTGTACTGGCCATTGTGAAGAGCTACACCTATGGTGCCCTGCCCTCCCCAACATTTGCACTGGTATGTCTCTTATGCCCCAGTTTTACGTGACCTGGTCTTCCATGCATCCAGATGGATACCTACCATGAGGTGTACAAGGCCTATAGCCCATATGTATGGGTATGTTGTACAGGGGTGGGAAGGATGGTAGGATATGGGCACAACACAGACCAGCATACACTGTGCCTGACCATACTTACAACTATGGCATGTATCATTCCTTTGACTGGGCCATGGCATGTCTGTGTCTGGTGCCACAGCTGTTCACAATGGTGTGATGTGGCCCTGCTTGGCCCTGTCCATCTGCAACATGCACACATGGCAGCTGGGTGCACAGTACTGACATATGGGCATGTACATTGTGTAGTGTGTATGGTACAGTGCACTGTGTTCCACTGCATGGTATTGATCACATCTCCCTTGTCCTCCTGCACAGACCTCAGCAGATATGATAACTGGATTAAGACTTGCTTTCTAAGCAGGGGATAAGCATGTATGTATGTACTATACAATTAATGGACTTGTTTGCTCGATATTATTTAAGTTTTGTAATTTTGTAAAAATATTAACATTTTTTGGTGGTGGTAAAAAGCACTAGTGCACTTTGAAATGAGACAACACTAAGAAATTAGCATATGATTCATAATTACTTCACTGAAGCTGTCCATCAAATGATGTCCAACAGTGATGTCACAATGTGCTGAATATAAAATCATGTGTATCTTTCTGTATCAACATGCCCCCGATGAAGCCTTTGGTGGTGAAGCACTGTGGTTTTGTTCACAAGGTGACTGGCTTCCACTCAGGCTGTTTTTGTAATGTAGTAGCTTTAAAATAAAACCAATAATCAAAACAAAATTGTGGTAGGCTCCAAGTGAAATTTTGGGTGAGAGAGTAGCATGGTAGCATTTGGAGCAGTGGTATTAGTAGCATGGGTAGGCCCCCCATCTACCACACACCATGTTCTGCCCACTGCAGCACGGCAAGCATCTTTTTTGAAATTAAACATTTTAACTTCTAGTTTGACCCCAAATGTGGCAGGTGGTGTAGATCTGTTAGAATGGCACTCTCACCTGAACCAGGACACCGACGTGAAATCTGAGACTTAAGTTTTACAAATTATTTTCAGCAATTCCTGCCAAGCTACGTATAAACAATAAATATTTATTTATTTTTTGTTGACCTGGTAAGTGCACTAGACAAATTCTGCTTATTTTCAGGCACAACCCAGGGAAGGGGGATACAGATGAATGCCAACTGACCTTGAACCAGATTAAGCTGTTGGTGGTATTTTTCTTTTTTAGTGAATGAGGGAAATTTGGCCAGGACACTGGGGAAATTCACCTACTCTTTTCGATAAGTGCCATGGGATCTTTAACATCCACCCGAACTACCACCAATCCAGGCAGATGGGACCTCAGTTTAACGTCTCATCCGAAAGACGGCACCTCAGAAGTGCAGCACCCCTCTCATGCTGTACTACAGTGTCAGTACTGGTATATTAACCCAAGTGCCAGATGTGGGAACTGAACCCACAGCCCTCTGATCTCCTGGCCTCAGAGGCGGGTGTTCTACCTACTGAGCCACTGACACTTTTAATGATGGTAATGATTTAATAATTTGATGATGCTTTGATATTGTTTTAGGATTCTTGATACACTGACCTTATAAAGTTGGATTTATATTTTCGGGGGGTTGAGCTCTGATCCAAGAACACATGAGCTCAGCGGAAGCCACAACATTGCAGAGCTCGGAACTAAACTTCAATTTGGAGGATACACTATACCTACAATGACAGTGAGAACAGGTTAAAGCTAAATTACAAGGGAATGGAGAGGCAGCAGAAGTGACTGGACCCAAAACTGAAGGTAACATAAAAAAAAAAACTTTCAAAAACTTAAAAAAACTGCTCTTGCAAGAGGTGAATGTCAGTTACAAGATTAATACATTAGAAATTTATCTGGAATGTGACCATGTTCCGAGGGGACTCAGAATATTAAAAGCACCCTCTTGTGGTCTGGACTCATTTAGAAAGAAAGAAGAATGGCTCAGTTTAGCTGAAGAAGCCTCAAATAAATGTATTGAACTTGTCATTAAGGAGGATACAGAAAAATTCTAGGACTTAAGAGCAGATATTACAAAGGCGAAGAAAGAGGTTGCATATTTCACAGACAACACAGAGTTTCAGCAGTTAGATAAAGCACTGAAAAATAAAACTAGCAAGCACAAAAATAAGTTGTTTTAAGGAAACAAAACAAGCTGAAATGAGATCAACAGGATTACGACACTGCCACGGCATTTGATTGGGTGCCAGATAAAGAGAAACTCCCACTAAAAAGTAGAGGGAGATCTAGGACTTGCCTTAGTGGAGGTCAAATGTCCAAAAAAAAAAAAAGTCAAAGCTGAAGCCAGTAAGGCAAAGAAGAGGTTCAAAAGCCTTGCAGAGACAAAGCAGAGGGTTGAGTCTAACCCGAATGTTGCATAAAAAAGTCTCTGCCTGTGGACATTTTTGTTTGTTTTCTTGGTCCAGGACCCCCTTTGCCCAGAAGTTCAGCCCCTACTGCCATGCCATTCCCACCATGCCCAGGCTTACCCCACTGGGCAGGGCCACCAGGTGGGTGCCCCCTCCTTATAATCAAGAAACAGAAAGCCCTGGCTTACCCCCCCAGGTCGGGGCCATGGGAGTGGGACTCGCCAGTAGGTGAGAAAGGACAGCAGGGACAGCAGTGATCCCCTGGAGGCAGGACATGCAATGACATCTGTGGGATGAACCTGACATCAGTCCCGCCTCCTGCTAATCTAGGAGCCAGTTGCAGTGGATCCCCAGGCCTCTGCCAGGGGTCCCTGTTGCATTGGACACTCAACCCCTTCCCCCCAGAGAAGGAATGCCATCCCTGGGACAATCAGTCCTTCTCCCCCCAGCCAGCTCTCTGACTCCCGAGTCCGTTCCCGAACTCGGGTTTTTGGCATCTCAAGTAGCCACCTTGCCGTTGCCTACTTCCCAGCCTTGCACTTCATACATGTATAAGTATCAGTTTGCTTAAACTTCAACAAGTGCACCGGAGTAGTACATACTATTTAACAATTTATAATAACTTAGACTTAACATAGACTTTGATGGCAGATATGGACTGCTTGGCCCACCCAGTCGGCCTGTTTCCCTACCTATTGGATAAGCTGCCAATTCTAGTTAACCAACAGCCTACTTCCTCCTACCCCCCCACTATAATTGCCTTATGGCTATCCCATGCATTCTTGAATTCCCCCACTGTTTTTGACCCAACAACCTCCTCAGGAAGGCAGTTCCATGCGTTCACCACTCTCTCCATGAAAAAATATTTCCTTACATTGCCCCTGAGCCGTCCCCCCTCTATCTTTAAATTGGGTCCCCTTGTTCTTGCACATCTCTTTTTCTGAAAGATGCTCCCCTCTTGGACTTTGTTGATTTCCTGGAGGTACTTCAGATACTTGAAAGTTCCTATCATGTCCCCCCTCTCCCTCCTTTCCTCAAAGGTATACATATTAAGCTCTCTTAGACTCTCTTCATATGGCTTCTGCTGCAGACCCTGCACTATTTTAGTTGCCCTCCTCTGGACCGCCTCCATCCTGTCTATGTCCTTGCAGAGACAGGTCTCCAAAACTACATGCAGTACTCCAGATGGGGTCTCACCAACTGTCTGTACAGAGGGATGACAACTTCCTGTTTTCTACTGGTGAGGCCTCTCCCTATGCATCCCAGTATCCCCCCAGCTCTCCTTACTGCCTTCTCACATTGCTTGCCTACCTTAAGGTTGTCTGATACGACTACCCCCAGGTCCCTTTCCATTTTTGTTGTTGTTAGTACCTTCTCACCCATTGTGTACTCTTCACCTGGGTTTTTGTTTCCCAGGTGCATTACTTTGCATTTATTTGCATTGATTCTAAGCTGCCATACTTTTGACCATTCCTCCAACCTTGCCAAGTCCCTTCTCATCCTTTCCACCCCCTGTGTATCAACTCTGTTGCAGATCTTTGTATCATCTGCAAAGAGGCATGCTTTTCCTTCCAGACCCTCTGCCATATCTCCTATAAAGACATTAAAGAGGACTGGTCCCAGTACTGAACCTTGTTGTACCCCACTAGTAACTCTTCTTCAGAGTGAATAATGATCAAGTTTCAAACGGTCAAACTTAACAAATCTATGCAAATTAGACCATACTGTACAAACATTTTCAGCCTCTTGAAGAACTGGAAATTCTTTGCACCAGTAGTCAAGTTTCAAGTCTTAAGAGCTGGTGGCCACATCCCGGAGTCTTTTGTATAGAAGAGAAATGGCATGCCTTTGAATAGAATCCCGACTAAGGAATTCCCATGTCTCATTGTGGTTAATAGGTCAGTGTTGAGGACCTAGTGTCTTGCCTATAAGATGCTGGAGTTGTATAAATTGGAAGGCTGCACCTGCCCCAAGGTTATGTTGTGCCTGAAAAGTGGTGACGGAAATAACTGAGCTGATGTGAAAGAGAGATGACAGCTGGTTAAGGTTAGCTCCAGGAAGAAAATAGTCCCCCACCATGGTGCCCCATAAGAAAATTGGGGTTATGCCAAATAGGCTGGGACAGATTGTACAAAGGAATTGTGCCCAGGAATCTATACAATTGTGCACACAGTCTTAATGAGGTGCCCACTGGAGTGGCATGAAGGGGAGAGGAGAATTGTGATAGTTTACAGCTAGTCCTGAAAATAGGCATATGTATTGTCTAGTGTACCTACCTGGTTAACAAAATCTTAATAAATAAATAAATAGTCAGGGTTTTGAGATCAGTATGATACTGGCTGGCTAGATCCATCTCAATGATCTTATAAGCAGGCAAGGTTGATCTCTTAGTCTCCAATGGCAGGTCTAGTCTCCACCATAAAAAGTGCATGGTGTGCCATACTGGATAGTATAAATAGAAGTCAGGAAGTCCCAACCCCACTTTTAAGCTTGCCCAGGGTCAGTTTAGTATAAGTTCCCCTGGGCAGTTTTCCTCCCCATAGAAACTGAGTAAGAATGGCACAACACTGGCTAGATTACAAAAGCCCATCCTACATAGAATGGCTAGCCACAATCCTCAAAGCACTGCAAATGAAACACATGTTGGCTAGCATGAATCACACAGAAAAAGTTTTTCGCCATAGATGGAAAAGATTGCAAACCCTACTACAATTATCTTAGCCCTCTAACTTGCCTCTTTGTCAGCCTTGCCTCTAGCATCTTAGCTCCTCACTTGGGGACACCTTGTACCACCTCCCCTATAGGTGGTTCCATCTATCTTCCCTGTGTACAGTACCTTGTAATTAACTTTTCTAGTTTTGCTCTTGGTATTGCTTTGCCTTATTTAATATATATTTGTATTTATTTATTTATTTTAATTTTAGTTTTTGTTGACCGGGTAAGTGCACTAGATAAATCCTGCCTATTTTCAGGTACGACCCGGGGGAGGGGGATACAGATGAATGCCAACTGACCTTGAACCAGATTAAGCTGTTGGTGGTATTTTCAGTGAATGAGGGAAATTTGGCTAGGACACTGGGGAAATTCCCCTACTGTGAGACTGCTGCGGCGTTGCTGCGTTGTGGTCAGTAGGGGAGCTGCTGACCTACGTGATGGCCACTCGGACAGATGCACTGATGAGTGTGGGAGGAGTACCGACTAGAGAGCCGGAGATTAGTGCTATGGAGACCGAGGAGGAGGAGGTGCAGTTGCAGTCGCTAGAGCTGCAGATGGAGTTCCAACATACAGAAAAACAGGCGAGGCCTGTATCGGAGCTTACCGGCGAGAGGTCCTTGGAAGAGGTGAGGGCCCAGGGAGGTTCCACTGGATGCAGTTCGGAGAAGGAGGTGGCTGCTATGGTGTTGGAGCAGGAGAGAGAGATGGAGAGTCGACCTAGGAAGGAGTTGCTTCCAGGAGAGGATCACGGTGAAGGCACTTCGGAACTGTACAGGCACAGCAGTCAGGACGAGTTACCGGATATCGCGAGGGCTGCTACGCGTACTGAGGAAGGAACTAAGCCGAACGGAATAGAGTGTGGGACCGGAGGTACAGGCCTGGAGAAGGGTCCAAGTACTGACTGGTCAGAAGAGGTGGCTCTATCGCAAGCAGGATGGATTCAGCAGGCGGATGGTAAATGGGTGCCTGATCCGGAATGGATATCTTTTTCCCCAGCAGACACTGAACCAGCAAACAGAACTCTGCAGGAGGGTGAGTCTTTGACTTTAGCCAAACAGCCTAAACGGGGCCAGACTTTAGGCCAGAAGGGATTGTTGGATGTGCAGGGGAGGTGGGGGATTTCACCTGCTAATAGCGTGACCGAACTGGTGTCAGAGGAGCAAGAAGTGAGGAGGGGCCCGCGTTTTTCGGATCTTTTCAAAAGGAATAAAGTGGAACAAGCCCCAAGAAGAAATGCAGTGCGGCTGAGGTACAGAGAGGGTCTTTCTGAGCATCCTGACCGGATTTATGTAGCAAGGAAGTTGTTGATGGACTCTATGAACTTTCTACCTATTGATATTTATGCATTAATTAATATACGAGGGGAGGATACCTTTGATATTAGTTTTAAACAAATGGCTAGTTTAGAAAAGTTTTGGCATAAATATGATAGTTGTAAGTTATTGCCTTTATGGTTACCTTTTTTAGCTATCCCAATTACAAAACCTGTATTTAAAACTGTGAATGTGATGTTTAGGAATGAGGGTGTGAATGTGGGGGATATTGTGTTCTGGTTAAAACAAAAATGCGAGGTTCTGGGCCCACCGGAGCCTATTCTGGATTCAGAGAGTATTTGGACTGGGGCATGGAGATTTAAAGTCAAACTGCATGTGGCGAATAATGAAGTTCTACATGTTCCAAATAGTTTTTCTTGGTAGAGATCGTGGGGTTTGCTTTTACCAGGACAGCCAAAAGCATGTTATAGATGTGGTAGTCGAGGCACTTAAGTAGTGCATGCGACAAAGTGAAATGTGCTTTATGTAGCGACTGGACCATGATAGTGAGGTCTGTAGGAACGAATTCAAATGCAATTTGTGTGATGACTTGGGGCACGCCTATCACCAATGTCTGTGGGCAGAGCAAAATAGACAAGGGGGTTTAAATAAGGAGGACTTGATTGCTCAGGCCCAGGTTAGGGGGTGGCCTGCCCAGTCAAATTTGAGTAAAGGGAATATGTCAAGAGTGGAGAAAGAAAGAGTATCAGCCCCGGAGGTTTCAGTTGATACCCTTAACAAAAATAGAAAGAGGGTAGATCAATCCACAGCTTTGATCCCACAACAGGTTTTGGTCCCCCCCCCCATTTTGATGGCGGAATCCTTGGCCCAGCCTACGTCTATAGAAGACCCAGCCAGGGAATCTGTGACGGAAATCCCTTTTCAGACCCCTCGGAGGGTTACTTGAGCAAGTAGTCGTTCTGGAGGGGTTTGTTTGACTCAGAACTCTTTTTCAGTATTAGCGGATTTAGAGGGGGAAGGGGTATCAGATTTGTTAAAATCGGATGAAAATTTGAGTATGGAAATTGAGGAGGAGGGTGGGATGGAAGTATTGGAAGGGAAAAAGAAAAAGGGGAGAAAGAGGAAACAAGAGAAATCCTGAGTGGATGAATTATAGTTGATATGGCCTGTTTAAAGATTATATCTCTAAATTGCTGTAGCTTAAAGAGCTACAAGAGGCGTCTAATTGGTTTGCAGCACTGTAGAGATTTTAAAGCGGACATTATTTTTTTACAAGAGACACATTTTTCTTCTCTAATGGAGGTGTCTCAGGTAAAGAAACTGTGGTGGGAAGGCCCTTCCTTTTGGTCTTTTGGGGAAGAGGTGGCAGACGGGGTAGGTATATTGTTCTCTAACCCTGCAGTTCAGATAACAAGGTTGTTAGATGTCCTGCCTGGACGGTTATTGATTTTGGACTGTTTGGTGTATGGTGTTTGTTTTAGATTAATTAATACTTATGCCCCGAGTTAAAACAGCAAGGATTGCTTTGTTTAATTTGGTAAAACCATATCTATTTACGTCCAAGCATGTAATTTGGGAGGGACATGAATTGTAGTTTAGATATTCGGATAAAAAATGGAGTTCAACAAAAAACTTATTGTGACTCTCATGCCCTTTCTCAAACAATAGAGGTTGCTAAGTTGAAAGATGCCTTTAGAGAACTGCATTTATCTTCGGGTTTTACTTATAAGAGGGCCACTTTTCAAACAAGAATTAATTATTTTTTTCTTTCCAATTATTTAATACCTGTGGTGTGTTCGGTGGTGCCGTATGATTTTTCAGACCATAATGCCTTATGTAGCGTTGTAAGTTTACATCGGATTCCGGCTTCATTTCCAGCGTTTGCCAGCAGATGGATGTTAAATTCAATGCTACTTTCGAAGCAGTGTTTTTGGCTCAGTTAAAGGATTTATGTTTCTTAGTAAATCAGTGGCAGTTTTTTCCAGACTGGATTTCATGGTGGTCAGATACTAAGTTGGCTCTAAAGGATTTTTTTATAGCCTATGGGAAAAGGAAAGGTTCGGTGGAATATCTACAGTATTTAGAATTTCGAAATCAATACTACAAATTACAGTCACGCCCGAGAAGTACAGATATAGAGATTCAGTCTCAGATTAAGTTGGTAAAGAAGAACATGTTGAATTATCAATACCAGAGGGCAGTAACCCTACATGCCAGTTTAAAGTTTGGTACACAGCAACAACCTTTTCAGGATCCCTATAAGGCATGTAAAAATAAGATTGAGAAGAGATTTATGTCAGGGCTACGAAATTCTGTAGGGGAGTTAAAAACGTCTGTGGCAGAAATGTTGGTAGTGGCAGAGGGAAGGGTGGCTTCTCAGTTTGGAGAGGGGTTTGTTCCTTCCTCTGCTTGGGAGGATGTCTTTCATTTCTCGGTTCCTACTATTTCTCAGGTTGATGTTGAGCTTTTACAAGGACCTATCGCTTTGCAGGAGGTCCAGCGAAGCAATAAGTTCTTCTGGTGGGGTGTCACCTGGGATAGATGGGTTAACTAATGAATTCTATAAAACTTTTCTGAAGACCTGAGTGGTATACTGACGAAGTCTTTAATGATATACGACAGTATGGGTTTGGGGATCGAAATTTAACTTAGCAATCCTAACTTTTATTTTTAAGACAGGGGACATTACAGATCTTGGTAATTGGAGACCAATTAGTCTCCTGAATACGGATTACAAGATTCTTTCTACTATTTTATGTAAAAGACTGCAAGAAGTTGCAAAGGGGGTGCTTCACCCTGCACAAACATGCACTATTCCCCATCGATCAATCCAACAGAATTTAAAATTATTAAGGGATGCATGTGAATTTGGACTACAAAGAAAATTGTCAGGTTTCATTTTGGCGTTAGATCAGGCTAGAGCCTTTGATTCCGTGTCCCATGATTTCCTTTTTCAGGTATTAGAAAGGTATGGGTTTCCAAAAGTGTTTATTAAGTTTATTTATACTTTATATTACAAAGCGAGTTCTTGTGTAAGTATCAATAAGGTTGTAGGCTCTGAAATTCAGATGAAATGTGGGGTTAGGCAGGGTTGTCCTATTAGTCCCTTATTATATGCTTTTGTATTGGACCCTTTGTTAAGAGAAATTGAGTATAACAGGGCAATTCAGGGGTTATCCCCATCATATATTTTACCGGCCCAGAAGATTTCTGCATATGCAGATGATATTTGTCTGTTGGTAGCAGACGTCCAGTCAGGTGTTCAGGCGATTCAAGTGATCAATGGATTGGCAGCTTTAAATGGCACCAGGTTAAATTCAGATAAATGTAAATGTCTGGCTATTGGGGATACTACTGATTGTCAGAAAATTTGAGGTATCATAGTTAAGGATTATATTACCATTTTAGGCCTTCTGTTTGGTAAAGGGGACTTAGCATTATTAAATTGGGAGAAAGCCTTGGCCATCGCGGAAAAAAAGGTTCAACAATGGAAATCCTGGGGTTTTTCTAAAAAGAAGCGGGTATTAATTATTAAAAAATTTCTATTACCCATTTTTTTACATGTGTCTTCCATTTTTCCGGTACCTGTTTCATTAGAGACAAGATTATATAGTGTATTTTTTCAAATGGTGTGGGGTAGCCGGTTAAATCCGATTAAATGGGCAGTTACTTATTTGAAGGTAAATCAAGGGGGTCTAGGGATGATAAACCGGTTGTGTTTTTTCATTCCTTCTTTATGATTGCAGCTTTTCAATCAATGGTTAAACCTCAGGATCACCCATGGTAGCGGCTTGGAGCAATTGCTTTTTACCTTTTATGTCGAACTGGGAAGGAGGGGTTTTCCTATTAAAAGTAAGGTAGCCTTGGCCCCTTCCTATGTGGATTCCTCAGTAAGGAAATTACGGAATGGAAACTAGGAAAGGCTCAATTACAGGACATACCTAGGAAGGATTTTTATGCAGAAATTATGTTTAATTTTTTCTATGTTCAAGTGGATTTCCCTTGTGTACCCCTACTAAACTGTCACAAGCCCTTCGGCTCTTGATGGACCATAGGATACCCCCTAATATGTGGGATGTGCTGTGGCTCTGTTGTCATGGGAAATTGGGAGTTAGGGGTAATTTAAAACATAAACAGATCATGGATAGAATGTGTATTAGACCAGGGTGTACAGATCAAATTGAAACATTAGAACATTTTCTGCTTCTTTGTCCATATGTAAAGTCCTTTTGGTCAGAGTTGGCGATTCGGTGGGAGTGGGGAGTTTTGAAACATATTACTTATCAGAGCCTTGTTTTGGGTGATTATTCAGGTTTTCTGCGAAGATATCACCCAAGTACCTTAAATCTGATCTTTGCTTGTATTAAATATCACCTGTGGCAAGCTAGATGCCAGTTTTCTCTACAACATACCCTTCTTCCTTATAGTGTTATTTTTAACCGTATAGAATTAGCAGTAGGTAAACAAAAAATGTATGAGCAGCGAACATTAGAGATGAATGTCTTTCAGGATCTTTGGAAACATATTGTTTGGTTTCAATGAAATTGGTGAAAACTGCTTTATGCGTATTTGTGTTAAGTTTTATTTCTGTTTATTAATTTTTGGGCATTGTATTTGAGTTTAATTAGTTTTGTCATAGAAGAGTGTGATTTTTTCTTTAGAATGTTTCATGTTTATAGGTGTTTTTGAAAAATGTTAAATGCGATTGTTTCATATTGTTATTGTTTTGTTCTTTCAATAAAAAATTCCCCTACTCTTTTCGATAAGTGCCATGGGATCTTTAACATCCACCTGAACTACCACCAATCCAGGCAGATGGGACCTCGGTTTAACGTCTCATCCGAAAAATGGAAAGAAATATACTGCAGCCTTTGTTTACTTGTTTGTTCAATTCAATTATTGATCGGCCTTAGCCATTTCATAAAAAAGTTGTTTGCAGGTCAATACAAAAAAAATAAGACATTGAATTATTTGCAATAAACATTTGTTTTAAAAAAACATAAAATCAGAAGCACAGTCCCAGTGGCTGTAATACACTAGCAATTCCCCATGAATAAAGTTTTACTTAAAATGTGAAAGAGTGGCCTTATTAATCATTGAATCCATTTAGAGATCAGTATCCTGTACATTGCAGTGTTAATATTGCAATTTTTTTCTCTCAGATCTTACCAATAGTAATTAGACAGAGTGCAAGGTCTGTAAGGATGTCTTCATTTTCTGCTTTAAATATTAGGTCCAATAAGTATCTGTCAGGAATATTGCAAGAGTTTAAATATTTGCCCAAGAATTTCCTCAGTATATCATACCATGGGCAGTGTAGTATAATGTGTTTTAAGTCTTCTGTTTCATGTAATAAACAATTGCTTACAGAAATCATTTGATCATTATTATAATGAGCTGTTAATATGTTACTAGCAAAAGTTTTGAATCTATATCTGGTTAATATTATTCTGTGTTCTTTATTTTTAACCAGGATAAGATACGCTTTAATATTTTGTTCTACCATATTATTTACTAGCCAAGGTGAATTTTTTAAGAGCTTTAATCTTGTAAATCTTTCTGTCTAGGAAAATTATATACTTTTTTGTTATGAAAGTTGTGTATTTTGAGTTAATAACTATGTTTTGATTAGCCAAGTTTTTTAGGTACAGGGGCCCAGATATTCAAAAGGGTTGCGCCATGCGCAACAGGGTTGCGCATGCGCAAGTCCAAAAATGCGCCATTCTGCGATATTCAGCAGGAGGCAGATACGCCCACTGACAAACAGGTTGCGAACAGCGCAGAGCAAATGAATGCATGCTCAACAGGAGGGGAGGAACTATGCATAAACTGGCAACCCGATATTCAGTCGGGTTAGGAGTTGTGCAGCGCAACCCCAACCTGCGCCTGCACAACCTTGAGCCAAAAAAGGATCAGTTGAGGGCCACCCACAGGTGAGCTTCTGTATTGCAGGGCGCAACACAGCAGCTGCCACCCCTGGCTGGCCCCCAACTCGGTCCCTGTGCCCCCCCACCAGCCCGATCGTGGGCAGAACGTAAAAACAACCCCCACCCACACATCTCCCAAAGCCTGATTGCGGGCATACAGTAACATGACCCCACCCACATCTCCCGAAGCCCAATCGTGGGCATACAGTAACATGACCCCATACACATCTCCGAAGCCCGATCGCGGGCATACAGTAACATGACCCCCGCCCACACATCTCCCGAAGCCCGATCCGGGCATACAGTAACTATGAACCCCCTCCACACATTTCCCGAAGCCCGATCGCGGGCATACAGTAACATGACCCCCGCCCACATCTCCCGAAGCTGATCGCGGGCATACAACATAACCCCGCCCACACATCTCCGAAGCCCGATCGGGCATACAGTAACATACCCCCATCTCCCAAAGCCGAGTGCGGGCAGGCGATATATCAACCCCCAGTGCCCGATCGCAGGCAGAATGTAAAAACCCCCCAACCCGAATATCTCCCTGGTGGTCAGTGGACCGTAATGCCCGATCGTGGGCAGAATGTCAGTGCAACCCCCAAACATCTCCCTGGTGTCTAGTGTCCCCCACCCACCCACAGAAGCCTCCACCCGCTTCCCCATGGCAGCCGGCGGGCGGCAGCATCCCACCCCCTGCCACCCGCCCCGCCGACCGACTGTCGGTAGGGCTGCATGCCATTGGTGGAGCTACGCAATAGGCGTGCGATACCACCACTCGACAGTCCAGATTTTGGGCTCAGGCTGCATCGATCCCGATGGCTGCTGCCTGGCAGGGCAGCCAGGCGCACAATCCTCGGGGATCGGGCCTCTCCTATGCTAATGGCATGCAAATGGGGCCATAAATAGATGCAAATGGCCCCTGCGCCTTGTCATAAATTATGGCCCCATTTGCATGTCACCTTTGAATATCGGAAATTTGCACATGGCGCGAATGGTACTTGGCGCCACCGCAGTTTAATGCTCAACTCTGGCAACTTGCGGTGGAGCAAGTTCCACTGCGCCACGCGCAGTGGCTGTGGCTGGGGGTGATATTCAAAGGAGTTGCTCAATAATGCAACTCCTTTGAATATCGCCCCGGCCACACCCCTGCACAACTATTTTGAGCAGTGCAGGGGCTTGCACCTCAGAATGGCGCAGTTTGAATATCTGGGCCAGTATGTAAGCCCATAACTATCCAGTAAAAGTTAAATTTTTTACAACCAAGCTTTTTTATTATATTGAAGTAATTTCTTTTTCTCTTTCATACATATTTTGATCAATGGATCTTTTATGACTGTTTTGGTTTTAACCCAAAAGTTAAGTAACTTTGCTTATACTATATGTTCCAGACTAGGTTGACCAATCTGTGACCTCACCAACAAATTTGAAGTACCTTTTGGTAATTTTAAGTACTTTTTATATGCACTATTTAGAGCAAATTCCAACTTCACAAGATTGGCAACTCCCCAAACTTCAGCTGAATCACAGAATTTGGGAGACAACCTTAGCATTCAATGTTTTTATGAATGGGACAACCAAATGTCTACCATTAAGATAATCAAACTTATTCAAAGCTAACAGTGTATTTTACATTTTTTTATGGATGTATTGTGTATGTTTGTTCCATTTTAAATTTCTAGAGAACCAAATCCCCAGATATTGATATTCTTGAACATATTTTAATTGTTTATCATTGAGAAAAATACTTCTGTAGCATGTGTTGCTTCCGAAAACCACCACTTGTGTTTTCTGTAGGTTGGGTTTTAGGTTCTTTGCATTACATGGTTTTTCCATATCATCAATTGCTTTTTGTGGCCTTTTCTACTGGTGGAGATTATTGCAAGGTCATCTGCATAGGCTAATATTGGGATTTTTGTATTACCAGTTTTTGGCGCATGATGATTATCCTTACCCAATACTGTAGTGATGTCATTTACGTAGATGTTAAATAAAGTTGGAGTTAACACACAGCCTTGGTGGATGCCAAGGTTGGTTTAAATTTTACTTGTTAAATCCCCTTGTTTTGTATATTTTATTTGCACCCAAGTATCTGTATATAATCTTTTGATTATGTTCATTCAATTTACATCTATACCCATATTGTGCCTATTGTCTCAAAACAGTTGCCTGTTAAGTGAATCAAATACGGAGGAAAAATCCACAAATCCAACAAATAGGGGTTACTTTCTTGTGACATAATATTTTTCTAAGAGATAGTTTAAAAGAAAGATTTGGGTTACTGTACTTTTGTTTTTAGTGAAACTCACCTGCAGCTGGGACAATATTTGAGAATGTTCTAATCACATAGTCAATATAACTAAAAATACCTTTGCAAAAGGTTTAGCTAGATTGTCTAATAAACTGATCGGGCTATAGTTACTGGGCTCCAAGGTACACCTTTTCTTATAAATAGGAAGAATGTAACTTTCATACTGTACCACATAGGTGGAAAATATGCCTGCATAACTGTTTTATTGAAAAAAGTCTGTGAGTATATTGGCCCACCATTTAACATTTAGTTTATAGAAATCTATAGAGAGTTTATCTGGTCCTGGTGACTTATTTCTCTTAAAGCTATCAATAGCCTTACAGACCTCTTCTATTGTAAACCACTTAAAATCACCATTAATCACAATTAGGTTTTCACGGTTTTGCATGTTTTTATCCATAGTGTGTCTTTTTGTACTGGTGTACTTCTGAACCTAGTTAGAATTTCAATGAAGTGTACTGAGTTAAAAAAAAAATAATTCTAGCAGTGACTCAAGAGGCCGTCCTTTTTTAGAAAGGGTGAATCCCAACCAGAGCCAAGAAAAAGAAGACACAAAAGAAGAGGTGGAAGTGGGAGAGGTAGCAGGTGCATCGAGAAGATCCCTCAGGGAGAAAAGATGTCCGAATTACAAATTGTAAACCTCTCCAACTATAAATTATCAAAAGAGGAGACCTCATTCTTACTTAAGGGACTGATTTTTTCCTGATTCCAAAGTTAGCTTTCTAGTTTTCTGGACCTTTTTAAATTCTTTAGAAAAGTGAAATGAAGTTTTTATTTTGGTATCATTAACAGTAAAACCACCGAAACTAACAACATGGGGTTGCTGGACATGACCACTCAATCCCATAGGGAAGACATCGAGAATATAATCACAGCCATACAGGAATTGGCATCAATTGATAACTCAGGAACCGAGGATGTTATGCCAAATGACAGCCTGGATGCAAGTGGTTTGGAAGCACTTATGGAATTAATGCAAGAAAATGAGACTTCTACTTCCAACAACATTAGTGAGAGTGAGAGCATTTCATACTTTCAAGGTCTTAGAGAAGCTCTATTTAAATTGAAGTTTGACTTTTACCCTAGTGTAATAAATAACACAATAAGTATTTTTTTTTAAAAAACTGTCATAAGTCAGGTTAAAGTGTTACTTAGAAGCAACGAGAACATGGGCCCCAGTAATTTAACAAGGTCAAAACAAATTGCCCTAGATAGGTTACCAGAAATAGAAGAGCTTGTGATCAAATCAGCAGACAAAGGGGGCAATATTGCAATTATGGGCAGGGAACATTATGTAACTCCCCTCTGGGGGCTTACCTGAGTTCCTTGGGGCTCCCCGGGGCTCCCGCATTGATTCTAGCCTATTATGGGCTGCAGGGGTCCAAAACCATGGACTGGCAACCTCAGGGTTCTTTACATGAGATCCACCGGTCCATGCACATGGAGTAGCACTGTGGGCAACTCCATGTGGAGGTCATCTTTTGCCGCCATTCTTTCAATTCCCAGGTGATCACAACCCCCTGGCTTAGCTGGACGGGGGGTTGACCCTTGGGGGAGTGTTTCAGGGGTTTACATAATGTTTAAAACAGTGCCAGAGAGCGCTTGAGGAATCGGGGGGGGGTCATGAATGAACAATTAGGCTCATGAATATTAATGAGCCGGCTCCTGCTCCATGGGGACCATGTGAAAAGTAGCCAGCGATGGGAAGCTGAGGGAGTTTGTGTAAATATTAATGCAGTCATTTAATAGAGGACAGGGGCACCTATTCTTTTTTGGAGAAATCACTTCATACTTCTGAATACTTTGGACATTATGGTTATTTTGAAGTTTGGGACTGTTCAGAGCAGCATGGGACTGAAGGGGGGCTGCCATGTTGATGATGCTTTGATCCCTAAAGACATCCAATCCAGTGTCTAGGCACCCAAAGATTGGTAAAAGGACTTCTGGGAGAAGGAGGGAACCTGATTCAGGTGCCAAGAAACCCAGCCAATTAGAACTCATAGAAGGGCATGCACTGTGACTCATAACAAATGCCAGAGACTTTGAAAGTTAGAGTCAGTCTGTCCCAGGTTCCTATCAAGTCAGGAGGAATCTGTGTGAGAAGAGTTAAATTGTCTGAGGCCTTTCACAGGACCAGAATTGGACATTGCTATTGAGAAAAGGGTAACTCTGTCTGAGGAAGAGAGAGACTGAGCAGTTTTGGTAACTTTCCAGATATTTTGTACTGTGCTGTTTCCTTTGGGAGAGATTGTCAGTTGCAGAAACCCTGCACTGAACTTAGGACTTAGTAAAGCTGTTCGGAGAGGCCAAGCATCTCTGGAACTGGGTGCTAGACAGGCTGGTGGAAACTGCTTTGAGAACTGACCGATTTGGCTAAGAGCTATGTCCCAGCTGAAACTACGTTTGAGAGCTGTTCGAGCATACATAGACTGTGTGAGTGAAAGGTGAGCAGGTGCTTGCATGTTCCAGAATTCCTGCTGCTGCTGCTGTGCCTTACAGTGTGAATTGGAGTGGCTACTCAAATATGCAACTCAGTGGCCTACTGGCACTGGCATTTTGAAAACTGAGAGTTGCCTGGTTGCCCCTGAAATTGCTGAATTAGTGCAGGAACAGAGTGAACTCTGCATCTTTGGAGGCACTCTACAGAGCCAGGGAGGGAACTTGCTAACCCTTTCCAAGTGGGCCTACTGGTTCCAGGAGGTCACCGGCACTTGCTGGGGTGCTAGGGCACCTGTGACCCATGTGGAGAGCTAGGCTATGGAGCCACTCCCAGATCTGGGCCTTCTGAGGCTGGTTGGGACCTGCATTCATGCTCCGCAATGGGCCAGAAGAGGCTGAAGGCAACAAGTGGCCAGACCTTCAATCAAGGGGAAAAGCTGCTAGACCTTCAATCAAGATCCAACCTTCTGAGGAAAGCTACACCATCCTGCTGCCCAGTGCTGTGTTTCCCTGAATGGAACTCCCTCCTGGACTAGTGAAAGCCCTACATTTGGAACATGCCACAAAGCTGCAAACCATGAGTGCCCAAGACTTGCTCCTGGGATCAAAGGGGAAGTGTTCAGTTTAAATTTAACTTTAGCTTTTCAACATCCTAGGGCCCCAACAGCCGGCCAACCCACAACAATGTCCAGGCCTGCAACTAGTGAGTACCTAAAATACTTTCAGGGTAAAACACTGGTACCAGTGGGGGGAGGGTAGCCAAGGGTGGTTTGGCCTTTGGGCCCAAGTTGTCCTTGACCTGTTAATTCCTGCTAACCATTTCTTCCTCCACAGCTATCCCTTATCCAAGTACCCCTATCCTGAACCTTGCCCCCAATAAAGCTGTGATTTTACTGTTTGAAATTACCATGTACAGGGTATTTCTGTGTCTGCCAAGTTATTACTGGTTTATGGTATTGAAGAACTGTTGGGTATCCAGTGTGTGGAGTGGTTGGTAGGGAAGGGGGGTTGATGCAGCATCCCAGGAGGCTGTGCCAACTGGTCATCTGACCCACTTTTAACTCACTCTGGGTGGAGGCACCATGCCATTTATCATGACTTTGGGATAGGAACTCCGATCACCACTGTAGCAGGACCCAGGCCCCTTAACCTGTTAGAAGGCCAAAAGGCAGGGCTAGTAGCCACTGGAACACTGCTTTATGACCTAAAGAACTACTGCAAATGAAGGAGCAATCCCTTACATGAATAAAAGAACAAGCAGTCACAGCCCTCTCACCTCTCAACGCAATAAAAGTAGGAGTCCAGAATGTGTTCCAAAATGTGACTTCCTCTTTATTTTAAGGCAGTTAGCCACAGCAGAGTGGAACAGAAGAGAGCTGACGTTTCACCTAAAAAGGCTTTATCAAAGATAAGGTATAGTAAAAGAACTTATTACGTGTACTACCAATTTTTTTTGTATACTCTGGTGACTCTGTGTACTCCGCTATACAGGTAGAACAATAGGAATGCTGAAAGAAATAATCTAACAACATTTATAAAATGGGAATGGGAAATCCTACAACCTGATTGGCTGTTACCTGTGCACTAAATCTGTCTAATGTACATGAAAAAAATAAGTGCTGACAGCCTGGATGCAGCACAAAATGAAAATCAATGTGCATTTTAGAACTTTCAATTTTCTCAAAATTTTTACAGCCACCATTTTTTTAGTCTGAACAGCCAGAGCACCTTACAGCCAGTGCTAAGTAATTTCAGGCTCTTGTACCAGTATCAGAAGTCACAAAAGCAAATAATTATGCATCTAAATGATTTAAACTGCTGTGTAGTACACAGCATTCACTGTACCTAATCTCAAGACTTCCCAACGCCACCCCTCGGAGCCACCACTCCCTCAGTTACCCTGTTTCTGCTTTCACTTCCTCACTGGAACAAAAAGGAACAATCTGAAAGCTACAGTCTTTCTTTAATTAGACTCCCCACTGCCCAAACCCTCCACCTTTCATTTGAGCATTTTTTTCCCCAACAACTTGAATGAAAAAATGCTAGCTTTCATTCTGAGTCTTATCAGTTATGCTCCGCACAAAAAGCTGCATGTATTTCGCGGATGGGCGGGATAGCCACAGATGCTAGCTCTCTCTTTTACCACACATCTTAATGGTGCATTACTGGTACACAACACGGGTATATCATAACCCACAATCTCTCTAATTTATACAACCTCAAGAATCTTTTTTATTTATTTATTGAATAATCGGATTCGGAATCAATAAACAACAAAAACACATTTTTCACTTCTTTCAGTACAGTCCCTACCCACTCGTTCTTCTCCTGCTCACTCTCTTTCTCGCTATTCACTCACTCTCTGCCTGATGGCTTTATCTGTAGTGGCTCTCTGTGTCTTATCATTCAAATTAAATATCTGTTTTTTCCCTACGTGGCAATATTAGAAGCAGTACCAAATGCTGACAGAAATCTGGGTTGTTTGTGAGAGGAGCTGTCTTTTTCGCGATTGGACTTGTTCCCCCACTCTGCCTGCTCAGTCTCTCTACCTGTTCTCTCGCTCCCTCTCATCCATTCAGAAATCACTGTTAGTCACTAATTCTGCCTGCTCGTTTTTGTAACAGCCCCACCGACTCAAACAGAAAAAAACAATCATTTCTCAAAACTGAATTTACATTCACTAAAGCTATCAGTGCATATGGAGGTAACCAAGACAACCAGATACAAATCCATGTATGGCAGGCACAGAAGGTCAAAAGTCTTAAGGAAAAAAGACATGATACATGAACATAATGCAGGCGGAGGAACTATTTGACATCAAAACAAAGTGAAGATATCATCTTTTTAGTATTAAAACCAATACATTTTAATCTCTACACCCATGTATAATACAGAGCCCCATTTTATAAGTGCAATAAGACACTCCAGGGATGTGCATTAGACAGTTATAATGCACATCCAGGGCCTGAAGGCACTTGACCTGCGGCCTCGTGCCTTGCTACGCCCTTAGCTGTGCGTTAGAACTGTCTAATGCACACCCTGTCGTGTCTTATTGCCTATGTGCATACTATAGTAAAATAGAGATGTGATACTCCTGTGGGTAGGCACTTTCTGGAATCCCATAACTCTGATCCAAGAGCTTTGAACTTTATTGGGTTAGAATGGGTGAAACAATCCAGGAGGGGAGGAGACTGACAGAACTTTTTAATATAAAGGGAATGTTTTTGGATATACAGGCAGGATACAATGTATCCAGGTAGTCTAAATGAAACATAGGATCTGACACCCATTTTAAGAAGGTAACATAGAGGATAATGTATGGGAAGCAGTTAACAACAAAGGTGTATTTGCATTGAGAGGTTACCATGGTTTATAAACCTTAAGAGTGCAGCTCAAGAGGTTTAGTTACCATGGTAACCTCGAGATTCAAATTCATCTTAGTTGTTAACTGCTTCCCATACATTGTCTAATATAGTGTATGGGAACCAGAATAATATGTGCTTTTTACCCTAAAACAAAAAATTTGCCACAGTTCTCTAAAGATTTCCACAACTTAGTCGGCTGTATATATGTGCAGATTAGGCTTACCTCTGAGTGAAGACATGGACACGATGGGAGTGGGGATGACTAATAGACGTTATTTTACCTACTTTAAGCTAATAGCATACATACTGGTACACAAGCAACATTAGGGAAAAAAGTCCCAACTGATTCAGAAGTAAAACTGAATGCCTGAATGCAAAGGTCAAGGATGGATCAACATGAACTCCTTTGACCTCTGCATTCAGGCATTCAGTTTTACTTCCGAATCAGTTGGGACTTTTTTTTTCCTAATGTTGCCATCGTTAATGCTCATTAATTTTTATTTTAAAAATTCCCGTGATTGAGGAACTGCCATTTGCATTTGAATGCTGCCGAGTGCTAAGCGTTGGTGTGGTGGAATGCTGAATGTCGGCAGCATTCCTTCTTGTTATAGTATCATTCTAAGGTGGTTAACAGCAAGAGAAAGTTAGAACGATACCATAACAAGCCTGTATTTACACTGAATTCTGGTGGTAATAATGTTCCACCATACACTATAAAGTCATTCTTGTTTGTCTCCCCAACCTAAGCACTGGATACATGAATCTTTGAGTAATGAAATAAGCTCCCCCAATCTTCACTCCTATTGTCTCTTCAGATTTAAAAGTGTGAGGAATACATTCAGTTAATAATCTTTTCTAAAAAAATGAAGTTGTATTTTTCTGCTGACAGTTGTCTATACTTATGCTCTCTTTTTTTTCTGATCTTCTTACTGCTCTATCTACCCTTTCCCGAAAACAAGGACTGCAAATTATTTAACCTCTTTTAGTCACGTACTTGAATTGTTGATCCTGAGGGACTCACTGGAAACATGGTCAGAGTTTCTTTTCTTGGACTATTCTCACCTTTCTGTCTAAATTTTGCAGCAGTGACACCTGCATAATTCAAATATGACAACTGGAATAAGGCTTGCTTTCTAAGTAGGGGGTGAGCATGTATATATAGATGTAAGCCCCCCTCTCCCTTCTCGGAGGGCTTACTATAGTGACCCTCTCCTCCCTTTGATTCCATATATGGGCCATGGGTGTGTTTGTGTCTGCCCTTGGGCAGAGTTCCCAGCTGGCCCTGGGTATTTTAGGCCATGGGTTTTGGAGATCGGGGAGGCTGACGGGAGAGAGACACTGCGGTGGGTGGGAGATCCATCCCCTGGTTCAGGAGTTCGGGCCTTGGCGACTTGGTGAAGTGAGTCTGGGTGGAGGAGTACAGGGAATGTGGCCATTTGGGGACTGGGTCCAAAGTTGGGAACTGCAGCCAGGGGAGTATGAAGGGGGCTCACCTCATGCTCTGCAGCACCGGGGCAGGTTGGGGGCCTGGTCCTTGGGAGATGAAGCCTGAGGGAGATGGTGGGGACAACTTAGTGGTGACAGCATCATGGTATGGGCCCAGAGGTGGTGGCAGCTCTCTGGTCCCTTTACTCATGTGGTACTCTGTTTCCCAGATTGACAGCCTGTGAGAAGAGAGAGAAAAGGTCTAGTGGGTTCTCCCTACCTTGGCCTGTGTTGAGCCTGCTCCGGGATGCTAGGGGGTTTAGGTCTACTGCCCTGAGTTGCAGAATGGAAGGAGAGAGCAGTGAGGTGAAAGATGGAGCAGCCATCCTGTTCAGTGTTCCTGCCTGTAGGGAGTGAGAGCTAGTACTGAGCGGTGCAGGTGAAGGAGCCATTAAGAGGTAGGCCTCAGACTGTGAAGTACTGGGAACTGCAGCCCTTTAGTGTTGCTGCTGCTCAAATCTGTCAGCCCCTAGCTTAGTAGGTGAAGTCCAGCTATTGGGCCAGTTCGGCCGTAAGTAAAGTGCTGTGGTTTCGGCCAAAGTATTAAGTGCCTGTCTCCAGTTGTGCCCCCGGCTCCATGGAGCTGTTTTGTTGTTTTAAAATAAATTAATTTGTTATTTTGACAGAGTGTGCATCCCGCCTATGAATTATGCTGCCTGTACTAATGAGGATTGCCCCTTCCAACTAAATCTGCAGGTTCAAGTCTGCCCCTCGGAGCTGCAGTTAGTTGTTGCTGCCAGCAAGTCATCAAGCAAGAATCCTGGTTACCTGTGCTATAAAGTATGTGCCATCTTTCATTTGCTCTCTGGATGGTCATCTGTGCTTGTGCCCTCCTCCGCTCCCTATTTAAACATAAGGGGCCCAATTCTGGTACAGAAGCGTATGTCTCAACGTGTCTTGCGCCAAAACAAACAGCGCAAGTAGCACTTTGCGCCATGGGTTACGACATTCGAAATTCCAACAGGCAGCCTGCCCTGCATCCAGGTGGACCTACACCACCCATTTTCCCAGCGGAAAGGCAGCAGGGGGGTTATGGCAGCATATGCACCCTATTCCAAATAAGTGGCCGCCGTAACCCAAAAATGCTATTCCAGAAGGACCTGGGGAGGACCTCCAGCAACCTACAGTTAGACCAACTATGTGCTGGCATACCCATACTCCACCCCACCAGGGCTTGCAGGCTTGTTTTGGGGCTTGGGGCTGGGGGGTGGTGGCTGCGCCCTGTCAGTGGTCATTTCTGCCACTTGCGGCACCCAGTTCAGGTACACCCTTCCTTTGGCGCACTGCTGGGGGTGCCGCAACCCGCAGGACATAGCAGTGGGAACCCTACTCATACTGGAATCGGGCGCAGGTTCATGTCGCAGAGGCATATGTCACAAGTCGCCTTTGGCGGTGACTTGCGACATGCCTTCTGGAATCTGGCCCTAGGCTCCTAGACATAGGCCGGAGGGGTGGCTTACATAGACTATACAATTAATGGACTTGTTTGCTCAATTTTATTTATGCAGTGTTGTAATTTTGTAAAAATATCAGTGTTTTCTGGTGGTTTTAAAAAATCAGTAGTGCACTTTGAAATGAGACAACACTGAGAAATTAGCATATGATGCATAATTAATGGGTGTATAATGGGTGCCCTCTTTAGGTACAAAAGCTTCATCCCCCTCTCTGCCTGACAAGACATCCTTACCAAGATGATTCCCCAATCTTTGATTACAAAGATATAGTCTATAGTGCAACCCTAAAATCCTCCCTGGCTAAACTGGATCCCCTTTTCCACTCTTTCTGCCAATTTACTCTTAATTGTCCTACCCGCCCTCACCACTGCACTCTACACTTCTCTCTCCCTCCCCTCTCTGGAGGATCACTGACTGTCCCACTGTGCCTCTTTCACTTCCAAACTCTGGCTATCCTCTCTACTGCCCTATCTTGACTGCCTACTCACTCCTTCTACCCCTTCCTTCTACTCCCTCCATAACTCTGGGTATCACTCCCTCAAGCTTCCTTCCGGGTCGCCCCTGAAAAAGGGACCTTCAGGGCTCAGTGGGCCTACCTGGTCATCAAAATTCAATAAATAAATAAAGAAAACTCTTGCTGGACAATCAGCCTTCTCTTTCTGCTTTCCTAAGCTCTGGAATTCTCTCCCCTTAAACATTTGGTCTGCATCTTCAAAACCTTCCCTTTTCTCTCTTCTCTACTCCCGCACCCTTCCCTCCTGCCACTGTCCCTAATGCTCCATGTAACAGCATAACGTGCCCCCCATCCAGTCCACTGTTATCTATTTTAAGGCATCTTCTGACCATTGCTCTTGTTTCCCCGGGTACTAAACTACTACCACTATTCATTGCAGTTGTTGTATATACCTGCCTTTTCCAGTGGTACCCACATACCTAATTACTGCTACTGCTCATTCCACTTACTGTATATAGTGTATACCCTACCTATTTTCTGTAGCTGTTTATTCGTGTATACCTTTATGTACATTGTAATTTACCCAGTTTCCAATCTGCTGTTAAATGCTTATATTTTTATATATATATATATCTATCTATATATATATATATATATATATATATATATATATATATATACCTATCTGTTGCAATTGTTTTATTGTAGTCAACCTCTTACTCCTTGACTATCTGTATTTACAAATGTATTAATGTTTATATCTATTTTAGAACTGTTCTTAAACTAATACCTCTCCCCTTCCCCCCAGGACACAGCTGGTGCTCAGTATGTTTTTTCCTGGTGAAACTCTTCATAAATAAATAAAATAACTAAATAAAATTAATTTATTGGAGCTGTTCATCAAATGATGTCAAACAGTGATGTCACAATGTGCTGACTATAAAATCATGTGCATCTTTCTGTATAGATCTCTGCCCCTGATGAAGTCTTTGGACGTGAAGCAATGGTTGTTGTTCATAAGGTGACTGAGTCCCACTTTGGCGGTTTTTGTAATGTAGCAGCTTTAAAATAAAAGCAATAATTAAAACACAGTTGTGGTAGGCCCTGAGTGAAGTTTTACGTGAGAGAGTAGCGTGGTAACTTTTGAAGTAGTAACCTCAGAGGACAGCAGGACCAGGCCAGGGCCCAGGTACAGCAGGGATGCAGACAGATCCAGCCCGAGGACTCACCAGGCCATGATGTCGCCCAGCAGAGCCATTCTCCAGACAGGTATCTATGTAAGTACCTTGCATTGTGTATTTCGCACTTGGGGTTGCATGTGTACACTATGCTACATACTTCTGCTATTGGGGACAGATGTCTATGTGTGACCCTCCATGATAAACACATGCCTGAGGAGGCATCAGCTACGACGTTTTGGTTGGAAACACTCACCCTGTACTTGGTGCATTGCCCCACCACTGATACTGTTGTGTGACATGGCCTGTTCAGTCAACTGTCGTGCACCTACTTGTGGCAGGCATACTGCCCCGTATGCGTATACTGTGCATGACGTGCCTTCACAATGCAGCAGTGTGTCTCCTGTATCACCAACTCAGTGCACCAGAGAGTTTGTTGTAATGCTCACAGCCTTTGTCATTACACCTAACAGTGTTGGTTGTATTTCTTGTGCCATATGCTTGGGACAATGTATAAGTATATATCTTCCGGATGTGAGGGTGGGCCAATGTAGTACCAGTACACCACTGTGTCATGCCATGTACATCATACAGCACCTGCAGTAGTCTGCCTGCAATGGTTCCATCTTCAATGCCATATGCACTGGATTCATTCCATTGCATCACAACAGAGCTGGGCATATGCACCACAGGGTCTGTGGCAAGGTGGGCACTGGTGCCATTGACTGTTCTTTACCATATGTGACCAACATTGTGCTGCATGGTCAGTAGTGTCTGACCAACACAGTGATAACTGGGGTATGATTATTCCTCTGTACACTGGCTGGGCCATGCATATATTCTGAACCAACTGTGTCTTCACAGGGCTCACTGTCCTGCACTTACTCTGTATGGGTGGGAACCCTGGACCTAGGATGTGGCCAACAGCTGCTGGGCTGGGTTTCCTTCAGGCAGCTTTACATGCCACACCATCATTGTTTGTCTGACAGCGGCACAGTGTGCAATGCACATACTCATGTACAACACTGCTGCACACACCTGTTACCCTCACTGCACACAGTGTTGCATGACAGACCCAGCCATATACAGCTGTGTTGTGTGAGTCACATGTGTGCCTAGCCCTGCCCCTGCAGCCACCAAGGGTAGCTCATGGATATTTGGCTGGCAGTATAGCCTAGAGGATAGAGGAACAAGGTGTGAACAAGCTTGGTACATCCAGCAGACTAGACCTGAGTTTGATTCTCACAACCTCCACTTGCATACTGTGTGACTCTAAGCAAGTCACTTAACCACCCAGTGCTCCCAGGTCGCCCCTGAAAACAGGCACTTGTGCCTAGTGGGCCTTACCCAGTTACCAAAGACTAAAATAAAATAAAATAAATAAATAAATATCTGTTGACCTTCACACCTCTTGTTAGCCTATGTGCTGGATGGCTTGTCTGCAGGGTGCTGGGTGTATGTGGGTGGCTTAAAGCCGCATGGACCATCACACTGCTTGTTAGTCTCTGGCTTGGTGCTGTGGTACATGTGCTGCATTCCCACATCTAGCATGGCTGCCATCATGTGCCACTTGCATGTCTCAGTCATGCTCTGTTGCAGCATGACACACTCATTGCATGTGCAGTTCTTTACTGTTCAGGTCAACGATGCTGATGCTGGTATTCCACACACTTACCGCTGTGGCTGTTTGACTCCCTCTACCTATGAGTGGCATGATGTCCCATGAGTCTACTGATTTTACTTCTCTGTTATGCACATTCTGTCACATCACAATCCTCACCATGTGTGCACAGCTGATTGAGTTTTGTGTATTTCCTTTCCACAGGTACCCCGAGGGATGCAGGATCAGGCAGGGGTCAGAGGGATGCTGCCCAAACAGAAGGCCGGGATGACTGCCTGTGATGGCAGATCTGGCTGTGTAGGATTGTAGTGGGGACTGTATGGGAGTGCACACACCCTGTCCAGGAGTGTACCAGGGTGGTTCACGATAGCAACCACCACCACATCCTCCTGCAGCCTCTTGATGGAGCACTGGACATTACAATTGCCTGTTGTATTAGGCAGCTGCCCTTTTCCTTTTGTACTCCAACCCCAACTTGCAGTTGCCCTAGTTCTTTTTTTCTCACCACTCTTTCCTCTTGCTGTTGCTGTAGTAGTTATTGTTATTTGTGTTGCATCTGATACCTGTGCTGCTGTGTGTTTTTCATTGGTACTCCTCTCACACCCACTGCTGCCACCTGTGTTCAACGCTATCCTCAGTGCTATATTCAAAGCTGAACAACTGCATTGCACTGCACCAGTGCATTTCAGTTGTGCAGTGCATAGTCAGCCCAATATTCATAGGATATAGCACCAGTGCAATGCCTTTAAATATACCTTGGTAGGGGACCAGTGCAAGGGCTAGAGCAAGCACAGCAAAATTACAGTGCTAGTGTGCTTTTCTGAATATCAGGTCCCTGATGTTTAAAAAAATTTACTGTCAACATATATGTGTATAGAAAATAACTACAATATACAGTACAGAAGCACACACTGCTGCAGTAATATCAAAAAGCCAATTCACTAATTCCAATCAGAGCATAGAATATCACTAAAGATTTAGGACATAAAATATTAAACAGTGTACTATCATTGTTCATATTTAAAACAGATTTATACTTTCAAGTGTAAATAGCAGTTTGTACAACTGGGTTTCTGTCAGAGTTCCTAACTAGTTAGATTAGCCATATGTCAGATGTGTGTTTTTATGTGAATTAGTTTTGGGGGAATGGTTTACTAGTGCATGTCAAAGGTTTGGATACAAAACTGAACACATTACTAGTCCAGCACCTTAGAAAGCTTATTCAAACTGATGAGCCATGTTTGGGAACGAGCCTGAGTTGTCGGAGGGCTGGTCGGGTAGGTGAGCTGACAATGCAAACCAGGAAGGAAGGCAGCTTAGGTCCTCGCCGAGAGACAGGTGAGAAAAGGGAGCACCGGCAAAATTTGGCTGCCCAATCCAACTGAAATAGCATCCAAGACCTCAGAAAGGTTAAACGGCTTTGTTAGCATATCATAAAAGCCGTGAGTAGCACCCCCATCCTGTCAACATTTCATGTTGCATTGACGGTTTTTCAAGACCATCTTGATCTTTCAAGAAGATCTTGAAACAGCATTATTGCAGAGTTAATCATTGATAGGGTGGAGGGGCTACTCACAGCTTTTACAATATGCTAATAAAGCTGTTTAACCTTTCCCAGGTCTTGCTGTTGAATTCTCCACTTTTGGAGGTGAGCTCAGCATCCCAGAGGAAGTTCTTCACATCAAGGAGGGAAGGAAGATGGACTGCGCTGTCCTAGCGCCACCTGGGTGACCACAGGTGGCAGTGCAAGCACAGCCGCAGACTCAGGGAGGATGCTGACATAAGTCCTGCAGTTCAGTGAAGTTGTTTGTGTATTCAACCCAGACAAAGCTTGAGGAGGTTCAAACTGGATTTCTCGGATTGTCTTCACAGTACATACCGGGTTGTATAAGGCTGGGCCAGGGGCTGCTTACATCATAGGTATTGTCAACCAATAGCTTTGTGTGGAGCCTTCCAGAACCGATCTGACTTGTATAAGCCACACATGTGTAAGCAGATGCAGACAGAAAGGCCCTGTCCTTTGAAGGTAAAGGCTGCTTTGAAATGACTGAACTGGGAGCTGGGAAAGAAGCACAGTCTTGAACTGGGAACTGGAAACCTGTAGGAAAGCACATTCTTGCTCGAGCTCTGAGGGAAGGTGTGCTTTACTTTTAATTTTACACTTGTTTTTGCTTGTTTGAATCAAGAAGGGTTTTGCAATACTGCTTATCTATTTGTAGGTTGCTACTTTAAATCCAGAGGGATTGAAATACTGCTGTATTTTTCATGTGGACTGCTGGCTTGTTGTAGTTTGCTAGTATTTTGGTGATATTTTGCAACAGACAATTAAGTTTTCACTGGTGGCTGAGGATTTCTTTTATAAGTCCTGCAGTTCAGTGGAGTTGTTTGTGTCTTCAACCCAGACAAAGTCTGAGGAGGTTTAAACTGGATTGCTCTGATTGCCTTCATAGCACAGAGCAGGAGGATTGCTCAGCTCCACCTTCCCCTGGCTCACCTAGCTTTATGGGGTTTGGCAGGAAGGTGTGACAACTTCAGGCTCAGACACAAAACAGGGTGGGGTGTGCCACAGAAGGCAGCCTGGCAGTTCTGCATAAGTCAGGAGGATATCATCTTGAGATTGCTATTGTATAATAATAATAAAAAAAAACTGCTTTGGTTGTTCCTGGTGCATAGTCCTTAGGAAAAGGGTTACAGTGCTAACGGGAAGTGAGGTTCCCCAACAGTGACCTGGGCAGACAGAAGAGAAGGTAGGACTCATGTTGGGAGTGGTGCAGTGCAATGGATGTGAATCAGCAGTCTTCAGAAGGATGTTCTGGGAACTGCAGAGCTTCCCCATCTGCATGCACCTCTCTGGGCTTAGGACAGAAATTGCCAGCCTGCAGGCTGAGATAGCTAGGTTGCAGGGGATCCCCTACCCCATCCTGGGGCCACTAAGTCTATACCCACTATCTCAAAAGAGAACCAGCAAAAGAAATGTGTGTACTACAGTGGGCGCAGGTGAGACCGGTGGATCAAAAGTGCATCCCCCACCCAGTGCAACTAAGAAACTCCTATAAGGTTCTGGAGGAGCAGGAGGATCCCTCTGTGACACCCGAAGTTGTGACCTTGGTGGACAAGCAGGTTCTACAGAAAAGAACCCCACAGGCAGATGGAAGAGGACCTCAAAGAAGAAGAAGCTTCTCCTAGTAGGGGATGCCATAGTCCAGGGAGTGGAATTAGGGACAGGAACAGGGGAGGAAAGGGATGTAAGGTGTCTACCAGGAAGCACAGCTCAGAGGGATGGGGAGAGGATCCTGGGAATTGTTAAAGCAGTAGCAAGGCAGGGGAAGCTTGATGTCATTGTCCATCTGGGGACAAATGACCTGGCTGAATACAAGCCAGGGACAGTAAGGGTGCAGGAGGAGTTCAGAAAGTTGGGGAGGGGCTTTGCGCAGGTAGCAATCTCTGTGACCTTCTTGGGGGTGCTGCCTGTCCACAGCAAGGGGGGGGCTAGGAACCTCTGCACCAAGGACTTCAACTCTTGGTTGGAATGCTGGTGCAGAGAAAAAGGCTTTGGCTTCATTTGGAACTGGGGACCCACCTGGAGGAATGCGACCCAGTACACGGGGACAGCCGACACCTATCCAGTGAGGGAACTGCTGTCATCAGTGAACAGTTTAAATGCTTCATTGGCAAGCATTTAAACTAGCAATGAAGAGGTGGTAAAAGGATGCAGGGAGAACAAAACTGCCCACCCCCACAGGATAGGGAAATCAACATTGAGGACCATAATGTTATGGTATCACCAGAGGAAATGAAGCTCAAAGAAGGGTAAACAGCAGAGGACAGGAGGAAGGGGGTTGAATACAAACAGAGGAGGCAAAAAGACAGCAGGGGATGATAAAAGGACAAATGGCAGGTCATGTATACCAATGCCCACAGCCTAAAGAATAAAATACCAGACCTGATGGCCTTGATAACGGAGGCTGACCTGGACATTGTAGCTATTATTGAAATGTGGTATACTGGAACTATGACTGGGATGTAGCAGCACCATGTTATACTCTGTTTAGAAGAGACGGGGGGCTAAAAAGGGAGAGGTGGTAGCTCTTAATATCAGGGAGGGTATTGTGGCGACTGACATACAGGGAATGAAGGGGGGAGTGGAGGTACTTTGGATCACCCTTGAGATTGGCAATGGCACTGCTATTTGCACATGTGTGATATACAGACCTCCAGCATGGGGGGAGGAGGTGGACAGGGTTCTAGTAGAATCCATCTATTTAATGGCAGCTAAATGGAAGGTGCTGCTGGTAGGTGATTTCAATCTGCCAGATGTGGATTGGAGCATCCCAGCTGCTGCCTCATCCAGGAGCAGTGACATCCTGTACTCTGTATAAGGGGCAGACTCAGGTGGCTAGTGCTAAAGCCCACCAGGGAGGGTGCAATTTTTGGATCTGGTACTCACCAATGGAGACAAAATTGAGGAAGTTAGGGTGGGTGAACACCTAGGATCCAGTGATCATCGCACAGCGTGGTTCAGCATAAGTACAGTGGCAGAGTCAAGCCACACAAAGGTGAGGGTCCTGGATTTCAGGTGGGCAAACTTTACTAGCATGGGGATATGTCTCAAGCATGCCCTGGCAGGGAGGGACAAAAGCGGGGGAGTGGAGGTGGAGGCGACAAACCTTTTGCATTAGGCAAGTAAACAAGAGCAAGAGAAAGAAAATGCCATTATGGTTCTCAAAGGTAGTGGCCGGGAAGGTTTACTCAGTTTACTTAGCCTGGTGAACAAAAGAAGGCTGTTGCCTATCGAGATTATCCTCCACATGTGTGGACCATTTATCATAATTCTAATTTAATAACCATTTATCAAGTTTATTTTTGAAAATCGTAATATTTTGTGAATCAATGATATCTTGGGGCAATGTGCTCCACAACCTAGGAGTTCTGATAGTGAAAAAATGTTGCCTTTTATTTGTATTTGCTTTTTTAATATCCAATTGTTTATTGTATAACCTAGCCACAATTTTTCTGGTGGATAGAGTTATACCACATTGTTCCATCAAAACAGGTGATTTCCTAATTTTGAATAGTTGCAAGAGATCACCTCTAATCCTTTTCTGTTTAAGTGAATATAAACCTGTTTTCTGAAATCTAGTATCATAATCAAAATGTGCAAGATAAGGAGCAAGTTTTGTAGCCCTACGCTGGATTTGTTCAATTCTGTTTATATCGGAAACCATATAAGGACTCCAAAACGGGGAGCCATAATCCATATAAGGTCTAACATGAGACCTATACAAGGTCATGATACATTGTTCTGACTTAGAGACGAATGTACTATTTATCCTATGAAGAAGCACATTAGTTTGATTGGCTATTTTATTACAATGAGAAGATGAGCAAAGCTTATTATTTACCAGTATCCCAAGATCCTTTTCTAAACTGGATGCCCTAATAATAGCATTGTTTAAAGTGTATATTTGTGTAGAGTTATTTTTTCCCATGTGTAACACCGCACATTTTGTAACATTGAAGTGCATTTTATTTATATGTGCCCAGTGTTCAGTTATTGCAAGATCAGTTAGTAAAGTTTTTCTATTAGCCGCATTATTAACTATACCCCTTAGTTTTGTGTCATCAGTGAATTTCATTATGATATTAGAAGAAGAAATTTTCATATCACTGATGAAAATGTTAAAAAGAGGAGTGGGTCCCAAAACAGAACCCTGGGGAACACGACTCGTCACCCTACCCAGATCCGAAAAAAAAGTGCCATTTACCCTGACCCTCTGAGTACGATTGCTCAACCAACTATTTATCCATGAAACTAATGTTGATGAAAACCCTAGATGACTAAGTTTTTTAATCAAAATGTTGTGTGACACTTTGTCAAAGGCTTTACTGTAATCTAGTAAAATGATATCAGTAGAGATGTTTGAGTCGAGATTTGAGCTGATATAGTTGTAGAATGAAAGCAGGCTTGTAGTACAAGAAAAGCCTGTTTTAAATTCATGTTGAGCTGTGTCAATTATATTCATGGATTTCTTTTCTATTTCTAGAAGAGTTTTGATTATTTTTTCCATTAATTTACAAGGAATTGAAGTTAAGCTAATCAGGTGGTAATTTTCAACTTTTGAATGGGAACCTTGTTTGAAAATGGGAGCTACTATTGCAGTCAACCAATCGGATGGAACTCTTGATTCATAGAGAGATTTATTAAAAATAATAGTTAGTGGTAAAACAATTGTATATTTTACTCCTAGAAGAAATTTGGGACAAATATCATCAGGGCCAGGACTTATTGATTTGTTTAATGATTTTAATAGTTCACAAATGTCATTTTTTAAAACCTTATAAATTGTATGACTTGAAGAGTGTGTATCAGGAAGGATTTGGAACGTGTCCTGGACAAAAACTGAGGAAAAGTAGTTATTTAATGCGGAAGCGGTTTCTAAATCGGAAGTAATTATTGTATTGTTAATATTTAGTGGACCAATAGTTTTATTATTTCCTTTTTTACTGTTTAAGTAAGAGTACAAAGTTTTATGTGAATCTTTGGTGTGTGCTATACAAAATTCTAAGTTATGTTTTGCAAATATGATCAATTTTTTTTTTATATTTTAACCGATTCCCTATATTTAGTTAATATTTCTATATTTTGATTAATGGGACATTTTTTTAATAGTGAGAATAGTTTTTGTTAATGGGAGATTTGTTTTTTTAATGGATCCATTAAACCAGAGGGGGATTTTTCCTTTAGTATTGTATTTATATTTTTCAGGAACATTCAATTGTTCAAGTTCATGAATTTGTGTTTTTAGGAAATCCCATGCTTCTTCAGTGCTAAGTGAGAAAAAAATGTCATCCCATTTAAGTGCTCCAAGATGTTGATTTATTTTATGAAAGTCTGCCGATCATATTGTTTGATTTTAAGTTTATTAATCACAAGACGTTGATGAAGTGGAATTGTAAGAAGTATGGACATATGGTCACTATTACCAAGAGGATCTGATATTAATAAATCAGTCACGTGGATGTCTATGTTTGTTATAACAAGATCTAAGACATTGCTTCCCCGGGTAGGTTCCTTGACCAGTTGATATAGTCCTAAATCAATAATAGTTTTAAGGAAGTTATGGTCATGTTGATTTGAACCCAATAAAGTCTCCCAGCTTATGGTGGGGAAATTGAAATCACCCAAAATTAGGACTGAGCCTTTGTTTGCTATCTCGGAGATTTCATCAGCCAACTGTGTACTTTGGGTAAAATCTGCAGAGGGTGGATGACAACAGGTCCCAATCAGTATTTGGGAAAAACCTTTAGGTTTAATATACACCCATACACTTTCTGACTGGACATTCACTGGTGATTCATAAGAAGTGATGTCCTCTCTAACGTAAAGGCTGACCCCACCACCTATCTTTTTATCTGTTCTGTTTTGAAAATAGTGCTTGAATCCCGGAATTTCTGCTATCCATTTTCTATCAGCATTGCCCCATGTTTCTGTTATAGCTATTAAAGACAGATCAAGGGACTGAGCCTTAAATTCCAGTTCTGCATGTTTGGAAATGTTTAAAGAGTGAGCATTAAGGGATAGAATGTTCAATTGATTTTGGTATGAAGAGTGAGTCCCAGTAAAAAGAGTATTGAGAGTTGACCCAATCTCCCCCTTATCCATCAGTTTAAATGGTTATTTATGAATGTAGCAACCTTACGTCCCAATAGTGTACTTCCCCGTCTACTAAGATGTAGGCCATCCCAACAAAAAAGGGATGGACTGTTATCAAATTCTTCCCAGTGTGTCAGACAAGAAATACCTTGTCTATAATACCATTTTTGGAACCATTCATTTAGAGCTTTTATTTTGGCTGTAATATATTCTGTGGCTCTTGGAACTGGAAGAATTTCAGACAGACATATATTACAGGTAAAGACAAAAAATATGGCTTTCAGGAAATACAAGGAAACACAGTAGGAGGGGGACAAGGTAGTGTATCTGGATAAACATAGGGAGGCAGGGAAAGCAGTCAGGAGCACAGAGGCACAAACAGAGGAAAAAATAGCACAGGAGGTGAAGAAAGGAGATAACTTTTTATAGGTACATTACTGAAAAGAGAAAAACCAGGGGTGGGATAGTAAGGCTTAAAGGGGAAGAAGGAGAGTGTGTGGAAGCGGACCTGGAAAAAGCATCAATAATAAATAAATATTTTCTGTATTCACAGAAGAAGAAGGTGAGGGGCCACAGTTAGGCAACATGAATGAATATGGAAGGGAGATGGACACCAGTCCATTTACAGAAGAGAGAGTCCTAAAGGAACTCACAAAACTGAAAGTGGACAAGGCAATGGGACCGGATGGAATAATCCTAGAATATTAAGGGAACTACGGGATGTGCTTGCAGCAGCACTGTTCAATGAATCACTCAATCCGGGAGTGGTTCTGGAGAACTGGAGGAGGGCAGATGTAGTCCCTCTTCGCAAAAGTGGCAGTAGGGAGGAGGCTGAAAACTGTAGACCAGTCAGCCTCACCTCAATAGTGGGGAAGATTATGGAATCACTGCTGAAGCAAAGGATCGTGGAACATCTTGAAGCCAGCAGAGCACAGGATCCAAGACAGCATGGATTCACAGTGGGAAGGTCATGTCAAACAAATCTAATTGATTTTTTTGACTGGGTGACTAAGGTCGTGGATCGGGGGAGTCGCCTACCCGGATTTCAGTAAGGCCTTCCATACCGTTCCACATAGAAAATGTGTGAACAAGATGGGCAGCCTGCGAGTGGGTCACAAGGTGGTAAACTGGGTTAGGAACTGGTTGAGTGATAGAAGATAGAGAGTCATGGTAAATGGTGCTCAATCTGAGGAAAGGAAGGTGACCAGTGGGGTGCCACAGGGGCAAGTCCTGGGCCCAGTCCTGTTTAATGTCTTCATAAATTACATTGCAGATGGGCTGGGGTGGAAGGTGTGCCTCTTTGCAGATGACACTAAGATCTGCAACAGGGTGGACACTCTGGGATGGGTGGAAAAAATGAGGAGGGAGCTAGATAAACTGGAGGACTAGTCCAGAGTGTGGCAGCTGAGATTTAATGCAAAAAAGTGCAAAATCATGCATTTGGGGCACAAGAACCCAGGGGAGGATTACATGATGGGGAAGGGGGAACTGATGGTCACCAAACAGGAAAGGGATTTGGGGTAATCATATCTGATGACCTAAAGGTGGCCTAACAATGTGCCAAGGCTGTGGAGAGAGCCAGTAGGATGCTGGGGTACATAGGGAGAGATATCACCAGCAAAAGGAAGGAGGTGGTGATGCCACTGTACAGCTCATTAGTGAGGCCTCATTTGGAATACGCTATCCAGTTCTGGAGGCCGCATCTCTGTAAGGATGTAGACAGGATGGAGGCAGTTCAAAGAAGGGCAACAAAGATAGTGCAGGGCCTGCACCAAATGTCATATGAGGAGAGACTGGGAGATCTCAATATGTATATCCTGGAGGAGAGGAGAGACAGGAGAGATGTACTAGAAACCTACAAATATCTAAAAGGCATAAATGGGGTACAGGAGGGTAGCATCTTTCAGAAAAGGAGATGTCCAGGAATGAGGGGGCATGACATGAGGTTGGAAGGGGGTAGACTAAGGGGTAGCATAAGGAAGTATTTATTCACAGAAAGGGTGGCAGATGCATGGAATAGACTCCCAGCAGAGGTGGTGGGGGCAAACACAGTGGGGAGATTCAAGCATGAATGGGGCAGGCATAGGGGAACCATAGCAATAAGAACAAGGAGGTAAAGCTGGAGATCAAGTAGAGTCTGTGGCTATTACAGTAGGAAGGGAAAATGGGCAGACTAGATGTACCTAGCAGTCCTTATATGCCATCAGTTTCTATATTTCAATGTTTCTATGATATGCTTTGACATGCATTAAATGTCGAGGGCTCTTCTTGGCATCCTACAGGCAGCTGGGCTAGAAAATGGGAAAATGGCCAGACGCTGCAGGAGGATGTCTGCCACTCACCACAGGCCCCCACCACTGGCTGTGGCATTCTCTTCTGAAGCATCTATCCAGTCTGTGTTGGGGGTAGAGCCTCCTTCCAATGGCCCCACTCTGAGGGGTAAGCTAGGGTGTCAAGAAGGTGAACTAAGTCCTGAGGCATGTCCCATTTTTAAATAGGTAGGTGAGGGGTCTATGTGTGTGGGCTGGACAAATGGGGCCCACTGACAATGAAAGGGGAAAAGCATACTAACTAAAAAAAAAGCCTACTCAAACTTTACATCAGTATTTAAATTTTAACCAGAAAACCTTTGCATACACAAATTAAAGATGTGATAATTTAAGATTTGCTTATCATTTAGGAGTGTAACTATGGTGACATTGAGTAATTTATGCTTTGAGTGTTACACAAGAAATTACAATGTTATGTGCATCTTCAAAATTTGTGTAGGGCCCTTTGAGGCCTATGCAAATTCCACAGTGCAGCATTATGTGAGTACACAATTTACACAGTGCCCTTTGGGCCCTACACAAATTGTGTTGCATTGCATTACGTGCATCTTTAAAATTTACATAGGGCCCTGCAAATTGGAGAGCAGTGGGTGGGATAGCCAAAGAGGAGATGATAGCCAAAAGGGCAAGTGAACAGACTTAAAAACAAGGGATGGGGTTGTATCCTGTTATATCATCTTGCTTGCTGTATGCTGTATATTGTCCACTTTGTCAGTGTTGTATCAGAGGTGAAACTTGCATGGGCCCTGTGCAAATTTCACAGTGCAATTTGCATAGTGCCTTTTTGGGTCTATGCAAATTGCATAACATGGTGTTATGTGCATCATGCAAATGCCATAGTACAGAATTACATGGATGTTCAATTTGTGTAGGGTACTTTGGAACATATGCAAATACCATATTCACCTCAGGAGGGTAGGGGTGAAAACAGTGAATGCATTCAAAAAAGCATGGGATAGACATAAGGGAACCCTAGCAATGAAAGGGTAACCAAGGGACACTTGGGGGGTAGGGTATACGGGCAGACTAGATGGGCCAGGCAGTCCTCATCTGCCATCAAATTCTATGTAAATATGTATCAGCATATCATAAGACAGCCTTACAGTTGCAGCCACAGACATGATCAGATATTTCCTGAAATTTCGGTGATATTACTCGGTTACTCGGTTAATGGACAAAAGAAGGCTTAAGCCCATCGAGATTGTCCTCCACACCTTGTGGATCATTAACCCTGTCAAGTTAATTTTAGAAGCCATTTGTCAAGCTTAATTTTAAACTCAATTTATATTCTCACAATCTATAATGTCTTGTGGCAAAGAATTCCAGATTCTCGGAGCTCTAACTGTAAAAAATTGCTGTCTTTTATTTGTTTTGGTTCGATCAATTTCTATTTGTTTATTATGGTTTCTTGCTACAATTTTCCTTGATGTAAACGAAAATCCGCATAATTCCATTAAGGTTGCCGAATGGACAATCTTAAAGAACTGAAAAAGATCACCTCTTGTTCTTCTAAAACTAAGTGAATACAGTCCTGTTTTTAGGAGCCTAGTTTCATAGTCTAGCTGAGAGAGATGTGGTACAAGTTTTGTTGCCCTTCTCTGCACCTGTTCTGTTCTAGCAATGTCTGCAATCAAATAAGGACTCCCAAAAGGGTGATCCATAATCTGTGTATGGTCTAATATGCGAGTTATAGAGAGACATAATGCATTCCTCAGATTTGGTAACAAATGTGTTATTTATTCTATGAAGAAGCACATTAGCTTGGTTGGCCAATTTGTTACAGTGATCAGTGGATGACAATTTGTTATTTACTAGTATTCCCAAATCCCTTTTCCATAGATGATTCTCTAATAATAATGTTATTAAGAAAATATGTTTGTTTGGGATTTTTTTTACCTATGTGCAAAACTGCACATTTTGAAACATTGAAAAAACATTCAGTTGGTATTTGCCCAGCACTCAATACTAGCAAGACCATATTTTAAAATATTTCTATTTGTGTCACTGTCAACACAACCTCCCAACTTAGTGTCATCTGCAAACTTTGAAATTATATTGTTTGATGAGATAATTAGATCACTAATAAAGATACTGAATAGTGTTGGTCCCAAAACAGAGCCCTGAGGAACACCACTCGATACCTTCCCCCTTTCCGAAAGTTCCCCATTCACCCTAACACTTTGTGTTCTGTTATTCAACCAACTATGAACCCATGACACAATATCATGTGAAAAATCCAATTTAATTTGTTTATTTATCAATATAGAATGTGATACCTTATCAAACGCCTTGCTGTAGTCGAGTAAGATAACATCAACTGGGATATTAAGATCCAGGTTTTTACTAATCTTATTGTAAAAGGACAGCAAGCTGGTTGTGCATGAGTAGCCTGATTTAAACCCATGCTGCATTTTATCTCCAATGTTTAAGAACTGCATTTCTTCTTCAATAAGGAATTTAATCTTTTTTTCCAATAGTTTACAGGGTATAGAAGTGAGACTAATGGGCCTATAATTTTCTGCTTTAGAGTGAAGTCCTTTTAAAAAAAATAGGGGTAACAGTAGCTGTTTTCCAATCCAAGGGGACCCTTGATTCCTTAAGTGATTTATTGAAAATGATGGTAAGTGGTAAAACAATAAAATCAGATGTTCCTATAAGAAAAAATTAGAGGTTATGTTATCTGGACCAGGACTTGTTTTTTTTTTTAACGTGTCTAGAAGTTTACGTGTTTCCTGAGGTGTAACTGTGTAGTCAAATTTTTTACACATATGAGCTAGTGGTTTGTACTCTATACCTTGCTCAAAAACCGAGCAGAAATACTTATTGAATTCAGTAGCAGTCACCTTATCTGAAATAATTGTGGTATTGTCTATAATTAGTGGGCCTAGACTTCTAGTATCTCCCTCTTTTTTCCATTCAAATATGAATATAAGCTTTTATGGGAGTCTTTGGAGTGAGCAATTTGAAATTCCAGATTTCGTTTAGCTAATATGATGGATTTCTTAAGGTTCTTAACTGTCGTCCTATAATTTAATAATATTCCCTCTTTCTGATCTAACCGACACTTTTTAATTGTGTAAATAACTTCTGTTTGCGTGTGCTCTGTTTCTTAATAGAACAGTTGTACCATGCAGGATTTTTTTCCTTTATTATTATATTTTTTTCTTTCTGGAACATATTGTGTTTCTAGGTCATGAATTATATCTTTGAAAGTGTACCAAGTATCTTCTATGTTTAATGGAGAAAGTATTGAGTCCCATGGAATAACCTTAAGATGCTCACTGATTTTAAGAAAATCAGCTTTGTCATAGTGTTTTATCATAAATGTATTTGTAGAGGTTTTGTGTACCAAAGGAATTGTAAAGAAGATTGACATATGGTCACTGTTACCTATTGGGTCAGTAACCCGTAAATTAGTTAAAGATACTTCCATATTAGGTATGACTAGATCCAATATATTTATCCCACAAGTGGGTTCTCTAACTAATTGAGACCCAAATCTATGATTGTTGAAATTAACTGTGTATCATAATGATTAAGGCCTGTTAAATTGCCCCAATTAATAGATGGGAGATTAAAATCACCCAAAATAGTTGCTGCATCCTTATCTGCCAATTGGGAAATCTCCTCAGTTAACTGTTTGATATAACAGATATCTGAAGAAGGTGAACGATAACAGGTACCAACCAAAATCTGGGGGTGACCATTAGGTTGTAAGTGCACCTAAATACTTTCTGTCTGTGATTTTAATGGGGATTCAAAAGATGGAATATCATTTGTAACATATAGGCTCACACCTTCTCCTCCTCCTTTTTTATTGTTTATTCTGTTTTTACAGTAATGTTTAAATCCAGGGATTTCCATGATCCATTGTTTATCAGAGTTTCCCCATGTTTCTGTTATGGCTGTTACTCCTATTTTAAGTTCCTGGATTTGTATTTCTAATTCAGCCATTTTTGTATCTCTGAAGAAAGTCCCTGCCCGCCTGCAGTACCACTATGGGCCACCAGGGAGAATATTTTTCAATGTATCTGGAAATATATGAACATATCTATTGCTGCAACTGTACATAGATCAGTGAATTTAAGTAGGGCACATTATGTGCATATATAGTTTGCATAGGGCTCTTCAGACCCCATGCAAATACCTTACCATGACATTATGTGTATCTTCAGAGCTTGCGAAGGGCCTTTTGGGTCCTATATAAATCCTGCAGTCCAGCATTACATGCATACCGGCACAATCATACCACAATGTATGTCCCACTTTTCAATATTTATGCCCAAATTCTCAGAAGTCGTGTTTTAAGCTTCTGTGACCTCCACAGAAGTGAAGAAGTTTCAATCTTACCTTTTAAATAGGGTTTATTGTCTTACACTGTAAAAACACATTTTGAGATTAACGTGACACTGCAGAATCTGACTAAATCGGTCCTGTTTATGTATGCTAAATGGTTTATTTTTTGAAAAAGCATAATTTTTATGCTTTTCCAGTTTTTTTTACCCAAATCAAACAAGATGGAAGCACTCACGATCAAATTTTTTTTTTCTCATGACCGAAGAATTGGATCATGACCAAAACATTTTTAGGCTGCATGAAGCAGCTAGAATGAAAACCCTAGTGAGCATGCTAAGAATTTTTTTTTTAAAACTTTCAACCTAAGAACTGATTAATATTTTTTTTATGAAACCTTTGAAATACACTACTTTGGGTCAGGTTGATTCTATCCTGAAAATTGTGGAACAAAACTAGAGTGCCTTTAATTTATTTTACAGTAGGCAGGGAAAATAATGGACAGTTTATTGGAAAACTGAAGAGGGGCTGGGTGGAGGAAGAATGCCATAGTGCTATGCCCTCATCCAAACACGGGATTTCTATTTTAATTCACAAATTTCCACCCTGGACCACAGGGGCATACCAGTCAGACAAATCAAGGAGGTGGGTATTGACTCAGGTAAGCACCCTAGTGGGCCATGTCACACTAGTTAATGTCAGATAGGCCCCAAAAGTTATGACCATCTACCATAATCTTAGCCAAGCTCTTTCAGATTTTAATCAGGATGGGACCCCGATAGTTAATGCAGGGGACTTTAATGTAACAGTTGAGCCACATATAGATAGATCGGGTACCTCCACAGTGCCTCATCAACAAGCACTTCTGCCCCTTAGTGTGCTGAAGCATGAACCTGGCATTCTGGATGCCTGGCCCTCTCAGCACCCCCAAGAAAGGAATTACTCCTACCAATCATTAACACATGGCTCCACTAGCAGACTGGACCTGTGGCTAATTAGCTACTCCCAGCTTCCTAAGGTCACGGAAGCTCTCATACATCCCATTATTATATCTAAGGAACTAGAAGGGGGACAAGATCAGGTCTGTTACAGTACAGTAGGTTCTTCTTGTTGTTTGTACATTGTTTCTTGTGGATTCTACTTGATACAAGGTTATTTCTTTTCTTTCTTACTACTTCTAAGGGGCTAGCAGGGTATTGTTTGAGGCTGTTGGAATTTTGAAACCTGTTTTGGTAGCTATAAGTGGGCTCATTTGTTTGATGTTTCACTGTGTAGCAGGCTACATTTGTAGATGCTTATTTCTTCTAATTTAAAACCTATTTGGTGTGATTTAACTAGGTCTGTTTCTTTGAATTGGAGACCTATATCTTCTAATTTCAAGCCTATTTTGATGTGTTGTTGGTGAAGCTGTTTGAATGGGAGTCCTGTTTCTTTGGGTAGCAAACCTATTTTTGGGGCTTTGAGTAGAATTGTGATTCATTTTTGCTGGCTTCACTAGCTGCAAAGTTTAGTGCAGAGTGGGGGAAGGGTGCTAATGGTCTGACCAGGGGCCTTAGCTACCTGATTGTTTCTGAAAGACTTGGGCTGGTCCCACCCAGGTCCATTATTTCCTTTATACCAGGGGTTCTGACATCACTTCCTCAAATGGGCAAAGGATATGCCCCTGTCATAGCAGAAGCAGACATCCAGGAAAGGAACAGCAGCAAGTGAAGAGGTGACTGCTGTCTCAGTGGAAGGGAAGTAACTGCAAATCTAGGTGCTTTTGTTGTTACTTCTTTGCATTGCTATTGCATTGGGGAAAGCAGGAGTAGGAGTTTGAAGAAAGTTGTGCAATAGCTACAAAAAGTCTCTTTTTGAGTGTGGATATGAAGGATAGGAATATAAAAAGCAGTTGCTCAATCTATCTAAATGTGTACAACAAAGGGGGTAAGGGAAACAAAGAAAAGAATGTTTTGCACTGATAGGGAGAGAGGGGAGACTTGGGGGAGTGTTTGGTATCCTTCCTCAGGAAGGGTGGGAGGTCGCTGGTGGGCAACGACAGCAATGGGTAGGGTGGTAGGCTGCAACAACTGCGGTGTACCAATCTTTCTAAAAATTGCCTGGAGTGTGGGAGGATGTTTAGTGTGCAACCACATAGAGAAACTCAGAAAGGAGATTGAGGGTCTGCAGGAGGAACTAAGACAGGCAAGGCAGATTGGGGGTGGGTTTAGTCCAATGCTGGAGAGAGGAAGAAGGGGAGATGAGGGAGGGTGATTTAAGCCAACAGTGGTGAGGAGATGGTCAGAAGAAGGGAAGCAGAGACAAAGGGGCCCAGGCCAGGAAGAACGATTGCCGGCAAAACCAGGTCAGGAGACAAAAGACAAATGGAAGGAGGAGATAAGGACTTGTGAGGGGAGGCGAAGAAGTGGCAAAAGTCATGGAGTGGAAAGGAGAGAACAGGTTACTATGCAGAAAGAGGGAGCAGGCATTTGTGAGTGGTCTTCAGAAAATAGTTTTGCACTGCTAGAGAGGAAGAAGGTGGAGGAGGGAAATGATGAAATTAGAGGAGTAAGTGATAAATGCCTAGACCAAACTGGAGCGGGGGGAAGTTCTGCTGGGAGAATTGCAACAGGGGCAAAAGGGGGAAATAATGTACCGGAGGAAGAAGAGGAGCTGGAAATGAGAGAGGGAGATGAATGGAAGCAAGCAGGGAGTAAGAGTGGTGGAATCTTAGTGTTGGGGGACTCAATACTAAGAGGTGTCAGGTGGGGTAGCAAGGGAGAGAGGCATAGTTGCATTTGGGTGGAGGCCATGTCATGAATGACAACGGAAACGGTGGGACAACCTGTTCTGAAATATGCTAGAAGGGGTAGGGACAAGCCTCATTTAATTATACATCTTGGGACAAACGACCTGGCTGACAAGACAGTAGATATAGTCCAGAGGAGGTTTGAGGAACTAGCACAATTATGTGAGGGGGCAGAAAGATCAGTAACTTTTTCAGAGATACTTCCAGTGCCCAAGGCAAGCACAACAAGAAAGCTGAGAATAGAGGAATTTAACGGATGGCTAAGAACCTTGTGTTGTGCTAAAGGGTATGGGCTGTTGGGGGGTGGGGAGGGCATGGGAGAACAGTAGTCTCTATGTCAAGGACAGACTACACTTGAGTGAGGAGGGAAATAAAGTGTTGAAACAGAGGATGGAGGAGTACATAGAGGAAGTTGGGAATTTAAACTAGGAGTGGGGTGTGGCAATTGGGCAAGAGATATACAGAGACCACAGGTTGGGAAACCATATGAGCTTCCCCCCCCCCCATAACAGTGTCAAAGGACAAATGGCAAGTACTATTGGTGATGCTAGTAAAGGAAGGCAGTTTGGGGGGGGAGGGTGGAAGGTGGTTACCCTTAATGTTAGGGGCCTTGGGAGGAAAACTGCAGAGTTACAGGTGCTCATGGCAGAGGGAGAGGTGGACATTGCAGCCATCACAGAAACATGGGCCACCCAATACAATGACTGGTACCTGTCTGTACCAGGGTACAGGTTATTTTGTAGGGACAGGGTGATTGAGAAAGGAGGTGGTGTGGCACTATATGTGAAGGAAGGACTGAAGTGTGTAAGGGAGGAAAGGGAGGAGGGTAGTACGGAGTCACTTTGGATGCAAATACAGGATTCCAGAAATAGGATTCTTAGAATGGGAGTGGTGTAAAGGCCACCATCTCAGATGGAGGAGTTAGACAGGGACCTAGTGGGACAGATCAGGAGGACCTACGAGAAGGGTAGTGTGGTGATTGTGGGGGACTTCAACATGCCAAGAGTGGACTGGAGTACCAGAACAACCAGGAACAGAAGAGAGCAGGTACTGCCGGATGCCTTCCAGGACAGCTTCCTGCTGCAAATGGTCAGTGAACCAACCAAGTTAGGGAATACCCTTGACCTTGTGCTGGCAAATGGGGACTTTGTGAGAGAACTTACAGTGGAGTAACCGCTGTCAGGGAGTGATCACCACTCAGTATGGCTCACATTGGATATGGGCAAGGAAGGAGTGGAATCTTGCACTAGAGTGCTGGACTTCAGGAGGGCTGACTTTGGGATGATGGGGGAAGTGGTGAAAGCATACCTGGTCAGAATTCAATCTAGTCTGGACACTAACCATAGGTGGGAGCTCATAAAGCTGGGGATAGTGGAGGCAACCAAAACCTGCTGCAAGGCCCAGAGCAAGAAGGCTAGGGCTAAGAAACCGAGCTGGTTGAGCAAGGAGGTCATGGGAAAGGTAAGGAGGAAAAGAGCTGCCTTTAGGAAGTACAAGAAAAGAGGGAGTGGGAAGGACAGGGAGGAGTACTTGACAGAATCAAAGGAGGTGACAAGGGCAGTAAGGGAAGCCAAAGCATCTACGGAACTCAGACTGGCACAAGAAGGGGGAGAAGGACTTCTTTAGGTACATCATGGAGAAAAGGAGCTGTAAGGACCACATAGTAAGGATTAGGAAGGAGGGGGGTTGGGTGGAAGCAGGGTGAAATAAGGCAGAAGCATTAAATGAGTACTTCTGCTCAGTATTTACTAAAGAGAAGAGGGGGTGACACCCAAGGGGGGAGAAATGGCAGAAATGGGGGGGGGATTGACAGATGGGGAAATCATGGGGGGCTGAGTTTGGGAAGGTTTGAAGGCACTGAAGGTGGACAAGGTGCCAGGCCCAGATGGCATCCACCCCAGGGTACTGAAGGAGCTGGCAGAGGTCCTTGCAGGACCTTTGGCAGACCTATTTAATGCCTCACTACATTTGGGGTGTGTACCTTAGGACTGGAGGATGGCTTATGTGGTGCCCCTCCACAAGAGTGGCCCCAAGGATGAACTGGGAAACTACAGACCAGTGAGCCTCACATCCATCATGGGTAAGCTAATGGAGACTATCCTGAAGGAGAGGCTGGTGGCCCTCATAGACACCAAAAGACTACAAGACAGCAGACAGCATGGCTTCATACAGGGCAGATCCTGCCAAACCAACCTGGTGGAGTTCTATGACTGGGTAACTAGGCAGCTGGACAGGGGCCATGCAGTGGATGTTCTGTATCTGGACTTCAGTAAGGCATTTGACTCGGTGCCGCATGGAAGGCTGGGAAGTAAGTTAGTAGGCACAGGGACAGGTGCAAAACTGGTGAGATGGGTAGGAAACTGGATTCAGGGAAGGCAACAGAGGGTGGTGGTGAGTGGGGAGCTCTCACACCCAAGGGTAGTGATGAGCTGTGTTCCACAGGGCTCAGTGTTGGGACCAGTGTTGTTTGGAATATTCATTGCAGACATATCATGGGACATCAAGAGCAAGATCAGTCTGTTTGCTAATGATACCAAGGTAGGAGCGGTGGTGGATGACCTAGCGGGATGCAGGGGTTGCAGGATGATCTGGCAAAGCTTGAAACCTGGTCAGACACCTGGCAACTGGGGTTTAATGACAAAAAGTGCAAGGTGCTGCATTTTGGGATGAAGAACCCAAGGAGGAGTTACCAGCTGGGAGGTGTGCAGCTAGCCCAGACAGAGGAGGAGAAGGATCTGGGGTTGCTCATTACAGGGTCAATGAACAACTCGGCACAATGTAGGAAGGCAGCTGCAAAGGCCAACAAAAAGCTGGGTTGTATTGCAAGGGGTATATCCTCGAGGAGGGAGGAGGTGATTCTGCCACTGTATAGGTCATTAGTTAGACTGCACCTGGAGTACTGCGTGTGCAGTACTGGTGCCCGTATCTAAAGAGGGACATTAAGTTACCGGAGGGGGTGCAGCGCAGGATGACAAAGATGATCAAGGGGCTGGGGGACTTATCATATGAGAGGAGACTGAGGGAGTTGAACATGTACTCACTGGAGGAGATGAGGGATGGGGACATGGTTGAAACCTTTAAGTACATGAAAGGAATAAACAAGACAGGTACAGAGGGCTGTTCAAAGTAACGGAGGGGAGGGACACCAGGGGTCATGATATGAGACTGGAGGGAGGAAGGTTCAGGAGGGAGATGAGGAGACACTTTTTTACAGAGAGGGTGGTGGCTGGGTGGAATGCGTTACCTGCAGAAGTGGTATCCAGTAGAACAGTGGACTGCTTCAAAAGGGGATGGGACAGGATAAGGGGGAGGGTTAAGGAAGGGGAAGGGTGGAAGAGAGGGGCAGCTGCAGAATAAGGGGTGCTAGCTGCACATTTGAGCAGACTTGATAGACCTCTAGGCCTTTATCTGCTGGCAAATTTCATATGTTCGTATCTGACCTTGCTCCAGCAGAGCTAAAACTGCTCTGGAGTCCTAAATTTCCAAGGTCCTCCTCGTGGAGACTCAATCCGCTACTATTAGAAGACCCACAGTTTAAAGAATTGCTCTCCAATGAGGTGTGCATCTACTTGCAGGACAATGACAATGGGGATATTTCAGAAGCCACCCTATGAGAGACCTTCAGGGCTACTCTCAGAGGTAAAATTATAGCATATGCAGTACATAGAATAATAATAATAATAAACTTTATTTTTATGGCACCTTTCAAAGCCAAGGCACCTAACAAAGTTAAAACCACATAATCATAGAATTTCATCACAACACAATCAGCAAACATCTTAAAACAGATAATCTTAAAAACTTTCAATCAATTAAAGACCATAAGCTTGACTCCATAGTCAAGTTTAAAGTGCTTGTTTGAAGGCCTCCATGGTTGTGTGCTCACATAGCCAATGGGGTCGAGAATTTCAGAGGGTAGGGGCAGCATACATAAATGTCCTAGCCCCAGAAGATTTCAAACATACCCTCGGAATCTCTAGCAACCCCTCAGTGGCTGAGCGGAGCGATTGCCCGGGGCAGTGAGGAACCAGGAGCTCTTTCAGGTAGTCCTGGCCAAGTCCATGTAGGACTTTAAAAGCCAGAAGATCAACCTTAAAGGTGATCCACCACTGAACTGAAAGCCAGTGCAGTCCACGCAGCACCGGCGAAATATGAAATGACTGCGAGGAACCCATCAACAGCTGTGCTGCAGTGTTCTGCACTAGCTGCAGGTGGTGGATTTCTACCCAGGTAGCCCTAGGTAAAGGGAGTTGCAGCAGCCCAAGCGCGAGGTCACAAAAGCGTGGACCAAAATAGGAAAGTCACCGGACGGAACAAGGTGCCTGATCCTGGCGATGTTCCTCAGATGGTAAAATGAGGATTTGATGACAGCTGACACCTGAGAGTGCAGGGTCAGCCCATCATCAAAAACCACCCCCAGGTTCTGAACCTGTTCAAAGGTTGGGAGTGGCTCACCCCCAAGATATGAACCAGAGGGTGAACCCCCACCCAACCACTCTATCCGGTGACCCGGGTCCACAACCAATACCTCTGTTTTATCAGAGTTCAGCTTTAACCAGCTGGTATTCATCCACTTCTAGATTTCAGCAAGGCAGTTATTAAAGATGAAGACAGCTCTATCCTGGTCAGGAGCAACACAAAGATAGAGCTGGGTATCATCTGCATAGCAGTGAAATCTCAGACCATGCCTTCTTACAATGTCTCCGAGGAGCAGCATATACACTGAGAACAACATTGGGGACAGCACTGAGCCCTGAGAAACTCCTCATGATAAAGAGACTGGGTCTGAGGAAAAAACCCTGGACACCACCCTCTGAGATCTTCCAGTGAGAAATTATGCAAACCACTTGAGGACCGTACCTGACAGTCCACAAATGAACCTCAGGCGATCAAGCAGTACCCCATGGTCCACAGTGTCAAATGCTGACAAGAGATCTAGGAGAACCAAGATGGAATGGTTCCTCCCGTCTCTAGCCATCAAGAGATCATCGAGCACCCGAACCAGTGCTGTCTCGGTACTATGCTTCTTTCAAAATCCGGACTGGAGAGGTTCATAGATGGCATGGATGGTCAAATGATCCTCCAGCTGTGTGGTCACTACTTCCTCAATCATCTTCCCCACAAAGGGAAGGTTAGAGATTGGTCTATAGTTAGCAAGACAATCTGGGTCCAGAGAAGCTTTCTTCAAGAGTGGTGTTACCACCGCCTCTTTCAGGGAGCTTGGAAACTCACCTGTCTCCAAGGAGCACCAGACTATTTGAACTAAGACCAGGCTAGAGAGACAAACAATGTGCCCTAAAGAAAGAACTGCAGGCAGCTGAGGTGGAATACAAAGTGGCTCTGCATCCCACCTCCGTAGACCCTGCTGGCCAAACTTAGAGGCCTAAGAATCAAATTAAATGCTCTCCTTTCCTGGAATGCTGAGCTGGCCCTTCATTGCCTATGTCATTCCTTTTGGCAAGGGGGAGAGATGTGCAGCAAACTTCTTGCCTACCATCCTAAATGCCATGTTCACCCTTATGCACTGTCTCAAGGATTCTGCTGGCACTACTAGTAGTGATCCAAAACACATTTATGCAGTCATGCGGCAGTTCTATATTAATTTGTATGCTTCACCACCCCTGGCACAAGCTGATCCAATAACGGCCTTCCTCAAAGAACTTTCAATCCCTTTCATTCCACCAATTCAAGTGGTGGAATTAGACTATCCCATCTCTTGTCAGGAGGTCAAACATGCCATTTCATTGCTGAACTTACATAGAGCTCCTGGAGGTGATGGATACCCAGCAGATTTCTACCACCTGTTTGCCTCAGAGATCTTCCTGTATCTGCTAAGAGTTTTCCATGAGCCCCTTGTCACTTTTGTCCTTCCACCTTCCATGAGGGAATCCATAATAGCAGTACTCCCAAAGAAGGGCAAGAACCCCACTCTCCCAGGTAATTACAGACCCATCTACCTCATTAATGCAGATGCCAAGCTGTTAGACAAAATTTTGGCAATCCACCTCAAAAAGATACTCCCTGGGTTAATCCACCAGGTTCAGGTGGGGTTTGTGAAGGGCAGGCTGGGCTCAGACCATCTACGGACCCTACCACCCCTCATCTACATGACCCAGCAAAGTAGCTCTCCAGCTGCAGCTCTAGTGATGGACTTTGAAAAAAACTTTGACTCAATCAAATGGCAGTACTTACTCTCCACGCTAGAGACAATGGGATTTGGGCCTGAGTTTTGCGCCTGGATTCAGATACTTTACTCATCACTCTTGGCCATAGTCCTTACCAGTGGCCTCTAATCTGACGTGTCCCCTTTCAGAAAGGCAGAAGGCAGGGCTGTCCCCTCTCCCCCCCCCTCCTTTTTGTTCTGGCCATCGAACCTTTGCTATTGCCCTGAGGGAGCACCCTCAGATCCAAGGGATCTGGATCCATGATACTGAGTTTTCCACATTTCTGTATGTGGATGACCTCCTCATTACCCTAGCAGATGTCCAATGGGCTGTCCCACATAGATTATCTCTGTTGGACTGCTTTTTGAAGGTCTCAGGCCTCTGAATCAACCAAGGCAAGACTGAAGTCTTGCATCTCAATTCCATATGCAACCCTGAATGCCTTGTGGACTCAGGCCTCACCTGGGCTGATCATGGTATTACCTGTCTGGGAATGCAGTTGCACAGGTGCAGCAACAAGATGTTAGCTATGAATTTTAACCCTCTGTTAGAAGCCAACAAACATAATTTGCAAAGTTGAAAATCTCTCCAGTGTTCCCTAGTTGGGAAGATAAATGCCAACAAAATGACTATTGCCTCCAAATTCCTTCATGTACTGGTGCATCTGCCCATGAAAATTGTCCAGATCTGATTCAACAAGATAGATAAAGTCCTAGGTAACTTCTTGGGGGGACAGGAAACCACCACGGTACAGCAAGTCCAAACTCAGGGCTCAATGGAGCAGGGAGACTGGGGCCTACCTTGGTTCCAGGCCTATCATGTTGTTTATATTTCCTCCCAAACCATGCATTAGTTCCGGAGTGAACTAGTTGCTGGCCCACTGTTGGTACAGCTTGAAGGCACCCTGGTTGGGGGGGTGTATTCTACTTCTGTGCTGTTATATGACAGGCAAGCTGTGCCACCAAACCTGCCCCCTCCAATGAGGGTCGCCATCATGTACTAGAAGAAACTACATACCTGGATCAAAGAACCTCCACACCCTAAGTTGTGAGCCCCCCCCTGTGAGCCAACTCAAGGATCTCCATCAGAGGGTCTTATATCCACTGGCCCAGATGGAAGCAAAAAGGCATTCATTATATCAAGAACCTGTTCTCCCTGGGTACTACCTTTTTAGACTCCTTTGAGGGTCTCAGGGAGTGCTTTCTTTTACCTCAGAGAGACTTCTGAAGATATCTCCAACTTCAGGAAGCCATACGTGCAGTTCCCCAGGAAAGCATGAAGCACTTGCCCACACACTCTACATATCCACTTTCCATATGGACATCTCAATCCACTTTCCATATGGACATTTCAAACCAGGAATAGAGAAGGCACCATCTACCAAGCCATCAGAGATGCACAAATGGACCCCACACAAATGGCCAGATGTACCTGGATGGAGGAGCTAGGTATTACCATTTCTGACCCTCAATGGGAAAACTACTGGTTTTGACTACATAAAGCTTGTCGAGATAGCAGAAGCCAACTCATCCAAAATAAAACCCACCATAGATGGTACTGCACATGCCAGGCCCTCAAGTCAATGGGTCTCCTCATGGATGACTCTTTCTGTAGATGTCATAGCCTGGGGGTCTTCTTATTCAATACTCTGGCACTACCCAGATATCCACCACCTCTGGTTGCAGATACAAACCATTTGTACTAATGTGGCAGCAGAAGTCTTCCCCATCAAAGCAGAAATGCTCCTCCTTGGTTTGCTTCCCACCAGATGTCCCCAAATCTTCCACAGTAGCCTAATAGATCACTGCAGTAAGGGTGGTGGCAGAAAGGTTACTACTCTGCAGATGGAGAATGATCCAACTCCCCACAATACAGGAGTGGCTGCTATTGGTAGGCTAGCTGGCCACATAATGAGACACGTTCAAGTTTTTCAGACTTTACCCTGAAACAGTACTACAAGGTATGGGCCCCCTTCTTAAATTCTGAATGTTGCGCAATAGACACCCCTCATGTTGCAGATAGTTATTCCCCCTCACTGTAACTCATGACCAGATTAATCTTTGGGTAATGGCCCACATGTTCATATTTCCTGGATATTGGGTAGCTGTTTGGGATTGTTACTTTACTTAGTTTTAGTGTTGTTTTACTGTTAGTAATGTTTACGATTTACTGTTTAAGTGCTAATGCGTGCTACTGCTTTTAGTCTGTTTGCTCCTGGGGTCAGGAGCTAATCTTCATTTATTGAATATGCTGACTCATTAGAGCCCAACAGTTTCCCCATCCTGTCTGTATTTTCATATCCTTGTCCTCAACAAGTTCAATTGACCTCTTTCTCTAGATAATGCAACAGGGCTGGAGTCCAATTTCCACATAGCCAGATGTATCTCTCCAGCAAGGCACATGAACTTTGCTATGGCAAACAATAGACTTTTGACATACTACATTTTGCCCATAGCTCTTTATATATCTTAGCATTCAGTGTTCTGAGTTTGTTGCCTCTTGTTTCTGTATGGTTCAGGTTTAAATTTATTGTTCGACTTATGAAAGTCATTACAAATAATACATCATAATAAATAAAAATGTTACAAATTACATATTGCACTTTCACAGTTTACACACATATTGCACTCATAATACATTTATATAGATCAATATATAACATAGTAAGGCTAGTATTGCACATTTCTCTTATTCTAGAATTCTAGTATCATTAATATTTGACAAACTTAGGCCTTATCATGGTGTCCAGTATAAACAGCATACCTTTTTGCCATAATCAAAAAATTATGATTCTGTATTAAACTGCAATCTCAATTTTCTAAAGAACTATTGTCTGAATATATCAAGTTAAAGTCCAACATTTTAATGTGGGTCCTTATTTTTTGTGATACTATGGTATTTTTTCCCATCAAGTATTTTAAGGAGGGAGGCCACTTGGAGTAACATTTGTTCATCTCTTGTTTTTAGGAGATGCATAACCAGATGATACAGTTCATACTGTATTCAAGATATTTAAGATGTTCTCTGAGCAGATGTTTCCAATTTTTTTTGTATAAGGGACATAAAATCAGTAACTGTACTAAATTTTCCCATCACACACTTACATTGCTCTTCCCTTCTTTCTGTTTTGTTTTCCTTATTGTATATTTCACTTCGCCAGTTACTGGAGTTATATTCAAACCTAAATCTGGTTGTAATTTTCATAAGACAAGGGTTTTAATTATTGTTAAATATGGTTCCAGCTTATGGTCCCTTTTGTTTTTTAGCTATCCACTTACAAATTTTGTATTGCTGGCAGAATTCCATATCTTTTTTATAATAAATATCTTTAATCCTTACTGTAACCTCATTGGCAATTTGGACGAATAGGACTCTGAATATAACACTAATACAGTGCAGAAGTTCATAGGGCTTAATAATACTTTCCACAGTTGAAATACTGGGATATGGCATGCTCTGTTTCATATAATTTATTGCTTCATCAATACACATCCTGGGTAACCTGGATTCACTCATAGAGTAAGCCTTAAGCCAAAACTTCACCAATCTGTTTTATTATACTTTCTGCCAGTAGTTGGCCTAATTCTGCTCTGACCAATGCTGAAGATGTTCCCACAGGCAATCCTAACAGGTGTTTATAGAACTTATTTAGATGGGGCTCTATATTTATTTTTGGGTGAGTCCCCCAAACTTCTTCTCCAAATAGTAATTGACTCTTTATTTTAGCATTAATGACCATTAGGTTACCTTTCACAGATTTCCCTCCATATTTATGTGAAATTACTTTATTACTGGAACAAAGTTTTAACCTTTTTTTCCATTTCAGATATATGTTTTCTCCAAGAACCTTCCTGTGAGACTGTTATTCCTAAATAACAAAAATATTTTACTACTTCTGATTTTTGTCCTTAATGTTGTATTTATAGTCTCTTTTGTTCCCTCCAAAACACAATACTTTTGTTTTATCATAGTTAATTCGTAAATCAGCCCTCTCAAATTTCAATTGGAACCTGTGTAACATTCTTTTCAAACCCAGTGCAATTGTAGACAAAAGTGCCACATCATCTGTGTACGCTAAGTATGGGTACCTTCTCGCTGTCCTATTTTAGGTAGAGGGAAATCCTCCACATATAATGTTTTAAGTACTGTCTCAAAAAATAGCATTGGCAAAACAGCACATCCTTGCTTTACTCCTATATTCGTTTCAGACTTTTCACTCATATCTCCAGCTTTATTAAATCTTATATACATATGGTTATCTGTATATAATCATTGTAACATGTCTGTTGTTGGTTGATCTATTTAAAATTTTTTCAATCTCTCCCATAATATTACCCTATTAACCCTGTCGAAAGCTGCTTTCAAACCTACAAAAGCGCAATATAGTTTTTGTTGTTTCATAACCTTATACTTATGTACTAAATGTGCAAGGACAAAAGATTGGTCAATAGTAGAATACTGTGCTTTAAAAGCCTACTTGGGCTTCATCTAATATGTTGGTTTCATTAGCCCAAGTCACTATTCTATTCTATTATTTATAATACGCGTAAATATTTTAGCTGTACAGTCTAGGAGGCTTATCAGCCAATAGCAGCTTGGATCCTTTTTTGTCACCTTTTTTGTAGATTGAAACTATTATATTATTTCTCCAGCTGCCAGTTTCTGTTTGTGTTGGTTGTTTTCAATAAAAAAATATGATTAACTACAAAAAAAGAAATCTCACCAGAAGAGGAGTCTTCAGAAGAAGGAGATGATGAGACAGAGACTCCACTTGAACCACCAATGCTAAACGAGGTTAAAGACTGACCGATAAATTTGAGGCATTACATTCTCAGTAAGAAGCCAGCTGACTGAAGCCATTTTTGTGCACTAGACTCATACAATAATTATTTTGGCAAAAATAATTTTCTAAAGTTTATTTTAACTTTTGTAACAGTTTTTAATTTGAATAAAAGATATGCCATCTAAGTGCAAGTGCTTTTTTAAAGAATATATCCTAAATCTTCTTTTACAACTTAAAATGAGTGGTACAAGACTCAGTTTCAAGAGATGACAAGCAGCTCTGTATACAGGTATAAAATAGCTCAGTAATGATTTTTAGCATTAAAGGGACATACTGCTTGTATACCCTTCCTGCTTTTTTGCACCGAAAAATAAGGCATTGTGGAGCCCCTTAATCTGTTAGTGTACTGTGGTGGTTAAGCACAGTCTGCCACTGCCCAAATATATTACGGAATCAAAGAGAGAGGAGGAGGCAATATTCTTTGCCCCAGGAACAACACTAGGACCACCAGCCAGGAAACCTACACACCTAAATGACAGAATGAATTATGATTGGTTCTTTTAATGTCCTCATCTTCCAACATTTGTCCATGTCTTCATGACCTCCCACCTTGACTACTGCAATGCCCTTTACTTAGGGCTTCTAGGGGTTGATATCTGCCACTTGCAGCCGGTGCAGAATGCGATGGGCAGGTTGTTGACTGGTGTATCAAGATCTTGCCATGTCATGCCTGTGCTCCGCAGCTTGCACTGGCTGCCAGTTCAGTGGTGGATCACCTTCAAGTTCAGGTTACTGACCTATAATGCCCTACATGGTCAGGGACCTTGGTACTTGAAAGATCTTCTTTGTCCCTACCACTCACTCTGCTCCGCCAATGAGGAATTGCTAGAGTTTCCCAGGGTTCGACTTAAGACCTCTGGGGCCCGCTCTATTGCTTTTGCAGGCCCTACCCTGTGGAAATCTTTACCTCATTCAGTAAGAGAATGCCTGACCGTCGGGAGCTTTAAGGCTGCCCTAAAGACTTATTTATTTGGCTTAGCCTTTCCAGATCCTCTCTAAGTTTGCTGATATGGGATTTTTAAGAACTGTAATTTTAAAATGATTACTGAGTATTTATATTGTTTTGATGGTTTTTATTATGTACAACCACAATGATCACTAGGAATTGTGCTTTTTTATAAATAAAAGTGATTTGATGTGATTTATCAGGTTGCAAGAAGCCCAAGCAAGGACATAATTAAAGACCTGCAATGCTGAATGTTGTGGTATATCACTCAAACATAGTGGCCCTCTTTACTGACATAGTGTGCATAGTTTTTGGATCTGGTTCCTTGCCCAGCAGAGTGGCCTTATTTGTGCTTGTGAAGTGGTTTAGCACTACCTATTACTGGGACCTACTGTGATTTTTTTTTGCCAGGTGTTTCCTGCCTTGATGTTGACAGTTCCATGATCTCCTTTCAAGAGTTCCAATGGTGTGCTTCAGCAGTTACTTGTCTGAGGTGATGTGTGGCAGTGGTGTGGCACTTGTGTTTAACTTCTGTTCAGCTGCGTAGTAGCATGGCCTGGTGATTAGATGCGGGACACTTTCAGAAGTAGTATTGGCAGGACAGGCAATGGAGTGCAATATGGCAAATAAAGGAACTGTAATGTGCCTCAACTGAATTTGCTTCATGTGGGTGATCCCTTTCTGTGCCATGGGTGCAATTGTGTTCTTACATAGAAACACAGAAACACAGAATTTGACCGCAGATAAGGACCTCTTGGCCCACCTAGTCTGCACATTTTTTCCCTGCCTATAGTGTTACTGCAGAATCTACTTGATCTCTGCCCCCCCTTGCTTCCCACTAAGACTCCTTTATGCCTATCCCATGCATTCTTACATTCCACCACTTTTTTCACTCCCACCACCTCCACTGGAAGACTGTTCCAGGCATCCACTACTCTTTCCATGAAGAAGTACTTCTTCACATCTCTCCTGAATTTACCCTCCTCCAGCTTCATTGCACATTCAAATGCATCTTTTTTCTGAAAAATACTCCCCTCCTGTACCTTATTAACCTCCAGGAGGTATATATAGGGCTGTATCATATTTCCCTTCCCCCTTCACTCTTCCATGGTGTACATATTAAGGTCCTTTAGTCTCTCCTCATAGGGCTTCTGATGCAGACTCTGCACCAATTTAGTTGCCCTCCTCTGGACAACCTCCACTCTGTCTAAGTACTTCCTGAGATGTGGTGTCCAGAAATGGACATAGTACTCCAGGTGAGCTCTGGACCAGTGATCTATACAGTGGCAACTCAACCTCCCTCCTTCTCCTGATGATATCCCTCCATATGTACCACAACATCCCATTGGGCCTACCAATTGCCTTGTCACACTGTGTGGCCACCTTGAGGTCATCAGATATGATTACCCCTAGGTCCCTTTCTTGTTTGGTTCTTTACTCCTTTATTGAGTTTCCAATAGCCATATTTTGTGTGCTATGAAAGCCCATCTATAAGCCTTATCTGGTTGACTTACAGCACGAGTGCCTTGTAAGCTGGATATGGCCACACATAGTGTGGTCAAGGGGGGTGAACAAAATGGGAGTATATAAGTTCAAGTGCAATATTTACATTGAGCAGAGCTATGTGCATACCTACTGTATGTACTCCCCCCAAACACTGAGGCCATCTGTGTTTGGAAAACCTTTATTGACAATTATCTTTAGTGGTATTGTTCAAAACCACATGTTAAAACATAGACAATGTCTGTAGAATTGTTTCATATTAGAGAAATGCAAAATAACTTCCAAAGCTTCAAGCTTTATTCTGTGTAAGATTCATTATATCATAGAGAAAGGAAAACAAAAATTTTAGCTGGGTGCATCTGAAAAGTAGAAAATGTTCCCCAAAGCATTTTCAGTCAGAAGTTATATGAGAAGGAACTGATTGAATTAAAGTTGTTATGATTTAATGTGGGCCCAGCAACTCACTTAATTAAGAAAAATGGTAAACTCCCAAAATGAGGCCTATGCATGAAGCCAGTGCCACAGATGTGTGCACATAAGTGACATGCATAATAGTTTCCGACGGTATACCACACATGGCACACCAAGGCAGCATTCACAAATTACACTGCGCCCAGTGCAGGGAGGGAAGATGTGTACCTACATGCTGAACACATTAAGTGCACGTCTGAGGGAGTGGTCACATAGCAGTCTGCGCACAGTGCAGTACATGCATTCACAATGTGCATTACATCACCCAGTTATGTGGACCATCGCGTGCATCACTATATGATGTGGAGGGCAGCTGTAAACTGCAGCTGTGTGATACAGGCACACAAGTTGCAACATGGAACAGCCATCTTGCATGGCTCCATGGGCACAGCACCAGGCAAAACCTGTTACATGGACATCCCACGTAGGATGCAGGGCAACACCCATCAGGTTGCCCAGTGGTGGACATGGCAAACACTGGCACCAGGGAATGTGCAGGACAGCTGGCACAATATAGAGCAATATACAGACACAGGCACAATATATGAAATCCATAGTACTGCATACAATCCACTGAAAAACACCAGGGAGAATCACAGAGGCTGCCATGGGAAACATGTGACATGCATACAGAGGTACCTGGACCCATAGGCGGGTGTAGTGGGTGACACCCCCCCCCAACACCCATGCACACAGAATGAAGGGAAGGGCTGAAGAACTGAAACCATCCCATGTCAGACCTCCCAGTCAGGGACAGGGCTACCAACACAGGTGTGTGGACCATGGACCATGGTTGGACACAGAATAGAGGCAGTGCAGGCTGCTGCTACACATGCAATGCACCATGAAGGAAATGGAGACACACCATGCCCTGAACGACTGTGAATGGCTGCCCCACTATGAGGAAAACCAATTCATGGCAATGGCATAGGTATAGCACAGCCCAAAAGGATGGATGCAGGGACAGAGTACTCCCTGAAGCACACCCAGGCATGTCCCCTTCAGGCAGTGCCAAGTGCAGAGGGCTGACAGCAAAGATGTGTAATACAGGGACCCACAGCACCCTCACCTCCCCCCCCCACCACAGACCCAGAGGGCGGACATACACCACAGCCTGGAATGAGGAGACCAGTGTATATATGAAAATAAACTTTTATTCAAATTACAAAACATGGGGCCTACCAGCCAGACCCTGCCCCCAGCAACATAGGCCACCTCTTCAGTCATCAGGGTCCTCTGAATCTTCACTGGAACCGTGGGTTATTGTGCCAGTGTACCCTCACAACTCAAGCAGCATACATCTCAGTAGGCCATAATACCCTTTAAACACAGCTGTACATATCTTGGAGGGCTCCACTATGGCCCATAGCTCCCCCACTTCATCTTTGTAAAAGGTATTTTGGAAGCTCACCCTCCAAGACAGGAAGAAGGGGAGGTACAGGGGCACACACCTCCACTAAAGTGCCACAACTATGGACAACACACTGTCAGGCTGCTCCATTTTCTCCAGCACCATACTGACTGGACACCCATGGACGTCCTGCATAGACACAAGGGGAGGGTAACACAGTTTAGCAACACATCACACAAAAACTGTGACAAACACAGACACCAGCAGTAGGTGCAGCACACAGGTACAGCCATATGTCACAGAGTGTGGGTATAGGATAACACAGTTTCAGGCAGACCACAAATCAGGTGCATAAAAATCGCATGCTTGCATTTATCATTTTATTTCTAGAGCAGATAAAACAAAAAATTATACAGAAAATAAGAAACAAAAGGTTAGTCAAAAGAAATCAAATGACAACTGCTTCGCTCCAGCAGTGTCTAAGGCTTTTCTTCAGCCTAGCATGAATCAAACAGTGTGAAAGCACACACTACCAGGAGGTCTTCCACCTTCCACAGCCGATATACAACTTACCTCCCTATCTCTCCTAGCTCAGCACTGAGGTAGGGTTTTTTATAAGCTCACTAGAAGTTAAAATGTCCACTGCCTTTTGATTGACAGCAGACATAACATAAAACTAGCCTCTAGGGGCCACTGTTGACCCATAGAGAACAGTTCAATTGGCACCTGGAGCACACCGCAGAACATGCAGTTCTTTTTTTATTTTGTTTACAACATTGGAAAAGGTCAGAGCCGAGGTCAGAACATTCTGTGATCTCCAAACCTCTTCTACGGGGTCCTATTACCCCATGCTACCTGTTGCAAAATATATCTTAGAAGGGGGCTGCTAATATCTAGAAAAATAGACACAAGTTTTTGTTATTCTTATACTAAGACTGCCCTTTCATTTTGTAACTGTACTCTTAGTTTTGTTTTTAGGTTAATATGCACAGAAAGCTTTATAGCACTTCTGCACTTAATTTATAACCAGCCAACCAGCATGTTGGACATTAAACAAAACATATAAACTGCTTAGGGAAGGGGTTTCAATTCATCCCAGGGGTGTCCACTATGACAGGGGTCACCTTGTCACACTGTGGTGGAAAGAAGATCAATACCAGCACTGTAGGGTGTGCAACATGTAACAGGTGTATATACCACGGGTACACCATACATGGGAAGCACCAAGTTTTCCCATCAGCGAAAATGCCAACCTCAAGCACAGCGATGGCACAATACCGACGCAGGTATTGTGCCACCTCTTGACTCCTTGTTTTCAGCCCCCCACACCTCCCTAACTCTAAGATTCCAACTCCAGGTCAGAGTTGGTCCAGGAAGGGGGTGGAACATTGGGGGAAGGCGAAACAAGGAAAATGAACCATTACTGCGAATGTCACCATAATGGTCCTTTTCCTTGTTTCGCTGTCGGGGTGTCGACAAAAAGGGGTGATATGCCATAGATGACAGCAGCATACAGTAAGATAGTAACAAATCCACTTACCTTGCTCGGCTCTGTCACTGTCAGGATGGTACCCTCCTCAGGGTTGTCCGGGTAGACTGTGGAGGACACCCTCTTCAGCTTCCATAGATATAGCCCATGATACCCCACTTCTGGTGCTGTTGCACTTACACTCTTCTGAGTTGCAGCCACCATTATTTTAAACCTTAGGATGGTATGGAGGGTGCTGATGCCTCCCAATGTGCTTGCCCTGGCAGGCATCCTGGGTCATAGACCAGTTAAAGGGGGACCTGCAGCTGTGGCAGCAGCTGCTCAACATGGTACAGAGTGTGGTGCACAGTGAGGTGTAGCTGTCCATATAAATAGCATTGTGTCCACACAGGGATCTGCAGGATGTGCCCTGGACTACTAATGAATGTTCTCCTGTGGGAAGATGAATGGGAAAGGGCTATAAGGAGATGCCCCAGGCCCTCTATATTCAGGCCACATGTTAATGTGGCTCAACTCTGTAATACACATTGCATGTAGTGGTTCTGCCTGGACCACAATACAATCTCTGGCCTCTGCCACATGCTCCAGGAACAGCTGGCACATAAGACACAGAGGTCACATGCCATGTCTGTTGAAACAAAGGTGCTGTGTGCCCTGTCATACTATGCCACAGTGTCCTTCCGAAGGGTTGCTGGGAACATCACTGGTGTCAGACAGTCATCCATGTCAAGGGCCCTGCAACAGGTCACAGTCATGTTACTCCATCATGTGCATGACCACATAAGATTCCTTTGTCCACCACAGAGATCTGTGCCATTAAGGAGGCATTCCATGCCATGCCTAATGTATTGGGTGTTATAGACTGTACCCATGTGGCAATGATAGCACCTAGTGTGGATGAGGAGGTGTACAGAAACAGAAAGGGTTTCCACACAATCAACTCTCAGTTAATTTGCGATGCGGATGGTATCATCATTAATGTGTGTGCCAAGCACCCTGGGTTGACCCATGATGCCTACATATTTGACAGCTCTAGGTTGAGTGGCCAACTTACAGCACATGGTGGTGTCAATGGGTGGCTTCTGACTGAGTATGGACATGTAGCATACATGACACAGCTATGTGTACTGCTGCAAGACACTAACACATCTGTTCTGTACCCACTGCCTAGGTGACAGCGGATACCCACTCCGACCATACCTGATGACGCCATTCCCAGCGGTAAATAGCATGGAGGAAGAGACATACAATGAGACACAGAGAAAGACCCATACTGTTGTTGAGAGGACCATCATTGAAGATGCAGTTTCATTGCCTAGATTACACCAGTGGCACAATGGTGCTGGCCCCTGGGACAGCCTGCAGAGTGATCACCGCATATGCCATTCTGCATAACATGGCCATGCACAAACAGCTACCCATGCCAGAACAATGGGGTGATGTCCCACAGGGTGATGAAGAAAGGGATGACCCACAGAGCCATTGTCCTGAGATACTGTCTGGCTGTGTGGCCTGACACGACCTCATCCGTAGGTCATTCAGGAGATAGAGTGTACATAATAGTGGCACAGTGATGAATCCTATATGTTCTAAGTGCCCATAAGGGTGGGGTCTGTGTGTTCCTTCCCTTGTCTGATGTGCGTTACTGTCCATGTCTCTGGGCGGGGGTTTTGGGGGTTACAGTGTGTCATGCGTACAGAGCCAGCTGTTGTGGGCTGTATAAAGGAGGGTACATTCACTAAAAATACCACCAATATCTTAATCTGATTCAATTTCAGTTGCTTACCATCTGTATTCCCCCTGGTCACCCCTGAGAAAGGGACTTCTAGGCCCAGTGGGCTTACCAGGTCAACAAAATTAAATAAATAAATAAATGTGGCAGGGGAGCACTGATGACAGCAGGAATGAAGTGCTCCCCACCCAGGGGGGATGGGGTTAATAGGTGTGCCCCCTGCCTAGGTGAAAGGGGTTTATAGGTGTACCCTGCACCAGGGGGTGGGGTTTATATATTTGCAGTGTGATACTGGGGTGGGGGGCAGGATGTGTTTGTGAGGAAATGAGGAGCTGTGTGGCAGGGGGATGTCATGGGACTGTGCAGGTGCATTTGTGTCACTGTGCTGGCCTTACAGCTTCCTGGGAATATGTCCTCCCAGTCGTGTGGAGGAGTGTGTTCCAAAGTGGTGTGTTGTTAATTTTGCCGTGTTCTGCCCACATGGCTGCCAGTTGCCAGGTGGCCATGGACCATGCTGTTGCTTAGTGTGCCCCTGGTCCACTGACCTGCTGGTGGCATTGGACCCCTGGGTTGCTGTGTTGGCCTCCACCTCCTTTGTCCCTGGTGGGCCAACAGGTACTTGCGAGGCTGTGTCCTGGTCAGGTGTCTCTGTGCCTGGGGACAGGCAGGTGATCTCTGGTCTGTGATGGTCCCCTGTGTCAAGGCATCCGGGGCACTTGGTGGGTGTTGGCAAGTGGTGGCATGCAGCTGTGCCTTGGGCCCTGTGTGACTGCCTGGAGGCAGCTAGGGTGGCACATCCCAGTTTGCCATCGGGAATGCCTTGCTGACTGTGCTGGCCCCATATAGCAGATGCTCTGCAGTCTGCTTCAGGATGTCTGCTTCAGGATGTCTCCTATCTTGTCATAACCTCACTGCATACCACGCATGTCCACAGTCAGGTCCTTCAAGGCCTCAATATTTTTCAACTGTGCCTGAAGGTGGTCATGTTCCAGCTGCCACACTTCTGACTAAAATGCCTGCATGATGGAACATGTGGTTGTCCTTTGTGTTTAGCGGGTCAGGTGTGCTGAAGGCCCCTGGTTGCCACTGTTGCGTGGCTCTTAAGGGATCGCACAGGGTCCTCCTGTGTCCTGTGGCAGTGTGTGTGGGGGCCAGACATGTAGGGCTGTGTTGCCTGCTCCTCGGTGCCCTGTCCAACACCAGTGGGTGTCCGGCTATGCAGTGACTGTGGGGGAGGTTCTGTGCGGGGGGTGCCACTGTGTTGGCTCCTGGTGGGTGTGTGTTCCATGTCCTGCTTGGCTTCCAGTTTCTCCAGCATGATTTCCATGTCCTTGTGGTCGACCATCTCCACTGCCATGTTCAGTGTCTCCTGCGTTGAACCTGTGGATGACAGTACATATTGTTGTTACTTGATTGTGCATCAGCAGGTGTTGCATGTGTTCAGCTGGGCACTGTATGTCCCACATACCTGTGTTATTTGTATCTGAATCTCCCTGCATGTCCTTCTCCACAGCAGTCGCAGGCAGCGCATAGGTGCTGCCCACAATCTCCTGAACTGCAGGGTGCAAGACAGGATCCAGTAGTCCTGTTCTGTCATATACCTCCCACCTTGTGTCCCTGCACTGTACCGCATACTTGGCAATCTATCAGTGCCCTCCTCCTCCCCATGTAGGCTGACATCGGACAGGGTGGCAGGGTGGGCACTTGTGTCAGCAGCCCACTGCCCTTGCCTTACTGTGCCCATTGTATGGCAGCCAGCTTTTGTTTTATGGCCAATCAGAGCTCACACCACTTGTGCTTTATAGCTAAAAGTGTCCGTGCCTGCGGACTGGCTATGTTGACAGCAGCCTTGATGTCCAGCCAGATGCGGGTCGTGGTCTCCACCAGGGTTTTCAGAGACTCTGCCCCATACAGCATGCCATAGTGTTTACAGATGTCTGCCACAATGGTTGCCACCAGGCCCCTTGTAAAATTGGTAGCACGCAACTGGGGCTTCTGTGCACCCAGCACCCTCCACGCCCCTCAGTAAGTCCACAGCCTGGGTGTACAGCCTCTCGTGGTTGTCTATGTGCCCCCATCTCCAACTCCAGCTACTGTGCACTCCTCCATCATGGTATTCACTTCCATATGTCCATATATGGTGGGGTCAAGGGTGGGGGATGCAGTATAGCGCAGTGGTTTAAGGCTCTGAGCTGCAAATCTGGAGACCTGGGTTTGAATCCCACAGCCCCCACTTGCATACAGTGTGACCCTGAGCAAGTCACTTAACTTCCTTGTGCTCCCAGGTTGCACCTGTCAACAAGCTTTCAGCTTAGTGTGTCTCACCCGGTTAAACAATTGGAAAAAAAACATATATATGTATGGCCAGCCTGGCAGTCTCTGTGCAGGGCACTGTGCATGTCCATTGGCCTCACCTCTGCCTTAGCTCCTGCTGTGTGCATGTTCATGAATAATGTGAGGTCGGTGCATACAGCTGCATGCCTACGTTATATCACATATGCATGCATTTTCTACGCTTTCTTGCATAGGCTCCATTACTTGTAAATCAGCTTTTGTCTGTTGCACAGAATTGGTAGAAATGTGCAGAATAAGACTAAATCAAAACATAATCTTTATTAGACTAATGGCCTGGAAAACATAATGATGACACTGCTAGTGATAGTTCTGTAAACTGCAATGTTTAGGATAATTCAGAATTAAGCACTTTAGTCAATGTGTAAAAGTAAAGGTCACAGAAGCAAATTCTTCAATTACCCAACTCCCTTGATGCTCATTACACAATACGAAACCTCCATGAAAACAGTACTTGTGCACAGTTACTTTTTGGAAGCAACTTAGGGCTGGATATTCAACATGAGGTGCAAGAGAAGTGCAAAGGCTTGTGCCGCGCTTGCATTCGATCCAGCGGCTGCTATATCCAGTCAGACAGCAGACCAGTGCTATTCGACTGAATATCTGTCAATGTCGGCACAGTGCTAAGTAAAACTTTGCCACCCTGACACAGACCTGGGCTGTATCTGGCTCACAGGGATCAGTGCTCCCTGGACTGGGTAGTGCTGGGACCCTGGGGGCTATATTCAGCCACAACATGCAAATGAGTGGCATGCAAGGCGATAAGGTGCCATTTGCATGCCCATTATGGGCTCATTGGCATGCTATGCTGCAACCCATTAGTGCCCACCCTGTGTGTGCTTGACAACTTCCCTGGAGTTTAGTGGCACCCCCCACCCTCCAAATACTCATACCGTGTTAAGTTTCCATATCCCTGTTGCCTAGTGACACTCCCCCACACCGCTCACTCGTCATGTGTTAAGTTGACTCATCCCTGGTGTCTAGTGGCACCCACCAACCCCAAACACTTGTCCCATGATAAGTTTCCATATCCCTGGCATCTAGCACACACCTCACACCCAAATACCCATTCTACATTGTTTGCCATATCCCTGGTATCCAGTGGCACCCCCACCCCTGAACACCCCTATGCCATGTACAGTGCCATATCCCTGGTATCCTGTGGCACCCCCAATCCCTGAGCACCCATCCTGCATTAGGCTGACACATCCCTAGTATCAATTGTCACCCTCAAACATCTGTCTCATGTTAGGTTTCCATATCACTGATATCTTGTGTCACCCTGACCCCTGAACACCCATCTCATGATAGTTTGCCATATCCCTGGTATCCAGTGGAAACCCCACCCCCTGAACATCTTTTCCACAGTGTTTGCCATATTGGTGGTGTCTAGTGGCACCCCCACCTCCAAACACCAGACCCCTGTTAGTTTTCCATATCCCTGCTGTCTAGTGGCATCACCAAACCTCGGACACCCATCCCACTTTAGGCTGACTTATCCCTGCTGTCCAGTGGCAATCCCTACCCCCAAACATCCCCATGCCTGTGTGGAACAGCATTCCTGGCGTCTAGTGGCACTTCACACCCTGGAGCACCTGTGTACAATGAGATGGAATGCCCTGGTGTCCAGTGGTACCCCCGCCCCCACTCCATGAATGCCTATCAACATACATATTGGTATACATTGGTGGTCCAGCATCCCTGCATCTGCCCTGCCCACTCACAGAACACCACCTATCCAATCCCCCCTTACCACGGTGTCCAGGGATGTGCAGCAGATCCCAATATGACAATCGGCACAGCCTTCTTCTCACCTTCTCAGCTGGCTGCCATATGAGCTGACAATGCACTCATGTACAGTATACTGTATGCATGTGCACTATTCTGTACGCGTGCTCTCTGTCAGCTCATATGGTGGTTGGCCAAGGAGGTGAGAGGAAGGCTGGGCCAGTTGCTGTATCAGGATCCCCTGCACCTCCCCTGGCACACTGGTAAAGGGGTTGGATGGGTTGTGTTCTGTGAGTGGGCGGGGCTGGTTGGGGGACACTGAAATACCAGTGTATACTATTATGTATGCCGATGAGCTTTTGGGGTTGGGGGGTACCACTGGATACCAGGGTGTTCCATTTTGCTGTACATGAGTGCTTGGGGGGGATGCCTCTAGACACCAGGGATATGACACTGTACAGGGCACAGGGGTGTTCGGGGTGGAGGTGCTACTGGACACCAGGGATATATCAACCTAATGTAGGATGGTGTTCAGGGGTGAGGGGGAAGCCACTGAACATCAGGGATATGACCAACAATGTGGGATGGGTGTTTGGGGGGTGGATGGTGCCACCAGACATCAGGAATATGGCAGATTAATACAGGATGGGTGTTTGGGGTTGAGGGGTGCCACTAGACACCAGGGATATAGCAAAATAATGTAGGACTGTTGTTCAGGTGGGGGTGTCACTAGACCCCAGAGATATGACAAATACTGCTGGGTGGATGTTTAGGGCAGGGCGTGCCACTAGATACCAGGGATATGGGAAACTAACACAGGATGGTGTCCAGGGGATGGAGGGTGCCACTAAACACCAGGGGTATGGAAGACTACATGGGACATGTGTTCAGGAGTGTGGGGGGTGCCACTAAACACCAGGGGTATGGAAGACTACATGGGACGTGTGTTCAGGGGTTGGGGATGCCACTAGACACCAGGGATATGGCACCGTACAGGGCACAGGGGCGTTGGGGGGTGCCACTGGACACCAGTGATATGGCAAACAATTCCTGACAGGTGTTCAGGGATGGAGGGTGCAGCTAAACACGAGGAACTGAAACCTCTCTGTTATGATGGGCGATTATGGATGGGTGGCTGCAGTACAGCAGCCCTGCCATCAGTGGTGTGGGTGTACAGGCTTAGCACCCACTTAAGTTATGTTTTTTTGGCAGTGGTAGATAGTGCCAATTTAAGGGCCACTTACTGCCATCACAAACCTTTGAACATGTCACTGCACCTGTATACAGAAGGAGACACCCTCATTCTCATGGGCAGTGTCATGTTAGCACCTGGGTGCAAACAGGTTTAGTGCATGCTAGCTGGACCTCTGAATATGCCCCCCAGTGCACGCCACAAACCTGGGTAGCACCAGGGCAAACCACATTAGCACCAGTGCTAATGTTTGAATATCTGGCCTTTAGTGATACAGAGGAAGAAATGTATTGTTTCTAAGTCTGTCTGGCTTTCAAATTATTTAAATACCTCCTATGGAGTTTTACAGCAAATGGAACGCTCTAAGGTATGCAAATGTCCTGGTACATCAGTCTGGTGCCAAGTTGCTCTTTTATTCAATGTAGTAGACCCAATAAGATTTGGTTTGAGGCAATATGTACAGACAGGCTTACCTATAAATTGGCTATATTGTTCTTCTCATACTGTACAACTAGTATTATAAGGAATAGTTCTTCCTGAAAAAATGTGTATTCAAACCATTAATGCATGACATTTTGATTAAATTCCTTTGAACCGAGAGATCCATCCTGGTTTGACTCTCTTCTCAACCACTGATCCACTTTATATGACCATGGAAAAGTTGCTTGCCCTTGTGCTATGTCAGTACATTAGCTTTAACATTTGGCCCAGTTGGACAATATTGTAAACATGGTATGACACTGTGGCTGAACTATTTTTGATACATTCTGAAAATTAATTAAATCATTAATCTCACTTAATCTTGTATTCAGTCTTTAGATTACTCTGTGTGGTTTGATGGTTACCAGTACGTCAAACCTGCTGGCCAAGTAGTGTAATAACAAGGACATTCCATTAATAAATAAATGATAGATATAATGTAATCAGTTCAACTGAGCATTTTCTGATTTGGGGAGTGCCTTATACTGCACACAATGAGAACTCCAGTGATATCCCTGCAAATTACCTTGAATTAATTGAATTTGGCTGCCAAAACACTCTGGGAATCACAAGATGTTCTACATTTTGACCATCCTGACACTTTTTCCATGCTGCGGGCTATCTTAGCCTGAGCTGTCTATCTACATTACCATCATAATAACGTGGTGCTTTGAACAGCACTGAATATTGGTTTGCCTTTTATTACTAAAACATTACACTTTAATCGTATCCCTATTTATGGATTTCCATGCAATTAGATTGTTTTAATGCTGTGATTCTAAACAGCTGTGACACGTTGGTGTCTGAAAGGCTGAAGCTGCTGTAAAAATATCCCCCAGTACAACTAAATCACATTATATCTCATACAGTGTGCAGCTGCCCTATTCTAAAAGATGCATAACTATTTTCACAAGATCATACAATACATATTCCTGCTTAAAATACAGACATAGGACAGGATTTTCAAAGCAGATCCATCACGGGTCTACCAGTCCTATTTTTACAGCAGACTTACATCCACACTGTTAGGTATGACAGCATCTAAGCTGACCCACTGGAGCAGTAGTAGGGCTACTACTCACCATGCCAGTGACCTGGGCTCAGGAATGAGCCTGGGTGCCTGGAGGGTTAGCAGGGAAGGAGAGGGCTCAAGTGTCCCAGGGAATGCTCACCCATTCTGAGGGAGGGTGGTTGTCTGAGCTGCTGCACAAGCACCTCCTGTGGTAGCGCAATGGTGTGACAACCATGGCCAGTAGCAGGGGCTTGTACATGTGCATGCCCTTTGCGTACCTGCACACATGTGTTCATGTCACAGACTCTGGGAATGGAGAAAAACCATGCTGAGAAAAACTGACCAGGATACAGGATGATTCCAGTGTCCTGCAAGCTTCACACTGGCTGACCAGGCTCTACTCAGATCACTGATTCATTTACCACCAGGGAACCTGCTCCTCCCCCCCCCAAATGGCCTTGTAGTTCCACATCAGCTGAATGAAATTTAAGTCACTGCGGCAAGATACAATGCAGTGAAAATGCCAGAAGAGAAAATCGCACATGTCAAAAATAGCTGTTGCTGAAACAGTGCACAATTCCCTGAAGTGCAAATTTACTATTCCAACACCATGCCACCATGGATCACCACTACCGTGAAATCTGAGGTTGCACTGTTAAGGCGCCTTGCCATTTTGTACACCATGATGTTTTGTCTTGTGGTGTTTTGACAATGTGCTACTGATTACACTGCTTTTATCTGTGGGGACTTGACATGCTATCTGGCCTCACCATAGGTAGTATATCATGGGACAACCAGAGTAGATAAGCCCTGGGTATGATGAGGCGATGAGGCTGGGGATGTTGACTGATGGGGTACTGGAGATGGGAGGAACAATAATAATTAAAATTAAAAAAGGCATGACAGCATCTGCAGATTGGATGCAGTTGCATCTGAAATGCTGACACCTGTGGCAAGAAGTGATGCATGCATCATTGTTTTATACAAGCAGATCCAAATCATAGGTATTGTTGTAAAACACCTGCAGCATTTGATAAAAGTCATGGTCAGCGCACAGTAGGTGCAAGTGTTGTGATACTGATGTAGGTGGATCATGCTCCCGTGTATGTGCTGGAAGCTTTTGGAAATCCTGCCCACAGTATTTTTCGACGAAAGAAGTATTAACTATCATGGATACTGAAGAGGGAATACTTTTTCTAATACTAATCAGATGGCAGACTCCAATTTCTTTTTGGAGTCAGAAATTTATATAAGAAAATGAAGACCTTAATTATTTTTTGATATACTTTTAGGTTCCGGTTTTCTGAATGAAACATTTCTTTATAAATATTTAAGCATGGCAAAACTAGGTGAGGCTTGATTTCCAGACCCTTATATTAAAGATCAGAAAATCAGGATTTGGTTCTTATCCCATTTTACTGTATCTCCAGAAGTTCAATGTTCTATTGCTTTAAATCTCAAAAATAAATACCATTCTATGCATGCAGCTTTTTCAAAATATGTTCAGCACATCCATTTCATCAAGCTGAAAACAAGCAGACATAGTGAAGGAAGTTTTGTGAAACATGAACTCAGTTTTCCCCAATCTGAAAGTAACATGAAGAAAGCAAGGTACATCAATGAAGTAAAGCTCTCAAATTTGGAGGAAGACCTTGAGTCATTTGTACACCTCCTGGCCTTACACAGAACAGCATTAGTATTGGATGAAGGTTGGGCCAGTTGCTGTATCAGGATCCTCTGCACCTCCCCTGGCACACTGGTAAGGGGGGTTGGATGGGTTGTGTTCTGTGAGTGGGCAGGGCATGTCATGCATTAATAGTTTGAATACACATTTTTTCAGAAAGAACTATTCCTTATAATCCTAGTTGTACAGTATGAGGTCACCCCTCAAACCTCCACAAGGTCTGCATGGCTGTAGAAGTCCTTAAGACAAAGGTGGTAGATAGAGGATGGCAGGAACCCACAGAGATGATGAAAACAAAAGTAGGACACTGAAGACCTTGCTATTTTCCTGAAGAATGAAAAACTTACAACCATTTATTTACAAAATATAACAAATATAGGCCTATACATGTCATGGGCCATCTCAGTATTACTGAAACATTCCCTTAGAGGGACGACTGCTCTATAGACTGACTCCTGTAACCTGTCACACTGTGGTCATCATGAGATCAGCTGTAATGCTACAAATCTGGGTTCCAACCCAATCACGAATAGGATTCAGACTCATCACCTTTTTTAGTGCACTAGGGTGCTGCTACATTCTGCCAGAAATTGCATACAAATAACATACTTTGTTTATTTTGATCCAAAGATCATATACAGTTTTGTATATTACAATATGTATGTCTAGGATAGCCCGAGATGTAGCATCCCATTTTCAGTGGGGCTTTGCTTCAATTACATTCTACTTCTGGCTGGAAAAAAGCACAGGTGTATTAAGTGACTGGGTCACAATCATACAGTGAGCATGTGACTCAGGCAGGATTTTAACCTGTTTCTCCATTCTGTGCTCTACCCAATGTAACACATTAGCTACCTATGAAGTAAGCAGTATCACAATAATACTGTGCCTGGGTGTAAATCTGTGTAGGTAAATCCCTAGAATGCCCCTGGAAAATCATCTTCTGTCAAGGCACTGGCCCTCTTTTATTTACTTCTAGCTATGTTACATTCTTTTGAAGAGGAACGGTTAGCACTGAGAGCTCCAATTTGTACATTATGTGCAATAACATTTTTTACATACTACTTACTGCAGTATAACAGATTGCATCAGACTGATTTTGATGACTTCCAAGCTGACATATTCTGTGATTATAATTCCAGAACCCCCTGCAGCTGACATCAGAGCAGGGTTACAGCAGTGGACGATTCAATAGCCTGCAGTGCATGCTAGAGCTTTTATAAGTGCCAATCAGTAGTGTAGCTAGGAAAATTTAAATTTGTAGGAGAGAACTCTTTAGTGCCTCTTTACTGCCCCCTCCCCATTGTAGATATACTAATACCTGTTACCCAGACTTTTTGTTCACCCTACATGACTTAGTTTTATGCATTTAGCATCATGTTTAATTCAAACAGAGCACAACAATCATATTATAACACTGGAAGGGGTGGATATCAGGCAGTAGAAGTAACCAAAATCAAAGGTTAAGGCCAAGAATGATGTCCCATCGCCAATAAACCTGTAAGCATGGCTTACTTGATGTCTGTATTCCTATACTCATGACTCTGATCAGATGTTTGCTAGTCTTGTTGTTCTCTCGGGGCTACGCACAGTCCTCTGTGATAATACTTAGCCCAGGGAGGACAACAGGACCAGCAAACAAAAGATCAGAGCTTATAAAATCTGCAACATGTGCTAAAGGCACTGATGTCAGCTGTAGGGTATTCTGGGATGTGTAGTTACAGTAAAGGTCAGCTTTGAAGTCAGCAGAATCAGTCTGATGCAACTTACTATACTGCAGTAAACAGTAAGTAAAAAAAAATGCTTTTGTATACAATGTGCAACTTGGGACCAGCCCCACACTTGAGTTTGAAGCTCTTAGTACTGACTGTTCCCTTTAAAGCTGGAAACTGAATGATGTTCAACAAAGAAATGTATTAAGCATTATAAAATTAGCATAAAATCAAAGAAACTTAATTGGGCAGAACCAGTCAGGTGACTGTGCATGACGTAAGTAATAACACATGACAGAGTGTGTCATTATTGGGTAATTACCACGTGCACCCCCCCCCCCCCCGGATGGGGGCATGACTTCTCACTCATCAATGGCTGGTTCACTGCCAACAGACTCCTGGTCAACACAAACAAAATGAAGACCATGCTTTTTGGATCCCAAAATAAGTTAGCTAAAAGCTTTGGGGACCAGCCCAACTCCTTTCCCATCTATGCTCCAGATGGAACCACTCTGGAACAGATAACCAACTTCAAGTACATTGGAGTCATCTTGGAACCCTCCCTTATATTCCATGGCCACATCAGGATGACAGTAAGGAGGATCAATCAGCATATCGGTGCCTGCTATTACCTGAGACACTGCCTGACCCTGGAGGAGTATCTAGCAATAGGGCGGGGCATGCTCCTTCTTCTTCTAGACTATGGTTCCTTCATTATAGCCCATACCTCATCTTGCCTAATCACCTGTCTCAGTACTGCATACAACAGCATCTGTCATTTCATTCTACTTGCTCCACTTGCTACTCACCACTGCTCCCTATTTGCCTCACAGGATGGCTCTACCCCCCAAAACTGTCATGACGTTAGCCTGGGTACCCTTGTACATAAATCCCTTAGTGCAGGACTGGCATCCCTGCTAGACAAACATCTTCCAATTAAATGGAGCACAAGTGAGTTAAGGTCATCCTCTTAACAACTACTTAACCTCCCCCGATCCTCCATTGATATGGGACAGAGAGCCCTCTCTGTCACCAGCCACAAACTCTGGAACAGCCTTCCTGCCTCACTCCTCTCCATTGGCTCCCTATCTGCCTTTAGAACAAACCTGATCAGTCACCTGCTCTTGGCATCTGCCTGCAGATGACCCCCCTGACCAAAGTAGACTGTCCAGATACCTTGGACTAGGATTATAACCCTATCCACACTCTCTCAAGTATCCAACACATGTAGTTATACTGGTTCTTGCTACTACCTGCTAACACCTCACCTGTTAGCCCTCCGTTGCACTGAACTGCTTTGTAGACTTTTGTACTGCATCCAATTGAGGTAGCATTTCTGAAGCACTGTTTGTACTACTGGACCTTTGTATGTATACCCTACTTATGGCATTACTCTGTTGTACAGTTTATTCTAAATACCCATGTCTTGTTTTTTATGTTTCATTGCAAATGCCATCTTTATTGCTCGGGACATGCCTGAAAATGGTCCCTGGGAGCAGTGTACCTATCCAGTTAAGAAATGAATAAATAAATAAAAATGAGGCCTTAGCCAAGTGCCCTTCAACATTGGGGTGTGTGGTAATTACCCAATAACCGCATGCCTCGAAGTGTGTTTTTACATTTATTAATGGCCCCAGAAATAAAACACAAGAAATGCAGGTGAGGTGGTAGCTTGGCAGAAGACACCAGGAGGAAAGACTGCTGTGTGACCGGACTTCTCTACTGGGACTAAAGAAGTAGAACTCTTGTACTTGGACCTTTAATTTAGGGTAAAAAAAAACAAACTAACAAACAAAACAAAAAAAAGTGTGTGTTTGTCTGAGTTAACTGAACTGAATGGTTATCTGAACAGTTATCTAGGTGTAAATCTCAGGTGATTGAAAGGACTTGATAGCTGTGCAGTTTAAATTATTTGTAGAAATATCTAGTAAGTAGGGGGGGTGGCTTAGCTAGAAGGAAGCTACATTCAGACTGCCTTAGAAAGATTCTGCTAGTAGCTTAGCAGAAGACACCAGGAGGAAGGACTGCTGTGTGACTGGACCTCTCTACTTGGACTATATTGCCCTCCTTCCCTCCCAACCAAAGCTAGTTCTACTTGTATAGGCACAGGATTTGACTGACAACAGGAACTTCCTGTTTGGGAGCAGGAAGTGAGTGATCACAGAGCCACCAAAGATCCACCATCCTAGAAGGGCAAGAGTAACTCTCCTGCTCCCTCTAGCTGCTAGAGGTCTGCCTCTGAGCAAGCAAGGGGTCTACTGAGAAATATAGGATATTCTTGTCTCAGAACAGGATAATCAGGAGCTTAAAGGGCATGCAGGCAGAAAGTAAGTAGATAGAGAAGAGAGGAAAAAAAACAGAGGAAAGAGTAAGGATTCCAAACAGTTAAGGGGCCAGAAATAAGACATGATGGAAGTGGTGCAGTGCAGTGGCTGTGCAGCAGCAGTCTTCCGGGAGATGTTCTGGAGGATGCAGTGTTGTCCCATCTTCAGGCACCTCTCTGGACTGAGGGAGGAGGTTGCTCATCTCCAGGCTGAGTTGGCCAGGATTTGTGGGACCTCCTCTTCCATCCAGGGACCACCAGTGCCACTGCCGTTGCCTCAGAGGTTGTCAAGAAAAAGAAGCAGTTGGACCACTGTGGGCTCAGGGAGGGTGAGGGTGGTGGAACAGAGGCACATCCCTCCAGTTGTACCTCTCCACAATCCCTATGCCATTCTGGCAAAGTGTGGTTCCTCTATGGAGGCACCCGCAGTGGAGACCAAGGAGGATGCTGGGAACCTCTACAAAGAAGACCCACAGGAGGGTGGCAGGGGACCCCACAGGGGAAGGAAACAACTCCTGGTGAGGGACTCCATTGTTAGGAAGGTAGAACTGGGGGAGGAAGGGGAGAGACAGGTAAGGTGCCTGCCTGGTGCCATGGTTCAGAGGGACAGGGAGCAAATCCTCAGGATTGCCAGAGCAGCTGCAGGGGGAGGGAGCCGGATGTCATTGTCCACCTACGGACAAATGATCTGGCTAAGAAAGGGATTAGAGAAGTGCAGGAAGAGTTTGTGGAATTGGGGAGGGGCCTTAGACAAGTAGCACACACGGTAACCTTCTCGGAGGTGCTGCCCATCTATGGCATAGGAGAGGCTAGGGTGTTCCACACCATGGGATTCAATCAGTGGTTGAAAAACTGGTACGGAGCTCAGGGATTTGGCTTCACTGGGGACTGGGGGTCCACCTGGAGTGATGCAAGCCTATACTGGCATGATGGGCTGCATCTGTCCAGGAGAGGAACCAGGATCCTAGGTGATAGGTTTAAATGCTTCATTGGCAAGCATTTAAACTAGCCAAGGAGAGAGGCACTGGAAATGAGCAGGGAAATCTTAGCCCCTCTAAAAAATCACAGTAGTAAGTGCGGTAAACACCAACATAGAGGTGTCTATAGGGAGAAGGGAACGGGTAAATGGGGAAGGTGACAAAGGCAAGAAGAACAGAGATGGAGCAAAAAGGAGTAAGGCCATCAGGAAATGGAGGGTAATGAGTACCAATGCCAGTAGTCTGGGCAACAAGCTCCCTGAGCTGGTGACCTTGATGGAAGAAGGATGTCTGGATATTGTAGCAGTCACAGAAACATGGTACACAGAGAACCATGACTAGGATGTTAACATACCAGGGTACATAACCTACAGGAGAAACAGGCAGGGGAGAAGAGGGGGAGGAGTAGCTCTCTATGTAAAGGAAGGGATAAAAGCAACTGAACAAAAGAGTAAACAGGGAGGACAGAAGGCACTGTGGGTCATCTTGGAGACTGGAAAGGGCACCACAATCTGCATAGGGGTTGTGTACAGACCCCCATGTCAGGGGTTGGGAATGGACAAGAATATGATAGAAGGCACTCTTAGCATGGCAGAGAAAGGGGAGATACTGTTGATGGGAGACCTGAATATGCCAGATGTTAACTGGAGCACATTTGCTGCAGCCACATCCAAGAACAGGGCCATTTTTGATGCCCTACAGGTGGCAGGCCTCAGACAGCTAGTTTCAGAACCCACTCATGAGGGAGCAATCTTATACCTCATACTCTCAAATGGGGGCAGTGAGAGGATCTCAGATCTTGAAGTGGGTTGCCATCTGGGAACAACTGACCAACAAACAGTGTGGTTCACGTTAAACTCAGCTACAGAGTCAAGCCGTACAAAAGTGAGGGTACTGGACTTCAGGAGGGCTGACTTTGGCAAGATGGGAGAGTGCCTCAGAAAAGCACTAGCAAACAGGCTAGAAGAAGGGGTGGAGCAACAATGGGGAATCATCAAAACTGCCATCACAGAGGCAACAAGCCTTTGTGTGATGCAAATAAACAAATCAAAATGAAAGAAAAAGCCACTGTGGTTCTCAAAAGAGGTGGCTGGGAAAGTCAGGGAGAAAAAGATAGCATTCAGGAAGTATAAGGAAACACAGAAGGAGCAGGACAGAGAGCTGTACCAGTTAAGGCAGAAGGAAGCAGGAAGGAAGTCAGAATAGCAAAGGCCCAAACTGAGGAAAAGATAGCCAACTCGGTTAAGAAGGGGCTAAAACTTTTATAGGTACATCAGCGAGCATAGAAAGACAAAGGAGGGATAGTGAGGCTGAATAGAATGAACGTGGGTGGGCAGAGGGGGACAGTGAAAAAGCAGGGATACTGAACGAATATTTCTGCTCAGTATTCACAAAAGAGGAGGGGGGGAGGTGCCAAATCCAATTAACAGAAGCACTCTTGATAGGGGGGATGATCCCAGTCCTTTCACAGAAGAAAGGGTTCTGCAAGAACACCTAAAACTGAAGGTAGACAAAGCAATGGGACCTGATGGAATTCATCCCAGAATTCTAAAAGAATTAAGGGGAACTAGTGAAACCACTGGCTACTCTTTTTAATAAATCATGGGAGGATGGTGTGGTACCCGAGGACTGGAGGAAGGTGGATGTGATTCCCTTTCACAAAAGTGGGACCAAACAGAGGCAGGAAACTACAGACCTGTCAGTTTGACCTCTGTGGTAGGGAAAGTGATGGAGTCACTTCTGAAGGAAAGAATTGTTGAGTACCTAGAGGCCAGTGGGGCACAGGACCCAAGGCAGCATGGGTTCACAGCGGGAAGGTCATGTCAGACGAATCTAATAGATTTCTTTGACTGGGTGACCAAAGTAGTAGACCAAGGAGGGGCTGTGGACATGGCCTACCTAGACTTTAGCAAGGCATTTGACACAGTCCCACACAAAAGATTAATAGTCAAATTAACCAGCCTGGAAGTGGGTCCCAGGGTGGTAGCCTCAGTAAAACATTGGCAGGACAACAGGACACAGAAGGTAATTGTAAATGGAGTCAACTCTGAAGAAAGAGGGGTTACTAGTTGGGTACCGCAGGGTTCAGTACTGGGTCCAGTCCTTTTTAATGTCTTTATAAGTGACATTGCAGAGGGACTGGAAGGAAAAGTATGCCTCTTTGCAGATGACACAAAGATCTGCAACAGGGTTGATACACAAGGAGGTGTGGAAAGGATGAGAAGGGACTTGGCAAGGTTGGAGGAATGGTCAGAAGTATGGCAGTAGGGATTCAATGCAAAGAAGTGCAAAACAATGCACCTGGGAAACAAGAACCCAAGGAAGAATACACAATGGGGGGTAGTAACAACAAAAAGGAAAGGGACCTGGTGGTAATCATATCAGATGACTTTAAGACTAGCAAGCAATGTGAGAAAGCAGTAGGGAGGGCTGGGGTTATACTGGGATGCATAGGGAGAAGCATCACCAGCAGAAAACAGGAAGTTGTTATCCCTCCATACAGACAGTTGGTGAGACCCCATCTGGAGTACTGCGTCCAGTTCTGAAGACCCCATCTCTGCAAGGACATAGACAGGATAGAGGCAGTCCAGAAGAGGGCAACTAAAATGGTGCAGGGTCTGCAATAGATGCTGTACAAAGAGAAACTAAAGGAGCTTAATATGTATACCCTTGAGGAAAGGGGAGGGACATGATAGAAACTTTTAAGTACCTCAATGGAATCAACAAAGTCCAAGAGGGTAGCATCTTTCAGAAAAAGAGACATGCAAGAACAAGGGGACACAATTTAAAGATGGGGGGGCGGTTCAGGGGCAATGCGATGAAGTATTTTTTCACAGAGAGGGTAGTGGATGCATGGAACAGCTTTCCTGAGGAGGTTGTGGGGTCTAAAACTGTGGGAGAATTCAAGAATGCATGGGACAGACATAAGGCAATTCTTGTGGGGGGGTAGGAAGAAATAGGCTGTTGGTTAACTAGGATCTGCGGCCTATTGTGTAGGTAGGGAAATGGGCAGACCACATGGGCCAAGCAGACCTTATCTGCCGTCAAAGTCTATGTTTCTATGTTTATATGTTTCTATGTTTCTGAAATCAGATTAAACTTTAAATTTGACTCTCCCATTGCATTACATGCAGTGAAGATATAGTAGTCCCCATTCCCCATATTTCTTTAACATTACAGGGATATACATAGAAGCATTAACTCTAAACAGGCTTTACTGCTTTCATTTCTGAAACCTACTTGTAGTCATTGTTTATCTCAACATTGGCATTAATGCAGAAATTATGTCAGTTCATTTGCAAAGGTCCATCCTGTTTTGATATTGGCCCTGCTTCTGCTGCAGATGTAGGCCAACATAGCACATACTCTCTTCTGACATCATGTGGCCTACCAGTGGACTGAGCTGAATATGCTAATGAGGACAATGAATTATTCATATTTTGCAGTTTCCTGCTTGTGATGGCTGTCGGGTCATGTAAACTGACCAACCCGTCGATACCAAAGAGTTGGAGATCACAGGATATAAAGTTCCTAACCTCAGAGAGCTGCTGTTGAGCTGTTTCTATGCCTCTTCTTTTGGAGAGTGTAGATATGATTTTGTACCAGTTCTTATGGTCTGTTAGTGATGCTGATCAGTAGTTTCTTAGGCTTCTTTCACTCCGGTGTCCTGGAAGAGACATTATTTCCCTGGAGGACAGCTCTCATTGTGGCAGTAGATGTACTACTGTGTTATGAATCCAGTGGTTGGCATACCTGTACAATACAAAAACAAAACAAACATTTGTTACAGCAAATTTTAACAGTTAAAAAAGTGTTGTGTGATCTTTAAAACATTGAGTTACCTCTGACTTAGTGTAGCTGCTTCCTTTGACACTTGCGACATCATTTGGGATAGGTAATTTACACCCAACAGCTCCTTCATAAACCAGACTTCTTCAATTTGCAGTTGTTCCTCTGGCAGATGCCTTGGGTCAAGTAGAAACCTGGTGGATCATTTGGTGGTTTAGACAGATACTTTTTGAAACTTGTGTCTGGGCATAAAGGATCTATTGAGCAAGCGAACATGAATCCTCGCAGACTTTCATTAGTGCTTTGATTATAGTTTTTATGGTTCTTGGACTCCTCATTAATGTTCAAAGAGACATATTCGAGGTTGTTTTCATCCAGATTATTAATAAAACATTATGGTTTTCAGCTGGCCCAGTGGTGTGGAGGGCTGAGGTGATAAATGTGGTACCTCCTGCAATAGCAGCGACCTGAGTTTGGGGACAGGCTTGGGTTGCTGTGGGTTGGCTGAGTGGGGGGATTGAGGGTCTGTAGGACTGCACTGCTCTCCCCGGGGGAGGAGAGGTATTGTGAAGCACACAGTAAGCATGGGGCTTAATGTTAAGCTGCCACCCCTTTAAGAGCACTTAGAACCTGCACGTATCTAATTGTTGCACTGCCTGCAGTGCCATGTATGCCTATCAGACAGAGAATTTGTCAGTCTGGGGCTTGTCCTCAGGAAGAGAACATCTGCAGCACAGAATAAACCTCTATTTTTATATTTTATGCATCCATCTAGTTTATTCACACTGTCTAGATGGGATCCTCACTTTCAGCAACAGAAGGATCTAGCAGACCACAGAAAAGTTAAGGGGTCCTTTTAGTGGCAGACCAAATAACCAAAATGCCACACATGGTGGAGAATGTGGGCCTTCTCCTGTCCAGACCCCATCTCGCATTGCCTGCATTGCTGGATACCCTAAGTCATCACACCAGTATGCCTGAATTGTCTGAATGCTAATTAAACTACAGCCTTGGCTGCAGCGAGAGAAAATAATGAACTGTCTCCTGCATTGTACAACAGCCTGCAGCCTCCTCTAATGTTTTAAGCTGAGGGAAAAAAATGTGTTGCATATTACAAGCAAGCTCCTGATAAAATGCATAGCCAGTAACTACTCATCCCAGCCTCAAACATCCTTGGAGCTCCACAAACTGCACCCCCTCCCCCAGCTCCCACCTTGTGGCAGGTTCAGTGTCTAACCTCCTGCTCCACTCCACTCCACAGTGCTGAAGCTGCTCCAGAAGGGACTGCTGACGCGATCAATAAATAAATGAGAGAGCAGCACAGGGAGGAAAACAGAGAAGAAAAAAAAAAACCTGCACCGAGCGTGCCATTCTGTCTGGGCCTGCCACAACAGCTCCACGCTGCCCTCCTCGTAATTGAAGCTCCCTGATGATGGCTGCCTAACAGCCACAACAGACTGCTACCTTGCACCTTCACCGAACTGTCCAGCAACATAACGGTGCTTCTATTCCTCGCTCTTCCTCAGCCAGTCCTGTGGCCAACCATAGCCTCTGCTACCGAACTTGGGCCATCTTACTGCGACTCCCTTTCTCCCTGCAGCACCGCTCCCCTTGGAGTACACAGCACCAGCACAATCACCCAGCCAAATCCACGAAGATTGCAGCTTCTGCCCCTTGGCCCTTCTGCAGTAGCTCCACTCCTCACCAACTGCTGACTGCTGTGGCTCACACAAGCGCACTGAGCTCTGCTCCCTGCCACATCTGCAGCAGGCCCGCTCCTCGGCTCTCCAGCTTGCTCCCCAGCCAGCTAGTTCCACTTGCAGCTGCTTCACAAGCAAATTCAGCTCCACCAGTTATACTATCCTCTACCACAGCCGCAGTGCTCTTATCGCCCCTGAAACCACACGAAGCTCTGCTGGCTGCTCATGCTTGACCATGCTACAACAGGGCCATACAAAAATAATTAGGGGCAATAAAATAAAATAAACACAGCATAAATCAATAAACAGGAGAAAAGAGAAAAGTAGCACACTAAATTAAAGGGACAGTGAACAAAGGGAGCACCAACGGGGGCAGCTACAAATATAGATATATACTGTATATATATATATTTATATATATATATATATATATATATATATATATATATATACACACACAGTGGACTGGATATTCAAACTGCGCCATTCATAGGCAGCCAGCAGCTGCGCATAATATAGTTGCGCGGGGGTGTGTCGCGGTATTCAAAGAGTTGCACTATTGAGCAACCCCTTGAATATCTCCCCTAGCCACAGCCACTGTGCATGGTGCAGTGGAACTTATGCCACCGCAAGTTGACAAAGTGGAGCATTCAACTTGCGTGGCTATACCATTGCGCCAGGCGCAAAATCCCGATATTCAAGAGGTGACATGCAAATGGAGCTATAATTTATGCAAGGCACAGGGGGGGGCATTTGCATATGATTATGGCCCAATTTGCATGCCATTAGCATGCAGGTGCGCCAGTCCCAGAGGACTTGCACCTGGCGCCCTGCCAAGCAGCAGCCGTCAGGGAAGGACGCCCCCTGCAGCCCAATCGTGGGCAAAAGAGCATAAAAACCCCACCACCACCCCCCACTGGCCCGATCTCGGGCATAGCCTAAATACCCCCGCCTCACCAGCCCGATCGCGAGCAGCAATGTGTCTCCCCCCCAACACAGCCCTGGTGGTCCAGTGGACCGATAAGCCCAATCAGCGGGCTGAGTAATTAAACACCCCCACCTCCCGATCATATCCCTGGTGGTCCAGTGGACCGATAAGCCTGATCGCAGGCTGGAGTATTCAAACCCCCACCTCCCGATCATATCCCTGGTGGTCCAGTGGACCGATAAGCCCGATCACGGGCTGGAGTATTCAAACCCCCACCTCCCGATCATATCCCTGTGGTCCAGTGAACCAAAATCCTAATCGTGGATGTAGTTGCTCACCCCACACATCCCTGGTGACCTAGTGGCCCCACCCCACCCACCCACGAAGCCCCACCACCCGCTCCCCCACAGCCGGCGGGCGGTAGCATCCCACTCCAGCCGTTCGTTGCCGCCGATGACCGTCGTAGACAGACGCCTCTGGTGCAGAGCAAGAGCCACGGGCGCAGCCCATATCATTAGGTAGTCCAGTTTTGTGAATGAATTTCATTCACAAAACTGAACTGTTTTAGACGGTATGGCTGCATGCCCATTGGCTCTGCTTTGCACCACTGGCATACAGCCCTACCGGCAGTCAGTCGGCGGGCGGGGCAGCAGGCAGGGATGCTGCAGCCCACCGCCGCGGGGAGCGGGGTGGGGGACACTAGGTCACCAGGGATGTGTTCAGGGGGTGACAACTACATCCCACAATCAGGATTTCTGTCCACTGACCACCAGGGATATGATCGGGAGGTGGGGGGGGTGTTTGAAAACTCCAGCCCGCGATGGGCTCATCGGTCCACTGGACCACCAGGATAAGGATCGGGAGGTGGGGGTGTGTTTGAAAACCCAGCCCGCAATCGCGCTCATCAGTCCACTGGACCACCAGGGATATATTCGGGAGGTGGGGGTGTTTCATTACGCCAGCCCGCAATCGGGCTTATCAGTCCACTGGACCACCAGGGATGTGTTGGGGGGACACATTGCTGCCCGCGATCGGGCTGGTGAGGGGGGGCACAGAGAGTGGGTTGAGGGCCAGCCACAGGTGGCAGCTGCTGTGTTGCACCCTGCAATACAGCAGCTCACCTGTGGGTGGCCCTCGACTTAAGCCCTTTTTTTGGGGGCTCAAAGTCCTGCAGGCGCAGGTTGGGGGTTGCACCTGCACAACTCTGCACAACCCGGCTGAATATCGGGCTGTGCAGTTTATGCATGGTTCCTCCCCCTCCAGTTCAGCATGCATTCACTTGCATTGCGCTGTTGCTCAGCATGTTTTCTGTGGCGCAACTGCCTGCTGCTGAATATCGCGGAATGGAGCAAGTTCGGACTTGCGCAGGCGCAACCCTATTGCGCATGGTGCAACCCTTTTGAATATCTGGCCCAGTATATATATATATATATGTATACATAAAGAAATAAAATGAAGTCAATTCAGAGGGCAATACAAAGGGAGCACATCATGGAGCTAAACAGTTTCAAATAAAACACAGGACAATAATTCCTGTACAAGCCTAGGGAAAAAAAAATAAAGCACAAGTTCACTAAACAAAACAGAAAGCAAATGAACAGACAAATAAATACAGTACACTTCCCCAGCATTCTGTCACTCACCAAAAGCCCGCCATTTTTCTGTGTCAGAAGGACATCAGGCAGCAATCGCCACTTTGGGCACTGCAAAGCAACAAGGCTACCTCATGGCAAGAATCCTCCATCTTGAGCACATCACAACAACAAGACAGGAAGTGAACCTTGACTCCTGCTGGAGGCCATCTTGCTACAGTCAGGCCACCCAAAACCCACAGGAACTGCATGTCACAGTTTGGCGACCATCTTGTGAAGGGCACAAATTAACCTCACTCCATTGAAATCAATGGGAGTCCTATTAAAATGAATGGACACTGCAACAAAAAGCTGATTTTTGCAACAAAACCTTTATTTAAATAACAAACAACACAGAATTGAGTGGAAATTCTTTATTAAGATGTCAATTGATGAACTTTCCTACAAAAATGTGTACTTTTATCTACAAAAATAGTTTTTGCTTGGCACTTCATCTACGACATAACGTCCTGTCTCCTGTATGATGGCAACTCCTTCTCACCCATATGACCTTCACTCGGTGAACTGAAGCTCATCTCCAACCACAATGTCTGATGATGACACAGATATGGGCGCTGGAGTGTCCGGAGTCCTACCGTCACCCACCTCAAGGGAGTGAGGCTACAAAATCAAAACAATCCTCCATGACATCCAGTCTTCTATTTCTACTCAAGGAGCCCCAGCTATGCCAGCTATTCAAGATGACCTGGCCTACCTTAAAGCCATTTCACCACAGTCCACGGTCCATACCAGCCTACAACCAGTACCCTTCTTAGCCTTGCCTCACGAAGATGCTGTTGACTGGCTGGAACAATTCCAAGCCTGGATTTCCTTACATGATTGGACTGATCCTGTGCATATTTCCAATGCCTTGCGCTTGTTTCTGACAGGGACTGCCGTTTCCTGGTTCAACAGACTTCTAGACCAAGTCAAAGGAGATACTGCCACACTGTACACAACCTTCAAAGCCCATTTTCTCCAAGCACACCCACCCTGGTTATTGGAGCAACAGATGTGGGAACATACAATGCAACCAACCAAATCTCTTGAAGCCCTCATAGTGGGCATTGAGTCTCACTGCAAATGTCTCCAGAAACCTGAGAAAGAACAAATCACAATATTTGTTCAGGGACTGCTTTCTCAACTCTGTCTTTATGTAATCCAGCAGAAACCAACCACCTGGATGGACACAATCCAAGTGCCATGACTTGCACAAAAATTCATAGCAATGTCCCTGGCTATCAGTGTACAAGCACCTCAGTCATCTCAGATAGCCGCACTCACAACATGTGTCCAGCAGTAGCAATCAATGATAGAGACGCTCACTACAAGTATCAATACTCTGCACCACAGCTCAACTGCTTCTTCTTCTACTACCTCTGTCAATGTCCTTCGACCATTTTGACAGTGACCTCATCCACCTCCGCTTTCATGAGAACCAGTGACCTGCCAGTGGTGTGGATTCAGGGGACACACTGCCGCTGTCTGCCGAAAGCTAAAATACAACAGAAATCAAGAGAACCACAGGTGCCCACCACTGCAGTCGGCAAGATAACTGAAAATACTCCCAAGACCAGAGGAACACAGCAACTGACTGCCCATCTGACTCACAATTCAAACAAAATGCCTCCTCCAACTGCAAACTCTGGTGCACTCTCACTTCCAGGGGCAAAGGTACCTGTCATGTGATCACCTCTCCTAGCAAACTGTGTATCTGTAACCATTACAGATTGGTTTACACACACACCTTGGTCGACACTGGAGCAGAAATATCAGTTATCAACAGCAGTATTCTAAACAACCAAGCCATTCGTCACATACCTAATGTCTCTCCAGCTGACATAAAGTACATTATCATAGCAAGTACAGCTACAGTACCTATCACAGGCATGGTCCATCTCAAGCTCCACCTTGGCTCACAGTAAGCTACGGTCAAGTTTTACATAGTGCCTGATCTTCAACTTGCAATAATTCTGGGCCCAGACTTTCTCAAAGCTCACAAAGCCATCCTAGACTTTGCCTCACATAAACTGTTGCTAGATCCTCAGAGGCAACTCACAGCTATAGACTCAGTCACTGTGCCTCCTCAATCGGAAATGGTTTTGATTGCCAAGATTTGAGGTGAACCACTTCCACAAGGTGTTATTGGTAACATCACAGGATCACCCATGCTGCATTCATCAGGTCTCCTTCTGGGAAATACCTTATCAGAGGGTGCATGATGGTGCAGTCTTCCAAAAATGCTGTAACTTCACAGATGAGCCAGTGGTAATTTCAAAGGGTGCCAACATCGGAAAGTTTGTCTGCTTGTCTTCAGAGGACCAGCTTCATCTCATGCAAGAACCTTAGCCTGGTTCCACCAACTCTACTCCTGTCAGTACTACCATGACCACGCCAACTTCAACAGAGTTACCCCTCAGTCAGCGACTATCCTCTTCCTAACTTTCAGAATCTCCAATGGAAAAGCAACAACTTTTGAAATTCCTGGAGAATTACCCGGATGTCTTTGTTGGTTTAGATAACAAGCTCGGACATTGTAATATCCTGCAGCACACCATCAAAATACAGCCCAACCACTAAACAATCCATCAGCAAGGCTACAAAGTGGGACACAAACAGAAACAAGTCCTCGAGTACATAATCAAAGACATGCTTGACCAAGACATAGTAGAAGAATCTACAAGCCCCCGGGGTGCACCTTGCTTGCTGGTGGTAAAAAAAGACAAAGGGTATCACTTTATGGTAGACTACAGAAAACTCAATGCCTACACAGTGCAGGATGCTCATCCCTTGCCTACAACCGGAGATGCTTTAGAGAGTCTTGGTGTGGCCAGTCCTGCTTACTTCACAACTCTAGACCTTCATAGTGGATTCTATCAAGTTTCCATTGATCCAGCTTCTTATCCATACACAGCATGGTGCTGCCACTTGAGACTTTTTCAGTTCAAACGTATGCCTATGGGTCTTTGGAACAGTCCAGCCACATTTCAATGTTTTAAGGAAGCCATACTACATGAGTTGTTGTGGAAATCTTGCCTAGTCTACCTGGATGATGTGATTGTCTTCAGCAGAACTTTGCCAGAGCACCTCCAACATCTCCAAGAAGCGATCAAACATTTCAGACATGCTAATCTCAAGCTTCACCCAGAAAAGTGTTGTTTTTCACAGCATCAAATTCATTACCTGGGACATGTGGTTAGTTCTCAAGGCATCTCTCCAGATCCAGACAAGCTCTCAGCAGTAAGAGATTATCCAGAGCCTAGCAATCTCAAAGACCTTTGAGCTTTCCTGGGCTTGTCTGGCTACTACCGAAAGCTCATTTGCAACTACGCCAAGATTGTAGCTCCACTGTACGCCCTCACCAAAAAGGGATGTGACTATATTTGGACTTCTGAATGTAAAGAGGCCTTTGAAACCTTAAAACAAAACCTAATCTCTTCTCCAGTATTGGCCTACCCAAGGTTCGACCAACCCGTCAAGCTCTACTCAGATGCTAGTTCCTTTGCAGTGGGCACTATGCTCTGTCAAATTCAAGATGGAACAGAACAAGTTGTCTCCTATGCTGGGCACTCTTTTTCCTCACCTGAGCAGAACTATGGCATCACAGAAAAAGAATGTCTAGCCATGGTATTTGCTGTAAAGAAATTTGACTGCTACCTTCACTACTCCTCCTTTACAGCTATCGTTGATCACTCTGCCCTCCGATGGCTAATTTGAAATGAAGGAGCCAGTAGGCAAGTTCACCAAATGGATCACCATGCTGCAATCCTACAACTCTGACATTCAATACTGACCAGGTCGAGTTCACTCAAATGCCGATGGTGTAAGCAGGAGACGATATCCCTCTGCATCCTCCTTAACAGATGAAGAATCCTACTTACAAGCTCTTCCCTTTCATGCCACAGATGTGCTTCCTGTGGACACTCCTACAGCACCTCAAGTTGCTTTGCTGCTACCTATCACTGCCACAGAGAGACGACACACAAATCCTCAGTTACTGCAAGAAGCTGAAGAGCTTCTCTTCTCCTCAACATCCGATCTGTCCCTGGCAACTGTTACAATGCAACAAAGAACTAACACTCAATTTACAGACATAATCTCCTACTTAGAGTCTGGAACCTTACTGCAACAAAAGAAACATCACCAAGATGTATTTTTCTTTGCTTCACAGTACTTCCTCAATGTCGGAGTGCTTTTCCACATTTGGACCAAGGAAGGCAAGGGTCATCGCACGGATAGAACTCCTGTACAGATAGTTGTGCCAGCCTCTCTAATCCCTTAATTTCTTCTCTCCACTCATGCCTCTCCACTTTCTGGAGGTCATATGGGAATACACAGAACTCTGGAAAAGACAAGGCTTCACTTCTTCTGGCCACACATGAACAGGGGACATTGTCCAGTTCGTAAAATCCTGCCAGCTCTGCTCCCAAAGAAAGCCTCCTGCCAAACCGACAAAGGTACACATCATCCCAATGCCTGTAGCCACTGAACCATTCCAAAGAGTCAGCACTGACATTCTTGGGCCCTTACCAACATGCTCTGACTCTAGCAATAAATACATCCTTGTCTTTGTGGACTACCTGTCGAAGTATTTGGAACTCATCCCCCTAAGAGACATTAAAGCTGCTATTGTGGCAAGTGCCTTTCTCACCACAGTCATTTGTCGTCATGGTACCCCATCATACCTATATTCCTACAGAGGCACTAACTACCTGTCCACCATTGTCCAAAAAACTTGCAAACTTCTCGACTTAAAAAAGACACATACCACAAGTTACCGTCCACAATACAATGGACAGAGTGACAGAATGTTGTCTACCATTCTCTGCACACTCTCCAAGTATCTGGATGAGACTCATGACACCTGGGACCATTTTGTTCCCTTTGTGCAGTTTGCATACAATAGCTGCCCTTGTGTCAATAGCACAGAATACACCCCATTCTTCTTAGTCCATGGACGTCACTAGACAGGGATCTCTCACTGCTAGAGGTTCCTAAGTCAGCTTCTTCTTTCATTATCCCTCTTCTGGAACAGCTGGAACTTGCCCGATGAGTTGCAGTCATCACTTTGGGCCAGAGAAAATCAGCAATGCAAAAAATGTCTGCAGCCAAAGCACATGAGCCTTCATTCTCTGTTGGGGACATTGTTTATTTCTACCGACCTGTTCTGGTTCTGGGCACCACCAAGAAACTGCTTCGCCCCTGAACTGGTCCCTTATACATCATAGAAAAGCTTCCTCTGGTCCACGTTCAACTGCAACACAAGTTGGATGGCAAGCTGGTACACACAAAGTCCATATAAACTGACTAAAGCATGGGTACCTGAATAACAACCTTCCAGATGACCCCATTGCTCCCAGAAATGAAGCTGCCCTTGAGCCTGCCATCCTCTCTGAAGCTGAGATCCCTCTGAACAACTTGCAACTAGTTCCTACAGCTCTTCCCACTCCTGACACTCTCCAGCCGGATTCCATTTTAACAGATGATTTGCCTGGGACTTCCTCTTCTTCTAAACCTTCTTCCTCTTCTCAGGACTCTCTTCTACACACCAAAGTGTACCAGATTGAGAAGATCTTAAGGAAGAAGTTTGTCAATGGATCCTGGACTTACAGAATAAAGTGGTGTGGATTTGATAGTGGGCAGAACTCCTGGGTCACTTTTAATGACCTGACCCACTCCTGTCAGGAACTAGTGCAGTCTACACATGCCACCATTCCCACTGACTGGAAAAGTCGATGGAGATCTCGAACTTTTGTAAACCAGACTCAGTGAAATGTGTTGGGACTAATTACTTCTGTGTTTAACTGTTTTGCAGTCAATGTCTTCTTGTACCTATCTTATGAAACTCTTCTGATGGTACTGCATTCCTGCATATAACACCTTCTCCCCCCCCTTAGGAATGTCTCTTTACATGGACAGTCCATCTGTTTGTTATGCAATTGTTAATAAAGTTTGGCCTGCATTCTGGGTATCCTCCTGCTGCTACTCTTCCTTCTCTTCTCTTCCCTTCCCTTTCCCTTCCCCTACACTTTCGTGCTTATGGCATGACCAAGCCTCAAGTACTGTTGAGTTTCCCCCTCCCTGGTGCTACTCTGACTAGTCCACAGTGTAGTGCAGGTTCTTTCCTCCCCCCTCCCTGCAGTGGAATTCTGTTTGTGAAAGTACTGCCTTGTAATGCATGAAAATGTTTTTTCTGCCTTTAAAACTTACTTAAAATATTTCTTAGAAATTGTTGTAGATTTATTGCTTGTTAGAGTGGTGCTCACATTCACTGTTCCGGCGGTGACATGAGGCACACATTAAGCATGGAGCTTAATGTTAAGCTGCCGCCTCTTTAAGAGCACTTAGAACCAGCATGTATTTAATTGTTGCACTGCCTGGCAGTGCCATGTATGCCTGTCAGTCAGAGAATTTGTTAGTCTGGTGCTTGTACTCAGGAAGAGAACATCTGCAGCACAGAATAAACCTGCATTATTATATTTTATGCATCCATCTACTTTATTCACATGGTCCAGATGGGATCCTCACCAACAGCAACATAAGGATCTGGCAGACCACAGAGAACATAAGTAGTGGCAGACCAAATAACCAAAACTTCACAGTATACTGTTTCTGCCCTTGGCTGCCACCAGATAGAGACCTGGTGACAGTGCAGGCATGAGAGATATCAATATGGGTGAGGACAGCAGTTCCATAGTACATGTGCACCTCCACATGTACATGCATATGTGCTGCCCTGGCCTAGGGTGTTTGAACAGAAAACCAGGAAAAAGGAACCTGGGGGCTATGTGAAGCTCTATGCCCTTCCCCCCAAGCCACACCAACACCATGACCACTTGAGTTATCTGGACGAGAGATTCTGGAGGATAGCCCTCCCCCTCCAATCCCACCACAAGAGGCAAGCCATGGGGGACTACAGCTCCAGGTACATCTGGGGGAGGTGGCTCCTGGTCATGGGGTAGTGAGGACAAGGCTGAAGAGCCACCCTCTATGGTAAAAAGCTTGATATAAAAAGATCATGATTTTAACACACAAACACCTCCATGCCCTCATCTGGCTAAATACTGCTGCACATCCAGCCACACCCTTTGTACCAGTTTAGTAGGTGTGTTTCGTAAAAGTACTTTAGATTGTCTCAGTTTCTTCATGTCTGTGTCTGATACTTCATGTCTGTGACATTTTGCAGTGATAACTTTGCACATTCTTGTTTTTTTTCTGTATGCTTTTACAACTGATACAATTATGTTGTTAGATGATGTAAAGTCTGTATGTGCCATTGTGTTAATTTGCCATCCAGTTTCTTTTCTATTGATATGTCTGTTCAGTGGTGCTCTGACACCAACAGAGCTTGAAATGCTGTACTGCTCACCATTGCTATTTCTTGCTGTGGCATACAATTCTCTCAATAATTGATTTTTATCCTGAATAGTTATTATTTTTAGGTCAACATCATTTATTTTCTCTCTCTCAACTGGTCATTAAACAAAGTCACTCCCCCTGTGGTAACCTTCTTGGTGTTTTTCTCACTCTTGCTTTCTTCTGTCTCATCCAGTTCACTTGCACAGACAGATGCATGTCTGCTTACTTTACTCTGTTTTTGCCTTTTTTGGTGGGGGGAGGACAGTGCCATGTTCATCACAGGTAAAACGATTTTTACAGCAACCATTTGGTTTGCCCCATCAAACAGGCCAAATTGGCTGGCAAGTAAACAGTCAGTTAATGAGAATTCTGATGCAACGTAGTGATATTTCCATGTACTTAGGTTATCCTAGAAATCAAGTTTCTTGACTTGCAAGCTATTTTCAAGACCCGTGCAGTTACTGGTCAGTTACTATACTGGTCTGAACAGCTATTGACCAATCAGATCACTTGATTTTACTTATCCATTTTATGAGTAAGCAATAACACATGACAGGGTGTGTGGTTATTTGGTAATTACCACATGCCCCCCCAACTCCATGGGTTGGAGCCATGAGGCACCAGCCAAGTGGTTTTCAACCACAGAGTGGGAGAGTGCAGTAATTACTCAATAACCACAACCCTGAAGTGTATTACTGCATTTATAAAACCAAAAAGCACCAAACTAATAAAACATACTTGACTAAATAAATCTCTAAATTAAAAATAAATTTTCATCATTGGTAAGTCGATGCTCACACCAAACAGCTGGGTTTGCCTCATTAAAGAAGTCAAATTGGCTGGCATGCAATTGGCTAATCAGATCTTCAGATTTTCCTCACCCATTTTATAATAAAAGTTATAACACAGCAAAAAAATTCTAGAAATATCATTGGCTGAGACATCACCTGACCGTGCATTAAATCTCTCTAAATGCACAGACAGGTGCCGAATCTCATTTTCTTCCCTCCAAAAAATACTTAGAGCCATTTTACAAGTGTAATGAGCCCCTCTAGGGTGTGCTTTACTACACCCCTGGGGTGTGCAAATCATATAATGCACACTCTGTTGTGGCTTATTACTTTCATAATGAACAGTTATCCCAGTCCTACAACTCACTGGATTTGTTAGTAGCCACATCCCACAATGAGCAAATCAATCCCCCTACACCCAGAACTGACCTTTCATTACAAACAGGGATTCCACTTCACTTACTAAAAACCTCCAACTATGTCCAAAAAATAAAAGTACCTTAAATTAAAAACAAACCAACTTAATTAAATGTTGTTTTTCTGATCATTGCAGTTTCCTTATATACATAAACAAACTAGAAAAATTAAATACTTCTCATTGTTTTCATTACTAGTTTTTATTTGTTGACAATGAAAAATCCTACTCCTGTCTTGACCAGAAAAATCTCTGCTGCTTACCCTGCCAGAAAAAATAAAATTGAGACTATGGATTCATAAGAGACATGAGTGTGTGTGCGTGCATGCGTGTGTGCATGTTTGTGTGTACGTGTAGTACCTGTGTTGGAAGAGGCACATTCTGCCAGTGGAATTGTGCAGAATTTTGAATCCCAGCATTCTGTACTAAACATTCCATCTGTTGAATGTGGAGAAAGACACAAAAATAAACAGAGAGAGGAAAGGAATCAATAATACTGTATAAACAAAGGCAGGAAAGGTGAGAAAATCTGGCAGGTTCGACAGTCTGAGCACATTTCCTTTAAAATAACTGTATTGCTGTAAATGAAAACTTTTTTAAAATAAAAAATATGTTCTATACATGGTTTTTATTGTTGTTTATTGTTTTAGCTAACCTCCTGTTACCAGAAAATGAACTATATTTTTGTCTTCCAAGTAAAAATAGTAGCATGTTTCAGTCAAAGTTTCAAATTTTTTATCCTTTCAAGAATGAGATCTTCTAATTTTTAATCATTTCAAGTCAAGTGTTTAAATGTTATTTTATAAGTGCAATAAGACACTTCAGGGTGTGCTATTATGATAACAATATAATCACACTTTTCTGGTACATTTAATGATACTTGATTGCATTTTATGTAAAATTCACCTGAGGCGTCCAAGTGTATCACCATAATACATTCCTAGTCACGTCTCATGTCTTTCATAAGACATTACAGGGTGTGCTTTTCCTGTGATTATAAAATAGATTCAAATGTAACAATAAGAAAAATAAAAGTATGGGATTAAGTTAGTTTTAACTGTAGTTTTGGAGGCAGTATAGCCTGTGCATATGGCACTCCAGCACAAATGTGTTTACTACAATAAAACAATTTGCATAGTCCCAAAACATGGCTATTTAACCAGAATACAACCTTCAGTTGCTAGTTCAGTCCATGCAGAGCTAAACCCTTAAGGAGCTGGTGACACGTTCAGGAGAACTTTAACAAAACATGATATTTAGGGTCTGTCTGGCTTGTATTTCCCATTACTTCTGTATTCCTCCTCTCCATTATTTAGTAGTGAGGTCATTTGCATGAAAACAGGATCTTTGCTCCTAAAGAGTTCATCGATTCCTGCTTCTTTCTCCCTACCTGAAGACATAGAGCACTGCTTGTGACCTAATAGTTACTCCCATGGCAACAGATTGTGATATCACAACAGAGGATTATGACTTGAAGTAGTGAGTAAGCTATAGAGGCAAATGTACTCAAAATAAACTCTGAGGGCCAGAACTCATATATTCATATGTATTTCTTTAGTAATAAATTATGAGGAGGAGAAATATATAAAATATAAATGGAATGCAATAAGAATTGTACCTAATTATTATGTTTTTTAAAGTTTTCTTTGAGGCGTCAGTGGCTCTTTAAGGTATCGCCTTTCTTTCCTAATTATGTTGGCTCGCACTTGCACACCAGCCAACATATTGCAGTAGTAGCAGATTTGGAGGTGCTGTTACTGTGGGCAAATGCAGGGCATGCATCAGTAGGTGCTTCCCTCATTCTCCAATAAGCCAGCTGCAGGTGCTGACACCCGCAATGTGTAAAGTGGCCACCAGATCTAAGAAAAGTGCCACTGCAATGAGAGCCAAGCTTGTCATGCAGCAGCACAATTACATGCCTCCCGACGTGCCTTGACTGATGAAGCACTTCACTAAATATGGCAGCACTGACTGCAGCCGCCACTTCATTTGCTGACGAGGGAAGCCCACTCCCCATTGGCATGATGCCTCCCCATTGCAAGTGTGTGCCGAGGGGTTGCCCAGTCCCCTTTGGCATCATGCACCCCCAACAGTCTTTTCTTGCCAACAGGGGGCCCAATCCCTGTCGGGTTCAGTCCCCCCTGCCTAGTTTAGTTTGCAACGAGGGAGACCACTCCCCATCAGCATAATGTCCCCAGCCCCTGATGTGTGCTGTGTGCTGAGGGGGTGCCCAATCCCCCTCAGCATCATGTTCACCCCCGACTAATTTCAGTGCCAATGGGGGGCCCAATTCCAGTCAGCTGTGGTCCCCCTCCCCAATATGCAGGTGGTACTCTGGGATCCCATCCCAGTGTACCAAACAAACACCTGCAAAAATAGAAAACCGACCCTCTTTGTCTTTTTTTTTTTAACCTGTAAAAGAAGAAAACGGTCCCTCATGGTCATGGAAGGAATACAGACTGCCATACTGGGTGATCAAGCCAGGGGAGAAAGTAAAATATTCAGAGACAGAAAGGAAGAAAGCTGGATGCTTGATAGTGACGAAATGAAGCTAGTACAAGGTAATGGTTTTCTTTCCTCTCACTTCTGATCTACAGTAGGTCTGTCTCTTGAAATAGAGCATTCATATTTTTAGATAACTAGTGTCATGAGGAAGGACTTATAGTGACAGTACCACATCCCATTAATGCTCTGTGCCTGATACTTACAAACAAAACAGAGAAAAAAGCAGTGGCAGGATTAACCCTGTCACAAACACATTTTTTCTTTAGACTCTTTAGTCAGGAAAGGCACACTGAGCTGAATTATATTTCCAGGTGTCACCCAGGATTTCAAGAAGGTTATGAAACTTGCTCAGAGTCACACATACAAATGCATTGTGGGTTTCAAACATTGGTATGGTGGGTCTCCAGGCTCACTGTTTGGTGAGAATCCTCTAGTTGTCCTAAATCAAAAGTCCCTATGGCCAGCACTCGGGCCTCTCCACACCCACAGTCAAGTTTGTTCTGTAGGAGTATCTGCTACTTTTGCTGTGCTTGTCAGATGCTGTAAGCCTGACTCTTCCATTTCAACAGTCTCCTTCTCATCAACTGCTGCAGCACTTCCTAGAAAAGATTTCTGGAACAAGAATCCTTTTTAGTTCTTGCATAACAAATTGATCTCTTGTACAATACACTGTAACAAAGAACCTGTTATGAATTCTGGTGTAGTGAAAAAGGGGGATCCTTGGACTCAGGTATTTGATAAAAATAGATCATACTATGTGAAGAAGGGGAGGAGTTGTGGAGAAAATGCAATAACCCACATGCTTATCAGGTAGGTAAGCAACTGGTAGTGCCTAAGGTGCTCCAGTACCAGGTGACAAGGTATTGTATGCCCTATAAGGTTTACTGTCACAATGCTGCAACTGCCAGGGTTTCTGTCATGTGTAAGGAGGATAATAGCCAGGGTGTAGAGGACTGTGTCAGGTGGGAGCAGGATTAGAGTGCACCTGGCCTGCTGGAAAGTCACAGTTTGTTTAGTCTGTGGAACAAGTTGGGTTTGGCTGGATTAGTTGGGGGGCCGAGTAGCCTGTGGGATAAATCCACAGCAGTGAGATGAGAAAACCTGAACCCTAAAAGCATATTAAATATTTATGAATATTTCAGAAGTATTTAATGGCCCTGGTACAGTAGCTGTCCTGTTTGGTTTCAGGTCTGAAAAGGATCCTTTATTTAAAAGGGAAATGGGCCTCTTTTGAGGTTATGGCCTAGTAAAAAGACATTTTAGCCATATTGGTCCTTGAAACAGAAGTTGCTAAATACTGTAGTTTGATACTTTTTCATTGGATCAACATATGTCTTGAACAAAGATGATATAGAACACAAGCTTTCGAGGCTCCACAGGTCCTCTCTTCAGGTGACTAGCAAACTAAGCAAAGGCAGCTGAATTTATATACACTCTGATGCATTGTTTTAAAATAATTTATGGTCAATGTGGCTGAAACATAGGTCAGGAAGCATAGGTAAACCAGGAGAAGTATTTTACTATTATCAATAAAAATAAAATTGTAATTAAAATTGTGCAGGATAACTGTTATACAGGCAGCTCAAACAAAACAAAGATCTTCATCTGAGGGTATCTCTAAATTTAATTTTCAGTCTCTCTCTCTCTCTCTCTTTCTCTCTAAACAAACATTTGCTCTTTTTATAAGATGTTTTCATCTGGCAATTAAATTCTGCTTCCTGTTCTCAATTAGCTATATCTCCTGTTTTCACACAATGTACCACATTTTCTCAATTTCTTTCCTGTGAATAGTAGATTCAGTCTTTAATAGGTGCAGCCAATTAAAACATTCATGCCAGAGCTGGTTTTCCTGCTGACAGCTCTGCAAACAAACTTATGGAAGGACAAAAGGTTTCTCAAGGTCAACCCCTGTGTTCTAACAAACCCCAAACAACTTTCTGTAATTCATTTGAACAACACAACTATAAACATTTGCAAACCAATGGATCCCAGTTTCACCAACAGATTCACATTTATTTTTAACCACAGAGAAGCAGGTGGGGAAAGAAAGAATAGAAACTGCAAGTGAAGGAAGGGAGATAACAATGGAAAATTGTGGGACAATCGGAGTGGCCAATTCTGAGGTTCTACAAGGACAATTTGATTGCCCAATCAGACAAGAGACAGACAGATGACAGAATAGGAGAGGACAGAAAAACAGATCTTTGCTTTTAACTATCTCTGTATTAGAAATGGTAAGGGTCTTATACAACCCTGTCACCATCAAGTTTAGCTTCCTCTTTCTTCATGTTGCAGAGGTGACTTCTCAGATGGCAAATGGCAGTATCTTCCATTACTTAGTAAAAAGTGATTTTAGCCATACTGGTTCTTGAAAAACAGGAGCCACTGGATAGTTTAATACCTTTTATTGGTATACCATTACTAGAGCAGAGGATAGAGGACTGCATGACTGGGGCGCTGTGACTAGCATAAAAGTAATGTTAGCAAGACAGATTTTAGAGCATGTTGTACACTGGTCATGCTGAAGGGTAAATATGTGACAAGTGTGTATTAGGTACGCATGGATGTCGTGTGGGTGTGTGATATCTGAGTGGGTTATGGTTCCGCATATGTTTTATGTTCTGGGTGTCTAGTGCTGGTGCATGAGTGTGTGTTTTTCCTTGGGCTGTGTGTATTAGAGTTGGAGTGGTGTTACAAGTCAGTGTTTTCACCCATTTTCACTGTTTGTCCTTTACATGCATGTCTGCTGTGCCCTACAATACAAAGTAGCTGGAGGTGTTTATATATATTTTTGGGAGGTGCTGGGGAGGAGCACCCCAGCTTCACAGCTCTAAACATGGAGTAATTCATAGGATGTTGCTACAGGTCTCTTGATTACTGTGTGTTGTGCTTCACTGCTGTTGACAGGTGGTTGATTGGGTAGGTATTCATTCTGTGTGTGTGTGTGTGGCGGCCAAATTGGCTACTGCCTTGTTTATGTCAACCTTTTGTTTGAGCTGTCATCACCCATGGTTGGATTGTTTTTGCCCTTAAGTGGGTGACCCCCTTTTATTGGACCAACATATGTCTTGAATAAAGACTGTATAGTACACAAGCTTTCAAGCCCCGCAGGTCCCTGCCTCAGGTGAATAGTAATTTGGAATTAGTAACCTAATAGAGTCTAAAAAAAAAATACTGTGAGTTTCAAATGTTTTGCTGTTCTCCCCGAGTAATAGTCAGTCTTAAAGATCATTTCCTTTTTTTCCAAGAATATCTAGGACTTTTGCCAGAGAAAGGGACTGCACACTGAAAAATTCTCCAGGAGGGTTCTGAGGCACCAGTGTGTCTGATTAGAGTTTTGGAAGCCAAGCATTTCTGGTGACTTAATGTACTGCACAGCAGCATGCTTCTTAGAGTACTTGAAAGGTTGTTGAGAATGAGGTACTGGTGAACTCTTGAGATGTGTATGGTTCCTTTGGCTACAGAAGGGAGCCTTCTGGAAAACCAAAATGAGAAAATAAGATGTGAAAAAGGGAAGGCTTAGAGTTAGTAGGGCCTTGAGGGAGGCAGAAGGAGTAGTGGGAGAGAAGGGGAGAGAGAGTGTGTGGGTGAGGGCAGGGGGGGAGGTATCAAGTGAGTATAGCTACTGAATATGGGCAACCATCAAAATGGCAACTCAGATTCAGCGTTATCCTCATGGGCTACCCTGCAAGGGTACTGACCCTACATGCAGGCAAGTATAGGGAACGACTTCCAGAAGAGAAGGATAGTGAGGGGAAGGGGAGGGATAGAGAAGGAGTTTCTAGTGGAGTGGTGTACCTGCTGCAGCTGAACTAGCCATGATGCATGGTGGTGTGGGTGGCTAGCTCTGGCTCAGCAGGTACTGGGTTCAGGTCTGGGGACTGGGAGGGTAGGAATTGTATTGCTGCCTGTGGCTGCGGGACTTAATTTTTTTTAAAATGCAGACTGTGCCTCCTCCCCAACATGCACCTCTCTGGAGTTAAGAATCTAAAATCAGGGGGGGTGCAAGGCGCAAAGCCCCCCCCCACAAAAACTCTTATTTTGTTTGCCAGATGTTGGGTCGCCTGCAAGTGTACATCGCCAATTTGATTTTCAATGATATGTACTTGCTATAATAGTGATTGCTGTTTTGCGATCGCTATTATGACATGGAACCAGGGATAGAGGAGGAGGGAGAGACAGGAAAAGGATGAGGGGAGGAGGAATTGAGCACAAATGGTGAAGAAGAATTTGGAGAAAGAGGCAATATCAGCAGGGTCAGATATGTGGGAGTTACCAATCTTGAGGACTGGATCAAAGGGGAGAAAAGTCAGTGGATAACTTTCAAGAACTTGGAGGAGTGAATAAGGTTATTCTGGTGTGTGAATGCCAGATATTCATATTTTGCAAGCCTGATGGTTTTGTTATAGACATTGTAAATGGTCCAGTAACTGGTCAGGGCAGCAAGGGAGTCTCAGATATTGTAGGACAACAAGGCTAGCTCTCTGGCACAAAAGCAAGTTAGTAGCTCAACAGAGATCCAGGGGAGGTGGGAAACCCAGACTCTGGATTTCCTATTGGGGGCACAGTGGTCCCAGGCAGCTGTAAATTTTGCTGAGAAGGACAGAGGGCAGAATTTATGTTGATGGCTGCTGAGATAGGGGATCAGTTGATGGTCAACAGGTCAGCGTGGTTGGACGACAATCCAAGAACCTAAAGGATTGGAGAAGGATGACTTTGAGGGGAACTTATGTGGGATATCTTACACACATAGTAAACCATATGGTGGTCACTGAGGGTATCAGGAAGGATACAAGCATCCACAATACAGTAGGGGTGGGAGGAAAGGACTCAGTCCAGGAGGTAGCAGTTTAGGAATTTTTGATTGAGAGGGGTAAGGTCTGAGATCAATTAGAGGGACTTTACATTTTGGTCCAGTTTATGTACAGAGCTGGAGAGCCAGTTAATATTAAAGTCACCAAGCATGAGCAACTCACCAGTGGAGGGGTGGAAGCAGATGAAGTAGAGGAGTCTGGTCACTGATGCAGAGGTCATTCCAGGACAGCAGTAAACCCCTGCAAAAAACATGGGACAGAGAAGGGGAGGGAGAGTTTGAGGTAGAGCAGCTCATAGGCCAAAGGAGAAGAGACTGATAGCACAAGTGCAAATTGTATGCCAGTGGAAAGAAAAATAGCCACACCACATCCCTCTTGGCACGCCTGCCTGGCTATGATGTAACCAGGGATGGCCACTGTGGAATCTTGGACCTTGGAGGAGAGTCAAGACTCCAAGAAGGCAAATACATCCATCTGGAGGTTGAGCAGCTGATCCAGTTTAGTGAGGAGGCTGTGAATGTTGAGGTTTGCAACCCTAGGTCCATTGGGGAACTACAAGGATGTAACAGGGATGGGGTCAGGAATAAGGATTAAGTTCAATGTCACCTGCTGTCATTAGCAGCAAGGAGACAAGAATGTTTATGGAACCAGTGAAATGCTTGGAGGGAGAAAAGAGATGCAAAGGGAAGGATGAGGATAAAGGGAGGAATGGGGGAAGAGTGCACCAGGGAGCTTCAAGGTGGAACCAAGGAGAAAGTAGGAGACAAAACCCAGGATGTCAGGGAGGATGGGTAGAGAGGGTAGAGAGAAGAAGGGGAGGGTGGGGTAGGAGGGGGGAGGTTGTAGGAGAGAAGAAGGGAAAGAGCAGTGGAATGGGGGATGGTGAATTGGGAGAAAAGGAGGGGGAGGAGAGTTAGGATAGGGAGCAACATAGTAGATAAGACAGTGCAGATGAACTGCAACACAATATGTAGGAGGTAGAACATGGGAAGACAAACAGATTTACAGGGTAAATAATCCTTAACCCAAATCGGAGGTTATGGTGGCTGGAAGCTAGCCCCTGCTAAGGAGGATACAATGGTATGTGGACCTGACCCAAAAAGAGTAGTAGTAGGGAAATGTAGGTCACACCCAAACAGGGAGATTATGGGGGATGGATGACTTCCCCTGAGAAGACTACAGGGATGGAGGTCTGACCTAGATAAGGAGACTATGGAGGATGTACAGTAAGCCTGACCCAGATGGTGTACCGACTGAACATCGAAATCCCAACAGCAAAATCCCCTACAATGACAATTTCCACAGGTTTTGAAATTGTCGTTGTGGGAGACCTAAGGACGAAATGTCACCCTTTTGCCATGTGTGCCCCCCCTTCAAATCAACTCCGACTCAGAGTTGATAATCATTTAGAAGGGTGTGTGTGTGTCGGGGGGGCACAGCCCCCCAAGAGAAACACTCTAATGTCAGACATGTGAAATTTCACCTGTCAACACTGGGGATCTTGCTATGCCAAACATCGACAATGATGTTGTTGCATCAGCATAGGTAAACCGACCTAGATAAGGATATTATGGGGATGAAGATCTGACCTAGACAGAAAGGCTATGTGGGACATAGAGCTGACACATATAGGGAGACAACTGACTGGGGATGTAGGCATGGCTTAGATAGGGAGACAACTGTGAATGCAGGCCTGACCCATATAGGAAGACAACAGGGGATGTAGGCCTGACCCAGATGGTAAGGCAGCATGGGAATGTAGGCTTCACACAGGTGGAGATGAGACCAGGTGACTACTGGGGAACACGCACACAAGGTGTCAAAAACTAGGGTAACTAAACAAAACAGGTACCAGGTAGCCAAACAAATGCACAAGCAGTAGTAATGCAGCAATGCACAATGATATTTAGGTAAATTTAACTGAAGTCAGTGAGTGAGTGAGTGAAGAAGTAACAGGCAGTAAAGCTGAGACACAATATCTTACATGAGGAGGGGCAGGCACAAACAGTTTTGACAGAATGGTTGGCCAACAGCTGACTCCACAGCTGATTCCTTCAGTGTGCACCCCTTTGGCACCTGTCCTTCTGCTCTGGCCTGAAATGGGGAGGCTCCCTAGAAAGAGTGCCTTAACAGAGAGGAGCCCTGACTCCTGCTCTCTGATTGGCTGAGAGCCAAGTCTTGCTCTGGTGTGTGCTCTCTGGGAATCTGGTTCCAGTGGTTGAGGTGATCAGTAGAAGGGAGAGGGAGTTAGAGCAAAAATATTCAACCCCTCATGACCCTATTGAATCCAGCAAGCTTGAGTCTGATGGATGATGTCAGCACCAATCACACTCAGAGTGGGTCTTCTTTTCACCCATTTCAATTTGGCACCAACATTTGTAGCTCCACCTCCTACTCTCCAATTGGCTGAGCACCAACTCCTGCTCTTGTGTGCTCTATGGGAGCCCAGATCCAGTGGTTGAGGTGATCAGTGGGAGGGAGAGGTGTTAAAGCAAATAAATCCAACCCATCATGACACCACTGAGTCCCGCAGGCTAGAGTCCAATGGATAATATGAGTACCCATCACATTCAGAGCAGGTCTTCCTTTCACCTATCTGAATCTGTCACCAATGTTTGTAACTTTGCCTCCTGCACTCCAATTGGCTGAGAGATGAGTCCTAAAATATCCCCACATCTTGCAAAGCCCAAAATAGGGCTATTTAACCAGGACATAACACACAGTTCCTGGCACAGTCCATGCAGAACTAAACCCTAAAAGTATTCGCTTTCTTTCCCAGCTTATAGAGAGCCACACAGCCAAAGTAAATTAGAACTCTACACCAAGGACCATTGCATACCCAATGGCTGCATTTTGTATGGGGGTTAAGAAAGAAAACAGACAGAAAGATTAAAAAGAGCCCTCCTTGGTGGTCAAGCAAGGGGGAAATTAAATATTCATAAGCAGACAAGTAAAAAGCTATGCAGCCGAAGCTAGTGTACTATAATGGTTTTCTTTCCTCTCACTTCTTACCTACTGTAGGACCACCTCTTGAAACAGATCATTCTTATACTTTGTTAATTATTGCTATGGGGGAAGACTTACAGCGGCATTCCCATATCCCACTAACATCTTCTATCTGGCTTAAGAGAAATGTAAACAAAAAAAATAATGACAGGATTCACCATGTCGCAGTATCCTTACATTACTAAAAAAATAGCCCCTCTAGCATTCCATGCATAGAATTTACCTGGAATGTATGGATGCCACGAAACAGAAGAATTCAAAATTTGGAATGTTCATCACACAAACTGACACATACAACAGAAGGTATCTTACAGAGATATGGTCTCAATTAATGTGTCAGGGTAAGGAGCAGAGATTTTCATGGCATGCTGGTAATGGTAAGAAAGGAACTTTTCATGGTCATCAAAAAATGCCAGAGATTAAAATGTTGAGTAGTATTTTATTCTTTTAATCAGTTTATATGTGTAAAGCAGGGTTAATGAAAAAACAAAACATTTAAGTATTGATTTTTTTTTAAATACAGGGGAGCTTTTCTTTTCAGGACAGAGCTGACAATTTTCAGTGAGTAACACTGGCTACCATATTTATCATGACAATCAGGGATAAGTGAAGCGGATCTTGAATTATGTATCTGATTGGCTAATATTTCAAATCCTGCTGCCTGAACATGTTCCAGATGTGCATTTGTGTGGGATTAAAATATGGGTCTCAGAATGTACTTGGCCAAAGGAAGCAGGATATTTCCAGTCCATTTTATAAAATAACCTAGCCCAATTTACATCAAATTGGAGTATGAAAGTACTACAGATATAGAAAACACTAGTTGGGCAACCATGCACAACCAGCCTGTGTTGCCATGGAGGGGTTCTGACTACATCAGACCTTGAGAGTGAAGCTCAAGAGTTCCCATGTAATCAGAAGCCCAAGGTGGCAGCACAGGCTGGTTGAGCATGTGTGTCCAACCACTATTTTTTATAGTGTGTAGTTTTTATGTTCATCATGCACGTGCACGCGCAGCATACATTTTGATACAGTAATTGGGTGTTGAGAGGTGTGGCACTGTCGTCCAATGCAGAGCAGTGTTTTAGGAGTGCAACAGTGCCACATCAATCAACAGGCGGGTTTAGAATGACAGAGTTTTGGCTTGCTAGGTGGAGATGGCACAAACTTGAAAAGAAACAGATGACTTAATCATGGGTTGTCTCTTCCCTTTCATCTACGCCACCCAGCAAGCAAGTGACCTGTCATCTGTCAGCCTGGAATGGCTAGAATGTGAAACATGCAGGGGCTCATGGCAGCTGTAACAGGAAACAATCAAATGATGTCTGTGACTGGTGCTGCTATCCCCATGACTGTCTGTCACACCTGACTCTCTCTCAGAACCTCCCACCCAAACAGAACGCTGACACTGGGGATGCCCAATCCCCCAGTGTCACCACCAGTCATAAGCAAAAGTGTGCTCCACTACTGCATTGCTCCCAATGTGTGGCCATATCCTGTAACTGTCCCACCCACCTGACCCTCCCTCTCAGCACCCACCACCCCACATCCCTCCACAACAAACATAAAACTAACACTGGAGGTGCCCAATCCCCCAGCGTCACAACTTGAAATAGAGAAAACCTTCCCTTGTAGTTTTTTTTTTACTCTGACACTGGGGGTGCCCAATCCCCTCTTGTCACTGTCGTTCTCTGTTGTTGCAGCCCCTGTAAGTGTCACACCGACCCAACCCTCCCTCTCAGCACCCACCATCCCACACACACACACACACACACACACCATAAACTTAACACTAACACTGAGGGTGCCCAATCCCCCAGTGTTGCAACCTGAAATAAAGAAAACCTTCTCTTGCAGTGTTATATTTTTTTAATAAGCCCTCTAAAAGAAAACCCTCCATCAATGTCTGTTTTTTATTTTATTTATTTATTTACTACAGTATCAGAATTACAATCTTTGAGTCAGAGACTCATTTACAAAGGCTCATCGTCATAACACAGAAACAGGACAGGGAGCTGAAAAAACATACAGTGAGTGGGGCACAGACAATAGTGTAGGAACAGCACCATGTTGCCACCATTACTGTCCCCCCACCTGACACTTCCACTCAGCACCCACCACCACCCGCCCTCTAAGCCCTTACTTACCCACTAGAGGTCCAGCGCCATAATCTTCTGTGGATTGCAGATACATCTTCACTCTTCAAAGTTGGACCGCAAACTGAGGAAACAGGTATGCGGTTCAACGTATTTCAAAAGGATTTTGAACTAGTTGCATAACTTGGCCATTATGCATATTTTTGCCCCAGATTTTCAACATGCCTTCTTTGGGACCCCACCTCATGAACAATTGCACTCTCATTGGGCAAATTTGTCCTGAAAGGTGATTTTGTGGTCCCTGCATGAAATCACCTTTTGGCCAGGAGTTGAAAAATTTCTCTGCTCTTGTTTAACAGCTGGGCTCATAAGAAGGCTATGTTGAAAATTGGTGTACAAATGTTAAAAAACAACAAAGTTATGAGCCTACGCTGAATTTTGCAAATGCAGGCTTATAACTTTGGTAATTTTCCATATTTGTACCCCAAATTTACAACACAGCCATTTTTGACAGCACCTCATGATTGTGACAGCTGTCATTTTTAAAATCCTAGCGAAAATGTTCTTTACATCCCAAAAGGTAATTTTGCAGTCCTTGTGTAAAATCACCTTTCAGACAGGAGTTCAAAATTTTCTGTGCCTTTGTTCATGAGGTGGGGTCATAAGAAGGTTATGTTGGAAATTTGGTGTAAAAATATTAAAAAGCAATGAAGTTATGAGCCTAAGTTAAAATTGGCAAATGCAGACTCATAGCTTTGGTAATTTTAAATATTTCCACCCCAGATTTTCAACATAGCCATTTCTTTTTCGTGAGGTGGAGTCATAAAAAAGCTGTGTTGACCACTTGGGGCAAAAATATTAAAACAACAAAGTTATGAACCTGCATTGAAATTTACAAATGCAGGCTCCTAACTTTGGTAATACATAACCCACACAGTGCACCACAATGCATCTAGTACTGCAGGGCTTCCATACCAGTGGCAAACATCTGGCATTGACAAATGCTTGTTTGTTTAGATCTTCTTTTTTTTAAGTGTTTTCACAGTGCTCCCACAGCAGCAGCGAACATGCCACAGTTTTGGTTGAGAACTTGAGCTGATTGCTGTGTGCTCGCCAGCTCTGTGAAAAACAGCAGCTGCCTCGAGGATATCCGAACAGCTGGAACCTTTTTGTATCACAGAAAGGTACAACTGCATTCTGTGACCTTTGAACTGTGGTACAATAAGGGTTCAGCTGGCAAGGAAATCCATGTACAACAAACCCTCATGATACACTAAATCTATAGTCATGGTCTTTCGCAGAAATAAAGGAAAAAATCAAATGATTCTTTAACTCTGAAATGCTGGTGAGAAAAATGCCTACAATTAGTTAAGCATAATGCAGTATCTATGGATAGTCTTACTTGATCAGAAAACATTATCCCCAGAGCCAAGGCTGCCAAGCCATCAGAGAAATGGTGGAGGGGTGTCCTGAAAATAAACAGAGATACTATGAACTTCCCTGTCCAGGGGCTTAGGCACTACACAGAAAAACAGAAAAGGTAGTGCACTCATAGGATCAGGTTTCAAACAGCAGTGACATTTATTGCAGCAATATAAATATTCAGGTACAAAGCAGCATTTATGCAGAAATAATCAGCCAAACAATTACAATATATTAACTCAGTAGCATGAGTTCAGCTCAGCCAGGGCCACACCCCTCTGGGGCTCATGAGAGGAAGAAAGGTGAAAAGTAAAATTCCTGTTGTGGGGTGGGGGTGTCGATCCTCAAAACACATTGTGGGTTAGTTTTAAAAGGTGCCAAATATGTAGTCATGATGGGGGTAGTGACTTTGTCATCCTGAAAATTTGGGCCCAAGATGTTCCAAAAATGGCCAAGTTACATACGAACATATGAAATTGCCAGCAGATACAAGCCATTCAGTCTATCTAGTCTGCTCAAGTGTGCAGCATGCCATCTATTAAACTGCAGCTGCCCCCCCCCGCACCCCTTCTAACTTCAATCAATCAATCACTTTATTTAACCAGGCATAAACACCATTGAGCAAGCTAACTTAGTGCCCCCCCACTTCTGACTTCTCCTCCCCCACCTTCCCTACAGTTTTGACCCTCCCTTTAGCCCTATCCCACCCTCTCTTGAAGTTTCCCACTGTCTACAGTTCTACAAGTTCTTCTGACAGCACATAACAACCAGCCACCACCCTCTCCATGAAATAGTGCCTCCTCATCACTCTCTTGAACCTGCCTCCCTCCAGTTTCAGACTGTGTCCCCTGGTGTCTGTCCCCCTTTTAACTTAAACAAGCCCTCTGAATTAACTCTGTTTATGCCCTATTGGTACTTGAATGTCTCAATCATATCACCTCTCCCCCTTCTATCTTCTATAGTGTACATGTTGAGCTACCTCACTCTCTCCTCATATGCCTTGTCCCCCATCCACAGGATCATCTTTGTCACCCTATGCTGGACCCTCTAGTAGCTTGATGTCCCTTTTCAAATAGGGGAACCAAAACTGCACACGGTACTCGAAGTGTGGCCTCACAAGGGACCTGTACAGGGGCAAAATAACTTCCTTCCTCCTATAGGTGATTCCCTTGGTGATGCATCTCAGCATTCTGTTCACCTTTGCAGCTGCCTTCCTACACTGTGCTGAGTGTTTCATGTTGTCTGTCACAAGCACTCCCAGATCTTTCTCCTCCACCAAAGTGGCTAACTGCACTCACCCCAACCAGTAGCTGTTCTTTGGGTTTTTTGCCCTCAAGTGCAAAACATTGCATTTTTTTGGAATTGAACCCCAGCTGCCATGTGGCTGACTAGCACTCAAGGGTCATCAAATCCTCTTGCAGTACCTTACCTCCTTCCTCACTATCCGCCTCAGCACTGATCTTAGTGTCGTCTGCAAATAGGTGATCTTGCTCCTTATCCCTTTTGATATGTCTGCTATGAATATGTTAAATAGAACCAGTTCAAGCACTGATCCCTGTGGGACCCCACTGGTTACCGCCCTAAGTGCTGAGAGCTCTCCCAACTACCACCCGCAGCTGCCTGCCCTGCAACCAGTTCTTGAGCTGCCCAGCCAGCTTCCTTCCTGCTCCTTAGCTATTTAACTTGCTTGTCAGCCTTCCATGGGGCACAGAATCACATGCCTTACTGATGTCCAGGTGAAGCACATCTACTGCATGGACCCTATCCAGTGACCTCGTCACCCAGTCAAAAACATCAACAAGGTTGGTAGGACATGATCTCCCAGGCACAAACCCATATGTTGCCTGTCCTCCTGTAAGCCATTCTCCTCCAGGAAACTCACCAGCCTTTCCTTAAGTATAGTCTCCAGTAGCTTCCCCACAAAGGATGTAAGGCTCACTGGTCTGTAGTTCCCAGGTTCATGTGTGGGCCCACTCTTATGGATTGGTACCACATGTATCACTCTCCAATCCCTCGGCATCCATCCAGTATTCAGGGAAGTATTGAACAAATATGCCAGTGGTCCTGCCAGGACCACTGCCAACTCCCTGAGTACCACTCAGCATAGGCTCCCTGTTGAGGTATGCCTTGAACAAGGTGTCTGACTCTGCTCTCATAAATTTGGGCTTGTGCTCCCGGGAAGGCCCCCTTTTATTTATTTATTTATTTATTCTGGGACCCTTCTAAACCCCCATTCCAGCCATGCTGCGCCACAACTCAGCTCCCAGGATGGGCTGCTCACTGACCCTCTCGAAGTGGCCAATGTCTTCAATAACAAGTTCACAAACCTATCTATGTACCTAAACAAACTCTCTACTGTCCAACAGCAATGCCCATCCACCATACCTGATCTGCTGCAATGCACCTCCAACAGTCACCAGCGAATGCCCCCTTTCTACTGCAAAGCCATCTCCTATTGCGACACGCTTAGGCTACTCAAAAGCCTGCCTAACCATGGCTCCCCAGATGCGGATGGCCTATCCCCAGCATTCCTCAAATTGGTCTCTCTGGCCATAGCCAAACCAATAACACACGTCTTTAACCTTGCCTTTTTTACATCCTCTATGCCTGACCCCTGGAAAATAGCAAAGGTAATCCCCATTCTTAAATCTGATGACCCCAAATCCACTGATAACTATCGCCCAATATCCATCCTCCCTCATCTTAGTAAATTACTCAAGAGAGCTGTACACAACCAATTTGCTGAATACATAGACAGGCACAGCCTCCTATGCAACCAACAGCATGATTTTTGCAAGAACCATTCCACTGCCACTGTCCTTGCCCTTCTGACAGACCACATCATCTCCATCATGGACAAAGGTAAAGCCACTGGGGCCATCTTCATTGACCTCTCGAAGGCTTTCAACATGGTTAACCTTGCCTTCCTCACCTCCAAGCTTAGCCTCCTAGGCTGTTCACAGGACGTCACCAACTGGATCTCCAACTATCTGACTGGCTGATCACAATTCATGTGTTTAGGCCAAACTTGCTCCACCACTCTGCCTGTCTCCGTGGGGGTCCCTCAAGGTTCAAACCTGGGCCCTCTCCTCTTCTCCATATTTGTCAACTCATTTCCCTCTGATAGCCTCAATTGCCACTCCCTTCTGTATGCTGATGACCTTGGTCTCTTCCACAGCGACAAGTCCATGGCCACTATCTCCTCAGAACTCTCGCACAATTATGCCTCAGCCCACAACTGGTTTTCAAATAACCTCCTCTTAGTTAATGCCAAGAAAACAAAATTAATGCTGTTCAGATCTAAGCCTTTTCTTACTAAATCCTAAACTCATGCCCCCTCAGCATTCTCTCCCCCATGGCTCATCTTGAAGACGTTGATACTTATAAATACTTAGGAGTATTGCTCGACCCTGCTCTCACCTTCACTGAGCATGTCCACTCCATTATCAGTAGGCTTCATCAGAAATTGGGTGTCGCATATCAATTCAAACAATACCTCATCCCTGAAGCCAGACTAGCAATTGTCCAGGGAAATCTCCTCCCTATCCTGGACTACTGCTCTCCCATATACTCCAGGACCTCTGCTGCCACTATGGCTAAACTCTCTACTGCCTGTAACAGTGCCTGTTGGTTTGCTTTACTGGCCCCATTCTCCACCCACCACTGCACACTCTACAGTACCCTGGGATGGCTACCGCTGCAGGGATGCTTTGACTTTGCCCTTTGTGGCATGGTGGACAAAGTCTTCCGCAAAGGGTACCAAATCCCCCCTTGCTGCCCTACTGAAAACCCGTACCCTGCACTGTATCCTCTGCTCAACTGGTATCCATCATCTAGCTATTCCCAGGGTATCCACCAACATGGGCAACAGGGCCTGGTCTACAGCTGCCCCCTCACAGTGGAACAGCCTGCTGGCAGAATTCCAGACCATCAACACTCACTTCAGCTTCAAATCCAGCCTCAAAATATGGCTCCTGGAAAACTCCTACTGCCACTGTCCCAAGGGGTACCTTCCTGGCCACTCTAGCCTACTAACTCCCAGGGGTTTACCCACCTAGCCACACTTGTCAACCTACCCCCAGGGGTTGCCCACTTAGCCTCACTTGTCCCCTACTACAATTTACCTCCTGCCTGTGTTCTTACTCAATAGGTTACTGATGTGTCAGCTTTCAACCTTGTACATAATGTATATTTAATTCTATGTATGACACACTGTATAGTTGTTCCCACTGTATATGCTATGTCACAATCGTGCCCACCTGACTTATGTACCTACCTTTGTTTACAACTGCTGTTTGTGTACCTAGCGTCATATTGTAAACAGCATTCGCTGTCACTCACTGGACTTATATGATACCAATGTATTGTGCTGCAATTGATGTATCTGAATCTGATCTCCTACATGTGTAATCAGTTGCTCACCTTGTATTCTGTACCATCCTGTGCCATGTGTCATGGCCTGGGTCATGCCTGAAAATGGTCCCTGGGATCAGCACACTTACCCAGTTATCAAAGTCATAAATAAAAATAAATAAATAAAATACCCTAGGATGCACTCCATCTGGACTATGTGCCTTGTTCAGCATTAGGGACATTTGGCCTTCCAACACCCTTTTGACTGGGATCTCTACATCCATCACCTCCTCTCTCCCTGCCCCCCTCCACCCTTCCCATGAGGGATAGACCCATCCCTCTCCTTGGTAAACAGTAAGCAGAAGTACTCATTTACTACTTCTGCCTGCTCTTTCCCCTGTTCTACCCACCCTCCCTCCTTCCTAAGCCTCACAATCTGGTCCTTGCAATTCCTCCTCCTCTCTCCTATATACATAAAGGAATCCTTTTCCCGTCTGTGATCCCCTGCACCAGCCTTAGTTCTTTTGAAGCCTTTGCTGCCCTCACTACCTTGCTCATCATCCTAGATGTCTTAACATAGTCCTCCCAATCCTCATCCCAGCAGGATCTCTTATACTTTCTAAAGGCCGCTGTCTTTTCCCTCACCCTCTCCACTACCTCTCCAGTCATCCAGCTAGGTCTCTTGTTCCTGGCCTTCTTGCTTTGTTATGAGCCAAAGGAATAATTACTGGAAAATACTCCCCAATGCATGCATGATCACTGTATTTCAGGATTTAGTTTTTTTGCGTATTTTCTTTTTTTTCTTGATGGCAGCTTGTCAAAGTGGAGACATGGTTGTGCCAGTCATCTAGCATTAAATTCTTTTTTTGAAAGAGGTGCAAGACACTCAGCACTCAAGAGGAGGGTTTGCAGCTCTAGCAAAAAGCCCACAACAGGGAAGCCCACTTACAAGAGTACACACAAAAGGCCAGGCAGTCACTGGTGAATGCAAAAAAGTGATTTATTCATTTAGCACAAAACAAAGAGAAGGGACAACTGATACTCCAGCGATTTAAATCCTACCCAGATTCTTCATCGGGAAGGGGCTGGATATGATTTGAAGCACTGGGGTTATCAACTGTTTACCTTCTGTTTCACCATGTGGAACATTAACACACAGCACTAGAGCACCAAGACAGTAGTTGAAGGGGTGTTGGTTCAGTCCCCAGTGAAGAACATTTTTTCTTTCTAACTACAATTTATGTAGCATAAGAGAAATTGCTAGATTTTATTACTGATGTCAGTGATAAGATCTTTCAGCAAGGTCTAAAGCAGACTTTCACAATATTAAACTGTTACTTTGTTGCAGTCAACTTAATTAGTTTGGGCTTTTAATAAAAAACAATGGAGCGTGGTGCTCACAAGCACTGCGGTGCTCCATCTGAGGTAACAAATGTAATCTTCTTTGAACCCCATATTTAAAGTCACCTGGCTGCACCGCACATGAGATAGTGATAGTAATAATGAAGAGCCCAGGCACAGAAAATTGACATATTCAGACATAGCGCAGGCCGAAGCACCTGCACAGTCTGGACTGAATATAGCCACAAAGCCCAATGGCACAATGGAACATGTGCAGCACACACAACCAGGTCTAAATATGGGAACTGCAGCACAAGTAGGGCCAGAGGATAGATGCACAAACAGTAGTGGTTGTAAAATGCAAGCGTGCACAATAGAACGTGGTCACGCAGCAGCACATCAGTCCAATGTACAGTTGATGCACGGTGGCCCAACATAGGGGCCAAAAGGGTGAGGAGCACTGAATGCAATGGGCCACCACTGCGCACCATACAAACATGCTCAGGTCTGTGCACAGCAGTACACAGTGCCCAGGTGCAACACACAGTGCTGTAGGACAGGGGAACATGGTTTACCTATGCTGAATCAACACCACTGTTGTCAAAGTTCAGCATAGTAAGATACTTAAATAGCAGGAAACAGGATAGGTTACATTCAGGGAATAATACTGAAAAAGGCTCAATATTGCAACAGGGCCCCAAAAAGGGAGAAAACCAGGCCTGGAAAGCCATGTACACAAATGCTGATCTGGATTGGGTCACCATCATGGAGACATGGTTTAAGGACAACCACGATTGGGAGGTAACTATTCTGGGATACTGCCTTTTTCAAAGGGACAGACTTGAAAGAAAAGGGGGCGGGGTGGCAATGTATGTTAGGAAGGAAATAAAAGCTACCATGGCCCAGGACACTCACACTGAAGCCGAGGCTCTTTGGGTTATCTTAAAGCCAGAAAAGGTACAGTTACTACAGTAGGAGTATTGTACAGGCCCCCCTCAATCAGCTAGCAGGGAGACAAGGAGATACTAGAATCCATTTACAATATGAGTATTAAGGGGGATGTAGTATTGGTGGGCGACTTCAATTTGCCAGGAATAAATTGGGGAAACCATTCTGCTGTTACAACAAGAAGCAAAGACTTCCTTGACACTCTGCACTTATCGGGCCTAAGGCAGCTTGTCAAGGAACCAACAAAGGGGGAAGCCATCCTTGACCTGTTACTCACCAACAGTGACATCACTTCAAGGGTAGAAGTCGAGAGCAACCTAGGATCTAGCAACCACCAGATGGTGTGGTTCCAGGTTAAACCGGAAAATGAAATCAAGCACACTAAAACTAAAGTCTTGGATTTCAGATGCGCAGATGTTGATAAAATTATGGAAAAGCTCAGCCTTAACCTGGCTAAATTAACACGGACAGAGGAAGTAGATAAGTATTGGGCATCTCTAAAGGAAGCTATCATAGGCACATCAAAACAATGTATGAAATGTGTTAGTAAAGCCAAGAAGAGAAGAAAACCCCTATGGTTCTCCAAGGAAATGGCCGCCAAGGTCAGGGAGAAATGGATGGACTTCAAAAGATACAAGCAAACAGGTTGTGAAAAAGACAAAGACAAATACAAGCAGAAACTGAAGGAAACAGAAAAGCAAATCAGGGTGGCTAAGGCGCAAACAGAAGAAAGGATCACCTTGAAGGACAAAAAGGGAGACAAGACCTTCTTTAGATATATAAAGGAGAAAAGGAAAACCAGTGGAGGTATAGTTAGACATAAAGGAGAAGATGGGGAATGCACAGAGAATGACAAGGACAAATCAGAAATCCTTAACAGATACTTTTGCTCAGTATTTACTTAGAAAGAAGAAGGTTGTGGTCCCACCTTGACAGAAAAAAGTTCAGACAGCAGCAATATGAATTTGGCAACTTTCACAAAGGATAGTGTCCTGAAAGAGCTAGAAAAACTTAGGGTTGACAAGGCCATGGGTCTTGATGAAATACACCTCAGGATACTGAAGGAACCTAGGGAAGACCTGGTGGCACTACTGACTGAACTGTTCAACTTCTCGCTTGAAGTTGGGAAAATTCCTATGGACTGGAGGAAGGCCGCAGTTGTCCCTCTTCATAAAAATGGCAGTAGGGAAAGTGCTGGCAATTACCACCCAGTAAGCCTGACCTCAATTGTTGGTAAAACAATGGAAACCCTAATTAAGGAAATAATTATATCCTTTCTCAAAGAAAATGATGTAATGGACTCAAGACAGTATGGCTTCACCACAGGAAGATCATGCCAGACAAACCTAATAGATTTCTTCAATTGAGTAACAAAGACAGTAGATCAGGGAAGTGCTGTGGGTGTAATATACCTAGACTTCAGCAAAGCCTTTGACTTGGTCCCACATAGAAGACTATTGAACAAACTTGCCAGTACAGGAGTTGGGCATAAAGTGGTAAACTGGGTATGGAGTTGGCTTAGTGTAAGGACTCAGAGGGTACTTGTAAACGGGCAGCTATCAAAGGAGAGAGGGGTAACTAGTGGTGTGCCACAGGGATCAGTGCTGGGGCCTATCCTCTTCAGTATTTTTATCAGTGCCATATCTGTGGGCCTAGAAGGCAAGGTGTGTTTATTCGCAGATGACACAACGATATGTAATAGGGTAGACACTCCTGGGATAGTGGAAAGGATGAAGGCTGATCTTCAAAGACTAGAAAGGTGGACAAAAACTTGGCAATTAAATTTCAGTGCCAAAAATTGCAACGTCATACACCTAGGAAGGACAAAATCCTTGTGAGGAATACCTCCTGTATGGAGTGAAATTGGAAGCCACAAAGCCGGAAAGAGATCTGGGGGTGATTATAACAGATGACCTGAAAACATCCAAGCAGTGTGAAAAAGCAGTGTTAAAGGTGAACGGTATGTTAGGCTGCATAGGAAGAGGAATTACAAGTAGAAAGATGGAGGTGATTATGCCACTGTACAGATCAATGGTAAGGCCTCACCTGGAGTACAGTGTGCGGTTCTGGAGACCTCACCTCAAAAAGGACATAGACAGGAGACAGTGCAAAGGACAGCTACAAAAATGATACTTCGACTCCACAACAAGACATATGAGGAATGTCTGCATGACCTAAACATGTACTCCCTGTAACAACACGGAGAAAGGGGGGACATGATTGAAACCTTCAAGTACTTGAAGGGAATAAACAAGGTCCAGGTTCAAGACCTATGTCAGATCAAGAATCATGCAAGAACGAGGGGGCATGACATGAAGCTGGAAGGAGGCAAGATCAAGAGTAACACAAGAAAGTTCTTCTTTACCGGGAGGGTGGTGGATACTTGGAATGGCCTTCCACCAGAGATTGTGGAGACTAGGTCAGTCAGATGATTCAAGAAGGCATGGGATAGGCACAAAGGTATTACAACACTGAATAGCAGTTAAGGGAGTGGGAGTAGGGTTATGGGCAGACTAGATTGATCATGCGGTCCCCTTCTGCCATCACTTTCTATGTGTCTATGTTTCTATGTACACAATGTCGACAGACAAAATTTTGCTTGTCAGACATTGTCTTCTTTTCTTTTTGGGGTCTGCACCCCCCAAACCCCCATGTGTGGAGCTGCACCCCCAAGCCACTTCTATAAATATCTAACTCCGAGTCGGAGTTGATTCGAAGGGGGGGTGAAACACAGTGAAAGGGCAAAATTTAACCCTCTGGTCCTTCACAGCGACAATCTCTAAACCTGTAAAGATTATTGCTGTGAGAGATTTCACCATGTGGGTTTCGATCTGCAGTTGGCACACGGGGAACAAAACAGTGGCCTGCAGCCATGGATACCCGCAGATGGTGGAGTAAGTTGCATGCTGCAGCATACAAGCCAAAGTGGACAAAGGCCGGCAGTGCAACAAGGTCACAACCAATATGACTGAGCAGCCTGCCAGAGACACATGGGGGCACCACAGTGGTGTGCTTTGGCTGGTGACAGTCCAGGACATCACAATGAAGGTATTTTAGAGTATGTGCTGCAGGCAGCTGCACTGAAACAGTGTCCATTAAACAAAATGCAACTACCTAAAGACAAAGGAGACTTGGCTCTACCCGACTTTTTTAAATATTCTATAGCAACTGTGCTTACTCATCTTGCAAAATGGCTGATTCCTTAGAATCAGACACCGCTGTGGCTTTTGATAGAAAGAGCTCTATTCAATTTCCCATTAAACAATGTGTTGGTGTTTCAACCCCGAACATCTATCCGTGTGATGCAGGGATCTTTCTTTACTAAGGCCATGCTTCGGGGATGGAAGAGATTTCTCAACCACCCCAAAAATCACTTTATAGCAAGATAGATGGGCATCCCAGCCTGGAATTCAAAGTTTCCCCAGCCCTGACGGATCCGATTTTCCATAGATGCTGGGAGCGGGGTTGATATATACCTACCGGTTTTATGATGGAGGTATTTTTAAATCTTTTGCCCAGTTATGGATAGAATTTTCTCTGTCACAGAGGAATTTCTTCCACTACCTACACATATAGCATTTCTTAGGGACAGAACTGAGAACAGACACCCCATATCATTCCACCCCCACTATGTACATTACTTACGCCATTAGTCCTTTCATGCATCAACATCTCGTATCAAGATTATACAAAGTGCTGAATAATATCTCTTCATATAGCATGGGCAATATCCAGCTCAACTGGGAATCAGAGCTGATGTCAAATTTAACATCAAGAGATTGGCTCTATATATGGTGCCAACAACATAGTCCAGAGTTAACTCTCGATTCGGTAAAGCGGCAATTAGCTTCTCACTGCCCACCCTATGGAATAATCTACAAAGGACACTCAAACTAAGCGCCCTTGTCTCCCTACCCATCTTCAAGGAGCTATACGCGCATACAGTTACTGAAGTCTGTAATTGTTTTGCCGGTTCCATACCAGCTCCAAAATCATTCGAAGCTCGCCCCCTGGCTTGAATCCTGTCTTCAGCCGCCTCCAAGGTACGAGCGAAGTTTCATCTTAATGCCAAGAGAGAAGCTGATTGACCTACTATTGTATCAGCATTGTACTCTCCACTCTCCACCCTTCATATCGCTCCCTATTCCTATGCGCTTACGTATTTTTCTCCTGTCATATAGACACGACCCTACATACGTATGGGGTCTACAGTCCATATTTGATGTTATCCCTTGTCTGGGGTTAACTGTGTTTTTTTTATTCGATTTATTATCTTGTATAACTTTCTCTGGGGGCAGTGCCCTATCTGTATAATGTATCAACCTTGCGTTGAATGTGAAAATGTTGTATTCTTGTGTAAAACAGGTCCTCCTTGTAAACGAGTTCTGCTCAACTCTGACTGCTTGTATAAATAAAGACTTTGATTGATTGATTGATTGACAACACAAAACTACAATTTCCTACACTTGGAGAGAATTCTCCTGGAAAATAGTAGTACGGTACGTCCATACCACACAAATCACTGCCAAATATTCCACCTCTGGTGATTCCTCTTGCTGGAGAGGATGTGGGAAGGAGATGGCCACACATTCTCATATTTTTTTGGTTCTGCCAGATCATGATCTCCTTCTGGCACGGGGTAGGGAGACAGCTAGAAGATCTTTTCCCCAGTCTTGGACCTCTTACCCCTGAAGTGGCCCTCTTCTTGCATCTGCCAAGACAAGTCAGGAACTCCCACCAAATGTACTTAATTAGCATATTATTGGGAGCAGCCAAAAAAGTAATAACCAGATTATGGCTAAAATCAGATCCCCCCCCCCCCGCTGAGTATAACAAACTGGGAGAATATGGTATATGAAATATACACAATGAAAAGCTTAACAGCTAAGCTACAAAATAAAACGTTGGTACTGAAGAACGGATGGACTCCTTGGTTCCTATACATAGCCCAACACTGCTCAGATTTAATACCCTGATTAGACTATACATTATTAATCCCATTACGCACAAAATTCTATTGAATATTTAGCCCTAGCTGGGGAAGAGACGGTCGACCTGTTCCATTACAACCTCTCCCCGGGGGATATGGAAGATTGTTTACTCTTTTTGTAATCTTACAGATTAAAGTTCTAGTGCTTCTCAGGAGGAGCAAATATATATGGACTTGAAATATGGAAAATAAGTACCTCCCCTCCATATAGGACAGAGTTTCATATTATACAAGGGACAAGTTAAACATCATCACTACAATTTAGATTGTGTATACTATGCTCCTGTCTAATGTACAGTTGTCTGATACAGCATTATCTGTACATCTGCTGGAAAAATGACTTCCTTGTGCCACTTAAATAACAATAAAAATTACATTTGTTTTTTTAAAAAAAAGAAAATGTCCATGGCCTGAGCTGCCACAGGAAACTGGCAGGAGGTAGGTGTCACAGACCCATCAGACAGCACATGCACCTGGACACAGGACAACACACAGTGGAGCAACCCTGTAGGTTAATAAGGTGCACTGTGAGATGCAAAGAGCCCCTCCCGGCACACCTGTGGACAGGGGGCTCAGGGGATAACCTTCATAATCATGTTGGTAATAAATAACACACACTGCACACAGGTAGTTGTTTCATGAAAAAATATATTATTAACAACAAACAACAACAAGAAACATATGTATAACAATAGAACAATATAAAAAATCACCACCTTCAGGAATTTCTGCAAAACATCACCACCAGGTATCAGCATTTTCATTTTAAATCAACTTATTGGAAGCCATCCCGAGCAAAACTAAATCTAACAACTAAGTCTGACAAACTCTGTGATGTTGGGTCCTGAACCGAATCCACATTTTCATCTGACCCACTCCTAAAGAAACTGTACTTGTCCATGAGGGCTATTCTACAATCACTTTATGGAACAAAGGATACATACAGACAAAAGGTTTTCACATCCTGCATATGCCCAGGCCACAGTTCATTACCTTCAGGAATTTAAAACATTCCGTAACTCTGGACATCAGCAGTTCACCGTTTCCTCTAGATTTAATTTTTCTTCTTCATTCTTTGGCTCTTGTGTCAGCCAGAGGAGGCAGCCAGCTCAGACAAATACTTTGAAGAACAAAGGAAACATACAAACTGCCAAACTATTGTAATCATTGATATTGCTTAATATATAACTACCAAGCAGTACTAAAATGGCAGTATAGAGCAGTGGTTTAAGGCTCTAAGCTGCAAATCTGGTGACATCCAGCAGATGAGACCTGGGTTTGAATCCCACAGCTTCCACTTGCATACTGTGTGACCCTGAGCAAGTCATTTAACTTCTCTGTGCTCCCCGGTCGCTCCTGTAAAAAAGCTTTCAGCTCAGTGTGCTACTCCTGGTTAAACAACTTAAAAAAAAATACAGGTGCTTTAGCAAGGGCGTGTTTATGTTTTAACATATGCCTGCAGGGACCGCAACTAGATGGTCTAAATCAACAGGCAACTTGTATCTTGGCGTTTGGGCATTTTTGCTCACATACTCACCGGTATAAAATAAAAATTGATTGATTAATTGATATCCAGTATACTAGGTAACGGGATTGTCTTTGAGTTTTAGCTTTCTAACCCTAACCTTGACCTCTAATTACTACTGCTCACACTCTACTCCAAGTAGACTAGTGGTACCTGGACCTTGTTTCCCTCATTTTTTCCCTTCTGCCTCCTCCAGGTCATTAGGGGACAGGAGTTTGGCCCTTATGATGAAGCTGCTTGGCTCCTGCTTTGCAATGAGGTGAGGCCTCCTCTAATGCTTGCCTGTGTTGACCTCTTTGTGGTCCCAGCTGCCCACTGCGCCCCATGATGTTATGTAGCTGAGCCGTCTTTTACTTACTCAAACCTTCTTCTGGGGAAAATGACTCTTCCTTGCAGCCTTATGTACCTGACTTTCATCGGTCCTGCTCTACTCCCTGTATCACTTATAGGAGGTGCTCCCAACTTAAATGGTACCAGGAAATCTGGCTCTACTTATTATGGATTTGTTTGGCCAGAGATGTTGAGTCAAACTCAGGTTCTCCACTTGTAGCTTCACCTCAAAACACCACCACATGGTTTTCTTCAAAGGAACTCAAAATCACGCATATGAATATTCGCAGCCTCACTGCTAACTTTGCCGAATTGGAAGCCTGTGTTGCCCATCACTCCCCAGACATACTTGGCCTCATGGAGACCTGGCTCAGATCTAAAATACCAGACTCCCTGTGTGCACTAAAAGGTTACAAGTTCTTGAGAGCTCATCGCTCCACATCCAAACTGGGGTGTGTGTTGTGTTGCATTGTACTTTAGAGAGCATTTCTCAAACAACATCTCTCCAGACCAACCACCAAATGGCTGTGAGTTACTGCATGCTGTGCTCCTTCTGGGAAACGCCAAGAAATTGAGCATCATCTGCGGCTACAATCCTCCAAAGAATGGATTGAAAGGATTGACCGACGTCATTCAATACCTTGCATTACTGAAGTGGGAGTCGGAATTACTCCTCATCGGGAATTTTAACCTTGATTGGCTTGGGTGCAATATTGGTTCAATGGAGGAAGTTCTAGGCAAGCTTCATCTCTCTCAAGTGATAACAAGTCCGACCAGAATTGCATCCAATAATAACCATCAATCTCTTATAGACTGGATACTCACAAACAGGAAGGACAGGATAACAAATGCAGAGATGCTGCCCAATGCTATCAGCAACCACGCGCCTGTCTTTTGTATATGGAGTGCTTGCTCTCATAAACCTCCTCTAAAAGAAATCCAGTTTCAAGATTTCTCTAGCCTAGATTATGGATCCCTGGCTCAGGCTGCCCAGCTCATTGACTGGTCCCCACTCTATCATACCACTGACATAGATGAAGCATTCAAATTCCTACATACCACCCTTCTTAACCTCCAAGATGCATTTGTTCCCCTCAAGAAACAGCGTATCAGAGGCTCCCTGACCAGATGGATAAACAATCAATTACTTGCACTAATGAAAAGAAGGAATAAAGCATGGTCCAATGCCAAACACACCCAGGATCACTTAGACTTCACCGCATACAGACAGCTCAGGGAGGAATGCATGAAAGCAATCCACAATGCTAAAAGTGCTTATTATCAACAGCTCCATCATTCATCTACTTGTAACCCCCAGAGTTTTGGGAATTATGTGAAATCCTGCATGGGACACGGTACTAATTCATTGATAATCGACATGACCCTGGATGGCACCAACTGCAAAAAGAACTTAGTTACCATTGCTTATGCCCTAAATGCTCACTTCTCAGACCTATCCCATTTCTTCTGCCAGTCTGATCATGATTCAACCTCTCCCATGGACCCCTGTCCCCATGCTCCCCATGCTGTGACCTCAAGCCAGTCACCAAAAAGAACGTTTTTCAGTTTCTCAGATCCATCCCCAACATTGGCTCTGCTGGCTCAGATGGGCTCCTACTGAAGTTTCTTAAGCTGGCTGCCCCTCTCATAGTGGCACCCATCACCCTTCCTCCCTCCTCCTTTACTGGCTTTTAACTCCCCCGCTTCTACCAACCCCATATGTCTGTCCCATGCCCTCTTGAATACAGAATACAGAGGCACAGAATAATGACATCAGAACAGTTATGGACAAGGGGAATCTCACAGGAGCGATATTCATATACTTAACCAAGGCATTCAACCTGGTAGATCACATCCTGCTGCTAGAGAAACTGCTTGCTTTGGGCTTCTCATCTCCCATGCTGTCTTGGTTCAAAAGCTACCTGTTGGGTACATGGTCATTTGTCGAAATAAATGGTGCCAAATCAGGTCTTGCCTCCAACAAGGTCGGAGTTCCTCAGGGATCCATCCTTGGACTGCTACTATTCTTTCAATTTGTCAACAACCTGCCCAAACCTCTTAGCCCCTGCAAAGCCATTCTGTATGTGAATGACATGGTCCTCTACACCAGAGCTGCCAACATCACTGACATCAGCAACAAACTCATCCTGGATTTTGACACCATCCAGTCATGGATATCATGCAACAAGCTCCGTCACAGTGTAAAAAAAACAGTCACCATGCTCTTTGGCTCAGCACCCAGACTCAGAGCCTGCCCTTCTTTGCTTATTATAAGGGGGCCTGGAGGTTCCTCTCTTGACATGGTGGACTCTTTCAAGTATCTGGGCAACACCCTCAATCCATCTCTTGACTTCAACCTTCATATTTCAACTGTATGCAAATCTGTCCACATTAAGCTTGGCATCGTGTATAAGATTCGTCACAACCTTACTTCTGCTGTGAGACTTGCCATCGCTCAGGGTGTAGTAAGACCTGGCCTCACATATGGCCTCTTATCATACATGGATGCAAATAAAGCTGTTCTAAGCAAATGGGAGACCTGTCATAACAGCATCTGTCGTTTTGCTCTATCTATGCCAAGGCACACCCACCACTGTGTGCTCTATGCTGACCTTGGCTGACTTTCCCCTCCCTCATACTGGACATATGCCACTTGTTGCACCATATACAAAATAATCAGAAAAAGGCTTCCTGAGTCTATCGCTTACTGGTTCAAACCTTCCTTACCAACCTACTCCCTGTGCTCGATGAACAACTCTCTAATGGATATCCCCAAATGCAACACTAGGATGGGTGAGAATGCCTTTGTGGTGTCTTGACCAAAACTCTGGAACTCTCTCTCTAAGGAACTGAAACACATGCACTGCCACCATATCTTTATAAATGGCCTCAAAAATCACCTACAAATCATGGACAAATGCTCTTGCTTCTAAACTATATGGAGTACTGACCTGGTTCTTTGCTCTCACCAGGGCCCCACTAACACTTCTGGGACTCCTCTATTCCAGCTTACTGCTCTTAGAACCAAGCTGCTGGCCACGTATCCTTGACTCCCCTATTAATCCTCTGGATAATTCTTCCCACCCTCTGTTTCATGGTGCCCTCTGTATTTACATGGGTTATTTCTTTTCCTTACACTGATGATTGCCTGTTGAATTCCTTGTACTCTCTTTGTATATTCATTGTACACCATGTGTTTATTGTGTATCCTACTGTTTTCTGTGCTATATGCTGTCTGGAACTCCCTTGTTATAATATGTTGATTTTGTCTGTAACTCTCCCAGATTATGCCTGAAAATAGAAAATGTTGTTGTTTACTGCACTTACCTGATCAACATAAACTAAATAAATAAATAACACAGCTATACAAGTTAAAAAAGGGGATTGGGGTGAAGACACAAGGGGTAAAACTGGGAAGGGGTGAAACTATTTACAGTGGTGGAAGGGCAAGGGTGGTGCAGATATGGGGGGGGACAAAGGGACAGGGGCTAGGGAAACTGTCTAGAGAATCAGAGTGCACCAGGGGGTGGAGGTGGGGCATGCTGCTCCTTCATGGCAGTGAGATGTCTTCATAGCTCAACAATGGACACTGCCATATGGTGGTAGACTGTCAGAATGGACCTGCCATCTCTCAATATGGCACCCTGCTGGAGCACCAGTGTCCTTATCCCCAGGGACCGGTGTGCATGCTGTGTTCTCCTCCCAGGCATCATTGCAGGCTAGACCTGCCCTAAGGGGAGAAAAAGAATAATCAGTACAGCAGCAGTAGCAATGTGGTGATGTACATGCACAAAATTCCCCCAACCCCCCAACACCCAAAACCAAACAAGATAGGTGAGATGTGAGGTTCTGTTTCTGTGGTGTGCAGCCCACAGGCAGTGTCACATTGCTGCGTGCCACAGTGGCCACATATGTGTGTAGCAGATGTGTGCCAGGGGCACTGGTGATGTGACCAGGGTGTGATGGCACATTAGGCACCTGAAGGAAGTGCAGCCCACAATGCCCCATGCAAAATGTGACATGGGCACATAGGTATGTGGTGGGTGTGCAACAGCACTAGCTAATATACACCGTGCAATGGCAGGTGTAGATGTGGGACAGCTGTGCACAACACAATGAACATGGCTGTGGCACCACAAGGGGGATAATATTGATAGACCACGCAGGGCAGCAGAGACTGCATGGGAATAGGGCACATGGCCATGTCCCTCATAGAAACAGAAACATAGAAATTGTAGGCAGGTAAGGACCGCAAGGCCCATCCAGTCTGCCCGTAGGCCCTATACATTGTATGTGGCCACTGACCCTATGTGATCAATGGCTTTTCATCACTCCCTCCCCTCTCAAACATCCCCTGTGCCTGTCCCAGGCATGCTTAAACCTCTCCACTGTGCTTGCTCCCACTACCTCCTGTGGCAGACTATTCCAAGTATCGATTATCTTTTCTGTGTAGAAAAACTTCCTCACATTACCTCTTAATCTACCCACTTCCAATTTCATATTGTGCCTCCTTGTTCTAACACTTTTTCTACATTGGAAAAGGTCCCCCACCTGCACCTTGTTTATGCCTTTGAGGTACTTGCAAGTTTCAATCATGTCCCCCCGCTGTCTCCTCTCCTCCAGTGAGTTCATATTGAGGTCCCTTAATCTCTCCTCATATGTTTTGTGGTGCAAGCCCTGCACATCTTTGTTGCCCTTCTCTAGATAGTCTCCACCTTATCTATGTCCTTACACAAGTGTGGCCTCCAGAATGACATGCAGTACTCCAGGTGAGGCCTTACCAATGTTTTATATAATGGCATCACCACCTCCTACCTCCTGCTAGTGAGACCCCTGCCTTAGCACCCCAGCATGCCACTGGCCCTTCCTGCTGCCGTTGTGCACTGCTTTGATACCTTAAGGTCATCAGAGATGATAACCCCTAGATTCCTTTCCTCTTTGGTGACAGTCAGCTCCTCCCCCCCAACCTGTAGCTCTCCCCAGGGTTCCCTCCACCATATGTGCCCTGTGGGGCTGCCAGCAGTCACAGGGCACAGTGGACACCACAGGCTGATGGGAGAGACTGAGACACACTGCCAGGGGACACAGCAGACCACTTTGGGAATGACCACCATGCACCACTGCTAGGCTCGATGGATCCTTGCAAATAGGGAGGATGAATACAGAGAGGCCTGTGTGTGGGGGCATGTAGCAGAGGAGCAGTAGGTGGACAGTGCTGGTCACATGCTGTACACACAGGCTGCTATACGGCATGGTGGTGTATGCCATCCCAACAGGATGTGAGTAAAGAGGCAATGCAAACACAGTATACATCAAGCTCAAGCCATGCCTGCCATCCATGGGGAGCATGTCCTCAGGCCTGTACTGTGGATACACACTACCCAGCAGCATATGAGACAAGGTCATGCTGGTCCACCCCTACAAACATATGAAAATTGCCAGCAGATACAGGCCAGATGGTCTATTAAGTCTGCTCGAATGTGCAGCTAGCATGCTTTATACTGCAGCTGCTCCTCCCACCCCAACCCTTATATCCAAATTCAGGCCAATGCTTGCTGAAACCCCTCCTCCCTCGGTGACCTTCCCCATAATTGTCCCATCTCCTCTTAAAGCTACCCACCGATTTTACATATACCACTTCTTTAGGTAGTGCATTCCACCTTGACACTACCCTTTCTGTGAAATATTGCCTTCTCATTTTCCTCCTGAATCTTCCACCCTCCAGTCTCAGACTGTGCCCCCCATGTCCCTCCCACCTTTTAAATTAAGAAATCCATCTGTACCAGTCTTGTTTAAGCCTTTCATATATTTAAAGGTTTCTAACACGTCCCCTCTAGCCCTCCTTTCCTCCAGGGAGTACATGTTGAGCTACCTCAGCCTCTTCTCATAGGGTTTGTCTTCCAATCCTAGGATAATCTTGGTTGCTCTGCATTGGACCCCTTCCAGCAATTTAACATCTTTCTTTAAGTAAGGGCACCAGAACTGCATGCAGTACTCCAGGTGCAGCCTCACCAACGACCTATACAGTGGAAGGATTACCTCCCTTCTCCTGAAGTGATTCCCTAGGCTATGTACCACAGCATCTTATTAGCCTTAGCTGCCACTTTCCTGCACTGAGCTGAGTGATTCATATACCCTGTTATTAACACTCCAAGATCTTTCTCCTTCTCTGTAGTGGCTAATAGTATACCCCCTAGCTGATAACAATTCCTTGGGTTCCTTGCTCCCAAGTGCATGACTTTGCATTTCTTTGCATTGAACCCCATCTGCCATGTGTCTGACCATTGCTCAAGTTTTGCCAGGTCATCCTGCAGCCCCTGTCACCCTTCTGCATCATCTACCACCACACCGATGTTGGTGTCATATGCAAAAAGGCTGATCTTGTTCTTAAATCTATGTGAGGTGTCGGCAATAAAAATGCCAAACAACACTGGCCCAGTACAGAGCCTTGTGGTACTCCACTGGCTACAGCTCTTGGAGTCGAGATTCCCCCCCACCCAACAACTACTCTTTGCTGCCTGTTCTGCAGCCAGTTCCTGATCCAACCCATTAATTTCTCCCCTGCCCCTTGGTAACCCAACTTGTTGATCAGCTTCCTGTGTGGCACAGAATCAAAGGCCTTGCTGAAGTCCAGGTACAGAATATCCACCATTTGGCCCGTGTCAATCAAGATTTTTATTTGTTCCACAATAAGAAATTACAAAACAAACAAACATAAAATTTGTGCAACATTTCATTCGACAGTACAAAACATTTTGAGATATGATCTTAAAAGTACTTATTGTAAGGTACAACATGCATGACGCAATACCTTAAAATAACCAATGAGTACCATAGCTTCAGATTATGCAGACACAAATTAATCTCCCAATCTTGGAGGTGCTCACCTAACAATTATAGGCCCAGCATAAAGCCCAACTATATCAGCTTTAATCCAGTCACACATAATGTATAATTTTTAGCCATAGTGTTTGTCCAATGTTTATCCATGTAGCCAACCTCTTAGTATTTCAAAATAAACAACCTGCATTGTTCACTATCAAGTAAATATAATGAATGCTTGTTGAGTTAAATAATAGCCAGCTCATAGCTGTGGTCAAAAAACAGACTTAATCTAGAATTGGAAGGCTCCGCCTCCACTTGGTAATATATCCCTATTGTTCCAGGGTTAAACGGCTCAGAATACTCTCAAAGCTCGAACAAATTATTAACAAGATAAGGCTCCAAATTATATCAGGAGTTCATAAACATAAATACATTTTTTTATGAGGTTCCATTTATGTCCAGGAGCAGTCATTTGCCTAAAAGGTTGCCACTATTTTCAGGAGTCCTTCCTTGGGATACACCAATGCCATATCTTACTATTTACTCAAATCAAAACAATTTGCAGAGCAACAGAAATAATCAGTATAGGGGCTGTGACATAGTTTGTCCAAAAAACGTCCTATATCCCCATCATTTTATATAGATAAGGAATTAATTAAGTTCTAACAAATGTCTTGTAACCAGGACATAGAACAATACCTTTTAGAGGTAGAATCACCTGGCAGTCTTAATCAGTTACAATTATGACATTTCTCCTTAAACAGAGTCCATAAAGGAAGGATTGATTGTCTGGCTGAATATTACCGATTAATGCCACTACCTCAGAGGTTGCCAAGAAAGAGGAGAGGCTGGACCAGGGTGGGCTCAAGGAGGGACAGGGTGGTGGAACAGAGTTGCATCCCTCCAGCTGTACCTCTCCACAATTCATTCGCTCTTCTGGTGGATAGTGGTTCCTCTATGGAGGCACCTGCAGTGGAGACCAAGGAGGATGCTGGGAACCTTCACAAAGGAGACCCAAAGGAGGGTGGCATGGGACCCACAGGGAAGGAAACAACTCCTGGTGGGGGACCCAATCATTAGGGGGTAGAATTGGGGAGGAAGGGGAGGGAGGGCAGCCTCTCTGGCGCCACGGCTTGAGGGACAGGAAGCTGAATCCTCAGGATCGTGGGAAGGAGCTGCACGAGGAGGAGCTGGATGTCATTGTCCACCTAGGGACAAATGACCTGGCTAGGAATGGGATCAGAGCAGTGCAAGAGGAGTTTGTAGAGTTGGGGGCCTTAGAAAAGTAGCGCATACGGTAACATTCTCGGAGGTGCTGCCTGTCTATGGCAAGGAGATGCTAGGGCACTTCTCACCAGGGAATTCAATGAGTGGTTGAAAAACTGGTGTGGAGCTCAGGGTTTTGGCTTCATTGGGGACTGGGGAGCCACCTGGAGGGATGCAGACCTATACTGGTGCGATGGTCTGCATCTGTCCAAGGGGGGAACCAGGATCCTAGGTGAGAGGTTTGAATGCTTCATTGGCAAGCATTTAAACTAGCCAAGGGGGGAGGCAATGAAAAGAAGCAGGGAAATCCAAGCCTCCCCCCACAAAACATGGTGGTTAGGGAGGTAAACACCAAGGTACAGAAGTTATTAGGGAGCAGAACAGATTTAAATGTAAAAAAAGGCAAAGGCAGTAAGGACAGAAATGGGGCTAAAAGGGGTAAGGCTATCAAAAAGTGGAGTGTGATGAGTACCAATGCCTGTAGTCTGTGTAACAAGCTCCCTGAACTAGTGGCCTTGATGGAAGAGGGTTGCCTGGATATTGTGGCAGTCACAGAAACATGGTACACAGAGAACCATGACTGGGATGTCAACATACCAGGATACACAATCTACAGGAGGGACAGGGAGGGTAAAAGAGGAGGAGGAGTAGCTCTGTATGTAAAGGAAGGGATCAAAGCAACAGAACTAAAGAGCAAACAGGGAGCAGATGAGGCACTTTGGGTCACCCTGGAGACAGGAAATGGCACCACAATCCGCATGGGGGTTGTATACAGACCCCCATCTCAGGGGGAGGGAATGGACAAGGAAATGATAGAAGGCTTTCTTAGAATGGCAGAAAAAAGGGGAAATATTGTTGATGGGGGACCTGAATATGCCAGATGTTAACTGGAGCACCTTTGCTGCAGGCACGTCCAAGAGCAGGGTCATTCTTGATGCCCTACAGGGGGCATGCCTCAGACAGCTAGTATCAGAACCCACTTGGGAGGGAGCAATCTTACCTGGTACTTTCAAATGGGGATGGAGAAAGAATCTCAGATTTAGAAGTGGGTAGCCATATGGGAACAAGCGACCACCAAACAGTGTGGTTCACGATAAACACAGCCATACAATCAAGCCATACAAAAGCAAGAGTACTAGACTTTAGGAGGGCTGACTTTGGAAATGAGAGAGTGCCTCAGAAAAGCACTAGCAAACAGGCAAGAAGGAGGGTGGAGGAACAATGGGGAGTGATCAAAACAGCCATGACAGAGGCAGCAAGCCTTTGTGTAAAGCAAATCAATAAAACACAATGAAGGAAAAAACCGCTATGGTTCACAAAAGAGGTGGCAGGGAAGGTTAAGGAGAAAAGGACAGCATTCAGGAAATATAAGGAAACACAGAAGGAGCAGAACAGAGAACTTTATCAGTTAAAGCAGAAAGAGGCTGAGAAGGCAGTCAGAATAGCAAAGGCCCAAACTAAGGAAAGGATAGCCAATTCTGTTAAGAAGGGGATAAGACCTTTATAGGTACATTAGGGAGCGAAGAAAGACCAAAGGAGGGATACTGAAGCTTAGTAAAGGGGAGTGAATGTGGGTAGAGGGTGACAGTGAAAAAGCAGGGATACTGAACAAATATTTCTGCTCACTATTCACAAAGGAAGAGGAGGGGGAGTTACCTAAACCAAACAAGAGAAACACTCTGAAGACGGGGGTCGATACCAGTCCATTTACAGAAGAAAGAGTTCTGAAAGAACTAATAAAATTGAAGGTGGACAAAGCAATGGGGCCTGATGGGATTCACCCAAGAATTCTAAAAGAACTAAGGGTAGAACTAGTGACATCGCTTGACTACTCTCTTAACAAATCATGGGAGGATGGGTGGTACCCAAGGACTGGAGGAGGGCAGATGTGATTCCTCTTCACAAAAGTGGGAGCAGGACAGAGGCAGGAAACTACTGACCAGTTAGTTTGACCGCAGTGGTAGGGAAAATGATGGAATCACTTCTGAAGAAAGAATTGTTGAGTACCTAGAGGCCAGTGGGGCACAGGACCCAAGGCAGCATGGATTCACGATGGGAAGGTCATGTCAGACGAATCTAATAGATTTCTTTGACTGGGTGACCAAAGTAATAGACCAGGGAGGGGCTGTGGACATGGCCTACCTAGATTTTAGCAAGGCATTTGATACAGTCCCACACAAAGATTAATACACAAGATAGCCAGCCTTGGAATGGGTCCCAAGGTGGTAGCCTGATAAAAATTGGCTAGACAACAGGACACAAGGTAGTAGTAAATGGAATACACAGAAGAAAGAAGGGTTACTAGCGGGTACCGTAGGCTTCAATACTGGACCGGTCCTTTTTAATGTCTTTATAAGTGACATTGCAGAGGAACTGAAGGAAAAGTATGTCTCTTTGCAGATGACACAAAGATCTGCAACAGGGTTGATACACAAGATGGAGTGGAAAGGATGAGAAGGACTTGGCAAGGTTGGAGGAATGGTCAAATGTATGGCAGCTCAGATTCAATGCAAAGAAGTGCAAGGTAATGCACATGGGAAACAAAACCCAGGGAAACGTACAGAATGGGGGTGAGATACTGACAACAGTAAAATAGAAAGGACCGGGGGTAATTATATCAGATGACCTAAAGGTGGGCAAGCAATGTGGAGAAGGCAGTATGAAGGCTGGGAGGATACTGGGATGCATAGGAAGAGGCATCAATAGTAGAAAACAGGAAGTTGTTATCCCTCTGTACAGACAGTTGGTGAGACCCCATCTGGAGTACTGTGTGCAGTTCTGGAGACCCCATCTTCGCAAAGACATAGACAGAGTGGAGGCTGTCCAGAGGAGGGCAACCAAAATGATGCAGGGTCTGCACCAGAAGACATATGAAGAAAGACTAAAGGAGCTTAATATGTATACTCTTGAGGAAAGAAGGAGAGAGGGACATGATAGAAACTTTCAAGTTCCTCAAGGAATTAACAAAGTCCAAGAGGGTAGCATCTTCCAGAAAAGAGATGTGCAAGAACAAGGGGCACAATTTGAAGATAGAGGGGCACTGCTCAGGGGTAATGTGAGGAAGTATTTTTCACTGAGAGGGTTGTGGATGATGGAACAGCCTCCTGAGGAGGTCGTGGAGTCAAGAACAGTGGGGGACTTCAAGAATGCATGGGACAGGCATAAGGCAGTCCTAGGGGCGGGTAAGAGGAAGTAAGCTGTTGGTTAACTAGGATCTGCAGCTTATCTGTTAGGTAGGAAAATGGGCAGACTAGGTGGGCCAAGCGGTCCTTATCTGCCGTCAAATTCTATGTTTCTATGTTTCTATTGAGTATTTGTATAACATTTGTAACAAAAGTTTACTGCATAAAGGCCAACAGTTATAATTGGAGTTACAAGCCACACTACGGGAGTTGCAAATCTGTTTAGAAACATCTTGTCCCTGCGACCCTTACTGGGTAAACTATTTGAACTGGGCATCTAATCCTCAGCGGGAAAAGAGAGTGAATCAGTATCTGGTAGGGAAAATTACCCTTAGCAGATCTCTTGCTACTGCTAAAAAGCGTGCTGCTGAAAAACGTCTTTATGGAAATCCCCCCCCCAAAAAATAGGAGTTGCCAGGAGCAGAACCTGAAAATGGCTCTATTTTCCTCAAGTCAGAGTCCAGGCTCCAATCTCCATAGAGCCACTTCCCGGAATCCCCATTTTGCCATCTTCAGAAAAAAATCTTCTTTCCACTGTGATTAAGCCTTTCCAGGACATCATATGAAGCTGCATATGTTTCAGTTCCATAGAGATGGACCAACTAAAAAAAGAATAAAAGAAAATGCTCCTTTGAGCGTTGTAATTTCTTTGTTAAAAAGAACAGCATCCCTTCCCCTCAGGCAACACTGGCATACCTTTTTAAATAATAAAAGCACCTTCAGCGCTAGTAGTGCAAACATACTGTCGAACTCTCTTTCTCATCAGACAGGTTCAACAAGTACAGCTCCCATTCCATCTCCTTCTCCAGCTCTGAATCTTCAATGCTTCGAATGTCAGTCGGCCGCTATGTTACTTCTTCACTTACTGTATCTTAAGCATTTTATCTGCACTTTGGCATTTATTTTGCTCCACAGTACTTCTGCGGACACTTCAAATCAAACTTTAAAGCCACAGATAAGCAAATATAAAATAATGCCGGCCCTTACTTCTTTTCAAAATTTCCTTTCCAAAATTTCCAGAGGGAAAAAGAGGTTCTGGCTGCTAGTACCAACATTGTAAGGTAAAAGCACCATTTTAAAAACATATTCAGCATGAACCTTTCGCGCGATACGAAAGGCTGAGCAGCAATTTAATTAACATACAGCACATCAGACCAAACGCTGCTCATTTTCAGTTCTCAGCGCTCAGTGAAATTAAAATTCCTTAGGAAGAATGGCAAATACTAAAATAGTATAAGTTTCATTCAGCATGAGAGAGTTTTAACAAAACAAAAACTTACAAATGATGTATTAGATGCTGTGTAAAACACTGAGTTGTGAGGAGTGGAACAGCATCACGGCCATCTTGCTGCTCCACCCCCATACACAGAGGAAAATCTTGGCCCATGTCAAATGTCCTAGTCACCCAGTCATAAAGTCAAACAAGTTGATTTGACAGGCTCTACCAGAGACAAATTCATGTTGCTTATTGTCCTGGAGACCATTCTCTTCCTGAAGAGTTACCAACCTTTCCTTAAATATAGTCTCCATAGCTTACCCATACAGATAGGCTGATTGGCCTATAGTTGCTTGGTTCATCTCTGGGTCCACTTTTGTGGAGGGGCACCACATGTGCCATCATCTAGTCCTGGGGTACGCACCCAGTTCTCTGTAAGGTGTTGAACAAATCTGCCAGTGACTCTGCCAGGATCTCTACCAATTCCTCCAGAACCTTGGGGTGTATGCCATCTGGGCCAGGTGCTTTATCCACTCACAGTGCCCTTAGGTCTTCCAGTACCCTGCTTACTGGGATTTCTCCATCTGTTAATCCTGGCCCCCATGCCCACCCCCATCCCTGTGGTGTTGACCAGTGCTTTTCTCTGGTAAACACTGAGCTGAAGTAGTCATTGAGCACTTCTTCCTGGTCTACCCACTTCTCTGCCCATCCTCCATCTTTCTTGAGCCATACAATCTTCTCTTTGCAGTTCCTTCTCTCCCTTATGTACCTGAAGAAATTATTTTCCCTTCTTTGATACATTGTGCCAGCCTAAGCTCCCTCGAAGCCTTGGCAGCCTGAACTGCTTTGCTCACTTTCCTTGATTTCTTGAGGTACTCCTCCATTTCCTCCCCCCGTTTGGATCTCTTAAATTTTCTAAAGGCTGCTCTTTTTGCCTTTACTTTTTCTAACACCTCCCTGCTTAGCCAACTTGCTTCTTGGATCTGGCCTGCTTGCTCTGGATCCTTGTGCAAGAGGTTGTGGCCTCTGTTAACCCAAGCTTGTTAATATCCCATTTCTGGTTAGCATCCATGCATGGGTGGATGCTGGCTAGCTGTTGTGACACTGTGTCCCTCATCCTGCCAAAGTCAGCCTGCCTGAAGTCCAGCACCTTTATTCCAGTTCCTGAAGCCTCCTTGCCCATGTTAAATGAAAACCACACTGTCTGGTGATCACTCGCTGCCAGTGGATCCTCCACCTGTTGCTCCCTGATGAGCTCCCAATTAGTCTGTACAAGGTCCAGAATGATATCTAACCTTGTTGGTTCCCTTACCATCTGTACCAGGAAGCTGTCCTGGAAAGCCTCCAGGAGGACTTGTTCCTTGATGCTTGAGGTAACTGGGGTGTTCCAGTCAATCCTCAGCAGACTGAAGTCCTCAACAATCACGGTGTTACCCTTCCTACTGACATTCCTTATCTGATCTGCTAGCTTCCTCTCAATGTCCTCAGCCTGAGATGGTGGCCTATGCACCACCCCAACCTGACTCTGGCTACCATGGGTGGCGTGAATGCTGCACAGGGCATGGCAAAGCATTGCTGCACACACAAGTGGCAGCCCTAGGCATCCCAGTAGCCAGCAAGAGTTGTATTAGCTACAACACTGTAATAAACCATTAAATGCAAACACCGTACAACCATAGTACAAGGGTATATCAGCATCACATTGTAAACAACATTGGTATGGGGTGGATGTCAGAGAGGAATGAAGCAATGTCCACCTGACAACAGCGGTATACCGTACAAGTATGGTGGACTGCAACGGGGGATGGGATAGAGGTGTAGTTACACACTTATGCGTGTGATACCACCCCTAGGGGACATGCCAAAAAGGTTGGGACAGGCACATGGCCATGTAGGAACACCATGCAGGCACCAGCAGGACACAGCACAACTGCCGGTCTGTGGATCTGGTGAGGCACACTGATCTGTGCAGTGCCCTCTGAGGCAGGCAGTGCCACAGAGTTATGACACTGCATAGTCCTACCGATACAAGGGATGGCACAAAGGTCAGCAGGATACTCCTTCCTCCCCACAGTGCAGCACTCTCCATGGCAGGTAAGGGAGTCACTCAACAGCCCATGTGCCACATTTCTGGGCAAATGTGCAGATGGGCCAAAAGTCACCTACACGTAGTATGATAGGGGTACACAGGGTATAACATGTTCCATCTAGGGTGCTAGCATGCACCATATGCAGGACGGACATGCAGGGGGGTTGTGCATCCCACCCGGACATGGACGACATAGGTGCAGTGTGCATGCAATCTGCCACATAAAGGGACAATGCTGTGCACAGCACCATAGACTAGGATGTTAGCCAGTCATCCACCATGGCAGTCACCACAGTGGGGAAGGTCATGCTGTCCAATAGAGATGTACAACATGTGTGTCTGCATGCCAACAACCCACATGCAGAGAACCCCAGGACACAGTGGATGCAGCACAGTGCAAGGGTGCCAAGGGTTGGCTAAAGCAATGTATGTGACAAAGGCATACTCACATGACTGGTTGTGCTGATCACTACATCCCCCAGTGCTTGACTGTCCACTTCCTGCTGCCACCTCATCAGTTTGCTGGGACCCCTGCTGGCACATGTCCTGGCTCCTTGGTCTGTAATGGGAATACAAAGAAACAGAATCTTTCAGTGTCATGCAGCATCAGACATACCCCCCAAGGCCCACCCATGTACATTGCAACGAGGTGGATTGCAAACAGACATCCATGAGTGGTGGATGCCCACTCACCACTGGAATAATGGTGTTGCACAATTGCGCAGGCCTTGTACAGGACCGGACACAGTTCCCCACCCCAAACACCCAACAAACAAATGACACACTTTCCATTGATGGCACACTGTGGATGGTCTCATAGTCTTTACAGGTTCTTAAGGCCAAGGCCCATAACAGTTTAGTGATGGCAGTGAAATTTATGGTTTTCATATAATGGTCCAGGTTTAATTTAAACTGCTCAACTGTTTCACTCATAACAACACTACTTGGTAGTGTGTTCCATACAGCTGGATCTCTCTGCGTCAAGAAATTATTCCGCCTAGTTGTCTTATTTGTAGTAGTTTTTAGTTGCAGTTTATGTGACTTAGTGTTAATTTGAATTGAGTGTTTCTCTAGACAAATAGTAACAAGCAGTGATTCATATTGAAAGGCTTTAAAGAGATATATCAAATCACCTCTTAGGGATCTGTATTCCATGGAGTATAAGTTCAAGGATCTTAGCCTGCCACTGTAGTCCTTGTTCTTAACTATATTCTTTTTGTAACCCTGCGCTGGACTCTCTCTACAATGTTTTTGCCACCAATAGTAGTAAGGGAACAAAAGGGGGCACAGTACTCCAAGTGTGCTGAATCAGGCTGGTATATAGGGGAAGTGTTACCTCTGATGTTCTGCTTTTAATATGTTTCTGTGTACATCTGAATATAAAATGTTTTAACTGTTTAATTTATATGAGTATCAAATTTAAGATTGTTTGTTATTATGACACCTAGATCTTTTCCTTCTGTAGTCTTTATGAGTTGGACGTTGTTCATTACATATTGTGCCATAGCATTGTTTTTCCTCATGTGCATCACCTTACATTTTTTTTCATTAAAGTTAATTTTATTAATTTTAGCCCAGTCACATAAATAAAGTTATCCTGTAAATTATTAATTGATTCTGCATTGTTGATGATACATCCAATTTTGCAGTCAACTGCATATTTGCTAATCCAGACACTGCTTTTAGTCTGCACACTTGAGACAAGTATATTGAACAATAATGTGCCCAACACCGAGCCCTGTGGAACCCCGCTTGTGACATGTGTCCAGTTTGATTCACTGCCTCTGATGATTATTATCTGTTGTCTGTTTGTTAACCATGAGCCTATCCATTTTATGATTCTTGTATCTAGATATATTTTAACTAATTGCTCTATTGAAGTTCCATGAGACACTGTATCAAATGCCTTGGCGTAATTTAAGAAAATTATGTCAACAAGCATTCCATTTTCTAAGGCCTCACTGTCCGGATCAAAACATTTATAAGGTTAGTTAAACAGCAGTGAATCTATGTTGCGAAATATCAGTACAACCACTTATTTTTACGTGATCAAGTATTTTATTCTGTATTAGTCGCTCCATTAATTTACTAATTATTGATGTAAGAGAGATTGGTCTATAATTACATGGATTTTGCCTATTACCTGTTTTGAATATGTGTGTAATATTGGCTCTACCTCATGATTTAAGAGTTTTTCCTTCCACGATGGATATGCTAAATAACAGTTCTTTACTCAATGTTTTAATGAAAAGAGGACTTACACCATCAGGTCCTGGAGATGAATCTGATTTTATCTGTCCAATGGCATTTAATACATTTTGCTCAGTAAAAATTATTGTAGAGTCACACTCAGTGTATTTATGTTGAAACTGTTAGCTTCTTTAAAGACACTTCAAAGTAGGAATTAAGTTCTTCTTATGTCGACCTCTTCATTCAATAGTTTATTATTAGACATTAGGGGCCAGATATTCAAAGTGTAGCACAGGGCACAAATCCATTGCACTGGACTAGCACCAAATTTGCACCCGACTGCAATATTCAAAGGGACATTCAACACCGGTGCTAGGGGTTAGCACTGATGCTAAATTATAATGTATGCATGGGAGGGACTGAGGGGAGGGGCCCTTAATGCCGGTGCACTGGCATATTCAAAAGTATAGCACCACGCTACTGGCATTAGCGCAATCTGTAGCGCGGCACTAAATACCACCAATGGAAAGCTGGCAGTAATGCAGCAGTGCCCCCCCCCCACACACACACATGAATCCTAATCCCCATTGACCGTAAAATAAAAGATGTTACCCTGGTAGTCTAGTGGTCCCCCACCCCCAAGCATGACCCTGGATCCCATTGAAAGTACAATTAAATACATTTCCCTGGTAGTCTAGTGGTCTCCCCCCAACATGACTCCTGACCCCCATTGACAGTAATATTAATTACTTTTCCCTGGTAGTCTAGTGGTCCCCCCCACCCTCAGCACATATCCTGACCCCAGTTCTAAATAAAAAGAATGCATTTTCCCTGGTAATCTAGTGGTGCCCCCCACCCTCAGCACATATCCTGACCCCAGTTCTAAATAAAAAGAACCTCTTTTCCCTGGTAGTCTAGTGGTTCCCCTACTCCCCAGCATGTATCCCAACCCCAGTTCTAAATAAATAGAACCTCTTTTCCTGAGAATCTAGTGGTCCCTCACCCTCAGCATGTATCCGATCCCATTCTAAATAAAAGAAACTCTTTTCCTGGTAGTCTAGTGGTCCCCTGACCCCAGCACATATCTCGACCCGTTCTAAATAAAAGAAACTCTTAACCCTGGAAGTCTGGTGGTATCCCACCCAGTAGCACCACCCCGCTCCAGCCACCCATCTGCCACGAAGTGAGCTGGCGACCGGCTCAGCCCTCCTCACACCACCATGGCTGGCCGCTGACTGCGGAATGAATGAGCTGTGTTGCTGAGTACAGCTCATTCATTCCACAGTAGGTGGCCAGCCGTGGTGGTGTGAGGAGGGCTGAGCCAGTCGCTGGCCTCGCTTTATGGCAGATGGGTGGGCTGAGCGGGACAGCGCCACGGTGGGGGTAATACTAGACTGCCAGGGTTAAGAGTTTCCTTTATTTAGAATGGGGTCGGGATACATGCTGGGGTGGGGACCACTAGATCACCAGGAAATGAGTTTCTTTTCATTTGGAATGAGGGTCGGGATACATGCTGGGGGGTAGGGGGACCACTACAACATGAGGGGTTTCAGTGTGTTTTGAGGCTACCGGGGGTCTGGGATCATGCTGGGGGGGAGACACTAGCCTACCAGGGTACAACAGGCACACAATGGAACAGAGACCATGATGGCAGAAAGGACTGCCTGGCCCAGCCACTCTGCCCTGTTCCCTATCTACTGGATATGCTGCATATCCTAGTGAACCTACACCCTATGGCCTCCTGCCCCCACCAGGTTTGCCTTATGCCTGTCCCATGCATTGAATCCCCACACTGTGTTTCTCCCACTATTGCAGTGGGGTACCTATGTTGTTGGGGTAGGCATCCTCCAGGGCATGTATGGCCATTGGCAGTGTGTCTGTGTTTATCTATCAATCTATATATATATATATATATATATATATTATTTATTATTTATGTAGATTTTGGTAACCGGGTAAGCCCACTGAGACCAGAGATCCCTTTTTCAGGGGCGACCCGGAGTTAGTTACAGTAAATTACATACATAGGTATCAATATACAGTATTTACAGCTGATACATATTGGGAAATAGGTTGTAAATTGGTTGGGGGATATATATATTTATTATTATTTAGTTTTTGTTGACCGGGTACGTGCACTAGACAAATTCTGCCTATTTTCAGGCACGACCTGTGGAAGGGGGATACAGATGAATGTCAAATGACCTTGAACCAGATTAAGCTGTTGGTGGTATTTTTTTAGTGAATGAGGGAAATTTGGCCAGGACACCGGGGAAATTCCCCTACTCTTTTCGATAAGTGCCATGTGATCTTTAACATCCACCTGAACTACCACCAGTCCAGGCAGATGGGACCTCGGTTTAATGTCTCATCCGAAAGACAGCACCTCAGAAGTGCAGCACCCCTCTCATGCTGCACTACAGTGTCAGTACTGGGATATTAACCCAAGTGCCAGATGTGGATCTCCCGGCCTCAGAGGTGAGTGTGCTACCTACTGAGCCACTGACACTATATATATATATATATATATACACACACACACATACGCATACACATATATACAGGTCCTGCTTGCATAGCTGCACTGACTGTGCCTGTCAGCACACAGTTCCTGCTGCTTCCAGTTTGTACTTCCATTCCGACCAACAGGGGATGCTGTGGGCATGCCTTGGTCTGCAGCATCCAGCCTGTACTGCCATTCTGACCAAAAGGTGGAGCTGTGTGCACCATGCAGTAGCACTGGACAAACTGTATGGTAATGTTTGCTAAGCAGCACATAATGAGATGCAAATGTGCCTGTTTGCCCACGGATTACCTAAGTAGACTCATTTGCATGTGAGCTTTGAATATAGCTCCCATTTGCCCTGGGCTAACCAGTTTGCACTGGGCTAATGTGTTAGCACTATGCAACCAGGTTAACCCCAGGCAAACCTCACTTCAGCATAGCACACAGTTCTGCAGTGTGTGGCTTACATTGTTGTTTGCAGTAGATGTCAGATATCTCTGTGCAATCACACAAACATTGTTGTTTGCAGTAGATGTCAGACATCTCTGTGCAATCACACACAATGGTCGCCACCTGCAGCACTGGCTTGCTCCAGAGTCTAATGAGCTTCAGTTGTAGTGTGCACTTTCCTGTTGCTATATTCAGTGCTGTCTTATTCCTGGGCAATTTTTGCCCTGCACTCCTGGCTCTGTTTGCCCGCGGCTTCCTTTGCTTGTTATATTCAGCTGGTTTTGCACAGGGCTATTTCCTTTTGAATATAGCTTGCTTTGTGCTCTGGGCTAAGTTTGCCCACCGAGCAATGCTAATTTATCCCTGGGGCAAAGTTTTGAATATCTGGCCCTAGAGGTCCAACTTCTTTTTGATTTCCTTAAAGTGTCCCAACATAGTTACAAACCTGCTTTCTGTTGTCTTTTGTTTTCCTGACTGAATTCAGTTCTAATTTTTGTTTTGCTAGTCGAATATGTTTTTTTTGTTTTTTAGCTAACATTCTAAATTCTTCCATATCATTATTACTGATAGATTTTTTGTATCTGCAATATGCGCTATTTTTTTATTGATTAAATTCCTTATTTTTGTGTTCCACCAAGGAGGAATTCTTTGTTTTTTGTTATTATATTTAGTTCTCCACGGCTCCCATTTTTAATACAGTAATTAATCTCTCTATCAATATACTCCCGGGGTTTGTTCTAAATTGCAATTTGTTAACATCTCCTTCCAGTTCTTATTATTTAGGTAAGTTTTGATATTTACAATATCGGCTTTGGAATAATTTCTAAATTCTGTTATCCCATTGATTTATTTAGTGCTTTTAATTAAATTAAATTGAACCATACTATGGTCGCTGTCACTAAGGGAGGACTGGATTTGAGGAGTTGTGCTGAGTTGTTTTTATGTTTGTCAATATTAAGTCCAATATATTGGTACTCCTGGTTGGGAGTTTTACAAGTTTTCTAGGTCATGAAGAAAACTCATTTTCACAACTCTTTTTTTCAAGCTGTCCCTTAGCATCATAATTAACCCAATTTATATTTGGAAGATTAAAGTCTCCCATCAGGATGAAATCATTTTTTATATCTAAGTTTTCAGTTTCATCAAGGAAAAGTTGATTTTCAACTGGTCCAAGGTTAGGGGAGTGGTAGGCTAGACCAATTGTCATGTTATTATTGTCTTGAGCTAACTTGACCCATATTATTTCAGTGTTGGAGTGATAAGGGAATATCTGAAATCCCTTAAGATGTTCTGCAACATGCAGAGCTACCCCACCTCCTTTTTTGTCTGACCTATTTTTTAAAAAGGTAGTATAACCTGGTACATGAGCATTCCAGTCAGTATCTGTGAACCAGGACTCTGTTACACCACAGATGTCTAATTTTAATTTAGTAAGGATATATCTTAATTCATCCATTTTGTTGGACAAACTTCTAGCATTTAAACAATAAAATCTTTATTTCTGTATTGTATTTTTTTTTGTTGATAATATTATCAGTTTTGCTTGACGTCCTATGGTTATTTAAAGATGCATTATTATTATTAATTACTGAGTAATCACTGGTTAGTGGGATAGGATGAGTCTGTTGACCATTTTTTATAAGACTGCTGTTAGCAGGTGTGGCAGGAAATGTATATGGTACCCTAACGGTGTTACCAGACCTTATCCTGTGCATGAACTATGCAGTGGCAGCATCCTGTGGGTTATGACCTACAATGCCAGAGGACATTTTGGAGAGCCAAGCAGGTGATGCACTGGTGTACTGCACCATGGGTTATCATGGCACATGACACACAATAATTTTTACAGCTACAACAAAGTGGACATCAATGGATACATGGGCTAGCAAAGGGTCATTCCTAGCCTTGTGCACATGTTACTGGCCAGCACAGACATGGGCAGCTGGATGCAACTGTTATGCAGCCACTGCCCCGGCACAACACTGGATGGTGGTCACTGCAATGGCTGTGCATGTAGCAAGGTTGGGGAAGGGCCAACTGATTGAGCAACATGGGCAGACACAGGAATGCACAGGTGAGGTGAGAGGTGAGGCCTCATGTGCAGACACACACCATGGTCATCATGGCATTGTCAGACACCTACAAGTGTGCGGTTATGCAGGTCCGCCTGTACATATCATGGTGGTACATACCACAGCAAGTGTGCACCTGTTGGCACTGTGACCATCGACCTGCCCCAGACCCTATCATCGGGCCACATGTTGGCATTGCTAACAATGCAGGCACAGTAATAGGATGGACAGCACTAACTGCATTGAACATCGCTATGTGCCAGGTATTTCCACACACTGCCTGCCTACCACATTGCTGTGACATGGCAAGTGCCACATGAGCCAATGATATGCCAAAGGACTATCCAGTAACACACACTGATGTGCACTGATAGTTGACTAACCCAACTAGATAAGCCAGATCACAAGGAAGTGTTCATTATACAGAGATGAATGGAGCTTTGCAGGTTGACATGAGTTCACTGAAGCATGCCATATTGTGGGTAGTGGATGTACATGGTCCTGGAATTTGCCATGCGGGACCCATGGGACATCATATATGTATATGTCTACATGGACAAGGTAATGGGGGTGATGGCATGGCGCACAACACCAATGCATTACAGCACTGTGAGCATGCATTGAAACACACAAAGCCATGCTAGCCAGCTGATTCAAGGAGGTGGGACACATGTTCCATCTGTTTCTGTGCCCAAGGGGGGGGTGAACAGTGGAATGTTACCCCAGCAGTGAGACAACCCACATTACATTAGGATGCCATGTGGACATACAATGCCTGCAGTGTATGTCTTTTGTGGTTGTAGCTACATAGTGTAGGTGTATACCTTGGTCATATACACATGCCCATTGCACATTAATAGAGTATGGTTTGGGGTGTTAGCACCCCCAACATTGATAGGCATGTACCTTAATGGGCCAGTGTGGGCCGTCAGCACATGAGGAACTGAAGACGTGCAATGGCAATGTTTGAATGCTGAGCCAGAGGGACATGTACACCCAGATCCCCTTCCCATGGTTGGGAACATGGAAATATGCTACACCCTTGCTCAAGAACTACGAGGCATGTCAGTATTCTTCACAGGTGCAGTAGCACTGATACACTCTTGTTGGTAAGGTGTGTCACTTGTTGTGCATGAACATGTGCCACAGTGTGAGTGGTATGTTGATAGAGAATGGTGTATGGCATAACTCAGATATACAGGAGCCATGGAACACAGGTGGGTGCTGCGCCACATCTGATAGAGGTGATACCAGTGACAGGCAACATTCATGGATGATACAGGATGGAATAGTCCGTACTTGTAGGGAGATGTGCAATGGTAATCATCAATACACTTAAACATCAATCAGTCACATAAGGACAGTGGACCAATGCACAATGACCTAGATGGGAGGCTACAGTATGTGTGCCAACACAGCAATATGTGGGTCATGGTGTTGAACTCAAGCAAACTGGTAACATGTATCACTGATATCCATGTAGGGGCCACCTGCTACATATGCCCATGTCCAGGGTCAACCCAGGAGCACTAAAGTGGTTAAGTGATCTTCCCAATGCCACACAGTATGCAGGTGGCAGTTGTCAGATTCAAACCCTGGTCAGCAGGATGAACCAAGCTCCAGCGCAGCATATTGCTATGTCCTGTAGGCAATAGTTGCCCATTTCACAACATATACCAACAAAGACATCCTGGTAATGATCCCATAGAGTGGGAAGGCCATGTCTGTGCAAACCATGACTGTACAATATGCAGTGTGGTGTGCTATGACTGTACATCTGGACCAGCAATTCTACACACCTCATGTGCCACATGGCACACAGCTCACTGTACGACACAGACAGACCTCTGCCATATAGACAAACCTATATGGCACACATGATATAGTTGTACATACCTGGGCATGGCACATTGCCATCCCGAACCATGGTCTGTAAATGCTGCAGCCTCTCTCTCTGTCTCCTCTGCTGGTCCTCATACCTGTGGTGATACAGCTTGCCTGTCTGGAGCACCCCAGTCTTCCTGCTTAGACATTGGCCTATTGAGGCCCACACCTTGCACCTGCCTGTCCAGGTCTTTGGCTCCAAACAGCTGGCCCTCCCTGTGGACCATGAGGTCCACCAGGTTGGCCAGCTTGACTTCAGACCATCTCTGGTCCCTCTGGGTGGATGCACGTGCTGTCCTGGGCTTGGACATGTTCAGCAAGATGGAGCACTGTCTCACATCCTGCCACATTTTGGCAGTACTGCAACCTGTGTACTTTGCGCAATAGTGGAACATTGGTTTGTTTCACGCTATTTGGCTTTGCGCCATGCCCTATGCGTGGTAGACTACTGTTAGTGTGTCTTTGCGCATGCACGATAATGTGGACCCACACAGCAATGTATGGCATCTCACAACAAGTAACCATGCATGCACAACACACAGACAACACCATAATGTGAAGGTTATGAATGGCCATGAATGACACTTACCATACCCATACCATGCTAGTCAGTAGGACTGAACTGCAAGCTACTACCGTGCTTGCAGTCCATGGAGTGGTGCATACTCAATGGCGCCCTGTGTTCCATGATGCAATGGCGCTGTTTTCTGCACACCACTATAACTTATGCTGAATATTGTCCTAACATCCCTGCCAGTGCACCACTGCAATCTGCAGAGCAGTCAGAATTGTGCCATGAGATGCTGGTCACGCATCACGCAAATTTGCAGTATTCAGCCAGCCTATGCAATTTGCATCATTTCACAGTCTGTGCCATAACAGTATATTAATATCTAATTACTTGAATGTGTTCAAATCATTTGCATGTGTAGAACTATATAAGGGCATACCAGCACCACCAATCCCCAAAGGTGACTGAGAGGTACTGCAGCCTTCAAGGTAACTGTAGTGTGTGTGTGTCTGCTTGCTATTACTGTGCCAGGTCATATTACAGGGCCTGTGTCCATCTCTCTTTCCTAACAGCACCTGATATGTCATCTGAGAGATGAAGAAGACCCAAGTTCTCCCAGGAGGAACTACGGGCCAGAACTGAGGCCTATATGGCTAGGGAGGGCACCCTGACTCACCGTACAGGAATGCCCCAGCTCCAGGAGCAAGCCTGGAAGGAGGTGGCAGAAACTGTAAATGCCCAGGCCAGATGTGTAGGATACCACAGGAGTTCTGGAAGTGGGTGAGTGGCCTGTGTGTCTGCACTAAGGAATTGCTGGCCAGGGCGAGGGCAGAAAGGCACTCCATAGGTGGAGGCCCATCAAGGGTCCAGAAGCTGACACCACAGGAGAAGCTGATGGCCATCACCCTCTGACAGGTGGCTGTCCAGAGTGGACCCAGAGGGGGTTATGAAATGCATATCAGCCTATCCTGCAATGTAAGTACACATCTTACATGTTACATTGTGTTGGCAGGGTGTGCCATGTGTATCATGTGGCAACACCTGCACTGGTGAGCGGCATTGTGTTGACACTGTTGTGATGCTGCTGTTTATGTGAACATGCTACAGTGTGTTCTGTTTGTCTGACATGCCTGCACCATATCCCTGATGCACTGTTCTCCCTGTGTTGTGCCCCATGCCTTGACTGTACCTGCATATCCACCTACGTGTGTCTGTTACAGTACTGTGTGTAGGTGCCCTTGCATTACTTACATTCTCTCTCCACAGTACCATCTCTACTAGGAACAGGTGAGGGTCATCAAGAATAGGCTGCTGCATGCCATGTATTGGGGATGGTGGCCACCTCCAAGGCCTCTTTGGAGTTCTTGGATATGAGTCTCCACACCCAGGGGGAGACGGGAGATGATGATGATGATGATGATGAGAATGATGATGAGGCCACCTCCCTGTTAAGTGAGATCCTGCTGGCTGCTGCACAGGTCATCCCCATGGATTTTGCTAATGACAGCAGCCTAGCCACCACCAGCGTCAACACCGCTTCCTCCTATGAGCAACAGGTCAACCCTCCAGCTGCTATACATACCATAGACTATCATCCAGGGCCAGTCCCTGCACTGCAATGGGTCCGCCACTGCAAGGCAGCCACTGTACAGCAACAGGGCTGCATTACATGACCTTCACAGGTGGAGCGACAGGGCCAAAGTGCCCATTGTGGCAAACTACCCCACTGTTAGTCCTTATTGGTAGACACAATTCTGTTGTAAATATGTTTTTTTTATCGTAATTCTATGTATATGCACATGCCACACAATGCCAGTGTTAGAACAAAGGCACATTGAGAAAATCTATATATATATATATTTTTTTTAAGTTTTGACTTTTCTTTGACCTGGAAGGCCAACTTGCTTGCCAGGAATCTGACAAGTTATTGTCAAAGGCTTTGGGAATAACTGATCAAGGGGTATTTCCAATAGTTAACTGACCAAGGGAAACAGAGGTGAAAAAAGTGTTCGGGAGATAGTCCTTTTAACTTCAAAAAGCAGGATACTGAGTTCCAAAGTATTGCCTTTGATAAGAAGAAAGGAAAAAAAACTGGAAACTTCCTTCTAACAGATCTGTGTGAGATTCTAATGTCAGGTGTCATAAATGTAGGCTGGGTAACATTACCAGGTGGCAGAACATTGTGTTGGGGGAGCGCAAGAGTGACACTCGGTGGCCTAAAATGGAAGGGTCAGCCTCTGTCCACAGACTGGGACAGCGAACACTGTAAATAGCACAGATCAGAGCATTTGCACAAACATTTTCATCTGGACACTCTGCTTTGTCTCCCTTAGTTGCAGCCCCTGAACAGGGCGAGCCACAGGACTCCTGGTCACTGGACTGACGGCAATCTCACAGCTGACTGCAGCCTCCTGGAAAGTGGATTCAGCTCTGCAGAAGGTACAGCTTACGAGCCAGCCAACTGGATTTCAGGCGCCCTTTTAGAAAAGCCGCTGATTGGTCCAGTCCCTCACCCTGGAGCTGGCTTTTCTCCGGAGTGATTTCTACTGTTGTTTTTTGACCCACCCTCCACCCCCTCCCAGGCCTCCTTTAAATACACTGTGGCCACGCCCTCTCTGTTTATCTAGCCATCCTACAGGTTACTGCCTAGTTGAGGGAAAAAATAAATAAATAAATACGTTAAAAGAAGAAGAAGCCCTCCACTCTCTCTTACATATTCATTCAGTCTTATCTCGATATTAACTTTAAAACTATACTTATCTGAGAGTCATGGCACATTGCACTGTAGAGTGTCTGTTACTGATAATCTTTGTTGCTGGTACATGCTACACTAACACAATACAATATGAGAGCACTGCCATGAAAAATGACACCTACTATGTTTTTTGGCCATTATACCACTCACTACTCCTCATGCCCTCCCTCCCTTTACCCACTCTCCACCTTCTTCTTTCTTACTCTCTCTTCTTCCTTCCCCAGTGTCCCTTAAAGTGCTCCTTTTCCTAGTTCCAAACTGCATCACAAGCACATTCACATTTAATATACAGTTGCTACCCTCAAAAACAAATAATAATCAGACAGAAAGTAAAAAGGTCCTTAGGTCGCATTTGATCTCCTTAAAGAAATTGTTACTCCTTCTCCTTCACTGTTCAGGTAATGTTGTGCTAAATCTGGGCCCTCCTTCACTGCTCTCCTCCCCAACAGAATTTGCAGCTGCACCCGGATTAAAAATAATGATGGTTAACATATTGAGTCTGACCAAAAAACTATCCCATTTACAAGCCTGGGCTGCCCATACTGAACCTTACCTCATCATTGTCACTGAGTCATGGCTTAATAAAAATATTACCGACCAGCAAATTAATCTAGTGGATTATACTCTGTTTCAGGCAGACAGGGAATCAAGAGTGGGCAGAGTAGTTGTCTATGCCAAATCTAAGTACACAATTAGCAATATTATTACCAAATCTAAACATAAGGAATATGAAATTGTTTCACTGAAGCTCCATCTCCCTTCCTCTGACAACATTACTATCATAGGCGGATACAGACCACCTGCTGCCAGAACTGATATCCTTAGCGCCCTCAAAACTTTAATCATTAATGCTTATACAGAAACATTAATCCTTGGGGACTTCAACCTGGATTGGCTATCATCAAAATCCCTCGGCTTGAAATCACTTTGTGACAAACTTGGCCTTGCCCAACTAATTAGTCAACCAACTAGGACTAATACCTTAAAAACAGCCAATAGATCACTTTTAGATGTTATACTATCTACCCACCCTCATAAAATTCTACAAACAGCGGTGTTTCATAATGATATGAGTGATCACAATATCATAGTCTGCACTAGATCACAAGCCATAGTCAACCTTCCCCCTAAATTAATAACCAAACGGTCATTCCACAAGTTCAATACCGATAACTATTTGACTGACCTAAGCAAGGTCAGATGGCAAGACCTCTTCCTTGCAAAATCAGTAGACGAGGCTGTTAATGTTCTCAACTGCAACATTACTTCACTGGTTAATAGACATGCTCTCATTATTAAGGTTCGGACGCGCAAAAACTCACACCCTTGGTTTACCCTGGAACTCAAGATTGCGCTGTCAAACTGCGACAAACTATGGGCCCAGGCTAGGCGCACCAAGAGCCCTCTAGATTGGCAGGCATTTAGGGCAGCCAGGAATGCTTGTGTCAAGTGTATTCGTGCAACCAAATCAAGCTACTATGTCTGTACTGTAGAGCAGGCTAAGGGGAACTCCTACAAAATCTGGAAGGCCCTTAAGTCAATCGAGGGTCGCTCAACTGCCCCATCTGTTCCATCAAAGATCCACATCAACGGAACAGCTATTGAAAGTACCCATCAAATACTGGAAGAACTTAATTCCCACTTCGTCACTGCCAGCCTAGCATTTGACTCCTCTCCATACGCCACCCAAGTAAAGAACCTAGATAGCACGAATGCATTGCAGCATACCCCAGCCTGTTCATTTCAGTTGCTCCCTCTTAGCTTTAAGGACGTTGAGGATTCACTTATTAATTTGAATACCAAAAAAAGTGTGGGGAAGATAGCATAGAACCATTATTCCTAAAACTTGGCTACTCCTGCCTTATCGCCCTAATAATTCATATATTCAACCTTTCTATCTCAACCACTATAGTTCCCTCTTGTTGGAAATCTGCTCATATTCTCCCCCTATTTAAGTCGGGTGATCCCTGCGATCTCAATAATTATAGACCCATTTCAATTCTGCCCACCCTCTCAAAAGCCTTTGAAAAACTGATCTATGCCCAACTGAAAAAACATATTGAAACTCAATCTCTCTTAAACCCTCTCTATTCCGGCTTTCATCCAAATCATAGCACCACAACAGCTCTGGCCAAGGTTACTAATGATTGGGTCTCTGCAATGGTCTCTAAGAAAACCACTGATGTAGTATTATTAGATCTTAGTAAAGCTTTTGACACTGTAGACCACAATATATTAGTTCACAGCCTTACTAACCTAGGCTTTACTCCATCCATAACCCAGTGGTTCAATAGTTATCTGACGGGTAGGACTCAGAAAGTTAAAACAGGAGATTTTTTTTGTCCTCCTTATCTACTGCTAGGGGAGTCCCACAGGGATCTATCTTAGGCCCCATCCTCTTTTCCTTATATATAAACAACCTTGACCATCAGATTACCAAGTCTCACTTAAATTTTTTTGCAGATGACACAGTCCTGTACACATCTGGGCCCTCACTGGAAGGGGTTAGGGACACCCTTCAAGCTGACTTTGGACAACTAGAAAATAATCTAATGCAAAGTTGCTCCTTAATGCCAAGAAAACAAAAGCCATGATCCTCCGCCCAAGTACCTCCCCCATACCACTCCTGTTCTACCTAATGACTTTATAAATACTTCCCTAGGTGAACATTTGGAAATCGTTTCAAAGTTCAAATATCTCAGTTTCTGGCTCAACAACAAGCTTTCCTTCAATGATCATCTTGATGACTTGTCCAAAAGACTAAAAGCAAGGTTAGGCTTTTTCTTCCGCAACAGGTCCTTCTTTCCCACAGAGATTAGAACCAGATTGGTTCAGGCCACATTCCTCCCCCTTCTTGATTACGGCGACGTAATCTACAAATCTTCAGCACTTACCAGTCTTCATAAGCTAGATGTTCTCTACCACTGCTCCCTTCCCAAACCCATCACTGTGATCTATACGCCATAGTTGGCTGGCCCTTGCTGACCATTAGACGGTCAGTCCACACCAGTATCTGGACTTTAAAACTTCTTCTGAACAAACTACCGCAATGCCTAACCTCCTGAGTACACATATCACACAGTGTTTACTCCCTCAGGAAGTCTGATTTTCTGATCCTCGATGTACCTAGGTACCAGTACTTCCTTTGGCAAAAGCGCTATATCATGTTCGCTGCCAACTATTTGGAATCGGTTACAATCCTCTCTGAAATTACCCAGTATTGTCCCTGTTAACCTTTTTAAAATGTTAGCCATGGCCAAATTAAAAGATACCTGTAACTGTCATTAAACTGAATACTGTTTTTGGGGCATCAATTTATCGACTACACGGTATCTCAGGCCCCATCTCTCCATGTCACTAGCTCTATCTCTAACCATCAACAGTGTATCAGATGGAATTCTGTTAACATATTAGTTACAGTTACAGTTATGTAATTACTGTTCCTTTCTCCAGGAACATTAATTTTCTCTGGTGAAATCCTAATGTATGTAATGTATTGTCTTATAATCAGTGTCACCTCCCATCATGAATTTTGTGTACTCAGGGAGCTCTTTATGTACATTATATAATATCATATAATTCTCTTAAAGTATTTGACTGTATGTCCGTCTCAGGGCCTCCTTGTGAATGAGCTTGCTCAATAGAGTTTTCCTGCAATAAACTTGAACTTAAGGCACACCAGGAGCCAAACTGCTGAAACCCAGTGTGGCTGCCAAGGACTAAGGAAACTGAAAACTTTCAACTACTTTTTCTGAACTTCAAATCACTACAGTTTTTAAGGTATAGATTAGCTAACAGTTCTAGTGCATTTTATTCTATATATCCATTTTCATTTGTTTAATGCTGTAACCAAGATGTTTCTAACACCCTTTTAGTTGTAACTGTATGATTTAAGTATTTTAGTAAAAACATTTGTTTTTCTAAAGAAATTCTGCCTGCATGAGATTTCTATATTGTGTGTGTGTGTGATTGTAGAAGGTTTATTAATCATCTGTGAAAACTGTTTTTGCAAAGGGGTCTCGCCAATAGCAACCAAATTAAGAAAAGGGTCTGTAAGGGATCTGGAAGGATGGGGAGAATACTAAAGTCTCAGGGATGAGTCTGCAGGGATTTTGAACCAGGCTGTTGAATGTCCTGTAGGGAGACGGCAAAATCAGGCTTACTCTGCTATCCTGAAGAGAGTATGATTCCTGGGTCTTCCTCCTTTGTGTAATAATCAAGAAATGGGTTCATATTTGGCCACAAGACTCAAGACTGGTATTTTGCCCTTATCCAAAGGCAGAGGGACACCCTGGGTCCTCGTGACAGAGGTTCAGTCATGACCTCAGTAAGCATTCAAAAGGGATGAGGAGGGTATCCCTGTTAACCCCCATCATAGATTGCATTAATGGTGGGCACTGTGAGCTCAGTGGACTTGACCCCCAGGAGTGGGCTTGTGACAGATCTGGTGTGCAGTGGTAGGATCTGAGAGATTTGGCTGCATACTGTTGCAATTTGAAATATTGGTGGCACAGGCATAACAGATGGATTTGAGCCCAGTGTATCAGATTGATATACTGTAAACAGTCCACACACAATCAAGGCAGAGATTTAAAAATATATATATAATTTGGTTACAGTATACAGTTCCCTACCTGTTTTTGTTTTTTCTTAGGTGTAAAGTTAGTGTAGCAGTAGTTAGGGAACAAGATGACTTCCATGTACAGCGAATACACATCAGACTACACAAAGCAGTTGTATCAGGAAAGAGGGGTCAGTGTGATGGGTGAACCAAAAAGCTCCTTGTGGAGGCTCTTGTGGCAGCCAATGAGCAAGCTACTGCCCAGGACCTCAAGTCACGGCCGGTGACTGAGAAGGACCAGACCTTGGGCATGGGGGTGCCAAGGGACATCGTAGTGTCCGGTCCCAGGGATGAGGACGAGACCAGAGGGAACCCAGAGCCACAGTGCCAGGTGAAGGTCACCACAGAGCTGGAGCTGGAAGGGAGATGGCTACAGTTTGAGCTGAGGAAACTGGAGTTTGTTCAGAGAAAGTTGGAAGCCCAGCATCAAAGGGAATTTGAGCAGAGAAGGTTTGAAGCACAGCAGCAAAGGGAATTCGAGCAGAGGAAGTTTGAGCTGGAGATGCAGCAAACAGAAAAGCAGCAACAGAGAGCTTGAACTGAGGAAGCTAAAACTCCAATGACCAGCACCAGAGGAGGTAAGTGGTAGGGGTGAACCTGGAACTCCAGGACTGGGGTATAAATTAAATTCCAGATTAATAGCTGAATTTAAGGAGGAGGAGTATATAGGTGCATTTTTTAGATCGTTTGAAAAGGTCTGTATCCAGGCTAAAATACCCAGGGAGTCCAGGAGTTTTCATTTATCCCCGCTGCTTACTGGAAAAGGGCATGAGGCACTAGGCCAAATGGACAATCAGGACAGTAGTAATTATGAGAAACTTAAAGTTGCATTGCTTAAAAAGTATGAATTAATGCCTGAAGCATACAGGGTTAAGTTCAGTAAGCTCTGGAGAAGCCCTGAAATGAGCTATGAGGAACTCGTCACAAAGCAACGTCAGTTTTTGAAACGTTCGTGGGAGGGAGTAGAAGCAAACTATGTAGAGAAAATTGAGGAGGTTGTACTTCTGGAGCAGTTCATTTCAGCTTTCCCAGCACAGCTAAAAACTTGGTTAGAAGACTGAGACCCCAAAACAGCGCAACAGGCTACAGAACTCTCAGACTGCTATGCCAGGAGCTGGCTTGATCTGAAAGGTAGCGTGGTGGGTATGGCAGTGCAGAAGGGGAAAAGCATACCTTCAGTGCAGCTAAAACCCTCACTGCCTCCACAGAAAGGGGGAAGCCCCAGGTTACAAAAAAAGGATTTATCAGATGAAAGAAATGATGAGTGCTGGTTTTACAAACAGCCAGGGCATCTTGCTAGACAGTGTCCTAAAAAGGCACAGAGTGGGAAAAGTGGTGCTCAAACAGAGTTGGGTGTGCTGTGTATCCCTGAAAGCATGCCTATGAACATGAAGGTGCACATACACCCTGTTACTGTAAATGGGGTGCACACCCATGGGTTAAGGCACACAGGGGTATCTCTTACCTCAGTAAAAGGGTATTTGGTTGAGCCTGAACAGCTTATTCTTAATCAGTTTGTAACAGTAAGGGGATTCACTGGACAGCAAAAAACTTTTCCACTAGCTAGTGTTCTCCTGGACTGGGGTGAGATGTACAAATGTGGCCATGGCAGACAGTCTCGCCCTGGATGTAATTACAGGGAACAATCTCAAGAAGGGGGTAGTGCGTGCAGTTGCCCACATTCAGACGGCAAAGGCTGATTGTAGTTCCTGGACACCATAGAAGCTCCTGTGGAAAACAATGGGAGGACGGTTTCCCCAGCTTGTCTCTCCTGAAATGAAGAGTAGTGAAAGGGAGGTAGGACTTCCCCATGTGACAGTTCACAAAACAGCTACAGAAGGTTACCCTGAGGAGGAAGGGGTAACCAATGGTCAGAAGGTTAGGGATGGCAGTGACCACGAATGCCCTGATGCTAGAGCTATGGACCCCAGTTTAGGAACTGAAGGGGACATGTCCTATGACTCTGGAAAATGTGAAGAATTTGCAGCTGCTCAGAAACATAGAACCATAGAAGTTGATGGCAGATAAGGACCACAAGGCCCATCCAGTCTGCCCACTTCTTCTTCTACATTATAAATGTGCCACCGGGCTTTGCTCTGTCAATGGTCTATGTATTCATACTCATCTATATTGCTTCCTTATGCCTATCCCATGCCTGTTTGAAGCCCTGCACTGTATTTATATCCGCAACTTCCTGAGGTAGACCGTTCCATGCATCCACTACCCTTTCTGTGAAAAGGAACTTCACATTACACCTTAATCAGCCTCCCTCTAATCTCATGATGTGTCCACTTGTCCTGCTATTTTTCTTATATTGAAACATGTTAGACTCTTTCACCTTGTTAATGCCCTAAAGGTTTTTGAATATTTTGATCATATCACCTCTCTCAATCCTTTGCTCTAGGGTATACATATTGAACTCCATTAATCTGTCCTCATATGTTTTCTGTTGCAGTCCCTGCACCATTTTGGTTGCCATTCTCTGGACTGCCTCAATTTGGTTAATGTCCTTGTGAAAGTGTGGTCTCGAGTACTGCACGAAGTACTCCAGATGGGGCCTAACCAGTGTCATGCAAAGAGGGATTAATACCTCCCTCTTATGACTTGTGATACCCCTACTAATACACCCCAACATCCCCCTTGTCTTACTTACTGCTTTAGTGGTCTTCTTGGATGATTTCAGGTCATCGGTGATGATGATGCCCAAGTCGCTTTCTTCCCTTGTGACTGCCAGCAACACCCCTCCCAGCCTGTAGGTGGCTTCAGGGTTTCTCTTCCCTATGTGCATGATCTTGTACTTCTTGGCATTATACCCCAGTTGCCACTCTTCTGACCATTTTGCTAGTTTATCCAGATCTCTTCTTATTCTGCCCACCCTATCTGGGTCATCTACTCTGTTGCAGATCTTGGTGTCATCTGCAAATAGACAAACCTTACCCTCCAGTCCATCTGCAATGTCACTGATGAAGATATTGAAGAGGACTGGCCCCAGGATTGATCCCTGAGGTACCCCACTTGTGACTTGCATCTCTTCTGACTGTATATCATTTACCACCACTCTCTGTTCTCTGCCCGCTAACCAGTTTGCCACCCAGTTGACCAACGTCTGACCAACCCAGAGCCTACCCATCTTATTAATCAATCTTCTGTGTGGAACAGTATTGAAAGCTTTGCTGAAGTCAAGGTAGGTGACATCAACTGCTCCCCCATGGTCCACCAACTGCTCCCCCATGGTCCACCACTCTGGTTACCCGGTCAAAGAAATCTATGAGATTAGTTTGACAGGACCTTCCTTTTGTAAACCCATGCTGTCTTGGATCCTGTGCTCCTATGGAGTCCAGGTGTTGCACTATCCTTTCCTTAAGGAGTGCCTCCATAATCTTGCCCACTACTGAGGTAAGACTGACTGGTCTGTAGTTCCCTGCCACCTCCCTGCTACCATTCTTGTGGAGCAGGATCACATGAGCCCTTCTGCAGTCTTCTGGGACCTCTCCTGTGCTCAGAGACTCACTGAACAGTTCTGATAATGGCTCTGCTAGTTCCACCCTTAGCTCTTTTAGTACACTGGGATGTATGCCATCAGGTCCCATTGCCTTGTCCACCCTGAGCTTATCGAGCTCTTGTAGGACCCTTTCTTTTGTGAAGGGACTAGTGCACACCTCCCTCCCCCTGTGTCCATGGTGGTGAGCTGTGGGCCCTGCCCTACCTTCTCTTCAGTAAATACTGAGCAGAAGTATCTATTTAGGATAGATGCTTTTACATGGTCCTCCTCCTCACATGCCCCCTTATATCCTTTGATCTCAGCAATACCCCCACTGAACTTTCTCCTTTCACTTATGTATTTATAGAAAGTCTTGTCACCTTCTTTTACTGTTTGTGCTAGTGTTTCCTTGGTTTGGGCCTTTGCCTGCCTTACTGCCTTCCCTGCTTCCCTTAGGGAAGTTTGATATGCCTCCCTGTCTTCATCCCGCTGTGTTCCCTTATATTTTCTGAAGGCTAGCCTTTTGGCTCTGACCTTTTCTGCTACTGTTTTTGAGAACCAAAGTGGTTTCCTTCTTCTTTTGCACTTCCTTTTCTTTCTAACACAATGGGATGTTGCTTCAAGTATTGCATCCTTAATGCTTGCCCACTTTGCCTTTACGTCCTCACCTGTATTTCTTTTTGCTAGGGCTAGCTTAACTCTGTTGGCCATCTTATAAAAGTCAGCTCCTCTTAAGTCCCATATTTTTGCCTTGGAATGGGATGATTTAGTTCTAGTGGCCAGACTGAACCATACCATGTGATGGTCAGTGGCCCCCAGGTGACCTTCTACCTGGAGATCTGTGATCCTTTCCCTGTTAGTCAGTACTAGATCTAGCATAGTCCTGTCTCTTGTGGGTTGTTGTACCAACTGTTTGAGGCCCTCCCCCTGCAGGAAATCCACTATGTGTCTAGTTCTGGCAGATGTTCCTGCTGGTATTGACCAATCTGTATCTGGCATGTTGAAGTCTCCCATTATCAGAACCTCCCCTTTAGCTGCCATGTTTTGTATATCTTCTAACAGTAATGTGGCAATGTTCTTCCCCTGGCATGGGGGCCTGTAGACAACTCCAATTCATATGGCTGTCCCATTTCCTTTCCAGGGTGACCCACAATTCTTCTGGCTCCTTATGTGTATTCTGAATTTCTGTAGCTTTTATATTTTCATTGACATACAGGGCCACTCCACCCACACCCCCCTTTTTGCAACTCGGTCTCTTCTGTACAGTACATAGCCAGATACTGAAGTCTCCCAAGTGTGGTTACTGGTAAACCACGTTTTGCTAATTACTAGTATGTCCAGTTTAGCCTCTGTCATTATTGCCTGCAAGTCTGTGATCTTGATTCCCAGACTGTGATCATTTGTGTTCATGATTTTCCATTGGCCAGATTTCAGTGTGTTAGTTGTTGGGTGAGGTCTGGCATTTCTCATGTGTGACGTATGGGGAGCCAGGCCTTTTTCCTTACCTGGTGATGCAAATGAACTGCAAACATGCTGAACTCCTGTTTGACCACTAGTTGAGGGGGAGGAGTGTTTTTCCCATTCGACGTATGGGTTGCTGCACCCCTCTCCCCATTTGCTAGCTTAAATATTCTGCAAAGACATCAAACTTCTGCTCCAATGCACTGACTCCCTCCTTAGTCAGATGCAGTCCATCAAATTTAAAGAACTTTCGCTCCTAAAACTGTTGCCAGTTCCCCACAAATTTGTGTCCTTTCTCCTGGCACCAGCCCTTGAACCACATGTTTAGCTCCCCTATCTCCCTTCTCTGACCTTCTGTCCATCTGCTCCCCTCTCCCAGACTGGCAGGATCTCAGAGAAGGAGATACAGGATGAAATGGATGATAGTTTGTCACCCAGCCTGGTCAGGTGTTCCTTGATCTCCACAACTGACCGGTTGGCAAGATCACTAGCCCCTATGTGTACCAGGACGTCAATGTTTTCTCCTGCTTCCTGAACAATTTTAGCGATGTGGTCAGTGTCTCTCCATGCTGATGTACCTGGGAGACATCTAACCATCACCCCTGGCTGGAGATAGGTATCAGGTCCCTGAATCATGGAGTCTCCTATGATCAGAAGTATTTTGGATTTCCTTTTTGCTTTTTTTGTTTTGGTTCCTGTTTTGGGCTCATTTTGTTGTGCTAGCTTCTGTGCTGCAGTGTCCTGCTCTGCAGCGTCTTCTGCCCCTTTGTTTGATTTTGGAGACAGAGGCAGATACCTGTTTATAGTTTTTATATGGTTTTGGGAGGTAATATGTTGGAGAGCACCAAGTGATGGGGCACCCGATTTGCCCTTCCTAACAACCTGCCAACCTCCGGGACCAACTACCCTCTGTGGTCAGGGTGCTTCTGTTTGATGTTAGGGAAATGGCGGGTGGTTCTTATAATATATTTCCTCTTGAATATGCAATTTGAGGCATGCAGTCTCTGCCCATGCTGCCTGGGGCTCATTCCTTAGATCCCCAATGGCCCAGCATGTAGGACAGTGTCCTAAATCCTGTAAAACTGCCCTTCTGAAAAGTGTTCTGCAGTACCTACAGTTAATGATATCCATTACAGATAAGTTGCTGGGTTATAACCTGATCAGAGTAATTAGAAGGAAGAAAATGAAAGCAAAAGTTTGATTTTGTGTTTTGTTTGTTTTTGTATAACTGATCCAAGTTTGAAGAGGCTGAGGGCTTGTGCAGAATCTGATGGGACACAGGGAGGTGATGTGAGACATAGAATATTTTGGGATAATGGACTGTTGTATACACAGGATGTAAGGACAGAGGAAGGGGCAATGGGCAGGCAGCTTGTCATTCCTCTGGGCTACCATGAGTGGTTGCTCAAGACTGCTAATGATATCCCCATATCCAAACATCTGGGAATCGCATGCACCATGCAATGACTGGCCCAGAATTTCTATTGGCCCAATTTCACTAGCAGGTGAAGGAATATGGCAGGTCTTGTCACCAGTGCCAACAAATAGGGAAGGCAGGTAGTAAAACCAAAGCCACTCTAATTCACTTGTCCATTGTGGAGGAGCCATTCCAAAGGGTAGGAATGGATATTTTGGGATCTTTGAGTACCCCTAGCTTTTCCAGGAAGAGGTTTATCCTGACGGTGGTAGATTTTGCCACCCAATACCCAGAGGCAGCCACCCTCTCCTCACTTAGGACAGACAAAGTGGCAGATGCCTTGCTAGGGATTTTCTCTAATGTCAGGTTTCTGCAGGAGGTTATCACTGATTGAGGGGGTACCTTCATGTCAGACCTGATGTAGTATTTGTGGGTGAAGTGTAGGGTGGTGCAGAGATGCACAACACCTTATCACCCACAAGCCAATGAACTTGTGGAAAGGTTTAATGGTATCCAAAAATCAATGCTTCAAGCATTTGTTGAACAGCATGGGAAGGACTGGGAGAAATACCTTCGCCACCTATAGTTCACATACAGGGAGATGCCCCAAGAGTTGACAGGGTTTTCCCCCATTGAACTCTTTTATGCAGTCTTGGAAACAAGATGGATGATCTGCAGGCACTATTAGCAGATAGGAGGGTGGACATAGCTGCAGTAACCGAGACTTGGGCTACATCACACCATGACTGGGACCTTGCTATCTCCTGATATAAACTATACAGGAGGGAGAGAGTAGTCAGAAAGGGGGGAGGGGTGGCAGTTTATATCAGGGAAGGAATAACTTGCATGAGGGAGGAGTCTAAGGAAGGGGAGGTGGAGGCATTATGGATTCAGTTAAGGTCCAATAGAGGGAGAAAGATGAGGTTGGGGTGGTTAACAGACCACCCAGTCAAGATGAGGAGAGAGACAGGGAACTGATTTTACAAATATTGGAAGCTGCGGGGAAAGGAGAGGTGATAATTGTGGGGAACTTCAACCTGCCCAAGGTGGACTGGAGGATACCATCCACAACATGTGCAAAGAGTAAGGTGATTCTTGTAGGACTGCAGAGTGGATTCCTGACTCAGGACATCACTGAACCTACAACAGGTGAGGCAATTCTTGATCTGGTGCTCATAAATGGGGATAATGTGCAGGAAATAATGGTCAAGGAGCCACTGGGTGGAAGTGAGCATTGCACAGTGTGGTTCCATATGGATATGAGCAGGGAAAGCATCCTGACTAAGATCAAAATCTTGGATTTCAGAAGGGTGGACTTCAGAAAAATGGGTGAGGTTCTAATAACCATCTGGTAGGCATCAGAGCAGATATGGGGTGGACCAAAAGTGGTCCATCATTAAGGAAGGAATACTGGTTGCCACAGATGAGTGTGTTAGGCTCAGGGGGAAGAACACAAAGGCCAAAGTGCCCAGCTGGTTCAGTTCTGGGGTTGCCAAGGCAGTAAGGGAAAAGAGGTTGGCCTATAGAAAATTCAGGAAGATGAAGAGAGAGGTGGATAGGGAAAATTACCTAAGGTTGGCTAGTGAGGCAAGTATGGAAGTCTGGTGAGCAAAGGCACAGAAGGAACTGCAAATTGCTGAAACAATTAGAAGGGGAGAAGGCTTTCTTTCACTATATAAGTGAGAAAAGGGACACGAAGGAAGGGATTGTTAGGCTTAAGAAAGGGGTGGAGTGGGTGGAGGATAATGGAGGAAAAGCAAAGATACTAAATGAATACTTCTGTTCTGTCTTCACCATGAAAAAGGATGGACCAGTGCCTTCAGGAGGGAAATGAGGAGCGAGGGGGGGACACAGACATAGTGATAGAGGAGGATAGAGTGAGGGAGGGTCTGCTGGCATTGAAAGTGGACAAATCTCCAGGCCCAGACAGAGTACATCCAAGGGTACTAAAGGAACTGGCTGAGGAGCTGGCAGGGCCACTAGCAGACCTATTTAATAGTTCACTAGAGTCAGTCTTGGTACCACAGGACTGGAGAACAGCATATGTAGTGCCCCTTCACAAAAGTGGTCCCAAGGATGATCCAGGGAATTACAGACCAGTCAGTCTGACCTCCATTGTGGGAAAGCACATGGAGACCATACTAAAGGAAAGGTTGGTGGCATATCTAGAGAAGCATGGTCTCCAGGATGAGAGGCAGCATGGGTTCATGGGGGGGGAGATCATGTCAAATAAATCTGATTGACTTCTTCGACTGTGTCACTAAGACAGTAGACAGGGGCCAAGCAGTAGACATCCTCTATCTTGATTTCAGTAAGGCCTTTGACTCTGTGCCCCACAAAAGGTTGACCAGGAAGTTGGTGGATCTTTGAGTTGGGGAGAAGATGGCCAGATGGGTGGAAAACTGGCTGAGGGACAGAACCCAGAGGGTGGTGGTGGGAGGAGAGCTATCTGGCACCAGAGATGTAACCAGTGGGGTCCCACAGGGCTCCGTGCTAGGGCCAGTGTTGTTCAATGTCTTCATCAATGACATTCGGGATGGCATCAAAGGCAAAATGTGCCTATTCACAGATGACACCAAGCTCTGTGGCAGAGTGGACACAGCTGAAGGAATACGGGACCTATAGGAAGATCTGGAAAAGCTGGAGAGGTGGTCCAGGATCTGGCAACTTGGCTTTAATGCCAAGAAATGCAAAGTTATGCATATTGGAGCCAAGAATCCCAGGACAGAGTATTACCTGAGTGGAGTCCGAGTAGCTGCATCAGAGGAGGAGAAGGGCCTGGAAGTGATGATCACTAGTGACCTGAAGCACTCCACACAGTGCAAGAAAGCAGCAGCAAAGGCAAACAAGATGCTGGGATGCATAGCTAGGGGGATCAGTAGTAGGAGAGAGGAGATTATACTGCCCTTGTACAGGTCACTAATAAGATCTCATCTAGAGTATGGAGTTCAATATTGGTGCCCACAACCCAAAAAGGACATTAACCTGTGGGAGAAGGTACAGAGGAGGGCTACAAAGATGATAGCTGGTCAGCAGGGCAAGGCATATGAGGAGAGGTTGAGGGCACTAAACATGTACTCCCTGGAAGACAGGAGAGAGAAAGAGGGGATATGATTGGGACATTCAAGTACTTGAAAGGGTTAAATAATGTTGATTAGGAAAGTCTCTTTAAGCTGAGTGGCAACCATATCACAAAGGGGCACAGTCTTAAGCAAGAGGGTGGGAGGTTTAGGAGGGATGTCAGGAAGCACTTCTTCACAGAAAGGGTGGTGGACACTTGGAATGCACTGCTGGAAGACGTAATCTCATTAAAGACAGTGAGCAGCTTTAAAAGAGGCTGGGATAGGCATGGGGGAAGATATGAATCATGGATATGGAGGATGGGAGGAGTGGGGAGGGAGGGCAGGGACATTAGCTCAAGCTGTGGACCCTGCAATATGAGCAGACTTGATAGACCAAATGGCCTTTTTCTGCTGGCTTGTTCAAATGTTCATATGTTCATATGGACGTAGGGTGTGTGAACCCCTAGACCTGATCCAGGAAGCCTGGGAAGGCAAGGACACCACTTAGGGAACTCCCATGGTGGAGTATGTCCTAATGTTTAGGGAAAAGCTGAAGGAGCTTATGGGAGCAGCCCAGAGCAACCTGTCATCCACTCAGCAGAAGCAAAAGGTCTGTTGCAGCCACAGAACCAGAGCTTGCTCATCCAGTGTAGGTCAGGAAATCATGGTCCTAATTCCAGTCTGGAAGGATAAGCTGCAGGCCAAGTGGGCAGGACCATACAAGGTAGTCTGACAGGTAAATGACATGAACTATTTTGTAGAACTTCCTGACAGGAGACATGTCCATAGAATATACCATGTCAACATGATGAAGCCATATGCAGATAGGGTAGATATGGTATTTGCAGTGTGTAGTGCTTGGAAGGGGACTGACGAAGAAGACCCTCTGCTGGACTTGCTGGAGGAAAGCAAGCGGGAATCCTCTATGGAGGCAATCAAACTGTCATTTCAGTTGACTCTGGAACAGACCCAGGAAGTAAGGAAGGTTTTATTGGACTTTGCCCCTTTGTTTACAGCCAAGCCTGGAAAAACCCCTATAGTGACACATGAGGTAGATACGGGGACCCAACTGCCCATGCAGCAGACAGCCTACCAGGTGTCTGAGGCCATTCTAAAGGACATTAGAAGGGAGGTGGAGGAAATGCTGGATTTAGGGGTAATCCAGAAATCCCACAGCCCCTGAGCCTCACCTGTAGTCTTTGTTCCCAAGCTGGATGGCTCTCCTCACTTTTGTGTGGGCTATCGTGGACTCAACGCAGTCACGAAGTCTGATGCCCACCTAATGCCACAGAATAATGAACTACTGGACAAGTTGGTAGGGGTGACATGCTTTACCAGCATTGTCTTAACAAAAGGGTATTGGCAGGTGGAGTTAACTGCCAGAGCTAGGGAGAGGTCAGCCTTCATCAATCCAATAGGATTATTCAAGTTCAAGGTAATGCCTTTTGGAATGAAGAATGCCCCTGCCACCTTTCAAAGGTTGGTCAACCAGGTGTTACATGGTACCAAAGAGTACTTAATGGCATATCTGGATGATATTGCCATCTTCAGTGCCAGTTGAAAAGAACACCTGTCCCACCTGAAGGAAGTGTGAGGCAGGATACAGAGTGCAGGGCTCACTGTCAAGGTTGAAAAGTGCTAGGTGGCTATGGCAGAGGTGGCATACCTAGGGCATGTAGTAGGGCAGGGGCAGCTCTGTCCAAATCAAGCCAAGATTGAGGTGATAGAGGTATGGCCCAGGCGTGAAACACAGAAGCAGGTTCAGAGTTTCCTAGGGACCGTCAGGTACTATCGAAAGTTTGTATCAATTGGCAGTACCCTGGCATCTCCCCTCTCTGGTTTGTTAAAGAAAAGAAAGCCCAAAAAGGTAAAATTGGAGCCAGCCTGTGAATGAGCCTTCACCCGGCTAAAGGAGGCACTGTGCAGTGCCCCTGTGTTGGCCAGTCTAGGTTACAGTAAGCCTTTTGTAGTCCAGACAGATGCTTCAGATGTGGAGATTGGAGCATTCCTCAGTCAGACCTATAACCAAGGGAAAGAGCACCCAATAATATACCTTAGCAAAATTTTGCTTTCCCAGAAACAGGCATATTCCACAGTTGAAAGGGAATGCCTTGCACTGGTATGGGCCCTGAAGAAATTAGAGCCGTATCTCTATGGGAGGCACTATGAGGTACAGACTGATCATAACCTCCTGGTGTGGCTAAAGCAGATGGGTAAAATGAATGAACATATCTTAAGGTAGAATATTCCTTACAGGGCTACAATATGACCATTACCCACAGGGCTGGGTTGGCCAATGCCAATGCAGATGGGCTATCTCACCAGTTAGAGCAGTAAACAGAATTTGTGAAAATCATATCATGCATAGGGATGGATTCCCACAAATTCAGTCTAGGAGGGAGGGGTACTGCAAGCTACCCTACTGTTAGTCCTTATTGGTAGACACCATTCTGTTGTACACATGTTTTTTTATTGTAATTCTGCATATATGAACATACCACAAAATGCCTGTGTTAATACAAAAGCACATAGACAAAAGACTGGATTTAAAAAAGAAAAGGTTTTGACCTTCCTTTGACCTGGAAGGCCAACTTGCTTGCCAGGAATCTGACAAGTTATTGTCAAAGGCTTTGGAGATAACTGATCAAAGGGGTATTTCCAATAGATAACTAACCAAGGGAAACAGAGTCGAATAAAGTGTTCAGAAGATAGCCATTTTAACTTCAAAAAGCAGGATACTGTGTTCCAAGGTATTGCCTTTGATTTGATGAAAGGAAAAACATAGGAAACTTCCTTCTAATAGACCTGTGTGAGACTGTAATGTCAGGTGTCATAAATGTAGGCTGGGTAACATCACCAGGTGGCAGAACATTGTGTTGGAAAAGTGCAAGAGTGACTTCCAGTGGCCTAAAATGGAAGGGCCAGCCTCTATCCATAGACTGGGATTGCTAACACTATAAATAGGCCAGATCAAGGCATTTGCACACACATTTTCAACTGGACACTCTGCTTGACTCAACCCAGGAACCAAACTGCTGAAACCCAGTGTGGCTGCCAAGGACTAAGGAAATGGAAACTTTTATCTACTTTTTCTGGACTTCAAATCACTACAGTTTTTAAGTTATAGATTAGCTAACAGTTCTAGTTCATTTAATTCTATATATCCATTTTCATTAGTTTAATGCTGTAACCAAAACTTTTCTAACACCCTTTTAGTTGTAACTGTATGATTTGTTATTTAAGTACTTGAGTAAAAACATTTGTTTTTCTAAAGAAATTCTGTCTGCGTGAGATTTTATATTGTGTGTATGATTGTAGAAGGTTTATTAATAATCTGTGAACACTGTTATTGTCAAAGGGGTCTAACCAATAGTAACCAAACTGAGAAAAGGGTCTGTAAGGGATCTGGAAGGATATGGAGAATACCAAAGTCTTAGGGATGAGTCTGCAGGGAATTTGACCCAGGCTGTTGCATGTCCTGTAGGGAGAAGGCCAAATCAGGCTTACACTGCTACCCCAAAGAATGTGTGATGACTGGGTCTTCCTTCTTTGTATAATAACCAAGAAAAGCATTCATATTTGGCTACAAGACTCGAGACTGGTATTGTGCCATTTTCCAAAGTCAGAGGGACACCCTTGGTCCTCATGGCAGAGATGCAGTCATGACCTCGGCAAGCTTTCAAAAGGGACAAGGAGGGTATCCCTTCCCCCATCATGGATTTCACTTAAGGGTGGGCACTGTGAGCTCAGTGAGACTGACTCTCAGGAGTAGGTTCATGATACCCATCACCAACAGCACTCTTTGCAAGGTTCCCAGCCATAGCCTGACCATGTACTGGATCAGGCACCCCCATCCCATGCGGTCCCTGCACATGGCTCATCCCCACCACCCCAGCAGGCAGACATGGGGTCACTACACACTGTGTCCCTGCACATTTGTCACCACAGGCAGAACCTCCCCAGTGGCAGGATGACAACAGCCCAGCACCCATGCCCAATGACCCACAACTCGCCACCCACATGCAGCTTCTGAGAGCTGCCATGGAATACCAGGAGTTCCTCCATGAGGCATTGCAGTGGTTGTGTGCACAGATGCACCTCCAAGAGGAGCGGGCAGCAGTCCACCATGAGGCATATGGGCAGAGATGGCAGCGGGGTTCACAGGGCTCAAAACAGCCATATGGGGCTCACCATAGCCTGTACTGCATGTGACAGCCAAACACCATTGGTCCCACTGCACCAGTGGACAGGGATGGCCCATTCCAGGGTTCTGGGTGCTATAGTATCCCCCTTACCCCCTGCACCCCCCATACCCCAAGCACCTTCCTGCCATTGTTGGTCATGGCGTTTCGCTTCACCGCACTACCCTCCCAGTGGCCATGCACAGACATGTGGGCTCACCCCCTTTAGGGTGGGTGACTCCCCCAGATGGGCTCATTGTCCCCACTGTGTCATCTCATGGCCAATGCACCCTACATGTCCATGGCAACTGTGGGCACAGTACATGAAGGGTCCGGGAACTATGTGGCACACCCGTGATGCCTCCAACCCATGGTTGGTCCTCCATGTGCCCGGTGTTGCCTATGGGCATATAGTGTCAACATCATCCAAAACCACACTACCCCACCTCACAACACCAGTATCATAGGCACACTACATGAATAGCATTTCCACCTTTGGATGTGTTGCCTGTGGTAGCCTGAGATTGGCATAGGTGTGATGAGTGCACCTGTGCTGTACCAGTGAACGTATGTGCCATGGTATCCCTCTGATCCATGTCTAAACACCACCAGTACCTGTGTGGAATGTGTCCCTTGTTGTCTCCTTTATGGGCCTGGTGGCATCCCCCTGACACACATGTGCACAGGTATCATGTGTATATCCTGCAGCCACTCACCCTCACCGTATGGACCGCAACGCATTCCCCAATAGTGTATATGAGGTGGACCATACCATGTCCCATGTGCTGGTTGTACTCACTGTCGGGCTCCAAAATAATCCTCCACTATCCTCACCCGGCACCTCCATTCTCTCTGAGACAGCCGTGGGTCCCTCCTGTAGTGCTGCTCATGCTCATCCTCATCTGGTGGCTCCACACCATCTGCATTGTTTCCTTCCAGATCCTGGACAACTACTCCACAGTCTACAGTCATGTTGTGTAGGATACAACAGGGAAGGAATATGCCACATGCCTTGTCTGGGTTATACTGTAGGGCACCCCCGGATCTGTCTAGGCTTCTGAACCAAATTTTCAGCATGCCTAACACACACACTCAGTTATATTACTGGTGGCTATGTGTGCCTCATTGTACCATTCCTCCATGTCAGACGTGGGACAGAGGATTGGGGTGAGGATCCACAGCCACAAGGAGTATGCACTGTCCCCTGTGTGGAGGAAGAAGACATGTTAGTCACCATTAGGACATGTGCACACTGTGTTCCTGGCTTTGCTTACACTCACCAAAAAGATGCCCACTGTGTATGTTCCCTGCCTGAAATCAGCGGCAGAGGGTGGACTGTTGCCATATGTAGGCATCATGTGCACTTCCAGGGAAACATACCAAGGCATTTGTGATGCTCCCTGTGGCATCTCAAACCACCTGGCAGTTAATAGAGTGGTACCCTTTCTGACTGACATATATGTCCTTTTCACTGCCAGGTGATGCCCTGATGGCCACATGGGTGCAGTCAGTGGCACTTAGGACTGCTGGTAGGTGAGCAACCCTGTAGAAGTGTTGTATGATTGCTGTTCACTCTGCTGGTATGCTAAGGAATTAGATGAACTCACTAGCATGAGGCAGCAGGATATCGAGGATCTGGCTCAGGAGGTGGGAGGTGGCAGACTGTGAGATACCACTGGTGTCACCCACCAGTATCTGGAATGTGCCAGTGGCAAGGAGGCACAGTGCTGCTGTTACTTTGGTTCCTACCATCATGGCATGACTTTTATAAGTGGGTGTCTTGAGCTCTTGGTAAAGGAGCTCACAGAGCTGTCTCCGGACAGACAAGTTGAGGTGGTACCAGTCCATGATTTGGGTGCCACTTTGATGTTCAACTATGACCCGTGGATGGTACCATCTCTGTGGAGCATAAAAGCATGTGGGCCCTTTGTTCTCCACCTTCGGTGGCATTTCTGTGCCTCTACTGCCTCAAGCCAGCTATGACAACTTCCATATGGAAGGCTACGTGAGTCATTCTAGCACTTCCACAGCTGTCCTCTGTGTTTGCACAGGGTTAAGGGCTGCCCTTTATAAACCTTATTTTGGGTGGTGCTTTTCTGGGCTGCACAACATATGCATTGTGCTGTTGTGCTGAATATACCTGTGTACAGCATATGCAGGTGTACACCCCCATTTTTTGTGCGGTATACTGTACATTATTTGTGTGTTGCCACGCAATTTCTTGTGCACGGCACAAATGTTCCCTTCAAATATTGCACTACCATCTTTTTTTCAGTTTGTGCCACACATTTCGTGTTTGCACCATGCATTCCTTTTGAAAATGGGGGCCTTTATGGTTGAATTTGCCACTTACTTATTTAATCTCCAATTGGAGTGAGGATCTTTTGGTCACTGGCTTTCAACTCACCGTTGATGATTTCACACACACACACACGTTAACATTTTATTTTTATTTATTTATTTTAGTCTTTGGTAACTGGGTAAGGCCCACTAGGCACAAGTGCCTGTTTAAAGGGGTGACTTGCGAGCACTAGGGAGGTTAAGTGACTTGTTCAGAGTCACACAGTATGCAAGTGGAGGTTGTGGGAATCAAACCCAGGTCTGCTGGATGTACCAGCCTCATTCACACATCATTATTCTAACCTCTAGGCTATACTGCCCACTGACAGCTTCCTCAAAGCGTGCTGTGTGTAATCCCTGAACATGTTTTAAATGTCTCGTTTAAAGGGATACACACCAGTACATGGCCAAAAGTGAACAACGTGCGGATAGTGCAAAAGTAACAATTTCTACTGGTGATCTGGTCAAGGGAGGCATATAAAGTTGAAATGGGAAAACAACCAAGTGATGAAACATTTTATAAAACAACAGAGGAGCTAAAAAAGTGACATTATCTTATTTTGATCCATGCCAAAGAAAATAAGGTTACAGTGCCTGAAAAAAAGGTTTTAAAAACTCTCCATCCCCAAAACCAGTCATCTGTTTGCTCCCAAAAGTCCATAAGGATTTGACATCACTCCCAGGCCGCCCCACTGTTTCCAGCAGAGACAGTTTGTCAGAAAAAGTGTCACAATGTGTTGCTTCTTTCATGAAACAGTTGGTTCTGACACTAACATCGTATTTAAAAGATACCACCGATACAATAAATAGCTTCCAAAATGTGAATGTTTCTCAAGACACTATAATGGTAGCAATAGACATAGAAGCATTATATACAAACACGCCTCATGAGGGAAGATTACAAGCAGTCCGAAACTACCTGAGTGAGAGACTAAGTAATGGTATTCCCCCTAAACTGATTTGTATCGCATCTAGTGGAGTTTGTTCTGGATGGTAATGGGAAGGCTAAAAGTCTGAGGTTCAGTGAGGGGGTGTAGCGTTGTGTTATTGTACTTAAATTATCAATTACAAATGAGACGAACGGAGACAAGACTGATGGCGGAAGAATTTAATGATTATAATAATAATCACAGTGAGAGATTACAAGTGGTACATCCTTCATTCTTCAAACTAACAGTGTATGTAGGCTTGCTTATATAGTGGAAGACAGCACCATCATTTCCTATGGTTGTCTATGATTGGTTCATAACAAGTACAAACATCAACTTAAAAGGCAATTTTCTTTCTTTGGTATATGCATGAGCTCATCTTTTGGTCAGCACAAATGTATAGATAGTGTACATTATATTATTATATATGGCTAGTAACAACTGTCACTATCAGTTACCAAGGTCTAGGAGGAAGAAATAGGTTTGGGCTTAAGAATGTGCATATAAGCATTTTAGCCTGTCCACATAATAATAAACACTAAAGATAGTCAAAGGATAATTTGAACACTATCCTATGTTTCTGCTTTGCAAACACATAAAGCAACTGTTTTGATATTACTCATATGGTCAACACAAATATCAAAAGGCACCTTAATATTACAACTTGTGGTTTAGTTTGTCTTGTGGCTTTACAAGTTTTATATGATCCAGCTTCATAGGTCAATATTTGTTGCACAGATACATTATGTTTTAGACGAAAATGAGGTTTGCCTGAAATATTGGGACAAACTTCTTTATCCCTTGTTACAGGGGGGAAGCTCCACCCACATCCCCTACTTAAGCTCAGCACTTCTGTTGCTCAGCTTCAAGTGTTTCGAAATAAGTCACGGACTCCTGCAGCTGCGTGGCTGGTGAGGCTTGGCTCTTTTCTGTTGTTTCCCCTCCATTCCTGTTCATTGTGTTTTCATTTTTTTTGTCTCTCCTGCTTTGGTGTTTTCCCCCTCCTCCTCTATCTATTTCATTGTTGTCTTCCCTTGCCTTTCCCATTCACCCACCCCCCATTGTTGTTTTCTCCCTGTTCTGTTCTCTTCCCCACTCTGTCCTTCTTCCTTGTGTTCCCCTGTGTCTCTGTCATTCATTTCCTTGCCTCCCTGGTATCCTCTCATTTTCCTCTGTTTATTTTTGGGCATGTCTACCTCACCAGCTGCGGCTCTGTTCTCTGCTGGAACTTCCGGGGTGTGCAATCACCTGCCACACTCAGCTTCCAGCTACAGGCTCTGCTTGCCACTCCACTTTCTGCTCAGAACCAATACTCATGCTATGGAAACTCTACTTGGTGTATCCAGCTTGCTTGCTTGCTTGTGCCTCTTCATGCTCCTGCTCCGTGTAGGCTGCCTATGGGAGCCCATGTGGGCTAACTGGACTGTGTTACTGCTGCATGGCGCTTCAGCAGTTTTGCTTGCCTGCTGACTGCCCTGGCTCCTAATGTCTCCTGTACCTGTGCCATCCTCTGAATTGTTCTGCTCCCCTTCCCCTTCCATTTTTGTTGTCATTGCCTCACTTGCTGCCATTTCCCCGCCACCTGCTTGGCTGCATCTGCAAATCTAAGTGATGTTTCTGTGCCTACACTTGTTCAGATACTGCTCTAACTATCCTCATGAAATTCAGTATGGTGAGGATGCTGTACTACCATATTCCTTCGAATCTGCTGCACACTATAGTACATTGTCTCCCAATCTCTCTCATCAGTTCTGGACCTCTTTACCAGAACAGTGTCATTTCAGGGGATTCCTGGTCCCGCTGTCAGTTTCCATCCTGACATCCCTAATTGCACTTGAACTGCCTAGCTCCCTGCTTCCCTCCAGTTGTCTCTGCCTGGGGGCCGATTGCTGTGCAAGTACCTTCATCACAGTCAATCTCTTCTCCTATTGTCTGCAGTCCCAGGGAGGCTATACTTGCCTGCTGTAATGCACATGACTTATCTGATGTCACTTCCTACTTGTCTAACCAGACATTTATCTACCACTCCACCATGATCTGAAGGTGGAGATGGTGGGGTCTGTTGCAACCTTTCTGAATTCGGGTTTCCAGAGGGGGTTTATAACAACTAGAGAATGAACAGCATAGTGGATATCTCTCTGACTTTTGTGCCACCATCTTGACATGGTCCCATTCATTTCAGCATGCTCTGAGTACATTCTGGCATGTTTTCTCAGCAGCCTTCTACCAGCAGTGCACTTGTCCTCCCCATATGAGAGACTCCTCGTTTCAACATTTCAGACTTCCTCTACTTTTGTAGACTCTAGTGCTTGGTGCTTAGGATTTTCACCAGCTGTCTCCTACATTCACTTGAGTAAGGCAGAAGAATTCGCTGACAGTTAAGTACATCAGGAATCGTACTACAGTTCTGTCAGTAAGAGATTCTTTCACTGTCATGTTTCAGCTCCCTGCTGCCTGCCTTATGACTAGACTGATTCTCTGTTATGGAACTGCACTGTGCCATGAACTTATGCTCCCCTTCGCATCATCTGCCATCTGCCTGCCTCTCGCAGGGGGTCCCATATCATTACTCCTTCCCCTCAATGGTTCAGAGCTGTCCACTCTAGTGATGCTACGCCTCATCTCATCCCTCCTGGTGTATTGCACTACCATTAGACCTATACAGAGATTCATTCCACACCATCTCAGGTCCTCCTGGAAGGACCATCAGTGCTACCCTCTTTTTCAACACCCATATTGCCTTCTCTACACCTGCATGGAGGATGGCATTGCTGTCTGCTGACCTATATGGGGGTCAGTCAATTGCCACCTCCTCAGTGGCTAACTGAAGGTCCCCAGCATCTAGGCATACCTTAGTCCAATGTAGCGGTCTCATTCCAAAGGGGGGTTTTCCTCTCCTGTATGCTACTGGTCACAGTCTCCAGAGTTGGAGGAGGTAATCTCAAACTGTTAACAATCTTCTTGGACCTTCTGTTCCTTACTCCTACCCAGCATTCCTATCAAGGGTGGGAACAGAGAAAGGCCAAATTCCAAGTCATAACCTTCAGGTTCATAACCTTCAAATCTATAACCTTCAGCTTCATAAGTATACATAAGCACTACACTATTCACCACAAACTGAATAGGAGGACTAAAAATCTGAGGTTCAGTGGGAGGGAAATAGCTCCTTCCATATCCCCTATTTTAGCTCAGCACTTCTGTCGCTCAGCTTCATGCATTTCAAAATCACCCACCATCCTCCCCATCCTCCTTCTCCTCTGGCACTCGTATCTCGCCCTTGATGCTGGGCCTTCTATTCCCTACACCTACCCAGCATTCCTATCAAGGGTGGTAACAGAGAAAAGTCAAATTCCAAGTCATAACCTTCAAGTTCATAACCTTGAAATCCATAACCTTCAAGTTCATAAGTACACATAAGCACTATGCTATGCGCCACACATTGAACTATTCTTTATATGAAAACGTTGTTCACTCAAATTAAAGAGACTGCAGTGCAGATGATATTTGCCCCAAATGTGGGATGTTGGGAGGACCAATATGTATTTAATAATGACAATAACAAATTTCTTGAAAAGACAAAGTTATGGAAGCACTTTTTTGATGATGTTATCATGCTGTGGAAGGTACCATCGAGGAATCAGTTTTTTTCTGAGATACATCAATGGAACAAACCAACATTTTAAATTCATGCACAAAATGAACCTACATGAAAGTAAATTTCTGGATCTAGGAATTTTCAGAGATGGAAGTTGCCTGCAGACTAGTCTAAACAAAAAGTCAACGGACTATCATGGAAGCACTACTGAAGGAGAGATTGGTGGAACATCTGGTTGTCAATGGACTACAGGACCCAAGGCAGCATGGTTTCACCAGGTGAAGGTCATGTCAGACCAACCTCATTGAATTTTTTGACTGGGTGACTAGGGAGGTGGATCAGGGGAGGGCAGTGGACATGGCCTATCTGGACTTCAGCAAGGCCTTTGACACTGTGCCACATAGAAGACTATTGCACAAACTGGGAATATGGGTGTGGGCAGGATAGTAGTGCAGTGGGTAGGTAACTGGCTGGACAGCAGGACACAGAGGTGGTGGTAAATGGCTGTCACTCCACAGAGGAAAAGTGACCAGTGAGGTACCACAGGGATCAGTGCTGGGACCGGTACTATTCAATATCTTCATCAGTGACATTGCACAGGACCTAGAAGGCAGAATTTCACTGTTCACTGATGACACAAAGCTCTGTAACAGAGTAGACACACCAGAGGGTGTAGACAGAATGAGAAGGGACCTGCAGAAACTTGAAGAATGGTCAGGGGTTTTGCAGTTGAAATTCAATGCAAGGAAGTGCAAGATAATGCATATGGGGCACAAAAACCATGGCACAATATATCAGTTGGGGGGTGAGGATATAGCATGCACCAAGCAGGAAAGGGATCTTGGAGTTATCATCTCTGATGACCTCAAGGCAGGGAAACAGTGTGACAAGGCAGCAGGTAAAGCAAATAGGATGCTGGGATGCATAGGCAGGGGCATCACCAGCAGGAAAAGGGAGGTCATAATTCCACTATACAAGACACTAGTGAGGCCCCACCTGGAGTACAGTGTACAGTTCTGGAGACCATACCTACGTAAGGACATAGACAGGGTAGAGAAGGTTCAGAGGCGGGCAACAAAGATGGTGCATGGATTGCTTCACAAGTCCTATGAGGACAGGTTGAAGGCACTGAACATGTACTCCCTGGAGGAGAGGAGAGGAGGGAGAGAGGGGATATGATAGAGACATACAAGTATCTTACAGGGAGGAACAGGGTGCAGGAAAACACTATTTTTAAGCGAAAAGATGTTCCAGGACTAGAGGGCATGGGATGAAGTTGGAGGAGGGCGATTCAGAGGAAGCGTGAGGAAGAATTTCTTCACAGAACGGGTGGTGGACAAGTGGAACACCCTGCCAGAGGAAGTGGTGGGGGCTGAAACAATCACGGGATTTAAGAATGCATGGGATAGACATAAAGGAATTCTGGAGGTCAGGGGTAAGGGGCAACAGACTTCCTGGAAAACATAAACTGAACTTACAAACTTAAATGGGCAGACTGGGTGGGCCATAGGCCCTTATCTGCCGACACTGTCTATGTATCTATGTATCTATGACTGCAACACTGCTTTGAGGGGAGATAGTTACCATCCAAAGAATTTAATCAGTATCCCCACAGGCCAATTTATGTTGCTCAAAAGAAATACCAACACTGAGGAACAGTTCAAAAATGGTGCAAGAGAAATGCCCCAAAGATTTAAGGACACAGACTGTGCAATTAAAAAGGCCTATAATAGAGCAAAGGAAACAGAGAGAACAGTTGTTGCAAGCAAGTAATAGATTATAAACATCACAAAGATTGACCTTTGTTACAGACTATAATCTTTTAACAGTAAAAACAGATCAGATCTTGCAGAAAAACTAACATGTACTACAAAGACATAGCAAAAAATATCTGACTTCACTTCGCAACCACCCTGTTAGTATACCGATGAGGAAAAAACTTAAAAAACAGTTTGGTATCAGCACAATTGTCCATGGAACCAAAACTGGATTTGTGACTGCTACCTCCACTGAATGGCAACTTTTGCTGTGGAAACTACCCACGCTACTCAAATACAACTAATGTAAAATATTTTTCCCATCCTCGAAGAGGAAAAGAGTATTACATTAATAGTCTCATTAATTGCTCTTCTGAAGGAATCATCTGTTTACATACCCATGATGACAAGCATTTGTAGACCAAATGAAAAGAACACTGAGAAAAAAGATTTGAGAATACAAAAATGTAATTTGTGATAGAAATACGATGCAAGTTAAGCAAATGTTTTAGAAATTGCTACTTTTGCACTATCTGCATGATGTTCATGTTTGGTCATATATTGTTGTGTATCACTTTAAACAGGGCATTTAAAACATATTCAGGGATTACACACATCATGCTCTGAGAAAGCTATCGGTGAAATGATAGTGTGGGTGTGTGATATGGTCAGGAGCTGGGAGCTAACAGGCAGCAGTGTGATGGTATGCTCTGGGTTGCAGCTAAGAATTTTGGGGCCTAGGACAAGTAATTTGAGATGGGCCCCATGTCCCAAACCAGCTAAAGCCAGGGGTCTGGGGCCAGGCCCCCAGAAGCTCTGGGGGTTTATGTGCTCTGTGGTGAATTTTGGGGCTTTTACTGAAGATAAAAACATACTTTTGTTATGTCTTCCCTATCCCTGATCAACAGGAGTCTCTGAGAAGGTGATTAAATGGCACAAAACTTGCAGTAGGATGTGGCAACAGGTCCTGGAGGGAAAGAAAATCAGCAGAGTGGCACGTCAGATAGTAATGACACCAGGCAGTCAAGGGGTGCCTCTACAATGTATACCACTGTTTGTGCGACACTCCCACAGCAAATCTGTAACAGAGCCATAACCCGTTGGACGTCCACAGTGTTGAATGGGTTGTTGGAGCGTTCTACAGATACAGTGACTCCGAGCGTTGGCCACTCTCCCCATTGATCACCCCCCCCCCGAGTTAATTATTTTTAAGTCCATGGTGTGCGGGGGAAGAGCCCCCCCCCCGCAAACAATCTAAATGTGCCCTGCGCCATGGTGGTTGGTCGACACATTTGCCAGGTGATGCAATCTCCACTGGCAAATTAGTGTCGCTGTAAAGCCCATCGACAACTCTGTTGTTGATGAGACTTGGTGGAACTCCTCTACAACATGTATTCAGGATCAGGACAGAGGGAGACTCTGCTACCATAATCTATTCAAGAGAATGGTGATGCACTTTCCACTCTGTGGTGTTTAATTTGCCCAATGGCCTGATGGTAGCCATAGTATCCTCCCCACTAACCAATACCAGTATGATGGTATTATTTATGCCTTTTGGTCTGGAGTCTGGAATTTGAAAAGGTTAGGTTACTAGCATTCATCACTGCCTTCTTGCCCTCTGCTCTGCCTTCAAGAAGAATAAGCTTTTTAAATTCCAGTTAGAGAAGGATGTGGGAAACATAAAAACATAGAAGATGATGGCAGAAAGAGACCAATGGTCCATCTAGTCGGCCCAGAGTTTCCGAGTTCTACTACTGATCTCTGGAACTAAACTAACACCCTACCCGATTTTTGACTGCTCTTGACCAGTTTGTTACTACCTGAGCCCTTGCCGTATCTCATCCCTTCTTAAACACTACCACAGTCCTTGCACCCACCACCTTAGGTGACAGGCTATTCCATGATCTCATGACTCTTTCCGTAAAGTAAAACTTCCTTACATCTCTCCTTAAGCTTTCCCCTCGCAGCTTTTAGTCATGCTCTCTAGTGGTAGAGCCGTCTACCCTATTGAATATTCCTGATTGGGGAACTTTCTTGATACCTCTCAAGAATTTGAGCATCTCAGTCATGTCTTCCCTCTCTTTCCTAGTCTGTAGTGAGTACATGTTCGGAGATTTCTGGCGTTCCTCATACGGGATCCCTTGGAGGCCCTGTACCATCCTAGTTACCCTTCTCTGCATGATCTCCAGCCTGTCCCTGTCCTTCTTCAGGTGTGGTCACCAGAACTGGACACAGAATTTCAGGTGAAGTCTCACAAAGGATGTGTAGAGTGGGAGGACACCAAGGATGTGTAGAGTGGGAGGATCACCTTCTTGTTCCTACTATCAATTCCTCTCCCTATATACCCCAACATTTTGCTTGCCTTGCTGTAAGCTTTATTGCATTGGCTCAACTGCTTCAGGGTGTCATTTATGATGACCCAAGGCATCTCTCCTCCTGTGAAGTAGTGAGTTGGACCTCGTTAAGCCAGTACTCTGTTCTGGGATTTCCTTTTCCTAGATGCAACACCTTGCTCTTCTTTGCATTGAACCTCAGCTGCCAGATATTGGATCAACTTTCTAGCCTCTGTAAGTCTTCCTGCAGGTCCCTGACTGCCTCCACACTGCCAGCTTTACCTCCTAATTTTCTGTTGTCCGCAAAAAGTTTGATCTTACCCTTAATTCCTACGCCTATGTCACTGATAAACATATTAAAAGGCTGGTCCCAAGACTGAGCCTTGCAGCACACCGCTAGTGACATCTCCCTCATTTAATCTCACTCCATTGATTACCACCCTTTGACTCCCATCACTGAGCTAATTTCCCACCCACCTGACTATGGCCTCAGCAGTGCCAAGGTCCTCCAACTTTTTTAACAGACGTTTGTGAGGCACTGAATCGAAGTCTTGCTGAAGTCAAAGTATAGTAGGTCTACTGGATGTTCCCTGTCCACTTCCTTGGTCACCCAATCGAAGAACGTAAGTAGGTTCATCTGGCATGACCTACCCACCACAAACCATGCTGCCTGATATCCTGGAGGCTGATCCTTTGAAGATATTCCAACATATTCTGCTTAATTAACGTCTCCATAAATTTTCCTACCACAGATGTGAGGCTGACCGGTCTATAGTTGCCAGCCTCTTCTGTATTTCCCCACTTGTGCAAGGGGACTACATCCATTCTACACCAGTCCCCCAGTACATCACCTGTTTGAACTGACCAATTGCATAATATGTCAAGGGGACCACTAGTTCTTCCACAAGATCCTTTAGTACCCTTGGATGCAGCCCATCAGGTGCAGGTACTTTGTCTGTTCTTAGAATCAGCAGTGCCTCTCTAACCCTGTCGGTGCTGATCGATGGAGTTTCCATATGTGGTTCTATCTATCTGTACCTTTAACACCACTCTAAGGCAGCAGACCCATGTGTTCTTTCATGAAAACTGAGCAGAAAAAGCTGTTCAAGACAGTGACCTTTCTCCTGTCGTCCTCTATACTCTTGCCTATGTCTATGAGTCTGACTACTCCCCCCTTTTCCTTCTTTTCCTAATGTATCAAAAGAATTGTTTATTTCTGGATTTGATTCCTTCAGATATCCTAAGTTCTGCCTCTGCCTTTGCTAGTCTCGCAATCTTCTTTGCATCCCAACTCCTCTGGGTATAAGTCTCCCAGCTATCTTTGCTCTTGAACTCCCTGTGGATGCGGAAAGCCTCCCTTTTAATTTTAATTGCATTTCTGACATGGTCTGTGTACCATAACAGTCTTTTGTGCATTTTGCTTTTTGTCACTGTACTAATGCAGAGCCTTATAGCCTCTGTTAAGGCCCGTTTAACTAGCCCCCAGATGTCCTCCACCTCCCTTTCTTCCTGGATCCTGGCTAGATTACCCCTAAGTATCTGTTTCATGTTTTCAAAATTTGCTTCCTTAAAAGTCAAGACCTCCTCCTGGGATTTAGATTTCACATCCCCTGTGGACAACTCAAACCAAACAGAGTTTTGGTCACTATTCACCAGTGGTTCTCCAACCCTTACAGCTCCCACCATCTCTGAATTTGAGAGGACCACATCGAGTATGTTCTCTGGCCTAGTCAGATAGCTGACCATCTGGTTCAGCAGACAGTCCTGCAAGGCATCTTCCACAGTTTGACTTCTCAAGGTTCTAGCAACTTGAACACTCCAGTCATTGGCTGGCATGTTCAGGTCCCCTACCACCACTGTTTCCGGTTTTTTACCGCATTTCTGATTTCTTCTATGAGTGACGAGTCACTCCCCTCTGTTTGATCTGGTGGTCTGTATACCACCACTGTGCAGATCTTCTTACCCGAATCTACTCTGAGATGTACACACAGGGATTCTACACCTTCCCTTTTGATAGCTTTTAAGGAGTTTGCTAATATTCCATTGTGGACATATAGGGCAAGCCCCCCCCCCAATTTCCTACCTATCCTGCCTGTAAAGTGTGTACCCAGGGACTGATAGGTCTCAGTCATTGTTTTCTGTGGCCCATGTTTCCATGATGGCCACCAGATCCACTTGAGTGTCTTCCATCATTGCCTGTAGTTCACTAAGTTTGTTACCCAGGCTTCTGGCATTGAAGCACATCCCTTGCCATGTTCCAGCATGGGCGTTTTTCTTACTCATATTTGGTTTCATCTTCTGATTACTTGTTGCTTCCTTCCCCTTATGACCCTCCTCTTGGGCCTCTTATGAAACCAGCAGAACAGTAAGCAGAGTCAGCAGGAGAAGGCGGTTGGTCCCACAAAACAACAGTGCTGCACTGATAATCAGTGGTGTGGTGGAACTGTGGAAACAAAAAAATCAATGGCAGCTTTTTATGCCAAATGTCTTCAGTGGCAAAACTAAAAATGGGAATTTCCAGAAATTCAAATTTTGCAGGAGTTTGTATTATGTATCAATGAATTCTGCTGATGCCAAGTGTTTCTTTTTTAATAGCATGAAATCAGGCAATACCTTTCTGGAAAACTGCAAAGCAATAACTGCACATGGGAGCTTTAAGTTTGGTATAAGGGACAGGAGAAAGAATTAGCATTTTCCCACCTTCATTCAGCCTCTGTGTTTATGGAGTAGTCTGGTCTGGACTCTGGAGAAAAAGGTTTTATTTTATTCCCAAACCTACAGCTATTTGTGGGGGTAGGATATTATAAGTACAATAGCAGTCAGAGGTAATCTCATTAAACAATAACCAGACTCCCCCATGGGCCTGCCCACCCCACACCCGCAGTGCTGGAGCCCACGCCATTTCATTGCACCAACAACTTTCTCACCACAAGACAGACAGTTTGCCCAACTTGCCCCCTGATGTTTTCTTTCCAAAATCCAATCAGAGCTTAGACTATTGTTTTTTAAGTCGATCTGGATCTTCTCCTCTCTCATCTCCACTGAGAAGGACGGTCCATGATCCCTCAAAGCGAGCACAAAACATCACAGACTGACACCCGACCACTCTTACTGACCAACCACAGCAGCAGCACACACTCCAGATCTCCTCCACTCCACGTGATGGTAATAGTCACGGTGAGGTGTGTTCCTTTTCCTCCTGGGCTTGGCTCCACCTTCTGCTCCTCAGCCTGTTTGGTCTGCCTTTCGTTCCATCCTCCATATCATTTGGCATAACAACTTGGCAATGAGGGCGGGGGGGTTATCTCGTGCCATGAAGAGGAATTAAAATTTAAAAATCCCAATCTTATGCCCCCCCCCTGGGCTGGTGGAGCAGTCAGAAATGAAAAGGAAGAAAAAACAAACTAACAAAAAATGCCATCTTCTCGAGCAGTCCACCCCAGAACTCAGGGCCTGAGACAAAAGTCTCGGTTGTCCCTCCATGCTGGTAGCCCATGGCATGCTTTGAAAAACTCTTTAGTTTTAAGTTTAAGAGATTTAGGTAATTGCTTTCAACAGTCTGTACAGGCTAAACTGTTTTGAAGAAAACAAGTAAATAACGTAACAAGTTTGTTAACTTGGGGGCAAGATTTGGATGTGTTTAAGATACAGTGTGGAAGCCATAGACCCAGCCTGAGCTCCATTCACCTACATCTGCCACCTCACCTTTGGTTTTCATAGACCATGCTGATAAGATCTAAGGGTTGTGTTTTTAAAATTTTTTACTTCTTGTGAGACTATAATATTTAATACACTATGATGTGTTTTGAAAAATAATGAAAGTCTCATATGTACTGGGTAGCCCACCCACTCACTCTTTTTTCAGAGTGGCAGGCCTTTGGTGTACTTAGCCGAAGCATTAGTTCTGGCTTGTATTTTGAGACTTGTCGAATTTTGAATTCAACTTAGTGGGCAGCATTACAGTCTGTCAAGTTGGCAAAATGTTCATAACTAAACTCCACTGCAGCTTTGTATTGGGTGGGTTCTGCACTCAGTGCAGGATATGCACTATCATTGCATGGCTTTCTGTTCAAAAAACATTCTACTTAACCATGTGGAACAATAGCACACAGTGGTAAAGCACCAGGGGGCCTGGGTTTGATCCCCAGTGAAGAACATTTTTTTTTCTTTCTCACTTCAATATATATACATATATATATATATATATATATATATATATACTATGAGAGAAATTGTTAGTTGTCATTGCTCATGTCAGTGATAACAGTTTCAGCAGGTTTAGAAGCAGATTTTCAAACTATTAAAGTGTTACTTTGTTGCAGTCAACCTAATTAGTTCCACCTGATACTTTGAGGCTTGTCTAGATTTGAAAGCAACATAGTGAGAAACAATACTTCAAATTGGTGAAAAGTACAGTTACGTAAGAACTTACCGTAACAGTAGATCTTCGAGAGAGGCTCTTGCAGTAGGTAATTACATATAGGACTGATGTCGGCAGGCGGCAGGACCCCACGGAAAATTTTTTAGCTAGCAGTCCCTGGCGGGGACCGCCCCCATGTCAGGTGACTGGCGTCAGACGACGTCGGTATAAAGGGGCGGTCCCAGACGCCCGCCTTCCAGTTCTTTCCCACCACAGGCCCGGAAGGCCCGGACAAGAGAGAAGCAGATGTTTTCCTCAATGTAAAAGGAGCTGAAAAAACCTAGGGGGATGGAGGGCGGGAAGGTATTACCCTGCAAGAGCCTCTCGAAGATCTACAATGCAGTGAGTTCTTACGTGTACTATCTTACGAGAGGGCTCTTGCAGTAGGTATCATACATATAGGACAGAATCCCAAGCAGTCTGGAACAAATGAAAGGCATCGGGAGGAGGAACTACTCCAAGAAGTAGCAAACAAGCTGCAAGCCTCAAGATAGTAGGTCTTGCAAGACAGCTAACCTGAAGCCTGCTCTACGGCGAGAGGAAATGTCCAAACTGTAATGTTTCGTAAAGGTATGGATGGAAGTCCAGGTGGCGGCAGCACAGATGTCTGCCACAGACACATTCTTGAAACAGGCTGCAGAGGCAGCTACTCTGCGAGTGGAGTGACCTCTGACTTGACCCAGTAGGGTCTTGTTGTACTTGTCATAACAAAAAGTGATGCAATGAGCCAACCACTTTGACAGGCATTGCTTGGAGACAGCATTGCCTTCCCTTTTGTGAGCAAAAGAGACGAACAACTGATCAGTCTTTCTGAGATCCTTCATCCTATCGGAGTAGTATCTCAGAATCCTGTGGACATCCATGGTATGGAGCAAGTATTCTTCATGGTTGGAGTACTGCGTGAAAAAGGCAGGTAATTCAATAGACTGATTTAAGGTAGACTCCGCTACCACTTTTGGGAGAAACTTAGGATTCGTGTGAAGAGCTACTCTTTCTTTATGAAAAATCAGATAAGGGATTTTGCACATAAGGGCCTGGAGCTCGGAAATTCTGCAAGCAGAAGTAATGGCCACCAAGAAGAGCGCCTTCCATGAAGAACTTCAAGTCTGCGGAAGCCGCAGGCTCAAGAGGAGGAAGGGTAAGTTTCTCGAGGACAAAGTTCAAGTCCCAAGGGGGAGCTGGAGTCCGAACAGGGGGCCTGAGGTGAAGAACCTCTCTGAGAAAAGTCTTGGATACCTCCAATTGGGCAAATGCTTTATCCATGAAGGGGACATGGTAGGCTGAAATAGCAGCCATGTGAACCTTCAAAGAGGAGTGACTGAGACCCAGGTCGAAAAGATGACACAGATAGTCAAGCAGAATGGCCACAGGACAGGAGAAAGGCTTCACATTCCTGTAGGCAGTCCAAATGGAAAATCTCTTCCATTTCATAGTGTAGCTGGACCTAGTGGAGGGTTTTCTAGCCTCCACCAGAATCTCAGCCACCTTAGGAGAGATGCCAAAATGGGAACAGGCTAGGTCTGCAGGAGCCATGCATGAAGTTGAAGGGACTTGAGTCTGGGATGGACCAGAGTCCCCTGATCCTGGGTCAGCAATCCTCGAGATAAAGGAAGAGGAAGAGGAGGAACCTCTGAGTATTGTTGTAGAAGAGAGAACCAGATTTGCCTGGGCCAGAAAGGAGCGATCAGAATCATTCTCGCTCCTTCCAATGCCAGTTTCTGCAGCACATGAAGGACCAGAGGAATTGGGGGAAAAGCACAGATGAATCTGTCCTTCCAGTTTAGAGACAGGCGTCACTCCAGAAAGCGCCTGGCTCTGAAGCGAGCGAGCAAAAGGTTGGAAGCTTTGCATTTTGGGAGGAGGCGAACAGGTCTATCTGAGGAGTCCCCCAAACCTGGAAGATGCTTTTTAGAACTTTTTGGTCCAGTTCCCACTCATGTGGTAGAGCCGAAGAACGACTTAGCTTGTCTGCCAGGACATTGTCAACTCCTGGAACATGGATCGCTGTGAGGCGAAGGTTGTGAAGTGTTGCCCAATCCCAAACCCTCATCACTTCCCTGCACAGCGGGTAAGACTGAGTCCCTCCCTGCTTGTTGATGTACCACACCACGCACATGTTGTCTGTTTGGACAGCTAGGTGACCAGGAAGGATGTATTGGTGAAGGGCCTGGAGAGCATACAGCACTGCTCGTAGCTCGAGCACATTGATGTGGAAAGCTAACTCCAATCTGGACCATAAGCCCTGGGTTCGGTGAGGACCCAGATGGGCTCCCCAACCTTCGCCTGATGCATCCGTGGTCAGAGTCTGGGCGGGGGGAGGATGAAAGAAGGAGACCCCCCGGAACAGGTTCTCTCGAACCATCCACCATTGCAAGTCTCTTATCATCGGTGAGGAGATCAGCACCAGATGATCTAGGTCATCTACAAGTTGATCCCACTGACAGCAGAGAGTCCACTGAGAGATCCTCATGTGGAGGTGTGCAATAAGCCCCAGAAGACGGAGCACCGACCTCGCTGGAACCTTCCTGCATTCTGAGAGTAGGGAAATCTGGGACTGGAGGGAGGCCCCCATGTCCGAAGGCAGGAAGGCCCTGCACACTCTTGTATCAAGGATTGCCCCGATGAACTGGAGTCTCTGGGAGGGGCTCACTGGGCAGACTGGATGGGCCTTGCGGTCCTTATCTGCCGTCAACTGCTATGTTTCTATGTTTCTATGTTCAGATGAGACTTGGAATGGTTGATGGTGATACCCAGACCAGTGAAAACCTGCTGGGTGAGGGAGAGAAATTGCAGGAGTTCCTCCCTGGATGTGGCCACCAGGAGCCAGTCGTCCAGGTAGGGAAAAACCTGAACTCCCAAAGTACGCAGGTGGGCCGCTACCACCGCCAGGCATTTGGTAAAGACTCGGGAGCTGAAGAAAGACTAAAAGGGAGCACCCAGAATTGGTAGTGGTCCCCCTGGAATGCAAACCTGAGGTACTTTCGGTGCGAAGAGGGAATGGGGATGTGCAGGTATGCATCCTGCATATCCAGTGCACAAAGCCATTGGCCCGGCCAGAGAAGGGGCAAGAGGGTTTGAAGGGAGAGCATCCTGAACCTCTTGTATTCCACATAGAGGTTTAGGGAGCTGAGATCGAGAATGGGTCTGAGATCTCCCGTCTTCTTTGGTACAAGGAAGAAATGGGAATAGTAACCCATCCCGTGAAGGTGAGGGGGGATGGGCTCTATGGCCTGCTTCGCGAGGAGAGCAGATATTTCTTCCCTGACCAAAGGAAGATGGTCCCTTGAGTAAGAGGAGTTCAGAGGGGGGTGACGTGGAGGTTTCTGTAGAAACTCTATAGAGTGCCCCTCTGCTATGATCTGAAGCACCCATGAATCCGATGTTATCCTCTCACAACCCGGAAGGTGGAGGGAGAATCTCCCTCCTACTGGTTCCTCAAGGGGTCCTGAGGCAGTGGGAGAGGGAAGGAGTCAGGTGGTGTGAGGCAGCGCTGCAGCTGGGGCACCCGCTGCTTTTTTGGGCAGCGGGGGCCTGGCAGCTGTGGGGGCCCGATGTTTAGTGGCCCGCCTTCCCTGGGGTTTCGCTTGAGGCCGGCTGCGTCTGCAAAAGGGACGGCACTGCGGGGGATGGGGACAGTACATTGAATCAACAGATTTGAGGGCCGTCCCCTTCTCCTGAAAGTCAGTGATGATGTCCTTGATATCACCACTGAAAAGCACCGAACCCCTGAAAGGTGCTTCTTGAATTGCTGACTGCACCTCCGGGACCAGACCTAACACGCGGAGCCATGCATGATGCTGAAGACTTACGGGGAACACAGAGCTCCGTCCTGTGGTGTTCACTTCATTGTAGGTCATCCTCAGAATGTGATGACTGGCTGAATGAGCAGAACGAACAAGGTCAGCTAACTCCTGCTTGACTTGGGAGTCGGGCAAGGAGTCAATCTTAGATTCCGCCTGGGTAAGGACAGCTTTCTGGTAATCTCCCATATGTGCTACATAATTTAGGGCCCTGATCCCCAGTGTGGAAGAAGCATAGATCTTCCTTCCCATACTGATCCAGAAGGCGAGATTCCTTATCCGGGGAGACAAGCTCAAATGTTTCGGGTGTGCTGACCGGCCATGAGCGGCGCTAATCACAACCGAGTCTGCACGGGGGTGAGAGTCTAGAAAGTCTACACCCTCTGGAGCCTGGTATAGCCTGTTGGACTTCCCAAGGAAGTGGGGCTAAAGCCAACGGTTGTTTCCAAATGGTGGAAATAAGGTGGGCATGAGGCTCAATCCAGGGTGGCACTAGAGTAGGGGCCGTGAGGGACAAGTCCAGATGTTCCGCGAGTTTAACCCACTGAGGATCTGGTTCTAAGGAACACCACTGATGAACTTCCTGGATCTTCCTGAGCAACTCTGTGAAGGAAGGATCCTCTGGAGGAGACTTCGGAGGAGTCCTTGGCCGGGGCTTGGATGGAGAGCGAGGCTTGTCATCTTTCTTGGAGCATCCGTCAGAGGAATCCAAGGAGTCCGAGAGAGCAGAAGAAGAGGAATTTGAAGCAGAATAAGACTCCCTCGCTCATCTAGGGGGAGGAACGGGTTCCTTAGGAGGGGGACGCATGTCCTTCCCCTCTCTGGATCCTGAGGGGAGAGCCTGGGAATCTGGAGGTGGAGAGGGAGTGTGCCGTCTGGGGTGTACGGGAGCCGGGGGTGGCACAGTTGCCGTAAGACAGCTCTTGACTTCCTTGGTGAGCTGAGCCTTGGCCTCAGCCCACCAGAAGGCCAGAGTCTCCTGAAGATCCACCGGTGGCCTGGGGGGCGGTGGAGGAGGAGGAGGGGGATAGTTGTACGGATGATATCTGTAAGATCTGTATCCGTAACCCAGCTACGGGAATATTGGAGCTGGGTATTGTGGCATCGGTTACTGCGGCGTCGGTGGAGTCGGCACCGGGTATTGTGGCGCAGGATACTGTGGACCTGGGTAAACCGGCGTTGGATAAGACGGTGGGTACCCAGGTACCAGAGGAGCTGCTGGAGCAGACAGCCCAGTAGGGAACTCCATGGGTGGATCAACCATGACAGGCCCGTGGGGTGGAGGGCCTGATGGAAGAGGAATATCCCCCACCGGCGTCGAAGGGGCTGGCATCAGAACTGGCATCGACGGGGCCGATGTCGGGGCCAGCATCTGCGGAGCCAGCATTGGAGCCGGCGTCCAGGGGGCCGGCGTCAGATCCAGTTCTGCAGGAGGAGGATCTGACGGTGGAAGGGCATCCCGAGCCTCGCCTGGGGATGGAGGAGAGAAGTCCCCAGGGTCAGGTAGGGGGGACTCTGGCTCCCCGGATGGCAGCAAAAGCTGTGGGAACCTAGGATGACAGGCGGTGAAGGGTCTGTCGCGAAACCAAAGCCTGGCGCCGTCGGAGGCCGACGTGAGACTAAGGGTCCCTCGTCGGAGGCAGGCCGGTGGGAAGCAACCCGGTCAGAGGGGCTGCCGTGCACCCGGAGGTCAGGCGTCTTAGCGGCCTTCTCCCGGTGGATGTCAGAGGAGCCGGCGTCCAGCTCCGGGAGGTGCCCACACCAGTGAGCCGCAAGCCTGCAGCAGTACTGGGGAAGAAGCCTCCTTTGCCCAGAGGCACCCAGCAGGCTCGGCGAACCCGGACAGGCGGACCGCGCCTCCTCAAAACCTGGAGGCTGCCATCAAGCGATCCCCGGAGGCGTTACCTTAGCCATGGCTCCAGGCGGAGTCGTGGAAGAGGAGGCCTTCTCCCAGTGCCTTTCTTTGTCCCGCTTCTTATGTCCTTCTAGGGAGGTCGATGCCTGCCGAAGCTTCTTCAACTCCTTCTCCATTGCGGACATCTTCTTTTTGAGGAGATGGGCTTCCAAAGACTGCTGGCGTTGTCTGCGGGTGGCCGCATTGAAATGCAGACAATGTGGGCACTTGTCAACCACGTGGTCGGGGCCTAAACAAAAAAGGCAGAGGGAGTGACCGTCTTTGTGAGGCAGTTGGGGGCCACACGAGTGCACTTATTTTTTGAAGGGGACGACATAAACCGACGTACACCTGACGAATTAAATGCAAAATACCGATACTTTCGTAAAAAAAACGACGAAGCAACAGGTCTAAGCATGAACTTCACCACGAGGCACTGCACGAGCTGACGGCAGGAAAGAACTGGAAGGCGGGCGTCTGGGACCACCCCTTTATACCGACATTGTCTGACGCCGGTCACCTGACGTGGGGGCGGTCCCCACCAGGGACTGCTAGCTAGAAATTTTTCCGTGGAGTCCTGCCACCTGCCCACATCAGTCCTATATGTAATTACCTACTACAAGAGCCCTCTCGAAGTAAGATTGTTCATTACTAAACTCTACTGCAGCTGTGTATGGGGGGGGTGTTATAGGCCATCCTTGAGCTCACCTGATCCACTCAATAACCTACTACATATTCCTAAAATAATAACAGGTTTTATTTACAACATACAAGAGCGACACATTTCTAGTGGCTGAGATCCTTAACCAGACATATATACATTTTAAATGCTGAGTTAAACCTGAACAGAACAGTGTTTGAAATAAGGTTAATTAGGGGCAATGCTCTGAAGAAGGACACCTTAACCCCTCTCTAACTTCTTCATTGAGCGGTCATTAATTTGCATTGGGATATAACAAGGGGAAAGGAATGATCAACAGGCACCTGTAGGAATACCACTGGGTCAACATAGGCCCTAGATATCCCATGAGCAGAGGTATGTGAAGTTAGGAAATTCATGAATTTATCTCAATTCATAATTTAAACTGCTATGTGAAGTTTTAATTCGCAGTACAGTGCAAAATTTGTGAATGGCCGATATACATAGACACATTGAAACATAAAAACATAGAATATGATGGCAGATAAGGACCGCTTGGCCCACCCAGTCTGCCCAAATTTCCTACCTAATGGATAATCTGCAGATCCTAGTTAACCAACAGTCTACTTCCTCCTAACCCTACCCCCTAGAATTGCCTTATAACTGTCCCATGCATTCTTGAATTCCCCCAATGTTCATTCACAAATCTGGACTGTCATGTACGGTATGGGCTGCACGCCCATTGGCTGTAGCTCTGCACAGTCAGTGTGGCAGGCCCGAGGCGGCAGGCGGGTGGGATGCTGTATTCGCACGGCTGCGGGAGGCGGGGTGGAGGGCTTCTTGGGTGGGTGGGGGGACACTAGACACCAGGGAGATGTTGGGGGGTTGTGATGTGACATTCTGCCCGCGATCGGGTTTCTGGTCCACTGGACCACCAGGGAGATATTCGGGTTGGGGGAGGTTACATTCTGCCCAGCGATGGGCACTGGGGGGATTCCAGACACGTTCTGCCCCACGATCAGGCTGTGGGATATGTGTGGGGGTTTCATGTAACTGTAATGCCCAGCGATCGGGCTTGGGATATGTGTGGGGGTTTCTGTAACTGTGATGCCCTCGATCGGGCTGTGGGAGATGTGTGGGTGGGGGGTTCATGTTACTCTATGCCCGCGATCAGGCTGGTGGTGGGGTTGATACAGGTTATGCCCGCGATCGGGCTTCGGGAGATGTGTGGGTGGGGGGTTGTTTTTACGTTCTGCCCACGATCGGGCTGGTGGGGGGGCACAGGGACCGAGTTGGGGGCCAGCCAGTGGTGGCAGCTGCTGTGTTGCACCCTGCAATACAGCAGCTCACCTGTGGGTGGCCCTCAACTTGATCCTTTTTTTTTTGGCTCAAGGTTGTGCAGGCGCAGGTTGGGGGTTGCGCATGCACAACTCTGCACAACCCGACTGAATATCGGGTTGCGCAGGTTATGCATGGTTCCTCCCCCTCCTGTTGAGCATGCATACATTTGCATTGCTCTTTTGCGCAACCTGTTGTCAGTGGCGTAACTGCCTCCTGCTGAATATTGCAGAATGGCGCATTTTTGGACTTGCGCATGCGCAACCCTGTTGCGCATGGCGCAACCCTTTTGAATATCTGGGCCCTGGAGTATTTTGAACAAAATCACTCCTAAAATGTCTAGAGTGCCTTGTGCCTCTAGAGTAGCAATTTTATTTTTTTGATATTTTTCAGATTTATTTTCTTTAAAGTAGTGTTTTTGTCTTGTGTAGTAAAGCAGTACTGTGTGGGGGACAGGAGCTGTTTTAGCTAGCAGCAAGCAAGGCAGCCCTGTCTGTGAGCACTGGTGTTGTTTTCCACATCGGCTCTTCTTAATTTTCTCTGTTTTCTGTGATTTTTTGTTTTATTTCTGCAGAACATTTTTGTGTGTTTTCCTGAATTATTTTTTGTCAGTCTGGTGGTACTAAATTGATTATAGCTATTTAGTTATTGAAATTACAGTTTTACTGTAATATTGACACTAATTTATTCATAATTACCCCAGTTTTGTGTGTCTCCTTAATCCCCATCATGTATTATTCATATACTTTTTTTTATCTTGTTTTTGTGTTGTTTTTACTGTAACTACTGTTAGCTCAATAAACTGTAAAGTTGTGTTACTTGCATCTCACTGCTATGATGAGGTGCTGTAGTGTCTCTGTTGCTGCCTGTATTTAGTTTAACTGCAGTGTTCAAAAATCTACACATCAAAATGCATGGAAACATATGCTTGAGTAAAGTCTGAGTTGCCAGCGGTGCTGATGTTCCCAAGAAGAGTGTAGGTTCTGTGGTTCAGAAGGGCATTGTACCTAAAAAACTACTTCTTCCACTGATTCATCAGGGATTGGTAATACTACAAGAAAAGGAGTAGCTTTCACAAATGGTGGGGGCATTAGTGTGGCCAAATTTTTCTAAGCCACATCTGTGGCATCAGTCCTGGTGAATACTGGCACTGCTGGCAGTGGAGGCAGCAACAAGAAGATCAGTCCAAGAATCATAAAAATGTCTTGCTCTGGAAATGTGGTCAAGGATGATGTGGTGGTTGCTGTTGTCCCCATGACTGTTGTTGTTGTTGATGGTGATGGTGGTGAGACTGATCAGGATAATAGGTTCCCATTGCCTAACGAGGGTGCTGATGAGCTTGCCCATGACTCACAGTCTAATGAGGAAGATCTGCATGCAAAGATAATAAGAATTAAAAGAGAGTGGAGAAAGTGAGGAGGAGGAGGAGGAGGGAAGATCTCAGGAGGAGGGTATCAGCCTCGGTGGTAATGGAGATAATGATCTGGACCCACTATGGGAACCGGAAAATAAAATAGTAAGGGTCATGCTGCTGAACCTATGGTGCTGTGTACGCCGCAGTTGTTAAAGGAAATTACCAGACTCACCCAATCGTCCAGCTATTGTTCCTGTTAGCACTATTGAACCAATAACACAGCATTAGTCCCCTACTGTCTCAGTGCAGAAATCATCTTCCAAAACTTCCATTGACACCCCTCCAATGTACCAGTACCAGATCTACCACCATGTTAAAACAAGGGCTACAAAATCCCTGGTTTGGGATCTTTACATACTGCTACTACATACCCAGCTGACAAAACAGTGGCTATCTGCCAGATGTATCGAGCACATGTTAGCTGTGGGGAAAAGGGGAGCCACCTAGGCACTAGTGGGCAACACACACACCGGACGTTCAGAGACCTGTTAGGCAGGATTCAACACCAAAGGGAAGCTGATGCAGGGGACCTTTCTCCCTTTTCATCTTCATTGTGCAAGGCATCCCGAAGTGGCATGGATACAGCGTTGGTGGAGTCAGAGTTGACCTCAGAGTACTTCTTCGCAGATGAGGAGGATGGGTGGTGGGATTGCCTAGTAGTGGCCATAGTAGCAGTGTTGGTTTGACTACTAGCAGCCAGAGTCACTGAAGCACATCAGTCCCAGCCCATAAAACACCAAAAATCACTTCATTCATTCATGCAGGATCTGTGACCCCTACCCCCCCCGAGTCAAATGCTACCCCACCAGCCATGCCACTAGTGCAGTATTCCAGCTGTTTGGTATCCCAACACCCCAAATGGTGCAGCTTACACTGTATAGCATGCTTGAGCAACATACCAAATACCTACCCAATCATGCTACTGCAGAGGAACTGAATGCAGCAACTGCTCAAATGCTGGCAATTGATCTATTGCCATTCTCTTTTGTGAAGTATTTGTGATTCTGAAGGTTATGTCACGAGTCTGTCCAAAATGACAGCTTCCGTTGCACACCTATTTCTCCACCTGTGCAATTCCTGAACTTTATAGAACTGTGGCACAAACACTAATACATGCCCTGCAACATTCAGCATCACCTTACATACATCTTAGCATGGATATGTGGACCAGTGGCCAAACAGCTGGTAGTTCTTATTTGTGTATTACAGCCCATTGGCACAGGTATCTGGGGTAGTATTTGATGCTGGAGTGGGGAAAATTGTATGAAATGCAATTGCAGTGGTAGCAGCATTCCAGGTATTCAGCAGCATACCATGCTGGCAGTGAAGAGTGTAAGAGGCTCACACTCAGGTCAAAAAATGTTAGAACTGCTCCTGACTGAGACTGATGAGTGGCTGCACTGAGATTCCCTGAACATAGATTTCATTGCAAAAAATAATGACTCAAATGTGAATAAATGCATTAGTGATTGGGGGGGTTCTCAGGGTTCCATGCATGGCACACTGTCAATCAAGAAGTGCTGGAGTTTTTATCATGTGCTGAAGTCAAGTCCACATTGACTGTGGCCTGCTGCATCTGTGCCCACTTTGCCCATTCCAGAAAGGCACATGACCATCTAAGGCACCTGTAGATCCAAAACAAAGTGCCTTACCACCTTCTGAAGCAGGAAGTTGTCACCAGATGGATCCCGATACTGTACATGATCGAGCATTTGTATGAGCAGTACAAAGCCATCTCATAGACTTTGACTTTGACAGCAGATAAGGACCGCTTGGCTCACCTAGTCTGCCCATTTTCCTACCTAGAGGATAAGCTGCAGATCCTATTTAGCCAACAGCCTATTTCTTCCTACCTCCCACAGAAATTGCCTTATGTCTGTCCCATGCATTCTTGAATTCTCCCACAGTTTTAGACCCCACAACCTCCTCAGGAAGGCTGTTCCATGTGTCCACCACCCTCTCTGTAAAAAAATACTTCCTCACATTGCCCCTGAGCCATCCCCCCTCTATCTTCAGATTGTGTCCCCTTGTTCTTGCACATCTCTTTTTCTGAAAGATGCTACCCTCTTGGACTTTGTTGATTCCACTGAGGTGCTTAAATGTTTCTATCATGTCCCCTCTCCCTCCTTTCCTCAAGGGTATACATATTAAGCTCCTTTAGTCTCTCCTCATATGGCTTCTCTTGCAGACCCTGCACCATTTTAGTTGCCCTCCTCTGAACTGCCTCCATCCTGTCTATGTCCTTGCGGAGATGGGGTCTCCAGAACTGGATGCAGTACTCCAGTTGGGGTCTCACCAACTGTCTGTACAGGGGGATAATAACTTCCTGTTTTCTGCTGGTGATACCTCTCCCTATACATCCCAGTATCCCCCCAGCCCTCCCTACCGCCTTCTCACATTGCTTGGCAACCTTAAGGTAATCTGTTATGATTATCCCCCGGTCCCTTTCCATTTTTGTTGTTGTTACTACCTCCCCTTCCATTGTGATCTCAGAATATCTGCTACTTCATGCAAGCCATGACAGTGCGAGAGTATCCATGTTTCTGACAACAGATTAATACTGACAAATGGATGGCCTGATCATAATTCTAAGTCCATATGAACATGCAACACAGGCAGTGAGTGGGGACACTACCTGAATCAGTCAGGCCATCCCATTTCTAAGGGTGCTGAGGAAGATGCTCTTGAATGTACAGCAAGCTCTAGAGGCAGTTGGTGATAGGGGAAGCTGTGCCTTAATGGAATACATGCTCCTTGTGTTGGCATGCAATAGCCATATTTCATGCATTCTGCAGTCTGCAGATTTTAACATTGTCACAATGTTGGACTCACAATAAAAACTGGGCATGTCATTGATACTTGAAGGTGGGCATGATCAGGTCCAAAAATCTAAATGATCAGCTAATAAGATGAGCTCATGGGGCACAGCTGTTACTGTCACAGTTATGTAAGGCACAAAATTAAAGTAATCAGAGACCAGGTGTTCCTACCACCTCAGGTAAACAGGATGAAAAAACAGGTCTGGTAACAGAAAAAACTGACAATAAGTCCACTTTGGGATGCTTTATGACAAGAGGGAATTGCAGACATTGAGGAAAAGGAGGAGAAGGCTGATGAGTCAGCAGGATTATATGCAGCACAATGCACGGTGAATGCATATTTAGCACACACCAGGTATCTTAACATATAGGAAGAGCCACTGCTATACTGGGGTAGCACAGTCACTAGTTGGCCAGCACTAACATTCATAGCAGTCAAATATCTGAACTGTCCACTCTCCAGTGTCAGCATGAAGGGGGTATTCAGGTTGGCAGAGGCCATTGTACAGGACAGGCATACAAACCTGTCTCCTAGAAATGTTGGCATGCTAACATTTATTGAAATGAATGCAGGACACATGTATCACATTTTTGTTCATACCACATGACGATGGCAGTGGTAATGAAGAAGAACCTGACCAGACTGGTGGCATCGGCATTGACAAATTACATTTTACTGAGGTAGATGATGTAGACTATGAGAGCTGCTTCCTTGATGAAGATCATTGAAGCATAAACACAAAAGTGTTAGATCCATTCTTTCCTCCTTATCAGTTGCATCCTTTTCTTTTTGATTCAGTTTTGTTTTCCTGTGAATATTTTTCCCCAAGTTGTGCTGCTGTTCTATACATCCATCTGATTAACTCCACTTGCCCTATCATATGTCATTCCCACAGACAAAGTAGAAAAACTTTGAAGACTGCATCATGAGATGCCAAGTTTCCATCCAATAACATTGGCCACCAACACTTCAACAGCATGCATGCAGACTGATGAACATGGACTATTAACTCTGCAGCATAAATGCCATTGACAGCTGTGCAGACCATGCATCCACAAACAATCAGGACAATATCACCTCTTCCTCTGTCCTGCTTGTGTCCTCCATATCCACCAACAACATATCCCACCACTGCCTCCACCAGATGCACTCATTCAAGACTGAAAAACAAGGAGGCAGTATAGCGCAGTGGTTTAAGGCTCTGAGCTGCAAACCTGGAGACCTGGGTTTGAATCCCACAGTCCACACTTGCATACTGTGTGACCCTTAGCAAGTCACTTAACTTCTTTGTGCTCCCAGGTCACACCTGTAAACAAAACTTTCAGCTTAGTGTGTCTCTTAACACAGCGTAAATACTGTTGTTGCCAGCCATGCAGACCATGTCTTTACCAACAGTCAGGACACCCCCTCCTCCTCTATCGTGTTTGTGTCCTCCACATCCAAAAACAATATGGCCAACCACTGCTTCCACTGCATGCAGTGACTCAAGACTGAAAAACAAGCCAGCATGAATGCCAATGCCAGGCAGACCTCAACCCAGCCAGCCTGCCAGCCATCCCTTCAGCCAGCCCACCCACAAACCAGCAAGCCAGACTGCAAGTCAAGCCTCCAGTCAGCCATGCCCACTAAGGCAGCAAGACCTGAAGTTCAGCAAAGGCAACATTGTCTGCTGTGATGGTCAGTTACTTTCGTTGTTTTTCACATCCTTACTGTTGGCAGTGAGTCCGTCATCACACAGGAGGGGCTTACACCTTGCTTTCAAGACATTGAAATGTTTTTCTTTTTCCTTTCCTTTTGTCTCCCTCTCACTTCAGATGGCACAACAAAAGTCACAGACTAAGGCTGCCTCTTTGGCCATCACCCCTCTCTGTGGCAGCATTGTGCTAGTATATGCCATGGCCATCACTAGTTTAATGGTAAGTATTACAACATTATTTGCTTCTGTTTTTAAGTTTTAATGTTGATCTTTCCTTTCACAGGTAAACAATGACACAAGCTACATGGTACAGATTAGTTTTATTGTTCAGCGATTTAGCCATTACAAATACAAAGAAAAAACAACTTTTTAAAACTGAATGGTTAAAATGCAATAAAATCATATATTTGTGTATACAAATAGATTATTTGTTATTTGATAGTAAAAAGTGTCTTGTGCATATCAGTAAACAATCATGGCAGTTTTCGCAAAGCAGATGCACTGGTGCAACTGAGAAATGCGCCATGTTGCCATTCACAGAGAGCACAGATGCTCCAGCGCAACCCAGATGCGCTGTGCTGAACAGGATGCACTGGAGATTGAAATTAATGATATGCAGCACATCTGAAGGGGGTGTGTAACTGCATATGCAGCGCAGAGCCATTCACAGAGCAAAATGAATGTGCAATATGGAGCATTCACAGCACAAATACCAAATGCGCCGTGTGGAGATAAGGATAAAAGCTGTAAATTTAAGTGCAAGCTCCAGCAGGCTGAATGCAGGATAGCAGCAGCAAGCAGCGGAGAGCAGCAGCCGCATAATACAGTGGATGGAGCACCATTCCTGATGGTGGAAATGTTAATGGGGATGAGGAGACAGGTGAACCAGCAATGTTGTGGTGGAAGGCACCGTAGGCAGCCAGCCCCGTGGTGGTATCATGCCAGACTGCTGTTTGAATAGCTGATACACACTAAAACAGTTGGCCGATACCGCCTGAACAGGGCTATTCTGAGGCAGCTCTGTGAGCTGTGCCATGACAAAATGCAGGCAACCACTGGAAGAGGTCATGCCATATCACTGGAGACCAAGGTGACAACAGCAGTGTGCCTGCTCACCACGAGAACCTTCCAGAGGCCAGCCGGAGCCACCACTGGCATACAGAAGCATAGAAACATAGACTTTGATGGCAGGTAAGGACAACTTGGCCCATCTAGTCTGCCCATTTCCCTACCTACAGGATAAGCCGCAGATCCTAGTTAACCAACAGCCTATTTCTTCCTACCTCCCAAAAGAATTGCCTTATGTCTGTCCCATGCATTCTTGAATTCGTCCACAGATCCCAGCTATCCACATCCTGTCTCCTCACACAATTCCTCACCTCACTGCTACCACATGCTTTGGAATTCATCCTCTTCCCAAGCACACAGGCAGAGCAGACAGAAGCCATGCATTAGTTCCACAAGGTGGCACGCATGCCAGGCGTCATGGGGCCATTGACTGCACCCATGTGGCAATCCACGCACCACCTGGTGATGATGCCATGACAAATGTTAACTACAAGGGCTACCACTCTGTCAACTGCCATGTGGTGTGCAATTTCACAGAACATATCAGCAATGTCTGTGCCAAACACCCTGGGAGTAACACACAATGCCTTTATATGGCACCAGTCCACCCTTTGCTGCTGATCTGAGACTGGGAACATAGCCAGTGGCCATCTAGTAGGTGAGTAGGGCAAGCAGAAATGCCCATGAATGGGCCACCATTGCACAACAAATGAAGGAAGAGGGAGCAGGTGTGTGAGGGCCGTGATAGAGAATACACAGGGGAATATGCACAGGTGGGACAATGGAGGTGGGCACACCAGTGGAACTGCACACACAAGGGGACAGTGCAGCAGAACATCAAAACACAGGAGGCAGGATGCAGTGCAACAGCTGGCATGAGTGGCAGGGCAGAACACACCACACACAGCCATGCATGGGCTATCGCTGGGCATTGGTGGGCAGACAATGCCAGAGAGGGTCACCACAGGGACCGGAGTGGACAGTTTACAAACACACCAGAGCACCATGGTGCAGGGGGAGTTGTGGGAGGACACAATTCACAGGTATACATTGGTGTAACAGACTGCTCTTGCTCCCCACAGGTGATGTGATGTATTCCCTCTGACCCTGACTACTAACACCCTTACGCCAACCTGTCACAGAGGCGGAAGAGCAGTACAACAAGGCACACATTGCTATGCGCGCCATCATCAAGCATGTCTCTGGCGTGTTGAAGATGCACTTCCAGTGTCTGGATAGGTTGGGTGGCACCCTACAGTATAGCCCAGAGAAGGCCTTTTGCATATTCCTGGCCTGTTGTATATTGCACAATATGGCCATTGACCGTGGAATAGCTGTCCAGGCCGAGTAGGGTGACAGTTCTGGGGAGTAGGAGAAAGAGCAGGAGGGGGATGAGGGTGCAGCAGTACAGGAGCGGCATGACGGACCACCACTGCCATGAAGAGACCCACACCTGGTCACCAGGTTCCAGCGGCACAGGGACACTATCATTGAGGAGCACTTTGGGGTTTGCAGGTGAGTAACACAGGTGAGTAATACACAGCTGGCACCCCCCCCCCACACACACACACACACCAACAAACACACCACAGGGAACTCTAACGCAACACTGCCACAGTGTAGCACACCCGTGAGGGCAACATTGTTGCAAGCATGCACACACACACACACACACACACACATGTACAGCAGGATCCACATGTCCAGGGGACACAGTGTCTGCGCTGAGGATGGCATGAATCAGTTTACTGCTGCTGGCACACGTGCACAGCAGACACAGGACTACACTTAACATGCCCATGCCACACAGCAGAACAATGGTGCACCCAGACATGCATGTAGCACCACACAGGTGACCCACACAGGCAACACACTGGGGCAGGTGCATGCCACCCACACCACCCCAGACACAGGTAGTCAGGTGAGTGGACCACAAAGAGTGCAGGTGACAGGGCCTATATAAGCTGTCACCTAGGTTTGGGAAGCACTATGGCTGCCATGAACATGTGGGCAGCCATGCCCACTACCGATGGTGGCTGCTGCAGTGCCACTAGCTACAGAGGGGGTAGCCAACACTGCTGGAGGGGTACTGCAGTGAGACCATGAATGGGTGCCCACTGGTGTGTTGGACCCATGATCCATGTTGGATAGAGGGTTGATGGGGTTGGAGACGTGTGGTGACAGTATCAGCAGCAATGGGTCCACCTGACACCACTGCCTAGGCATGCGTGAGGCACTCCTGGGGGTTCAGCTGGAGGCCCGGTGGTCATGTGGCACACTGGTTGCACACGCCACCTCAGCAGTGTGCACAATTCACTCCAGTGCTGTGTTCATGCCCACCTACAGTAGGCGAGCCTCTGCTAACATCTGAGCATGCCACACTGCCGACAACTCATGTTCTACAGCCAGCAGCATCCGAATGCCCCTGAGCTCCATCTGTAGGGATGCCTGCCTCTCCACAGTGGCCCACATGAGGTGTGCATAGCCCTCAATCTTGTCAGCAAGTGGAGGTTCATGGGGACGGTGCTGATGGACAGTGGTGTGCCGGCCTGTTGCTGCACATCCACTGTAGGTGGATGCACCACAGCAGGCTGCAGTATGGTTGGTGATTGGACTTGTGCAACCACTGCACATTCAGGGATGGCCACATCACAGGCCTCCACCACCTGCTCCAGAACCACAGCACCCTGCTGACCCATGCTGGCAGTCCCCACCACCACAGCAGCACCAGGCACATAGCCCACAGCAACCACCACTGTGGGTGCCTGTGCAGGCCCTGCAGGTGTGCCAGGGGCCACAGGACTGCAAACAACTGCTGGTGCCAACTGTGCATGCACTTGTGCATCGTGCACTCCACTGTTGGACATGTCCCCCCAAAGTTGTGTGGCATCTGTATCATCAACATCGCTGTACGCCCACTGTGTACTGGATACCAGCTCCAGCAGGGCATCTGTGATGTCCACCATGTCCCCTGGGTCATCATCTACCATTCCCAGGAACCTTTCCAGCCATGTGCCATCCCACTCACCAGCCATCGCACTGCTTGCCAAGGTGTCGGAAGACCCTACCACCACTGGTGATGTATCCAGGGCAACTGTGGTGTTTGATGGGCCAGGGACAGCATCATCACCTGACCTGGCTGCTGCCCATTGAGACAGCCCAGCATCATCCTCTGCAGTGCCACTCTGCAGTGTGCCAGACATGGTAGCACCCATGAGGTGTGATGGAGCTGTAACGGAAAGAAGGGATACAAGGTTACAAACATGTGTGACAGTAGTGTACAGACAGGCATGTACAGGTGGTCATACATGTGTACCAGTGGAGCGTCTGACATGCCATGCAGCTGACAGTCAACAACGGTTCTGCTGATGCAGCCAGACACTGGCTATAGCTGGACAGGCCCAGTGCCTGTACATGCCTCCTTGTACATGTGTTGGACCGGGACAACACCCTGGCCACCATCCACAGGGATGACAGCAATGGTGTGCAGTGGAACACCACACCACAAGTGTCCCCCACCCAGCACATGCCTGGTCTGTCAAGCTACAGCGTAAGACAGCTTCAGGATCCACCAAGGGTCCCAGATAATGAGGGCTGTGCAGAAACTGTCCTCCCCCCCCAAAATATCCAGCTTCAGGATCCCCTGAGGGCCCCAGGTTGTGAGGGCCATGCAGAAAGTGCCCTCCCCCACCCCACCCCCAAAATATCCAGCATCAGGATCCAATGAGGGTCCCAGGTTGTGAGGGCCATGCAGAAAGTGCCCTCCCCACCTCCACCCCAAAATATCCAGCTTCAGGATCCACCAAGGGTCCCAGGTCATGAGGGCCATGCAGAAAGTGCCCTCCCCACCCCCGAAATATTCAGCTTCAGGATCCTCCGAGGGTCCCAGGTCGTGAGGGCTGTACAGAAAGTGCCTCCCCACCCCCAAAAATATCTAGCTTCAGGATCCATCAAGGGTGCCAGGTCGTGAGGCTTGTGCAGAAAGTGCCCTCCACCAACCCCCCCAAAATATCCAGGTACAGCAAAAGCTCCAGCTGCTGTTTTCTACCATGCTAGTTCAATTCAGGAGTAGCTGCTGGCACCATTTTAATTTGAATTGGTGCCGCCACAACAATGGAGATAGTTTTTTCAACTCTGACTGTATATGATCTCAGCATAGTATTAAACGCTTTCCGAATGGAGCCTTAAGAAGACACAGTGATTTCTATTGATGCAATTAAGCATTTTAAAAGTTGCTTTAAGAACTTCTGTCCTGTGCCTGTATGAAGTGGAGCCAGACTTAATGCTATAACTTATAACTGTGCCAGAACTGCTCGAGAAGTCAGCTTCTTTTACATCTAATTACCTCTTTATGTGCATGAATTGCTAGCTACGCCAGTTCAGGGGTTAGATTGTTAGATCCTCATGCATTGTAGCCCCACATGTATTTGTTTTCAGGATTTATTTTAATTGACTCTATTTTACTTCTGCTGAAATTGGCTAATTAACTCAGCTTAAACATTAAATTAGGGACTTGGTGGTCAAAACTAGCTCAGACTTGGTAGCAATTTAAAACCTGATGATGTTCTGAAGTTCCATTTCTCCTGAGCCGAACTGCCCAGACTAGGAAGTAGTGTGCTAGTGCTGCTCACCTCGTATGCTAATAAGTTCAGCTGGCTGTATAAAAACTCTCTTACCTCCCCTTCTGTCTCCACAGCTTCAGGATCCACCGAGGGTCCAAGGTCGTGAGGGCCGTGCAGAAAGTGCCCCGAAATATCCAGGTACGGCAAAGCTCCAGCAGTTGTTTTCTGCCATGCTAGTTCAACTCAGGAGTAGCTGTTCCCGCCCACCCCAATACCCTCCCAGCCTTAGCCAGTAGTACTTTTATAGTGACTCCTCTCACGAGACAGAATTTGCTATCTCCCTGGTTTCCCATCTGCCCCTTATATTACTTAGTCACTAGAGGTCGCCATTTAGCTTCTGGCATCCTAGTTATCTCAGTCTCAGTGCTCAGCCAAGACTTTTTTCCTCAATCCTGTCTCTCCCTTTCCATCTTCCAGCCCACGAGCTGCTCCGTAATTACAGGTGCAACTTGAGCTGCTAGAGTACTGCTCTGCATGCCACTAGCCATGTCCCTACTGCTATGTTACCAGCCTCTCCTTGCCATCATATTCATCTGCCATCCACCACTCCTCTCCAACATGCCACAAACATCCCCTAAACTTCAACCCCCTATCCTGCCTGATCTTATAAGGTCCCATTACCCCCAATCTCTGTGACCACCACTCCCCTCAGCCAAATGTGGGTCCACTCAAAAGCACGACTCTGCTCCTTCCTCTTCCCTCCCTCGCACACTTGAATAATTCTACAACTACTTACCTCCCATTGAACCTATTACAGCCACCCACGTACTCAAGTTTGGTGCAATTCCTTGCCATGAAGGAACAGTAGAACAGGCAAAGGCAGAAGTAAAAAGTGTCTGGCCAGTGTGGAAACAAAGCACGGATACAGGGTACATATTCTCTAATACTGTCTATTATTTTTGTAAAGTTTTAATTATAAGAGTGAACAAAGCAAAGAGTATGTACTATAAGTAGCATGAGAAAGAAGCACAGTGATATAATAGAAAATCTTAATAGAAGAATAATAAAAAGAAATGGAATCCAAAAATGAAAGATTTATAAACATTATTTATCTATTATTCTTACAGAATACATGAAAATCCCTTTGAAAAAGCACAAGTGTGTGAAACGTCAGGGCAGTTAACAAAAATAAATAAAGAACTTTGAGAAATTTTACAACAGCCCGAGTAGAGTATTTTTGGGTCCCCCCCATTTCTGAACATACCTACGTACTCATACAAGATGGCGCTCAACCACTTATTGGTGGCTACAACTTATAGGCCACTACCTTACTATTGCCCTCCTGCTTCTTGCAGCTGGGGACATACATCCAAACCCAGGTCCCCACCATAACCCTACCCTGCTTAATTCACCTGGACCCTCTCCAAACTCATCCACTACCTCAAACCCCAGTGGCAGCCCCCTCCCACGTGGCCTGTACCTCCTGCACCTAAACATAAGAAGCCTAGCCCTCAAACTCCACTCCCTCCAGATACTTGTGGCCCACTATGCCCCTGACATCATCATCCTGTCTGAGACATGACTAAACAAAAATATCTCTGAGCCCTCGGTCTCAATCCCAGGTTACACCATGACCCGCCAGGACAGGGCTAACATAGGCGGTGGTGTGGCCATTTATGTAAATGCCGAACTACACTTCTCCGTAGTTATAGCCAAGTCTGAAACTAAAGCCCATGAACTTATACTGATTCAACTGGATCTACCCTTCTCACTCCCTATTTACATCGCCGGCTGCTGGCCAGGCACACCAGCATCATCTGTCACCGATCTACTCACGTATATCTCATCCCTAATCTCGAGGGGGGAATTGTATATTATGGGGAATTTTAACCACAACTGGTTATCTCATTCCCTCAGCAAAACCCGTACCAACATTACGGCACTAAACCTGTTACAATCCATCACCAAGCCCACCAGACTAAACCCCAAATCTGGGAACCACTCACTAATAGACTGGGCACTCACCAGCCACCCCAACCGGGTCACCCAAGCTGGTCTGCTCCCTGACTCCGAGTGACCACCACATTATATACCTGATCAGGAAAATTCACCGCCCCACATCTGCCCCAAAGTTTCTAATACAATGGTCCTATAAATCCCTCAACCTTGCCACTGTGCTTAATGACCTAGCCATCACTTACTGGACCCCACCCACGTCAGTCTACTCCATAGACGATGCCCTCATACACTTCCAAGAAGCGTTCCTCAATGTTTGGAATGCACATGCCCCACTGAGTCGCTCAAGAGTATGTGGTAAGTACCTGCCTTGGATCACCCAAGAACTTATAGCCTGCCAGAATGACGTGACAAAGCATAGCGAGTGCATAACTCTTTGCACCTCCCGCAAGACTTCACCAAGTACCGTATGTTGCGTAACAACTGTACCAGAGCAACTTGGCTCGCTAAAGCAGAATACTTCAACTCCTCCCTCCAGTCAAACTTAAATAGCCCATACAAATTTTGGAAGGTCATCCACTCCCTCTTCTCCCCTCTGGCTGCAAATCCCACACCACTCCTAAAAGTAAACAACTCACTACTCTCGGACCCGGGGACGGTGGTTGCCAAGTTCAACACATATTTTACCCCTTGTGCCTCAACTCTCCTCTCCTCCCTGCCCCGCCACTGCTCCACCCAAACCTACCACAGGGACCTCGATCTCGCTAGGGCCTTGCACCATCTCCTTCAAGTCTATCATACAAACTGAAGCCTTCAAGGCCCTACTGACTCTAAACCCATCTAAAAGTAATTTCCCCGATGGGTTAGACACCAAACTCCTCCACCTCTCTGCACCAGCCATAGCAATACCTCTTACCAATCTCCTAAATCTCTCCTTTACCACTGCTGCTGTCCCCCAGGCCTGGAAACATGCCATCATCATTCCCCCCTAAGGGAGGCTCACCCTCCTTCACTTCAAACTACCGCCATATCTCTCTCCTCCCAGTCCTTGCTAAACTACAAGAACATTTTGTACTGGCCCAACTTACCTCCTTTCTCTCCGACTCTAACTTCTTCACACCGTTTCAGTCTGGTTTCAGAAAGGGCCACTCCACTGTATCCTCCTCATTAAGACTCACTGACACCATCCTCTCTAGAATGGAAAGAGGGCACATCTCCTCCGCAATACTCATCGACCTTGCTAAAGCATTCGACACTGTCTCCTACCCCTTGCTGTTAACAAACCTCTCGGACGCAGGCCTCACTATCTCGGCCACTAACTGGTTCAGTGCCTACCTCTCAGGAAGAACACAATCAGTAAGAATTGCAGATGCCACTTCCTCCCCCTTCCCCGTGACTACTGGAGTCCCCCAAGGGTCAGTACTTGGCCCCATCCTATTCTCCACTTTCCTCAACAACCTGCCACAATTCTGCACAGCTACATCTATACACATGTACGTGGATGACACCATCCTATTTGCCTCTGGCTTCTCCCTTGGAAGAAATAGCATCCAACCTCTAGTCTGACTTCAATAAAGTTCAACTCTTTTCAGTTCGCACCAGCTCTCTCTCAATGCTAAAAAAACTGTCACCATGTCCTTCAGCATGAGACAGCAGCTATCCTGGCTCACCTCTCTCCCCTCCTTCCGCACTCAGGATGGGACAACCCTGGAGGACGTCGCTTCCTTCCAGTATCTAGGGGTATGGCTCGACTGTTACCTTACCTTCTCCAACCACATTGATGCAATCATAAAAAAACTACGCCCCAAGCTAGGTGCCCTCTGAAGGATCTGCTCTTGCCTGCCTTCTACGGTAAGGCAGAAACTAGTGCAGAAGATGATCCATCCTTCCTTAAACTACTGTGACATAGTCTACAGCACTGCAACCAACTCCACCTTATCTAAACTAGATCCCCTCTTCAACGCCTTCTGCCGCTTCGCTCTCGATGCCCCCCCGTCCCCACCACTGTGACCTCTACTGCTCCCTCACCTTCCCATCCCTTGAAAATCACTGACACTTGCACTGGTCCAATTTTGTCTCAAAATTCTGGCTTGGCTTCCTCCCCTACTACCTCTCCTCAATACTGTTGTCAGCTCCCACTCCCCCTCATGCCCTACAGTCCCTTGACACCCACCGATTAAATATCCCCGGATGAAAGACCTCTGCTGGACAAACAGCCTTCTTGTACCAGTTCCCGAAACTCTGGAATGCTCTCCCCTCTCAAATTCGTCACCCTTCTTCCACCCATTCTCTATCAACTGTACTGGCAAGCTACCTCACAATAAACTGTGCCTGAACTCAATAAATTAATAACCCCCCCTCCAAATTCCCATTGCCTGACCAGCGGCACTGCCCTATCCTTGGAAGGGCATGGGGTCATTATGTCACAAGACATAATGCCGCATGGCACTATCACGCTGCGCGATTAATGCCATGAGGCATCATGTCTTTGTTCTGTGGGGGGCTCCACCCCCACACCCCCAATATGGGGGGCTGTGCCCGCCGGACCAGCCCTCACTAATGATTTTCAACTATGTGGGGGGGTCCAACTGGGAGAGTACACAGATCCGGGGTTTGCCATAATGCCGTACGCTATTAAGCGTGCAACATTATGACCGGGTATGCCTTGGAAGCTGGCTTATATATATTATAAAAAATAAAAACATGGCGCTTACTCTCCTACTCTTGCCTCTCTCTGTCCTGCCTAGATTTAGCCCCAAGTGTTAATCTACAGCAGCAATCTGTACTCTATGTATGTATGTATGAAGCTGTATGTATACCTCTGGTATACGTTTTTAGATGACTGTTAACCAATGTTGTACCAAGTATTACCATTCTCCTCTGTATACCTGTCTTAATTGTTATTGTGATAACCTGCGTGTTATCCTCCCCTTGTAACTCTTCCCCCAGGTTGCACTGAGAGACGAGCATTGTTTTGCTTAGTGTACCTTTCCTGGTGAATCAATTCAATAAATAAATAAATAAAATAAAAGACAGTTCATGGAAGGGGTGTACAGAACAATGATTGGTGTACACAGGTACATGGTCAGATAGTCACACACAGTGGGGCTGTCAGGGCACACATGGCACACACACACACGGACAGGCACATGTCCTGGACATGTATACTCACAGTGCTGAGATGGACTGCCCCCCATCTGGAAGCCCCCTCCAGGAACAACCTGCACAGCTGCCTGGCCCATGCTGGCTACCAGCAGCTCCTCCATGGGTGTAAGGTGCACGCCTGACAGTGGCCCACCCCCTGTCCCACTCAGGGAGGCCTTGATGTGCACCACCTTCTTCTTGGTTCTCCTCTTCTCATCATTCAGGTGCTTTTGCACTCCTGGGGCATCCTGTTAAACTTCCTGATGGTGTTGACATGCCATGCCACAGCCTCCCAGCCCTCATCCCGCAGTTGTCAGCTGCCACCCCTGCCAGCCAGAATATCCTTGCACAGCAGGTACATGTCGATTAGCGCCCTGCCCTCATCACTGGTGAAATTGGGACATCTGCATCCAGTAGCTGTGTCTTTCCGGACATATTGGTTTCTGTGGGTGAGAATATGCAGCCATTAGCACATGCCAGTCAGCTTCATATGTATGCAGGCACGGTGTCTGGCTGCTACAGGGCCATAGCACCTTGTCTGCATACCACACACCTGCCTGCTGTGCATATCTGGAACAGGTTATGGGACTGTCATGGACAGCTGGGCATTGGCAGGATCAGTTCTGTAGCAGTGGTACACATAGCTGACATGTCCTGCACATGTGACTGGTGTTGTTTGCTATGTACCACCAGATGGTGGTTCAGCCTGCAACACACATGTCGTCAGTCTGTGGTCCCATGCTACACCACACATCAGCAACAGAACCCCCCCACCACCACCAGCCAGACCTAGTGTGAACAGTGGAACACTGTGAGGCACTCACCTGGATGTGCCTGTTGACCAGGAACAGGCATGGATCATAGCTGTATATCCTAGGCCTCACACTGACATTTTGTGCTGCCACACTGCCTTTGAAAGAATGTAAACATACCTACCTTCAAGGATGCAATTTCTCTCGGTCACCTGAGCTCTGTGGAGGTGCATTCAGGAACATGCATGGCTCAGGGCATGCAAATGAGATTGGGAGTATCTGTAATGAGATGCTAATCAGGTGAGATGCCCCTGAATCTGGCAATGAGCTGATTTTGGAGCAATGTCTGTGTATTGCAAAACTGCCCCCAACTCATCCCAATCAGCAGAGCGCATCTGCTGCGTTGAGCGCATCCCCATATGGCACATTTTCAGCACATGCACATGGGACATGGGGCATTTCCTGAATACAGCACAACTGTCACAACGCATTGTCACGCATGCGTGCTGGTTGGTTAGTGGCTTGACAGGCGTAGTGCAAACAATCCAGTAATACTGACTGCACGATCGCATCCGGCTGCACATACTTGTCCACTTGCACGATGACTACAGTGTCACCTGTCACATTGTGCACATTTATCACACAACAGGGTGCCATTGCGCACCTGTGCATCACAGTGCAACACCATCAATGTGCGTAGCGACACTGCACTGTGCATGGCATTGTTTGCCACTCATGAGATGATGGATCTGCGTGGAGTGCACATGCGTGACCCAGTTGTGACCCATAACCCTGTGTTACTGACCATGCGCGGTGCTGTGTGCATACACGGTGACACTGCTGGCAGCAACTGAAATCATGTATGTGGCACGAATGTGCCATTGCACACCAGCAGCATGATCTGTGCACACCTGACCTGGTGACACTGAGGGGGATCATGCCACGTGCACATAGGACAGGCCCAAGGCCCATGAACTGGGGTAAGATGGGGCTCGTCAACCTTGTGCTGGTGCTGCAGGTTGAGGGACAGCTCTTTGGATCTGATGACCTCACTGAGCCATGCTCTGCTGTGTGGGCCAGGATTGCAGTGCAGCTGGTGCACAGGATAGGGGTTGCCGCAATGGAGAGCAATGCAGGCACCATTACAGTGATCTGCAGCACAGGGATCTGGACAGGCTGAGGAGCCTACAGGACATGCACACAGAGGTGCAGTGCCATGCCCAGGTAAGTCACAGTACAACACATGTACACTGGCAGCATGGGGTATGTGGGGGGGGTTGGCACTGCACCACTACATACACTGGGCCACACAATGTGGGCAGTGCCTGCATGACCACAAGAAGTAGGAGTGTGCGGCATGGTTGCATGGGGGGACAGGGTCACTGTGGCGTGCACGGTGTGGCTTGGGCATTGGCATGCCATACGTCCAGCTGCACACATGGTAGGCAGGGGTGCTGTGTGTGGATGCATGCAGCCAGAGGCGCCACCACTGGGACACTGTGGAGGTATTGCCATCACTGCATACTGGCACTGGTGTTGTTGCTGGGTGGGGGATGGCAGGCTTGTCACACCTTCAGTCTCCTCATGGATGTTCTCTGCTTTTGTTCCTCTTGCATGGCTGGCAGGCAGGCAGAGGGCCACAGCTGCAATGGAGGCCAGGTGCAATAGAGCCGGTGCCAGTGCCCATGGACAGGGGCATGGCTACCTGTGCCATGTGAAGTTGCAGCTGTGTGTGTCACACTGTGCATAGTGCATGCCACTGTGGGGCAGCCATTGCACATGTGTGTCAGCTGTTGGTTGGGTCGTGTGCACCCTGCTGACACTGTTGTTGCTGTGGTGCTGCTGGTGCACTGTGCTATGTGACTGTCATTCCGCAGTTTGGTGGCCATTGTGAGGCAGGGACCACCTCTGTGCATTGTACTGGTGTGCCAAGTTGCTGGCAGGTTTTGGCCCATCCTCCAGTGGGTGGCCATGGCAGGCACTCCAGGGGTGTGTGTTTCCACTGCCCAATTTGCACAGGTGGGCATGGTACCTTGGGACATTGCACTGATCACCTGTCCTATCCTTTGTCATCGGTGTCCAGTGGAGATGATGGCTGACTCTGTACTGCCGGCTGCTCCAGCAGTTGATTCTGGTGACATCCAAGACCATGGAGGCAGTCATTCAGATGAAACCACATGATGTTGGCCAATCAACGACAGAGAGGGTGTCAAGGGGTGGCAGGGCGTGGCTGTCATTAGATTTAGCTCCAGCATTCCCATTTCTCCTGCTGTACTTCCCCCATTTGACCCCTTCCCACTGTACAGTCCCAGTTCCTTGTCCCCCTTCCCTCGCTATCCTACCTTTTCCCACCCCCTTGTTACTGTATATAGTTCTTTTGAATACATTTCTATTTTTGCCTTATCTGCCTGTGTCTGTGTCTGTGTCTGCTTTGCAGGTGGCATGTGGAGCCATGATGCAGTGGCCCAATGCCTGTCCATGTGGTGTGCATGTGTTGGGGTGTGTGTTGTGCTTCTGTGGATCATTGCTGTGTGCTGCTGTGTGTCCCACAGTTGTGGCATCCCTCCCCTCAGTTGCTGGCTGTGTCTTGGGGTGCCCTTGAGTTGGCTGTCAGGGTTGTGTGGTAGGTGTGTCTGCTTGGCTGCATGGTCCTGGGTGTGGTGTGGCCTGGGCTGGTCTGGATGTGTGGGGGGGCATGGCCTGCTGCCGGCGGGGGGCCCCTTGGAGGCCATCCATCCCCCAATGGCACCCCCTGTTGTCTCCTGTCTGTGCCACTGTTGTGTTTTGGGGTGGGGGTCTGGGTGCCTGTGTGCACACCCTGCTATGCTCTGCTGGTGGTGGCCTCCTGTGGCCTGTCACTCCACTGCCCTGGCTCTGTCCCTGGGTCTCCACTCTGTGCCGTGCCCCCCCCCCCTTGGTTGCTCTGGTGCTCTGCTCCCACGGTTGCCCCGGGGGCTTCTGTGTCTGCCATGGCACACCTGTGGTTGCCCCATGACACACCTGTGGTTGCCCCATGGTGCACCTGTGGTTACACCATGGTGCATCGACGGTTGTGCCATGGTGCATCCACGGTTGCACCATGGTGCAACTGTGCCATATTCAGCCATGTTGCACAGGTGCAGTTCGGCATGCACAACCTCTGAATATGGCACGCATTGCACCATGGTGCATGGTTTTGTGCTGCACTGGACTTATGACAGCCATTGGCGCATTTCTGAATATCTGGCCCACTTTACATCTGGTTGAGCCTGCCTTCTCTGTGCCAGCATTTTGTAATTCTTACTAATTCACTGGCATCTTGAACCAGCTGTACTGTAGCTGACTTCAGTGAGAGGTTAGAGCAGAGCGGATTCAAAGGAGTATAATATAGTAAGGAGCTTTGTAAAGCTTTAATTTGGTAGTTCCCTGTTCCACAGTACTCTCAAGACTAAGCATAGGTTTCTCTACCTTCACTAAACATCACAAGGGCTAGATATTCAAAACTTTGCTGGGCAGGCAAAGTGATAGTGCCCTGATTGCCTGGGGTTTATTCCTGACTGAAATATTCAAAGGGAAACATGGCACATTAAAAGGGTTAGCATGCACACACATAAAAAAAATAATGTGACACAGGTAGGGCATACGGGCAGACTGGATGGGCCAAGTAGTCCTTATCTATCATCAATTGTCTATGTTTCTAATGTATGCAGTGGGCAAAGGAAGGGGCAGGCACATGAATCCCAGTGCACCTCAATATTAAGCACTGCAACATGTGCAAAGGAACTAGTTCAGGTCACCTTGTGCAGCATAATTACCACCAGGAAGAAGCCTGACTTGCTCTTGGCAGCCCCAGCAACCAGTGGAGCCACTGCAGCCAAGAACCACTTTGATAGTTGGGAGAGCACACCTACTTCCTGGAGAACAGTTGCATCCCCACCCTCCGAACCTTATCCTCACGAGAAGCACATCCTGCCTTGGTGTTCAGTGCTTGCCCCCTCCTCTGAGCCCAATCCCCATTAAAATCACATTTGTCCCTGATGACCAGTGGTACCCTCACCCTCCAATCCCTGTCCCCACTAAAAGTAAAAATGTTCCTGGTGTCTAGTGGTCCCCTCTGCCCTCTGATCATGGGTCCCAGTAAAATTACAACAGCCCCTGTTGTCTAGAGTTCTGCCCACCCTCCAATCACCGGCCATGGTAGAATAAAATATTTCCCTGGTGATCAGTGGTCCCCCCACCTTCTGATCACTGGCCCTAGTAGAATAAAATAATTCCCTGGTATCCAGTGGTGCCCCCAGCCCTCTGATCACCTGCCCCAGTAGAATAAAATAATTTCCTGGTGTCCAGTGGTCCCCTCACCCTCCGATCACTGTTCCTGGTAGCATAAAATAATTCCCTAGTGTCCAGTGGTTCCCCTGCCCTCTGATTGCTGGCTCCTGCAGAATAAAATGATTGTCTGGTGTCCAGTGGTCCCCCCACCCCAATCACTGGTCCCATATTGTATCACATATTCCTTAGCATCTGGTGGCCCCCCAACCAATCCCCATCCCTATACCAGCAGAAGATTTCCCTGATGTCTACAATCCCCCTGCACTGAAGGCACCAACCAGCCATCTCTTCCTTCCACCCTTTTACCTTAATCCCTGGTGCCACCGTAACCCATAGGGCAACCAACACAGCACTCCTCTCACCATCTCGGTTGGCCACTATATGTAATGATAGGGAGCGTGCATCCTCTGTACTGTAAAGGGAGCATTCATACTCTCTGCAGTACACCAGCGATTAAGGTAAGAGGGGTGGCAGGGTGAGTTGGTTGGTGCCCATGGTACAGGGGTGCTACTAGATGCCAGAAAAAGCTTCCACTGGTATGGGGATGGGGATCAAAGGCGGAAGGTGCCACTAGATGCCAGGGAGTATGTGATATAATATAGGGTTGGTGATCAGAGGGTGGGGGGGACAAATGGACACCAAGGAATTATTTTATTCTACCAGGGCCAGCAATCTGAGGATGGGAGAGAACCACTGGACACCAGAGAGTTATTTTATACTAGCGGAGTCAGAGATTAGAGGGCAGGGGGATCACTAGACACCAGGGACTAGTGTAATTTTACTGGGACTGTGGATCAGAGGGTGGGAGGACCACTAGGCACCAGGGACATTTTTACCTTCAATGAGGCCAGAGATCAGAGGGCAGAGGGACCATTAGGTGCCAGAAGATTATTTTATTCTACCAGGGCTGGTGATCAGAGGGTGAGGGGACCACTAGACACCATGGATTAGTGTACTTTTACTGGGTCCAGGGTTCAGAGGGCAGGGGACCACTAGGCAGCAGGAAAACTTTTACTGTTACTGGAGATGGGTATCAGAGGACAAGGGTATCCAATGGGCACCACAACAACAGTACTTTCCGTGGGGATGTGCAGTCAGAGTGGGTTGAGCTAGCAACAGGAGGGGCGCAAACCTGCCACTGCATCCTATGAAAATGGGCACATAATGGGCATGCATATGGCCCCTTAGTACCTTGCATGCCCAATGGGCTTATTTGCATGGTGCCAGCTGAATATCATGCTGGGGGCTCCCGGTGCTATTGGGGTCTAGGGACACTGTTCCCGGTACTTCCAAGATCCATGTTGGGGCAGTGCTACTCAACTTAGTGCTGTGACAACATGCCTCTATATCTAGTCAGATAGTGCCTGTGTGCTATCCAACTGAATACAGCATCCTTGGTGTTGTGGGTAAAAGGCAAGCACTGCACAAACTTTGAACTGTGCTTTACCCATTTTCAGTACCTGACTCCAAGAGTACAGCACATAGAATTAGTAAGTGAGAAGTTTAAAATCTCCTTAATACATTAAACAAACTGCATCTGCCATGGTGGACATGGCACTATGGTCAGCCTCAGACAGTCCAAGGATTCTGCCAGAAAAATGGCAACTACAAAATGTTGGGGCAGTGATTGCAGATAATAGTAATGACTACACAGAACTCAGTAAGTAAAGAAATGTTATTATGAACTTACTGTGCTAATCAAGGCAGTCCTACACTTACGTGAGCTGATTATATTAAAAAGCATCCCCTTTAACAGATTGCATTGGAAGATACTGCAAAGGATTTTCAAAGCCCTTAATCTGACACATAGCCCATTTTGGCTACTCTTTGCTCAACAGCACCAGAAAGTTAGACATCCTCTGAAATGGTCTAACTTTCGGGTGCAGTTGCTGTGATTTGTGCCCAATATAGCACAGCTTGTGTGTTTTTTCAACCAAGCTGCCACAAATCATACACACTATCATTATAGCACAAGTACCTTTGAAAATAAGGTTAAAAAAATTTGGCACAAATGGGTATAGGCTGACAGATGCAAATACTGTATAACGTGTATCAGTCCAACCCATTTGAAAATCCTGCCCACGTTTTCATAATGTTTGGATCATGTGTTACTAATGTGTCAGCCAGGTCTTTGCTCATAAATTAGCAAAACTTGCTAGAATATGCATTTTGAGAAGTTTTGTTCTCTGTTTTCATTGTAACGTGTAACTGTAATTTTTTTAAAATCATATAGAAACTGAGTCTATGATTGCAAAATACCTAGCAATATTTTTTATTTCTAGTTGTATGGCAACTAGATGGCTTTGAAGTTTGTTCCCCATGAATTCAGTTTTATTTTATTTATTTATATTTTATTCTTTTGGTAACTGGGTAAGGTCCACTAGGCACAGGTGCCTGTTTTTTGGGGTGGCCCTGGAGCACTGGGGAGGTTAAGTGACTTGCTCAGAGTCACACAGTATGCAAGTGGAGGTTGTGAGAATCAAACCCAGGTCTGTCTGCTGGATGTACCAAACTAATTCACAACTCATTACTCTAACCTGTAGGCTATACTGCCGGCCTCATAATGAGCAGTCAGCAAATTGTGCTAAAAGAGGAACTGTCAGCAATAAGGGCAGCACACCTAAGTATGAGGCTGATCCCAATTAGCTATTTCTGTGTAGCAACACTCTTTTTATGGCTGTGGGTGGAGCCTACAGCCATCTTGCTATCAGTAGCTAGAAAATGGAGTATCGTGGAACTTATTTTTGGGACTTTTCAATGTATCCTTCCACATCTACAAATCACTATGACAACTGAAATAAAATACTCCCTTCTTTCTGTTTAGAATGTTGAAGACATAACTCTAAGCTGCTTATCAGATGGTCATTAGGAAACTGAAACAGCTTGTTAAGTATTGGTTGCCTATTAAGTACAGGCAAAGTTGGCAAGCTTTAAAGATGCAATACTTGAAGCAACATCCTATTGCGTTATAGAGAAAAGGAAGTGCAAAAGAAGAAGGAAACCACTTTGGTTCTCAAACACAGTAGCAGAAAAGGTCAGAGCCAAAAGCCTGGCCTTCAGGAAATATAAGTGAATGCAGCAGGATAAAGATAGGGAGGCATACCAAGCTTTCTTAAGGGAAGCAGGGATGGCAGTAAGGCAGGCAAAGGCCCAAACTGAGGAAACACTAGCATGAACAGTAAAAGAAGGTGACAAGACTTTCTATAGCTACATTAGTGAAATAGAAAGTCCAGAGGGGGTATTGCTAAGATCAAAGGGGATAAGGGAGCCTGTGAGGAGGAGGACCATGTAAAAGCATCTATCCTAAATAGATACTTTTGCTCAGTATTTACTGAAGAGAAGGTAGGGCAGGGCCCATATCTCTGCACCATGGGCACAGGGGGGAGGGAGGCATGCACTAGTCCCTTCACAAAAGAAAGGGTCCTACAAGAGCTCGATAAGCTCAGGATGGACAAGGCAATGGGACCTGATGGCATACATCCCAGGGTACTAAAGGAGCTAAGGGTAGAACTAGCAGAGCCATTATCAGAACTGTTTAGTAAGTCTCTGAGCACAGGAGAGGTCCCAGAAGACTGGAGAAGGGCTCATGTGATCTCGCTCCACAAGAGTGGTAGCAGGGAGGAGGCAGAGAACTACAGACCAGTCAGGCTTACCTCAGTATTGGGCAAGATTGTGGAGATATTCCTTAAGAAAAAGATAGTGCATCACCTGGAATCCATCGAAGCACAAGATCCAAGACAGCATGGGTTTACAAAAGGAAGGTCCTGTCAAACTATTCTCATAGATTTCTTTGACTGGGTAACCACAGTGGTGGATCAAGGGGGAGCAGTAGGCTCGGGTGGGTCAGACATTGGAGAACTGGGTGGTAAACTGGTTGACGGACAGAAAAGAGAGAGTGATGGTAAATGGTATACAGTTAGATGAGATGCACGTCACAAGTGGGGTACCTCAGGGATCAGTCCTGGGGTCAGTCCTCTTCAATATCTTCATCAGTGACATTGTAGATGGCCTGGAGGGTAAGGTTTGTCTGTTTGCAGATGATACCAAGATTTGCAACAGAGTAGATCATCCAGATGGTGTGGGCAGAATGAGAAGAGATCTGAATAAACTAGCAAAATAGTAGGAAGATTGGCAACTGGGGTTTAATGCAAAGAAGTGCAAGGTCCTGCACATAGGGAAGAGAAACCCTGAAGCCACCTATAGGCTGAGAGGGGAGAAAAGAAAGAGACTTGTGCGTCATCATCACCGATGACCTGAAATCATCCAAGCGGACCTCTAAAGCAGTAGGTAAGGCTAGAGAGATGTTGAGGTGTATTAGTAGGGGTATCACAAGCCGGAAGAGGGAGGTAATAATCCCTCTTTACAAGACACTGGTTAGGCCCCATCTGGAGTACTGCATGCAGTACTGGAGGCCACACCTTCACAAGGACATTAACCAAATTGAGGCAGTCCAGAGAAGGGCAACCAAAATGGGGCAGGTACTGCATCAAAAAATATATGAGGACATATTAACTGAACTCAATATGTATACCCTAGAGCAAAGGAGGGAGAGAGGAGATATGATTGAAACATTCAAACACCTTAAAGGCATTAACAAGGTGAAAGATTCTAACATGTTTCAGTATAAGAGAATTAGCAGGACAAGAGAACACAGCATGCGATTAGAAGGACGTTGATTAAGGGGTAATGTGAGGCAGTACTTTTTCACAGAAAGGGTGGTGGATGCATGGAATGGCCTACCTCAGGAAGTGGTGGATATGAATACAGTGCAGGGCTTCAAACAGGCATGGGATAGGTATAAGGGAGCAATACAGATGAGTATGAATAGATAGGCCATTGACAGAGCAAAGACCTGTGGCACATTCATAAGGTAGATTAAGAAATGGGCAGGCTGGATGGGTCTTGCAGTCCTTATCTGCCATCAACTTCTATGTTTCTATGTTTCTATGTATCCTGCAATGCCATTTGCAGTGTATGCTCCAAGCTATGGATAGTGCATCCATGGTTCCCCGATTGTACAAATGAATGGGAGGTCGGTTGTATCATACCTGTTCCAGGATCTGTGTGAGTGGGAACAGCACTGGCCATTACCTGCACTGAGCAGTGCAACAGCACTGGGAAGACAGATCTGCATGTGAGCACCAGAGGTGTATGGCCACTGGGCGTTATCTCCCGCACATAGCTTATGCCTACATATGACACATTCCAGCATCCTACTGCCAGTGCTCCGCCACCTGAAAATAAGATGCCATTTCTTCTGTCAATTATCCAGGCTTATATATAGAAATCAGCAGGCATATTCTAGGAAAACACATTGTAAAAATGTGTAAGGCAAGACAAGACAATTTTTATTTTTAAGGCGCCCAATCCCTGAAGCTCTGTAAAAGGAAGACCACATTGAAACTGCCTCTCAGCAGATCTGCATTGTGCAAATTCATTAAAAATAATGTGTAAAGTATCCCAAAAGCTCTCCACAGCTATATTGGCTCTGACCAGATTTTGTTTTTACTTGCTAATTACTGCAGTGTAGAAGATTGTATCAGATTAATTTCATTGACTTGTAAGCAGATATTTCCTGTAACCAGAAATACCAAACTCTCCTGCAGCTGACATCAGAGGAGAGCTGCAGCAGTGGAAAATTCAATAGCCTGCTTCGAATGTCAGAGCTTTTTATAAACTGTCATCTTTTGTTTGCTGGTCTTCTGTTCTCCTGGGGCTAGGTACAGTCACAAAGGACTGTAATAAGCCCCATAAGTACAGTAGGACTGGCAAACTGATTTTAGCTTACAAAATCTTTAATATGTATATTGCAGGCTGTTGAATCTTCTAGCTCTGCAGCCCTCCTCTGATGTCAACTGCAGGGGACCTAAGATTTCTGATTACAGGAAATGGCATCTTAGTCAGCAAAATTAGCCTAATACACTCAATTATACTGCAGTAAACAGTAAGTGAAAAAAATGCTTTGGTACACAAGGTGCCAATTGGGATCAACTTCACACTCGGGTGTGAGGCTCTTATTGCTGACAGTTCCCCTTTAAGGGCTATTTATCTTTTAGAGTTTACCAGCCCTCTTCAAAAAGGGGTGGGGTGTAGCAGTTTATGCAAAAACAGTCCCTTTTCCTAAAGTGATAGTGGCAAACCAATTAAATTTGCATGGCAATTTCGTTATTTTAAAATAATTCTTGGGTCTGAAAAAGGGAGGTAACTTCTAATGGCATCTGTTTATGTCTTGCCAAAGCAGGCTGCCTATATTTGATGTATGTACTCTAGGTCACTTGAATACATTTAAGAACTATGGCAAAGAGCATGTCATTGTAGGTGATTTCAGTCTATTTTTGAAAGACAGGAACTTCCAACATAAAAGCAGATCCTCTTCACCAGAACTAAATGTAACCCAGTTTATGACCTCTACCACAATGTTTGATTACAGTCTATGTAAGGATATCAATTAGTCCTCATAAATCAACCAAAAGTAATCACATGTTGTACCGACTGAATAATCTCTCAAGTCATGGTCCAGTGTATTGTGTAAGGAAGCATGTAAAATTGAAGTTGCAATATCAGAAGAAGTTATGTTATACTTTTAAAAACTTTACAATATAAGCTTTTCTTGAAGACATAATGGATATTGATTGGTCAATTATAGAAAACTTACTCATGTTAGGCAGCCTCTATTTCAAAGCATTATTTTCTTAATAGTTATGCCAAGCATGTGCTGATTGTAAAAAGGAGGCAGACAGGTAATGTTTCCCTCTGGCTAACTCTGGAATTTTTGGTAGGATATGGACTAGGAGCAAACAAAAATGGTAATTCCACAATAGGCAGGTTCCTCAGGGCTGCAACAAATATTTTGAGTTAAGAAACACCTGTAAAAATAGAACTAAAATTAGAAAAAGCAATTTGTTATTAACAAGTAGAACACAAACGTTTAAGCAATCCTAGATGTTTCTGGAATTGTTGAAAGATCTACAGAAACCCCATGATTATTCCCTATTATATAATGGTGAGAAAGAATGCTGGCCTCTTATTGGTCCATCTGGGACTGGACTCATGATATTATACTGGCATAACATCACGGATGTAGTCCCAGCACATACAGTACATGACCGCATCACACATGGCAACATTTTTATTGAATCACTGCCCAGCAGAGACACTGTCCTGTCTCCTCACAGTGCCAGCAATCATCCCTCGGACAGACATTCACTTGTTCCCTCAATATCAAGTGACCACACATAGCTCCAAGTTCCCAGCTGAGCCCCAATTTAAAAAAAATATATAAAGTTAAACGAAAAGGAAGCCAAGCCTGGAGTCCACTACTTCTCCATTCCCCTGGTAGGCAGGAAGTAAAAGTTGCATTTGTGATCAGCTTCTCATCTCTCACTGAACTCAGACTTCCCACTCCCACAACATCCATTTTTTTGTTTACTTAAAATAAAAAGATTTAAGTCATAGTGAAATGTAAAGCCATAAGATCAGCTTTACATGTAACTTGTGTCACTGCCACCTGCTCTTCAGAGACTCCTCAATGGCAAATGAAAAAGCTGTGATTACAGATGGCTTCAAAGCAGTCCATTACTCATCACTAGGAGACTCAGCATGTTCTTCACTAGGGAAGGACAGAGCGTTTATCTTTTTTAAAACATGGAGCACGCTATCGGTGAAGACACAGCTCCTCCTTTCATTTTGTAGTCTCCTGGTACAAACAATATAAGCAGCTATACTGGGAGACCTTTCAAAATGTAATGAAATGTGCAGAACAATCAACAATTTCTAAAGTATATACTCAATGAACAGCTCACTCTTTGGTGATCGGGTGGGCAGACAGAATGAGTAAACTTTAGGGTCCCACATCAAAACCAGGAGAGATTTTTGTCTCCAACTTCAGTCTTCTGCTAGAAAAACCAGTGACAAAAATGACATGAGGGGGGTATGTGTCACACAGGAATAAGGGAGAGGGATTAGTGTGGAAGACTGTAGAGCCACAATAACAGCAGCTCCACCTACTGGCCAATTATGCAAATCAGTACTACTTTTAAAATAAAAGTATACTTACCCATAAAAAAAAACAGGAAAAAATATACTTTTAAATGTACGTTTTCATCTTTTTTTTTTTTTTTTTTATAAACACGAGCCATTGTAAAATAGGAATAATGCACCCAAGGGTGTGTGTTTTGTGCTGGGATATATCACTTCTCAGTTGTTGGATGCACTTGGCCTGTGGCATCGTGCCCAACCACCCAAGGCACAACATTATCCCAGCACATTACACACCCTGTCATGCATTATTCCTTTAATATATCAGTTAGACATTAAGGGCCATGAAAACTCCAAAATATATCAATCAATCAAAATCTTTATTTATCCAGGCGGACATCATTGAGCAAGGCTCATTTGCAAGATGGACCTGGGGATAACAGGGTTACGTACACAAGTAAATCATTACATATAAAAATATATGTACACACATACACAGTTATATATACACTACATACAAACTGCATATGTAAACAGAGGCAATAATGATACATAGGGTACAATACCTGAAGGGCATATTACAAGAGAACCATATACAGTTGTGAAGTGATAAGTGATGGTATATTCACATGATAGCATATTGCGGGATAACCATATACAGGTGACGGCCCCCATGTGCAGTTATAGTTCTGGCGCTTAAACTTGGGACAAATTTAAAAACTGCTGGACTGTACAGCAGTAAGCAGGGAAGGGAAGAACCAGGTGGGGGGGGGTGTCAGGACCCATTAAGGTGTATAAGGTGTATATTGTTAGGATCCCAGGGTCGCTTTTCAGGAGTCAGGGTAAGGAATTAAAAAGGTGGTAGAAGAGCTGGGATAAGGACTGGGTTGCCAAAGAGGACTAAGATGGATATTAGGTACTTTGAGTGGTAGGAGTGTGACAATGGACCATGAATACATATAGGAGGACAGAGGTAGGAAAAAGATCCACAGGATGAGTGAGATTACCAATGATTGAGGGTTAGAAGTGGGTAGGATAAAAGAACTTATGCTGGGATCAAGGAAAGCAGTTGCAGGGTTCCTTAATGAGATGAGAGTAAAGGGCCTTGAAGGTAGAGTCACTGACCGGGGTACTCAATTTCAATGTTTTCTGAAGTTTGTTCCAAATAGAGGGCAACACGGTGCTTATAGCCACTCTACCAAAGCGAGACTTGACTTTGGGGACTCTTAATGAGATGGATGTAAGATTTCTCAGGTCATACTTGCCTATTTGGTTTAAAGGGAGGCAGTCAGTGATGTATTGTGGAAGTCTATTTGAAATTGCTGCGAGTGTCCATAGGGCAGCATTTCTGTTCCGTCTATATTGGAGGGAAGACCAGCCCACGGCTGCATGTAGGGAGCAGTGGTGGGTAGAAAAGGGGAGACCTGTGATGAATCTCAGAGCTGTATGGTACAGCGTGTCCAGTTTTTCGAGATAGGAGGCAAGACATTGACTGTACAGGAAATCCACATAGCCTATCAGAGAGAGGAATGTTATTTGGACCAAACGTACTTTAGCATCTCTTGTTAGAAAGTGGCTGATCCTAAAGAAAAGACCCAATCTTTGTCATAGTTTTTTTAGAAGCTCCTCTATATGGTCTATGTAGGATAGCCTATGATCCAGCCACACTCCCAGGCATTTCAATTTATTAACAAATTTCATTTTTTTCTCCAAGAATTGTAGAAATTTGCGGTATTAAGCCTGCATATGTCAGATTCACTATATGTACCAGCGGAGAGAAAAGCATGGCTTTGGTTTTCTTAGCATTAAGTAAAATTTTTTTGTTTAGGACCTGGTTTTGTAATAAGTTGAATTCGGCTTGCAGATCACTGCATGCAGCTTCTGGGGTTGAGCGGCTTAAGTAGAGTGCTGTATCATCTGCGAATGGATGGATGCTGGCTCTGGTTATACAATCATCAATGTTGTTGATGTAGATGGCAAACAATAAGAGACCTAATATAGATCCCTGAGGGACCCCTCTCAGCAGAGGTCTGAGGGTTGAGAATTCACCTTCAGCCTTCACCTGCTGGAGGCAGTCAGAGAGATAGCTATTAAACCACTGCAAGGACAGTGAGTCCAACCCTATTGCATGCAGAGAGGAGAGAAGCAGTCTATGGTCGACAGTGTTGAAGGCCTTACTTAAATCTAAAAAGACAGCGCAAACGGAGTTCCTACTGTCCAGTTCTTTTTGTCAATCATCAGATATCTTTGCAAGCACTGTAACAGTACTATGTTTGCTCTGAAGCCTGATTGGACTGGATTTAGGAGATTCATAGATTCTAGGGATAGTCACAACTGATTACTTAAATTTTTTCCAGTAGTTTTGCCAGTACTGGAAGAATTGAAATTGGTCTGTAGTTGTTTAGATCACTAGGGTCCCCTGACTTGAACAGAGGAATGACATGTGCTGTTTTCCATGTGGATGGGATAAACGCTAGGGACAGGGACAGGTTAAATAGGTGTGTTATAGGCACAGCTAACACGTGTTGTACCACTTTTAGGAAATAGGGGTCAATCGTGTCAGCACCAGCACTTTTTCCAGTATCCAGCTTTAGCATCAAATCTTCAACTTCTTTGAGCGAGGTAGGAGTCAGGGAGAATCTTGGATCAATGACATGGGGTTCCAACTCTTTATCACTAATCTGTTGACATAGTAGGTTAGCAGGTGAGTTGTCAAATGCCAGGCCTGCGGTCGCAAAATGATTGTTGAAGGAATCCAATACTTCTAATCTATCATTAATGATATCATTGCCAGAGATGATCTTGTCCAGAAGAGAGTTTCCGGGCATATGTCCGGACAGATCTTTGAAGGTTTTCCAGAATTTAGTTGGATTCTTGGAGGCAGCATCATATTTAGAGCGGTAATAGGCAGCTTTTAGTTTTCTGACTAATTTTGTGCAACGGTTTCTTGCCCTTTTAAACTGGCTCCAGTCCAAGTGGTTCTGAGTTTTTCATGCTTTTTTCCATAACCTATCTCTCTCTAATAAGGCAGATTTTAGTTCTGATGTAAACCAACGGCACGTTTTGTTTGATAAATGAGCTTTAATAATCGGAGCATATTTATTTAAGGCCCCTAAGAGAATTTTGTTGAAAATGTCATAAGCTGATTTTACTGTTTTGCCAGGTAGAAATCTTGCCGATGCATGGAGTGTTTTAGTTCGTAGATATAAGCAGGTAAGTCAAAATTGTGTCTAGATCTCTTAGCTGAGAACTTTGGTGGAGGTGAAAGTTTGCTGAATGATCTTACACCAGCTATGAAGCAGTGATCACTTATGTCACCGAAAAAATGCCAGCATGGGAGAAGAGATGCTGTTTACTCACTAAGATAACGTCCAGCAAAGAGCTATTGTCAGGATTCTTTTTGTTAATACGCGTAGGTTCATTGATTAGTTGCATTAAGCCATGCGTATCACAAAAGGATGAAAGAGGTGTTGAGGAGTTAGATAGCCAGTCTAGGTTGAGGTCTCCTATAATAATTGTTTCTAGTGACTCTTGCCCAGTGAAGGTGTTTATATGAGAGAATATCTGAAGACCGATAGAGGGGGGGTCTGTAGCAACCTATTATACACAGAGACAAGATAGGTGAGATTGCAACCTTGATTGCATCCTTTGGATGTGCCACTGGGAAGTACTAGATGCTTTGAATATATCCTGGGAGAGGGTGTAGGTTGTGGGATTCTTCTTGTTTACCGTCCACCAGGTGACAGTGGAGAATTCCTGCAGGAGATAGCAGACTTCATCGTCAACATGGTGTTGAGGTTTCCCAGACTGATAGTTCTGGGGGACTTCAGTGCCTGGGTCGATGATGAACTCTCACATTTTGGTCAAAATCTCCTCCAGCTGATGATGATGCTGGGCCTAACACAGGTTGTTACCACTTCGACCCATGTAAAAGGTCATTCATTGGATCTGATCTTCCTTTTCGGTATGGAGATCACTGATTTGGGGGTGGAACCAGTCACTTGGTCTGACCATCACACCATAAGGTTCAGCTTCAGGGCCCCCCCAATAGGTCTGCCTCTATGGAGATGGTTCGGTACCGCCCTTTAAGGGGTATAGAACCCATTGACTTAACAGTGGTACTGGACCTATCGGGCTTGTCGAGTGAATGCATGAGTCCAGATGGTCTCGTACATAGCCTATAATAAGGCTGTGTGAGATGCTCTGGACAAGATTGCTCCTATTAGTGTTGACCTCTAAGCCCTCCTCCAAGGAGCCCCCATGGTTTGATAGCTCCTTGAAGGGAGTTAAGGCGTATTGGCCGAAGGTTAGAGAGAGTCTGGCGTAAGTCCAGAAATTATGCTGACAGGCTTAGGTTGATGGCACATTATGATGGCTATCAATCAGAAATCACCCGTAGGAAGGCAGAGTTCCTGTCCAGGGAGATTTCTGCTGCACAAAACTGACCGGCTCAGCTTTTCTGGACTGTGGACAGATTGTGCAATACAATCTTCCTCCAGCCCAGAGAAGCTTTTTCTCAGCTAAGATGTGAGGAGTTTGCTCGTTTCTTTGCAGATAAGGTTGCCAGCATCAGGTTTGGCATCGGTCCAACCTCTCCAATAAGGGATTGTAGTGGTCGACGTGAAGTGACATGTACTTGGTCTGTCTGGTCAGATTTTCGCCGGCTGGAGTTTAGTGACAGAAGATCATCCAAATACTGCGACCAACCAGTTGTAGTTTGGATCCGGGCCCTGCACCTCTCTTAGTAGGATCTGTGGAAGTTATCTGCCCGATCATATTTGTTTAGTTTAGCATTTGTTTAATTATGGCTATTATACTTTAATGCTGTTTTAAAATTTTATTAGTATGTATATGTTTTATGTAAAGCGCCTTGGTTTTGAAAGGGGCTATAGAAATAAAGTTGACTTGACTTGATAGACATTCAAATTCATTTACGATTGTTGTTGAGTCAAGACAATGCGTTGTGAATTTATCCTTGATGTAAATGACTATCCCTTCTCCTCTGAAATGCCTGTCTGCTCTAAATAGTAGGTAGTTCAGGATATTGATCTCTCTATCAGGGGTAGTTGGTCTAAGCCAGGTTTCTGAGATCACTAAAATATCTGGTGTGGTATGATTGACCCACGCCTGGATCATGGAAATCTTTTTTAATAGGCTGCATACATTAATACACATAAAGCTCAGACCTTTGAGGTTAGCTAGGTCAGCAGGTGATGTAATAGCATTTGGGGGCCCAGGATTGAGCTCTATGTTATCTGAGCATATTAGTAGAAGAAGCAATAACTTTTTTATGGCCGCAAGAGTTAGATTCAAAATTCTGATCTTACTCATTTTGCGCAGGGTGGCATCTTGGATTGGCAAATCTCCCCACATAGGGTTCTTCTGGTATAGTATAGCATAGGCTAGCACTTTGATCATAAAGGTCAGTGAAGGTTTGTCTTTAGGCAGGACAGGTGGTGATGTGTATTGCATAGGTAAATCAGTTCTAGTCCCAGCAACGACGGTACACCAAGAATGACACTGCTAAAAGTGTGAGGTTATATATACATAGGAAGCCCTGGGGACAGAATGGTAACAACTCATAGACTACAATCTACATTTGTTGGGGAACCTGATCTCTGCCATATGGTATGACGAGGAGAAGGAGGGCCCAGAATAAAAGAGTGTGAGCAGTCCACATGTTTCCCAGTACAGGTTTAAAACCAGAATTATCAAGGGGGAGGCATCACCCTCAAGGAGAAAGAGAGGCTCACTTTAGAATTCTATAGATAAAGGGCAGAGAGATAAGAACAGAGATTGTTATGTCAAATGATAGGATATGTTGCATGAAAGGGCGTGGTTATGAAAAGGGGCATGGAAGAGGTATATAAAAATAACAGTCCGAGAGGGGGAAGGAAGGGCAGGCTGTACCTTGTGCCGCTGAGAGTCTGCTCCTGTGGAGGCAGGTGGCGGCTAAGGGAGCGCCGACCGCCCGCCGGCAGGGAGAACCTCAGCTAAGAGCTAAGAGCCCTGGCGGGCTGTTCCTCGGCTGTGAGGCTGCTGTATACCTGAAGCCTTAAATTCTCAATGAACTGATACCTCTTGTATTAATTCCTTTACAAACCTTGAATCACTTGTGAGTGGCACAATTCAAGAAGCAGATGATAATGTCAGTAGCTCAATATTATCTTTTTTAACTGAAAGTTTATTAAATATTCAATACAGCATCTGCAGCAAATGCATCTGTGACCTTCACACAAGGTAATTCAGACAAAAAGTGAGAAAAGTACTGTAATTTACAGTCATTATCCGGCAGGTAGCATAATAAATGAAACTGTCACAATCTGAAATCCATTGCCTTAATGCTGGTAAACACTTGTTTAACTGAAATTGATAAATATCAACATAGAAATAACAACCAATGTCTATGTTTTCTCCCCGTAATATTTGATTCGACTACCCTTGTAACTTAACAGCATTACCTCGACCCTGACAAGATGGTACCTCCCCAGTTTTCCAGTACTGTATCAGTAACCACTATCTTTTTTCCTGTTCAAGGCCCCCACCCTGGAGTGTAACAAAGCTTTATCCCAGCCCCACCATTGTATAGATGTTTCTCTAGACAGGCATATGTCAGAGGTGATTCTTTCCATGCAGCAAATTACAAACATGCATTCCACCCACTTCCGTATCATAGTAGGCACTGAGAATGGTCAGTGCTTTGCTATCCCCTTAATTGTGACTAATCCCATTTGTCAGAATAGATCGTTATCCAGCTTTGATCTGAGAAGCAGGGCAGAGAATCCCAAGACTAGAAATGGACATTTTTTATAATATAAGGATTTTAGAATGTGTCCAATTGCTGTGCAGATACATTCATGATGGACCCTATGCACTAATGGGCTGGAAGTATGCATGAATCTCACGTACAGAGCCCATGCAGTGCTGCACCCACAGACAGTTACACACTGGCCAGTATTCACCATTGCTGACCACTGCCTGTGCCCCAACCCCCCTGGCACTCAGCCACATGGTACTGGATCGGGGTTGCATGGGGGCAGAGTGCGGGACCTAGACAAGCATCCTGTCCAGGGTCCTGAAGTGGATGCCTCACTGCATCTATGTAGTGGATCCAGGGAAGGCATGAACCCTATCCAGTATTAAATTAAAGGCAAGTGCCCAAATGGGTGTCCCTGGCCCTCCCATGCAGCCCATTGGGCTGGGGCAACAGTGTGCAGGAGGATCTTGTTTCCACTGCACCCATCCGGTACCTGTTGGGGGGCATGTAAATATTTATGGCAGGGTCCACTGTTGTGTAGCCCTGGCCTGGCACTCTGTGCCTTAGTGAATGGTACAAAGTGCAGGCATGCCCGCTGGCACCCCCCCCCCCCAGACTGCCTGTGGCACATAGCTGCCTGGGCAGCTGGGGAATCTGGAGTGCATGATGCTAGTGCACCTATAGTGAATAGCACCTGGGTGCTGCATTCTCATGTAGGGTTGCATACGTGCCTCAGATACACGGCGTGCAGGCAATCTGCTCATTCATGCATAGAGACCATCATGATTGAATTACAGCACAAAACAAAAAAATTAAAACCAATTTGGCAGATAGTAATGAGCACCTGGGCCCCCATCCTCTCCAGCAAGCTCTCTAGGTTGAGGCACTAAAATGCCAGGTTATGGAAGATGCAAGTAATTAGTGTCCTCTGTCTATATTCTGGCCAAGTGTGTGAGTCTGTCATCTTCTGCCTTGTTTCCAACTTATGTTTCTAGGCTTTCATCTGTGAAGAAGTTCCAGACCCCGTTCCCATTTAATTTTATAGCCATGGTGTTAATTTACAGGGCTTAGAATAAGAGTCTGCAAACTCCTGAGGTGATGTTCCCTTTTTACCTTCTACCAGACTATCCAATAGAAAAAGTCCCCTAAGGGAGACAAATAATGAGCTATCTTGGCCATCCTATTTCCTGTGTGAATATAGTGGCACTCTTGGAAAAAAGGAAGAGGACTCTGGGATCTTAAATCTCTGACAGAGAACTGCTGTTTTCTAGAAATTGTTTAAAATGAGTGAGCCTCTGTGCAATCCACCTTATATTTTATTTATTTTTTTTTTTTTTATTGAACATATCAAAATTACAAACCTTTGCCTCAGAGACTCCTTTGCAAAGGTTCCACATCAAAAAACAAGTTAACTGTACAATACAAATTAAAAGAACAAGTGGATACATGAGATACAGAGCTGGGTACAAGACATACAGAGGGTAGACAACTATACCCTGAGTCACAACAAGCAGATAAGCAACAACAAGCAGATAAGCAACAAACCACATATTACATTAGGATAGTACAATAAGTAACATAGAACAGCAATATAATTGAGAACACTCAGGAGCAGGTACAAGCCTATCATTTTAGAGATGAGGGGGACCACTCAGCAGGCAGATACAGACACAGCATTTTAGAAATGGGGGAGAAGGTATGGAGGAGGAAGGGAGGGGGTGGTGGGGGTTGCCATCGGAAAGAATTATGTCCGTGAAAGCTAGTAGGGGAAAATGTAGGGGAAGTAAAGATAGTAGGGGAGAGGAGGAAGGTTATAAGCAATCGCAGACACAGGAGGAGAGGAGTAGCTCTCTAAGTTTGGATTTGAAGTAGCCTAGTTTCAATTCCGAGGAGATGTCTACGGGTAGGTCATTCATCCAGAGGGGAACCCTATAGTAGAATGCACGTTTCCCCAAGGACATCCTGCAATGAGGGACTAGGAATGGGTCTTTTGTAGAGCTTCTGGTGGATCTAGCTTGAGGGGCAAGCTGGGTTAGATCACAAAGCCCCACAGTGAAGAGACCAGCTGAGATTTTCTTGGCTATAAGGCAGGTTTGATATTTTAGTTGAGCCTCAAAGTTTAGCCAGTTTGTTGGCTTGTAGAGTCTCAAGTGTGGGTCCACCTATCACACCCAGAGACTAGCTGGCAGGCATTGTTCAACGCTAGTACCTTGATACGACTGAGAGCAATGTTATCAGCTGCACCATAGAAAGTAATCCCGTAGTCAACCAGGGAAAGGATTGAGGATGACATGGCCAGGCGGAGACCTGCAGGAGGCATATAATGTTTGTATCTGTGCTGTAGGCCAATTCTTGAATTAATGGACTTGGTTAGAAGAAGGATATGATTGTGTTAGGTAAGATGGGAGTCTAGGGTGATACCCAGATAGTTAAAGGATTTTACCAGCTCGAGTGGGGAGGTTTCTTAGTTCAGAATGTGAAGAGGAAAGTCTTTTTGTTTGTTTTGGTGATAGGCGAAGATCATAGCCTTGTTTTTTTTTTTAAAGTTAAGCATGAGTTTGTGCTCAGTGAACCAGGCTTCTGCTTCGGAGAAGACGCTTTGTAGGTCAGTTTGGAGGGTAAGGGAGTTTGGGTGACTACTGTAAATAACCGCAACATCTGCATAAAGAAGAAGGCAACCTATACAGGCTGAGGGAAGTGTGTTCAGGAAGAGACTAAACAGGAGTGGACCTAATATAGATCCCTGAGGGACTCCAGAGAGAACAGACAGGCTGGAGGAGAGGGTAGAGTTAATTTTAACTTGATGATACTTTGCACTTAGGTAGTTCTCAAACCAAGATCTGGATTCCTGTGCAAGCCCAAGGGATGGCAGGGTCTTGAGGAGGAGGATGTGATTAACTGTATCGAATACCATAGATAGGTCAGTATAGACTGCTCCAACTAAGTGTCCGTGATCAAGAGCTTTGTGAATAAATTAAGTATATTCCAGCAGGGCAGTGGTGGCACTGTGGCCCTTTCTAAAACCATGCTGTTCGTGGGACAGTAGGTTATATTTTGACAGGTAATCAGTTAGCTGGCCAGCAGCAATTTTTTCAAGGGCCGTAGATAAAAGGGGAAGGATGGAGATTGGGCAGTAATAGCCCAGTGAGGTGCGGTCGCCACCTTTATGAATGGAAGTAATCACAGCCTGTTTCCAGAGTGTTGGAAACAGGCCTAGATAGAGATAAAGGTTGAGGATTTTAGTGAGGGGGGCAAGGACAGCGTCAAGGGCGAGGCAAAGGAGCTTAAGGTCCCAGGGTGTCACCACTATGCTGGGATTTGCCTAGCACTTTAGTTAGGTAGGATCAGGCCTCATGGGCAGAGATGATCTTGAAGTGGAAGAATGGAGTTTTGGGGGGAGAGAGGAGTGTGCACACCACCAGGGGGGGTCAAAGAAGTCAGAGAGAAGCACACTACTAAGATCCAAAAAGGTGGATTTAAAGGCATTAGCTATAATCTTGGGGTCCTGCGAGAGGGCAACATTGACAACAAGTTGAGAAGGGGGGAGATGATTTACCACTGAGCTCCTTGATGTTATTCCAGAACTTACACCCTGAGCCTCAGGAGGATGTGAGCGCCTCTTGATAGTGGACGGCCTTGGCTTTATGGAGTTCCCAAGTACATTTATTTCTAGCTTCCCTGTAACATATATACCCTGCATCTGACTTCATTGGTGTGGACCGTGGGTCTCCTATAATTATTGCTCATTCTGACTGCTCCCCTTAAGCAGCCAGGTAATGTGATTTGAAGTCAGATAATGGCAGGGCCACTCTGGGAGAGATATAAGGGTATGTTTGGTTTGAATGCTGTTCCCTGTCCAGATAAAATTTAAAAGCAGCTAATCCTAAAGTGTACGTCTGAGAAATGGCTAGTCCACCCAGTCAAAATCCTTCTCAGCATCAATGGGTAAGGACAATTGTAGTGATTTGGAGGCTTGCAGTGATAAAAAAAATATTCAGAACCCTTCTATTGCTATTTTGCAGTTATCTTCCTCCAGTGAACCCAGTTTGATCCAGGTGGACTAGAAATCACACACAGAACTATAACTACTTATCCATTAGGCAGGTAAAAAGCTTGAGGTCCTCCCTTGAAAGGAAGATGGGGCGATAAGATTCAAAGTCTTGAAGGTCCTTTCCCAGTTTGGGGAGCACAATCATTTTGGCTTTTTTCACCCAGTGAGGTGTCCCCTCTAGCACTCCAGGAAAACTTTTGGTAGTTCTAGTACTAGTTGTTCCCAAAAGCCTGATAAAAGTTTGAGCGGAAAGCCATCCACCCAGGAGCTTTTCCAGTTTTCTGATGTGAAAATACTTCAAGAATTTCATATAAAGTGATTGGCATGTCTGTTGGGGTATCAAGTCAATGATTACACTGGAAATGAGTAACTGCACACCACAAAGCAAGTTTTATTTCACTAACACATACACTGTATTAGCACAGGCATCCCAGCTTCAGAGTACAAGTAATGATCAGTTACCTTCCCCTGGAAGGGCAAACCAGGCAGGCTTGGAGGCTTCAGCACTTCATTTTGGAGTTCATAGTTCCTCACTTTTCACCACTCACACCCCATCTTATATACATTATCCCCTTGTTGTCTTACAGAACTCAGCATATATCCATACAAGGTAATTAGATGTTTGGGTATATCATCTTTCTTCTGATCTGAAACTGCACGTTTCACATAGTCTGCAGTCTCTAGTTTTGTTTATATTCAGCATTTTGTACAAGCTGTGCACCATGTACTAAGTCTATTTTTAAATCAGCAAAGACATTAACAAGAAAGCCTTAGTACAGAAATATTCTCATTAACCCTTTGCCTTCTCCTGCCATCACTTTACAATGTTTTCATTATACCAAATTGCCATATTCCTACAGTCCCCCCTTGATGTGTGCAATGCAAATGCATCACCATCCAAATATAAGAATCCAATATGTGCTAAAAATGGTCCAATAGCCTGATATGTTTCTGCCAATCAGTCCATAAATACCACAGTAAATATACATTTTTTATGTTATACTGTCTATATCCTTCACTTGCTGTCACGACAGGTCTACAATAACAATATAGTCTGTTGCATAGATCAGTCTATCTCAACAGAATAGGGGCATGGAGTAAATCCCCTAGCACAACAGAAGACCAGACAGCTGGGGAGTGACAGAGGAGACAAGCTTGACCAATTTCACCAAAAAGCCAATCATAGCTTAGCTGCACCTCTCCAAGATCATATAGTCAATCAGGAGCAAGCAGAGGGAAATCCAGGAAGCCGACGGTTGGGCTAGGGCTGTTAAATAGCCCCAAAACAGATCAAAACAGTGTCAGTCTATCTCTGCGGGAAGGGGGCATGGAACAAACCCCCTAGCACCACAGGAGAAAACTGGAGAGCTGAGGCACCATGGAGGAGATGAGCTTGATTGACTCCACCAAAGAGCCAATCGTAGCTCAGCCACATCTCACCAAGAGGAGACAGCCAATTGGGGTGAGCAGAGGGAAATCCAGGAAGCAGAACAGACCCGTATAAGGAGTAGGCCATGATGTGGCTGCCCCATGCTGCAGCCCCCCTGCATGAAGGGCCAATGCATTAAGAACATCTGAGTCTGTTTACCAGAGTCAGCCCAATGAGGCAGCCAGCAGCAGGTCACGCTACAGCTCAACAGGCAGGCAAGGAAACAAAGAAGGAATAAGGAAAGAGGAAACAGGACACCAGGACATTGTACCTGACATCAGTGATAAGCTTCCTGTTTAAACTCATGCAGCTGCACACACATTTCAAGGGAGTGAGGAGGGTCAGAAACACACAAGAATTAGGGTACAGGTGAAACATCCAATATAGGGTAGGAGAAAAAAATGCCTAAAGGAAAGCAAAACAAAAAAAACAGGCAGGGCAGTGGTGAGTTGGGATCTAGTAATAGGTTGGGTACAGGTGAAACACCCTTTCTAGGGTAAGAGTAAAAAAGGATTTAAAGAGAGCACGTCAAAAACAGGCAAGGTAGAGGTGAGTTAGGGTCTAGCAATAGGTTGGGTACCAGTGAAACACTCTATCTAGGGAAGGGGTAAAAAAGGGTCTAAAGGAAAGCAAAACTGAAACACAGACATGGAGGAACATAGATATGATGGGAGTGGTGCAGTGCAGTGGCTGTGGGGCGGCAGTCTTCAGAGAGACTTTCTGGACACTGCTGTACTGCCCAATCTGCATGCACCTCTCTGGACTGAGGGGGGAGATTGCTAGACTTCAGGCCGAGTTGGCTAGGATTCAGTGTGCTTCCTCCACACAAGGACTGCTATGTCTGCCACTGTGGCCTCAAAGAATGCCAAGCAGGAGGAGCTGCTAGACTATGGTGGACTCAGGAAGGGTGAGGGTGGTGGGTCAGAGGCACATCCCCCATGCTACCACTACACAATTCTTATGTTGTTCTAGCAGGGTGGGACTGCCCCATGGAGGTACCTACCACAGTGACCAAGGAGGATGTGGGGTCCTCAGTAGTGGTGACCCCAAGGAGGGTGAAAGAGGACCCCAGAGGAGGAGGAAGCAACTCCAGGTAGGGGACTCTGTTATTAGGAGGATAGATTTGGGAACAGGAAGGGAGAGGAAGAGGGAGAGGGAGAGGGACGTTATGTGCCTACCTAGTGCCACTGCTCAGAGTGATGGGAAGCAGATCCTGAGGATCATTAGGACAGCATGACAGGAGGGACAGCTGGATGTCATTGTCCACCAATGGATCAATGATCTGGCTAGGGATGAGACTAGGATAGTGCAGGACAAGTTCAGGGAGCTGAAGAGGGTCTTAAGCATGTAGCACACTCAGTGGCCTTTTCTGATGTGCTACCTGTCTATTACAGGGGGAAGGATAGGGTACACCATACCAGGAGCTTCAACACATTGTTGAAGGAATGGTGTAGAGAGGAGGGATTCAGCTACATTGAGGACTGGGGACCCACCTGGAGGGATAGGGGCCTATACAGGAGAGATGGCCTGTTCCATCTGGGTGGGGAACCACAGTCCTCAATGAATGGTTTAAATGTTACATTGGTGAGCATTTAAACTAGCTGAGGGGGGTGGACGAATTAAAAGGGGAGACATAAACTGTCCGCTTCCTCAAACTGAAGTAGGCAGTAGAGAGAATCCTAAGAGCGAGAAATCCTCAAAGGTACCCAACAACACAAGAAACAAAATGGTAAAAGTGAAGAGAGATGGGAATGAAAGCACGGGGGGGGGGGTAAGGAGAGAAGGCAAAAGGGAACAGAGGATGTTGACAAACAGGGTGGTTGCAGATTCTGGAAGGCCATGTGTGCAAATGCTTGAAGAATGAGAAACAAAATCCTGGGCCTAGAGGACATCATGGCAGAGGCTGACCGGGACACTGTAGCTATTATTGAGTCATGGTGCAATGAGAACCATGACTGGGATATAGCCATACCAGTCTACACTCTGTTCAAAAGGGACAGGATGGGTAAGAAAGGGAGAGGTGTTGTTCTTTATGTGAGGGATAACATAAAATCTACTTTGATACAGGGAAATTAGGGAGGGGCAGAGGTACTGTAGGTCACCCTATAAACAGGAAAGGGGGTCACTGTTCACAATGGTGTGATCTACAGACCTCCAGAATGGGGAAGGGGGGAGTTGGATAAGGTTCTGGTGGAAGTCATCCAAAAGATGGCAAACAAGGGAGAGGCGTTGCTGGTGGGGGACTTCAATCTGCTGGATGAAGATTGGAGCATCCCAGGTGCACCTTCTGCTACAGTAGCTGAAGCTGCATCTCAGCTGCAGCTTCAGCTAGCAGCAGGAATATCCTGGACTCCCTGCAGGGGTCACTCCTCAAGCAACTAGTAAAAGAGCCCACTCTTGAGGAGGCAATACTGGACCTTGTACTCTCCAACGGGGACAATGTTGCAGACGTCACAGTGGGTGGCTACCTGGGGACCAGTGATCACTGTACGGTGTGGTTCAATATAACTACAGTGGCAGAGTCAAATCACACAAAGGCGAGGGTCCTGGACTTCAGGAGGGCTAATTTTAAAAAGATGGGGGAATGCCTCAGGGATGCTCTGGCAAGAGGGGGAGGACTTGGGGGAATGGAGGAACAGTGGGTGAATCTCAAAGGAGGAATAGAGAAGGCAACAAACCTCTGTGTCAGATAAGAAAGAAAAAGTAAGAGGAAAAAGAGACTGCTATGGTTCTCAAACAATGGGTCTGGGAAAGTAAGGGCAAAAAAGTTAGCATTCAGGGGGCATAAGGAGACAGAGAGAGAGAGGAGGATAGAGAGGTATATCAGGCAAAACAGAGGGAGACAGGGAAAGCAATTAGAAGCACAAAGGCACAAACAGAGGAAAAAATAGCTCAGTCAGTACAGAAAGGGGACAAGGTATTTTTCAGGTATTGTAAGCAAAAAGAGAGAGACCAGGTGAGGGATAGTAAGGCTTAGGAGGGAAGGAGGGGAGTACATGGAGGGGATCAGAAAAAAGTGGACATCTTGACAAATACTTTTGTTCAGTGTTCACAAAGGAAGGGGAAGGTGAGGGACCACAGATAAGTGACAGGAGCATCAAAGGAAGGGAGATGGACACTAGCCCATTTACAGAGGAGGGATTCCTGAAGGAACTCGCACATCTAAAAGTGGACAAGGCAATAGGATCAAATGGGATGCATCCTAGGATACTGAGGGAGCTCAGGGAGAATCTGGCTGCACCTCTGTCAGCCCTGTTCAACCACTCACTGGAGACAGGAGTGGTTGCAGAGGACTGGATGAGGGCGGATGTAGTCCCACTTCACAAAAGTGGAAGCAAAGAGGGACCTGGCAATTACAGGCCAGTCTTTCTGACTCTGGTAGTAGGGAAATTAATGGAATCACTAAAGAAGAAGAGGTGTGTGGAATATCTTGCATCCAGTGGCCTTCAAGATCCGGGGCAGCATGAATTCACTGGGGGGGATTATGTCAAACAAATCTGATAGATTTCTTTGACTGGGTGACCAGGGAATTAGAACAGGGTGGAACAGTGGATGTGGCCTGCCTAGATTTCAGTAAGGCCTTCAACACCATTCCACATAGAAGACTCATAAACAAGCTGGGAAGCCTAGGACTGGGTCCAAAGGTGGTAAACTGGGTGGGAAACTGGTTGGGGGACAGGAGACAGACAGTGGAGTTAACTCTGAGAAAGGGAGGATGACCACTGGGGTGCCATAAAGATCAGTACTGGGACTGGTCTTCTTCAATCTCTTTATTAGAGACCCTGCAGAGGGGCTAGAAGGGAAGGTATGCCTCTTTGCAGATGATGCTAATATCTGCAATAGAGTAGACACTCTGGAGGTGTGGAAAAAATGAATAACAATCTAAGAAATCTAGAGGAGTGGTCAAGGGTGTGGCAGCTACTTTTCAATGCAAAGAAGTACAAAATCATGCACTTGGGGCACAGAAACCAAGGGCAAAGTACAAAATGAGGGGAGTAGTAATGACAACCACCAAACAGGAGAGGGACCTGGGGTAATCATAGCTGATGACTGAAAGGTGTGCAGACAATGTGACAAGTCAGTGGGGAAAGCTAGTGGGATGCTAGGGTGCATAGGGAGAGGTATTACCAGCAGAAAGAGAGCTGTGGTGTTACCACTGTATAGATCACTGGTGAGACCTCACCTAGAGTACTGTGTCCAGTTCTGGAGAGCACATCTCCAGAAAGATATAGACAGGGTAGAGGTGGTCCAGACGAGGGCAACTAAATTGGTCCAGGGTCTGCATCACAAGTCCTATGAGGAGAGACTAAAAGACCTCAATATGTACACCCTGGCAGAAAGGAGGGAGGGGGGATACGATAGAAACATTCAAACACCTCACGAGTATAAATAAGATTCAAGAGGGAAGCATTTTTCAGTGAAAAATATGTTCAAGAACAAGGTGACATGCTAGGAAGCTGGAGAAGGGGAGGCTCAAGGGCGATGTGAGGAAGTACTTCTTCACAGAAAGAGTGGTGGATGCCAGGAACAGCCTCCCAACAGAGGTAGTGAGGACAAATGTTAACAGGTTTCAAGAATGCATTGGGATAGGCATAAGAAAACCTTAGAGGTAGGGATGGTGGGTAAAGCCAAAGATCAAGTGGGGTCTATGGTGTTGCAGTAAGCAGGGAAGATGGACAGACTAGGTGGGCCAAGCATTCCTTATCTGTTGTCAATATGAATGTTTCTATGGGTAAAAAACATTACTGTTGGCGATGCTGGGCTAACACTCACCACAAGCAGCAAAGAACTATAATCATAATAAAAATTAAGACAGCTTGAAATATTTCAAATATTTCAAATAAGAAGGAATTCTAAATTTAAAGACAGCTTAACTATGGGGACCTCAAAGACAGATTCATACTTTTCAAGACTGGTAAAGGACAGGGCACTCAGAAGAGTGGTTTCCTTGTACAGGGGCACAGGAGTGATGACAGTGGTACCTTAAAAGGGTTTTATAAGTAGGAGTAGTTATACAGATTGGACACTGCCAGGAGCCATGTAGGAAAAAGTTGTGGTTAGTAACCACGCATTACTATCCTCCCATGTTATATTTGGCCTTAGCAAGCTGCCGGGTGTCCTTGGACCCTTGGTTGTCAGTATGAATGGACCAGTAGTATAAGAGTATCCACATACAGGTGTACTAATATCAAACACATCACAACGATAAAGGTATTGATAATCTCTGATGTCAAAGCAGGCTGTTTGAAGGGCTACCCATTGATCTAACTTTAAATGGTACACCACCATTCTAGGCAGGTCGAACCTTTCTTTATAAATGTCACCTTCTAAGTGACCAACCAAATGAATAGAGACTAACCTGACAAATACGGTTATATTTTTATCAAACAGTGGGAGAAATAAGGTGACGGTTACAAACATGATCTCAGGCAGTGTACAATTTCCTGTAAACATGTTCAATTAATTACTGCAGGATGGGATGTTACTGATCCCAAATTCCTAACAGTACTCAAGGGTAAATAAGCACACATTTCTAGACACACCCTGCTGCCCTGACAACTTGGACAGTACCACATTAACAGGTGACTGTCTTGTAAAAGATCAGGTACCCTTCCTTTATCAATATCCCCCAGTAGCTTTTTAATAGTAGTAAGGACATAGGCTCCATAAGCAGAACGAATAATTTCATGGCCTGATTTTTTTGTACTTGGCTTTTTTATTGACTTCTACCATTTCATTAATTTTAGTTTGAGTTTAGCAATATCATACATATAGATAGTAAACTTTTCTTGTTGAGCTAGGTCATCAAGCCCATACTGTATATCATAGGTTTGGTAACCTTATCTGCATTTTGATGTTCAAAATAATGCTCATGCCTCTTTATGGTCTCCATGTCAGCCCTATGCCATATGGACAAGCCAGACACAAATAGGCCTGAGATGGTACCAGTAAGTCATTACAGGTTTCAAACCTGTCTGGTGTGGAAGACTCCATCTTGGGGTCTCCCTTCTTGCATAACTATGGGATGTTGGGCTCTAGCATGAACTGAAGCTAACATATCCAAAAGCAAAGACTTGTATAATAAAGAAACATTGGTAGAAGCACGAGATTGACTATGTTCAGGCATATTACAATAGCAGCAATTCAAAATCAAAGGAATATGCATAAAATGTACATTATTCAACAAAATCCCCTGGATGGAAGTAGCAATCAAACCACTGAGTGGGCCTAGTCCCACTTCAGGGCACAGTGCAGGCTCTACGAGAGATGAGTGCATAACGTTGGAAGCCAGTAGTGGCAGTCTAAGGAGCCTCAAAGAGATGCTTCTCACTACTTCATGTCCTGGATTTTTGGTTGTTCCTGGCTCTGTAACAGTCTGTTATATCAATGCCTGCATTGTATTGCGCACTGGATTGATCAACAAAGATGTATTGTTTTCATAGAGATGTACGTGCTCTAGGTAGTGTTGTCTAGCAGAGCTAGTGTAAAAGAGTACAAGCCAGAAAGACACTCATAAAAAGTTCATGATTGTCTGATATCTGCTGCCACCATATCAAGCAGGCCATGATGGATGCAGTTTATTTGACAGGTACTGTAGTAGAATAGAATCTCCTCATATGCTTTTACCATTCGGTGGTGCATGATCACCTGGACTCCTGTGACTGCCAGCCACATATTGCTTAACCTCTGAAAGACAAAGCAAACAAACAGGAGGGTTTTGGCCCCCTCCTAAATTGGTAGATTAGTTTTGATTGTTATCCTCAATTGGTAGGTTAGTTCTGATGTTTAAACAGTTTCAACTGATTTACTTGAAACCACTTGTCAGAGGCTACTCAGATCATGTACTCTGAATGTTTTTTTTTTATATCTGTCAACCAGATGACACTATAGGCAGTGTCAGTGGCTCAGTAGGTAGCACACTCGCCTCTGAGGCCGGGAGATCAGAGGGCTGTGGGTTCAGTTCCCACATCTGGCGCTTGGGTTAATATCCCAGTACTGACACTGTAGTGCAGCATGAGAGGGGTGCTGCATTTCTGAGGTCCCGTCTTTCGGATGAGACGTTAAACTGAGGTCCCATCTGCCTGGATTGGTGGTAGTTCAGGTGGATGTTAAAGATCCCATGGCACTTATCGAAAAGAGTAGGGAAAATTTCCCCGGTGTCCTGGCCAAATTTCCCTCATTCACTAAAAATACCACCAACAGCTTAATCTGGTTCAAGGTCAGTTGGCATTCATCTGTATCCCCCTCCCCCGGGTCGTGCCTGAAAATAGGCAGGAGTTGTCTAGTGCACTTACCCGGTCAACAAAAACTAATAAAAAAAAACCACCCAACTGTCGGCATTTTCAAAATGTTTTTGTCTGCTCCCTGATGGCCTCCCATGCAGGCTCCCTAATGGGCTTCCATGCAGACTCCCTGATGGCCTCCCATGCAGGCTCCCTGATGGGCTTCCATGCAGGCTCCCTGATGGCCTCCCATGCAGGCTCCCTGATGGGCTTCCATGCAGACACATCAGATACTGCATAAATAAGTTCCTGGATCTGCATGCAGCAGAATCTCAGTTTCTGATAACAATTGCAATTTCTTTTAAATTGTTAACCTATAGGAATCAGTTGCTGCCATAAATCTGTTAGTTACTTGTCTTGCTTCTGTAAGCTGCTCAGGTAAATGGGCTTGGTTTGTTTTCTGTGAGTTTGCCACAGGTTGGGGAGAGGAGTGGAGTAGGTCCATGCCCCCCAAGCTTCATGTTTTGCAAGGAGATCTGGCTTGGACATTGCCATTGCTAAAGATAGTAGTTTTTTTGAGTGGTCTTTAAAAATTTAATCCATTTATTAAAATGACAGACTACAGAAGTAGCCAGAAAAACAATGTACTCTAATAAAACAGCATAGACGAGGGGTGTGCCATCAGACAGTGAAATTGTGATGTTGCCAGACATGTAAAGACTCTGGTATGGAGTAGTAAATCAAAGGTTGGGGGTTGTAGACCCCTTCCCCCCTCTGACAAAGTGCCATTTCCATACTACGGACCACATATGCATAATAGCACAAGGGAATCTCTTTCATGATAAAATGTTAAAACCTTAAAATGCTGAAATTAAAAAAAATATTGTCATAATATATATTTAATTTATTTGTTTACTAAAGGCCCTTGCTCAGGAAAGGAAAGGGTGTTTGAATTTCAGTGTACTGGATTCCAGCCATTTGCTCCCTCTCAAGAGAAGGTTGACCTTGAGTGTAACTGAGAAAGTAAATTACAAATTTAACCCTGTCTTAGTCTGTTTTGGTTTGAGGCTCCTTTTTCAGAAACGTGCCCCCCTCCCCAATTCAGAGGAGAGTGAAGAAAAACAAAAGTAAAAAAATGTAAACCCCTTATGCTTAACAAGCAGTATGGTACAAGAGGAAGACTGTTGCTTATACAGTAGGGTTATGCCTTAATTTGGGACCCACTTGCAAACGAGATGGCAATAAAAAAGCTACAAATATCTTCAAAATAAGCAAAAGAAAAGACAACAAAAAATAACAGCAGAAGGAGAACCTTCTTGTTTCTGTTCACAGTTAGGCATTGTGCTCTCCACTTCACTGGGTTTAAACCTGTGAAAGAGGTGGTAGCTACTTGTACTCCACGCCTTTTAAGGAGTGATTTCAGTAGGTGCATGGAGTAGGAGTTTAATCACTATAGTTCGTACAACACTGTACTTTGTATTAAAACACCTCTTTGTACTTTCAAGAGAAACGTGCGTAGAAGTATGCCTGTATAAACTGTGTAAACTGATTACTTCATGTCAATCTGCATTCTCATGAAACAATTCCAAAATCTCCACTATTGAATACACACTCTGTATTCTGCCTTTGTTAACTCCAAATAACCCTCACTCACATACAAACATAATCTTGCCATCAGTTTCATCCAGTCTAATATATCTTTGCTATCCAATTGTCTGAAAATACTTGTGTGTGTGTGTGTGTGTGTGGGTGGGGTGGGCTGGCAATGTACAGTATTCGATGCCCAGACCCTCCCCACTGTATTTCCAAGAAACTACATTGCATCATTTAAATAGGAGTTTGCAAACTATCTATGAAAGAAATCCTTTTTTATTTGCTTCTGGCTGCAGAAGTTGAATAGTGGAAAAGATTAAATCCTTTCCCCCACCTGTTGCTTCTGAACTCCAGACAATAGCATGCCAGTGAAAGACAGACTCGTGTGTGTGTGTGTGTGTGTGTGTGTGTGTGTGTGTGTGTGTGTGTGTGGAGGTGGAAGGGGCAGGAATAAACCTGATTCAAGGTAGTAAATGGTCCCAGGTACAAAGCAGGATATAGCAAAAATATTCAAGCAAAAATATCATAGCGCTATTATCAAAATCATCAATGTCATCACGAAGTTATTGTTGCTATAAAACACATATACAGTAAAAGGAATGGCTATAAACATCTCTCTCTCTCTCTCTCTCTCTGTTCCCCATGCTGACTTGGCTTCTCTTTCTCTCAAGTAACTGAAAAACTGTGATAAGGTTTATAAAACATGCAGTGCTTTAACCTTGAGCGTTTTACTTGCTACTCAGAGTAGAAAAATAAAATCTCAGTTCAATTTCACATAATACACGGTGGTATTCTGAGCATTTTAAAAGCACAGAACGACATAACATTGTGTGTGTGTGTATAGAGAAAGAGAAAAGGTTAGAAATAATAAAAGGTTTCTAAACTCTGGGTGATCAAACCAGCATTTAAATGAGATAGAACATAAGACAGGAGATTATACAGGAAGGATAGTATCAGAGAAGAGGTTGGTGAGACCCCAACTGGAGTAGTGTGGAGTTTTGGAGACCCCATCTCCACAAGCCTCACCTGTCACCCAGCCTTTCGCCATCTGGGATAGCATTAAACCCTATGCAGTTATTCTGCCATAGTCTATCAACGGATTTGGAGGTTTCCAGGGGTGTGCTACCTAGGGCAACCAATTAGAAATAGTTTAGTATTCAATTACAACTGCTCAGTTTGTTTCTCCTATTTGTCTAATTGTCATGTAATCGCTCTTTAATGCCTAATGATCAGGCCTCTGTAACCACTAAATATGTGTATTGTCTTGTTGTCCACCCTGATGTGGAACCTTTGTAAAAGAGCTCATGCTCAAAGGTCTTTCTGAAATACTAATTAAACAAATTAAAAATTAAAAAACAAGGACATAGACAGGATGGAGGCAGTCCAGAGGAGGGCAACTAAAATGGTGCAGGGTCTGCATCAGATACTGAGAGAGATTAATATGTATACCTTTGATGAAAGGAGGGATGGGGGGAGGACATGATAGAAACTTTCAAGTCCCTCAAGGGAATCAACAAAGTCCAGGAGGGTAGCATCTTTCAGAAAAAGAGATGTGCAAGAACAAGTGGGGCACAATTTAAAGATAGAGGGGGGATGGCTTAGGGGCAATATGAGGAATTTTTTTTTTCATGGAGAGAGTGGTGGACGCATCAAACCGTCTTCCTGGGGAGGTTGTGGAGTCTAACACAGTAGAGGAATTCAAACATGCATGGGACAGACACAAGGCAATTATAGCGGGGGGTGGGAGAAAGTAGGCTGTTGGTTAACTAGAATCTGCAGCTTATCCAATAGATAGAGAAATGGGTAGACTGCGTGGGCCAAGCAGTCCTTATCTGCCATCAAAGTCTATGTTTCTATGTTTTGTTGTTCTAAACACTTTTAAAAATCTAATTTTAAGACTTTTGTAAAGTAAAGGGTATATGACTTTGTGCATTGGGTGGTTAGTAAGTAGCTAGGTGTGGAAATACATGAAACATGTGAAATTGTATAATCTTTGTTATCCAAAAAACCCTTATCTATATTGTTAGCCGACAAGTGGGTGGCAAATCCATCTGTCGGCAATATACCGCTAACACACACACACACACACACACACACACACACACACACACACACACAGTAGTATAGCATACTGGGATCCTAACCCAGTGTGCCTAAATGTTAAAAAAAAAAATTATCCCTGTGAAACAGAACAACCGTGCACTTGAAGTATTCTTTTTTTAATTATTTTACCTTTAAAGAAAAATCACTTTCCAGCATTGTCTCCCCAGTACCCCTTTCCATCCCAACTACCCCTCTGCGCACCAACCTCCCCGCACCCCCCTCACCCATATATACCCTCCGGATGACAGGCGCAGCAATGTTCACTGGCCCCAGATACGTCTGCGCTCTTTAAACCCGAACTAGGAATGGAGGAATTAGGTAACCCTGTATAATGGGTCTCAATGGAGGGTTTCAACTCTGGCCTCTGGCACACTACTACTTGTCTAGCTTTATGATGCCCCTTTCCTACAACCCCTCCATGGTGCTGAGCTATTCAGACTTAAGGTGCTGTGAAGACTACTTACTAATGCCCCCCTTTCCCCCCATTCCGCCGCTTGTCCTGATTTTCCCCTCTCTTTCCCTGATAATGCCTGTAATAAGGCAGCTACTTTCTGGAACACGTAACGCCTCTTCATACCACAAATCAAAACTAGTCCCTAAGCTCACCACCCCATTTCTCCCTACCTCTGTGTCTCTTCCCTGCTCTAACTTTAACCCCTGTTGATGAAATAAGTTGTTTCTCATATTTCCCCTTCGCCCTCTTCTGACAACACCTGTTCATGGTAGATACTTTTTTCCTATTTCCCCTAGTCCTTAAATCTTTCTGTGCTCTGCCCCTCAAAGGCTGCATGATAAGACTTTTATAAGTGGTTTTCAGCACATGGCATATGGAATAAACTGCAACCTAATCGTACATCTTATGATATTGTTTAAAAATGTTTTATTAGTATTTGATGTCTTATTTATACAGTGTTAGTTGATAGTATTTATTTGTTAGTTGCTAGAACCCAGTTTGTCTTACTCATGTGTTGTTCATTACTGGTCTTCTCTGACCTTTGTTTGTTTATGTATCTCTACTTGATATGGAACCTTTGTAAAAGAGCCTCTGTGCTCAAAGGTATAAATCCCAAACTGTTTAAATAAATACATCACAAAGTAGCACATTTTTTACCAGGTGTGCAGCCCAGACACCATTACTGGGATGTACTCTGAGCTCTAAACTGGCTCTCCCTGTAGACAAGAATAGCTTATTCAGTCCTCTGCCTAGCCTTTAAGCTAACAAAAATTGCTGACCCTCCCATCCCCACAGTATTCTCCAGACAAAAAACCCAGAAGAGGACACTTAGGTCCTCAAACTGCCCACTGTTGGAGGTCCTGAGGGGCCAGGACATGTGCTGGTGATAGGTCTTTGGTTATTCATGTACCATCCCTCTAGAATAGCCTACTGTTAGAGATATTAAACTGTCCATCTGCAGTCACTCTCAAAAATACCCTCAGATCTCATTTGTTTGCTGGCAGCCATTGTCATTGTAATCATTGACCCTGTCTGCACCTCCTAATATCTGTCTGCAGATCTCTACATGGTAACAAGTGACTTAGGTTGGTAAGTGCTAGAGTGGCCAGTCGCTCAGATGCATATGCTGTAACCTGGATCCTTGTACCTGTTCTCAAGTTGTGCAATGTAACTTAAAGGTTAATTAACCCTGGACATGTTCTTGTATTATGACTTGTGCAATAATGCTGTCCACACTTGTGCAATATTCTAATTCCATAATTGATTTTTGCACACTTTGATCCTGTATATATTCTTTTCTGTTACTTTTTGTAATTAATTCTGGGTCGCCCCTGAAAAAGGAATATTTTGTCTCAGCGGGCCTACCCAGTCAACAGATTTCAATAAATAAATAAATTACAGCACTAAACATCTTTAGGTGTGTTCCATCAGTCCATCTTATAGTCACCACTGCAATTTGTATAGTAGCTTAAGCCATCTTTCCCAAAATCAAGGAATTTAGTTAGCATTTATAACTTCATTCATAGTATAATATACTCATAATGACTATTATAAATCGATAGATGCAGGTCATAGATAATTTATGCAGGGGCAATGTCATAAACATGTGCAAGGAAAGGCAGCCACAAGAACCATGGGTTAGAGCCCCAATATAAAAAAAAACAATATCAGAAAGGAAGAAATATCAGGCTAACAGCACTAGCCAAACAAACACTTATTATGAAGTTTGTTAAAATGAATGTTTAATGCTTAAACATTAAGGCCCAGATATTCAAAAGAGTTGTGCCATGCGCAATAGGGTTGCTCCAGCACAAGTCGGAAAATGCGCCATTTTGCGATATTCAGTGGGAGGCAGTTGCGCCCCCCAAATCACGCTGAGCAACAGCGCAATGATAATGAATGTATGCGCAACTGAAGGGGGAGGAACCATGCATACAATGCGCAGTGCGATATTCAACAACATGCGCCATGCGCAATAGAGGAGCCAGCAGAAGTTGCGCCATAGCGGAAATGAGCCAAAATAAAAAGGAGCAAGGGAGAGGTGCAAGAATGCTACAGAAAAGCCTCAAGTTGCAGAACTATAGCCAGCCACACAGGCGACACACATAGACACAGGACAGGACACTGAAAGGGCACCTGGAACCCGCAGGCTCAGGGGAAGGTGTGGGGAGCCACAGTGCAGAAGGGGGAAGTACTTGCCACACAGCAGTGAGGCCAGCACAGTCAGATGTTCCCAGTGCTGGGGAAGTAGCAGCCAGGACAGTGGGGGGAACACAGAAACAGCTGCCGGGGGGTGAACACAAGCCAGGGACATGGCCAGTGCCACCATCCAGATGGAGGCAGTAATGAGGGGGGTGAGAAGGTGGGCAGCAGGGGGGCGCGCCGTGGAAGGGCCCGTCAGCGGTATGCCCCCAACAGGCAGTACTGAGCCCGCACCAGCTTCGAGCTGTATAGTGATTCGGAGATTGTGGCCTGGTACCACCCGAATCGGGCAATTCTGAGGCGGCTATGTGAGCTGTGCAGTGATGTGATGCAGGCACCCACATGACGGAGCCATTCTCTGTCAGTGGAGATGAAAGTGACAGCTTGCATGTGCTTGCTAGCCACGGGTACCTTCCTGAGACCAACTGGGGACACCACAGGCATAACCCAGTCGGCCGTGTCATGCCACCTTACCCAATTCCTCAGCGCACTGCTGCCACATGCTGCGGAGTGCATCCATTTCCCCAGCACACTGGCAGAGCGCACAGCAAACATACAGGAGTTCCACAGGGTAGCACGTATGCCTGGCATGCTAGGGGCAATAGACTGCACCCATGTGGCCATCCTACACCACCTGGCCCTGGGGGCCGCATATACTCATCGGAAGGGCTATACAGCATCAACTGTCAGGTGGTGTGCGATGCCAGGGGCACATAATCAATATCTGTGCCACGCACCTTGGGGGAGCACATGATGCCTTCATCTAGCACCAGTCGGCACTGTGCCACAGATTTGAGAGTGGGGATATCCCCACTGGCCACCTAGTGGGTGAGAATGCAAACCACATGGACAATTATAGGGCCTGGGGGGGCATGGTCAGAGGTGACATGGGTAGTGGCCTACATGGCCCGGGGCAGGGAGATGCTGATCACCAATCTAACCTCCACCATCTACACTCAGGTGACAGTGGATACCCACTCCATCCCTGGCTGCTCACACCATACCGACAGCCCATGACCCCATCACAGCAATGCTACAATGAGGCACACACCACCACACGTAATGTCATTGAAGCGGGTGTTCGGGATGCTGAAGGCACATTTCCATTGCCTGGACACCTCCGGCTGTGCCCTACAGTACAGCACCTCAAAGATCTGTGGGCTATTCCTGGCCTGTTGCATCCTGCATAACATGGCCAATGAATGTGGGATAGCCTTACAGGTCAAAGAGGGGGACAGCAATGGGGACGATGAGGACGCCGGTGACAATGGTGATGGGCAGCCCCCCTTGGGCGATGGGACCCCCGACTGCTCCGGCTGGCACAGCTGCACCAGGACACCATCACAGAGGAGCACTTCAGCCAACCCAGGTAAATATGCACAAAGGGTAGGAGGCACACCGACCCAGAATGCCACCCCCTAGCCACACACATGTCCACAGACCACCATGCCCACTGCCTGTCATTGTGCATGTGTCAGATACTGAGCACCATTGCACATTGGTGTACAAAGCAATGCAGGCATCATCATGCACATACAACTGTGAACAGCAGCTGGGAGGGTGTGCAGATGGACTGTGTGTCTGCGTGCAGTGCCAGGTACCCACCCGTGCATTGCCCGCTGAATGACACAATGCACACAGGGCAGCATCAGACAGTAGCCGCGTTGGAAGACAAGTCAGTCACACGCCACAGTGCCTCAGCCACCACAGATGTGTGGGCGGCCCTGCCAAGACCCACCAGCACTGACAGGCTGACCACTGGCCTCATGGGGTGGTACCGATGGTCCCTCAGGGGTTCCACTATGTTAACGCAACCATGCTCGCACAGGAGTCTGCAGCACACCGAACATGCCTGCACCAGATGTGCTCAGGATGCCCACAGCTGAACCTGGTGTCAACAAGGATGGTATCACACGATGCCGGGAATGGGGGGGTGGACAGTGCACTGTGTGGTGTCTGTGATGCATGGGCAAATAACTGTGTGCCCATTGTGGCCATGACAGCAGTGAATGCCTGTGTCTGCCTGTCAATGGCAGTGGTCACATCCTACCGCAACCGGTCCATCCCTGCCAGGGGCAGAGCAGTGTCTCTGCTGTGACGCTCCTCTTCCCACTCCAGAGCCATACGCAGTGCATCCACCGATGTCGCAAGCTGCATCTACTGGTTGACTGATGCTTGCAGTATGCAGGTGTTTTTTTTTTTGAAATTCACAATTTATTTATTTTATAAACAAGACAGCAAAACAGAGATTCAAGAACAAACAGGACAAATAACCTTGGAGGTCCATAAAACAATAAAGAAACTAAAACCTAAACCCCCCCCAAAACAAAATCAAAACAAAACCTTAACCAAACCCCCTATCCACCCCCTACCCTCCCCTATGGGGGGGTGCCCTCCTAACCGCCAATGGACAAGAAGCACCTGTCCGAGGGTGAAACAGAAAATAATAATAACTCTAATTGATCCAAGGGAGAGGGAGTGTGAGGAACGACAAGCATGGTCTTAGTGTAGATACAAGGCATATAGTTTGCTCCATTTCTTATGGAATGCTGACATGGCGTGTCTGGAACTAGCAATCAGTTTTTCAATTTTGAAACTATGGGACATTTCCGCTACCCATTCTTGGTACAAGATTTCAGATTGATCTAACCAATGAGGGAGCACTAATCTTTTGACTGCCATCGAGATTAGGGCCATATGGTATTTCCTTTCATTAATCTTGATACTGGAATAAAATCCTAGTATGCAAACTTCAGGTGTAAATAAATCCTTTAACCCTAGTAATGGATCTAAACTATCACTAATGTGTCTCCACAAAGGAGCAACCTTCTCACAGGTCCAAAATACATGCATAATGTTACCCTGATCTTTCCCGCATCTAGTACAAATGTCAGTGCTAGCTTTCCCAAATTTAGCTAATTTCACCGGAGTGTAATACATGTTATTGATTATATAAAATTGTGTAAGTCTATTCCTGTCCAAAGAAAGAAACCTATGTAAATCTATCCATAGCTGGTTCCAGGATAAGGAAACATTAGTAAGCCATGGTTCCCAAACCCTGGAGCCAACCAAGGCTTCTGGAGTTTTACTGAGAAGTAGATGAGCATAGAGCTTAGCGATGACATGGGATTCATTTGCCAGGGACTTAAGCAGATCAAGCAAGGATTGTAACTTAGAGGTGATCTTCACTAAACCAAAGTCCTTAGCAATAAGGTGTCTCAGTTGGTATATCTTATAGATATAATGAGGAGGGATATTAAATTTTGACATCAGATCCCTGGAGGAGCCAAGTGAGTTTTGAATTTAGGTATCGTCCACAGTACCTTTTCGGATTTACGGGAGCCAGGATGGGAGCAGCCAGTTGGACCCAAGCTTAATGTTAGGGTTAAGAACTAACGGTTGGGCTGGGTCTTTAGAATTGTGGATTCTAGCTGAAGTGCAGTATTGGTTAAAAACCTTGACTGAAATTCCAATCACAGAGTTACTTATACAGGTTGGTAGAGCCGAGAGATTGCAGTAAAAGATGGCTTGGGGATCTATATTGTGATCTCTCATGAGATCAATCTCCAGCTGCAACCATTTGGGCCTATAGTGTTCATTGGAAGGGGAGAGCCATTTGCTCATTTTTGCTAGGTGGCTAGCCCAGTAGTAGAATTCAAAATTGGGTAGGCGCAGGCCCCCGTTAGTTTTGGACAAGCATAGTTTAAAGAAGGATCGCCTCGATTGTTTGCCTTTCCAAATGAATTTAATTAATAAAGAGTGGATTTTTTGGAAAAAGGATTTAGGCAACCAAATGTTTAGCAGGCTTAAAGGGTAAAAAATGTGCGGAAGTAAATTCATTTTAACTATGTTAAATCTCCCACCTAGAGATAGGGGAAGACCCATCCATCTATTGAGGTCGCCCTGAATCCTGTCTATTAGGTCATCTAAGTTAAGCTTTTTAAACTTGTTGTTATCGCGGGTTAAATAAATACCGAGGTATTTTAGATGTTCGGGGGCCCATTTCATTCCAAAGTGGGCTACATCAGCTTGGAATACGAGTGAGTTAAGCGGAAAAATTTCAGATTTGGTCAGGTTCAGTCTATAATTTGATGCCTCACCGTATTGGTTAACAATCTTTAAAACCTCTTGGATAGATTTAACCGGGTTCATGAGATGTAGCAGGATATCATCTGCAAATACCGATATGGTGAGTGATTGTTGGCCTATGAGACAACCTGTGATGTCCAGTGAAGACTTGATACTCATCAATAGGGGTTCTAAATAAAGATTGAATAAGAATGGCGAGTGGGCAACCTTGACGGGTGCCCGAGTATAGGGAAAATCTGGAGGAGAAAACCCCATTGCAGTAGACTTTCGCGGAAGGGGAACTGTAGATCGCCCTAATCCACTGAATAAATTATGCCGGAAAGCCCATCTTGTCTAAAGTGGCCCATAAAAATTCCCACCTGACACGATCAAAGGCCTTTTCGGCATCTAAGGCCACCAGGGCCATAGGGAGATGAGACTCTTGGGAGGCATGAAAAATGTGTGAGAGAGTCCTCATATGGTCAGATGCCGATCTCCCTTGGACAAAGCCCACCTGTTCCACACTAAGGAGTGGTAGCCAAACTTGTTTAATTCGTAGTGCGAGGATTTTGGTCAGAATTTTGATGTCGTAGTTGAGTAAAGAGATCGATCTATAGTTGGCCAGGTCTAAAGTTGATTTATTTGGTTTGGGTATAAGAATTATGGTTGCTTCCAACAAGGAGGGGTCTAAAGGCCCAGAGGCGAGAATGTAATTAAACAATTTTAATAATACAGGGGCTAAATCACTGCAGAAGGCTTTATAGAAATTTGGAGAAAACCCATCTGGGCCAGGAGCTTTGTCCAGGGTGAGATCCTGAATGGCACCTGCGATTTCCTCCAAGGTGATAGGAGCTGAAAGCACATCCAAATGATCAGTATGGAGCTTAGGGAGAGATGTGCTCTCAAGGAAAGCCGATATATCTGCAAGTGACGAAGAGGGGGTTTTGGTCCCATAAAAGTCCCGGTAAAAATCTTCAAAGACTCTGGCGATGTCTCTCGGATTAGTTTCGATGGAACCATCTCTGGCTCTAATACTGGGAATCAATCTCGAATTTTCCACTTCTTTGAGTTTGAGGGCTAGAAATCTACCTGGTTTCTCCCCCTGATCAAGATATTTCGTTTTGGATTTTAGGATAGAGTATTCTGTTTTCTCTCGAATTAGGTCTTCATATTCATCTTTGAGCTTGTAGAGATTTTCCATAACCCCTTGAGTATACGAAGTAGCAAGTTTTCCTTCCGAAGCTTTAATCTGAATGGCTAGGGAGTTAGTTTTCTCTACTCTCATTTTTTTCCGTCTAGATAATTCTTTAATTAATTCACCTCTGAGGAAGCATTTCAGTGAGTACCAAACTAAATCGTATCTGGAGACCGAGCACTGGTTGATCTCCAAGAAAGACGAGATCAAGGCTTTAAAAGAAGAAATTATTTGGTCCTCTTTTAAAATCTGGTTGTTGAGCTTCCAAATGGAGTCTCGCTGCCCGGGAGGCCCCGGAACTAGCTTGACCCATGACATAGCATGGTCCGAAATTACGATAGGTTCAATACCTGTGGAGGAGGTATTGGCAAGGAGGTTGGTGCTCATTAAAATGTAGTCTATCCATGACCATGAGTTATGGAATTGAGAATAGAAAGTGTACGACCTAGTGAAAGGATTCAGGGTTCTCCAGGGATCATCCAAACCTAATAACGAAATCAAATCAGCTAGTGCCAGCTGGGCGGGTGACTTAGTCCTGGTACCACTAGTAGATCTGTCTAACATCGGTGATGGTGCAACATTCCAATCACCACCTAAAACAAAATTAGATGGAAGAAACACGCTCAATAGGTCGTTAGACCCATCAGAAATCAAGTCTCCGCCAACAGGGCCATATATAGAGCCTAAAACAATTTCTGTGTTGTACAGTATTCCATGGACAAAACATATCTCCCATTCTTGTCCTGGACCTGTTTCTTCATTGTAAAGGAACATTCCTCCTGATCAAAATGGCGACCCTTTGCTGCTGGAAGACTGACCTGGCGCAAAGACCTGTGAAAAACCTTTAAACCATAGTAAATTGGTTTCAGTAACTTTGATATGGGTTTCTTGAAGAAACAGAATGTCCACCCCCGTTAGTGAGTAGTTTAGGAGAATTTGACCCCTCTTGGATGTTTCCCTCAACCCCCTCACATTCCAAGTGGCAAACTTAACCTGGCTTAACACCATTGATACCAGTAGTCAGGAACCCCGAGCATTCAGGTGAAATCGTAGTATTGCCCAAGAAGCTGAATGGCAGCAGCATCCACCCCCACCCCACCATAATAGACAATTTTGACTCTCCACAAAGCTATGTGCTGCAAGCTAAAAGCTTTGGCAAAAAACAGTAAAATAAAACATAATCCTGTTGAGCTAGATATCGTCAAAGTCTTGTAACAAAATGCAGGCAGCACAAGAAACACATTTACTACCCATCCAATCCCTGTCCTTCCCTCCTCCTCCCACCCACCCAAACCAGTACAACTATGTACAATACATCCCTTTAATAAGTAGAATGTGAAATACTTCAGTTAAAATCAGATTCAGAACCACACCCCCCCCCCTACCATGGCTTGGCCCAAGAAGTTCTGGCCAATTGAGTAGAACATAAGTTATAAAAACTATTGCCAGGACTCTCAAACTCGAGGTTGAAACAATTAGAGTAAATAACCCCAAATAGCCATGGTATCAAAAACCCCCAACCACAGTCGTGAGGCAGGTTCACTGAAGCTATATCACCTCCCCCCCCACCCACCCACACTAAGTTAAATAAACAACATCCCCTCAGTTGCAGAAGCATCTCCAAAGTGGCAGCAATAAGGAGCAGTTCACAAAAGGCCATTTCCTATCTCTAACATTAAACCAACAGAGGGCCCTGAATTTAAACGTAGCAGTAAGTTAGAGGTATTGTTGAAACGGCATAATGGGGTCATTACCTGGAAGGGATATGTTAGGTCGACAGCCCAGGATATTTTCTCCGTTGGAGTCTAGGTCTTAGATCCTAAGGGCTACCGGGAGGAAACGCGAGTCGGAATCAGCCGGAAGGGACCAAAACGGTCCGCACACTAAACGTGCCTCCGGAAACTTAAAACCGCACTCGCATTCCGTCCCACCAGGAAGAGCCTACCAGCGCAGAGCCTCCAGTTTCAGGCCTAGCTAGTTCACAGGCCTCGCGGCCTATCTCGGCCACTTCGAACCAGCCACCTCAATTCAGACAGTGCCCGCTTAGATCAGGTAAGCTACACTAAGGCCTAACTCCCCCCCAACTACTAAGAAAGGCACCAGGGAATATTAAAAGAAAAAATCAAAACAAAGCTAGAGACGGAACAAAATTCAAACCCCCAGAGTCATATTGGATAAATCAGTCCCCTTTGAATAAGTTTGGGAGTTTCTGGGACAGGTCTTCAAGCGCGTGTTCCCGAATCCTCATAGGCTTGCCAGCTACCATTCAGGGAGACCAGGAATCTCGCCGGATAGACCATCCGGAATCTAATATCAGCGGCGATTAATTTTTTAACAATTGGATGGTAAGCTGCTCTCCTCTTCCTGACTTCGAACGGGAGATCTTGTGTAATTTTCAATTTAACCTGATTCCAGTGTATAGAGTCCAGTTCCTTGATTTTGGTTAAAACATGTTGGCGATCAAGGTAGCTGAGGAATTTTATGATGAGTGGCCTAGGAGGAGAGCTCGGAGGAGGTTTGGGCTTTAATGACCTGTGGGCCCCTTTCAATATGGTAGGATTGGCTTATCGGGAGAGGGACCCACCACTTTGATTAGGAATTGCTGAACAAATTTAATAGTGTCGCTCCTTTCTTCAGCTTCCGGCAGCCCGAGGATGAGGATATTGTTCCTCCTACTCCTTCCTTCAAGATCCTCAGTTTTGGACTGCAATTTTTGTATCTGTTGTCTTAATTTAACGATTTCTGGATCAGTTTTATTCCTCCAGCGGTCTAGTGAGGTAATGTTAGTTTCCAGGTCCCCCACTTGCCTTGATAGGTCTGAAAAGTCCTTCCTTATAGTTTTGACCTCACTTGATATTTCTTGAAGGGTTTCTCTAAATGATGCCATTTCCTGGAGAAAACGATCTTCAGTTAGTAAAGTGCCTGAAGTCATAGGAGAAGCTTGTTTTGCAGACTGTGTTGGATTGGCATTTCTTGCTTTTTGGGTGCTTTTCAGGCGTTGTTGGCAGGGTATGCTTCACATTGGCTGCTTTCATATCCGCCTCCATCGTTGCCACTCGCTGTGTACCTTAAGAGCGCCCTAAAAATCGGCTCCAAGAGGCTAGCTGCAATTAGAAAGCCTTTAGGGTCGCTGAGAGTGAGGAAAACGTTGATATTTCAATAGAAAGTAGTGACTTTGATAGGTGGAGGACGGGAGCTTAGGAGAGAGCTGCTTTCAGCCACACTGCATCACGTGACTCCCCCAGTATGCAGGTGTGCTCATCCAAGAGGTCATCTGCCTGCTCAGCATCCTGTCCCTCAGGGTGTGCACGGCCCTCATGCTCAGCACCCCTTGAGGGTGGGTGCTGCACACCAGGACTAGGCCTGGGCATGTCCACAGGAGGTGCACTGATGCCACTTCTGACACTGTACCCCAAGCCCATTGGCCAACTGCTGATGCTGCCCTTCCAGCTGCCGCTCCCCAGGGCTCACTGGTGCCGCCGCAGTGGCCACAACAGTCCCACTGTCCTGTAGACACACCAGTGCTGCCACACCTGTGCTAACAGGCACAGGCTGGGACTGTGATGACACGCAGGCCTTCACAGCGGCACCACCCAAAGCCATGGGCACGATGTTACCTGCTGTGTGGCAATCCTGTGGCACACACTTGTCACTTCCCATGATGTTAGCGACATCATCATCGGTGACAGACCTGGCACCAGCCCGAGTCACAGCATGCTGGCATCCCTGGACGCTGGCACGCTGGGACACGGGCAGGGCCTCCTCCGCACCTGTTCCAACAACATCAGTCTGGACATCCAGGTGGGCCCACTGTCGCACTGAGCCACATATTCCTGTGGAGGTGGATAGGCCCTCCTCCATCTCCATCTGACCGGCCTCAGTGGAGAGGCCCACCACCGCTGACCCATGCAGATTCTCAGGATCTCTAAGGGAAAACAAAGTCACGTTACTGCATGTCACCTACCCTGCCCCCTCCAATAGACAGACCATGACCTACCATGCAGTGACGGGCTACCACCCATCTGGAAGCCAACACCCGGAACACCCTCAATGGCACAACGCTGCATGCTGCCAGCAACCCTCTCCTCCTATGGGGTCAGGCGTAACACCTCCCAGCTGTCCCTCACCTGTCGCAGATCATGCTGCCCTGATGGCAGCCGCCTTCTCCTTAATCCTCCTCCTGTCTCTGCCCATCTTCTTCTTGCACTCCTGCACAGAGTGCTGGTGGCTGCCATGCAGGTTCACAGCATGCGCCACCTCCTCCCATGCAGCAGCACGGGCCTGTGGTGTTCCCTGGTGTCTGCTGAGAAGCAGCTCCTGGTCCAGGTAGGCCTCAAACAGGGCATTCGTCTCGGCCTTGGTGAAATTTGGCCTCCTCCTCCTCCTCCCACAACTCTGTTTCTCTTCTCCCACAACTCGCTTAGTCATGATTCAGCCTGTGAGAATGAAAGTTGTTACCTGTGACTGTGCAGCCCCATGCATGTCCCAAAATCCACAGTCCACACTCCCAAACAGCATACAACTCACCAACAGACTGCAGTAACTGACCATGGCCAGTGCAGCCCAATGTCACATTTTTATAGTGCAACCCATGCAAATGAGGTGAGGCACAACTTTAAATGGATGCAAATTGCTGTGCTGCACCATTGAATGGCTGATTAGCTGATTTGCATATGGAGGCTGAATGTCGCGCTTTTGCGCTTTGCGCAATTGTGTTGAACATTCTGAGCCAAGAGTGCAGTTCTGTGACATGCACAGTACATACCTAACTGCGCATGCCTGGGTTGATGACGCAGGCACCTGCCGTGCTGCTGACATGCTGTGCGCAGGAGGCAATGCAGGGCACGGCCACCATTGTGCTACTGGCGCTACAGCGATGTTGACCTATATGGCGCTGTGGCACTGGGGCATCATAGGCACACTGGGGCAACAGTATGGTAGGCCTCTACTGGACATAGCACAGAGGCACCCAATTGCGCTACACGCATTGGGTTCCAATCGTGCTGTGGGTGTCCGTGCGCCAGAGACCCTTGACCCTGTGCCCGACCTTTGCCCCAGGCACCATGCATCAGGCATGGGTGCACCACTATCGTGCTGTTCGGTGACAGTGTAATAGGGAATGGCAGTGCTGTACCACGCAGCATCTGCACGTGGTGGAACCACAGTGCAGAGCACCATTTTGACCCTACCGAGCAAGAGAGAGATGGCGTGGAGGAGAGCTGCCCAGTGGAGCCAGATTGAAATGGCAAATCTGGTTGCCATTGTGGAGCCACTTGTTGGCCCACTGTTTGGTGAGGCATACAGCTCCACAGTGCCTGTGCAGGGTGGTTGGCACTCCTGTGCTGTGGAGGACTGCTGGCCATGTGTACACGATTTCCATGGCCCCACTCTGGGGGCTTGGTTGCCCCACTACTGCATCTCTGTGTTAGTGTGCCCTTGGGTATGGGTGGGTGTTTGTCCATGCACTGTGTTGCATCCGGTGTGGTGCATGCTTCCATGCACTACTGTGGGTGTCTGCGCTGGCTGTTGTGGCCAGTGCTGGGTGGGGGTGTGTCCTTGAGAGGGTGTTCAGTGTGCTGTACCACTGGTGGTGGGGTCCAGGTCATGCCCTGTCATGTGTGGGGTACCTCGTATGCCGATGCATGGTCGGTCTCTCAGCTGTACCTCGGGGGGGGACTGTGCATGGTGGCACTGTGTATGCCATCATTGCATCGCTGTGTGCTGCCACCCACTGATGGGTGCTCATGGTGGGGCTGCCTTGCATGGTTCTGTGGTGCACAGTGTTGCATTGTCACAGTGGGGGTGGTGGCATGCATGGGATATCCTGCACTGGTGGACGCTGCTCCTGGGCAGGGTGTCTGGGGGTCACGGTGCAGGGTGTGCTCTACATTGGTGGGATGATGTGGCATGGGGTGGTCAGCCCTCCTTGTGTGCTGGTCACAGCTTACCAGGGGGTGTGATGGGGCACCATGGCCCAGCTGTGGGTTGTTTGCTTGTCTCCATGGGCCAATGGTTATTCCAGCCCTCCCCCAGTTGTGCAGTACATGGGATGTGGGGGGATGATGTCTGTTCTGCTGTGTGTTCCTCTGCCCATCTGTGGCATTGGTGGTGGGCCCCTGCATCCCTGGTTGTGCTGTTGCATTGCTGCCTTGCTGCTGGGGGGCATCCTTTGTTGCACTATGGCGCATCAGATATGCTCAGCTTCCCCTCCCTAGTTGTGCTATGGCGCAGATGGTGTGATATTCAGTCATCGGATGTAGGCGCATCTTGGCCAGCGCAGTTTTTTGAATATCGCGCCTCTTGCGCATGGGCGCAATGGACTTGCACTTGCTCCTGCTGTTGTGCACTTTTTGGGCACAGTTTGAATATCTGGGCCTAAAAGTATAGTTCCATAACACAAGAAAACTTGCACTGGGCTGAGGCGCTCACAGCAAAAAGGCAATTAAAAACTTAAATGTAGCTAGGTGCTCTCCACCTCATTTAAAGAAGAAAGCAACACCAAAGTGTTATTTTAAAACATATTTAAAAACACACCTGTTTGACCTTGTGGCATTAAATAAACGTTTTTAAATATGTTTTAAAATAGCACTTTGGTCAGTTATTGCTTTCTTCTTTAAATAAGGTGGAGAGTGCCTGGCTACAACACGTTTTTAATTAAAAAGTACAGCAGCACTTACCCTGCCACATAAAACCAATATTTCATGTTGACGTGCACTCTTTCAAGCTGTGGCTATAGTACACAAGCACTCATCTTAAATAGTCACAGTAATTAAAGGTATGCACACTTACTATCATCATAAAAAATCATGAGTTCAAAAATAATATTGTTCTGCTCAACCACAAATATGTCAAGCAATATATATATATATAACCATTAATGAATTATTTTTTGATTCCTTAATGCATACAAATCACAATAATCCTAATAATACAGTTGTAAAAGTCTCTAATCAAGCAATGGGACACACAATAATATTGTCACTTCAGTTATTTCAAAACAATCATTTTATAAAAAGCTGTAAACAAAACATTTAATTGTGTCCCAGTGGGAAATGTGCCCGAAGTTCATATTGCCAGAAGCTTTCACATCTGAGTAGCTTGTTGTCAAGATCCCCACCCCCACCACTCAAGTGCCTATATAGACCCCAGTTGGTGTTCGGTAAAGACCATGAGCATAAATACGTGCAGTCCAAAGCTGTGTGGTCATAACAGCAATGCACAGTTTTGGAGGTGGTATATATAACCTGTGTGGTTTGGGGGGCTGGCACAGTTTTGTACTAACCTTGCATCATTGTCATAGAGTGCATGGTGTTTGATGTTGTGGTCTTTTCATAGTGCCATCCACTCATTGTTATAGTCCCCCTGACTACTTGAACTTCTTCACAATGTCATAAATTGCCCTTTCAGAATGTTTTTACCCAAGTGCCCAGGATTGCCACTTGTGTATTCCAGGATGGAATTTATATCAGTCTCCATGCAATAGAGACAAGTGCTGACCTCCCTCCCATCTTTCCATATATACAGAGCCCCCCCACAAAAAAAAATCACAGCGTCTTTATTACAATACACAGTGAATTTGAGATTGTTATCTGTGCATCAAAATATCAGAACAAATTCTTACAATTCATGTGGGAACCCCCCACCCCACTCCAAAAATAAATCTTCAATGCAATGCTGAAAAATGTCTATTTTACAATAAAACTATTTTTTTCAGCAGACAATACATGATGTTTTTCCTAATTACTCAAATAAATATCAGCATAATTTGGTGCGAAGAAGGCCCCTATTGCAGTGTCTTTTACCTGAAAGTAAAAGCAATCCATAAAGATGAACGTTAAATGGCAACACTGTTTCTGTAATAGTCAGAATGAGCTCAATAAGCCCACTTCACCCTGTATTCAAAACTAGGTTGGTTACCTCCTGCTGCTCAATGTGGTCTCTCCCTGGGTGGCATCATTCACAGCACAATGCAGAACCAGGCACCCCTACCGCTCACCTCCCTCCTGGTGTCCTGTAGTAAAGCCTGCCCTCTCAGATCCTCAGACCTTGACCTCCTGTTCACACCTAACATGAGGACCAAATTCAGATAGACAGCCTTCGCTGTCACTGCCCAAAACTATGGAGCATAACTGTATACCTGCTTACATTAGGTACTGCTTTGTTTCCCATGCTTTTCGGAACCAGTACCGCAGTCACTTATTACATCTGGCAGTATGCTCCTATTCCTAGCCCCAGATTCTGTAATCTCTAGCCAGCACACAGTACATGACAGTCCCTGCATTTTGCACTTTGACTATCTGCTAAGTCTGCACTTCTTAGCTTTATGCCAACTACCTTTCTCCTGTGGTTACTTAGTTGATAGTCACATACTGTATTCTTTCCTCTCCTATTTAATTTATGTTCATGCACTGTGTTGTTTTCTAGAATTGTCATCTGCTCTAATGTTGAAGTCATTATCTTGCACTGTATTGTTTTAGTGGTTTGTACTCTCCCAGGTCATGCTTGAAAATAGGCAAATGTTTGTTTAGCACATCATACCCTTTAAACAAAAACTAACTAACTAAATAAAGCCAGTGATGTAACTTAAATAATGGTACAGGGTCTCTATCAAAGCCTCTGTCCCATCTACATGGGAAATGTTAGAATATATGGCAGAGATTTCCATTGTTACCAACCTGTTACTAACCACCATTCTTGATAAACGTAAAGATCCTTCAAAATTTTCAGGATAAGGTAGTGTCCTTAATGTGTGTGGAAGAGAAGCCACCTTGAGTTTATTATGTTCATCTCTAAATTGGGCTACTGGTTTCATCAAGGATCCAGTGCTTAACACAATGGGTAGAGCAGGAGAATTATGTGGGTCCTTGTGTATTTTTGGTAGCCCATACAAGGATGCTCTCATAGGGTTTTCTACTGTTAGAAAATCGTAGGACTGTTTGCCAGTCAAACCATTTGTCAAAACTACATAAAGATATACTGTATCTTAATGTTATTCATATATTCTACTGTCGTATCTCTAAGCATTTATAGAAATAGACATCAGTTAATTGCATTAATAATTCAACTTCATACTTAGCTCAGTCTAGGACAACAATCGAGCAACACTTGTCCGTGGCCTTTATAATAATCTTTGTGTTGCTATGTAAGTTGTTGAGAGCAGTTCTTTCTTCCTAGGTGAATTAAAAGCCTTGAAGTTTGTTTGGTTTTTAATAAGTTCTGTATATCCCATTAACAAGCTTTTCTGAACACCATAACAGTAGGATTTGCCAGAGATATAAAAGTCGATTTGTTTTTAAGGCTTCTTTTCACTGGGACATAGGTGGATGAAGTCTGTATGTTCATTTCTGACAAAGCAAGAGTCATTTTATGTGTTCATTCTGCCAGTGTGGTAAAACACTTTTAAGTCTAAGTTTCTAGTGAACTAATAAAAGTCCACTATTGTATCAGGTCTTGGATTTCAGAAGTAGGGGCACAAGATAAGTCTTTTTGGAGCACACAGTTTTCAGTTTCATTTGGCACATACTGTATGATGAAATAGTGACTGCAACAGAGTCACTTATTTGTTGTGGCATCTTGTGCTGTATGATTCTTTTGGTTGCCTCTGCTGATGGTTAATTCTTCCATACTGCATTTCCTGTCTTCCTCCTCTTGCCTCTTGTTCAACTCCTTGTTCTCTTCTTTTCTCAGCAAATCAGTTGATTCATAGGTTCTGCCTCAATGGTAGCTGTGGTAGTTTGGTGAATTGGGGTAGCTGTGGATGTGTTGTCGGGATTAATTTATCCCTGACTCATCCTCCTTATGCTGGATTCACCAACTGATTCAAAGGAATATCTTAGTTCTGATCTACAAATGACTGCTATTGATGCTTTTGACTCCATTTGACTTGGAGCTCCTTATGTAAGTGTCATTATTATGTGCATATGTGCTTTTTTCATATATTTTGTTTTCGCTTTGCTCCCAATAAAGATTCACCCTTTGGCATAATCTAATCTGTCCCTTTTGAACTTACTTTCTTCAGTTGTTTTTTTTTTTATTCTAATTGTTGTTATCCCTCTCTACAGACAGTTAATGAGACCTCATCTGGAGTACTGCGTGCAATTCTGGAGACCCCATCTCCACAAAGACATAGATAGAGTGGAGGCTGTTCAGAGGAGGGCAACCAAAATGGTGCAAGGTCTGCACCAGAAGACATACGAGGAGAGACTAAAGCAGCTTAATATGTATACCCTTGAGGAAAGGAGGAAGGGGGAGACATGATAGAAACGTTCAAGTATCTCAAGGGAATTATCAAGGTACAAGAGGGTAGTATATTTCAGAAGAAGAGATGTGCAAGAACAAAGGGGCACAATTTGAAGATGGGGGGGACGGCTCAGAGGTAATGTTAGAAAGTATTTTTCACAGAGAGAGTTGTAGATGCATGGAATAGCCTTTCTGAGGAGGTTGTGGAGTCAGGTACAGTGGGAGAATTCAAGAATGCATGGGACAGGCATATGGCAATTCTAGTGTGGGGCAGGAGGAAGTAAGCTGTTGATTAACTAGAATCTGCAGCTTATCCATCGGGTAGGGAAACGGGCAGACTGGGTGAGCCATGCGGTCCTTATCTGCGGCCAAATTCTATGTTTCTATGTTTCTGTCCCAGTAACCACTGTTTTCAACAAACATCGTTCACTACTGATCCCCTGCTTCACACCAGAAGTTTGGAGGATCAGATTGTGCTGGATAAAATCCTGACTCTGAAAGAGGCTGTTGCATGCCATTTTAATATTATTATCTAATTAGTGTTGTAGTTGACAATTTTTTCTATATGTGTTGTTATAGTATAAAGTCCCCTTCCCGGGTTGCTATGGGGATACCGGTTTGATAACTTTGACATTAGCCACACGGGTGAGAGCCAGGCTGGTTTTTTGATGCCCACTCCTTAAGCAGCCTGATTTGTCATATTCTGGGGAACAGTGGTGATTCTCCCCATGGGGACTTTTGCCCTTTAACTTTGATGATGACAGGGGCTGAGACACAACTATAGCCCTGTGAGTTAGATTGTCTGCCCAGAGGCCTCATGCTCTGATAGACTAATATTCTTGGGCCCTAACACAGGCACACTTTCTGTGTTTGATGGAGGTTGCTGTGTTTATTTATAGTGTTACTTCTTGTGTCTTCCATTTCTATAATTTATTCAGTTAATAGTTGATATCTAGTTATAATATTAATGACAGTAAAGAGAATAGGTGATAGGCTGTTGCACACTGACAAGTAGAGGGACAATTCAGGGTACCCACTCAGCACTCATATTTGAGCTAAGTCAGATGCCAGAGATGAGTAGCTTGTATTTCTCCAGGATGGGGCATTTGAATGTGAGGCAGGGATGGGAGATAAGATTATATTTAAAAGTGAATCCATACTGTTTGCTAAATGGGTACCCTAAGCACCTGTAATTATGACACAAGTTTATCAAGATATACTGTAAGTGTTAACAAGACATGACTGAGGCTGAGACTGTCACAGGAGTTAAATCTGAACCCTTTTGCCTTGGTCTTTTTTGCAATGTACAGTTCTGGACCTATAGATATACAAAATTCACATTTTCAAATGCAAAATAAATTTAGTCCGCTACAAGTTCTTTGATGGCAGCTGATATGCTGGATTACATTTTATTGTAAACAAGATCATAGTCTCCAGTTCTCAAAATATTTTGTCATAGTTATGGTATGAGAGAGAACACTTCAAGAGGATACGTCCTACAATAGGTAATATAGTGATATAATGTGTCAGCTAGTGTTATAAATCAAAATTTACTCCCATTTTCCAGTTTTACCTTTAACTACAGGTATTCCTTATGCTTATAGTCTTATAGGACTTTAAGGCATACAACTGGTGGATTTTGATTTTGGTTGTTTATTTTGATTTTGAAAAATTACCTTTATAATAATCTTTTTTTTAGAACTGGTATGTAAGATGTAACTAACACGAAAGGCTAATTCTAAACTTTGTCAGCCAGCCTACCTCCATCCCAGACACACACTGGGCCCAATTTTCAAACGGTAATGCAGGGCTTGCATCAAAACCGGTGTGAAACCATTTTTTATTGGTGCAGCTGCACCAAACACCTTTGCCACAGCTGCACCCGATTTTGGTACATTCAGTTCAGTTGCCACACTTTACCTAATTTATGGCAGCTTTCACCAAATATTTGGTGCAAGCCCCATAAAAAGGATACATGGGATTGCTGCAAGTTAGACCAGACAAAGTTGGTCTAACTATCGGCAAGAAGTACACGGGGCAGAAAATCCTGGTCGTCAGCCAGGAGAATGCTGCAAGCCCCATGCACCAGATGTTCAGTGCATCCAGGGCTTGTGGCTTTTTCTGCCCTTGAAATATCAGGTCCACTGTTTTATACCCCTTAATTCCAATGGCAAGATGGCTGAAGCAACCGTTTGAAATCATTTTCCTAAGTCAATGTTATGTTAAGTGCCATATGCCTTACCTACCATGAAGAAAAGACTGCCACCAAAGCAAACCATTTTCTGGACCACAAATGCAGGTTGGTGTTTTTAGCTATTTATGTCTGGCAACAAAGTGGGACGGGAAAATGATTATGTTAGTGATCTAGTGTTACAACTGTAGTATTTTATCATTTATTTATTATTCAATGCGCAAGCCCCCTGGTTACACAGGTCCCATAGGTGGTGGGGGCATGGAGGTCATTACTTTGGTCAGCAGGACCCTCTTCAGACAAAATATGGCTCATTTTCAAAAATTGTAAATATACATGATTTTACATTTCCCAAGTCCTCTGTGATTACCTACCAGATTAATGTGTGAACCTGCTAAGCAAACAGATAATTGAAAAAAACACACAGCACTCCTGTGTTCTGATGAGGGAATATTAAATTATATACACCCAACAGTAGTAGTAGTCAGAAACCCTCAGAATCCTGCAGGCAAATTTTAAAATAGGAAAAACCACTTCCAGCTTTATATGTTGTAGGATACCAAACAGATCTATCTGAAATCTAAATATTGTGATACAGTGTGTTGTCTAAATGCAATTAATGTCAGCAGCCTTTGTGGCTCTGGCTGGAACTTTTTCACAACTGAGATTTTTTGTCGTAACCTGATCTTTGGTATTTTGGAAGAATAAATGATGGCTGCAGGTACTCAACTTCTAAAGTTTTTTGTTGGTCTGGTGGGTGCTGTCTGAGTGTTTTCAAATCTTGGATCTGCATTTTCTGCACAGTTACTATCTTGATAGGACATTACTTTTTGGAAATTTTCACCACTTGGACAAGGTAGAGTGAGAACTAAAGAGCTCCACTAGACAGTAGGAACTGCTTGGATTTGGGCAGAGTGAGAGAGGGGATGACTCAGGATGCCATGAAAAGCTGGACATAGGGCCATGGTGTGAGAGGAGAGCCACTGAACTCCAGATACTGCTTGACTTAGAGGTCAGGTAAGTGATGGTGTGCCATTGCATATCAAAACACTCACAAATAAACTAAAAGCAAGAATGGGCTTCTTCTTCAAGAATAAATCATTATTCCCTACCAACGTTAGAAAAAGACTAGTACAAGCCACTTTCCTCCCACTTCTTGATTATGCAAATATCATGTATAATAGTAGTGTGACCTGTTATTTGCATAAGCTAGAAGTTCTCTACCACCGAGCGTTACGTTTCATAATTAATGCCCCTTACAGAACCCATCACTGTTTCCTTTATGTGGCAGTAGACTGGATATCTCTTGCCACTAGAAGATTATTCCATAGCTGCGCAAGGGCATTCAAATCATTGTTGAATGACCTCCCCTCCTACATTATGTCCCTATTCCACTGCTCACATAGTTGTTATTCCCTTAGAAACAAAAGGTCTATATTGTGTTAGATGTGCCAAAATGACACACCCACTATGATAAAGCAGCAATGAGCTACACCATTCCAACAGCTTGGAATAAGTTACAATCCACTCTTAAGCTCGTAGAACTAGTAACCACTAACATTTTCAAATCTTTGACTAACAAGGCTCCCCAGGAGACATGTCAATGCTAACTGGCTAGTACTCTACTAGCCATGGCACACTACTTTGCATCTTGCACTTATGCTCCCTCTGCCTCTCATCCCACCTACCCACCTTGGTCTCTTACTACATATCTCGCACTTATGCCCCCTCTTCCCTTCACCTTACCTACCACCCCACCTACATTGAATTTGTTAAAACATGTTTGATTATTTAAAATGCTATGTATATGTCTTTTCTTCATCTTTATAAACAAATGCAGGCACATTTATATAATTGTTGTAACTCATGTTTACATTTTTATATTGTCTCATTAAATATTGTACCTGTTGTATTTCCACTGTTATATTGTACCTCTGTATCCTCACTGTCCCTTGCAGGACCACCTTGTAAATGAGTGTGCTCAATGGAGTTTTCCAGTGAATACACTTGAACTGCATGCCATGGACCACTGGGCATGGAAAGGGATGGGAACAGGCAATGCAAGTGGACCAACCATCACTGTCATTACAAATTGTTTTGCATCTTTGATTAAATATTCTTTTTAAAAAAGGTGGAAAATAATTGCAAACAAAATACATTTGGGCATCGGTTATGGCCAAAACAAAATTCACAAATATTGGGGAATGCAACCTTAGGGTAAAAGTCCATTGACCTTTTGGATTGAATGTTGTTATGTTCCTTGGTGTTGGAATGGTTGCTTGAAGCATCATTTGCATTACCCAAACTTTGACACGTGCACTCAGAGTACTGGTATAGAAGTTTATTTCCATGCCATGAAAGACAGTGCCAAAACAAATACTTTCTTGCTTTAACCATGGGCAGAGCCTTCAGTTCAGTCAGTGTTATACTTTAAAATGAGTTCTTTGATACCATGTTGTTATTCAATTTAATAAACTGATTTTCAATGAGCTGATAACTAAATTTTGAAATTTCTTATCCAGTATGTTGTTAAGTGCAAACCAGTTGTCAGCTCTGTGATGTAATAATTAATATTGGAGACAGAAAAAATAGTTAACAACTTATTAAACTTTATTTATCAGACATCCTGTATTTTATTTTGTTAATTTTCCTTTATTCAATACATTTTGAATAGAAGAACAAAACAAAACCCACATCCCTTCCACCCCCAAACCCCACGATCAATTAAAGGGGAGTAGTGTGATACATATATAGGCCAATTTAAGGAATTATAGAAAATATACACATGATAATAAGAACAAATCTCCGGAAGGGGACAATGTAAAGCTAGGCAGTCAAATGATTGTACTTTAACCACAATAAGCAGGTACATTTATAGTAGTAGTAGTATCTTTTATTGTTCAATCATACAAATTAATCATTACAATTTCATTACAATGTCATATCATAACTACAAGATTAAAATCATTAACAGGCGTTCATAGCATGTACTGTACAGGCCACATACACATAAATACAGATAGTTACATATAACATACCAACGGTCATCACTGAATAGTGCAGTTTTTTGTTAGTTATCATATTTCAAGATCATTCTTTTCCTAATTTTTTGAATTTTAGCTAAATATTGTGCAACTCCAGTAGCCAATCAGGAGCCTCACTGGGCTCATGAATAATCAATTAGGCTTATAATTCTTAGTAAGTTTGCCCTGATCCAACTTTTCATCATGTAGTTTTATCTTCAACACCAAATAAAAAAGACAAAGTAAAACATGAACTGTAAAATGGGCTCTGTTTCCTTCTTGCCATTACCTCCAAAACCAAATGTTAAAGCTGCCATTGCAAACAAAATAAAACCTGTTTGGTTTTAATACATCTCTCCAAACCATACACACTTGCTTAGTACCTCCTAATAGGCAAGGCAAGTTTTATTTTTCAAGGTATCCAATCCCAGAGGCTCTGGGCACCATACACATAAATACAAACTATTAATAAAAATGAGACAAATACATAAATAGAAGCACTAATAAAGTAACAGGCCTTATAAAACACAATTTAATGTAAAAGCAGTAATACCTCTGTATGATGCAAAAAGTTATCTTAAACCAACACCAAGACATTCAATCCTCAGTTAAAAATGTAGCGATGATACAAATCTATATTTCATTTAATGCTGTGAGAGTCATTAATACAGTTTAAAGTACAGTAAAACAAATTACTGTGATATTACAAATATGTTCTCTCTGTAATGCTGTAAAAATCTTTAGCGTCACCTAAAACCTCTAAAGAAAGTTCTTTTGAAACCCCTTTCCGTATTCTATGTTGCCTTGTTACAAAAAACTGTTTTTGTTTATATGTTTGGATTCTGGCTGGTCTGGTACAGGAATGAACTTGAGTTGCTCAGGTCTGGCTGGGTTTGGGAGGATCATGCATTTCAAGAATATCTCCTCTCCCTCAGGAAGGAGGGAAGCTGCATTCTAGTTCTTGACTGCTACCTACTGGAGGCCAGGTGGTGGCACACACAGGAAGTGGGGAGGCATCATGTGCCTGGTGTACATGCTTGCCATTGCATGCATGAGTGTTTTTACACACCAGTATAGTTAGGAGAAAATCAGATGAGAAACTCCCTGGTCTGCCAGGATGACACCAGCACCCCCTGCAGGCCTACACATGACCAATGATGCAGGTCAAACACGACACTGTGGTGCTAGTAAGTAGTGGATAACCTGAATGTCCATCAGAAAGTCAGTGATGAGGTGGGGGGGGTGCCATCAAGAGGAGGCAGACCAGCAGCCAGAGAAACAACTCTATAACAATGTTTGTATTTTGAGCTGCAATGCAAATATTTACTATTTTTAACCATTATATGGCTAATGAAATGGTTCGTTGTTATAAAACAGTTTTAGTCAATGTAAGAATCACCTACAGACTACAGCTTCTCAAAAAAAAAACTCTTTTTAGATTGCACAATGTTATGCAAACCGAAGAAAAAAATGACGATTTAAAACTATTTTTTTTAAACATTGAATTTTATTTCTTAAACTTCTCTGCAATTATCTGGAGAGTAATGACAGCATAAAATCTCAGAAAATTATTATTTTGTGCATGCCTTTTATCACTGCATGTTCCTGATAAAATAAATTTAAAAGATACGTGATTAGTAACTTTACAAATCTCTCCTTACCCTTCTTTACCCATGCTGCAAGCTAACATGCCCATACATATCATGCCACTGAACACGCTTGTGCCTGAGGAAGCACACTAACAACTACAGTGTGATGAGCCATACCAAACTGCTAAACACTACAGAGAACACAAAATAATTGTAATCATAAAATCTGCTTTTTTTTACACTTTTTACCACTATAATTATATACTTTGGCATTCCATTGATATACGCTGTAATATATGATGCATGTAGTGTGCATCTTATCATATAAGAAGGTTATCTCATGGTGGCTGGACTGGCAAATTGCTCAGCTTTGTTTGTGGTTCTTTTGCCCAACCAGAATGAACTATCCTTCTTATGTTGTAAAAATCACCCCCTACTAACACAATACAAATAAACTAAATGCCATCCATACAAAATATGGAGGAAAAGGTTTGAAAGAAATCTGTTCAATAGGATCCCAAATGGGGGATGAGAAACTGGCAATCTAACTAAATTGGTTTTCAGTAGCTTCATTATAAAGCCAAATTTTTTAATCTGTAAAATCTTATTACAATGATTATTTGAGTTATTTTCATGCACTCTTACTAGTAAAGGGGTGGTACAAAAACGTAAACTCTTAAAGATGTCAACGAGAGTCCACTTTGTACTTTACAAAGTCTTTATAATAGTAATATGATAACATTCTATATTATTTTCTACACTAACATATTATAAACTATTCCCCGCTGGGTTTGGAAAATCCATGGAACTGACAATTTGGATTATTATTCAAGCTAAAACCTCAGAGACTGATGAAAGCATGAGAAGTAGTACAGTATATGCCACAAAACGTATGTTGCATTCTATTGTGGTGGCTTAAATAAACAAGCATTTGTCAATGCCGAATGTTTGATGCTTGGTAAACAATTTGTGTTTTGTACTTTTGAGCCCAAATTTTGAAGATACTCGTTTTAGGATTCGCTTTATAAACATGACATGTACCATTTATTGTATATTGGGTGAAATGTAATTTCACACCAGAGGTGTGAAAACACTTCTCATCCAGGATTTTAAAAATGATGCATGGCATGTTTGTGAGGTGGTGTGGAAAAATGGCAGTGTTGAAAGGCTGGAGTCAAAATATTGAAAATTAGTGAAGTTATAAGTGAACATTGAAATAGTGCAACATTTAGTCATAACCTGGGCATTTTACCCTATTTGTACCCCCAAATTTTCAGCATAACCTTCTTATTACCCCACCTAATGAACCTAGTAGGTGAACATTTTCTAATCCCTGCCAAAATGTCAATCTGCACCACGGAAGCATCATTTCACACCACAGGTACGAAAACACATTTTGGCAAAGATTTGAAAAGTGACAGCTTCCACATTCAGGAGGTGCTGTGAAGAAATGGTTATGTTTAAAATGTGGGATCAGAATATTGAAAATTAACAAAGTTACAAGTCCTGTGTCTGTAAGTTTCAATGTAGGCTCATAACTTTGTTTTTATTTTATATTTTTGCCCCAAATTTTCAACATAGCCATCTTATGATCCCACCTTATGGACAAATGCAGAGAAAATATTCAACTGTTGTCCAAAAGGTGATTTAGCACATGACTGTGAAATCACCTTTCAGGGCACAAAAACATATTTTGGCCAGGATTTGAAAAATGAGAGCTGCCACATTCATGAGGTACTGTAAAGAAATATCTATGTTGAAAATTTGAGGTCAAAATATTGAAAATTACCAAGGTTACAAGCTTGCATTTGCAAATTTCAGTATAGGCTCATAATTTAGTTGTTTTTTACACCAATGTTTCAACATTCTTTTGACCCCGCATCATGAACAGGGGCAGAGAACATTTTCAACTCCTGCCCAAAAGGTGATTTCACACAGCGACCGTGAAATCACCTTTGAGGACAGATTTACCTAGTGTCACTTGTATTGTTCATGAGGTGATGTCCCAAAAAAGGCATGTTGAAAATTTAAGGCAAAAATATTGAAAAATGGATAAATTATGCTACTAAGTTTGAAACCCCATTGAAGTACATTGAACTGCTTACATGATTTCCTCAATTCGCAGTCCAGCTTTGAAGATTGAAGATGTGTCTGCTGTCCAGAGAAGATTACAGCTTCAGACCCCCAGTGGGTAATTAAGAGCTTGGGGGTGAGGGGTGGGTGCTGAGTAGGAGGGTCAGGGGGGTGGGGAACTAATGGTGCAACTGACATTGGTGGACTTTTTCTTTTTACAGGCTTTAAAAAAATAAAAAATGCAGAGAGAAGGTTTTCTTTATTTCAGGTTTTGATTTTGACACAGGGGGTTTGGCACCCCCAGTGTCAGTGTTATGTTTTGGTGTGATGGGGTGGTGGGTGCTAAGTGAGAGGGTCAGGTGGGGGTGACAGTTACAGGGATGCCAGCAGTGGATACTGGGGGATTGGGCACCCCAGTGTCAGTGTTATAGACAGTTTGGGGGGGACGGTGGCCACTGTAATAGATATTGAAGGACTGTTTTCTTTTTTACAGATATTTAAAAACAATAATAAAGGAAGTGAGGGGGTAAGAAGTTACAGTGGCAGCTGCAACAGACATCAATGGACCATTTCCTTTTTTGCAGGGTATTTAAAAAAACACCAAGAGAAGGTTCTCTTAATTTCAGGTTTTGACACTGAGGATTAGGCACCACCTGTGTCAGTGTTATGTTTGTTGGAGGGTGGGTGTGGTGGGTGCTGAAAGGGAGGGTTGGGTGGGAGGAGAACAATTAGGGGGCCCTAGCAACAGACATCAATAGATGGTTTTCTTCATTAGGAGAAATATATTTAATAAAAACAGCACTGGGGGACTGGGCACCCCCAGTATCAGTGTTATGTTTGTTGGGGGTGGTGGTGGGTGCTGCTGAGAGAGAGGGTCAGGTGGAGAAAAGACAGTTACAGGGTGCCAGCAACAGACATTGATGAACAGTTTTCTTTATTACAGGCCATATATTTGAAAACACACTGGGGGATTAGGCACTCACAGTGTCAATGTTGTTTGTTGGGGGGTGCTGAGAGGGAGGGTTGGGTGGCTGAAGAACAGTTACAGAGCACCAGCAACAGACATTGATAGACATTTTTCTTTGTTGTTGGAATGTTAAAAATGTCCATGGCTTTGGGCATGCACATTAGCATGGATGCTAATGTGCATGCCAGAGTCACGGATCCAAACACGGGCTTCTGATGTTGAGAGCCACTCAGCTGTTTGCTGATGCAGCTTCATGCAGATCAAAAGACTGAAGCCCTCTCTGATTAGAGCGGCTTCGGTCCACTGAAGTACAAGAGTACAAGACATTTTAGCCCACAAAGCCAAGCGCTGCATCAGACCACAGTGCATGGTAATTGGTGTAGACTTCTGAGCCCCTGGTATTGTGAACTGCAATGGGCTTGACAGTAACTCACCTCCCAAATCCCCATATAATCATCCCAAAATGTTTTGTTGCTTGTGTATCAAACGTAAAAAATTACCAAAAATTTATATCCAGGAGTGAGCTCTACATTTGTTGTAGAATTGTTTAATGAATGTTTTTTTAAAACATTTGTAGGTAGGACAAGATTGAAAATAGGGTCATTTTGGGTCATATAGAAACATAGACTTTGATGGCAGATAAGGACCGCTTGGCCCACCCAGTCTGCCCATTTCCCTATGTAGAGGATAAGCTGCAGATCCTATTTAACCAACAGCCTATTTCTTCCTACCCTCCCACAAAAATTGCCTTATGTCTGTCCCATGCATTCTTGAATTCTCCCACAGTTTTAGACCCCACAACCTCCTCAGAAAGGCTGTTCCATGCATCCACCACCCTCTCCATGAAAAAATACTTCCTCACATTGCCCCTGAGCCGTCCCCACTCTATCTTCAAATTGTGTCCCCTTGTTCTTGCACATCTCTTTTTCATATAGTTTTAGTCTGTTGAAACATAAAACTCTTTACTACTGCTACTACCATCACCACCACCACTTACTCTTTTGTGGCTGCTTTCATGGTTTCACCCCCACAGCACCCAGTCCAAGTCATCGTCCTGTTTCAGCAGTTTTTCACACCACCCCATATCTGATACTTCTCCACCTGCTGTTATAAGCTGTACCCAGACTGATTCTGTCCTGCTTTCCTCCTCCATGGCCCTACCCTGGGTAGTCTGTATATTGTTTTCTACTTACAGGCTCACCCTTCCCCTTAACTATGCAACCTATCCTTTCTGTAAAGGGAGTAATCAGGAATAACTATTTCCCAGTAATGGTTTTCTGTCACCCATGTTTCAGGTATGGCCATTATATCAGGTTTACCTACTACTGCTGGTACAACCTGTATGTCCCCCAATTTGGCAGTGTTCATACAGGTTACTTTTCAAGAGTTTGTTTCTCTGTCCCTTTCTTGGTGGTGTCTAGGCCCTTTCAACACCCTCCCCCTTGCTCCTTTCCTTCCCTTCTATCCCCATTTTCTGCCTTCCTGCTATTGTGTCTGCCCTGTCTATATTGACCAGTTGTGGAGTGTCCATTGATGGTCCAATGAGGAAGGAGTCATGTAGACTGGGACACATGAATCTAGGCAAGGTCTATCAAATTCTGTCACTGGAGCAATGCATGATGCTAACATAAAAAATGGAACTTTTCAGTACACTGGCCTAAAACAAACCACAAAACATCACTTAGAGGGGAGCAGACAGCCCTAAGAACCCCACACCCAAGTGTGGGTCTGGTTCCAATTTGCACTTTGTGTCCAAAAGCATTTTTTACATACTCTTTATTGCAGTATAATACATTGTATCAGAATAATTACATTGACTTGCAAGTTGACATTTTCTGTAACTACAACTCTCAGAATCTCCTACAGATCACATCACAGGAGGGCTGCAGCAATGGGAAATTCAATAGCCTGCAATGCATGTTAGAGCTTTAATGAGCTCCGATCAGGTGTTTGCTGGCCCTGCTGTTCTCCTGGTACTCAGTCCTCTGTGACTGTACTTAGCCCAGGGAGAACAGCAGGAGCAGGAAAAAAAGATAAGAACTTATAAAAATTCTAATATGCCCTGTAGGCTATTGACTCTCTCACTGCTGTAGTCCTACTGTGCTATCAGCAACAGGGGATTCTGGGATTTGTAGTTACAGAAAATGTCAGCTTATAAGTCAACAGACTTAGTCTGATACAGGCTACCATACTGCAGTCAACAGCAAGTAACACACAAAAACAAATTGGCTCTTAGTGCTGACTGTTCCCCTTTAAATGATACTATAAGGCCTGTGTTTTCTGCTGCCATTCCTTCCACACACTTGCTCCAAATACATTTTATGCACAGACTTATCAATACTTCAAAATTAACAGCTTTTGTCATCTAGACAGTGCCGAGTTAGGATGATTAATCAGTTTAATAATATTTTCTCAGTACCTATTGCCAATTGCCGGGAGACATTTTGTGAAAGATGAAGTTTGTGATGAAACCCAGTGTTTATGAAAAAGTTACAAATGTAGTCAAGACATCTTTGCCTGAGGATTTTTTAGCACAAATATATTCAACTTGCTAATGTGATTACATATAACAGATGGTTATTGAAAATTGTTAGTGTTTGTTTCCTTTGTTATAGGTGTGCTGTTTAAACGAAATTATAATCTCAAAGTTTTGTATCTAAACGCATAACATGTATTGTTTCTTAAAGGACAAAATCTGTTCTTGCCTATTAAAAATGTGCATTAAAAATGATTATTTATGGTTAATTATAAATTAATAACTACAATTATTTTTGGAATTTGGTCTTTCCAACTGTTTAATTGTGTACAGAATAAGAATGACTGTATATGCAAAAAAATTATCCAATAAAAATCTTGAGCAAAATAAAAAAGGTAAACCATTTTTAATATAGTATTTTGTCCTATCAGTCCTATATCAGAAGGTGTAATGATCTTGTTAATATAATAAGTTAAATCATCAGTCATTTAAAGCGGCAGTATTTGTTCGTTGAGAAAACATTTTGTCACATAGAGTTTTAGACAAAATGTATTTCTGGTATCCTTTGATTAATCTTCAGTATATTTTTAATTTCTTCAGATATTTTAAAACCCCCTTTTACAGCTAATTTTGTATTTAATGACCCAGATCATTAAAGATGGCCGCCACTTGCAATTTGTAAAAACTCTCTTCAGTAAGTAAATAAGTAAAACTTTATTTATCAGGTACCCAATCCCAGAGGCTCTGTGCACTGTACAGGCAGGCAGAAGTAAAATAAAAAACATACAACAATACAAAACATATGTTAATGACAGCAATCAAAAGCAACAACTATACCAAAATGAAGCCCTCAATAAAATAAACAGATCAGCAGTGTGCTAATTACTGAGACTCACAGACAATTTTCAAATGCTTCTCTAAAAATATGTGCCTTCAGACCCCACTTAAACACCTCCTCTGATGGGGCTTCTTTCAAAGATCTTGGAAGTGAGTTCCAGAGGGTCAGGCCCACCACCTCAAATGAACAATCTCAAGAGGTCTTCAGCCAGACCCTGGAAACCACCAGGAGGCCTTCAGTAGAAGAAAGGAGTGATCAGAGAAGGCATACAGGAGTTAGGAGGTCACTCAGGTAGCCATTGCTCAATCTATATAGGGCCTTATAGGTGAGCAAGCCCATCTTGATGGTGATTCTCAATCTCATCAGCAGCCAATGCAGGTTGCACAGAACCGGGATCACAAGACAAGATCTTGGAAGACCCGTTAGCAACCTGGCCGCTGTGTTTTGCACCTGCTGCAGGCTACAGAGAATCTCTCCACTGACCTGGAGGTAGAGAGCATTGCAGTAGTTGAGTGTAGGCATTACAAAAGTGTGAACCAGTAAGGGGTGGCCACCAGGTGGAATTAAGGCTTTGATTAGGGTAACATTCCTAAGGTGGTAAAAACCACTCCAGACAATGGACACCTGAGCCTCAAGTGTCACTCCATCAGCAAGTATGACACCCAGGTTCTAGTGGAAGTTCCAGTGGAGGGTTTCTGGCAAATATACATACTAGATACTTATTGAAGTGTATTGGCATGGTGTGTGCATATGTTTTTGAAGGTGACAGCAAAGCACTGTGCCAATATATTACATTTTTCATTGTGGGCATGTCACAGGAGCAAATGTTTTTACAAACTTTTAAATTCTGTATCTTAGGCCAGGTACTGTATATAAAAGAAAAAGAGTATATTGATGTTTTTGCCAGAAAATCATTATTGCTGAAATAAATTACATGGTGACTAACAAATACTGCTGCATTAATTATGTATGAGTAAGACAAAAAACAAAATTTTACCTTCCCATTACTGGTCTCCTGTTAGTCTTGTTATTTATTTATTTTATTCATTTAAAAGTTTAACATATTGAGCTGAAAACTCATAAATATCAAAGTTTGTATCAATGTGTGTTATATTATGCCCAGTTCATGTGGCACTTGACCTGGTACCCACCTCTAAATACCTAGGCATCACCCTTGACTCCTCTCTCACTTTCCACAAACACATCATTCTCCTGTGCTCCATGGCCAATGCTAGAATAGGGATCTTGTATAGGCATAGAGGTTGCCTGACCTCAAATGCCCTAAACCTTGCTGTGAAATCTTCGGTGCTCTCACTTATCGACTATAGGATTGTCTATGGCTCTTCTGACCCTCTCACCCTACTCCATATTATGGTCTCCCTAAATAAAGCCTGCAGACTTGACACAGGATGTGACCAGTGGACCCATACCTGTGAGCTCTACTGTTGCACCAACTGGCTTAATTTGATGGATGGCTCAGATACTAGACCTACCTCCTTGCCAGAAAGCTCTCACTCTGCTCCTCCCCCCCCACCAGGACTTCATCTTGTGCATCACTCCACCCAACCACGGACAACTCAAAGCTCTCTGTCTGGCCCTCTCTTAGTACCCCATTGCAGGACTTCCCTGGGCCAATGCTCCTTTTTCCATAGGGCCCCTCTCTGGTTGAATGAACTATCTCCTGCTGTCTCTCTGGAGCAGTGTCTAGGCCCATATAAATCCCAACTCTGCTTGGAAATTCTCTCCCACTCCTGCTGCAACTGCACCTAGTCCCTATCTGCAATGTGGACACAAGTCACCCACCACTTTCCCTTTGACCTGGGATCTGCCCCTACCACTTGACCCTGCAGAAATTTGTAACCAGACTGTAGTTATTGATCACTGTCTTTTGATACTGTAACTATTGTTGTTTACTGCTCACTGTCTGACTCGGGTTGGATCTCTCGCCCTTGCATTTGTTATTTGTTCTCTTTTCAACATTGTAATATTGCTCTGTTCTTGTCTTTCTTGTACCCTGTTATATTATTTCATTTTTGATGTGGAGGCTTTGCAAAGGAGTCCTTGACTCAAAGGTTGTAAGTCTGATTCTTTCAATAAATAAATAAATGTGAGTTCTTAAGTTGTCATGAAACAGTACTGAAAAATATTTCAGAGAGACCATTTGATAGCCCAGTGGAAGTGTATAATGCTTCTGTGCCAGCGACCTAAGCTCAAGAGTAAACTCGAGAAGCAGTGCATAGTGTTGCTGAGTGCAGCATGAACTAGCCCAGAAAAGGAGATGTTCAGGTTCTGGCATCACAGCAGCTCCTTACTGTGGGCCTGGGGGCCTATTCTCACGTGAGGACTGGCAGACGCCTCAGCATGTTTTGTTATCTGAGGCCACCAGAGGCATTGCCCAATGTCAGATACATGCAGAAAGGTGTGATGTGCACATATATGGAACACAAACAAACAGAAAGAAAAAAGAGCAGTAACTGTCATTATCTTGCAACACCAGCTTGTACATTAAAAAAAGAGGAAGGTGCTCTGGGAGTCTTAGGTTTCCAGAAGCCTTGGTGGGGTAGCTGGTAGTGCAATCGGTATGGTATTCTGGGCAGTCTGTGTTCAAATCCCAGTTAAGGCACTTATTTCTTTCTCTCTCCTGTTTGCTTGGGGTCCAATGTCAGAGCAGGTGTGAGGGGCAGAAAAAGAGGGGTGAAAACCCATCATCTCAAGAATGATGGTTGGTTTTGCCTTCAGTCCTCCTGCCATGTTAATCCCCTTTGGAAGGAGTGAAGTGGCTAGTGGTGGATGAGGCTGAAGTGGTAGCTGTAGGGGTATTCCCCCAGCCTGTAAGACTGGGTGAACAATTCAGTTATGCTGAAAAGCATGTTTATTTTGTTTAGGAAACTACATGCACCAGTATGACACCACTAGAACCTACTGTACACCACACATCTGTTGTTCATAGGCATGTCTTGAGCTAGCAGCTAATATCTATCTTGACTAAATAGCAGTGTGAATCTGTGTGAATATGCAGTATGGTTTAGAATTAATAAGTGAACATCAGTTGCTAGAAACTTTACTGAGCAACTTTCTTACTTAGTAACCTGAAGCCTGGTAATTAGTATGAACAAGATATAGCTGTCATTCAGAGTCAAAGGTAATACTGCATATCTTTGCTGTGCTGCAGTTTCCTAACAACAATACTAACTGTATGGAGCATTGATACTTTCCTAGCACAATCCCTCCCCCCCATGACTCCATCCTCACATCAGTCAGAGCCACATGCAAGTAGTAACATGAATAGCAATTGATAAATGGCACTCAGAAAACTTGCTACTATTCCAGACACTACAGTAATTACAGTATAACCTGGGAGGCAGCATAGCGCAGTGGTTTAAGGCTCTAAGCTGCAAATCTGGTGACATCCAGCAGACCAGACCTGGGTTTGAATCACACAGCTTCCACTTGCATACCATGTGACCCTGAGCAAGTCACTTAACTTCCCTGTGCTCCCAGGTCACTCCTGTAAAAAAGCTTTCAGCTTAGTGTGCTACTCCTGGTTAAAACAACTAAATAAAAAAATAAAATAAAATAAAATAACCTGATAATGTATTAAACATTCCACACAGTCATAAAATAATAAGAAGCTACTACAAATTGTGAGAGTTTGAAAAGATTGCTTTCTAGTTGGAAGGTTATAGTAAACCTGACTGATCACTGCCTTAATTCCGGCTCACTACACTAAACAAATTACTCCTACCACTAGAGTTCTGGGACCCAATTTTCAAAGGGCATTTTCTGTCCCAGAGACTAAGTCCAGGTGTGCAACTCACCAGTGAGGGGGGAAAAAATCCCTCCACTGGCAGAAATGCTGTTTTCAGCATTCTGTGTACACAGGTGGCAATTTCCAGGCACGTGCAAATGTGGAGGAATGGTATACCTAGCTGTACCACACATAGCTGTTTGGCACAGCTGCATATATGTAATGTGTACAATCAGCCATAACTCACAGAAACTATCATGATAAAGCAACCCCTACAAAAATGAAGCACATGCAGAAGAACATGCAGTTACATAAGCATCCCCCCCCCCTTACACATTTCTGCTCTGTGTGCATATCTTTGGGACTCTGAAACTTGGGCCCCTGGTCTTTCATAATTTTCAGCCCAGCAGGGAGGGATCAAATCTAGCCTGGGATAAATATATAATTTGAAATGCATTTCAAGTGCAATTCAGTGGCAAGCCTACATATATTGGGTAGTGAGTACTGACTTGCATGACCTTGGAAGTACAGCAATGGACTTTTTTACAAGGAGCAATTCTGATTCAGTTGGGAAGTCCCACACAGGTGTGAAGTGTGTTCTTTCAAAATCTGGCCATAGATTAGATAGATAGAATAATTGTAAGAGCATTTAAACTGAAGCACAACTGTATTTTAAGTTTTTGTTATTGACTTCTGCACTAATATACTTCTGATTTCAGCAAATGATCTACTGTGCAAATGCTGCTGCAAAAGAGATATAAATGGCTGAGGAGGCATAAATGAGTTCTTCAGTGGTTCAAAGCATAGAAGGTAAATGACAAAAAATAAAGTTGCTATTAAAAATTTGGAATTTCATTAAAAAAATTATGTGCCTGCACCATTATGGACCAGCCTAAAATGTCAATGACTGTCAGGACAGTTTCCACACTGGAGATTCAGAATCACATCAGTGCTCAGAAATGCTACAGCAGGATAATAAGATGTGGACATACCTTTCCAAAAGATGCTCTCATTCTTTGAAGAGGGAGGGTTGTCCATCTCAATCCTGAGTAACAACCATTGCCCTGTACTGGAATGGGGTAGGCTTTCTCTAACCATTGCTGATGGGTGGGGAGATTCCAGGGACTCCAGTCACAGCCGAAGGGAAGCACTGGCTCACTTTTGATGCCTCTAGAGGAGGGATAGAAAAGCATAAATAGGGGACCTCAGTGGGAAGATGATATCGCCATCCACACATTAGTGTGAGGACTCCACCACACTGTGCCTCACTGGATTTGGGCTCCTAGCTAGCTAAGCAGAGTGGTTGCCAGCTGTGTCCAACTACAGTGGACAAGCTTTTGTCACTGAAATGAGGGACACGGACATTCAAAATGAGGTAAAATAAAGGACATTGACACACATAAGGAGGAACACATCCTCAAACATGGAGATACAAGATCAGAACAATGCGGAAAACATTGAGCTTACTTATACAAAGTTTATTTTTGATTCAGCATCTTAGAATATTATGAATTTCCTCTTTCAAGTCTGAATTTACAGCACATTTTCTATTTGGGCAGCACCTTTTTCATGAGGGACAGATGAAGGACAAAGCAATTTTGAGAAGTAAAATGAGGTATGGCCCTCATAATCAGAGACAGTTGAGAGGTATGACACCTGCTTTCCTTGCCAACTCACTTGAAAATATCCTATCAAGCTTTGAACCCCAAGGTATTCCCAACATTTGTCACATTTCTGGTGTAGACATTTCTGGAGATCCTGGATCACATCAGAACTCAGAAATGTACCAGCAAGATGGTAAGAGGTGGACATGCCTTCCCAAAAGATGCTCTCAATCTTTGGAGAGGGAGGGTTGTCCAACTCAATCCACCATTTGCCCCATGAAGAAGTACTTTCTGATATGTGCAAAAAAGGAGACAGGCTACTGGAACATGAGTGAAGCCATGATGTAAAAAAGAAACTACAGCAAACAACTGAGTCAGGCTGCACATATAAAGCATCTCAAACCTTGGAAAGCTTGAAAGCTTATTTTATTGACTCACTCAGGTCTAGAATGGAATCTTGAGTGAGTGCTGTATTCCTGGGTAAAAATGGTTGTTTTCCTGAGCAGTTAGAATGTTTGGAACTAAAATGGTAACACTCCGACTTGAAGTATAAATAACTAAAAAAGTATAACTCCTGTCACAAACCTTACAGCACAAAGTTTGCTCACAATGAAAAAATCTTTAAAATGAGGGGTAACACATGTTAGTAGCATTAACTTTTTTTTACAGAGCATGTAACAATGAAAATTTACATTTTTTTACTTAAAAAAAAACAACCTCCAAACACCTTAGAAGTAGCAAATATCTGTTGTATGATGGTTTTCCATCACACCAACATCTGTGCATTACACTGCCACAGTTTAGAGTATTTCTGAGCTGTTTTACATAATAAAACAGACCATAAAGTAAGGCACATGCCAACACATAACACCAATAAACCGACTGAATTCAGAAAACTGCTTTGCACAACTGCCCATATGATGCACAAACCACGATAACTAAAAAAGTATGCCTCCTAGCACCTAGACACCCGCATGGAAAATGTTCACAATAACAAGAGCTTTAAAATTATGAGTCACTCATGTTAGTGGCATTTGCAGATATTTTTTTACAGTTCCTAAAATGATAAAATAAAATGTAAATTGTTACATTTTGTTCCCGAATAAAAACCTACATCATAAAAAGTACACCTCCTAGACCCCAGATACCAGCATGATAATTGTCCACATTAAAGAAAGTGCATAAGAAGTGCAGGATGCACATATGCGCTCTGGGGATGAGATGAAGTGAATACCTGATGCACATATGCACCATGGGGACTAGAGGAATTTTTCTGATGATGCACATATGCACTATGGGGCTGAGTGAGTTAAGGTACTGGTTAAAACATCATAGCAGCACACACCAGTCTATCCACCAACATTCCATGCAATTACATATGCTTTTTCAAGGCATATCCACTGTTTGAAAAGGCCCTCTTAATTAAAGCAGCAATGCAATGAAACTGGGCAAAAAATCTGACCCTATATTTTTTTCTCTATGAAAGAATCCAGGCATCTTCCAGATTTATTGGCTGGTACAATAATCTAATTTCACCAAAATCTGAATATTTTATAACTGTTTTAATTTAGTTTTTTTTTTCTCATGAAAAAGATGGCCACCACATTTTGCATAGAAATGCATTGTAGATCTGGCAAGGGTTAGGATTGAGAAAATAAAAAAAGGCTCCTGCATAACATAGGAGGTACCTAGACAAATACATTCAACAGGTATACTAATATTTTTATTAACTGTATTTGACACTAACTTTTTCTAATTATTATTCATTGTACTTCTGCTTTAACTAGTGATTTAAAGGAGACATGTCTATAGTCAGTGCAAGGTTCATGTATTTATTTATTTGGATTTTGTTAATCAGGTTGGCTCACTGAGACTAAAAGTCCCTTTTTCAGGAGTGATCTGGAATTAATTTAATTACATACACTCAATAACTCATTGGTTGTTCATGAAATCATTAGTAAACATTAATAAACTTTGTGGTACTGTCATCATTGCTGCGTTCTGATGACAATAATGAAAGCCATGGAATTCCTGAATAAAGACCAAACGTCATGGAATCCATGATGTGTATGACTGCCATGACAAATTTACATCCCTAGTCATATACATTTCAGACATGGTAATATAATTCAAACAGAAACAGTAAATTAGCATACAAAAAGTGATTAGAGAGTAAATTACAATTGAGAATAAATTACAATTGTTACGATATCTAGGCACATAGTACAAACACTCAATAGAGGATAAATTACAATAGGTACAAGGTCAAGAAACATGGGGCAAATGGCGGATAAGTGGAAATGTCTACATCAGAAATGTGATACATGTTGGGAATTAAGGGCTTATATTTTACCAACACAGTTTTTAAGTTTCCTTGTGTAAGCACAAGAAACATTTTGTTCCATTTCAGAGAATGGCATTTCAGAGGTATGTCACAGACTAGCCCAATACAGAGCAATCTACACTGGGCTTATCCCTGACAGACCAATGACCACACAAACAGAGTATGATGGTGGCCACAGTTTCATGGGTGGTAAACTTTGTGTACTTGAAAGGACTGAAGCGCTCCAATGAGAGAGTGCTTCAGTACTTTCATTAGCATAAAGCTGGCCAGCACAAGCTCCACCACTAAGTAACAAGCAGCAGCCCCAAAGTAGCAGCCAGAGCTGAGTGATATTCTCAGTAGTGATACACTGTATAAGCAACAGCAGAAAAAAAACTGCCGCTTCCTCCCTCTGTGTGCTGCGCCACCCCCAACCTCCATTCCCATCCCATGATTGAGCAACTTCTATTGCAGCATGAATCACCCACTTTAACATAAAAGTTCCACCCCTCCCCCCCGAAGTGCCAGTGGTCCTCGAGGTCTGACTCTCAGGTCTGCACTGTAGCAAATGGGGGTGGGGGGATTTGTGGTGGCATGTGGTGCTCTGTGGAACTTTCATGGAGAGGCCTGAGAAGGGCATGGGATGGTACACCTTGGAGTTCCAGTCTGGTTCTGCCAATCATCAGGCTCACAGCAGCACAGGCAGCAAAGCAGCTTGTTTGGCACAGCCTAGGATATGCAGGCAGGCAGGCAGGCAGCTTTGGGAAAAGGAAAACTGGTCATTTTCACAGCACAGCACAGCAGTCTCAGCGCAATGTGAACGCAACCATGGTCGATGTGGGCTCCAAGGACAATTGTGAAGAAGTTCAGAAACTGTTGTGGTCTGATCCTGCCTGGAATGTGAAAAAGGAGGTACCCAGGGCAAATTGTGTGCTGTAGTTTGAACAAATGACATTTGATTGATTAACTAAATAGGATTGTATATATTTATGAAGCTGCTGCGGATGTTGTGGTTGTTTTTTGTAAATAGTTCTGCTCCCCTTTTTATTGTATTTGTCATTTGTCGCTGACTCACTTATGTCAAGATTTAGCAGACCCTGCAAGCTGGCCTATCTAGAGTGGCTAGAGGCAGAGTGTGTGTGAACAGAGAGCTCGCTCACAGTGATCCGGTCCATGATTTCACATCTCAGGACAGCAGGCTGAAGCTCCAGTTTAGAGAAATCAGACAACCAAACCAAAGTCCAAACCATATTATTTTCAGTGTTTGTTGTCTGTCATGGTGGATTTTAAGGTTGATTGGTCATTTGCTTGTGAGGGGAAGGGGACAAAAAGAATGAAGCACTTGTGCATGTCATTGTTACTGTCAAATTATACCCCTTCAATGCAGTACAAATAAATTTCCTTCCCTGCCCATCTCTCTATCTCTCTTACACATGCACACACACACACACAAACACACACACACACACACACACACACACACACACACAAACTCCCTCTGTCTCTGTCTCTGTCTCTCTCTCTCTCTCTCTCACGCACACACACACACACAGTATAAGAGGTTCCTTCTGGGGGTGTATCCTGAATATTTGGGCCATGATTTGTAACACACAAGAAAGCAGTGCATCACAGGAGTTAGGAGGTAGTACAGAAAGGGCAGTCAGCCTGTAATTCCAACACAGAATACAATATGTAATGTTGGTCGAATATGTAATTAATTGCAAACCTTTGATTTTCCTCATTTATGTATTATTTTGAAATTGCTGTGTATTCTCTCTTTTCTGTTCCTCACCTGTATCATTCCCCCATTGTTTCATTTCACTATCATGTGTTGTATACCCTCCCTGTGATGAGGTGCCTTTGAATATGAGTCTTTGACTCAAAGGTTGTAAATCCGATTTATAAAATAAATAAACAAGATTCTATACTCAGCAAGAATAGTAAAGAGACATACTGTACATTTCAAAGTATGTCTAGGCTAGAAATCCCTTGTCCTACCTGAGAAATAAACCCTTCATATAATATCAAATTTACAGTGTGTCTCTTCACCATTCTTGCTGAGTGCAGAATCTTGAATATTTGGGCTGATATCACATTCAGGCCTCTGAATATTTGAGTATTTGGTATTCATATTCATTATTCAGGTGAGTTAAAAAAAGAAAAACAAAACAGCTCCTCGCCTTCCTCAACAGCCCAAATCTTTAAATACAACCCCCCATCCCCTGCACCCACAATTTTTATATTTTAAACTTACAGCTCCAAGCAGGCAGAAAGGGGAAGCATCTTTGTGATGTGGTTATGCCCATCAGTAGGTCACCCCTGCCTGGCAATAAAATCTGCCCCTGATCTCTATGTCCTGCAGTTTTTTTTTTGTTGTTAACCAGCAAAAACTACACACATAGCCAAAATTACAATAACGAAATGTTTAACAAGCAGCAAACATTTGGCATTGATAAATGCTTGTTTTAATGCTGTACTAGCCAAGTATTCATGTTTATGACTCCACAGACTTGTTGTTTGGCCATAAAAGGCCTTTGTGACCTAAATAGTGCAATATACCGCTTAGCAATGTTATTTTCCACCCTTTAGAACCTGGTGTGATGTATACACCCTTGTATTCCCCATTCGAAGCATGAAACTAGCCTAAAGTAGTTTAGTCATCTTAGGTCCACCCACTGACTTAATCAGCAGCAACCCCCCCCCCCTTCCGACATGTGCAACTGATGGGGGTCTATTCGCTGACTATTCCCTTCCACATAAAAGTCTGCACAACATGCCTGTGTGTATGGCCAATGACATGGAGACAAGGAGGAGTGACAGATGGTGTATGTAACTGTGAACATTTAGTAACCTTAAGTTGTGATTCAACTAATACAGTACACCCTTGCCACATACACCATGCAAGGAAACATTCGGCATTGACAAACGCTTGTCTCTTACTCATTTTAAGTAAGCAAAAACTAATTCCATAATCACCCTAGTATATTTGAAAAATAGAAACATAGAAACACGGATTTTGTCAGCAGAAAAGGGCCTTTATGTCCATCCAGTCCGCACCTTGTCCCTGCCTATTCCATCACCACTGACTCTAGTTGGTCATAGGTGTCACGTCTTCCCACGTTCCTCTACCTAACATGACCCTGTGCCTATACCACACATGCTTGATGTTCACCACAGTCTTTGCCCCCACTACATCATCTGACAGGTTGTTTCAGTCATCCACCACCCTTTCTGTGAAGAAGTATTTCTGCACATCTCTTCTAAACTTTCTCTTCTTAGCTTCATTGCATCCATCCTTGTTCAAGTGCCTTCCTTTAGCTGAAACAGATCCTCCACTTGCATCTTGTTCACTTGTGTAAGGTACTTTCAGGCTTCAGTTATGTCCCTTCTCACTCTTCTGTCTTTCAGGGAGTACATGTTGAGTTCCCACAGTGTTTTCTCATATGACTTCTCATATAACCCCATCACCATCTTGGTTGCCCTCTTCTGTACTGCCTCAACCTTTCAATGTCCTTGCAGAGGTGCGGTCTCCAGAACTGGACACAGTACTCCAAGTGGTGTCTCACCAGTAAGTGATACAATGGCAGCACAACCTCCCCCCTCCTGCTAGAAATCCCTCTCCCAATACACCCCTGAATCCTGCTAGCCTTTCCCACTGCTTTGTCACACTGCCCAGCTACCTTGAGGTCATCAGATATGATGACCCTTAGGAATCTGTCTTGCTTGATGATTGTAAGTTTCACTCCCCCCATCTTATACACAGCCCCTGAGTTCTGCAGTCCTAAGTGCATCACCTTGCTTCTTTTGGCATTGAAACCCATCTGCCACCCCCCTAGACCATTTCTCTAGTTCTTAAACCCCTTTGCATCCTCTTCAGCCCTGTTGCAGAATTTTATATCATCCACAAAGAGATGCACCTTACCCTCAAACTCCTCTGCAATGTCGCTTATGAAGACTTTGAAGAGGACTAGTCACAGTGTTGAGCCCTGTGGCGCCCCACTAGTCACTCTCCTATCACCTGAAAGGCTACCATTTACCACCATCCTTTGTCTCCTATCCCAGTTTGACATTCAGCTAGTCACTTTCTCCCTCACCCCCAGGCTGCTTAGTTTCTTAACTAGCTTTCTGTGCAGCACATTGTCGAAAGACATATTGAAGTACTGCTAGGCCACATCCACTGTTCTCCGTCGATCAGCCTCTCTGGTAACCTGGTCAAAGAAATCTATGAGATTAGTTTGACATGACCTCCCCCCGTGAAATCATGCTACTGGTGGTCCTGCAGCCCATTTGCTTCCAGGTGCTCCAAGAGCAGTAATGTGAACAGTAATAATACAAACAATGATAATAATAAATATCTTATGAATTTTCTGACTAAGATTTAATAATGATCACCACTACAGTATGTCAAATACTAATATATACATTTAAACAATGTCACTAAGCTAAAATAGACCTCACATAACATCTAACTACTTAATATCATGGGATAAAAATGTATATATTATCAACAGACAACCATGTTTTAAATACTTGAAAGTAAATTCATGTGACAGAACCCAGCTCAAACACATTATTTCAAAAAAAGGTATCAGCGAGAAAGTATCAGTCATGCCAGGATGGCAATTGGCATTTCATTTATACTTCCAAAAACTTTCTCTTTTTAAAAGTGCATTTTCAATGCCCCCGAGACTTTAAGGTTAATGTTTCAGTTCATTGAAATGTAAAATATTGTCCAGTACCGTCTTTTATCACACGAATTGCTAACACATTGTTTTTGCCCTTTTTTCTCAATACCTCTCAAATGTTCAGAGATCCTTATTTTGAATTGATGCTTAATCTTGCCAATGTAGAAAACAGAGCAACTGCATGTGGCTTGGTATAGTACAGCTCTGCTGTTACAGTCAAAGAACTGTTTTATTTTGAAACTATTTCCAGTTGTCAGTTGAGAAAAAATGTCACCAACCAGTTTAGCAATGTGGGAGAAACAAAGTCTACACTTGAGGGTGCATGGTGGGAGTAGGTGATGAATACAGCATGCTCTAGTGGTGCGCAGACTGTTAACAACATGATCTGCAACATTCTTGCCCTACGATAAACCGTCCATGGATTTTTCTCAGTCAGCTCTTAATAAGAGGGGCTCTGTTCTTAAGATGTGCCAAATTTTTTTCCAAGTGTAGATTTTAACAAGTGACCCTGTGGAGTAAAAGTTGCAATACAACTTTGCTGAATATTCTCCTGGGGCACATCATTATGTGATCTTAGTAGTTGTTCTCAAGACATGTTTTCAGGTTTGTTAACATCAACTTCAATATAATTATTATTATACTCCATATTTCTAAAAAATCCTTTAAGATACTGTACCCCATTTTGTCAATCTTTGGTGGTGCTTGTGTTCCTTTTGAGGTGAATTAACTGGCTCTGAGGTATGTTTTTTGTCATGTGCCTTGAATGACAACTCCCAAATTTCAAGTAGCACATTTCTATCTGTATCTTTTCTACATAATTGAGTTTGTACACCCTTCCCCCTCTTTTACAATTTATTTATTTTATTTAAGTATTTCGTGTTTGTTAACTGGGTAGGTACACTAGGCAGAGCCTGCCTTTTTTCAGGTACGACCTGGCAGATAACATCATGTACGAGCAATACATAACACATACATTACATAATGGCAGAATTCAATATACAGCTTTGTACAGGAATGCAGGTAGACATGTAATATGAGCAAATTCAACAGGAACAGGTATCCTCATAAAGTGAGGCATTGACATAAGGGGTTAATAAAATATAAGGGTTAACCCAGTAACAGCAACTTCATACAAAAGTAGGGTAACTGCAAACAAGGTACAGCAACTCAAGTAAGAGTCACCACTCACATGTGAGGCAATTCTAGACCTAGGGGGGATTGCCCAGCACTTCACAGACTGTGCGAACCAGAGAAGGGGCAACTCAGAATATGATGGACCAACAGTAGAGATAATAGCGGGGCTGAAAATCATCTACCTTGCATTGGGGCATTTGCAGGTTGCCATACCCGTAAGGTGTTTGTGATATTCACACCAGAATCCTACAGATGTTATGCACTCATATATCTCTGAGGGGAGTGGATTCCACAATACAAGAGTGAAGTTTTGCAAAGCAGTCATCCCCATTTTAGTCCTCAATTTGGGAACAGTGAGCAGGTCATGGTTCGAAGACCTCAGAGGATAAATTTAACTGTGGTCTAAGCAATTCAGCTAGCTGTTGATGTTATTGATTCCTTAGGGTTTTATGGATGGTACTACTGGTAGCTAGCCCATGAGCATCCCTTGGGGGTAGCCAGCCTAAGTGTGTATATAAGGTACAATGATGTGTAAGTTTATCGGTTGTAAGTGTGAAGTGACAAATGTTATTGTAGGCAACATCCCATTTCCTGAGCATAGACTTGGAAGTTGAAAGAGCATATACAACCACATTGTATGTGAGCTTGGATAGTAATAAACCCCTGGTGACAGACAGACAGGCTTGCCCTGTGAGACTGTTCCTAATTCTGTAGTCCAGACCCAGTCAAGCATTCACTGCTTTGCAAGTCTTTGTAATGTGTAGTTGGAAATCAAGGGAGGGATCCAGGGTAATGCTTAAGTAGTGAAAGGCCTGAACTACTTCAAGCAGGGTACGATTTTTGAAGGATATTTGTAGAGGGACTGGGCAGCTCCTTAATTCTGATAGAGAGCCAAATGACATTGCCTGTGTTTTGTTTACATTAAGTAACAGTTTGTTATGTGTTAGCCATACTTGTACTGCCTACAGATCATGGGATAATGGGGGGGTCATGTGATGCATTCTTCTGAGTAGTAGCTTTCCTGCAGAGCTCCCACTGAACCTGACCAACAAACTACTTTAACTATGGATAAAAAGTAAATTTTCCTCTGTGGATCGACATCTGAGTGTATAAGAGTCAGGCCATACATAAGTGAGGGTACTGGATTTCAGGAGGGTTGACTTTGGCAAGATGGGAGAGTGCCTTAGAAAAGCACTAGCAAAAAGGCTAGAAGAAGGAGTGGAGCAACAATGGGGAAACATCAAAACTGCCATGACAGAGGCAACAAGCCTTTGAGTGAAGCAAATAAACAAATCAAAGCAAAAGAAAAAGCCACTATGGTTCTCAAAAGAGGTGGCGGGGAAGGTTAGGGAGAAAAATATAGCATTTAGGAAGTATAAGGAAACACAGAAGGAGCAGGACAGAGAACTACACCAGTTAAGGCAGAAGGAAGCAGGGAGGGAAGTCAGAATAGCAAAGGCCCAAACTGAGGAAAATATAGCCAACTTGGTTAAGAAGGGGGATAAAACCTTTTATAGGCACATTAGGGAGTGTAGAAAGACAAAGGGAGGGATAGTGAGGCTGAATAGAAAGGATGATGGGTGGGTAGAGAGGGACAGTGAAAAAGCAGGGATACTGAACGAATACTTCTGCTCAGTAGTCACAAACAAGGAGGAGGGGGAGGTGCCTAATCCAATTAACAGAAGCACTCTGGATGGGGGGGTCGAACCCAGTCCTTTCACAGAAGAAAGGGTTCTGAAAGAACTCCTAAAACTGAAGGTGGACAAAGCAATGGGGCCTGATGGAATTCACCCCAGAATTCTAAAAGAATTAAGGGGAGAACTAGTGACACCACTGACTACCCTTTTTAACAAATCATGGGAGGATGGTGTGGTGCCGGAGGACTGGAGGAAGGTGGATGTGATTCCCCTTCACAAAAGTAGGAGCAAGACAGAGGCAGGAAACTACAGACCTGTCAGTTTGACCTCTGTGGTAGGGAAAGTGATGGAATCACTTCTGAATGAAAGAATTGTTGAGTACCTAGAGGCCAGTGGGGAACAGGACCCAAGGCAGCATGGGTTCACAGCAGAAAGGTCATGTCAGATGAATCTAATCGATTTCTTTGACTGGGTGACCAAAGTAGTAGACCAGGGAGGGCTGTGGACATGGCCTACCAAGACTTTAGCAAGGCATTTGACACAGTCCCACACAAAAGATTAATAATCAAATTAACCAGTCTGGGAGTGGGTCCCAGGGTAGTAGTCTGGGAAAAACATTGGCTAGGCAACAGGACACAGAAGGTAATTGTAAATGGAGTCCACTCTGAAGAAAGAGGGGTCACTAGTGGGGTACCATAGGGTTCAGTACTGGGTCCAGTCCTTTTTAATGTCTTTATAAGTGACATTGCAGAGGGACTGGAAGGAAAAGTATGCCTCTTTGCAGATGATACAAAGATCTGCAACAGGGTTGATACACAAGGAGGCATGGAAAGGAAGAGAATGGACTTGGCAAGTTTGGAGCAATGGTCAGAAGTATGGCAGCTTGGATTCAATGCAAAGAAGTGCAGAATAATGAACCTGGAAAACAGCAACCCAGGGGAAAGATTATACAATGGGGGGAAGGTATTAACACTGATAAAAATGAAAAGGGATCTGGGGGTAATCATATCAGATTACCTTAAGGTTAGCAAGCAATGTGAGAAGGCAGTAGGGGGGGCTGGAGGGATACTGGGATGTATAAGGAGAGGCATCACCAGCAGAAAACAGGAAGTTGTTATCCCTCTGTACAGACAGTTGGTGAGACCCCATCTGAAGTACTGTGTCCATTTCTGGAGACCCCATTCCCGCAAGGACATAGACAGGAAGGAAGCAGTCCAGAGAAGGGCAAGTAAAATGGTGCAGGGTCTGCAAGAGAAGCCATATGAGAAGAGACTAAAGGAGCTTAATATGTATACCCTTGAGGAAAGGAGGGAGGGGGGGACATGATAGAAATTTTTAAATACCTCAGTGGAATCAACAAAGTCCAAGAGGGTAGCATCTTTCAGAAAAAGAGATGTGCAAGAACAAGGGGACACAATTTGAAGATAGAGGGGGGATGGCTCAGGGGCAATGTGAGGAAGTATTTTTTTCACAGAGAGGGTGGTGGATGCATGGAACAGCCTTCTGAGGAGGTTGTGGTGTCTAAAACTGTGGGAGAGTTCAAGAATGCATGGGACAGACATAAGGCAATTCTTGTGGGGGTAGGAAGAAATAGGCTGTTGGTTAACTAGGATCTGCAGCTTATCCTGTAGGTAGGGAAATGGGCAGACTAGGTGGGCCAAGCGGTCCTTATCTGCCGTCAGAGTCAATGTTTCTAGGTCATAATTCCACTATACAAGACACTAGTGAGGCCCCGCCTGGAGTATAGTGTACAGTTCTGGAGACCTTACCTATGTAAGGACATAGACAGGGTAGAGAAGTTTTAGAGGAGGGCAACAAAGATGGTACATGGATTGCATTACAGGTCCTATGAGGACAGGTTGAAGGACTTGAATATGTACTCCCTGGAGGAGAGAAGGGAGACAGGGGATATGATAGACATACAAGTATCTTACAGGGAGGAACAGGGTGCAGGAATACACTATTGTTAAGCAAAAAAGATGTTCCAGGACTAGAGGACATGGGATGAAGTTGGAGGGAGGATGATTCAGAGGAAACGTGAGGAAGAATTTCTTCACAGAATGGGTGGTGGACAAGGGACACCCTGCCAGAGGAAGTGGTGAGGGCTGAAACGATCACAGGATTTAAGAATGCATGGGATAGACATAAAGGAATTCTGGAGGTCAGGGGTGAGGGGCAACAGACTTCTAGGAAAACATAAAGTGAACTTACAAGCTCAAATGGGCAGGCTGGGTGGGCCATAGGCCCTTTTCTGATGACACTGTCTATGTATCTATGTAAGACTGCTGGGTTTCATAGGAAGATCAGTTAGCATCTACAAAATGGAAGCGGAGATGAGTGCAGCCCTTCCGAAACACAAGCCACCCTTGACACCTGTGAAGGCCCTTAAAAAAGCACAGCCTCATGCATCATTATCCGGGAGTACTGGTAGCTCTAACCCAGACCAAACCCTCTGACTCTGGACAGATTTCTAGTTTCGACCTTTCTGAGAGGAATTATAATCACTTACCTCGGAGGTCAAATCGATCTCCACAGCACTGGAAGAGATCTCCTGTCTCACAGGAGATAATGAAGCACGGATCTGCTCCCTAGAAAAGAAAATGGACAAAGTAGACCCTGAATTTGTGATGATGAGGCAAAGCATGGCTAAACTGTAGGCAAAGGTCAAGGACCTTGAGGGCCGGAGTTGGTGACATAGCACTGTCATCATCGGTCTTCCTGAGCGGGAAGAGGGAGCCGACATGGTGTTATTCATCCAGGAGCTGGTGCAAAAACTAGTGGGAACATCTCTGTTTGGGGCCACTTACTCTATCGAGAGGGCCCATCATGCAATACATCCGATGTCCCCCGAAGACCTTTGATCTTTCGGTTCCTCAACTTTTTGGAGTGGCAGCATTTCCTCAACAAGATCAAGGAGCTGCAAGAGGTCCACTGGGGTGAAACCAAAATCAGGGTGGCACAGAATTTACAGGTGTTGGTTCACCAGAGATGCACTGCATTCCACCCAGTGGTGGTCAAGCTGATTTTGGCCGGGATAAAGTTTTGGATGTTGTACCCGGCCAAACTACAAGTTACTCTGCAAGGAGTGTGGGCAAGTTTTGAGGACTCTAAGGCCATGGAGGAAGCTCTAACAGAAGCCCTTCCAAATTTGTTCATGCCCCGCTGAAGCTGGCCTTTATTGACCCCTGGAAAAGAAGGCACAGTGTACTGAGACTGTAAATTTTGTGGAGAGCCCTCGTTATGTGTTGCTGTTAAGCTGTCAGCACTACCTTGATGCTTGGAAAGGAAAATGCTTGCCTGTTGAACTGTACAGACTGTCGGCAGATACCCTTCCTCCCCCTTATACCCTAGGGCTAGCACTTTGGGGTAACAGAACTATTGCGGAAGGGAGCGCTGTGCAACAAACAGGGCAGAGCTTAGCCTGCAATCTGAACACTATTACCTTTTCATTGACTGCAGCTCAGCAGAGGGAGACCTGCAAGAAGGGCTTTTGTAGTCAGTTAATACTTTCAATTTTTATTTGATTGGTTTCGTACAAGGCATAATCTTTCTTAACAGTGGCAGATCTCGCCACAGCTCCCGAACGTTGTGGGCTTTAGCACAACTTTAGTGTGCAGGTCGTGTTTCGGTGTCCTTTGTTTTTCTTTCATGGGGAGCCTTTATGTTTACAAGACCAGGACTGTAACTAGCATACACCCCTGCTGGTCAACTTGTCTTTTCTTTGAGAAGCAGACAAGGGGTTATTTTTTTCATTTGTTTTGCCATCAGAGCATGGAGAAGGTGTGGTCACAGGTATTCTCATGGGGTTTGTGCTGTATAATGCAAATAGTTTAATAGACATGTTTATTATTATACAATGTCATGTGCACAGTTTACATAAGGGAATCCTGTGGGATGTTTGTTGATTGGGAAGGGGGCGGGAGAGGGAGGCCGTTCCATGCATCCACCACCCTATCAGTGAAAAAGAACTTCCTCACATTACCCCTTATTCGGCCTCCCTTTAATATCATATTGTGTCCTCTTGTCCTGCTATTTTTCTTATATTGAAACATGTTAGACTTTTTCACCTTGTTAATGCCCTTAAGGTATTTGAATGTTTCGATCATGTCACCTCCCTCCCTCCCTCCTTAGTTCTAGGGTATAAATACTGAGCTCCGTTAATCTGTCCTCATATGTTTTCTGATGCAGTCCCTGCATCATTTTGGTTGCCCTTCTCTGGACTGCCTCAATTTGGTTAGTGTCCACGTGAAGGTGTGGCCTCCAATTCTGCACACAGTACACCAGATGAGGCCTAACCAGTGTCTCATAAAGAGGGATTATTACCTCCCTCTTCTGACTTGTGATACCCCTACTAATACACACCAACATCCCCCTAGCCTTACCTACTGCTTTAGTGGTCTGCTTGGATGATTTCAGGTCATCAGTGATGATGATGCCCAAGTCTCTTTCTTCCCTTGTGACTGCCAGCAACTCTCCTCCCAGCCTATAGGTGGTTTCAGGTTTTCTTTTCCCTATGTGCATGATCTTGCACTTCTTTGCATTAAACTCCAGTTGCCACTCTTTCAACCATTTTGCTAGTTTATCCAGATCTCTTCTCATTCTGCCCACCCCATCTGGATCATCTACTCTGTTGCAGATCTTGGTGTAATCTGCAAACAGACAAACCTTACCCTCCAGTCCATCTGCAATGTCACTGATGAAGATATTGAAGAGGACTGGCCTCTGGACTAAACCCTGAGGTACCCCACTTGTGACTTGCATCTCTTCTGACTGTATACCATTTACCACCACTCTCTAATTTCTGCCCGTCAACCAATTTGCCACCCATTTGACCATCCCAGGAATTAACAAACTTCATGCCATTTCCTCACTTTACTTGGCTCTACTTCACAGGGTAATTGACCCCCAAAACAGAGATCCAAATATTGGGCAGAGCAATTTCCATTAACTCAGGAGAGCTGGAGGTCTGTATGGAGTGATACAAATATATACATCCCTCAGGACAGATTGAGATTAACCCAATACCAAACTTTAAACAATATGTACAGGATCCCCAGTTAAACTGTCAAAACTGGGCCATACCCCTTCTCCCTCATGTAACAAATGTCAGCAGCAGTAGGGCACCCTCCGTCATATCTTTTGGGATTGCTTGCCTATTAAGGAGCTATAGGATTTGGTGAAATCCAAAGCAGACTCTTTGTTGGGCCTTGAGGAACTGTTTACCCCTGAGGGAGATTCTTCACAGGTATCAGTCCATGTGCGCATGGCCATGATCTCCATATCCCCGAAGAGACCAGTACTCCGGCACTGGCTGAGTGATCACCAGATCACGTACATGAAATGGATCCAGGAATTATTAGTCAATCTCCAAGCAGAACAGCTTAAAGCAAGCCTCTGGGGTTCATTGCTCCACTATAAAAGCACCTGGGAGAACCTTCACACCCTTTATCTGCTTCAGTCAGGAGAGGCCCCTTTAATGGATCCCCAAGACTATTCCCAGTAACAAGGAAAACTGTGCCTCTTAAGGGTATACCCTGTCAGGGTATTTTCCCCCTTTGAAGCCAAGCCTGGGGGGAGGCAATCCCTCAAGGAGGTGGATGGGGGCAGGGGGGCCGGACATGTTGAAGTTGTTACTTTGATGTACTCTGATTGTCATGCCTCTACATGTCTGGATGTTGTGTAAAACTACAATAAAGCTTCAAATTTTAAAAAAAGATCATGGGATAACATACTATTTATGTTACATGTATTGTTAGAGATAACTAAGCACACGGGATCATCTGCATGTAGTATAGGTGTTCTGAACTTGAGGCATTCATGTATATTGTTGTTGCATAAAAAAAAACAGTAGCAGCCCTTAAATGGAGCCTTGAGGGACCCCAACAACAGTTTCAGCAGTTGCTGAGAAAGTTGTGCCCAGTTTTACCTGCTGTTGCCTGCGTTAAAGGTAGCTAGATAACCAATTCAGGGCAGGAGGTGCCAGTCTAAGGTCTTTAGGTTTGATGTGAAACAACGGGTGATCAACAAGATCAAAGGCATTGGTTAAATCTATAAACACAGCCCCAGTGTAATCCCCTCTATCCATGGCATTAGATACATGGTTAGTTAATGTTAGTAAAGCAGTGGCAGTACTATGACCTTTTCTGAAGCCATGTTGGTGAGTAGATAACAGAGAATGAGTTAGCAAATAGTCTAAGACCTGTGCCACAACCAATTTCTCAAGTACCTTATTAATCACAGGAAGAATAGAAATGGGTCTATAATTACTAAGGATCTTAGGGTCCTCTTTCTTGAATACTGGAATTACATGTGACAGCTTCCAGGCAGAGGGGACAACACTGTTTAACAAAGAGAGATCAAATAATCTAATGATTGTGGGGGCAATTTCTGAGACAGTAAGCCGGAGCAGTTTAGGTTCAAGTCCATCAGAGCCATCAGATTTAGACACTGAGATGCCTTTGATCAATTCACAGACCTCTGAGACCCCAACAACTCTAAAATAAAAAGGAGGGTGGGTAGACTGATTTTGACAGTGGGGAATATGGACATTTTCTAAAGGGAAGTCATCCGAGGGGAAGGAGCTAGTAAACCCAGAGATGTCACAGAAGTACTTATTAAATGCATCTGCAATTGATGTATTGTTGCAACTTATATCGTTTATCAGCATGCCTGTGGGAACAGCACCATTGCTCTGTCCTATAATTTTTTTATGTGTTTCCAGTAATAATGGGGGGATCATATTGTGTTGGACAAGGGTTTTTTGAAGTAATTATTCTTGTTTCATTTAGTTACTTTTCTACACAGTGAATGAAGTTACCCGTATTTTTCCCAGTCGGCAGTTCTACCAGATGGCTTAAAGAACCCCCAGCATCTATCTTCAGGTTTAAGAAACTGATGGCTTCCTTCTCTCAATGGACAGTAAATTTTCAATAATGATTTGTTTGTTCCATATAATATACAAATGAGCATAATTCTTTCAGAGGATAGACTCTACACCAAAAAAATATAATGTCTATATAGTGATGAAAAATATCAATCTTGTGAAAGAAATGAATTGCTTCACTTGACAAGACAAACCGCTTTTATCCTTGTGCTGAAATAGAAGTTGTAGTTTAGTACGAAGGAGGCTCACATAGTGGTCCCTTTAAGTTGAATGTAAACATGTTCATGAAAACAAAGGTATCATACTTCAAAACCTTTTCGGCAATAGTACACAGAAACTCAATAACACCAGAAGTACAATCTGTATACTGGTATAGGAACTTGCATCAAGCCTCAATACCATCATTGTGGGGAATGTTTGTGTACAATGCAGTAATTTTCATTTTAACAAGGCACCATTCATCAGCTACCTGAAGATCTTACAATACTTGTAACATGTGTGTAGTATCTTTTATATGGGTTGGAGAAAATTCTACTATGGCCTTAATATGCTTGTCTACATATTAAGCCAAAGGCTCAGTTAGCAAGCCAGTGGTCATCCCAATGGGTCCAGCTGGGAGATTCAACAAATCTTTGTGTATCTTAGGAAACCCAAATATTGTGGCTCTAATAGGATGCTCAACATTTTAAAAATCATATGACTGTTAATGGTGTTGTTAATAAGCGATTCATGAAGGAATACCTGTGGCTGTTTTCCAAATAACCTGTGAAGAAGATATGCAGGAGCTCATTGAAGAGAAACAAAGATCCCAATTCAGCTACTGTTACAGAAGAAAGCACTGAATAGACTTCAGGAAAACAAACAAACTGTTATCAAGGTCATGGATAAGGGCGACTCCAGTGACTCCATTGTGATCTTTGACCGAGTTAAGTATGAGACTGAATTAAACAACTTGCTGATGGGAATTTGTATAAAGTGGTGCCAAAAGATATGACTATGGTGCACAAAAGTGACATTGATGTGTACCAAAATGAAGTCCTTTTTAACAACATCATTAACAGTCACATGATTTTTTTGAAGTGCTGAATGTCCTATTAGAGCCATATTTTTGGTGTGGAGGTGGTTCCCAGAAGAGTTATGCTCATTCGTGAATTACCTGTAACAAACAAATCAGAATTGGACATTTTTATGGTTAAACTTTTTATCAAAATTAAACATAGCTGAAGAGTAGTACAGTATGTTGGTGCTGATTTAAAACATACATACATGTACACTAGAGCCAGCTCATAATGTTATGCAAGCTTTAAAAGCTGTGATGAATCAATTATTTCAGGACAGGTACTCAGTGAGAGCAGAAATCTTCTTGTTCTTGTATATTGAAGGTCAGTATCCAGTAGGTGGCTGTGTATTCACCTAGTAACAAACATAGAAAACTATATACCAGTGAACCAATCAACAGATAACTTTTACTTTACCAACACTTTGCTTAACATCTAGATTTGGACTTTGGTGTCTTTTGTTGAGTAGTTGCTTGACTGAAGCTCATTGAACTACTCATCTGAGTTATGGCATATTTAGATTGCAGAAATGGAGACCAGCAGCTGTAGTACTTATCTATGGTCCTGTCTGCATAGTTGGACAGTCACTCAAATGTCACCAGCTGGTCCACTGCCAGTAACAATTCATTTATGGTAGGGACCTTTGAAGATCTCCATATACAGAAGAGGAGTCTCTTGGTGGCTACCCCTACTGTGTTGGCCCATTGTACCCGGTGATGAGTTTTTGGGGTCTGTTCCAGACAGAAACCAAGTAGTAACAAAAGGGCATCAATGGGAGGGTCAGGGCCCATTATTTCCTTGTATATTGATATCACTTGTCACTAGAAGGGCTAAATTACTTGGCAATCCTCTAGTATATGATATCTGTGGGGACCTGCTTGGTTGCAGCACCAGCACTGTTCATGACTTGTCAGTCCCATGGATTTCATGACTTGGGAGTGTGGTACCATTTTAGCAAGGTTTTATTTAGGACCAAGCAACTTCTGCCATCCCTACCTGTTCTGCATAACTGGTCCCAGCAGTGAGCTCATTGTGAGTCAGATATGAGGATGCCTAGCTCTGCTTGCCATTGATTCCATGCCTTTTGAGAGGGGTCTGGCTGTGCATCCCAGATGGCCCCATATATGTTGCTGGCTCTCCCTTTGAAAAATTAAAACTCATGCATTTATGAATGATGCAACTATATCTGAGGGTTGTGGCCTAGTTGCTGAATCACATCCCTAATCTATAAATATTACCAAAAATCCTTTTTCAGAATTTGATAGCAATCTACGAAGGCTGAAAAGGAATCTGTTAGGTTCAGACCTGGAATATATAGATCCTAGACTATACTGATGCCCTGTAACCTCCAGTTATTCCAGTGGGTAGGTGTACCTCCTATCATTATTCTTGGGTTCCTCTGTTAGATATGTGTGCAGTTTGACAAAGTATTTGGAGGAGATCGCCATTGTTGGGGAAGGCCATGATCTGCCTCTTGCTTTGGTATATAGGGTCACTGCTGGAAGTAAACCATTCATTAGTGCTGCTTCAATGTCTAACAACTCTGGAGTAAATTCTGTGTATTCTGAGAACCAGCTGGTAGTCTGGGATGATAGATAGGCTATATGGTAGCCATGAAACCAGGCTTCAACATCTTCACCTAATGCCCTTGGAAGTTAGAAGACTTAGGGGTGACTGTCTCACGCTTCATAACATTCAAAAAGACAGCACATTAATGAATCAATGTGACGTTTTACCTAACACAAGAAATTTAAACTTAAGAGCACATAACAAACAATTTGAGCTTCCTATGACCAGTACCAAAAAAGGGAAAAGTACTTACATAGAATTTGATGGCAGATAAGGACCGCTTGGCCCACCTAGTCTGCCCATTTCCCTACCTAACGGATAAGCTGCAGATCCTAGTTAACCAACAGCCTACTTCCTCCTACTCCCCCACTAGAATTGACTTATGTCTGTCCCATGCATTCGTGAATTTCCCCACTATTTTTGACTCTACAACCTCCTCAGGAAGGCCGTTTCATGCATCTACAACCCTCTCAGTGATGAAATACTTCCTCACATTACCTCTGAGCCGTCCCCCCTCTATCTTCAAATTGTGCTCCCTTGTTCTTGCACATCTCTTTTTCTGAAAGATGCTACCCTCTTTTACTTTGTTGATTCCCTTGAGGTATTTGAAAGTTTCTATCATGTCCCTCCTCTCCCTACTTTCCTCAAGGCTATACATTTTAAGCTCCTTTAGTCTTTCTTCATATGTCTTCTGGTGCAGACCCTGCACCATTTTGGTTGCCTTCCGCTGGACAGCCTCCACCCTGTCTATGTCTTTGTGGAGATGGTGTCTCCAGAACTGTACACAGTACTCCAGATGTGGTATTACCAACTGTCTGTACAGAGGGCCAACAACTTCCTGTTTTCTACTGTTGATGCTTCTCCCTGTGCATCCCAGTATCCTCCCAGCCATCCTTACTGCCTTCTCACATTGCTGGCCCACCTTGAGGTCATCTGATATGACTACCACAAGGTCCCTTTCCATTTTTGTTGTTGTCAGTATTTTACCCCCCATTGTGTACTCTTCCCCTGGGTTTTTGTTTCCCAGGTGCACTACTTTGCACTTCTTTGCATTGAATCTAAGCTGCCATACATTTAACCATTCCTCCAGCCTTGCCAAGTCCCTTCTCATCCTTGCCACCCAACCTTGCGTATCAGCCCTGCTGCAGATCTTTGTGTCATCTGCAAAGAGACATATTTCCCTTCCAGTCTCTCTGCAATGTCACTTATAAAGACAATAAAAAGGACTGGCCCCAGTACTGAACCCTGTGGTACCCCACTAGTAATCCCCCTTTCTTCACTGTGGACTCCATTTACTATTACCTGCTGTGTCTTGTTGTCCAGTCAGTGTTTTACCCAGACTACCACCCTGGGACCCACTCCCAGGCTGGCTAATTTGTTTATTAATCTTTTGTGCGGAACTGTGTCAAATGCCTTGCTGAAGTCTAGGTAAGCCATGTCCACAGCCCCTCCCTGGTCTACTACTTTGGTCACCCAGTCAAAGAAATCAATCAGATTTGTCTGACATGACCTTCCTGCTGTGAATCCATGCTGCCTTGGTTCCTGTGCCCTGCTGGCCTCCAGGTACTCAACATTTCTTTCCTTCAGAAGTGATTCCATTATTTTCCCTACCACTGAGGTCAAACTGACAGGTCTATAGTTTCCTGCCTGCCTTGCTCCCACTTTTGTGAAGAGGATTTACATCCACCCTCCTCCAGTCCTCAGGTACCACACCATCCTCCCATGATTTATTAAAAAGGGTAGTCGGGGGGGTGCTGATGAGCAGCTAACAAGACAGATGCATGTCTCATCACTCCATGCTGACAGCTGAAAATAATAGTAAAATTAAAGATCTAAAATACCTAGTTGCAACTTAAACACAGCAGCAGTAAGTGTCGGAAGGGGCCATGGATGAATTTCTAACCCCCAATCCTGCCAGATGTCAGTGGCTTACAGGCAAAATTAATGAAAAGGCAGTGGTGAGTGGCTCAGGAGAAAGTGTAGGCCTGGTCTCGCTTTCCACAGCTGAGGATGCCACACTCGTCCGGGAGCTCACCAGTTAAGTCATCGCAGCATTAGAGCCACGCCTGACAAAATTGGAGGGCAAGCTTGACTCCTGTCTGCAAGAAGTGCCAGAGCAACAGACTCAGCAAGGGAATCAGTTAGCAGAGGCCAAGAAGCGAATCTCACACCTGGAAGATGAATTACTGCAAGTCCCAGGGCAGGTGCTAGCCCTTCAGAAAGAGCTCGAGGAGTTTAAAGAAGCTTACGACTACTGAGAAAACTATGATAGGCATCTTAACCTACATCTTAGAGGGCTGCCAGAAGGTCGAGAGGGAGAGGGAGCTCTGGATTTTTGTAGTCGAGTGTTACCTGAGCTGCTGGCCTTACAACCAAAAAATGGCAGCATAAAGCTGGAGCACACACACAGGGCCGTAATGCCACAGCCTCCAGCAGACCAGCCCACAAGGCAACTCTTCATGAGGTTTCACAACTTTCAGGATCATGAGCAAATTTTAAAAGCCTATAGGGAGAAGGGCACACTCAGCCATGAAGGCACTCTCCTGTATATCTCTCAGGATTACTCAGCACGGCTCCTTAAGAAAAAGAAAATATTTAATTCTATTATGGCACTGCTGAGGGTACTGAAAGTGGAAAACTTCCTTGTGTACCCTGCTACATTGAAAATACAACATGAGGGTAAAAACTTTTCTTTCTGGGAGGTGGAGAAGGCTGAGGACTTTGTGAAGATGATCAAGCGGAAAATGGGATGAGGTGAAGACGGAGTGGGCGACTTGGATGCATTTTTGCTGTGGTTTATTGCAAGTTGGTTATTTTTGCTCTTCTATTCTAAACTTTAAGTTTGGAGGGCTGGCATGTTCTTGGCCTCCCACAGTTTTTTCTAGTTAAATAGAAGATAGGGGCCTATGGGTGTTCAGAAGGACTCGGATGAAGATGGATTAATGTACTGATTCAAGACTAAGTAACCCTCCAATATCAGGAACTAGTCAGGAGGACAATGGCTTGATGAGAGGGAGAGACTGACGCACCATTTGGCCCTAAAGAGTCAGCCCTGTTAGAATTGCGTGGCCAACAGAGAACTACCATCAATTGGGGTGCGGCCACTCCGAAAACTGAACAGTCTCTTCTTCCTCTGTGTGTACTAGCAGGAAAGCGGGCACTGTGTGTGTGTGTTCAATGGCACGGCCTGATCTCTCCTGGGCCTGCATGCTGTGGGGGGGGGATAATATTTATTGTAATTCAACAGGAAGCGCTCTGGTTGCACTAAGTTAGCACTGATATGTGTTGGGGTTCATGCTGGATTATATGATGAATTAGGATTATGGTCTTGGAGGCTTGGGGGCGACTAGGGCTACAATTTGTAGTAGAAGTAGGCATAGAATCTATAGATTGAGGTGTGGACGGACAGGGGATAACATACCTCGAAAAAGTAATTACTGGCATTCTGCAGGGGAAGTGGAAAGTGGGGTATGTTCATAAGGGGGAAATGGTCCAGTCGGGGGAATAGTAGGCTGTCTGCAGTAAACATGAAGCAGCTGGAGGGGTATCGCCCAGTGGGATGGCTCGGCTGGAGGGTGGAACGACAAGGCGCAATTGTCATCTGGAGGGACCATACAGACACTTGTGCTAGAATGGCCATTAGTGTCACGGGGAGTAGTAACAAGGAGATTGGAAGTGGGGGATCTTTGGAGGCAAAGTAGTATCACTTGGGGGGTTGGGAATTTGTTGAATGGGAGAGCTGAGATGGATCAGAATATGGGGAGGGAGAGAGGGGGAGAGAGATGCCTGGAGGGTGAGAAGCAGGGGGGAGGGCGGATGGGGTGGGAATAAGGGGGGTGAGTGATAGGAATTTTAAGTAAACTAGGAGGGAGATTGGGATAATTTGTGTTGTTCTTTCAATAGGTGTTGTTGTTATGCTTACAGATGCAGTTGATGGTGTGTTTGATAATCTTGATATAAGGTGCAAATGGGGTATGGGACACTGGGCAAACCACTCTGATATGTGGAGAAGAGATGTCTGGTTGTTCCAAAAAGGAGGCAAGAGGGAAACACAATGAGTTAAGTATGGCTAGTATACAAAATATAAACATTGTCTCATGGAATGTTAAAGGCAGGCAAGTCCAATAAAGAGAACATCTCTCCTGACTGCTCTTAGAAGAGCAGGGGCACAGGTGGCACTATTGCAAGAAACCCACCTCACGGATGCAGAACATGCCAAACTAGTTCAGACCTGGGTGGGAAAATGTTACGCTGCATCCTTTTCCTCCCACAAGCGGGGAGTGGCAATTTTATTGCACAAAAGTCTCCCATTTAAAGTTAAAAGGATAGTTAGAGAGCTGGAGGGTGGTAGGTATGTTTTTTTCTCTGGACTTCTGAATGGGGAACAGATAACATTCGGGTGTGTATATGCCCCAGCTGTACATGAGCCACAGTTCTATGTATCATTGTTGGACCTGCTATTTAAAGAGCAATTTCCTGGGCTAATCTTGGTAGGGGACTTCAACTGGACGATGGATGCAAGTATGGGTCACTCAGAGGGAAAGGGGAGAACATCAGAAAATATGTGTCAATGGCAAATAGGGTTAGCAGACCTGGACCTGGTGTATGGATGGCAAACGGTTAACCCTCGGAGCCAGAGAGTACACATTCTATTCTAATCCACACAAGATGAGGTACCGAATAGATTATATTTATATGCCCAGAAATTGGTGTGATAGAATTCAGGATATTTTTCACAGCCCTATTCATATATCTAACCATGATATGGGGGTCTTGAAAAAGAACAGTGATAGGAGGAGGGAAGAACCCCAACAATGGAAATTCCCCACAAACATGGTAAAAACAAGGATTTTAGAGGCTATTTGGAAGACCAGTGGCGGTACTATGTTGAAACCAGTATGGACCCAGATATCTGTAAGGTAATTTTTTGGGAGGCTGGGAAGGCTTACATGAGGGGAGCTACAATAGCATATATGGCCAGAGTGAAGAGACAGAAAAGGAAAAAGCAATAGGACCTGGAGCAACAGGAAAAAAGAGTGGTGGGAGGGGAGCAAGGAGAGCTAGTAAAGCTGCTGGCAACAGTGCAGGAAGCCCTGAATGCGATGCTCAGGGAGGAGGCAGAAAGGACCTGCTTTTTCTGTCAGCGCCAAGTATTTGAATGGGGGAACAAACTGGGTCCGCTATTAGTGTGGCTGATGAAGGGGGGTAGATGTACAACATGCATTCTGGTGGTTCGGAATAGGGAAGGACGGATGTGTACAGACTTGAAGGATATCAGGGGCTGTTTTAAATCCTTCTATGAGACATTGTATAGGGCAGAATATAAGGTGAAGGAGGTGGAAATACAGGAATTTCTTAACAATTTACAGCTGCCTAGGGTCTTGGACATGCAGAAAGAACAACTGAGCCAGGGTGGAAATCTTGGGAGCGATCCAGAAACTGCAACAAGGAAAAGCAAGTGGGCCAGATGGCTTCCCAGTGGAGCATTATAAATTATTGGGGGGGGGTCAATTGACGGATACACTGTGTGGGATTTTTGCAGTAGAGGAGGGAGAGGGAACCCTAGACTGCCCCAGACCTTTTATGATGCCACTATATGCTTACTGCCCAAACTGGCTAAAGATGGAAGCAACTGTGCCGCATATAGACCCATTTCCCTGCTAAACTGTGATCTTAAAATATTAGCAAAAGTGCTGACTACTAGATTGGAGGGGATCTTGCTGGACTTGATTCGCTCAGACCAAACTGGGTTCATTAAAGGCCATCAATAATATCACAATATGTGCCAGTTACTTAACGCTATAAGGTTAGGTAGTCAAGGGCAGGAGAAAGTGGGTATTGTATCCATGGATGCAGAGAAAGCATTTGATAGGGTGGAATGGGACTACTTGTTCCAGGTTATGGCTTGGTTTGGTCTGAGTGACTCTTATGTGGGGTGGGAAAGGTAATGTAAGAGAAACCTACAAGTGAGAATATTGGTGAATGGAGACCTTTCAGAGCAGTTTAGTTTAGAAAGAGGGATGAGACAGGGGTGCCCCTTGTCGCCCCTCCTGTTCACCCTTGTGATTAACCCCTGGTGGTGCGCCAGAATGAGCAGATGGAGGGAGGGGGGATTCTGTGCATAAAGTCACTTTATACGCAGACAACATGCTCCTGTTTATTAGAAACCTACAGAGGTCCATGGTGCTGCCATTATCTCTTATAGATAAATTTGCCAGTTTCTCTGGCTATAAGATTAATCTGGAGAAGTCTGAAATGATGGGTTTCCCCGAAGGAGACAGTGAGGTGGTGCAACTAGGGCTGAAGGGAGTACAGAATGGGTTCACATATTTGGGGGTACAAGTTGGCAGGGGACTTGTCTCCCTATATAGATTGAACTACCTTCTCTTGTTAAAGACTATCACGGCTGACGTCAGGAGATGGGCGCAGCTCCCAGTATCATGGTTAGGGAGGATAAATTTGATTAAAATGAATATTCTTCCCAGTATCCTGTACCCAATGCAGATGATGCACTTGGGATTAACTAAGGGGGGTATAAAAAGGGTAGAAAAATTGTTTCATTTAGAGGGGAAAAAAGCTGAGAATTCATTTACAAAGATTAAAAGTGAATAGGAGTAGAGGAAGACTCAATTTTCCAGACCTTGGACACCACTATTTGGGAACCCAGCAGCAGTGTGTGGCAGACTGGGTACATCAACCACCTGTTGCTAGCTGGCTGAATTTGGAACAGAGGGGAATACCAGGGAGACTCACTGCATATTTACATAGCAAGGGACTGTTGGCATATAGAGCAGTAGGCAGTATAGCGCAGTGGTCTAAGGCTCTGAGCTGCAAATTTGGTGATATCCAGCAGACCAGACCTGGGTTTGAATCCCACAGCTTCCACTTGCATACTGTGTGACCCTGAGCAAGTCACTTAACCTCCTTGTGCTCCCAGGTTGCTCCTGTAAAAAAGCTTTCAGCTTAGTGTGCTATACCTGGTTAAACAACTAAATAAAAAAAAAAAAAAAAAAAGAGCAATGGTCAATTGCAACCTGTTGGTGGAGGCAGTGCTGGAGGCCTGGGGACAGCTCAAAAGGCTAAAAGTGATAAGTGAAGGGGTGACTTTGCTGTTGCCAGTAGCTGAGAACCCATTCTTTTTGTCTGGCCTAGAAGATGCAGGTTTTAAGGAGTGGAACGCAAAGGGAATAAATAGTGTAGGACAGTTGGTAGCAAAGGGAGAAATGTGTACATTTGAGACAATGAAACAAAGCCTACAGTTAGAAGGGCAGCACCTGTATTGGTACATGCAGGTCTGAGCATTTGTGGGAAAATTAGATAGAGAAGTCCGGAATAATCTGCAGACTGACCCAGTAGAACAGCTAGTATACCAGGCCAAGAAAGACCCTAAGGGTTTTCTGGGGAAAGCTGCGAAAAGGGGTAAACAAGGGTTGCCTGACATGACGGGAAATACAAAGGCCCTTTGGGAAAGAGATCTGGGGCTTGGCATATCTGAGGAAAACTGGAAGGTGGTTCTGCATGTGCCAGAAGTTATCATGGTTTGTAACAAGTTCAAAGAGGCCTTTTTCAAGTTTTTGCACAGGTTATATTACCCACCGGCCATTGTGCATAAAGTACAACCCCTGGTATCCCCCATGTGTGGGAGGTGTGGGAGAGGAAGGGGCAACTACATTTATTGTTTCTAGACTTGCTCAGTTTTGGTGAAATTCTGGGAGGAAGTGACAGAAGAGGTGGCACAGATGGCAAGCACACCACTACAGAGGAATCCACTTACATGCCTGTTTGGGGTGGAGGTGAAAGAGGAGAAGGAGTGCGTTCCACTGCCCAGGGGGATGAGAACATTGTTTGTGCTGGCACGCCATTGTATTCAGAATTCTTGGGTCTCCAACATTAAGCCCACAGTCTTACAGTGGTGCCAGTTGATGATGTGCTGTCTTGCCCTGGAAAGATTAACATTGGTTGTTAGAGATAGGGAGGAGACCTTCCTATGAGGCTGGACTCCTTTCCTGTCCTCGCTGAGTGTGGCAGAGGAGATGATGCTGAGAACTGGCCTGAGCCCGTGAAGCATGGGATAATGCAATAGAGGTTTTGACCTAAGTGCTAGGCACATTTATGGGTGCTGTTTGGAATTGACACAATAGATTGTCTGTAAAGTGATTGCCCCATAGGACCCCATAACATGACATAAAATAACATAAAATAATGCAATAAGATTATATGTTATAATGTACTGTTTTTGATTTATGGAGAATATGGTTATATCTAATGGGCACTAGGTCAAAATGTTGCACGGCAGAATGCCATGCGACTTAATCATGTTGCACGATTTCTTCATTTCTTACCCCCCATTATGGGGAGCTCCACCCCCAGATGCCCCCACTTAGGATTCTAACTCTGGGGAGGTTCAACACAGAGAGCGCACAGGTCCAGGGTTTGCGCATAATGCCGTACGCTATTAAGCGTACGACATTATGACCCGGTAGTTATCGAATGTACCTCATTAATTGCATCTATTTGTTTGACTCTTGTTTGTCTGTATCTGCTTATGTGTTGTTGTTTGTATTATTTATCTGAAAACTGAATAAACAGATTATGCAGAAAAAAAGGTAGCCAGTGGTGTCACTAATTCTTCCCTTAGATCTTTTAGAATTCTGGGGTGACTCCCATCAGGTCTCATTGTTTTACCCACCTTCAGTTTTAACAGTTCTTTCAGAACCCTTTCTTCAGTGAGAGGACTAATATCAACCCCCCCATCCAGAGTGCTTCTATTGACTGGATTAGGTATATCCCCCTGCTTTTCCATTGTGAATACTGAGCAGAAGTATTCGTTCAGTATCCCTGCTTTTTCACTGTCGCTCTCTGCCCAACAACCTTCCTCTTTATTCGGCCTCAGTATCCCTGCCTTAGTCTTTCTTTGCTCCCTAATGTACCTATAAAAGGTTTTATCCCCCTTCTTAACCAAGTTGGCTATCATTTCCTCAGTTTGGGCCTTTGCTATTCTGACTGCCTTCCCCGCTTCCTTCTGCTTTAACTGGTACAGTTCTCTGTCCTGCTCCTTCTGTGTTTCCTTATACTTCTTGAATGCTATCTTTTTCTCCCTTACCTTCTCCATCACTTCCTTTGAGAACCGTAGTGTTTTTTTTCTTTTGTTTTGATTTGTTTCCATCACACAAAGGCTTGTTTCCTCTGTGATGGCAGTTTTGATGTTTCCACATTGTTGCTCTACCCCACCTTCTTGCCTGTTTGCTAGTGATTTTCTAAGGCACTCTCCCATTTTGACAAAATCAGCCCTCCTGAAGTCCAGTACCTTCACTTTCGTATGGCTTGACCCTACAGCTAAGTTTATCGTGAATCACACTGTTTGGTGGTCGCTTGTTCCCAGATGGCTACCCACTTCAAGATTGAAGATCCTCTCCCTGTAGTCATTTGAGAGTACCAGGTCTAAGATTGCTCCCTCCCGAGTAGGTTCCAAAACTAGCTATCTGAAGCATGCCCCCTGTAGGGCATCGAGAATGGCCCTGCTCTTGGATGTGGCTGCAGCAAAGGTGCTCCAGTTAACATCTGGCATATTCAGGTCCCCCATCAGCAATATCTCCCCTTTCTCTGCCATCCCAAAGATGCCTTCTATCATTTCCATGTCCATTTCCTCCCCTGGAGACGGAAGTCTGTATACAACATCTGTGCACATTGTGAAGCCATTTCCAGTCTCAATGGTGACCCACAGTGCCTCTTCTCCTCCTCCCTGTTTACTCTTTACTTCTGTTGCTTTGATCCCTTCCCTTACATAGAGAGCTACTCCTCCTCCTCTTCTTCCCTCCCTGTCCCTCCTGTAGATTGTGTACCCTGGTATGTTGACATCCCAGTCATGGATCTCTATGTACCATGTTTCTGTGACTGCCATGACATCCACACATCCCTTTTCCATCAAGGCCATCATTTTGGGGAGCTTTTTACCTAGACCATGGGCACTGGTACTCATTACCCTCAATTTTGTATGGCTTTATTTCTTTTTGCCCCATCCCTGTCCTTACTGCCTTTGTCTTTTTCTCCATTTACCCCTGCTCTTCTCCCTATTGACTGCTCTTTTTGGTGTTTACCTCACTAACTACCCTGATTTTTTGGAGGGGCTAGGGTTTCCCTACTCCTTTTCAGTGCCTCCCCCTTGGCTAGTTTAAATGTTTGCCAATTAAACATTTAAACCTGTCACCTAGGATCCTGGTTCCCCTCCTGGATAGATGAAGACCATCGCACCTTAGGCCTACATCCCTCCAGGTGGAGCCCCAGTCCCCAATGAAGCCAAATCCCTGAGCTCTGCACCAGTTTATCAACCAGTCATTGAATCCCATGGTGCAGAGTACCCTAGCCTCATCCATGCCATAGACAGGTAGCACATCCAAGAAGGTTACCATGAGTGCTACTTGTCTAAGGCCCCTCCCCAGCTCCATAAACTCCTGTTGCACTGCTCTGATCCCATTCTCAGCCAGGTCATTCATCCCTAGGTGGATAATGACATCCAGCTCACTCCCCCTTGCAGCTACTCCCATAATCCTGAGGATTCATTTTCTGTCCCTCCAAACCATGGCACTGGGAAGGCACCTTGCCTCCCTTTCCCCTCCCTCCTACAGTTCTACCCCCTAACAATTGAGTCCCCCACCATGAGTTGTTTCCTTCCACTGTGCAGTCCTGTGCCACCCTCCTGTGGGTCTCCTTTGTGGAGATCCCCACCATCCTCCTTCTTGGTCCCAACTATGGGTACCTCCATAGATGAACCATGCTCCACCAGAGTGTGAATTAATTGTGGAGAGGCACAACTGGAGGGATTTGCCTCTGTTCCACCACCCTCACCCTCCTTGAGCCCACCGTGGTCCAACCACTCCTCTTTCTTGGCAACCTCTGAGGTAGTGACGGTGGCCTGGGTGATCCCTGGGTTTCCTGAATCCTTGCCAGGTCAGCATGAGGATGAACAACCTCCTTCCTCAGACCAGAGAGGTGCCTGCAAATAGGGCAGCAACACAGTCTCCAGAATGTCTCCCAGAAGACTGCTGCTCCACAGCCAGTGCATTGCACCACTCCCCAAATGTCTGTGTCCCTTCCTGTTACAGATTATTTTCTTTTTTTTTTTGTTCTTATTTTAGTGTGTGCAAGCTTGTGAGTGTCTCTACCCTCTATTCAGTGTGCTGTGCCCTTAAGGATATGAACAGGTGTATGTTGTTAGCAGTTTTAGGGAAGAGATGTCAGAACCCCTGCTATAAAGGAAGTTCTGCACTTGGGAAGGGTGGGGTGAAGGGCAGGGTGGGTGAGGTAAACCAATGCCATCCAGAAACAATCAACTACAACTCTGACCCTCCACTCCAAGGAGTGCCTTCCTTCCTTTCAGACACCAATTTCACAGAGGTTAAGTAACAATTCTAGTCACAAATGACTGTAAATATCTCCCAGCTACAGTTCCTCACTGGCAAATTAAAGTTAAACTAAGAAAAGTCAACCCCAAAAACAGAATCAATACTAGTTACTTACTCAGGTCCAAAAAGTAATAATTAAATTCAGTGTAGTCTAGAAAATAACCTCCTTGATTTAAGGAAGCTTTGGATGCTTTCTCTGTCCCTCTCTCTCTCTCTGTCTCACCTTAAGATCAGTGTCATTCTGGAACAAACTTCTTAAAGAATTAGTTAATATAACAGACTCAGTTAAATTCAAGAAAATGTTACATAAATACCTGGGATTCTAGGCGTGCCCCACTCAGTAGTGGGGGATGGACTAGATGGGTTTAGGCCTAATTCTGCCCTACTTTACTAAGTACAAAGTACAAAGACCCCATCCCACCTTACTCCAATGACCATGCAGCTTTGCTTAGCTATAATGTGGTGGTTTACCCTCCCCCCATAAATGGCCTATTGTTTTGTCTATTATGTTGAACATTTGTGTGGTATGCTAACAGTGAGATGGGCTAGTAGGTGGAAAAATGTTAGGGCTATGATGAGTGTTATGGCCTCTAGATTGCCCACTAATGAGATGTACAAGGCCTTCCCTCTTTCCAGATCTATTTTTGTGGTGACAAGGAGGGGTTCTGGGTTTATAGATATAGTTTTATATATGTGCCTGTGCAATATAACCCCCAGATGTGTGATGATCTCCTCCACCCACTTGAGTCCCAGTGCTCTAAAGGATTCCGGGAAGCAGCTGGTATTCAGGGGCAGGACCTCTGTTTTTGGACTATTGATCTTTAGCCCAGAGACTGCTGTGAGTTTCTGGAGGAGAGAAAGTATGTGGGATACAGAATGGTGGGCATCAGACATTGTGTAGGTCATCTGCATATAGGAAGGTTTTATAATTTATCTCCCCATCTCTGATCCCTTTATATTATTCTGACCCCTAAAGGCAATGGTCAGTGGCTCAGTTGCTAGCACAACTAGCAGGGGCAATTGGGGGTACCCCAGTCTGTGCCTTTCTGTTGTGAGGACAGAGACTACCAGCAAAGAGTACATGAGATGAACCAAGTCCCAAAACACAGGGCCAATAATCAGTTTTGCCAGAGTGTCCAAAAGGTATGACAGTTTGACCAAGTTGAAGCTCTTCTTGAAATCTACTGCCATCACAGCTGCAAGGCATTGTTGACCTTTAGAAAATGGGTTAAAGTAATTCAACCTTCTGATTGGCTGAGGCACTTCTCTAGCTGGGCATCTATCATATTATAGATGCCCAGCTATTAAAAGTACCAGCCCAGCCAAACCCATCACCAGAATGCTGCTGCCCACCCTCATCTCTAATTGGCTAAAAACCTCTCTTACCTTTTCAAATGTCCACCATTTTTTTGTCTCGCTAACCGAGACATACTTGCCCCCAATGCTATGTAATTTAACTGCCACAATCTCCCCTGTCCCATCATTTTTTTATACACAAGAATAACAGAGAGCTAATGGTGCTCTTGCTCCTCACTCCTCCCTCCTGCACGTACCTGCTCACTCACACTCCTAAAATCAAGCTTGTAAATAACTGTTGTACCTAAACTCCTCCACATCACACAAATCAACAGTACTGCATCTGATATGAACCATATTTAAGATAACAAACATCCATTTCCAGTGACCCCCGATACTGCATAGTACAACTCAGCTCCACTGCTCAATCATTTGTATTCCACGTTCTCAAACAAAAATTCAAACTGCATGCCCGCCCCCATCAGACAAGAGCCATCTCTCGCACACCCTGTATAATCAAAAAAATCACTGTGACTGAAATTTCTTCTCTTCTTCTTACCACTCTCTGACCACAGTCCTTCTCTACCATAACTGTCTCGATGAGCATGTCAGTTTCTGAAAAGAAAGGAATCGTACTGGGATGAGTGACAGCTTCACCTACTTACCTAAAAGACAGAGTATTGGCCAGATTGCGCCACCACAAGTCCCAATGCAGATCCAAGTCCAGAGCTGGTAAACAAGCTAGTGGCAAAAGCGCTGCCCATTTCAAATGCAAACACAACCTTTAGAAAGCTACTGTGTTAAAATTGTAAAAATAATTATGATTTAGAGCACACTGGCTCCCAAATGTGTAGCACTGCCACGTCCATCTTATTTCTCCCCTCAGGGTGCGGTTACCTCTGTTCCTGCAGGCTTTTGAATAATATTTTAAATGTAGACCCCTTTCCATTCATTTAAGCCGCGGTGTGGCTTACTCTTATGATTTGCCTCCTTACTTCTCCTGTTCATTCTCCAGTGTTGTTGGTGATCATGGGGGGGGGGTCAGAAGCATGAGATTCAACACACGGGGTGGGTGGAGAACCAATGCCAGGATCAATATGGGACTCTGGTGCTTCAGGCATGAAGGTACTGCTGCGACCATATACAAAACTCAAATCTAACAAAAACTCAAGGAAAAAAATCCTTTGTTTTCTGCGACTACTGTTGCTTTCTGTTCAAACTCCCTTACATCTCGCCGCATGCTCCTGGAGTATCCCTACAAAGCTGCTTCACATTCAGGATGCTCAGCAATAATTAAAAAAAAAAAAACATTCATTCACAGGTCGGCTCCTCAGTTTTGGTGGCAGCTAGACTGCAAACAGACAGCAACAGCAGTCACGGGGGGTTGGGAGGATAAATTCATAGGAATGGATGGGGGTGGAGCAACACAAGAAGCAACAGCACCAAAAAAACAGAGGGACTACTTTACCAACAACAGTTTTTCTTCTATTTTTTTTTTTAATTTTAAACTCATTTCCTCAGTTATTTAAATATTTAATTGAACCTGATGCATATGACCATTTTCTAAGCACAATAATACCCTCCAGGGTGGGTGGTTTGGGCAATGCCAGACCTTCCAGTGGCTATAAGGCCCTCTGCCTGCGGCGTCGGGCCTCACTATGCCCCTGGGCGATCCGGTATTGCCCAAAACCGCCCACCCTGGAGGGTATTATTGTTTGCTTAAGGAACAGGGTCATTTAGGGGTCTGAGATGGTCCAAGCTAATACAGCCTTTAAAGAGGGACTACAGTCAAATTTTCTGGCATCAATAAATTTCAGAATTTGGATTAGTATAGCCCCAATCAGCCTCATGCCAAAAAGAAGATCTCTGAGTTACTTTGTTTAAACGTTACAAGTCATTTTACAACCCTAAATTCACTGCCTTTTCAAAAAAAACATTTTCAGTGAAGAGCCAAGATGATGTCACCTCCAGAACTCAGAGTCTAGTCTTACCTGTCAGCAAGCTTATAGAACCTGTTTCTTCAAAGGTTACAGTTCATGTGTTTTCACAAGTAAAGCAGGCAGCAGTATTCAAAAAACATTGCTATAAAAAACTGCATGTTTCAGGTTTTGTAAAAAAGTTGACAAATGTGTATTGTTTTATTTATTTTGGTGCCTTTATGTTGTGGTCCTTTTCTCCAGGGTTGCAGAATGCTGAATCATAGCACACTGCAGTGAGATTTAGTTTCAGTTTATTTTTTATACTGGAAAGGCATGTGAGCAAAATTTCCTGTTTTCACTGGTGAGGTTTGCGGACTGAATAATTTTCTGATGTGGAGAAAGGCTCTGATCATTCACATCTGTCATTCAATTGGGGTGATTTCTCAGGATGGCACTTTAAAACAATTATTCTACCTCCCTGTAAATGGGGGTAGGAGAGGTAGTGCTGTTTTGAAACTTTACTATGAGTGTCTATGCAGTAGCCAACCCAGCCAACCTAGGACCAGGTATTCAAAACTCTGCCCTGGGGCAAAATTGGCACTGCATGGCAGGCAAAATTAGCCCAGAACCATTTGCACACCATATTCAAAGGAATAGTCCCGGGGCTAAAGGAGTTGAATATAGCGTGCAAATGAAGGCATGCAAACAGGGCTGAGAGTGCAGTGCAACAATAGCCCAGCAAATAAGACCACACTGAATATAGCAACCAAGAGCAGTGCAAACTGCAACAGCGGTCCAGTGCACACAAAGGTGGAGTGAGGTAAGGTTGAACAATGTGGGCAATGTGTGTGCTTGTAAAACAGTGGAGCACAACAACAGCAAACAACAGTGTAGGCCAAATACTGCAGGACCATGTAATGGAACATTACAATATTGCACAGCGTTGATACGTTTGCACGGTGCTGACATGTTTGCCAAGCACAATCCTGTTTGTCTGGTGCTAAAGTTTGCTATAGTCAAAACTGCAATGCAAATTAGCCTACTCAGGCAATCCATAGGCAAACAGCCACATTAGCATCTCATTATAGCCTGCTTTGCATGTGGATTGCTCGGTGCTATAACATGGTGCACACACACAGCTCCACCTGTTGGGCTGACTAGAATTACAGGTCCGTAGCCACATTTCTTTCTGTGCCCACAGCTCCACCTGTAGGCCTGACTGGTATTACAGGTCAGTTGCCACATTCATTGTGTGCTCACAGCTCACAGCTCACAGAACATTAGCTGTAATCTTGGTTTGGACACAGATGCAAAGACTACTGTGGCCCAGGGGAGTAGCACTACAGGAACGAGAGGTCATGCTGCATGCCAGAGGCAAACGGTTGTTGCTGCCACATTATTTATCAGACAGTACAGTAACATAGTAGGTGATACTGTAAGGTACACAGCAATGCCTACAGTGTGTCAGGCAACAGTGACTGGTGCTATTCCCTCACAGTGACAAGCACAGCTGGAAGGTGTGGTCTGACAGCGGATACCACAGTCATACTGTCCTGTGACCCTCATGTACTGCACCAGTGGCATGGGATCCCACACTACCATACACATGGCTGTCAGTGTGTGTGGGGATCCTGTACAAGTGAAGGGTATATGCCTCGGGGGGCACACATACCATCATACTAGCACATTGCTGTCAGGAGCAGTCTCATCAGTGGACATGTGCACTGTGTGGATGGCCCCAGCCAATACTTACTATGTGTTGCAGCTTGGCCACCTGTACACCCTCCCTTCAACACCCTCCATTCCCCCAGTGCAGCATGTGTCTGCTGGACTGTGTTGGTGTACCCCAGTGGAGGAACTGAAGGTGTGTGCTGCATGGACACACTGCATGGTGTCCACTGGGTGCCAGAGCACCCACTAATGCCCCTGCCCGTTCACTCGTCCCACCCTCCCAGTTGAGCATTGTTCCCTATTACCTCCACTTGCCGTAAACCTTTTGCTGCTGTTGCCGTCTTTTGCCGTAACCCCCTGTCACCCTTTCTCCACTTGCCGTCTTTCGGCTCCACCGACTAGGCCACAGGTTGGAACTTTGTATCGCCGCTGCCGTATTTGCCCGGCTTTCTTTTAACCCTCAATCCCCTCCCTCCTCTCTCCCGGACATCCCTCCTCTACTCCCTCCTACCTCCCTATTCCTGCCACCGCCTCTCTGTCCTTATATTCTTAGCCATTTCTTTATCCCCCCCCGTTTTGGCCCCTTGCCCCTCTATCCTTCCCTCTATCCTTTCCTCACCTCCTCACCTTCCCCCTTTTGTCATTTTCCATCTTGTTTCTGGCTTACCCCTACACCTATCCTCTCCCCTTTCCTAGGTCCTTCAATGCACTTTATGTATGCGCTCAATGGAAAATGTCCTTGAAATATATTTTGCCTTGTATTTTCCTTTGTCATTCATTGTATCCTGCCATATGTATCTTCCTGTATTTCTGTGCATCATGTATTTTTGTTATCCTTACTGTATCGTTATGTTCTGTAATTTTACCTCCCGGGTCGTGCCTGAAAATAGTCACTTGCTGGCTAGTGCACTTACCCGGTTAACAAAAACTAAATAAAAAATGCCTGGCAGGGCTATGACCAGTGCCAGATGACAGTGACATGGGTGGTACCATCTGTGTGCAGTATGTCTCTGCCATGTATGTGTTCTGTTCATTGTTTTTATCACCTTGTTCACCAGGTAAGCACACTGAGCCAAAGCCCATTATCAGGAATGACCCAGAGACACTAACTGTCTGGCTGAGATGCAACAGTGTACAATAAAGACATACAATGCACAACAGCACACAATACACAAATATCACATTAGGTACACATTACAATACCGTATAAATAGTTTGTTGCTGCAAGTGGTGTTCTAGCTCAGTTGTAGCATTTACATGAGTGTTCACTTCAGAGCACTGTTGGGGCATTGCATTCCACAGTTTGTGTGCCTGTACATATGGAGTGGGCCAGGGAGGCCACCTGCCCATACTAAAGCATGGGGATTGAGAGAAGATAGAGTTGCTGTCAGCATCTTTCCCAGTCCTTTTGACCTTCATGCAAAAATTACCCCATTTTGTGAAAGACAGGATGTGAAACTTACAAGAACAGGAAGCTCAGTTTCAACTACTAGGACAAGACATCTTCTAAAACAGAGCAATATTTTGTTGAGAGATTGAGGTTTAGAGCACCTCAGTCCTTTTGACTTTCATGCATATATTACCCCTTGCACTGATTCTGGAATTGCATTTCATTCATTTTGCAGAATGCAAAAACTAACTGAAGAGGACAGTAATGAAATACAATTCCAGAATCAATGCAAGAAGGGGTAATTTATGCATGAAAGTCAAAAGGACTGGGAAAGGTGTTCCTTAAAACCTATTATAAAGCAGACACTGACAAACAGCAGTGAAATTACCAACAATGTGCAATACTAGTAGCGATTCAACTTCCTTAACATATCCAGCAGAATAGTACCCCATATGGTATCAGCAGCAGCCTGAAATCATGCTGACTCAGCATTCAGCAACCCTGGAGAAATGGACTACATCAAAAAGACATTAAAAATATGAATTTGTCAACTTTGTTCCAAAACCTGAAACACACATAGTTTTATAGAACTATTTTTTGATCATTGCTGCCTCTTTCACTTGTAAAAACTATTACACATGATTTTTAAACTTTGGAGAAACAGGTCATGTAAGCTTGCTGACAGGGAAGACTAGACTGTGAGTTCTGGAGATGACATCAGCAGCAGCTCTTCATTGAAACTGGCTTTTTTGAACAGGTAGTGAAATCAGGGTTACAAAATAGCTTGTAACTTTAAAATTAAGTAACACAGAAACCCAATTTTTGGTATGTGATTTATTGGGGGCATGCTTATTCTAATTCTGCAAAGTAGTACTTTTGGCTGGAGTCCCTCAAACCCAACTGCAAAGGGTAAGCTCTGGTAACACTCCTTCTAGTCTGGAGGCTAAAACCTTTGCCAATACTTTGGCATTAGCATTAATCAGGGATATTATTTATTTAGTTATTTTTTGTTGGAAGGAGGACTAGACAATGTTTTGCCTATATTCAGCCTCATCCTGGGGAAGGGGGATACAGATGGATGCCAACTGAAATTGAAGCTGATTTTAAGCTGTTGGTGGTATTTTTTGTGAATGGGGGAAATTTGGCCAGGACACTGGGGAAATTCCCCTGGTCTTGGGAAGGGGGCGCTGTTGGCTCACTTCCTGTGATGGAGGAGCCAGATGCTGCTGAGCTGTTGGGGAAGGAGCAGCAAGTTGGAGATGTGATCTCCCCCATAACCTGCGATAACAAAACAAATGAGTTGGTTTTGTGTACACACACAACAGAGCGAGCTGAGGTCAGCTCTCTAGAGAGGGATACTGAGCAGGACATTGGTGATAACAATAATACAAAGCCCACAGATATGGAGGTTACTGAGCCTATTGTAACAGCAGATGACCAAGCACTAGAGGAAAATATTCATCTAAGGCGTCAGCAGTTGGCAACAGAATTGGCATATGAAGAAGATGTTTCTTTGCAGAAAAAGAAGGAGTTCAAAAGAAGGAGTTTAAGCAATGAAAAGTAGAGAAAAATATTTATCCAAAAATAAAATGGCCACACTATCAATCCTGGTCCACTAGCCCTGCTCATTCTTGCACTGCCTGGGATAGAATCAAATAAGCCTTCTTTACTGCCTCCATGCATGAATCAGAGCTGGAATGGACAACAGAGAAGGCATTAGTTCAAGCAGGATGGCAGCAGGATGCGCATGGAGTCTGGACTCCAGATGACTCGATGGACTTTGCGAGTGAGACCTCGCAACAGGAAAATAGCATGAGTGCAGCAGCTGGTGGAAGTACCTCTGGAACTCTACAGCAACTGAACAAGGCACACAGTAAACGGGACCTGACTGGGGTAAATTATTCATTAAGTAACCCATTTTTTGGGGTCGACCACGATGTTGCTGACTTATCTGCCCCTATTAGTTTGAAAGCACCATTTGTTTTCATGGGTGTGGCCTCAGCCCCAGGGGTTTCACTACAGACATCTGGTCACCAGTGTGATAGGACCATATCTGAGCCAACATCCCCAGGGAAGGACATACACCAGGAGCCGGGCGCACAGAGGCCAGAATGTATTGCTCCCATGCCCCAAGAATCATGGCAGGACATTGCTAGTATTCATTCTGAGAGGGCAAACTAGCATTCAGAGACTAGCCAGAAAAATGAATCAAATGAATGTCAGGCTGATTCAGAGACAGAGAATACAGGGGATCAAGACCAGGAACAATTTCATAGTGCTGCGAGCTCCAGTGAGGACGAACAGCAGGGGCAGAGGTATGGAACCACCCCCCACGATGGCCTAGATTCTCAGAGCTTTTTGACAGGATGATCCCAACGCCCAGGAGGAATGAGGCTCATTTGAGGTATGGGGGGGGGAGTTGATACATTCCCAGACATGGAATATGTTGGACGAACATTTATAAAGGACTCTTTGAAGTTTTCTCCCGGGGACGTGCATGCACTTATACATATTTCTGGTGAGGAACACTTTGACATAAGCTTTTATACCCCAATGGGGTTAGAACACTTTTGGGCTAAGTACAATCAAGTTAAATATTCCCCCCTGTGGACACCATTTATAGTGATTCCCCTGACTATGCCTTTGACAAAATGAATAACTTTTATGTTCTGGAATGAAGGGGTCAGTGTGGGACACATATACCAATGGCTCCAAAAAAAAATTGCATGGTTCTTAGTGCCCCAGAACCATTGATTCTGAACAGTTTTGGACTGGTGGATAACATTTTTGAGTGAGATTAGACCAAACTGTGGAAGGCATACGACACATTCCAAACAGTTTCTTCACTGGGAAAGACAGAGGGCTCTGCTTTTATGCAGGCCAACTTAAGGTCTGCCATAAATGTGGGGACTGTTCACATCTCACCAGTGCATGTGACAAACTACGGTGCATACTATATGGGGAATTCAACCATATTAGCACAGTCTGCACCAATGTCGCATAATGTAACCTATGCGATTCAGTTGGGCATGTTTTTCAAAAATGCCCCAGGGCATCTCATAACTGGACAGATCATTTTGATCAAGACATTCAGATTTGAGATGCCCAAAATACAGCATTATCACAAACACAGCCTAATCAAGATCCAGGGCATAGACCTACCCATAGCAAGGAGACCCCAGAATTAAATGAGACACAACGCCAGGAACAGACCCATGGGGAATGACCAGATTCAAGGGAGGCCTCTCACATGAAACCTGACATTCCACCCCCCAACGCCCTCCCTCCCTCTCCACATCAAGACATGTCCCCTCAAAAGATTGGTTGAAGCCCACCACAAGAAGGAGTGCTAGACTTAGAGCAGCCCAAACCCTTGCGGTCACAACAGAGAATAGGTATGAAACTCTTGCAAAAAACAAAAGCTGGGGGGATTTGGATTGTGATGGTTTAGATTCTGACACCTCAACGCACTCTTTTCCCCTACCAGAAGAAAAGCATGGAAGGAAGAAAAGGAAAAAAAAGAAACATTGATGACAAAAGCCTTGCTCCGAAATAAGTAATGTCCTGTACGGATCCTGACAACTTTCACCATCTAACATGGAAGCCCTCTACCTCAATTCTCTTAATGTTTGTAGCATTAAGAACTCTAGGAAAAGAACTGTGGTATTTTCAGCATTACACCAGGAGCAGGCAGACATTGTTTTTCTACAAGAGACATGGATGCAAGACACTTACCAGCTGACTCAAACCAGGAATGCTAGAGTGTGGGGACCTTCCTATTGGTCTTTTGGACTGGAAAGGGCTGATGGGGTTGGAATCTTATTTACAGGGACTAGGTTCAAGTTACAAAATCTTATTGACTTACTTCCAGGACGAGTGTTAATTTTGGATGGATTATAGAAAGAGAAACCTTTCAGACTTATTAATGTATATGCTCCACAAGTCAAAATAGACAGTCTACTAACTGGAGAAAATACAGCGATTGTTAGCAACTGCACGGACAGTAATCCTAGGGGAGACTTTAACTGTTCAATAGCTGTTGAAGACAGGGTGAATTCTGGTAAAAATGTTTTGTGACTATAATGCTCTTATTCAGTGCTTAGCTAAGGCAGGTTTGCAAGATGCCTGTGCAGTGACAGGTATGACCCCAGAAAAAAATTACTTTAGAGGAGCTTTGGCAACGAGGATAGATTTTTTTCTTTTTCCTCCCCCAACAATCAAATTAAGGAGCTTAGTACACTTCCTTGTGAATTATCAGACCATTGAAGATTACACTTAAAAATCCTTTTGGCTCCCCGCTCATCTTCACATAAAAGCAGACAGAGAGTTAATATAAATCTCTTGACAGATGTTAACATTCAGAAGGGTTTAATAGGAGAATTATTAGCTAGGAACACTGTAAGATGCTTATATGATTCAGCAGAAGACTGGTGGGAAGATACCAAAAAAATAATTAGAACCTGGTAGCAAAGACAAGGAGCAATAAAACAAAATGAGACATTTTTGAAATACTTATCACTTAGGAATCAGTTACATCACTTATTTTCACTAACCACCACAACAGGGAAGCATTATTATAACCAAATCATTAATATTAAAAATCAGACGAAAAACTATCAGTGTGATAAAGCAGCTACTCTTTCCAAAGAATTAAGTTTTGGAACAACTAAAACTCCAACTAGTGACCCTTGTGCAGCCTGTAAAGCTTGGATGGATTCATCCAGGTTAACTGAATTAACGAATAGTAATGGCAACGCATGCCATGACCAAATTGAGATGGAACAGATTATTCATGATTACTTTAATGCTTTGAATGAGACTCCAGTAGGTGACTTACCCGAGCACACTATTTATCTACTATTTTGGTCAATTTAACTACAGTTGAACAAAAGGCACTAATTACACCTATTACCCTTGAAGAAATTCTTACTGTAATTTCAGGGATGAAAAAAAAACAAATTTCCTGGGTGGGATGGCCTACCCTCAGAATTTTACCAACTTTTTCGAAATGAATTAGTCAGCATGTTATTACACGTGTTTCAAGAAATTTCATCAGAGGAGATAATTCATACAGAATTTGCTATGGGGCTATTAAGATTTTTTATAAGACAGGAGATAAAACTGTACTCCAGAATTGGAGGCCAATTGTATTGCTGAATACTGATTGGAAAATGTTCACTACTATTTTGCATAAAAGATTACAAAATTGTGTTAAAAAGTTGTTTCACCCCTCACAAACATGTTCGGTCCCAGGGAGAAAAATTCAGGAAAACCTATGAGCTATTAGGGATTGTTATGAATACTGTGCTCAGCATAACCTACATGGATTTCTACTAGCCATGGATCAAAGCAAGGCCTTTGACAGGGTGTCCTACATGTTTTTATTTCAGGTGCTGGAGACATATGGAATCCCTGGGCAGGTAATTGATTGGATAGCCACTCTTTAAGGAGCTGCCACAGTAGTACCCTTATTTGTTGGATCTATGGGGGCAAAATTCCCATGCAATGTGGGGTACGACAGGGCTTCCTCCTTAGCCCCTTATTGTATGTTTTTTATTTGGACCCTTGTATTATACATATAGTTAATATCAGGGAGATTATAGGATTACCAAACCCAACAGGGGGACTCACACTTAAAGCACTAGCTTATGCAGATGTCCTCTTGTTATTTTGTAACACTGAATCAAACATTGAGAATGCAGTAGCTGAATTGACATGATTCTCCACAATAGCAGGGACAAAAATAAATCCTGATAAAAGCCAGGGATTCAGTCTAGGGGGTACACAGATAGATACCACAATAGCATACAATCTGAACCTATAAAAATTTGGGGAATCTACATGGGGGAAGGGGATATGGCATATGTAAATCGGAATGAGGCTCTTCACAAATGTAAACTCCGGGTGGTCGGATGGAAAGGCTGGCACCTCTCAAAAGTGAAAAGGGTATTTATCATTAAACAATTCCTGATCCCCATTCTATTGCATACAGCTTGGGAATACCCTATTCCCTTTAGGCTAGAAACCAGAGTGTATAGTCTTTTCTTTCAGATGCTGTGGGGCAGTCACCTCAACCCCATTAAAAGGGATTTCTCCCACTTGAGCAGGAAACAAGGGTGTGTTGGAATGATTCACCCGCTAGTGTTTTTTCACACCTTATTTTGGATGGGTACTTTTAAAATTATGGCTCAAGAAGAACATTTCTTCTGTACAGATTGATTCCAAGGATTATTACAAAATTTATAAGCTAAATGGACTGAAGACCCTTTAAAATAATTCCCTCTCTTAAAATCTCAGGTTATTTAAAACCTCATGTTAAAAAGATGAGTCTGTGGCAAGTTACTATATCTCAGATTCTGACCTGTACTAGGCAACGTTTGTATGAGGATATTTTAGCAACTATAGGGCCCTCAGAACCCGAACAAAAAGGATGCAATACTGGAAAAATCCTAACAGCTGTGCACCAACTCTCCAATGTCAGAACCCCTTTAAGGATGTGGGATAATCTTTGGCTGTGCACTTATGGTAAGGTGAATGTTCATGGTAATTGGAAGCATAAGGCAATTGACAAAAGATCTTGTCCATATTATGAATGTCTAGCCCCAGTCGAA